>OX383301.1:11935478-13214567 GCA_947523025.1 Dryobota labecula
TCATATTAATAAAAAAATGACTTAGATAAAACACATTAAACTTGGGGAGTGGGGGCTCGTTACGTCACAGCTACGTATAAAATCTACTGAGAAGTGACGTCATGCTACATTTGAACTCAATGTATCGCCGTAATGTTTTAATTACGTAAAAAAAAAAATACGTGTCCAATATTTTTTAATAATCTACATGACGGACAACAATTTTTTTTTTTGTCACCATCCCTATTTCTTTGTCGCTGCCTGTCGCGCCCGCGATATCGCGCGAGTTTGTACGAGCCTTTATACTCGCGAAAGTCAGACTCAGGGGTCATGAGCTCACAAACTTATAATATAGTCGCCACTCACTAATCTGGTCCTTTTATTGCTCTGTCATTATCAAATTGTGTCAGTTTCAGATAATTGATGTACCAAATTAGCATTCAAACTAAATTAATACCAAACTTTAACATTTGTTGGTCTCTTCTGATAATAAAGAGATGTGGGAAGAATAACGTAAGTATTTTTACACGACTGCTCAAAAATAGGAGTGTTATTTACATCTTTACTAATACTAAAAATTTGAAAGTAACTCTGTCTGTCTGTCTGTCTGTATGTTACGTTTTCACGCCTAAACCGCTGAACCGATGGTCATGAAATTTGGCAAAGATATAGTCTGGGATATGGAGAAAGACATAGGCTACTTTTTTACGCGATAGCCGACATTCACGCGGGCGGAGCCGCGGGCAAAAGCTAGTATTCTATGAATATAAACAACAATCCTATACTTACGAGCTAGTCTCAAATGTTTCATCAAAATCATCTCCCAGATGTAATTTCAGTTCGTCAGCGTCGGTAACATAATAACTCTTTAAAAATCTTAGTGTTAATTTACACGGCAAAGATGTCGATGTTGTGACATTTGCTTTTGGATCCCAACAAACATCCCTCTTCAAGAGAATAGCTTGTCCATCAGGGCAGCACTTGGCGCTGGCTGATACATAGCTGGCTAGTGTCAACAACAAAACGACAAATATACTGAAACCCATTCTAGAAACCTTAGTTAAATCTGTTCACTAATTCTTGACAAACGAAAACTGATGTTCATCCGTGAAAACTTTTTGCACTTTTGTAAAATAAACACACTGAATTCCTTGTGAGGTCATAATAATGATAAAATACGACCTTGCTTGTTCTCATTTGCAAAAGGCCACATGTGACTTTGAAACTCCACTATCGGCACTGCCGTTTTACTCTACCGCCGGAACAAGACTGTTGGTGAGGTGTGCGCCAGCGCTTACTCACGCTTTTCAATGCGTTAGCCTTTCCTAAATATTACCTATATCAATTCTTTCATAAAACATATTACATAGTACGTAATATACAGGATCAGATTAAATTAGCTAGCGAAACTCCGCAGACACGTGTCTAAAAGTTGGCACTCTCATACGTTTTTTAGAATGCTTTGCAGGACTACAAAGCATTCGAAAAAATACTGTTTTGACAGAACTGCTAGTGTGGTGTGCGTTCGCTCGTCGCTCACGCTTTTTAATATGTTAGACTTTCCCAATTATTTACCAAAGTATATCAATTCTGTATAATAGGTTGGGGAAAAAGTTTCTTCGCTTTTTTTAAGAAAATTCAAAACATTTTTTTATATAGTTTATTTACATTTAACTATAGTATGTAGGTATCATTTTGTTCGATAACTTTTTGCCATCTTGTAGGTAGGGACATGATCCCATTGCTATAGAAATTTTGGGACTTCTGATCAAAATACCGCGACAAGTGGTTTTGGCAGTCGTCTCGTGATGTTAACCTGACACTGCCTAAAGAATTCTGAAGAGACTGAAACAGGTGGAAATCTGAAGGTGCAAGGTCAGGACTATACGGCGAATGCTTTAATACCTCACAGCCAAACTCTCTTAATTTTTGCTGAGTAGCTAAAGATGTGTGAGGTCTAGCGTTATCATGATGAAAAACCACACCCCTTCTGTTGATTAATTCCGGCCGCTTTCTCTCAACTTCTTGCTTTAATCTCATCAGTTGTTCGCAGTAGAGTTCAGAATCGATGGTCCTCCCTGGTAGTAACAGCTCATAATGAATAATGCCCTTCCAATCCCACCACACACACAGCATCACCTTGTTGCGAGTTAACCCGGGTTTCGCCACAGTCTGTGAAGCCTGACCGGCCTTTGACCACGACCTTTTTCGCACGTTCTTGTCGTACGTGATCCACTTTACCAGTTTACGCTGGTCTCGCATTGTGTAGGATTTCCATACAAAGAGAGATCAGCTTATACTGCAAATGTATAGTTTGATAAATGGCCGTGTGTACCTGTTGCCAAAAAACGCAAGAAACTAACTAAACAAGCGACGTTAACGTCGCATCTGCGCAACGTTGGCGCTGCGCAGACGTTGGAGAAGCGCCAATGCTCGTAAAACGCCAGTGGGATAATGGCCTTATACAAGGGATGAAAGGGACTATGCCTAAATAGGTTCTTTCACCCGTGGTAAACACTCTGCTTTTCATTTCGAATATGGTGAAAGTAAATAAAAACCTTTTATATTTTATGATGGTACACACGGCCACAAATCAAGGTATAAGGTCCAGTATAAGCTGTGACCTCTCATTGTACGGAAATCCTATACAATGCGAGATCAGCCTAAACTGTAAATGTGTAGCTTGATTTGTGGCCGTGTGTACATATTTAGCTCAAATCTATGTAATAGTTATTTATGCAATTGTTTTATAATGCGGGGTATTAAAACACTCATGTGATAATAGTATCACATGAGTGTTTTAATACCTAATTATTACAGTTGCATACAAGACTTTATCTACACCCATGACATAAAATATAAATAAAATCCTCTATAAAAGGTTCTGAACAGTTTTTGCAATACTAATATCGAACAAAAATGGCGGGATACGACGCTATGGTGTAGTATAGTGAAATGCGCGTGCGTGACAATGTTCTTTTTTTAAAATTCATAAAGATACTACGAATTGAGTAGTGAGAATGGAAGGGAGGATGATGATCCCTTCCTTACTCATCAAACAGATGAGTAAGGAAGGGATCATCATCCTCGTACTACGCGGGCATGACAATGTTCTTTTTTTGAAAAGGAGATGCATAATGAAATTCAGTACAACATTATAACTCCTGTTTGGACGCTATTATGGTTACTATGACACTGAGTGTTTTAATGTTGGCAATAAGCTAACTGTTTCAGAAACTTTTATAGAGGATTTATAGTATGGGCGTAGATAAATTAAATAATAATTTAGTGAAAAGTAAATTATAAGTATAAAGTCATGTTACAAAATTGTTGATAATATTTTTGTGAATTACAATTTTACGCCGCGTTTTAACAGAGTGGCTGTATAAAAACTAAGTACATGGCTTGCATTGTTATTATATTTTTTTGACAGCAGGGAAAATCGTTTCCCAATCGGTTCATTGGAACGAAAAGTACTGTTTTCATCCCTCTGATCAGGTAACTGCTAATTATGAGAAATGAAAAATGACATTACGATGACACTAGGTCGCCCGGATTTTGTGCCAGTCTGGTTTGGTACTTCTTTGCATATTATTCTTAATGCAGGGTGATGGCGAAGAATTTTTGTTCAAAAACTTTCGTTCAGTTCAGTTACACTGCGCAGTTGTTTCATAAATACGCAGTCGTTTGATAATTAATATAATAATTTTAACAAATCGCCGAAAACAAAAAAAAAAAAACAGTTCTATTGCTTGGCTGCCCGCTGCAATGCAACCCTTGAAGATGTCAAATGAATAACGAATTATATTATTTCCCCCTTTACAGGTACCTAGGTACTGTTTGGGAAACTACTATAAAAGATGTAAATCTGACTCGAACCAGCCCCCTAATTGCAAAACACACTACTCGTATCCAATCACAATCTGAATGATTTTGAAGCATATTGCTAATCTAATGCTTCATAAGTTTGAAAAATTTATCTCGACGGTCCCTACGTACATAAAGACATGTCAAAAATTTATTTTATTTAATTGCGCAATTGGGTTTAGATTTTCATATGCACATACCTGTATAGTTATATTTTTTTAATATTACGTATTTAACGTTATTTAAAAATTGTACATACAATTATTTCTAGAGCAGTTTGAACATAAATAACGCTTTCCTGTAAACCTCGGTTTTTGACATGTCTTTATGTACGTAGGGACCGTCAATCTGTCCAACAACGTGAAAAACGCAATGAATGTTGCTGAACTGTCAAAATGAAACCCATTCATACTAAAGTCTTACGCAATTAGGGTACAGGCCGGAGGCGATAGTATGCGACGCCGAAGAAGTGGAATACAGATAGATAGAATACTCTTTATTATGTACACTATAAAAATTACAGATATAAATGTAGAACTGTTACATAGGGTGTCACAATTTGCGGTCTTATTGCTAAAAGCGATCTTTTACAGACAACCTTTGGGTGGATCAAAATGTAGAAGGAGAGACAATACTGCCGGTAGTCAGTGGTGTACCATTTACATATACAATAAATACATACATACATAAAGCATATAGATAAGTATACATATAATTATATACACACATAAACACCGTCTAGGGATATTTTGTATAAAGTTCAACACTCAAAAAATACTGGCCGGTTTTAAAATCTTTTGAAGAAAGCTTATTTTGTGGGCCTTTTTGGATGATTCCAAATTTAAATTTGGCATAACTTTAACGAAGTTCGAAGGTTACAATTTACCAACCATAGTTTTTGGTGTCAAATTAAAGTTTTAAAACAAGTTAGCTGTTAATTTCGAATTCACGCCACTGTATGCATCATGCAGCGGTGCCATTTAACGAGAGAAGAAATGTTAAGGACAGTAGGCATGCTCCAAGCTGGGGCTACTTAACGGAGTATTGCTGAGGAGATAAGATACTGGGCTACACGATAGTGGTGGGTCATTGTGGAATTTTTGACGGACGAAATGCAACCGTTTTCCCGGTGACGAATACGGTTGCAAAAAACGCTCGTCGTTGCAACTGGTTTGAAGATGGAAGACGAAACTTATCCAACATGAAATAGAATTGCGTTTTCGTCGAGTGAAATAGTTGCAGCTTCTTACAACTATCAACGGGTTTAATCGTCGCATCACGAACGACAGCATTGACAACTGGTAGGTAAGGTA
The DNA here is from genome assembly GCA_947523025.1 of Dryobota labecula. Lineage (NCBI taxonomy): Eukaryota > Metazoa > Arthropoda > Insecta > Lepidoptera > Noctuidae > Dryobota > Dryobota labecula. Next base: position 11,940,638 of record OX383301.1, read on the forward strand.
ATACATTATCGACTGTATTTCATTGACATAAAGTTCACTTTTTATTGTAAGGACTGTTTTGCAAACGAACGGAACGAGACGCATTGACAACTGGTAATACTTTTTCGACTGTATTTCATTGACATAAAGTTCACTTTCTATTGCAAGGACAGTTTTGTAAACGAACGGACGACGACGCGACGGACGAGATAGTTGACTCATTGCGTTCTAGACTGTATTTTCATAGACGTAAAATAATAAAACGCACTAAATAATTCGAAGACTGGTTTGTGCAACAAAGACTGTTTGAACCCAGGACGTAAAACGGTTTCATCGTCGCAGAACACAAAAAGGTCTTTGAAAACGGTTCGTCGTCGCAACGCCCACTTTTACTACACGATGATAGTCTCAGTTATTATTTCTTACGACTAGGGCTCATATTTATCATTTGCTACCGGAACTCAGTATTAAGACCTTTTAACCTGCGATAATTCCCATTTTCTTTCTCGACAATATTATTGAACAGTCTAATATAACGAATTGTAAACTTTTCTTGTGAACCTCGAATAATTCCCATTATAGGGAATTATAGGGTCTATAACTATTTGGGTTAAATATTTCTCTTTTAAAATGTATATATATATATATATATATTTTTTTTTTTAGTGTAACAAGTACTTAGCTAGTATTATCATATCCGTTGAATATAATAAACTATGAGGCCGTTTGTCTACCGTCACCGTCAACGGACGTCAACTAGAAACGAGATTATTCGAACCGAACGTGACGTCCTGTGCGGTGGACACGCGGGCATAGTACATTTCGATGTCCCCAAGCAATAAGTCGGTAATGTGCTATTATGGAGTTTTTATTGTTATGTAAAATTCAGCACCTATAGGTTGGGATACATCTTAGTAATTTATTTCAAATTTTTGTTAGTGATATTTACAAAGATATCATGAAAAACACCTTTACCTGTAATATTTTTGCAATTTTTTTTTTTTTTTCTTAAATAACAAGGTTTTTCACGTACATAATTTAATTTTGACATTGTAATTGAATTGCACAAAAAACTACGAGGGCGGCACTGAAAATTTCGGGAATCAAGGAAGAGACACAACATTACTATTTAAAAAATGTATTTATTGCTTTTCGAAGTATTCTCCGCGAAATTTGACACATTTTTCCATATGATGGAACCAATCATTGAAGCAACCATTCCATTCGGAAGTTGGGGTCTCCAAAATGGCCGTTTTGTAGGCATCCACATCTTCTTCAGGTGATGAAAATCTCTGTCCACGCAATTTATTCTTTATTTTAGGGAAAGTATAGAAATCATTAGGGCTTAGGTCGGGGCTGTACGGCGAATGGTCTAATAATTCTATGTTTTCTTGCTCTAAAAACTCTTTTGTTCTGTGCGCGGTGTGAGAACTCGCATTGTCGTGATGGAGGATGATGCGGCGGTTGCAGTTCTCTTGACGGAGTTCAGAAACGACCTGTGGCAAACAAATGCTAGCATACCATTCTGCATTAACCGTTCTTTGTCCCTCAAGAGGAATAGTCGTAACATGGCCGGTTTTGGAGACAAACGTGGCCACCATTTTATTTGCAACACTCCGTGAACGAACAATTTTTGTTGGCTTTAACTTATTTTCGAACACCCAAACTCGTGACTGGTTTTTTGTTTCGGGTTCGTACGCATATATCCAGGATTCGTCACCTGATACGATGTTGTATACAGCATTTGAGGATCCTACGTGGAATCTTTCGAGAGTTCTGACGCACCAAGTAACGCGAGCCGCTTTTTGCTCTTCACAGAGCGAACGCGGTATCCATCGGGAAAACAACTTTTTTACACCTAATTGTTCATGCAAGATTATTTGTATTTGACTCATGCCAATGTCTAAAGTTGCCTGAATTTCGCGGTATGTCACGAGTCGATCTTCCTCAATCAGCTTACGCACAGCATCAACGTTTTCTTGGGTGAATGCAGTTTTTAGACGACCTTGACGGGGATCATCACTGAGCTTGACACGTCCACGTTGAAATTCAGCAAACCAGCGATAAATTGTGGTTTTGGATGGGGCTTCATCACCAAATGCAGAAATCATCCGGTCAACACACTGTTTTTGTGTTAAACCACTTCGAAAGTCATAATAAATCATCGCTCTTGAATTTTCTCGAGTCAATTCCATTTTCTCAACGACTAAACAAGTTTGACAAAACCTTGTGACAAGACCGAGAATCTTTTTTTAAATAAATAAATGGTATTCGATTTTTAAAACCAAGGAGTTTTCAATTAAAAAGATTTTAATATGACAGGAACAGTGGAAATATTCCATTCCCGATACTTTTAGTGCAGCCCTCGTAACTTTCGTTTAATGTATCAATGACCTCAATAGTCCGACTACTTAGTTTAAAAGATATTCAACAAAAACAGAAAAACATTTTTCCTGTAAAATTTGAGTTTTGCGACTACCGACTTATTGCTTGGGGGCGTCGATTTATGTATCGCTACTTCGGCGCCGTCCGCGTCATCTCGTTCTCAGTGACGTTGGTAGTGGACAAACGTCCTAAAGCTGTCACTTGGCTTATCTATCTAGACCACGTTATATCGTCATAACTATCAAACAGGCAACTAATAAAAACACTGCATTAATCACAATTATAAATAGAAATAATTTGTTTAATTCATTGAAAAGTATAGTCATTCATTGAATTACAAATTATACTACCTACTTCTTACAGTTCCGAATTTAATGAAGATGCAACCTTATGGCGAAGATAACCGACTTTCAATGATATTATACTGAAGATCACGTCTAAACGAGTAGTGTTAATGATTTGGAAAAAATATATGTTAAATTAGAGCATTTTCTTAATAACTTAATATATGAATATTTTAGATTATGTTTATATTACATAGTGAAATTAATTTGTAAAGTTATGTCTAACGCGGATATAAAAACTGAGAATCACGCAAAATCTATCAAGCGTATTTTTCTGAAACCTTAACCTTTTTAAAGATAATTTAATTATTGATCTTTTAATAAACGCGTTTTATTAAAATACCTTTTTTTATGCATAATAAATTAATAATGCGTCTTATTTGGGACAGCGCTCCTGGATGGGCGAGTCCCATCGCTGACTGGACGAACGACGCGTTGCGTGAGCTCAATACAGAACACGCAAGCTAGCCACTCAAGGTCACTGGCATATATCTGCGTCTTAATATCTTAGGCGAAACAAAAAAATTGATTTAAGAAAATCAATCAGTATTACTCTATCCATATCCAGTGAGGCAGACAGATACGACAGGCCGAACACAGATACCGAGATGTTTATTTAATGAAGGGCAAAATAGTAATACAAGACCAAGAAAACTCAGCCGAAAGAAATGGTCAAAGGTGTCGGAGCAACTGGAAACTGGAACTGTCGGTGAACTTGGCACTCAATCAGTCAATGATCAAGCTACACTGTTTAGAGGGCCCTTCCCGGTCCGTCTATCGTCAACGCGAGCATGCTTGAAAAGCTTGTTGTTTCATCCAGCGCAATGTTAATGCTAACAGGCAAGTGAGAACGCAATAACATTGAACGAAAAATAGTGAGCGGAAATTACATAAAACTCGTTCCAGGACATACGTGTTTTTGAAAAAGCCTTACAAGATTGTGAAATAAATGTGTGTTATTTAGAATCTCCATTACATGTGCGATGTTTCTATGGAGATGTTTTATTTATTTTTACAATTTATGAGTACATTATGAACGGCCAAAGTTCAGGTAAAATGTGTGCAAAAAGAAGATTTTTGGAGGATTACTTCTGCAGATTACTGAATTTGTTTCATAAAATTTTATTTTTTTTGCTTTCATAGGAACCTAGATATAGTGCACATGATACCAATAAGTTCAAAATTTTCATTTAAAGATGTGTTCCAACGCCATAATCACGTACGAGCGTTTGTATGAAAAGTATGACGGGTTGGCCGCTCTTAAGGCTCCTAGAAACAGGCGCGACACAAAACACTGCGGACCGCGCGACGAGCGAGCGGTCTCTTTGTGTCGCGTCGCGTGTCGCGCTTGTTTGTAGGAGCCTTTAGACGTGCAGATGCAGATGCGTAGCAGATGTAAATTCATAATTCAAAAATATTGAGTGCGTGACTGTACTCAATATTGAATTGTGATCTTCAACAGTGGCAGACCGACAAAAGATGAAAGTGATGAAAACCTTAAGGGGGTTGTCACCGGTCCACTAGCGCCACTCCTTAAAAAACATATTATCTCGTGACTGAGAAGGAATGATGAAAAACGGTTCAATCAACTATCCCTGCGTTCCGAGTTACGATAATATCGATATTCGCGTGCTAAAACCCGTACCGAATTAGCGTGAGCGCGATAACGATGTCCCGTGAAACGTCATAGATGACGTCATGACATTGGCCATCTTGCGATAACGGCGACCATGCCTTTTACTAATATCGCCGTGAGCGCTGTCAAAAATGACAGTGTGCTGTTTTGTTTTGAGTCGCATCTTATCGTATCGTGGCATTTTCAAAATTGTTCTTCTGGCTACAGTTGCTACCTAACCTAAGAAGAACAAACTTTTGGTGTATACACAGAGAAATACTCTAATATCGTTTTGACATTGCGTGAGCACCGTGAGCGCGTTCACGAGCGTTCCGAGTTGTTGACAGCCCTCGGCTGTCATGATCGTAATATCTAAATCGGAACGCATGTGAGACGATGTGAGCGCTGTGAGCGATTATAGCCAATTCGGAAAGCGGCCTATATCGGTAAGTGTGTGGCGGTATCAATAACGCCACATGCGAACTACGCATCAAAGACCTGACGTCACAAATCCTGCATCGCGCTATCAGAGTTTACCGCGCGACTAGCATATATACAACATCCCGACCTCAACCGTTGGGCAGTTGCCCACCAGGCACAACACCTGTCTGGTCGGAGGATCCTCCCTTTACTCTACGAGTAGAGTATGAGTGAACTTTACACCCTGTTCCTCATAGCTCTAAAAGTGTGTCTAAAATTCTCTAATACTTTTTTTAAAGTTTCATATTGAGACATGAAGGAACAAAATTCGATCTAAATAAAAACGGCCACATTCTTCTAGATCGTATTTTGTAAACTCACATACACAAACAGCCAGACCCGGAACAACTACTTGTAGGTCGATTTTAATTTTAGTTTTTTTTTTTTAATTATTCAAATATTTGTTCAGGCCCGTGTGGTGCCGGCCATATAAAGAATAGCACCACCCCATTTCCTCCCGTGGGTGTCATAAAGGCGACTAAGGGACTTACTAGAGAATGGGCAGCAGCATTTTCTTTGCATTTTGAACACCATACTGCGATCGCCAACCCGCCTGCCAAGCGTGGCGATTTTGGCAACCGGGGGGGGGTTGAAAATGACAAGCACAAATAAAAAATGGCCCCAGTGGCGGTGCTTGGGGGAGGCCTATGTCCAGCAGTGGACGTCATTCGACTGAAATGACGATGATAATTTGTTCCGTGCGGGAATCGAACCAGCGACACGCAGCGCAGCAGCCAATCGCTTAACGACTGCGCCAACCGTGTCGTCAATTCTACCACAGCTGATGCTGATCTGCCGACCCCAACTAGTTTTAAAATATAATCATTTATTTTTGAGGTATATATCTCTGCCATGACGATCGAAAACGTAACAGACAGACAGAGTTACTTTCACATTTATAATATTAGTATGGGTAAAATAAAATTGGTTATTTGTACCTTCAAGTATAAAATATGGTTTACGATACAAATAGGCCTTAAAGCAAGTAAAGTTAGTACCTAAATTCTATGTCGTTTTTACCGTAATAGAACGTAATCTAAAAACGAAATAAACAATATATTAAAAAAAAAAATACCATCGTTCAGTGAAAAGAATAGTAATGCCTCTAGGGATAGTGTTGTCCACACGCGTCATACGCAAACTATATCGACATGAAACAGGGATATTTCAAATCGAGAATCGATTACGAGCGACTATGATGCGACAGTAATTAACAGCTCCAGCATTCATTCGACAATCGCACTCGGTCGAGAGAATCCAGTGTATGTTGTGTTAGTGATTAAAAAATAATTTGTAAGGAAATAGCAAATATGAAGGTGAGTTAATGTGACGTATTGTTTAAATAATTGCGATAAACAAGCTGTTTGTTTTAATTAGTGAAAGGATTTTTTTTTTTTTCATTCTTATACCTATTTGGGGGTATACTGATTTGTAGCTTCGTTAATTTTTCTTTTTGGTTTTGCTATTAAATTATTATCATTTCGGAGGCGTAATAAATGACAAAATAATTAAAATGAGTGGTATTTAAGTTTGTAAAGTATCAATGAACAATATGAACAATAACTATATAAAATGTGTTAATTTTAAAACATAGAATACAGAACAGTTACTGTCGGGATGTTAAAAACTTACTTACGTAGTTTTGCAATATCTATTAACATTTTTCTGTAAATGGTGATAAATCGATTGACTTTAAAATTTAATAAAACCGGTAGAAACTACTCCTACCTACATATTAATATTATAAATCAACAAAATTAACATTAGGTATTTAAAAAAAGAAAATGCTAGCCAACATAAATATTAATTTAAGTGGTAAATGGCGTTTGGTTTATTTGTAAATGCCAAACCGGTCAGGACTTATAGGAATCGTGATTTATACGTATCATTTCCTATTTACATGGTTCTTATATTATATTTTTATTAGATTTGCGCGGGTATTATTTACCTGAATTTTATCATAGCCAGGTAGAGACAATACCTAACAGGGATAACGAGATACCTATAATTATGTGACCAATTTTTCCATGCAAGGAAATAAATTGCCAAAGAGAACTTTTCTATAATCACCATAACAAGTGTAAGGAATCTTCAAGGCGATGCACTTAAACTAAATATAAGTGCGCACGCGAAGCAAAAATAACTTGCCCTGTGCGAACTGAGCGATCATGCCAGAGTAGGTACAAAAAAAATATAAATATGATAAAGGGTAGGTACCTTTTATCATATTTTTTAAGTATTTAGGTACCTAAACTGAGATATGGATAGACAGGGTGTTCTCACTCCGCCAATGTGACCTACAGTACTATTCTGTAGAAATTTCACCGTTTAAACCTAGGTGAAGTGAGTCTGAATCAATGACAGGACGGTTAGCAGTGGTTAAGCGATTGACTGCTGCGCTGCGTGTCGCGAGTTCGATTCCCGCACGGAACAAATATTTGTATGATCTACAAGTAGTTGTTCCGGGTGTGGCCGTTTGTGACCTGCACCCACGATACAGGAGAAATTCCTAGTGTGGGGCAAAGTTAAAAAAAAAAAAAAAAAAATTTTTCAATTCCTAGTCTCAGATGGAATGACAGTTCACTTCTAGATAAAAAGTGACTGTTTATAATATCAAAATAACAGCTTTTTACTTTTTTTGTTGTTGGTTGAGACTCTTTAACCGGACTTTCCTGTGGTTGCCATGCCTCCAGCAGGGCGTAAAAACTTATAAACTAAACGACTGCGCGCTAAGGGCACCCCCTGTGGGGTACGAACCTCGGCTTAGGGCAGCGTCGGAGGGAGGATGGCAAGGGACCGTCGGTGGCTGTATAAAATCAGGGTTATGATTATTATCAGGGGGATTTAAAGCTACAGGCTCAGCTATAGCGCGTGCTGGGCGCTTCGCTTACGGGCAAGGGTCGGGGAGGTCTATTTAGTCGGGGATTTCGCGCGGGGCCTCGGCGCCGGCCCGTGGCGGCGGCCCGTGGCGGCGAGGTCGGAATGACGATCGCGTAGTGTGTACTCTCTTACGAACTGTACTAGTTTCCCTATGACTCTCCTGGAGGAGAGTGATGGGGTCGTCTGGGTCGGTCAGTGACTTTTTACTAAATGCATATGAAAGTATATATACGGTACTTATAACGAAAAAGCATTTTTTTTTAATGTGTCTGTCTGTCTCTGGCTAGACCGATTTTGACGGGACTTTCACTGGCAGGTAGCTAATGTTATAATGAGTAACTAAGGCTACTTTTATTTTAGACCAGCTGCAGCCTGCGGCTTCCGCGTGGCTTTTTCTAAAATAAAAGTTTTTTGCCAGCTGTTTTTTTTGACATCACAAACAGACACTTCAATTTTATTTATTTGTATATAAAAGGCCACGCAGGCGAAGCCGCGGGCAGTTAGTTCATACATACAAATAGGTAACCCTAATTAAATAGCATTATGGGGTCCCTTGACGGTAAAAATTGCTTGACAAACACGTGAATTTGACCATCAATTTTGACCGTTTAAAACAAAACTTGATTTGCTTGACAAGCAAACAACGTGCTTTATAAAGGCTCCTACAAACAGACGCGACACAAAGGCACCGCCTGTCGTGCGACGAGCGGTGCCTTTGATCGTCGCGTGTCGCGTCGCGTGTCGCGTCGCGTGTCGCGCCTGTTTGTTGCCTTTATGCTTGTTTTTTTTTTTTTTTGCAATGTTTGATGAACAAAGAATACGGATGCTTGACGTTGCGTCAAGCCTCGTCAAGCGTGCTTGTCAAAAAATTTTGACCGTCTCCATAAAGCCAGATTAGCTAAGCTAATTAGTGGGTAAAAGTTCATTTAAATTTTCGAGAAACAGATAAAAAAGGGTACAACTGAATGTAAAATGTATTGTTTCTGAGTAAACATTTAATATTTGAATATGAATAGCGTATAATACGAATACATCACAACATCCATAACGTTTTGAGGTATTTGTTTGTCGCCATCAAACAGAAACTCACAGTTTTTCTAAAGAACATTGATTCAGTGTTTGATCATGCCACTACATACTATGGAATGTACACACGACTACATATCAAGCTATACAATTCCAATAAAAGCTGACCTCGCATTGTTTATGATTTCCGTACAATGAGAGGTCAGCTTATACTGAAAATGTATAGCTTGATATGTAGCCGTGTGTACAGGTAATTACTAGGAAAACATAAATCTAGGATTCCTGGTTTTAATTGACCTGTGACACGTTTATTATTACTAAATAGCTGTTGCCCACGGCTTCGCCCGCGTGGTTGCTTGTAAAATAAAAGAAGCCTAAGTTAAAGTTACTCCATAAACATCATACTACCTACATCATTTAAAGTCTGACAACCAGTCTTACCAAGGGGTATCGTATTACCCAGTTACTGCGTTGTGGAGGTCAGATAGGTATATCGCTCCATGTAAAATACCGGTATTCAGCTGTATCCGGTTAGACTGGAAGCTGACCAAAAGGCTAGGCAGATTGATTGAATACAGTAGGTAGGTAGGTTAGCTTAAAATGCCCATGAATTCCAGAACTTTCCTTGACAAATCCTTTACGGTCCAGGCTGCTCGTTTGTGGAATGCATTGCCACATCCAATAAAACGCGCGCAATCGTTGCCTGTGTTTAAGCTGACGATAGCCGAATTTTAAAGATTTTATACTGAAAATCACGTCTAAACAAGTAGTGTTAATGATTTGGAAAAAATATATGTTAAATTAGAACATTTCCTTAATAACTTAATATGTGAATATTTAACATTATATTTATATTACATAGTGAAATTAATTTGTAAAGTTATGTCTAACGCGGATAAAAAACTGAGAATCAAGCAAAATCTATCAAGCGTATTTTTCTGAAACCTTCACTTTTTTTTAAGATAATTTAATAATTGATCGTATAGTATGCGTGTTTTATAAAAATACCTTTTATTTTATGTATAATAAATTAATAATGCGTCTTATTTGGGACAGCGCTCCTAAAGGGGCGAGTCCTATTACTGGCTGGACGTGCGACGCGTTGCGTGAGCTCAGTACAGAACACGCAAGCTAACCATTCAAGGTCACTGGCATATATCTGGGCTTTAAAAGACTCGTGAAGGAACATTACTTGTCGTTATGATTTTGTTCTCGTTGTTAGCTGTGATATCTATACACTTCATTTATTTTCTTTGCTTATATAGTTAGTATGTATGTATCTATTATATAGCATATATCTGTGTATCTATTATAGGATATTGTACTGTTATACTTTTTATTTGCACCAATGACAACCCCATTTTATGTCCAGAAACTCACTGTCCATGCCAGGCCTGGAAGAGATCGCAGTATGCCTTAATTAGGCTAATCTCCGAAACGGCTGGACCGATTTTGACAGAACTCTCACTGGCAAATAGCTGATGTTATAAGCTACTTAACTACTTGTTTTTTAGAAAAAGCTACGCATGCGGATCCTGCTTTTGTTTTTTTTTTTTTTTTCTATTTCAATGGGTTTGCTCTTGACTCTAGTCTATGTCTGGGTGACAGAGACAAAATCTACGATGGAGTGAGCTTACCCAGAAGAAGCCTAGTCACTCTCACTTTGAATAGATTAGGGTTGTATGCGTTCGGAAACACAAACGCAGGCAGAGTTCCACTCCTTTGCTGTGCGCATTATAAAAGACGTTTTCACGAGCTGATGACGGAATTTAATCACTTTTATCAGTATCAGCATTGAACTTATTATTGATGACAATTGCTGAAAAATTCTAACATCAAACTAAGTCATACATCATTGTTAGAATTAAAGAGAACGAACTAGTTGACGCATTAGAATAAGGGCCGGTTGTTTCAAACAGTTCGTTAACGTAACATATGTACGTCAAATATTAACGATTACATTATGATGTTTAACGTACGTCAAATACAAAGCGTTGTTTCACTGAATAAAAAACCGATCGTCAAACTTCAAATGTCGAAGAATAAAATGACGTTAACCAGTGGGTCACTGTAATCGTTATTTTTTAACGAACGTCAAGGGCATAATTTTGTGAAACAACGGTTTGACGATAGTTAGCGCCATTTATGACGGATACGCGTGCGTCAAGTGTACGTGAAACAACCCGCGTATGAAATATTTAGGAAATGATAACGTCACGTCATCAAAAATGTAAGTGACATCAAGCCATCATAACATCGACTGATAGAAAGCAACAACGCCACACTTCCTCTTTTCGAACGATAATGCAGTTATCCATTATCAATAGTGTATTTATAGCTTTAACCATTGACCGCAGTTCAGCTCAATAGGATGGGGACAAACATAATGCCATAGCTAATAGGTATATAATACCAGCCTATAGCTATCCCACTGCTGGGTTAAGGCCTCTTTTCATACAGAGAAGGCACGAGCATTGATCACCACGCTTGCTCAAGACGGGTTGGCGATTTCCGACTTATATTAACTATAAGTCCTGGTTTCCTCACGATGTTTTTCCTTCACCGATGTCAGTAATGTCCAAGATAAACTCAGAAAGAACATATGAATTGAAAAAGTCAGATTGGTAATTGCCCGGATTTGAACCCACAACCTCAGGCATGAGAGGCGAGGCCTTAACCAACGGGCCATCACGGCACATAATAGGTATAGGTACGCTAATAGGTATGCGACACTGGATCTCTTGCATTGCACAATCAGCCTATACCGTTTCCACCTGGGATACAGGCCTCGTCTCTATGAGAGGAGGTGGACCATCATTTACCACGCCGACCCAGTTCAGGTCATCTTCATATACAGGGTTATTGGTAAAATAGTAGAAACCTTGCAAGGACTGTATTACTAACATAATAAACAACAACTTTTGTTCTATGATTTAAAAAAAACATAATACATTTACCAAAAACAAACCTTCAAGGGGCCGTCCACTAATCACGTGAGGCTCGAAAGCGGGGGAGGGGGTTTGGCAAAAATCACGAAATATCACAAGGGGGGACGGGGGTGTAGTAAGATATCACGTGTATTTATTTTTTCGTCAAACGCGCGATTTCTAAACTGAAAAGCGGCGTGTAGTGTGACCTTGACTCGCATTTTTCGCATGATTACATTATTCCTTTAATATTATTTTTATGCTAAGCCAAAAACAACCAGCAACCTTTCTGTCTAGACATTTTTATCATGGTCCTTAATTTCAGAATAAAATTATATTATACCTGTATTTAATAAATAATATTCAAAAAAAAATTAAAGATTCTTTGTAGATACTAAAAATACACGTGATTTTTACACACCAAGGGGGAGGGGGGGGTTAAAAATGCTAAAAAAAACATCACGTGATTAATGGACGGCCCCAAAGATGTCGTTGTTCTATCTTGCACATTTCAATTCTGTATTTTGTTGTACATATCTACGCCTCCCGTGTACTAGACACGGCAGTTTGTTTTGCTACGCGTAGAGTTCGTAACATTTAGATCGTTGAATTTAAATATTTATATTTTTGTATGAAAATCTGATAAATTAATATCTGATTAATTATTAAAAGTCATAGAACAAAAGTGGTTTATGATGTTAGCAAAATAGTCTTGAGAGGTTGTTAGAATGACCCTGTATAAATAAAAATGAAATGCTCTTCGTTGTTAAGCGGATCACTTGAGAACGGCTGCACCGATAAGGATATTTTTGTTTTAAAATGTTCGTAATAGTCCGAATAAGGTTTTTATGGAAAGAATCATTGGAAAAGTTTCCCAGAAAATGGTCAAATTCGGGAAAAACTGAACGTTCTTTTTTCAATGGGAATAAGGATGATAACTAAAATAATATTTTTTGTCCGTCATGTAGATTATTAAAAAATATTGGACACGTATTTTTTTCTTTTTTTACGTAAGTAATCAAAACATTACGGCGATACATTGAGTTCAAATGTGGCATGACGTCACTTCTCAGTAGATTTTATACGTAGCTGTGACGTAATGAGCCCCACTCCCCAAGTTTAATGTGTTTTATCTATGTAATTTTTAATTAATATGATAAAGCAAAAAATACGTGTCTAATCTTTTTTTATTATCTGATTGACGGACTAAACAGTTTTTCCTTTTTTTTACCCAGGACACATCCTATTTTGTATGAACTATGGAAATATGGACAGGACAACATCTGTCAGCTAGTTATATTTTTTTTTTTTCTTCTAAATTACTTGAAAATCGGTCGTGTAAAAAGCATCATAAATAATTAGGTACTTATATACTCTTCGTGATATCAATCGTGGCGCTTGTATCGAAGCGTCTGTTTTGCTGTTCTGATAACACGCGACCTCACGTCATGTCAATTAGTTTTTTATGTCTATAACTCACACATTATTATCATCATTATGTTACTTATTTTATTTAATAAACTAAATTTTCAAGTTTGTATAAAAACTAAAATATAATTAGCGAAATGTGGCTGTACCCATCTCTGCCCTCCCTCTTCAGAATATACAGGCGTTTGGTATATACGGTGTATCTATTCATACACGAAATATTTTAAGAGGACTATCTATAGGTGGTAAAAAAGCAATAGCAGCGAAAATATTTTTTTTATCTATACTCCATTTATTATTATAACACTAGACAAATAACTGTTCTCAACCTTTCGTTATTTCGACGTAACCGTTTAATAAACTCCGTTATTTCACGATAAATACAAAGCACTGTAATCTATTTACCATTTACATTTAAAAAATAACTCTAAAGTGCAGTAATTTCAACAATATTACACAATAACTGTCGTTATTTAGCCGTTATTTGTCTAATGCTATAGTAAATGGAGTATAATTATGTATACTCCATTTATTATAACATTAGACAAATAACTGTTCTCAACCTTTCGTTATTTCGATGTAAACGTCTAATTAACTCCGTTATTTCACGATAAATACAAAGCACTGTAATCTATTTACCATTTACATTAAAAAAAAATAACTAAAGTGCAGTAATTTCAACAATATTACACAATAACAATCGTTATTTAGCCGTTATTTGTCTAATGCTATAGTAAGTGGAGTATAAGTGTTTTATAGTTTTACATAATTATTATAATTTTAAAATTGCTTGAGACATTTTGCAAAGGAGATGCTTGTTGCATTTTTTTATAGATAGAAAAGATACACTATGTTATCATGTATCCTCAGTATACTATTATAATCCTGATACATTATGTCTGATTGTTATGATATCATATAATATTGTGAACCCGTGTAAGATAAACAACAGGTTAATTCAATCATAAAGTTGAGTACTTAAATAGCATATAATAATAAAATAACATACCTACGTAATTTCCCATTTAACTTCGTCATTAACTTTTATAGGATCTGTCATATGGATTGATGATCTTTAGCAATTATGCAGAATGTGAAGGCTCCTACAAACAGGCGCGACATGCGACGCGACACAAAGGCACCTTGTGTCGCGTCGAGCCTTAAAGCGTACTTCGCCACGATATTAAGTACTAGCTTTTGCCCGCGGCTCCGCCCGCGTGGGTGTAGGTTATCACGTAAAAAAGTAGCATATGTCCTTCTCCATATTCCAGGCTATATCTATGCCAAATTTCATGACGATCTGTTCAGCGGTTTAAGCGTGAAAACGTAACATACAGACAGACAGACAGATAGACAGACAGACAGAGTTACTTACACATTTATAATATTAGTATGGAAGTATGGATAACAACAAACGGCGGAGAAAATTCTTAGAACTGTTTTTCTTTGAATATAATGAACTTGTCATCAGTCATCACCCGGCTAATTCATTGATATTGTGTTTAGTCACAGCAAATGTATCTATCTATACAAATAAATCAAATTGAAGAGTGTCTGTTTGTAATGTCAAAATAACAACTTTTTACTAAATGCATATGAAAGTATATACGGTACTTTACAGACAGACAGACAGAAAGACGGGAAACAAATTAAAGAAATTGTTTTTTTATTTGCTATAATTATGTAAGGTACAGCCCGAAACTGTCAAATTTTCGCAATCAATTTTGAACCTTATTTATCCTGTAGTGATAAAGTTGAAAACCTATTAAAGAAATTTGACAGATTGTAGTAGCTTGATGTGCTGGCGTCTGTACATAGCAATATTTTATTTTTATTTTTTATCGGTCTTTCTGTCTGTATGTGTATCTGTGTGTTCCGGCTAATCTCCGAAACGGCTGGATCGATTTTGATGGGGCTTTCACTGGCAGACAACTGATGTTAGGAGGCTGTTCACGATATGATGTGAACTTTTTATACAATATTTATCTTTGGTTTTTTATTGTTGTCTATTTTTGATACGTGGTTGTTTTTTGCACTATCTATCAATATACTTCGAATTCTATACCGAATGACTGTGTTTTTCTTACATATTAAATAAGAAATCTATCCTGCAGCCTTAGCAGTCGGTAATAGGGAGTAACTTAATTTTAGAAAAAGCTACGCGGGCGAAGCTGCGGGCAGCAGCAGGTCTATACTAATTATAAAGAGGTAACATTTGTGAGTTTGTAATGGGGGGGGGGGGGTAATCTTTGGAATTACTGATCCTATTTCGAAAAATCTTTCACTGAGTGATAACTAAACTATTGCTGAGTACCATAGGATATGATTTATGATTATGGCATTATATAGTCGTCTTCTATGCGGACGTAGTCGCGGGTAGAAGCTGGTCAATGTAGTCATGCGTTAAGAGTGTTCATCCCGCGCGGGCTGGCAACGTCGCATTTCTAGAGGTGATTATTTTATTAAATTTAAATCAAAGTACTATTGTTTATCAGCCATGCACTTTATGTGCAAGGGAGGTACCCGACAATGTTTTTTTTTTTTCACCATTTTATTTTACTATGTTTGATATGTATGATTAATATGCATACGTATATAGACGGGCATGGCGAAACTATAAGGGTTCCATGATGACTACGGAACCCCAAAAAACGTTTATTTTAATTAAAATATTGCGTATCTATCTAAATCGTATTATATGTATTAATAGAAGTCAACAATGTCTATTTGTGGTTAGCTTTGTTCACAGTATGATATACATTATGACATAATTAAATGAAAATATGCTATTTTCATTATGGTTACAAGTTTGTCCATGTATGATTCATTCTGGATGACAATTCTCATCAAGTTTTTAAACTGACATGGTCACTAATATTATTATTAACGAAATATCGGGAACTCATAACAAATAATAAACATGGTAAATATCCCGTTTGTGTTAATAATAATTCTCATCAAATAATACACCGTGGCATTTTAGTCGTCTTACAAAGACAGCCCACTTCATGTATCCAATGACTACTAATCATTCATGCATTTTTTTTTTACATTTGAATTTTTTATTTTTTATTTATATTAATTATGACGAATGACATAGTTTAAAACACCCTGTTACGAGTGCGGTCCGAGCCTTGTGTTACAAGGGCGCCGTGGAATGGAGCGGCGACATCTTTATTAGAGTTCATTCACCCTAATGCAAAAATGTGTTTCTTACTATTGCAACTTAAACTTAATCTAAATCCATTCTGCGGCGCCTTTGTATCACAAGGCTCTGACTGCACTCGTAACAGGGTGTTTTAAACTAGGTATGTCATACGTCATAATGAATAAAAATAAAAAAATTATAAAAATTGTATATCTGTTTTTTTTTTTTTTTTAGCTTTTGCCCGTGGCTCCGCCCGCGTGTATGTCGGTTATCGCGTAAAAAAGTAGCCTAAGTCCTTCTCCATATCCCAGGCTATAATCTCTGCCAAATTTCATGATGATCGGTTCAGCGGTTTAGGCGTGAAAACGTAACATACAGACAGACAGAGTTACTTTCACATTTATAATATTAGTATGGATTAGTATGGATTTGTTTTAAGTTATGATGGAAGTCTGGAGTCCTCTACCTACCACATTTGTATATCTAAAATTGCATATGTAGGCAGGTTGTAGGCTATGACCTTAGCCTCAAAGCTAACTAAATTACCCTCCTTACATATCGTTACCCAACTGATTGTTGATTGACCCACTTCTTTGATCGGCTTCAATAAGTCACCGATTTATTGCAAGTTCACGGTGACTTCATCCCCAGGTCAAGCAGCCGGTCGATTCAGTAAAAATCTCACCGTGAAAACTTAGGTGAAATGATCTCAAAGTGAACTGTCATTCCATTCTGATTTCTACAGAATAGCACTGTAGTATGTGATTGGGTTTTTGGAACTAAGTTCCTTATCGCACTATACAGTGTGAGTCTTTATAATGTGCACATATCGAAATGAGGGAATCTATGCTTAATTTTATGTACGGCAAAAAAAAAAAAAAAATATGGAATTTAAAAAAAAATTGTTCCCAGTGTAAACAAAACGGTGTAACTTTTAAACTAAATGATCTATCACGATGAAACAAACTCCATAATGATTGGAAGAAATTAGGCGTCCTCATAAAATAATAAATAAATAAATTGGGGAAAAACCTACCCTCAATTGAAAAGAAACGTTTTTTTAGCAAAAATCTGTTTTTTTTTTTTCATAATTTTTTACAATAATTGTAAAATTTCTCAATAAGGGGGCGTCTTATTGAGAAATTTTGAAATAAAAAAATATAAAAAAAACGTTTTTTTTTTTTGTTTTTTTTTTCGTAGATAAAATTAAGCATAGATTCCCTCATTTCGATATGTGCACATTATAAAGACTCACACTGTACTATCTACTCATGAATATGAACAACTTTTTTTTTAATGGGACTATTGGAATTATCTTTGAAATTGACTCGTTGAGCCTGTAGTCTGTAAATAATTTTTCACACCTTGATTAATTAAATAAGTAGTCCATATAATAATCAGACCGTATTATAAATGACATCACATTAAGAAAAATTACATAGGTTATGTAGATTACTATAACATTAAGAAACGGGGTGAATAAACTTCGAGTATTTATTCACAACACCAAGGTTACGCCGAACTCTGTAAACAGTCATTGTCTCTGCTCGGTGTCAAACAAAACATTACACGAAGCGTTATCACGTTGTTATTCGGAATGCATCGGGGCTAAAATTAGTCTATGACCCTCGTAAGTACAGCTAGATAGTCGACTCTTGCACAGACATAATATCATTACTTTAGAAATTACCGACCATGTTTACAATTGATTTTAATGGGTCAGCGATAAGCTCGCGTAGAAATAGTATCTATAATTTTATGTAAACATCTTCTAAGAATCGTTAGTTAAATCACGACAAGTTCGTAGCTGTAATTTGTTTTAATGGTTCACAAGTTCAAAGTTCAGTGATAAATAAGAAGCTGATAATGCGGAGCTATTAGAATACATGCATGCATGCATGCAAACACTAAACAAACTTTTTTATTTTTCTTTTTATACTTTTTCCTTCTCTTATACCCAAGTAAAGTATACACATTATGAATTGTTAAAATGATTATGTACAAGACAATAACGAAATGTAAATGGCTATTATATAGGGTGTATATCCAAACACAAAATATTTTAAGAGACACACGTTACCTATGGTAAAGAAGCCATGGAAACGATTTTTTTTTTAATATGTGTATATTAAAAAAAAAAAATTACTTGGTATGATGATTAATTATCAAAAGGCACCGCGCTCGTGCCGTCACCGTCACCGCGTCCGGACGGGTAATTAAAAGAATTAAAAAAAAAAAAAACATTATTTGACAGTCGTGACGGGTCGTCAGAAGCCCGAAAGTTTGTCAACCAGTCTTACCAAGGGCATATCGTATTATCTAGTAACTAGGTTGTGGAGGTCAGATCACCCCCTAAATCAATCTGCCTAACCTTTTCCTAACTATGTTGGGGTCGGCTTCCAGTCTAACCAGATACAGCTGAATACTAGTATTTTACTTAGAGCTGTCTGTCTGAACTCCACAACCCAGTAACTGGGTAATACGATACCCCTTGGTGGGACTGGTTGTCAGACTTTCAGACTTTCGGGCTCCTGACGACACGTAACGACTGCCAAAGATCCACAAATGACAGCCGGGACCAACGACTTAACGTGCTTTCCGAGGCCCACGGACCAACCGCAGCAAGCGTAGCTTAACCTGATGGATGAATCTATGCGGCTGTTATTACTTAGCCACGAGCTGCAAAAAAATCACCCCCTAAAGGAGTTAAATCGACGCCTTAGAGTGAAAACCTCGGTAATGCAATTTCGGTAATATTTATTTTATACCTCGCGACGCTCGTCCTAGATTTTATTTTATTTTTTTACGATGGTTTTGCTCTTGACTCTAGTCTAGGTCAGAGGTGACCGAGACAAAGTCGACAATGGAGTGAGCTTACCCAGAAGAAGCCTGTTCACTCTAACTTTGAATAGATTAGGGTTGTATGCGTTCGGAAACACAGACGCAGGCGTTTTGTTTCACACAAACAAAAATTGCAACCTGTAACGCTATCTATGACAAGTTTGAATATTGCACACTAAAAGACAAATATTTGAAGAAGCTGTGATACTAAAATTTTACAGTGCGAAGCTTTTTCTTTCTTCTGTAAAGTTGCCTTTTTCGCATATACGAGGTTTTCACTCTAAGGCGACGAAATAGTTGATGAAAGTGTTTATGAAAGTTGTCAATTTTTGCCGAATGGAAATTCCATCGGGTACCTGGTTTGTTCATTAGTTAATGCATATAATTTATTTTCAGGAAATTATATTGTTAATATTGGCCGTTTGCGGTGGTGCGTTGTCCCTGACACCATGCTGTCCGAACAACGTGACGTTAATGCCAAGGGGTTTTTGTGGCACGGAGAAGATGACTGTGATCAACTGCACTCATGGACGAATGGTACTCAGGGATATCATCCTGGATGGCACTAAAGTGTCCACGCTGGATTCGCCCAACTACGTCTTTGTTGAAGACCCTAGCCAGTGAGTATGGAAGCTACACATATGAAAAGTCCACATTAGAGAAAAAAAATATGGTACCGTAGAACGGGGCTATTTGAATTTTCGGGGTTTATTTGGAACAAAGCAATTGTAAGATTTGAGTTGACATAAATTCGATTTGTGATCTTCGTACGAAAAATGGTACAAGCAAACAAGACCAAAAACAAAATAAAAGCTGTCTATGGTGTTTTGGTAGAATTTATGTCAACTCAAATCTTACAATTACTTTATTCCAAATAACCCCCGAAAATCTAAATAGCCTCGTTCTACCGGTACATTGATTGCATATATATATTTAACTTAGACTATTTGTTTAATCAATACTAATATTATAAATGTGAAAGTAACTCTGCTGTCTGTCTGTCTATTAAGTTTTCACGCCTAAACCGCTGACCCGATCGACATGAAATTTGGCAAAGATATAAGTGTAGTCTGGGATATGGAGAAGGACATAGGCTACTTTTTTACGCGATAACTGACATCCACGCGGGCGTTAATAAATCAAGTCACGCCTTCATGGGCAAATTGGTTATTTATTATCATTATACTCCAGTCATTAAATCCCAAAATATGAAACAACAAAATATTTAGGCTATAGATGGAAGTTTGAACCTACAGGATGCAATAATAAAAACAGGCAAAAGCTTCAGCCACAGTTAGTAACGCATAAACAACAAAGTGTTAAACGTTAGACGCGAAGTTTCTTATATTAATAGTTCTTAAATTAATTGAGTAAAAAATTTGCCAGGTATTGCGTGGCCACCATGTACCGGAACAACAGTGACCACTCCCTGGGCACTGTTCCAGTGGCAGTGGTTTGTTTTGAAGAGATCTCCAAGACCAGTGACATAGAAACCAGTGGAATCTTAACACTCATCTCTGTGTTTTTCCTCGTTGGTACTATCGCCGTTTACACTTATTTGCCACAGTTGAGGTAAGTAAGACTGAATACTTTTATTCATTAGATAGTATTTAAAGATTTTCTCAGCAGCGCCAGCAGCACAGAGTCTGGAATTGTGCCCGGTTGACGGAATAACGCTAAACCTTATATGGGATTGGAATCTTAACACCTGTCTCTGTGTTTTTCTTTGTTGGTACTATCGCCGTTTACACTTATTTGCCAAAGTTGAGATAAGTAAGACTGAATACTATTATTGATTAGATTGTATTTAGGAATTTTCTCAGCAGCACCAGCAGCACAGAGTCTGGAATTGTGCCCGGTTGACGGAATAATGCTCAAACCTTATATGGGATTGGAATCTTAACACTCATCTTTGTGTTTTTCCTCGTTGGTACTATCGCCGTTTACACTTATTTGCCAAAGTTGAGATAAGTAAGACTGAATACTATTATTGATTAGATTAGGAATTTTCTCAGCAACACAGAGACTGGACTTGGGTCCGGTTGATGGAAAAAGGCTCGAACCTTTTAAGGGATTGGAATCTTAACACTTGTCTCTGTTTTTTTTAGTTAGGTAAGTAAGAATGAATACTACTATTGATTAGATTGTATTTAGGAACTTCGCAGCAGCACAGTCTGGACTTGTGCCTGGTTGGCGGAATAAGGCTCGAACCTTATGAGATTCAATCATAACTGTAAATATATGGGTGTACCTATTATGAACCTCTGATCCTACAACTTTATCCCATTTAAATATTCCTGACAAAAATTTGCTAGTGAATTGTTCTAGTTTCAATATCATATCTCTATGCTACGCCCATATTTTCGATATCATTGTGAAACATAAACTCTTCACTTACGTCAGAACGAATCTAAATCTGTCATGATTTTATATTGGATATTTTTATTGATTTTCAGAGATCTACAGGGGCTATGTTATATGTGTATGTGCATCAGCATGGCCTTAGGATTCCTGTCTTTGGGAATACTCCAACTGAGCCCTGGCTTCAGAGGCGAATTTTGTACTGTCACAGGTAAGTAAACATTTTGCTTCATTCATACTGTCACTGTAAAACCTACCTATAGTTTTGCATGTGTTCTACATTACTAATGTATTTTCTTTTCCGCTAGATTATGACATAATTCGAATAACTGTACCTTCACTGTGTATTTTCCTTAAAAGCTTTGTTAACGCAGTGCTATTGTAGGTAGTAGTTTTCCGTTTCTAATAATACTATGTTTGTTTGTATCTTTCAGGTTTTCTCGTCTACACCTGGATGATGGCAACTTTCTTCTGGATGAATGTTATATCTATAAACGTATATCGCACAGTGCTGTGAGTTTAAACACTTCATAACTTACTAAAGCTTTATACATCTTTATTATTTCCTTTATTTTAAAAAATACATATATATTATATTTTTAAATATTAGAACATAACCTCCTAACAATACGAGCCGTGTCTGGACACGGCTCGTATTGTCAGGAGGTTCGTCTAGGAAGTACCATTTTCTGAATCAAGCCCTTAATCCAGCTGCCCAACGAGAGCCTCCTCAGGTGTTGGTCGAGGCTGTTGGCAATGAAGCTATTGGCTGATACAACTACCGGCACAACGATCGCTGAGCTATATACCTATAGACAGACATATTTGATGGTTTCCATCTAAAATAATGTGCCTTTCTTTCAGAGATTCAAGTTATTTAAAGAAGACGGAAAGGAAACAATATTTCATCTACAGCTGCTACGCTTGGGGCTGTACTCTTTTATTCCTAACCGTCACCCTTATTGCCAACTTCGTTGAAGGTGAACACTTCAAGCCAGGTTTCGGAGAGAACAGCTGCTGGTTCAATGGTGAATAACGTTCTATATGAATAATGTCATAGAGTAGTTGAATGTTTTGCCATGAGATATTAATTTTGTTTTTGTTCAAGGTCGTACCGAAACTTGGATTTTCTTCTATGGCCCGGTAGCGGTTCTTATTGCTGCTAACGTAGCTCTATTCGCTATGACATCGTTCAACTTGTGGAGGCAAACTAGGAAATATGAAGTCAATACACTGAACGTCCTAAAACACAAGTGAGTACCTTTCTCTATAAATTACTGTACAATACTAAAGTTATGATTTTGTCGTTCACTTTATACATAGGTTTATTGTTAAAATACTAACAACCTTGTAGGACTGTATTACTAACATCATATACAACAACTTTTGTTACACGTCTTTTGCGGCACGGTTGGCGCAGTGGTTAAGCGATTGACTGCTGCGCTTCGTGTCGCGGGTTCGATCCCCGCACGGAACAAATATTTGTATGATCTACAAGTAGTTGTTCCGGGTCTGGCTGTTTGTGTATGTGAGTTTCAATGTTTGTAAACGCACCCACGATACAGGAGAAATTCCTAGTGTGGGGCGAAGTTTAAAAAAAAAAAAAAAATACATTACAAAAATTACAAACCCTCAAGATTTCGTTGTTTTTGTTTTCGTTGATTTAGAGCGTTAAATTTGAATATTTTTATATGAAAGTGGAAAGAGGAAAGCGGAGGGCTGTCCCTTACACCAATCCTTAGAGGTTGTTAGTGTTTTACCAATAACCCTGTATAAACATGAACATTTTTGTTTTCAGGTTCCTTCTATCTTTGAAACTGTTCCTCGTCATGGGTATTTCCTGGATATTCGAGATCGCTAGTTTCGCTCATGGTTCAGCCCACATTATTTGGTAAGCTATGCCCCTGTTCTTACTCCAATTTCTTGTCAGATTATACGACTTTTAGAGCCAGGATCACGCGCCTTTGCCCCGATCTACGGTTGTCGTAATTTTCTTCGAATACGACAAGCCTACCAGAATACCATACCAGCGCTGCGGTATTTATTTTTAAATATAGCTGCATTATGCCTTTTTGGCCTCCCACAGGTCTTTTTATTAATTATGTTTTTTTATTTATTTATTATTTAAAATTTGTTAGTTTTAAATGCTCCTTTTTTACTGTTAATATTTCCTGTGCATGTCCGAAATAATATATTTTTATTTATTTTTTTATTTAGTTACCCACGACAAAATGATAAAGTGCAATGAGTCTCAGTTCCAACCATTTTATTTTATATTACAGGAAAATTATGGACACGTTTAATTGCCTTCAAGGAGTCATCATTTTCTTATTACTCGTGCTCCTGAGAAGGCGCGCCATGCGGGGTATGGCCAGCGAGAACGTTTGTCTATGGTTCAGTCGCCCTCTGGCGGAGAAGCTCAGCCCACACGACGATTCGGATGACCAGGAAATACTGGGAGATGATACCGTGGAGGTCAGGCTAAATTGAAGTGGGTCTTTCATCATATTCATCAAAAATCGTTTCGATTTTTTTCCATGTCACATAAGTTTAAATTATAACTAGTCAACAGGATAATCCGATCAAAAATCTACACCCTTCATTTATATTGAGATAATATTTATTTTCAATACGAAGCTTGTTGATGTAATAATATCGTTATGGGTTAATAATGGAACAATACAGTTGTAAGTACAAATGCGCTATAGGTAAATAAGTGCACCAACTGGTTTAGCTGCACTAAATGAACTGAGCGATAAAAAGAATATTATTTTAAAATCCATGTATGTTTTTAAAAGTGAATCTTTCATAATCATTCCGAAAATTAACTAATTGAGTATTTATAATGAGATATCCGTTTAACCTCTAAGATAAAATAATGTTTTTCAAAACATTTTAGGTGAAGTCTGCGTAAGTAATTACTGGTTAAAAATACCGATCATGTGCCATTTTAAATCTGCCTCAGAATATGCCGATTCAAAATGATCTGATATTGTTGCTATTGAATTTATTTATATTTAAATTTTAGTATCATCGTTTTATGTGCCATAAAATAAAGTGTAGGTATTTTAAAGAGGAAACTCAATACATAATTTTATTAGAAATCTGATGATAAATGAAGATTTTAATAATTTACTAGAATTTACTCGATGTAAATACTATAAAGTAAGTTTCAAATAATAATAAGTTCCTATAAGTAATTATAAATGTTTTTTTCAAGAATGCATGTTGGTATTTAATACTAATAAATATATTTTAATTATTTTTGTCTTGATTTACCTATACATACTTATGTTTATCTAACCCCAAAAATCCATGCTTTATTATGCGTCATGATTTCACTATTAACTTTAAAAAATAACTGCGTATTTTAGTGTTCAGTTAGTGACAATTTAAGGTAGGAGTGAGGCGTATATATCGTAACAGCTAAATACAACAAGTAACACAAGCCAACAGACTGTTACTGTGACAAATAAACTGAAAAAAAACAGCTTCTGTTCCACGAAGAGATAACAGAATCCATCCAGTCACAAGCTTTTGTCTATTCATGGATATGACAGTTACCTTAGTTAGAATACAGATAATAAATGTTACTGTTACACTGTGACACCCTGTTACATCGTCCGTCACAAGCTTTTTCCTTTTCTCGCATAGGTGTAACACCTTAGTTAGAAGAGAAATACCTCCGTGTATTATAACTGTGCAGCTGTGGTAACAGAGAACACACAATAGTTTGTTTCCACATAGTATGAAATAACAGCCTGTTATTTTGTAACAGATACGTTCAGGTAGAAACATTAATATTCTATTAATGAATATTTCTCTAGATTTGACTTGACTCTCTAGACTTTTATCCACTTTCTTTTTTAATTATACTCCTTTTACTATAGCATTAGACAAATAACGGCTAAATAACGACAGTTATTGTCTAATATTATTGAAATTACTGCACTTTAGAGTTATTTTTTTAATGCAAATGATAAATAGATTACAGTGCTTTGTATTCATCGTGAAATAACGGATTTTATCGAAATAACGAAAAGGTGAGAACAGTTATTTGTCTAATCCATACTAATATTATAAATGTGAAAGTAACTCTGTCTGTCTGTATGTTACGTTTTCACGCCTAAACCACTGAACCGATCGTCATGAAATTTGGCAGAGATATAGTCTGGGATATGGAGATGGACATAGGCTACTTTTTTACGCGATAACCGACATCCACGCGGGCGGAGCCGCGGGCAAAAGCTAGTGTTATAATAAATGGAGTATAATTTATGTGTTCCTCATTCTATCTTAAATTCTATTGCTTACTAATATTCTATACTATTCTATTCTGAAAGATAACATTTTTAACCGCCTCTGTGGTCTAGTGGTAAGACCACCTGTCTCAGACCCAGTGGTCCCGGGTTCGATTCCCAGCGGGGGCAAAATTTTCTGCCCGGTTTGGTTGGTGGAAGGACTTGTTCTAAGTCCGCCTGGCTAGATACCACCATTTTTGTGTTTCGGCAGTTAGAGGTAAGATAGCCAGTTCCACTGTGAGGATTCCGGGTGAAGCTCGCTTCCACCTTCGGCCTGATCATCACTTACCATCAGGTGAGATGAAGACCAAAAGCTTCCTCATAGTGGTTATAAAAAAAAAATCTTTTCCCATTGATATATTATAAGGCTGTTATTGATATTTAAAAGGTTATTATATTATATGTACCGTGTGGCGCCGGACGTAAAGAATAGCACCATCCCGTTTCCTCCCGTGGGTGTCGTAAAAGGCGACTATGGGACTTACTAGAGAATGGGCAGCAGCGTTCTCTATGCATTTTTAACACCATACTGCGATCGCCAACCCGCCTGCCAAGCGTGGCGATTATGGCAAACCCCCCCCTCAATTGGGGGAGGCCTATGTTCAGCATTGGACGTCTTTCGGCTGAAATGATGATGATGATATTAAAATGAGGAAGATATGTTACGCGCTAACATCGCAATCAAAACTCACACATCTGTGATCAGTGTGATCACAGTCGCAAACCTACAATTACCGATAGACAAGAACAGAGATAGGAGACAGCGCTGTCGTGCGAACGAAATCGCGTTAGCTGCCGAACGTTGGCCAAATGTTTACGATTATGAATGACATTGCATGTGGTAGCACAAACATGATGAAGCAAACATTAAATATTATTATAACTTTCAACAAATTAGCATTTTTGGCTGTACTTGCGAGTGGTAAGTAATCCCATGTGTCTTATTTTTCTTCCTTGTATTATTAAAACACTGTTTAGCTGGACAAGAAGTAATTTTGATGCGTATTAATCACAAAAAAAAAAATACTGTAATTACGGAGCTGTTTGATCAACGATATCCCGTCCGCAACTGAGTGCCAACCACGAGCCATCACTTAGTTTGATAGGACCAGGCGCTATTACTAAGTCCCGCATCTACCGGTTTTAATACATCAATGCCTTTACCCTATAACAAAAACCACAATAATCTGTATCTATACCCAAAGTCTCTAATTCAGATAATTTTTTGTAAACAAAGTAATGTCAAGAAATATCACTTTCAAAATGACAGGACAGTGGTGCAAAACATAATATCATATTTCTTTTTTTGTAAATAGTCATCGCTAAAATTAAAGTGAATTAATTATAAGAACTATGCAAACAAAATACCGTTGCCAAACAATGTTTTGTGTAGTATGTCGGAGACACGGCCATATGATCGTCATAATCAGCCCTTTTAAGTCCAGTGCTAAACGTAGGCCTCCCAAAATCGATTTCCACTCGAAACAGTTTACAGCCGTTTTCATCCAAAATGTGGCTAGATATGCTACTTACAATATGAATCTATGAATGAGAGTTGTAATATTAGTTTCGTTGAAGATGTAAAAAAATTGAAAATGTTTGTATCTCCTGCATTGTTACCAGTATCTTAAAATATTTTATACCAGAAAATCTCCTTTTTTAATAACTTTGTTTAAAACCGAAAATTTATAAAAATAATTACGGTATGATTATTTTTTAATTATTATTTCTTAAAATCAGTTTTTAAAAGAAAATGAAACCTCTTTTTTCGACATTTTATGTAAATTACCATTACGAAGATATTTTTTTGATATGTTATCCCCGTTGTTTACATAAGAACTTGGGTATAGACTTTGGGTATAGTACCCAGATACAGGTGCCTCTATCTATTTATAATAAACTAGCTTCCGCCCGCGACTTCGTCCGCGTGGAACGTCTCAAAGGGTTTAGACAGCGTTTTCGTTGACAGCTTCCAGTTTTTTTTTTTTTTTTCGACACCTCCTAGAATTTTAGTTAATGAATACAAAAACTTAACAAATTATATACTAAAACCTTCCTCGAGAACCACGCTATCCATTGGTAAAAACAGCATGAAAATCGGTGAAGCAGTTTTTGAGTTTATCGCGAACAGACGACAGACAGACGCGGCGGAGGATTTTGTTTTATAATATGTAGTGATAGAGATAGTGATAATAGGCAAGTAACTTATTTGTTACGCAGTTTCGCAGTTAATTGGGTACCTTTATCCTCAATTTTATTCAAAACCTGAGCCTAGGTAACTCTTTCACACATGGGTGGAGGAAACGAGATGAAGAAAATTATAATCATGGATATTCAAACAATAAATAAATTTATGTAACACGTTTATCACTCCTTCTGAGTAGTTGGTACCTACTTGTTACCTACACCATGGCAACCTAATATAAAATAACTTTGTATGCATGGAAAACCGACGTAAGGTAGCAAATGTTTTGCATCGCTCTAGCACGCTGCTGCCTATCATCTTAAAAGACGGCTACACGCTCAATCTTACTTGCACAAAATGCGCCATGGACTTTCACTTCTACCAAATAATTCATGAGAATGTAACCTAACTTAAACTTTGCACATATTACAGCTACAGGATGGAATTTAAGTTTCAGTACAAAAAAAAGCAAACCGCGATAAAACTAAAAAAAAAACCTTGGTTTTAGTGAATGTGGCTCAAAAGACCAAATACCAAATCCGTGCAAACTTAGCGTTCCGATTCCGAAAAAGTCAAGTTCAACCAGTGTTGTCAACTTTGGGGTTTTCCTCCTGTTAGGGGAATAAGACGTGTTAAAAGGAGAATTTTCAGTGATAGAATTTTTTAGGGGATATTTTTAGAGGCTTCAAACAAAACCTGCAATTTTAATCGAACAACAGTAAGAACAGAATGAAATCGTAAAAAAACCTGCGGCAAATATGATAAAAGTCTTTAACGGAAGAATGTATGACTTCAAAAATAAGTCGAACAGTAGCACCGCTGACGATGATGATGATGCCGTTCTAGAAATTATCAACAATACTACATTTTAGTTTAAGTAGTTTAGCAATAGGTACCTAATGTATTCTTTTATTTTTTTAAATAATATTAATTGGTTGTCTGTAAAGTCGGTTTACGGACGATAATTTTACGGGATAACGTCATAAGAAAACATTGCGTCACAAGCCGAACGCTTAGGCCGATCGTACCTTTCTATCGCTTGTTCCGCGCTCTCGCTTGCACATTCGGCACAGGCGGAACGTGACAATGTGTCATACTTTTTCGTGCGTGCAGCCGGCGTTCATCGATTTATAAGACGTTGTTGTCACGTCAAAAATACAAAAAAGATTATGCGTTTTATTTTATGAGTTACGAACGAATTGGGCGTTTTGCACTACATCAAAGACATTTTACTTATGAGAACTGGGTTTACTTATGGTTTTATAGGGGGATTTTTAAAAAATCTTGGGGGAAAATTTTGGTAGGGGTTGGCAACACTGAGTTCAACTTTTATTAAACGTCAAACAGTACAGCGAGCGGAAACGCAAATGAACCGACAGAATCTCCGAATTAAATCCAAAGAATCAAAAAGTTTTAGTTATAAAACGATATTAGCGTCTTTTGACATCAACTTACATGGTTTTATTATGTTTTGTGTTTGTGATCATAGAATTAAATGTAAGTGCCTTATTGTATGACAAACAAAGTATCGATAAACACAAGTACCTTGTAATGCAAGTATTAAAGATTCAATAACAACATGTATGTAGTACTGTTAACATTGTCATTACTGTGTGCGACACATGAACTGCACGCGGAAGTCGGGGAGACGGATCTCAATGAGATATCGGACAAGCTGAATGGAGTTAAGATCAATAAATGCTGCGAACATAACGAGATTGTTGTGGACGGGATATGTAGACTAGCCGATAGATACAACCAGAGTGAGTATATATAAATAACATGCAGAATACGCATTATTGACTGTTTGAAACTACTTAGAAGTCCAAATTACTAAATTACTTCTGATATATACTTTTTTTAAATAAAAAGCTAACCCTTTGTCAAGCATGATTGACAATACAATTTCGGCTTTATGATTTTTTTCTACATAACATCAATACTTTAAAACTACTAAAGATTCAATAATGTGCTTATATTTACAGGTTTGTGGACACCACAATTTAAGACTGAGGATGGCAACGATGCCAAAGTAAAATACTTTAACTATGTGTATGGTGTGCCTGACTGTGCCACCACGCAACAGAGAGCTATAATTGATTTAGGAAAATCTGAAGATACGTAAGTAATTAAGTAACACACATGAGGTACACTCATTGATATTATTAGTAATATACTATTAAAAAACCCAAACCCAAAAATGACAAAATGCATGTTATGGGGACCTATTTATGAGAGGGCTACACCCCTGTGGACGTCTAAGCGATGTGTATGTAGCAGTAAGATGGTTGAAGCTGTGATATAGTTACATATATCTCTAGAGACATAGCTATATATCGTAGTATAATTATATGAAAGCGGTTCATAACTGTCTTACTAGGAATATTACTATAATACAAGCACAATCTAGTAATATAACTATCTTGTTAGACTACTCTAGTGAGCTAAATTATAGTTCTTTATTGTGTATAAGATTTTTATATATAAACTCGGCAAGTAAAATACCAACATCGGCAGAAAATTTACAAGTTACTAACCAACATACCTTGTTTACAGGCTTAATTTATTAACTGATGGTCGCTTACGCCACATTATCAATCACCAACCCAGTTCAGATGTGAAAGAGGAACCAATGATTAGCACATTCAGTTTACATGACAGCATATCAATACCGGAAGAGAAGGAACCATCATCGTACATACACAACCAAGCCAAATACTGCATGGATAAGGTGGGATGCATACTTTGGAATATTCTTGTCTTGTAGGATTTATAACACCACTAAATATGGTAGCAGCATCAATTTGGCAAAAATTTAATCTCGTAATTTTTGGGATGGCGAAAGTTTATAAAATATTTAAAAATTCACTCCTCCAAAACATACATTAATCAATCTACACATTACAGAAGATTACTTGATTGTCTTTCTTATAAAAGTATCAAAACTCAAATTGATGGAGTAACCTCTACTATACAGTAGCTGTAAAAAAAATAAGTTTTCATAATAGAATTTGGGTTCATTTTAAATCTAGCATGTTATCCTGACATGTTGACCCAGTCTAGATAAACTTTCAACTATTCATTATCAGTGAATGACATTCTACAAACTTTCACATTCCACTTTGTTTGAGCTTACTCTCTGAGTCATTAGGTGACTCAAGTTAATATTATGTATAAAAAAGTATTTGAATAGAACTTCATTTCACTTATAGTTTTATTTATATAATCGCATGCAGTTTTCATACCATTGCCATTGTTCATTTAAATAAATTTTCAGTCATTTGTAGAAACTTTTACCTAATTATAGAGTCGAAATTCATAATGTAGTTCAAACTTAGATAATTTCATGTGTCGTTCATAAAATACATAGAGTATTCTCAAAATAATCCTATGTAATCATACTAATCATCACATGTGTTACATTTTCTCTCTCATTCTTGTAATAAAATGTTTACTTTCAGATATTAGTAACACAAAAAGACACAGAAACGAAAAAACCTGCCAACATAACAGGCGCATATGCATTAGTATGTGTACCAGAGGTCAAAATAAATTGGAAAGACACCAATTTTCTCATGAAAAAGATCCTTAACCCTGTTTTTCATGCTATTGCCATGATCTTGTTCTTACTGGTGGCCGTGATATATTTTGTGTTGCCTACTCTCCGAGACCTGGCTGGCAATATTATCACGACTATAAACATGTGTCTGATTGTGAGCCAGGCTGCAGACTTGGTGAGAATATTCACCGAGTTTAGTAACCATGTCAGCTTCATGGTTACTGGTAAGTAGAGAGCCCAACAATAAATGCATGACATAGACAATGATATTATTGTTCATGCTGTACTTATTTGCATTTGGGGGTTAACTTTTCTTTTGTTTTTCAGACATTATCTTGTATATCAGTCTACTGGCAGCTTTCTTCTGGTTAAACAGTTTCGGTTTTTATGTATGGAAAACGTTCAAGTATGTATTTTACAAGTACGCATTTTTTATTACTAATACAGTGTAGTTGTAGAAAGGAAAATATTCCAAAACAAGTTTTGCAACATAATATGCCTGTAATATCTGTCGGGGCATGCACTTTTTAGTTTATGAAATAGAAATCATATTTATTTGAATAAAACATGGTGTACAAAGTTGTTTTAAAAATACATTATAGATCATGCATGTTTGGTTTTGCATGTTACTCCAATGCCCGTTTTCACTAACAATACGCGACAGAATCATACCTAAACGTAATCTATTTATATAAAAATAGCTCGTTAGTAAGTGTATCATTAGATAACTGAGAACGGCAGGACTGATTTGGCAATTTTTTTGTTTTTAAAATGTTCGTAATAGTTCAAATCAGCTTCATACGGTTTTTTATTTTTATTTTATTGAAAAGTTGCCGGCAAAATTGGCAAATTCGGGAAAACCGAAAGTGCATTTTCTATGGGAATTTTGTATGAATTATTTAAATGTTATCAGAACGACTGACGGGTCAGCTAGTGCCTACTATAAGCGCTCTGTTGAATTTTCAACTCTCGTCGCTGATTCAGGCGTTTAACAAGCATAAAACTGCAAAATCTTCCAATAACGAAAGATGAAAATTCGGCAGAGGCGTGAAAATGTTCAATATACATACTTATTGCATGGCAGAGAATATTAACAAGAAAATTAAAACCGTTTTGGGTGGGCAAACCTAGACTATCAGTTAACAAAGCTATGCTTATGAATAAAATTATATTTTCAGATCCCGTAACGTGTTCCTACGCGTGACGGACGTTCGCAAATACTGCTATTACTCGAGCGTCGTGTGGTTCTGTGTCCTAATCATGGCCGGCATGGCAATATGCGCGCATTTCCTACTCGATACCGGGACTAATCCTAACAGAAAGACTAGGATCCAGTTCTCTTCGTCAATCATTGTTGACGATGTTGAACAGGAAACTATCGGTAAGATGATTCATCAATATTTATTAGAACCTTACACCGAAATTTAAAAATGACGTCACTGAACTGACGACCACACAAAGACATTATTTTAACGGTTACAGAAAATCTGACACACATTCTATGTTAAAAACCTGCTTTTAGATGTTGATTAAATCTTGCTGACTTCAAAAAGGTACAAAAAAAAAATACTATATTCATAGATTTGTAAAACCAGTTCAGTCTAATCAGTTAGTAACTATTGAACTAAGCAATTTTCTTTCTGTTCTTTTCAGGATTGCTCGGTATTGCCATATTCTTCACACCAGTTGCATTCACCATAATTTTCAATGTGTTTTTTTATGTCACGACTTTAAAAATCATAAAGAGGATTAATATTTATGGCAGAATTCATCATAAACTCAAGGGATGGTATGTACTACAACTTTTTAAGATTCGTTTAATTAGCATTCAAAATTACAATACTGAGATATTGTTGGTCCCAAACTAGGCATAGCCTGTATCTTGGGCACCATTAACAAAACAAAATTTTGATGATTTAAAAAATAAAAGAAAAGTTGGAATTGGCTACAGATAAGCTAGTTAGCCTCATCGACACTACAAAACTAATTATACAAACAAATAAACTAATTAAGGGAAAAATAAAATCGATGACTATTACGAGTCTTAATTTTATATCGAACCTTGCCCATAATGTTTTAATCATTAATTTTGTTTTTTTCCAGCTTTAATTTATTCCTACAACTATTCCTGATAATGACAACAGCATGGCTGTTTCTTTTGTTGTCATGGCTCAACATAGATGAATTACTATACGCACACATATTCGTGAATCTATTCCAGGCAATTTTAATATTCTATGTGTGCATCGTACGACAGTCGCATGTAACGTTTTTATTACGTAAGAGTTGCTGTTATGCAGAACCAGTGCCCACGGGGGAGTGGGGCGACGAGATGACACACATGAATGGAGGAAATTACTGACATATCAACGAATGTCAAGTAGAATCTCATGTTAATGAATAGTTGTTTTAGAGCCGATATACACTAGCTTCCTTCCACACATGTAGAGGCACGGTTGTATGAATTTGACATATTTTAAATATGTGATGAATGAAGCTTTATGACACATAGATATATGAATAGTTATAAAGAAAGCATTAATTGATAAATATTATACTCAAGTATCACAGTTATACAAGTTCTGTGTACAAATGCGTGTGCCTTGTAAATGTGCCTCAAATTATGATTTAGAAACACCTACCTAGTACATTATATATTATTATTTCCTCTACTAGACTTCTAATGCCACACTTTGAATGTTATAGTAGTTTTGCCTAGCTGTGATTTATGTATTAATTATGTATTGGAACCGAGTGTCTTATTAATTATATAAAGGTATTATAACTCAGTATTTTACAGTGTATATTGGAGCAGTTAAATACTCAAAGCCTTATTATAAATATTAAAAAAAATATGATGTTGAATAATAATTGTTTCTAAACAATATTTGGGTTGATCTCTCGTTGTTAGGAATTGATTGCTCATAAAAGATACTTAAAATTATTTTAGAAATTAACAAAAATTACTAAATTAATTGTTAACAAAGGATACTAACAAATAACAATTACTGATATTATAGTAACATAAGGGAGACTATAGATTGCCATCAACATAAAAACAATGAGTGTACTATGAATACGAGGCTTTAATGTATGCTATCTGTTTGATCAAAAAAGAGCATTATGTCCGTCCTTTTTCTGTATTAGCTATAGGAGGTTAGTGAATTTATATAAATATGTATTGTATACACTGCTCTCTTGCACTAACAAGTATAAGAATAATTGTCATTTTATATGTTTAATATTTTAAGATGGACTTTCTGTTATATCGAAACTGTAATGACGAACCGCATTTATGATATATTATTTTTTTAATTCATTTTGAATTTACTTTAATAAATGCAGCTAAGAACATAAGGTGGTTTTGTTTATACCCTTTGGTAGGTAGTCGAAGAATGAGACAAGATAAACATAAATAAATTTTAAAAAATATGGAAATCCGGTAATGTGAATAAATCAGAACCTTGACAGTCTGTCAAGGTTCAGCATTTCAATGAACCTATTGTTCTAATTTTTGATAAGTTAAACATAATTATCTGGTCTCCGATTCAGAGTTTTATATTGCTTCCTCGAATTGAAAAACGAGCTAAGCATTATAAATAAAGCTTAAATAGTTTCAATGTACCGGTTGTGATAATTTGCTCTTAACAAGAAAGAAAATATAATCATAGAATTTATTTCTAAATTGTTTATTTTAATGGGATTACAGAGAAAAACAAAATATCTCTGGAGATCGACAGAATCAATTATGCCAACTGGCATGACACCGTGTACTTAATTTAAAAACGCAATTCTTTTAAACAATTACAATGATTAAAAACCACTGTTATCATTGTTACACATGGCATAATATGAAAAAATGGGACAGTATATATTCAAATACACGTCTAAATGGTTTTTTTAAAACCCTTTAATAGTCATAACGATTTAGCGATCGGACCACAATGCCAAATAGTCATAGTATTATTGGTAGAAAACATTTTTTTTTAAATATTTCGTCAGTGATTTATAAATCTTCAAAATATAGCTTTTATTTTTTGAGCAGTTAAATATTCCATATGCCTTATAAGAGTTAAAGGTTACTCTATAGCTCTTCAAATAACGTCTAATTGTCTTTGGTCTTGCATCAAGCAATGGAAAACATTGTCAAACTTTTTTTTACATTTAAGGACTTGAATACGAGGCTTTTGGTTACTTAGTATTAGTGTGTGTATTTTGTCTATTTTTTTTTTGTAATGTGCGTCTTGTTTGTGCAGAATATACCATTTTTCTCTCTTTTTCATAGTTTCTTGTGTAATAGTGACGCCGTGCTAAATCTATCACTAACCTGTGAAAACAGCTGTCCCTCGGGCCTGCACGTCAGTGCTGCCATCTGGCTGCGCACTACCAGGTGACTGTCGTCCATCACTGTGTTAAAGAATCGCCGCGTGGGCAGCAGAGCCTCCAAGTCTATCATTAGCTCCAGGAACCGCTCGCAGTATCTGCAATTATTTTTTGTTAGACAATATAAATAAAAACGGTTCGGTTCTATGGAGATAATAGTTATTTATGCAACTATTGTATAATAAGGGGTATTAAAACAATAGTATCCCATGAGTGTTTTAATACCTAATTATTACAGTTGCATACAAGACTTTATCTACACCCATGACATGAATCCTCTATAAAAGGTTCTGAAACAGTTTTTGCAATACTAATATCGAACAAAAATGGCGGGATACGACGCTATGGTATAGTATAGTGAAACGCGCGTGCGTGACAATGTTCTTTTTTTGAAATTCATAAAGATACCACGAATTGAGTAGTGAGAATGGAAGGGATTATCATCCTCGTAAAAGCAAAAGAGTTGCATAATGAAATTCAGTACAACATTATAACTCCCGTTTGGATGCTATTATGGTTACTATGACACTGGGTGTTTTAATGTTGGCAATACGCTAACTGTTTCAGAAACTTTTATAGAGGATTTATAGCATG
This sequence comes from Dryobota labecula, assembly GCA_947523025.1. NCBI lineage: Eukaryota > Metazoa > Arthropoda > Insecta > Lepidoptera > Noctuidae > Dryobota > Dryobota labecula. The sequence goes on from OX383301.1 coordinate 11,977,074, forward strand.
GGCGTAGATAAAAGAACTTTTAGTTTCGTTATGAATATCATTACAGTACAATCTCGGTAATCCAGCACTTCAATACACCGCAGCACGTCCAGTAATCCGGCACAGTTCGTTCGCAATTATTGTATTGCTAGATCAGTTTCCTTGTGCGATAACGCGAGTGTGCACCAAAACCGTAAACACTTTATTGATTTAGATTGATTTTCGCTTATAATTCAGTTTAGTGTCACTTGGGCAGATGAAAATGGAGTTTCTACACAAGAAGTGATGGTTCTCAGAAATCTAAGTGAGAAAGTTTTTAAACAAGGGCTTTTAACGGATTATTTCAAGAAACATTAAGTTCATTGTTTTTTAATTATGAAACATACACACATGTTCCAATATTTTGCTTCCTTTCCCATATTCCACTAAACCGGCTAAAACCTTTGTGTCTGAATTAGTGCCGGATTACCGAGATTGTACGGTATTGGAGCTAGCTCGCTCAAAAATTTCCACAGTTAAAATGTATGGAGCTGTATGGTCTGTTCCAAAATTATCTGATGAAAGTGTAAACAAACCCTGTCCAGGTTAAATTTTTACGTAACCACTCATAAAGGGAATTAGGAACACAATCATCTGAGGCCCTAGTGTGAGTATTAACCATCTTGACTTTACCTATTGATCGCGTTCAGCGCTCCGATTGGCCTCCGTTTGGCCCTTCACCAATCGGAGTATACGCAGTGTAACGCGGTCGGTGCGTAAAGTCGAGATGGTTAAAAAAAACTCACACTAGGGCCTCTGTATTTAGATGGTTTCAACTTTATATCTCACCAATCATCCCAACTATAATTGATATTTTTTTAGCCTATACTGTCCCTCTTCTGAGCAAAGGCCTCCCTCAAAACCTTCCAGGCATCCTTTTCTAGAATTACCATGGTCCAGCCCTTACAGTAGTACGTATCTAGGTCGTCTCGCCACCTCTTCCTGGGCCGGCCTCTGCAGCGCCGTCCATCCTCAGATTTTTCAATAAACAATTTAATTAAGTTATTGTTTGAATAAAAACTAAATTGGTTATTGAAAAATCGGTGACGAAAATTGAGGTTATATTTTTTTAAGCTTAATTGTCATTTATGAAAAACATCTTCAAAGTGATTTAAAATTATAATTGATTATTTGAATACTTAACTATTCAAATAATCAAATCAAAGCTCTCAATTTGTAAGTGTCTTTACAAATTGGCATCCACAGGTACGTTTTCTGATCCATTTGTTTACATTTTTATCCGATACTTTTGGAACAAGGTAAGAGTTTTCTACAAATCATAGTCTAAGATACTTGCGTCTCGATAATGATTCATTATTTAAATTATTCACCCAGACACTTACCTCACAGCATGTGAATCTACATCCCCAGTCTCCGGTATGCTCTCCAGTATTCGCATAAACTTGATCATCAGTCTCTGCAGGTACAGTCGCTCCCAACTCAGTTTCTCTAACAGCTCTGGCTTATCTTTCTTTTGAATAGCGCGCCAATACTTCCGCCATTTTGGAACTGTTTTGAATTCTTGGTTTCGTCGACCTATAACAACGGTAATTTTTACATTGAACATGTTTACATTATGAGCTCTAATTGGTAATCATTATCATATTGTTAAGGCTTCCAGATAGAAGCTTTCCAATACCAGAATAGATTCAATTCTTATCTACCATGAACAGTAAAACATATTAAAATAGCCCAGAAAAACTACAACTGTGCTTCACCCAAAGCACACATAATATAATACTACGTACAGATACCCAATCCCATACAAAGAAATGATACCCCCCTAAGGCTGGCTATTTTTTTTCCTCGAGTTTTTAACACAATGACATGGCAGCATCAGCGACTCACTAATTTCCAGAGCCTGTAGTTTTACAACGCCATCTAGGAGTCGGCCTAGATACTAGGTACTGTCATTCTCGTGATTTATGAGTGTAAATAGATAAATCAACATTAAACAAGGAAGTTTTGATTTTTACTAATGTTACTTCAGCCAGAATCGGCCCTATAACGATTTTTATTGATTGTTAATATCATATTGTTACCTATGCTGCCATCTGTGATTTTTTTTCAAGACTAGGTAATGATAATTTGTTCGAGTTGAGACCCCATGCCCAAAGTAACCTGCTACCTGCTAATATATAGGAAGGGGGACATTTTGGTTGTGAAACTTGAAATGTTTTTAAATTTTCATCAGCGAGGAAGCGAAGAAAAAAATAATAATAATAAAAAGAGAAAATAAAAAAGAAAGAGAAAAAGAGAGAGAGAGAGAATTTTAACACTGCGGTTTTAGGTCATCGCCATCTATTGACAGATAAAAGAACTAATGTAATTTTTGTTGATTTCTGAAAAAATATGCTATTTAGAGACATCGTTTTATTTTTCCTGTAATCCTTACATAAGCTTCTATCACATAGAATAATTTCAGATTTTTCTCTATGCAAATTTCGGAGTTAAAGGGGGGGACGGTATTTTTTTTTTAATTTTTCATCAAAAGTCGAAAACTTTGCGGCCTAAAGAAAAAAGAAAAAATGATTGAGAATGTGCAAACAGCGCTCTTTTATATGATAACCCACATGCCTTAGTAGGCGCATTTCGAATACTCCACCTTTCAGTCCCTGTTGCAAAATAAATAAAAACTTTTTTGTTTCTTTCTTATTTGCAAAATAGTTGGGCAAACGTCATATAAAACTATTCTAAATTTATAGTTGACTAGCTGTTGCCCGCGGTTCCGCCCGCGTGGATGTCGGTTATCGCGTAAAAAGTAGCCTATGTATGTCCTTCTCCATATCCCAGACATACTCGTATCCTATATCTCTGCCAAATTTCATGACGATCGGTTTAGCGGTTTAGGCGTGAAAACGTAACATACAGACAGACAGACAGAGTTACTTTCACATTTATAATATTAGTATGGATAGCATCAGTAGTTCTTGAAATATTCAGCTGTGACAGATAGACAGACAGACAGACTGAGTTACACCATTAGGGTTCCTTTTTACCATTTTGGTACGGAACCCTAAAAAGGCTAAAGAAGCAGTCCCTACAATTGATGGCCGACTCACGAAACAGTTTCTCCACACAAGTAACTAAACAACAGCTTCGTACAGTTACAGCAGCTATAACTGGCCATGGGTCATTTAATAAACATCACTTTGTCATACGAGTAACAGACAGTCCTCTGTGCAGGACTTGCATGGAGGACGAGACAGCAGCTAATGTGGTTCTAAATTGCCTGGTGGTCGCCACATACAGGGCAAAGTATTTCGGTAACCTAGGTACCCTCCGTGAGATTGTCAGTAACACCAAGGCGTTGCTGGCCTTCCTTGAGAAGCTGGGGTGGGTGGAACAATCGATTTTCCCATCCGTACGCAAAATACGCGCATTGACGTGAAATTGCGGATACCAGCCCGTATTACCTAGGGACATGAAGCCATACGGACCTCAAATACTTGTAAATGACAACACGTCTAACAGCTGTCTTATCACGCCCTAAATCCAGCGAAATGATGGCCCTCCCAATTGGTATAGCTATGTAGACGCGGCAAGAGCCTCTCTGAACCTCACATCCCACATCTTCATGCTCATACAAATCCACGTACCTTCCTGCAAGCTGATCCACATACTAAGCGACACAAGCCGCTTGACCTGGTCTCTACACAACTGCACCTCCATGCTGCCGAAGCAATGGTTCAGGAACAGAAGCAGAGCCGTCTGTTCTCGCATGTTGCTTCTAGAACGATCATCCTCGACGCTCGCGCGGAGAACTTGCTCGAAGAACGCTGGGAAGTGCTCCGGTTTATTCAGGAATGCCTGGAGCAGGAAAAGGTTTGGTTTTATTGAACTGCGCTCAAGTACAGTACGATGTTGAAATGGTTTTGAAAAAGTTCGGCTTTTAAAGCGTTATCTCTGTCACTTACAGCTATGTGAGTCTCTTTTCTAAAACTCATTGTGTCATACACATTAACGTCCAGGACGAAAATTCCTCCACTTCGTTCAGAATACAAGACAAGACAATACTTTGTAGACAATATAACATGTAAGTAAAACTACGAATTTAGACATCTGTTAAAAGATTTTATTTAATTGAGTATCGCAATTTTTTTTATGTCCCTTAAAAATGTATTAACTTATCAAAATTTTACCTATTATTCATATTTTAAGAGGCTACCGAGCGCACAGTGGCGCCCTCGTCGTTATTTCGGTGATTTCTTTTATTTTAGAATGAAAATGCAGAAAATAAGCTCGTCAAGTTGTGCTTCACAAGACTATACGTTATTATTACTACAAACAGTAGTTTTAAATTGTTATGTTTTATTGTAATCATTAAAACGGAAAATAGTGGCCACTAAGCTCCGTTTTAATGATTACAATAAAACATAACAATTTAAAACTACTGTTTGTAGTAATAACGTATAGTCTTGTGAAGCACAACTTGACGAGCTTATTTTCTGCACTTTCATTCTAAAAGAAATCACCGAAATAACTATGAGGGCGCCACTGTTCACTCGGCGCAGTCTTAACTTTGTTAGCTTAGTTGTTAACTTTATTGTGGTTAATGGTGCCGATTTCCTTGTTCACAAACTAAACTACATATTTTTCTTTCTATTTCATTAAGAAACAGAAAGAAATAATAGAATTTTTCTTTCTATTTCATTAAGAAGAGGACAGAAGATAAATTTTAGTTTAGTCCTGTCAAATTAATCATCAAGACAGGCTATTTATGTCCTCTACTATATTATTCACCTGCCAAGCAGGTACTCGTTCACGAAACTTCTCGTTGATCATTACGATGATGGACATCATGTGCGCCTGCGACGCCTCGCCCGCCGTGTAGTGCGGCCATAAGTAGTTCTCCAGATACTGCGAGAACTCCAGCATCATGATACGACGTACTGAGAAACTGGAAATGATGGGGAAAACATTTTAATGTTGGTGCTGTTCCAAAGATAAGTTACAACATATTTGATGGATGAATGGTTTCGGCAATGAGATAACACAGGATTGAATGAAATGAATGAATGAATTGATTAAATGAATCGATTGAATGAAATGAATAAATTCATTGAATGAATGAATGATTTGATTAATGAATTAATGAATTGATTGATTGAATGAATGATTTGATTGAATTAATTAAATTAATTAATGAGTGGATTGAATGAATTACTTAAATTTGATGTATTTGTGATTTGTATATTGGGACCTAAATAAATAAATTAACATAAAAAAAGTTTTTGTTCATCATCATCCAAAGACTGTCTTCACTCATTGCTGGACTTAAACCTCTCTTTATTATCTTCATAGTATTAATAAAAACTGACATTTCATAACGCTATTGTTCACTATGGGAAGGCAGAAATGGTGGCTTTGAAAATTTACGCAAACAAGATAGTTTGAAACAAAAAACTTTTTTTCTATCAAAAGAAATACATTTTTTTTTTATGAATACATCAACTCAAGTTTCTATAATAAGTGTTTAATATAAACTACTTGCATTATAAAACTTCTTCAAACATAAACCTTTAACTGTTACATTTTGATTAATTTATTATTTAGCTTAATTTATTTTTAACTTCATTTATATTTAGCAACTATAAAAATTATAACAGGTAACAATATTATTTTAAACTTGTTACACACTAAATAATAAAATATGGAAACACTGCACCTTTCTCAAAAAAATAGCTGGTGTTTTGCAAAAAAAATATAGGTCATTGCACCCACTCTATGAGGCTATTGACCCCTAAATATTCATTTGTTTAAATCAGTTAGGCTCAGAAGCAAGTTGTGCTTGCATAACTTATAATTATTGTGTAATTTCAAGTATTTTAAGTTACTTACTGGGATCCAAGTATTTCTGCTTGGTAGATTGACTCCACAATCGAAGCATCATAAGGTAGGTGGCTCTCCTTAGTTTGTGGCGACCAGTACTGATTAGCAAGCTGTAGACAATGCAACCATGTTGATTTGTTAAACAATTCCATGTGGATAGTTGTATAGATTTGCTTTAATGGGTTTTATTCATAATGTAATACCAGTAGGCTCATTGTAAATTAAAATTATGTATGAACATGACTGCCTAGATGTTATAATACATTTTAAATTCATTTCATGTTGGATTTGCACTAGATTAAATGGGCTTACCAATATTGCTCAAAATTAGTTTAGGCTCTAGATTTGATTAAATTATAGAACAAATTAGACATCTTTATGTGGTTCAGAAACATGCAAATTGATATACCTAACATCATACTGCTTATCTATACTTTTACATGGAACTACTTAATTTGTATACCCCATTATCAATAATAATATACCTATGTTAAGACACCATGTAAAATAATTAAATTTTACATATCAGAAGTACATCATAATATATCATCATCATCACTTCAGCCGAAAGACGTCCACTGCTGGCAATAAGCCTCCCCCAATAGGGGGGTTTGCCATAATCGCCACGCTTGGCAGGCAGGTTGGCGATCGCAGTATGGTGTTAAAAGTGCATAAAGAATGCTGCTGCCCATTCTCTAGTAAGTCCCTTAGTCGCCTTTTACGACACCCAGGGGAAGCAATGGGATGGCATTGGGCATAATATATACCAAGACCCAATTACTAACACAGAATGTAAAACTGTACTAAATGTGTATGTCATCTCTTCATGGGGGATGCACCAGCGTTGCCCGTGACATTCAGTTTCTTACGTTTTTTTTGCAATTCGCATGTATGGTGATTAAAATATGATTTGCGACCGTGCATAGTCCACAGCAGTATAAAGTGAGAAAAGTGGTAATTGAGTTTGAATGAAATCGCAACTAATTACAGCTTCAACTAATGTAGTTTTTGTATTGTATTGTATTGATTAAAAAATCAAAACCTCACCTTAATTCTTATAACAGACTACTTTACCAACATATTTTAACAACTTGATTTTTTAATTAGCTGGTCTATCATGAGGCTGCTACATGACCTACATATAAGTTATCTTACTTTTATGAAAAATGCTAGAAATTTATACCTGCAAATCATGATGGCAGCACAAATCAATATAGGTACTTTTTTCAGTTTCTTCTCAGGAACAATAATTACGGTATTTATTTTGTTTATTTTTATGCCAAAGTAGTAAGGAAACTGGTTTAATATTGACCTGTTATTTCAACAATATAACAATTGAAAAAAAAAAAATGTTTTTTGAGCCAACTGGAACCATTATGAAGTCAGAGATACTCAATCTAAAGGTGGTTAGTCTTTTCTATGCATCTACATAGTTTATTATTATTATTATTTTTTTTTTTTTTGTGGTCATTGGGATACCACTACATTACAATCGTGGAAGCTTCACAGAGGCATTTTGTTTATGGCTCGCATAACTTTATCAATGAAAATTATAATTGAATGCAGAAACTAAAGTAGGATCTTTCTCTAGTGTAATTTAACTTTTTTAAACAAATCATCACGTCTTGTTATGAAAAATTAAATTATTTCAATACAACACAAATTTAATGTTTGTAAGTTTTATGTATGACAAGAAAAAGTTGCTTTTGGAATTTGGAGGGGCTAAAACTAAAAAGAATGAGGAAGAAAACATAACCTAAGCTGGTAAAGTTAGTTTGTTGGTTATGAAATGCCGAAATATTAAAAGAGGTTGTAAGTAATAACAAAAAAAATGGGCGACATAAAAAAGGGGGCGGGTTGTTGTGCGGTCTGTAGTAAGAATTCGTGTTCTAATATCTTTGGTAGCTCATTTTCATTTTACCATCATTCTTGCTCCATCTAAGTTTAATATTTCTGTAACATTACTCATTCGTAGAAATAGGTACAGAGAGAGGTTTAATACAATATAGAGCATTTATCGGGCGCTTTTCTTTTATTATTATCCAATGTTATGAAATGGATAACCTAACTTACCTGAGTTATTCGATCAGCATTGATTTGAGAAAGGGTCGGCAGCGGTATTTTAGGTTTATCAGAAGGGGGCGCAGCGTCTGCTTTCATTTTGATCACCGTATTGTATTATCCTTCACAAATTATTCTGAAAAATATTGTATACCACTACACTACACGACTGTCGGTAAACAAAATTTGACAAAATCTGACATGAGTCATGAGATGACAGCCGGGAAAGGAATGGAAATGGAATCAAAATGTCAAAATTGTACGAAAAGGGCTGCTACATCTAAAATTATTTTCCGTTCCGTTTTACGAAAAATGTCTAAAGTAATAAAAAAGTCTGAAAACCAGGGCCCCATGGCGGGTGTTTGTTTATTTTTATCTAGGCAGGCTTTTTAAAGTCAAAAACCTTGTTTTCCTGTTAAAGAGCAAATCCGTATTGATGAATATTTAATAATTTACAACTATACCTAATTGTTTCAGCCTAAAACATGATGTTTGATCCACCCGATTACCCATACAAAGAACTATCAGAAACTTATGATCCAGACGACTTACTTTTCACCAATGATCCTACTGATTCCAATGAAACCCTAACTAATGTTAATAAAAATCGACCAGACGTTACCGCAATAATGAATACTGTGGAAAGTCAAATATCTTTTCATTCAAACGATTCTGGAAGATTTTTCAATGTAGAAAATTCTTCTTTCTTCCAAGAAAATTCAAACTTGGAACAGAATACGGAACTGTACATTATACAGTCGGACAACTTATTTAACTATGAACCAACTCTGCTTGATGAAAATACTGTCAATCAATTCTTATTGCCTCTTCAAGAGTCTTCAGGGAAACCGAAGGTTTTATTCAAATAATACATTTGTAGAAGATGTTGATGTACCTAGTTAGAAGTCCTAGATTTGATTTAAACATAGGTTTAGTTGGTAGATTCACAAAGCAAATCAATAAGAGTCGGACTCCAGTTACAGCATTATTTCTCCCGTTTCCAGACTAGTGAAAGCACCGGTCCAGACTTGCTGGCACTGCATTCTTGTGTAATCTGTCATGAGATATTTACAACCGAAGCTGATCTTCTCGACCACACTATATCGCTTCACACTTCCGATAATTCCATAGACCAGCCTCAAAGTACACTATTACCTGCCCCTGTTAATGACAAAGTCGAAACGAGTAATGTACCAGGTTTGTCATTTTTCGGAAATTTTTCCCTATAAAGCTCGTTCAGACTCGCGCGATATCGCGGGCGCGACAGGCAGCGACAAAGAAATTGTGCTACTTAGTGTCGCGTCGCGCCCGCGATATTGCACTAGTCTGTACAAGCCTATATTTGTAAAAAAGTAAGTAAGATTATGCCGTATAACAAATAGAGTGTCATGAAATCTTGAGACCTGTGCTACTTCAACTGTATGTGCTGCCGACTGCAATTAGACTGCTTTGGAAAGCAACAGATAGAAAAAAACAACCGACTTCCAAAAAAGCACTATATAGTGAAAAATTAATTTGGGAAGTCGGTGTCTTTGGATCTGTAGGTATATTAGTTTTTTTTGTGACCGACTTCCGAAATTAAAGTTATTTTTCCCTATAAAGTGCTTTTTTGAAAGTCAGTTGTTTTTTTCTTTAGGTTGCTCTCCAAAGTGGTCGATAGTTTTTATTTTTTTTATGTTGAAAAACTTTTTATTTTTCTACCCCACACCAATTCGTATACCACTACTTGCTATGAAAACAACAGTGACAGGAAGTATTATAAAATCACCAAGATACACAAAGTGGATTAAATACGTATTATCGAAGCTAACTCAAAAACTAACCAAGCAAAGTTAATAACATTTATATGGGACCACCTCAACAGTAAAAAAAGTAAAAAAAAAAAAGAATTTTCTAAATCGGTTCACAATTGACGGAGAAATCGGTGGATGTGCAGTGGCCAGCACATCAAGCTACACGAACTGTCAAATTTCTCCAAACGATTTTAAACTTTAAATTGTCGATAATTAGGTTTAAAATCGAATGAGAAAATTTGACAGTTTATGGTAACTTGATGTGATGGCCACCGCACATAAAAAAAAAAAACATATATAAGTACAGTCGAACATAGAACCTCCTCTGTTTTCGAAGTCAGTTAAAAATGTATTGTTACCAATATCCCATGTGAGCACCCACCTAAAGATCGCCTCTACAAAAGCTGGCGCGACACGCGACGCGACTTATAGACAACGCGTGCCGCGCGACGAACGGTCTCTTTGTGTCGCGTCGCGTGTCGCGCCTGTTTGTAGGAGACTTTAGTATTGGCACCGTCATCGTCAGTCCGGTAGCCATAGAACCGAGAACTGTTTATTATGGTGTTCTCATTTAAATGGTACATGTCGTATAGCCCCAAAGATTCAGTAAATCTTCTGTTTCAGAACCAGCTCACAGCAATGAAAACTTCGAGACTGAGTGGCTCGTGTGCCGAATGTGCGAGCGTGTGCTATCGACCGCTCTGGAAGTTGAACCCACGGGTAAAGTCAACAGAGATTATATTACGTATTGTTTTATTTTAATAATAAAGGATTTAAGAACGTTTCTAAAAATAAACGGTCATTGTGCCCGTACTTTTCTTTATTGCGAGGTCAGCTTTAGGATCCACAAAAATCGAGGTCTACGTGTAGGATGGGTAGATGATGACCGGATGCTTAATTTCTCAATATTTTTTTCTAGATCTTAGGGCCTTAACACACTGGCTATTTGCAAGCGTGATTCCAGCGAGGCGATTGTTCAACGCACTCGCGGCATGTGCGTCGCGAGCACGCCACGTGTAGGACGCATCGCACCTTTAGAATTATAGAGACCTAATGTCTTCAGAAGTTCTGAAGACATTAGGTCTCTATAATTCTAAAGGTGCGATATGTTCGCCGCGTTTGCGGAACGAGAGCTATAGACGTGACTGTACAAGAAAGAGTGAGACAAGCGAATGTACAATATTGTAAAAACGCGGAGATCATGTCGCGCAGTCGCGGCTACCTCGTTTCGCACCCTTTGCGGCCGTGGCGAGCCTGCTGCGCTTTCGCCTCGCTTTGAACTCGCTCGCAAATCGCCAGTGTGATAACGCCCTTAATGTCGAGTACTGACTTGCTGAGCAAGGGATTCTGGGTCCTAGTTTTGATCTGTGTCCGGTTAGTGGCAAAAGCCTATAAGCTTTCTTAAGGCTTTGACTGCCAGAAAACAGACACAATAGAAAAACTATTATTAGCGGTCACCGGTGACCGCGGTGGCAGTCAATGTGTTAAACACTAGTTTCGAAATATGGATGTTCTATGCATCTATACCCCTTCAGGAAGTACAGTCAACCACATCAGTGGTAGCAATTTGACATTTAAGGCTCGTACAGACTAGTGCGATATCGCGGGCGCGACGCGACACTAGTAGCAGAATTTCTTTGTCGGTGCCTGTCGCGCCCGCGATATCGCGCGAGTCTGTACGAGCCTTGACAGCGTCTTTATGTCGCAGTAGTAAAGGCAATTTTCAAGCGTAACGTCTGTTACCACTGATAAGCGGTTGACTGTACAAGGCTTGAATGCATGATTTTTTTTATTGGCTTTTTGTTACCTAACTCTCTCTCCTCAAGCGGCGCAAATACTGTAACCTTATGGGTAACTACAGTTTTGAGCCGTTTGTGGCCGAAACGCTCGGGTCGTGGGGTCCGAGTGCACGTCTCCTTTATAGAAACTTTTCGCCGACTGGTCGATACATTCACGTGACCAGAGGGCTGGCTCGTTCTTTAACCAAAGAATTAGCATTGCCATTCACCGTGGCAATGCTGCCAGTCTGGGCACGTTTCCGGATGACAGCGATGCGGACGAGTACTTCGACGCCTAAGTGTCCTTTTGTTTTTTTTTTTTTGTTTTTGTATAATTAGTTTGTTAGTCTTTTATTTTAGTACCTAGTGTAAATGTGTGTGTGACATATATTTTTTATTATTCTTTAATTAAAACTTATGTACAATTTACAGAAATACCTAACTCTCTTGAATTTTCCAGAACAGCTGTGTTGCATCGCCTCCGATGGCAAGGGCAGTGTTATATCTCGCAAACTGTACACGATGTTTGTCTGTGACTTCTGTAGCGGTCTGTTCGCCGATGGTGGTGCCCTGGACAAACACTGCCTGACCTGCTTCATTCAGGACCAAAATAATTATTATGACGATCAAAACGTATGTCAATCTAATAATCTTATAACTTCCTTCAGTTACCTATAACTACATAAGCTCGCGTGGGACCGCTGCCGCCGGTCACTGACCGACCCAGACGACTCCACAGCTCTCCTCCAGGAGCGCAGTAGGGAAACAAGTACAGCAGCTCACAAACACAATACACGACCGTCATTCCAACCTCGCCGCCGAGGCCCATCGCTAAATCCCTGATTGAATAGTCCTCCCTGACCCTTGCTCGTAAGCAAAGAGCCAGCCCGCGCTAAAGCTGAGCCTATAGCTTTAAATTCCCCTGATAATAATCATAACCCTGATTTTATCCAGCCACCGTCGGTCCCTTGCCATCCTCCCTCCGAGTCTGCCCTTAGCCGAGGTTCGTACCCCACAAGGGGTGCCCTTAGCGCGCAGTCGTTTAGTTTATAAGTTTTTGCGCCCTGGCTGGAGGCTTTAAGTTTTTAGGAGCTTAAGGCAACCACATGATAGACCGGTTAAAGAGTCACGACCTCGAAAGGTCAACTCTGAGATGCCCTAGTTAAAAAAAAAAAACTGCCGCCGAAGCCCCGCAGCGCCGGAGCCGTGACAAAAACCATGCCTGCTGCATGCTGCATGCTCGCTTGCATGCTGCATGCTTCCTTACATGCTCGCTTACCAGGGTAGCAACAGCCGCACGGGTCGATCGAACAGGCTACGCTTGCTGCGATTGGTCTGTAGATGCGTGACTATCTTTACATACTGAGACCCCTCCATCCCTCGGAAAGCAGGTCAGATAGGTATCTGACCTCCACAACCCAGTAACTGGGTAATACGATAAGTACCCTTTGGTAAGACTGGTTGTCAGACTTTCGGGCTTCTGACGACCCGTAACGACTGTCAAAGATCCACGAATGACAGCCGGGACCAACGGCTTAACGTACGTTAAGCCAGATATGGGTTGTGGAGGTCAGATACCTATCTGACCCTGTAGTAAAGTAAAAATAGTATTTTACATGGACTAAATAACGACAGTTATTGTGTAATATTGTTGAAATTACTGTACTTTAGAGTTATTTTTTTAATGTAAATGGTAAATAGATTACAGTGCTTTGTATTTATCGTGAAATAACGGAGTTTATTAAACGTTTACATCGAAATAACGAAAGGGGGGAATAGTTATTTGTCTAATGTTATAATAAATGGAGTATAGGCAGATGATCAGAGGCCCTAGTGTGAGTTTATTTTAACCTACTCGAATTTACGTATCGAGTGCGTTCAGCACTCTGATTGGTAAAGGGCCAAGCGGAGGCCAATCGGAAGGCCGAACGCGCTCAATGCGTAAAATCGAGATGGTTAAAAGAAACTCACACTAGGGTCTCTGATAGATAAACGTTAGCCCCGCGACGCGACACTAAACTTCATATCATCACGGTACGTCTTAACTCGAAGCTATATCAACATTTCATAAAAACTTTGTATCTTTTTCATAGGATAGCTGCATCTCAGATGCGAGTATATCTCAAGGGCCTGAAGTGTGTTATGCTTGTGACATCTGTGGGAAGCAGTACGCATCCACTGAGGATTTGAAGGTCCATTCGTTGGAGTGCCAGAGGCCTCCGCCCTCTAGAAATACTCGGCGGTCGTATACAAACAATGGTAACAGCAAAATGTGGAACTGTGGCTCTTGCAACCAACTTTTCGCTACAGCCAGGTAATAATCGAAGCTGATGTGCACCTTATTTCAATCAATCTGATTTTAGATATTTTGAAATTAAACCTACTAACCTATTCATGTTCAGGTGAATTGCCCTCGAATTTGTAACAAAGGATGCCCTTTAACTTGGTTTTCGTTCGGCAGATGGCGTTAGTAGGCGCATATCTTTAACAAACTTCTCAACTATTGTTTTCGAAGTTAAAATCTATTGCAAATTTATAAAACTAAACAACTTAAAAATTCTTTGATTGTCTATCGTAATAGTAGATTGTTATACAAGCCTACAAGGGATGAAAGGGTCCTAAGCTGAGTGTTTAGCGAGGGCGCCAATAGTTCGAGTGCGTAAATAGGTTCTTTCACCCGAGGTAAAAACTCTGTTTTTCATTTCGAATATGAGGAAAGTAAATGAAAGCCTGATTAGCCTCTTTTCTATACATATCTGAATCTGATGAACTCATTTTATACAAATATCTGTACAAACAACTGAAGATCGAATTGTCGCTTTCCTGCCTTTTTAGGGTTCCGTACCAAAATGGTTGAAATAGTTCAAGATGACGTTTGCCCAACTATTTTGTAAATAAGAAAGAAATAAAACTTTTTTTTTTTCAACAGCGACTGAACGGGGTTCTTAAAAATTCGAAGTGGGGCTACTAGGGCATATAGGGTATCATATGAAAGAGCGCTATTTGCACATTCTCAAACTTGTTTAGCCGCATAGTTTTCGTCTTTTGATGAAAAATTTAAATAAAATAGATACCGCTCCCCCCCTTATTTCCGAAGTTTGCATAGAGAAAAATCTGAAATTACCTATTATATTATGTAATTGAAGTTTATATAAAGATTACCGAAAACATAAAACGATGTCTCTAGATAGCACACTTTTTTCTAGCATTGCAGTTTTAGGTCACAGTGCAATCTCTTGACCGATAGTGGAACTAATGTATTTTTTTAAATGCTTTTTGATGTTACGGATCCCTCGGGGCGCGAGTCCGACTCACTCTTGACCGGTTTTTTATGCCAGCACTTTTTATCATTCACCATAGCAAATATTTAGCTTAATAAATAATCATTTCATGTTACAAAATTGTTGATAATATTTTTTCATTAGGTACAATTTTACGCCGCGACTTAATTTATATATTTAAACTTCATGTACAATAGTGTTACATAGGCGGACTTAATGCCACAAGGCATTCTCTACCAGTCAACCTTTGGGTTAAATATAAAAACATAGTGATAGGGTACAAAAATAATGTCTAAAATACTAACTTCTTGATTACGAGAATTTATAATATACTTAACAAAGTAGGTGTACCTATAAAAAGTTGGGACATGGCTTGTATAGTTTTTAAATTTCCCAGGGACGAAAAGTACTGTTTTCATCCCTCTGATCAGATAACTACAAGAGTACTTTCCAAGTAGGTATGACAATTGAAAATAGTTTTAATAGCGATATCTACCCCCTCTTCATTAGTTTAGTATTATTGTACGGTGAATCGCACATAAGTGGTACCACTTGCACTATGAAAATCGCCCTTATTGCTGCGACATAAAGGCGCTGTCAATGTCAAATTGTAACCACTGAGGAGGAGGTCACAGTTATACCTAACCATGTAGCTATACTACCTAGTACCTATGCACTTATAAGCTTACTTAAGAGCACATACATCGGTCTACTAGCGCCACTCCTTTATAAATATATTATCTCGTGACTAAGAAGGAATTATGAAAAACGGCTAAACCGACAGAACGTTCTAATACCTTTTATCTACGCCCATGCTATAAATCCTCTATAAAAGTTTCTGAAACAGTTAGCTTATTGCCAACATTAAACAAACCAAGTGTCATAGTAACCATAATAGCATCCAATCGGGAGTTATAATGTTTTACTGAATTTCAAAAGCAAAGGAGTTGCGGAAGGGATCATTATCCTCCCTTCCATTCTCACTACTCAATTCGTGGTACCTATCTTTATGAATATCAAAAAAAGAACATTGTCACGCACGCGCGTTTCACTATACTATACCATAGCGTCGTATCCCGCCATTTTTGTTCGATATTAGTATTGCAAAAACTGTTTCAGAACCTTTTATAGAGGATTCATGTCATGGGTGTAGATAAAGTCTTGTATGCAACTGTAATAATTAGGTATTATAACACTCATGTGATACTATTATCACACTCGGCTTTGCCTCGTGTGATAAACCCACATTCGTGGTTTCATATCCCTTATTATACAACAGTTGCATAAATAACTATTATAAAGTTTCATAATGAGACACGAAGCAACAAAATACGAACTAGAGGAATGTAGCCGTTTTTCTTTAGAATGAATTTTGTTGCATTGTAACTCAATGTGAAACTTTAAAAAGGTATTAGAACATTCTAGACACACTTCCGTCAGTTGGGACTGGTCATCTCTTAGCTGCCACGGCTTATTTTAATTTTTGAATTGTTTTTATTACGGACGCTTCTAACGTGCACGTCTTTCTACATTGTTCTCACATGTATAACTTCAACATGAATGATGTAACCCACATTTTGTAACAATATTTTGTTTTAAATGAGTGTCCGTGGAGTTTCTAGCCCGTTCTTCTCCATAGGAACCTACTACGCTTTGGACTGGGCAACTAGCTTCATCTTTCTGACTGACCGACCCCTTGACAATTCAAAAGTGCCTGTGATTGGTTTATTTGAAATAATTGCTTTGAGTTTGAGTTGAGTTGAGTTTGACTTAACGAGGTCGCCGTTCAGTCGTTTTTCATAATTCCTTCTCAGTCACGAGATAATATTTTTTTTAAAGAGTGGCGCTAGTAGACCAATGTTTGCGCTCTTAAGTAAGCGCTAGTGGACCGATGTATGCGCTCTTAAATGAAATGTTGTTTCACAGGGAACTGTACCGCCACAAACGGGGCGAGGACAGGCCTCCGGGCGCTCCGCTGATGGCCTACGTGTGCGAGGAATGCGACAAAGTGCTGGGCAGCATGTGCGCATTGCATACGCACAAGAAAATGCACAAAGTTACTAAGCCTGTACGTTACACAACCGACCAGGGCCTCAAGTCTGCTATTACACTAGTGTCAGAATGGTCTCGCCATTGTGAGTATTTGACAGTGTTTGTATGGCAAATCTGTCAAAAACTCACAATGAAGAGACCATTCTGACACTATTGTAATAGCAGACTTGAGGCTCAGGGGCCCAAGTCTGCTATTTTTATAAATTCATCACTCCAACACGATCCCATTGTCATTTTGCTAAAAGTTCGTAATCTGCTAAATTCATAATGGTCGATCATTGGTCGGTCAATGGTCTCGTAATAGAATTATATTACAATGGCATTTTGAACATTTATTCATGTCAGATTTCATTTATATATATTTTTACATATTATTCATTAGTTTTATAAGCAATCTGAAGTAGTAGGAAGTTGGAAGTTTAGTAGGCAGTTTCATTTGTCATTATGTACGAGATTACCAATTCTTTCAATGGAGTGTCAGTGGCTGACCATTGGAAAGTCATATTGACGCCACTATATTAGTAGATTACCCAACTTGTCAAAATCAACAATTATGAAATCAATGATAGACCATTCTGACACTATTGTAATAGCAGACTTGAGGCCCAGCTCGCTTTATTTTACTACATTGTTGTTATGGACACTAATTTCTGTATCTAATTCTATGATGCTAACCAGCGTTGCTAGATGTCCCGATTTTGGTGGGTCGTCCCGATTTTTTACCGAAAATTAAAAGTCCCGCGTGGGACAGAATCAGTCCCACTTATCTAGGATAGAAAAATAAATAATTAACCTACGGTGGCCAAACAAATTTTCTCGTTCGATTTTGAACTTAATCGTCAACATTTTAAAGTTTAAAATCGTGGACGCTCTCAATCGATAGGATAGGCAGATATTGATGATAGATGAGACTGGGACAGGAGCGTAGAGATTGTGATAAGCAAAGAGAGGCCTATACCCAGCAATGGGTAAAGCTGGTCTGTGGATGATGGTGATGAGGTAAGTACTATGGTGGTCCGATTCGGATGTCCGTGCATCCGAATCGGACCACCATAAGGATCAATCGACTTGGAAGTATATAGAGAGCGTCCGGTCTGCATCAAGTGCAAAGGGCAACTGATAGAAATCCAACGACTGACGAAACACGAAATTTTGTCGAAGGACATTAAGAAAATAGTTGTGTTGTAATAGAAATATGGTGTACGTAGGTACCAGAAGGAATTGATGAGTCTGAATCGTCTTAGTAAGAAAAGGCGTCTTGTCCTTGACTATTCCGTTAGGGTTAGACATAACAAATTAACAATATCGTCACGCCTTTAAGCTTTCTTAGAAGGGGTCCCTTGAACTGACTGTAGGTGTTTCTTTTCTATGAGCATCGGCAGACATGCTATTCGTAGAATATGAAAACTGATTATATAATTTCCTTTGATTCGATAAAATAAGGAAGCGTGGTAACTTTTCTGCTTTTTTTCTCTTTATGAGTCAAACTAGGGCTTGCCCCTGCAGTGAGACAATTACTATCTATGGTACCGGCTAAATTGCTGGTTTCATAACTGAAATTAAGAGGCCGTGCATTAAAATCGACTGATTTTATTCGATAAAATAAGGAAGCGTGGTAACTTTTCTGCTTTTTTTCTCTTTATGAGTCAAACTAGGGCTTGCCCCTGCAGTGAGACAATTACTATCTATGGTACCGGCTAAATTGCTGGTTTCATAACTGAAATTAAGAGTCCGTACATTAAAATCGACTGATTTTATTCAATTTTGTTAATTTTTTGTGAGAAAGGGAAAAATAATTTAAACAAAATTATCTGTGATTTGAAAAGTCGTGTTCTTTGGTTTGCATGCTGAAAGGGATTTTTCAAATAAATTGAGTATTCACGGAAAATCACAAGAATTCGCAACAAATTTTCCGAAAAATGACGCGGACTGACGTTTGATCATCTTTCTACAAGAAACTACTTTTGACTGGAAATTAAAAAATATCATCAATATCAATATCATCGACGTCTACTTGCATGTGGTTGAACCACTTTTTTCAACTACCATACAAAATATAGCAGAAAAATAATATTGAAAAAACCTTCTTTTTATTTTTAAACCCAGTCAGTTATATATATTTTTTCCTATTAATTAGCAAATCATATCAAGAAATTTAAAAATCACACATTAGTTTCAGTTATCCCTGAAATATAATAAAAAAAATATTTAATGGTTATAAAATATTTTCATTAAATAGATCAACGGCAAAATAATCAATTTTTTCGAGAGCGCAAAAATGATGAAACTGTTAACAGGTGCTGTGACTGACACGAATGGTTTAGCACTTTTTTTTTTTTGCTAAGGCATCTCAGAGTTAATCTTGAGAGTTTGACACTCTTTAACCGGACTTTCCTGTGGTTGCCTTAAGCCTCGTCCCCACTAGGAACATTTGTCGGGCGACATGTGTCCCCGGTGACATCGGGCAATGTCGGGCGACGTCGGACGACATCGCCGCGACATTGTTGAAACTGTTCCTTGTCGCACAGTCTAGAACACTGAGATCATTAAATAGGTACACTTGTTTTGTTTCACAAGTACTGTTTAATCCACCATCTTCTCTTCTTTTTTGTCCTTGATGCATTCATCATTATATAAGCCGCACTGTACAACACTACCTCTTCCGGAGACATGATAGGTTCGACTGAACTGATGTGGACGGAGACAAGACATCGGGCGACGTGGGGCGATGTAGGGCGACATCGCCCGATGTCTCCGGGGACACATGTCGCTCGACAAATGTTCCTAGTGGGGACGAGGCTTGAAGCTCCTAACGAAACTTAATGCCTCCAGCCAGGGCGTAAAAACTTATAAACTAAACGACTGCGCGCTAAGGGCACCCCCTGTGGGGTACGAACCTCGGCTTAGGGCAGAGTCGGAGGGAGGATGGCAAGGGACCGACGTTGGCTGGAGGTTAAGCACCACGAAAACTGTACTTTTATAGTCACACAAACTTAATGTTTTGATTATTTCAAGCTTTCTCACAATTAGATAAGAAATTGGCAAAAGAGTTTTTTGTGCACGCAGCCTTATGATAAGTAAGTAGCAGACAAGTCCTGGAGTGGACACCGCGTATCGGCAAGCGTAGTGTGGGACGCCCCCCAGCTAGATGGACCGACGTCCTTAAAAAGGTGGCTGGGACAGACTGGATGCGGAAGGCGGAGGGCAGGGTGTTGTGGCGCAGCATGGGAGAGGCCTATGACCAGCAGTGGAGTGCAATAGGCTGAGTTGATTGAGTAGAACTTTTTGTGAAGGAGCGCTTCCGGAGTCTGTCACCATTATATATAGCTGCTTCTGCCCCCAAGCAGTGTTGCTGTGTATGGTAATATTCCGGACTTCTTTTCGTACCAAAAATACTTCACCAAATCAAATCAAACGTCATTTATTCAAGTTAGGCTGAGAATCAGCAGTTTTCGAACTTCAAAATTACATAAGACAGTCCCCCAAAACGCTCGCCCTTCACCACTTCTTAGTGCTTTAGCTGGGAAGAAGTAGCGCAACAAACTCCCCAGCAGCACAGCTGTCTGTTCAGTTAGAAAAACTTGATTCTATACAATCGTACCAATGTATGCAAAGTAATTAACATTATGAGACATAGAAACAGTAAATGAAATTATTTGCCATATGTCAGCTAGCACACGCCAATATACCAGCAAAAACAATGAAAACTATACCTACTCAAGCAATAACTAAAAATGTTAACTAAACTTAATAAGTACCTAAATAAAAGTCTCCAGGGCCTCAAGTCTGCTATTACAATAGTGTCAGAATGGTCTCTTCATTGTGAGTTTTTGACAGATTTGCCATACAAACACTGTCAAATACTCACAATGGCGAGACCATTCTGACACTATTGTAATAGCAGACTTGAGGCCCTGATAGTATGCGTAACCCCAGCAAAATATTGCGCCTTAGAGAAAATTGAGTATTACAGATAATTAGTTCATAGTTGTTGCAATTTGTTCAAGTACCTATAGCAAAATTTGTTCAAGTTGTATTTTCGAAGTTATTCGAGAAAAACTGATTTTGCTGGAGTAACGTTACCCCAGCAAAATCTTGAATATGTCAAAAACTATAAGATGAACAAATTTTGCTATTGGTATACATTTACAACTCATCAAAAGCTATCTTTTTTTTTTTCGTTTCAGGCTAATTGCCTTTTTTGAAAAACATTTTGCTGGGTTAACGTTACTCCAGCAAAATCAGTTTTTCTCAAATAACTTCGAAAATACAACTTGAAAAAAATTTGCTATACTTGAACAAATTGCAACTAACTATGAACTAATTATTTGTAATACTCAATTTTCTCTAAGGCGCAATATTTTGCTGGGGTTACGCATACCTCCAGATATACATATATGTAAGTAAATGGCGATCCCGCTTACATATGCAATGCTGGATGATGTTCATATACTGTAACACAAATGATAAACTAGGACCACCGAAGTAAAATAAATAAACAGTTAATTACTAATAACAATAACGAAACCATGGTCAGCAAGACGACCAGTCACCACAAGCAGCACCAGTTCATGAGCATAACGCAAAGATCAGCCATTACCCTCGCCGTATTTGTCCAGTAGGAAACTCATGTCCCCATGTTCCAGGGTTACCCATGCCGAGTGTGTGGACGTCGCTTCAACCAGTCCGGTCACCTGGCCATCCACATGCGTATGCACACGGGCGAACGGCCTTACCCCTGTGACCTGTGCCCTAAGGCCTTCAAAGTCAAGGTAACGTATCTTGGAAACAGGTTATAATAACTTATCTTAGATTTTATTGTGGGAAGCAGTCTTGTTTATTTATTTAATTAAGTATTGAGCAAGGCGCACCAACGACATATTTAGGACATATTTAGGTAATTTTACGACATATTTAGGTAATCACACGTCTTCAGTACTTTGTAAATACATCACCTATAAAGGCATGCACATTCTTATTAATAGGTGAACTACTATCCAATTAAAATTTTAAATCTTCTTCGTCTTGGGTTCTATAATCATACATTTACAAACAAGGGACATAATACAGCAAAACATAATCTGTCCTATTATAACTGGTAATCCAGTCTATTGCTAAGTTTGTAGGTATTACGTAGGTAAGTACATGAGCAATTAATGGAAGAGGTTGCTGTAAGATTTAGTAGAAACCTAATTGCGGTCGAACGACTAATAACGATTGAGATTGACTTTTGTTATCAATACCATAAGTCAATCTCAATCGTTATCAGTCTCAATCTCAATCGTTCAATTTCAATTTTAATCAAAATCAATCTCAATCTCAATCGTTCTTAAAAACCAGAGCACAGGGGCCTAATTGCGTAACACACTATCAGTAGGCATCATCGGTTTCATTTTGACAGTTCTACAACATTCATTGTGTTTTTTACATCGTTGAGCAGACAAATTTTTCGAACATATGAAGCAATGGATTAGCAATATTCCTCAAAATCATTCAGAGTCATTGTCTTAAAAAAAGGAACTCGTAAAAAAAAAAAATTGGCTGTCATAAGGACTGCCAATAGAAGTGAAAACTCAAAACTTTGGAATAACTGTGTTCTTTTTTTAATTTTTAATCTCTTCGCGCTACTCGTCGTCAGTCTGGCGCAACACGTCACGACTCACGAGCATATCGCGCATTTTGGAGACGCAACCCATAAGTTTTCCCCTACCAAAAATCGCTCAACGCGGCTAAAGAAGTTTTCTCTTCAAAAAGGTATCCTGAAGTAAAAAATCTTTAAAATAGATCTATATTTATGACTGAGTAGACAATAGGGATGATGACTAAAAAAATGTTTTTGTTCGTCATGTAGATTAATAAAAAATATTGGACACGTATTTTTTAGGTTTTTACGTAATCAAAACATTACGGCGATACATTGAGTTCAAATGTGGCATGACGTCATTTCTCATTTGATTTTATACTGAGCTGTGACGTAACGAGCCCCCACTCCCCAAGTTTAATGTGTTTTATCTAAGTCATTTTTTATTAATATGATAAAGCAAAAAATACGTGTCTAATATTTTTTTATTATCTGATTGACGGACTTAATAGTTTTTCCTTTTTTTTTACCCAGGAATCATCCCTATTCACCGAAAATCTACATACTTAAAGGATGATACAGGAGAAATCCTAGTGTGGGGCAATTTTGTTTAAAAAAAAAAAAAAAATACAAACGTATAAATTTCATATGAATTAATACAAACAAAGCCAAGTGTAAGTAAAACCACACAAATACTCAGTACGTAATCACAAAATCGCTCATTGCACGCGCTATTTACTATAGGATGGACGCAGATAGTTCCCAGTATTTTTTCCGTTTAATAATTTATGTGGAATGGTGTTGGTGGCAGGTGGAGCGCGACGATCATCGTAGGACCCATACGGGCGAAAAACCCTTCGCGTGCACAGCGTGCCCTAAGACGTTCACTGCCGCGGCACGCTTGCGTGAACACGCACGCATTCACACAGACCAAAGGTTATCATACAATCCTTTTGTTTTGCATCCAGACACAGTTTTATTCACGTTGACTCATTATTGTGGCAGTTTTGATTTTGATTCGCTGTTTGTAATAATTGGACGTAGTTAAACGAAAACAATCCAATCCACACAAAGTCCTTTTAGAGATATTGATGTTTGAAGTTTAAAACATATTTTATATTTCCGTGCATGTGGGCTGGTTCTGAGGTTGATCAAAATGATAAACTGTTGTTTTTTGCTTGGATCTATTTTACTCTCTGATAGTATCGATATTTGGACTCAATTTGGTACACTCAACTCATTTTTGACCAGGTTATGGATTCTTTTCGTTTAAATAAATAATCATCATCATCATCATTCATCATTTCAGCCGAAAGACGTCCACTGCTCAACATAGGCCTCCTCCAATTGGGGGGGTTTGAGATAATCACCACGCTTGGCAGGCGGGTTGGCGATCGCAGTATGGTGTTAAAATGCATAGAGAACGCTGCTGCCCTTTCTTTAGTAAGGCCTGTGTTGACCAACATTAATTTTTAACAACAAACAACACAACATTCATTTAATCAGTTCTTTACTGAAATTTGACATATATCAACTGTTTAAATACCTAACCGGTGGTTTGAATGTTGGTGAACACAGGCCTTAGTCCCTTAGTCGCCTTTTACGACACCCACGGGAGGAAATGGGGTGGTTCTATTCTTTACGTCCGGCATCACACGGTACAAATTAAAAAAAAAGATAGAGAGGAAAAATAAATTAAATAAATAATGTTAACTGAGAATTTTGTGTGTTTAAAAAAAAATGGTCTACGTAAGTGCTTCATCACTTTCTGCTAATGCTCCTGATTTCCTAAGCGCTATGGTAGTTATAGAACTAACAAAGTTTACGAGAGATGGCGCTAGCGATCTCATATTCGAAATATTATTTGAATTTTAAAAACAAAAACCGGCGTGTGTGCTTCATTGTGCGTATCGTACTACGCACAATGAAGGGTTCTGTAGTTGGGACGAATTTATCCCAAGAACAAACTTAACATTGTAGTTGAAATACATGTTCTCCCATACACTCCAACTGCAAATGTAAGTTGGTTGACTATTACCTACTCGTTATCTTGTAAAGTCTACTTTTCTGTGATAGTTTTTCTTTTTAACTTCGTTATGTATTACTGCCGTGAATTTTTTCACATATCCAAAAACAACCATTTAGCTGGCTGGGCTTGACTCTAACAAAAATTAGCACTTTAAAGCTTAATATTACGCAAATGTATCCCTGAATCGAAAAATGGAAGACGCGCAATATTTTTGAACGGCATATCCAACGATTACACACCATGGGACGGATAAGAAAAATAACAAGGGAGGGATACAAAACTTTTTCAAGTTTTTATTTTACCACTTTGATGTCGTGATTAATATGTATACCTATGCCAAATACAGCTTTCTTGTAAGTCTCAGAGGGTTGTACGTTGTTTCATAGCTTATAGTTTTATAGAATTTTGTTTGACATAATTTTTTTCTCATATTTTCGTTTCATAGAATAATCAATACGCAGAATACTTACAACTAACATGCAGCAGGCTTGGTTTCTGCCACGGCTCCGGCGCTGCGGGGCTCCAGCGGTCCCACGCGAGCTTATCGTCGCAGATGGTATTCACGCTCACAACCGCAGCTTCGGCTTGCTGGCCGGCCATGCCGGCCAGCCTCAGCCGCGGCGGCGAGCGTTAAAACCACCTGCTCCTCAGCTCGCGAGCCGCCTCGCCCCTCCGCGCCTATGCGGATTTAATTTACACTCTAGGGGTAGGGCAGACAAGACTACGTGGAGTCGGTTTTGCAGCGATTCGTTTCTGTCACTAACTTATACCGAACAAACAATATTCGTTAAAAAATAATTCTACCGTGTGAAAAGATTGCTAAAAATAAAAAATAAAAATTTAAAATTAATTGAATTGTGTTTCTGTGAAATATTTTTCATTCAAGTAAATAGTCTTTGTAACAATAATATTCTAAATAAAAATACAAGGACCAAATATTTTCTGGGAAACGAAATTCTATGAAATTTCTGTCTGCGAAATAAGGGGACACCGTCTCAGAGCTAAGCCGCGGACAGACAGACGGACATAGCGAAACTATAAAGGTTCCTTGTCTACTACGGAACCCTAGAAAGGGTTTTTTCACCGGCACAGAGTTTATTGATTGTTATAGCAATGAACCCAAACCAATTTATCTATTTTTAATGATATTACAGGACCAACCAGTATCGGACTATTGTGATTATTATTTTCATCCAATAACTATTTCCAGTAATTCCGTAGCTCCAATATTATTTTTGTTATGAACAATAATATAATTGATATCTACAGCGAGAATTCTCGGAACTCGTGAACACGAATACTAAGAGTAATTAGCTGGTTGCAATTGCTATAGAAAATCTCGCTATTTTGGTAAACAAAATAATTGGTGCTTTTAAATACAGGCCTAGGCTTAGTCATCATTCATCATCATTTCAGCCGAAAGACGTCCACTGCTGGACATAGGCCTCCCCCAAAAGGGGAGGAATTTGCCATAATCGCCACGCTTGGCAGGCGGGTTGGCGATCGCAGTATGGTGTTTAAAATTCATAGAGAACGCTGCTGCCCATTCTCTAGTAAGTCCCTTAGTCGCCTTTTACGACACCCACGGGAGGAAATGGGGTAGAGCTATTCTTTGCGTCCGGCGACACACGGTACCAGTCTAGGCTTAGTATAGACTCCAAATCTCCCACAAATTACAAAATTTTGTCAAAATACCTGACAACTTAATGAAGAATGATATAATACTTAATTATATATAACTTAGAATGTAATTTGTGGAGGCAAATAAACTGTTTTTTTTTTAAACATAATTTTATCACTACACTAGTAACCAGCCCCAGCTTCGCATAGTTTTTACGACTTTACAAAGCATCCAAATTTATTTACTACTAGCTTTTGCCCGCGGCTCCACTCGCGTAGATATCGGATATCACGTAAAAAAGTAGCCTATGTCCTTCTCCATATCCCAGGCTATATCTCTGCCAAATTTAATGACGATCGGTTCAGTGGTTTAGGCGTGAAAACGTAACATACAGATAGACAGAGTTACCTTCACATTTATAATATTACTAGCTTTTGCACGCGGCTCCGCCCGCGTGGATGTCGGTTATTGCGTAAAAAAGTAGCCTTCTCCATATCCCAGGCTATATCTCTGCCAAATTTCATGACGATCGGTTCAGCGGTTTAGGCGTGAAAAGTAATATACAGACAGGCAGAGTTACTTTCATATTTATAATATTACTAGCTTTTGTCGGGGGGGATAATCCCGACGGTTGATGTTGTATATATATATATACTAGCTGACCCGACAGACTTCGTTCTGTCAAAAGCTATAGTATAAACTCCACTACTCTACCCTACCCTACCTACCCTACCTACCTACCTACCTACCTACCTACCTACCCTATCTACCTACCTACCTACCTACCTACCTACCTAACTACCTACCCTACCCTACCCTACCCTACCTACCTACCTACCTACCTACCCTACCCCACGCTACCCTACCCTACCTACCTACCTACCTACCCTACCCTACCCTACCCTACCCTACCTTCCTACCTACCTACCCTACCCTACCCTACCCTACCTACCTACCTACCCACCCTACCCTACCCTACCCTACCCTACCCTACTCTACCCTATCTACCTACCTACCTACCCTACCGTACCCTACTCTACCCTACCCTAATTTTTCGTAAAAACCATAAAAAAAAAAAAAAAAAACGTAAAAACCATCCTTGGACTTCAACAAACATAAAAAAAAAGAATTTGTAAAATTGGTCCAGGCGTTATGCGCTTACCAACACATTATGCGATTCATTTTTACATTATAGAAGATAGATGTCAGTCGCGCGGTAAACTCTGCTTGCGCGATGTAGGATTTGTGTGACGTCAGGTCTTTGAAGTGTAGTTCGCATAGTGGCGTTGTAGATGCCGCCACAATTTCAAATAAACCAATTACAGGCACTTTTGTATTCTCGAGGGGTTGGTCAGTTAGAAAAATGAAGCTATTTGCCACAGATCACCTCTCAGAAAGTCCCAATTTCTTATGTAAGAGTCACCGTAACTACACGTCTTCTTTCAGACCTTACCGTTGTGACATTTGTGGTGCCGCCTTTAGAAGACCTTACGCTCGAACCGTGCACACCCTCATTCATACCGGAGAGAAACCCCATGAGTGTGACATCTGTGGAACTGCCTTCAGGTAAGCACCACCTTTTTACACGACTACGCGATAGCAAAGACAGTGTTGTTTTTCACGCCCATCTTTGTACTTTTAACCGACTTTCCAAAAAGGAGGAGGTACTCAATTAGGTTGTATTTGTTTTTTTAACAAAAAACAACCGACTTCCAAAAAAAGAAAACTGAAAAGTGAAAGATAACTTAGATTTCGGAAGTCGGCAGCAAAAAAGGAAAATACAGAACTAAGGACACCGACTTCCGAAATTAAAGTAATTTTACACTTTCAGTGTTTTTTTTTTTTTGGAAGTCACCTGTTTTTTTTTTTTTTTGTTAAAAAGTTTTTATGTATGTGTGGGGTGGGATTCTATAAACCTTCGAAGTATCCTAAAAGTTGGATGGATACATGATGTGTCTATCTACTCGTCTGGGTCGCGCGATGGTTGTAGGTTAGGTTTTATTTTTATAAAAGACTGCTTAAAAAATGAGCTTGATTTGAACTTTTTAGTTGCCGCAGTCGGAGTTCTTTATTTATTTTATTTATGATGTTGAACTCTCTAGGCAAGGGTTACGAATTGATTTATTTCACATGATTTAAAAAGCTAACGGTCTTAAAACAACAATAGTAATATGTACAAGTATATAAAAAAACCGGCCAAGTGCGTGTCAGACCACGCACAATGAAGAGTTCCGTACTTGGGAAGAATTTATCTTAAGAACAAACTTAACATTGTAGTTGGTAAACATAGTCTCCCATACATTCCAACTGCAAATGTAAGTTTGTACGCACAATATCGAGATTTTTACCATGTTATTTTAAGACCATAGACTTCTCATAGATTTTCCTGTAATCTATAAGTATGGCACTATTTTTTATATTTTTTTCAAAATTTTTGGCTTGGTAGTTTCAGAGATAAGGGGGGAATGGTTAATTTTCGTCTATTTTCACTTATAACTTTAAAACAATTTATTTTAAAATTATAAAAAATATATATTTGAGACCCTCAGTAGGCCCTTTCATTTGATGTGTCACACGGTAGAGTTAGCAAAACTTTTTTTTTTCTTGTTTGCCCCCAAAACTGACCCCAATATTCTAAATTCATTTATTTACGGTTCACGTCCGTGTTTGGGTCACTCAAATTGATATGTATACCAAGTTTCTTAATCGGTCCATTACATTCGGAGCAAATTGGCTGTGACGAACGGACAGACAGACAGACAGACAGACAGCCAGACAGCCAGACAGACAGACAGACACACGAGTGATCCTATAAGGGTTCCGTTTTTTCCTTTTGAGGTACGGAACCCTAAAAAAGAGGGAAACTAATTGGGCATTAAAAAAATCGTCCGAATCGCCTTCCACTGTCAACAGGTAAAGTGTCCAAAAAGCTGGCAGTACTGCCACGTTGCTGATTCTTTGGCAAAAAATTTGGCCAGCACTCTGGTGATGAGAAGAGTCGACCAGCCGCTTGGTGATGTCTTGAGAGACTATACCTAAAGTCTCAAATTCAGATAATTTATGAAAACAAAGGGGATAACATGTCAAAAAAATATCTTCGTAATGGTAATTCACATAAAATTGCGAAAAAAGAGGTTTCATTTTCTTATAAGTACTGATTTTAAGAAATAATAATTACAAAATAATCATACCGTAATAATTTTTATAAATAAGCAAAGTTATTAAAAAAAGGAGATTTTCTGGTATAAAATATTCTAAGATACTGGTAACGATGCAGGAGATACAACCATTTTCAAATTTTTTACATCTTCAATAACACTAATATTACAACTCTCATTCATAGATTCATATTGTAAGTAGCATATCTAGCCACATTTTGGATAAAAACGGCTGTAAACTGTTTCGAGTGCAAATCGATTTTGGGAGGCCTACGTCTAGCATTGGACTTAAAAGGGCTAATTATGACGATCATAATCAGCCCTTTTAAGTCCAGTGCTAGACGTAGTCGCCGTGTTTCCGAAATACTACACAAAACATTGTTTGGCAACGGTATTTTGTTTGCATAGTTCTTATAATTAATTCACTTTAATTTTAGCGACGACTATTTACAAAAAAAATGTATGATAAAATGTTTTGCACCACTTTCCTGTCACTTTGACAGTGACATTTCTTGACATTACTTTGTTTACATAAATTATCTGAATTAGAGACTTTGGGTATAAGTGGGCACTCGGATCCATGACGGTGATTCAACCCCAAACGGCTCGAACATTTATTTATTTTTATTTTTAACATATACAGTCCCAATAAGATTGGAATATTTGCGCCGTTTGAGGATTTCCGCATCTGCAGCAGCCACCCCAGTA
Organism: Dryobota labecula; assembly: GCA_947523025.1. Classification (NCBI taxonomy): domain Eukaryota; kingdom Metazoa; phylum Arthropoda; class Insecta; order Lepidoptera; family Noctuidae; genus Dryobota; species Dryobota labecula. Next base: position 12,006,986 of record OX383301.1, read on the forward strand.
CAGCCCGCCGTTAAAGGGATAGGTCCAAGTCAAAGGGTTACAATGGTAGCTAGATGCTTGACTTCATGAGTGCTCCTCTTTTACCTGTAACAGTAATGGTTGTGAGGAGAATTACCAAATTGCCAAAGCCGAAAACAATATTCTTGCCAGTAGGCTTTCTCACGATACTCGTTAGACGAAAATGGGGGATTCGATTAGCATTGCTTGGTCTTATGAAAATTGTGTTTATGGTCTACCATAGGCTTGAACTTATCCTGAGATGTTTTAGATTCCCAAACATTGAAAATGGAATCTCGTTGAATAAAAATCAGTCCCTAATCTGCTCAAATTCAAACTCGTAAACTTTAAAAATAACAGTTGGTTACGTCATTAACATCCCAAAATAACTACCCGTATTTCTATGCTTCACGCTAAAGCTATTGCAGGGTAAGCAAAGAATGCCCAAAGGGCGCTACCTCAATGCTTATCTCCCTTCCGACCGAACTCAGTTGTGTTATTGTGTCCTTTTTACCTGCACTCATGCAAAAACGTAGTTATTATGGTCCTTTATCCTTCCGAGCTTTTGTAAGCATTTGGTGCTGGGTAAGGAAAAAATCAATCCACAGAAATAGCCTTTGATACTGGATTCTACTGCGTACAACTTATTTGAAGTGAAAACTTCTTTAGCCGCGTTGAGTGATTTTTGGTAGGAGGAAAACTTATGGGTTCGCGTCACCGAAATGTGCAACATGCTCGTGACATGTTGCGCCAGATTATCAGATGATCAGGTATTTCAAAAAGTTTTAAATTTTCACTTCTGTCGGCAGTTCTTATAACTGCCTATTTTTTTTGCATGAAAGAAGTATACTTATGTAAGGTGTATCTATTCATACACGAAATATTTTAAGAGAAACATCTATATGTGGTAAAAACGACATAGCAGCGAAAAAAAAAATTTTTTATCTATGAGTTTTATATTTTCATATAATTATTATAATTTTAAAATTACTTGAGACCCACTGCTTGAGACATTTTGCAAAAAAAAACCTTTACCTACTTATTCTATGAATGACCCGCCCGGACGCGGCGACGACGCGGCGGTGGCGGCACGAGCGCGGTGAATTTTGATAATTAATCATCATATCAAGTAATTTTAAAATTATTAATATTTTTAAATAATATAAATAAATAAAAATAAAAAAGCCTTTTATTTCTTGCCAATGAATTTTACAATCATAAAATAATTTAATAATATAATCTGATTTAAAAAAAAATCGTTTCCATGGCTTTTTTACCACCTGGTGTACCTCTTAAAATATTTCGTGTTTGAATAGATACACCCTATATTTGTACTTACAGTCGCTAGCACATCTAGTTATCACAAGCTGTCAAATTTTCTCATTCGATTTTGAATTTAATTATCAACATTTTAAGGTTTAAAATCGTTTGGAGAAATTTGATAGTTTCGTATAACCTGATGTGCTGGCCACAGTACCATACCTAGGGCGCCAAGTTTTTAAGACTGTTATTGTGGATGACATACTTCCTAAAAACAGTTTGAGAGTAATATTTTCAGATTTTAAGATGAATTTTCCTACGTATTCTTCTATAGTATCTATATTTATTTATAAAATAATAAAAGTACTAGTATGTATGCCTATTATAGGTGTACACAGCATTCACCACAAAATAACATCTAAATTAACTAAAAATTATAATAATTAAAATAATTAAAAAATACAATTACAATAAGAAAACAAAATTAAAATAAGTGGATATTTGAATTATACTAAACAAAAATATTTAAATGAAATCACGAAAGGAGGAAGGTGAAAAAGGGTGTGTGTAATAATGATATCTAAGATTAAATATGAATAAATATGAATATGAATTTACAAAAATTAAAAAGTGTTGGTTAGTATATCGTCGGTACAATAGTCAACTATCCAATGTGAAATTTTGGCAGTTTTGAGTTAAATACATGGACATTTCTATTTTCTGGCGACACATACTGTGGCAAAATATTGTATCTGTGGCATTACTAATACAGAAGATATTACAAAATCAGTAACTCTTATTCCATTGTCATAGTCAACTAATCAATCTGCGATATCTTCATAACCGGTGATAATGACATTATTTTGTTTTACTGTATTTAAAGAAGGTCAATAATATTATTCAAATTCATTAACATGAATTGATATTAAAAACTACCTGATTTACGGCAACATTATTTTTATTAAAATCGTCCTCCTCAACAATTTAACATTGACAGATTGGCTAGTTTACTTCTGACCCGACGATATGTACTCCCGTTTATCAGAGACAGATCTTCTAAACTTGTTAAGTGATACACCGTGTAAGTCGATATAAACGAATAAGTAAAATTAAAGTGTCTGTTTGTAACTTCGATCACTATTATTGATCGAAGGTTTGTAATGTCAAAATAGCAACTTTTTATTAAATGCTTAAGAAAGTTTATAGGGTACTGATTTTTAATTTTTAATTTTGTCCCGGCGAATCTCCGAAACGGCTGGACCGATTTGAACAGGAATTTCACTGGCAGATTGCTGATGTTATAAAGAGTAACTTAGGTTACTTTTATTTTAGAAAAAGCTACGCGGGAGAAGCCGCGGGCGCAACTAGTCATTCACTTAAATTAAATATCTTAAAAAAACATAACTTTTACAATTTGCGTCCGATGTTAATTACTTAATATTTTGAATACTCGTTTAATAAAATTGTCTTTAATATTCCTTGCTACTGCTGGCCAAATTTGTCTTTGAAATAACTAAGGAACCTAGAAGCATTGTACAATTTTTGATACTAAGTGACATTCCATTACTTTCCCAAACGAACGCTGCGATTTATTGGCACAAAGTTCTTGAAATATCACAGCGATAAACGATTATAGAGACGATTATCATTCTGTTAGTAGGTGCCTACCTAATAGATAACGATTGTCCGGGCAATCCCTGAGGAGCTCGTGGCTAAGTAATAACAGCCGCACGAGTCGATCCATCAGGTTAAGCTACGCTTGCCGGGGTTGATCCGTGGATGGGTGACCATCTTTACATACCGATACTTCTTCGTGCCTCGGAAAGCACGTTAAGCCGTTGGTCCCGGCTGTCATTCGTGGATCTTTGACAGTCGTTACGGGTCGTCAGAAGCCCAAAAAGTCTGACAACCAGTTTTTCCAAGGGGTATCGTGTTACCCAGTTACTGGGTTGTGGAGGTCAGATAGGCAGTCGCTCCATGTAAAATACTGGTATTCAGCTGCATCCGGTTAGACTGGAAGCCGACCCCAACATAGTCGGGAAAAGGCTAGGTAGATTGATTTTTTGTCCGGGCAATCCCTCTGCTTACCCAACAATACAGACATATTATTCCGGTGAATGACTATGGCGTAGCAGTGGCGCGGCACGGAGCGCTTCGTTTTCTGTGCTACGGGTCATGGGTTCGATTCATGCACGGAACTAATATTTGTATGGCCTACAGAACAGATACTTAATTATTGTTCCGGTTCTTTCTCTTTTTGCATGTGGATTGGTGTCTGTGAATACATATCCCATATACAGAATGTGAATGTGGACTTATCTTTTTAGGGTTCCGTACCTCAAAAGGGAAAAACGGAAAAACGGTCGGTCTGTCTGTCCGTCTCTTACAGCCAATTTGCTCCGAATCTACAGGACCGATTAAGTTGAAATTTGGTACCGTTGGTTATCTTTGTATAGGCCGTTCAAAAATATAACTGTACAAAGATTTGTTACTGGTTATATTAAAAACATAATATTGATTATTATTTATGTTTTTATTTTGTACCTAAAACCATTAAGCGAAATTCAATTATAATTGCCACATTTCAGAGCAGTATTATATCGAAGGTATGTTCCGTCGAAATAGAGATCCGCCGAACAAGTGCATATCGAAGAAGGCTCTGTCGAAGTAGTGAACACTTCGAAGGTGTTTTGTTGTCGAAGTATGTTCTGTCGGACTAACGCTTGTCGAATATATGTTTTGTCGAAGCTATGAGTAGTCGGAAGTATTGTTTTTCGAAATTAAGACCGTGTCGAAATAATTAACTGTCAAAATTCTGAATGACACTCCGTGTGACATATCATATCAAATGAAAGGGCTTATTTTTGTTTTTTTTTGGTTTTTTATTTAAGAAAAAATTTATCACCCCCTTATCTCCGAAAGTAATGAGCCTAAGATTTTCAAAAAAATACAGAAAGTAGTTCTTTACTTATCGATTACAGGAAAACCTATAAGAAGTATATGGTCTTAAAATAACATGGTAAATCTCTTAATATTGTGCATATAAACTTACATTTGCAGTTGGAATATATGGGAGAACTTGTTTTTCAACTACGTTAAGTTTGTTCTTGGGATAAATTCATCCCAACTACGGAACCCTTCATCGTGTGTGGTGGCCAAGTGCGTGTCGGACTTGGCCTGTTTTAAAACCTTATTTCTTCATTGTTTGCAGACGGTCTACCTTTTTTTAACAATAAAATACCTCATTCCTTCTTTGTTCGCAGACGATCTGGAGACATGTGGAAGCACAAGCGAACTCTACACGGAGTCCAACCAGTATCCATCGACACAGATCCAAAGAAGTGATTACCTACAGAAAATAAAAGTTGACCGTCCTACCTCAAACGATGTACCTTCAAACGTTGTCAATAGATGGCGCTAGTTGTATCAAAGTAGGGGATAAGTGTGCAGTCGTGCGTAGTGCCAAGCATGTTTATTAAGTATTTTTAATATTCTTAAATATATAATTCTAAAGAGAATTGCTTGGTGTTTGTATATTTATGATAACGTTCACGCCTCTTTTAGCAATTTGGTATATAAATATGTTATCTCCGTCTATCGCTAGCCGAATTTGCACTACGTTATACCAAATCTGAAATTCGTAAAGGCAATTGGACGTAATTAAATGAAAAGGATCCAATCCACACAAAGTCCTTTTAGAGATAATGATGTTTGAAAAAGATATAACATATTTTATATTTCCGTGCATGTGGGCTGGGGCCCAAGTCTGCTATTTTTATAAATTCGTCACTCCAACACGATGCCATTGTCATTTTGCTAAAAGTTCGTAATCTGCTAAATTCATAATGGTCGATCATTGGTCGGTCAATGGTCTCGTAATAAAATTGTAATACAATGGCATTTTGAACATTTATTCATGCCAGATTTCATTTATATATATATATTTTAACTTATTATTTATTAGTGTTATAAGCAATCTGAAGTACCTACTTAGTAGGAAGTTGGAAGTTTAGTAGGAAGTTTCATTTGTCATTATGTACGAGATTACCAATTCTTTCAATGGAGTGTCAGTGGCTGACCATTGGAAAGTCATAATGACGCCATTATATTAGTAGATAACCAAACTTGTCAAAATCAACAATTATGAAATCAGTGATAGACCATTCTGACACTATTGTAATAGCAGACTTGAGGCCCTGGGGCCCAAGTCTGCTATTTTTATAAATTCGTCACTCCAACACGATCCCATTGTCATTTTGCAAAAGTTCGTAATCTGCTAAATTCATAATGGTCGATCATTGGTCGGTCAATGGTCTCGTAATTGAACTGTATTACAATGGCATTTTCAACATTTATTAATGCCAAATTTCATTTATATATATTTTTACATATTATATATTAGTGTTAAAAGCATTCTGAAGTAGTAGGAAGTTGGAAGTTTAGTAGGAAGTTTCATTTGTCATTACGTACGAGATTACCAATTCTTTCAATGGAGTGTCAGTGGCTGACCATTGGAAAGTTATAATGACGCCATTATATTAGTAGATAACCAAACTTGTCAAAATCAACAATTATGAAATCAGTGATAGACCATTCTGACACTATTGTAATACCAGACTTGAGGCCCTGGTTCTGAGGTTGATCAAAATGATAAACTATTGTTTTTTGCTTGGATCTATTTCACTCGCCTATAGTATCGATATTTAGACTCAATTTGGTACACTCAACTCATTTTTGACCAGGTTGTGGGTTGGATCCTTTTCGTTTAAATACGTCCAATTATTGACTGAATATGGTTGTTTTCCTGGAAAGTACATGCTATTCCAAATCGCAGTACTTACCTAACTATTTCCTAGAACAGTATAGGAATAGGATGCGTATAATTTATTTATTTATTAAAACTTTATGCACAAGTAAAAAAATACTGTACAAAGGCGGACTTAATGCCTGAGGCATTTTCTACCAGTCAACCTTAGGGTGATGCAGAGACAAAACATGGCTGGTGCAACATAAGGGATAGATACCTCGAAAAAGGAAAAATTCAAGTAAACTAATACATAAATAGATACATACATACATAAATATAAGCAAAATAAACAGTGTCAGGTGAAATAACGATTGGTAGGGGAGAAAACGAATCAGCGCTGGGATGATTCAGCCAACTTCTTACGAATATGTTCACGTGCCTTCACTGTGAATGTGATAACACTGCCATTTGTCCAGTATTTATTTATATAACAGCCTAAAAACTTCACTCGGTTATAGGCCTCTCCAATCGTACGCTATTTAACTTGATCCTTTGCTTCTTTTGGCTAGTCACCTTAAAATTCGCAACGAAAAATGGACGTAGTTAAGCAGAAAGGACTCATCCCACATTGTGGTCAGGGATGAGTTGTTTATACCAAAGAGGTCCTAACGGTTAATGGAAGGTACCCAGCTACATATGAGTTGGTTCCCAACATTAAAAAATCAACCTTCTCTTTGTAGAGTCACGGATCTTTTTTGCTGAGTGAAAGAACAAACCGTTAGGACCTCTTTGGTATATACAACTCATCCCTGACCACAATGTGGGTTGACTCCTTTCTGCTTAACTACGTCCAAATATAGCACCAAAGAAAAAGTTTAAGATAAACCTTAAAAAGTTTTCTTAAATCCAAGATCATCACATTTAAACGCCCCACAATAGAACGTGGTCTACTCCATAGAATGGGATGAACTACGGTCGTGAGGACGCACTGTTAAAAACATCAGGCTCGTAAAACACTGGTATTCTTTGTCAATGACCTAGCATACCCTAGCATTAACATCACTAGCATTTTCCGTTGGCATTTAGTTGGGCCACCTTCAGAGGTATGTGGCTCAACCAAACGCCAACAAAAATGCTACTAGGGTAGGTCCGTAAGTAGCTAACACGAATCAACCATAACAACTCTACCATAAGAATCACAGTTCTTTTTCAGGTTAAATGCTTATAGCGATTCATCATCATCACCATGAACGAAACGAAAGCTTAAGTAGAAATAACCTTAGAATAATAATAAGTACAATTACGGGCCTAATCTCCTTAACAAACATCTTTTTAACATAGGCGCCACAGACAGCCCCCTTTGCAGGGGCTGCCTTGACGCCGAGGAATCAGCCGCCCACGTCATCCTGGAATGCGATGCTGTGGCTCCACAACGTGAAGAAATCCTCGGAACAGTGAGGTCGCTCCGTGAAGCCTGTGAAGCTCCCAGGAAGCTTCTGTGCTTTTGGGCGGAGCTAGGCTGGCTCTGTTAGCCAGAATCCCCACGCACGACGGACCAAATGGGAGTCTATGTGCGGAAAAGGGAGCCCCATCATCATCATCATCATCATCATCATCATGAACAATGTGACTTCACTCACTGCTGGGATATGCGTCTCTCTACTTGTGCCGATCTACATATTCCAGTCTCATTGGTTCTACCTGAAGACTGTAATGTCGTATAGCGATTACCTCGGCCCCCAAAGTCACTAAACTCGGAAATGAAATTCGAGACCAAAAATTTAAGCAAAGAAATGTCATTGTCAATGTGACGTTTCAGGGGTAGTCAACATTTCCCTAGTCATTCTAATTATTTGATTTTATTATATTCTTAAAGAAGAACGAGCATTAATCACCATGCTTGCTCAGTATGGGTTGGCGATTCCAGCCTTACAGTTTAGGTAGGTACCATAGCGGTCTCGGACATCGGACCGCCATATGGACTATTTCTAATTGAGGCGCTCGGCCGCTTTAGTAACGCTTACCTACGCTCATCAACCAATAGCATCGCAGCATCAGATTTTTACTGAGTCGGACGGTCTTTTTTTTTTTTCGTTTACAAAAACAAGGGGTGTTTTGGTAAACCGAAAAAAAAATCCCGCAAAAAAAACAGCCGAGGTGGTCAGATATCTGGATCATTGTAACAGAGCCTAAGAAATTTATTTAAACATATTTTTTTATTGGTCGTCGCAAAAATGGTCGGTAAACAGAATGATGGATAGATTTCCGTGGCCGCGATAGTACACATTACCTAGAAATGAGTGAAAAAAATTATTCTCTTTTAACCCGTCATGCGAGAGCCGTGTAGCTACCTATTCATTTCACACCTCGAACTGTTAATAATCGATTCATTTCTACTTGTTGCTGAAAATTGCAGCTGAAAACGTTTTCTCGATAAACATTTCCCCGATATAATGAAGAGGCTTAACTCGAATAATGATGACTTAATAATCCTTGTGCATGCATCCATTGTTCGATTGATACCTCATTAGTTTTGATAAAACGATTTTCAGTACATATATGTATTTATTCCTGAAACAACTCGTTAGCTGCATCGCTAACTACTCATAATCTGCCTAACCTTTTCCCAACTATGTTGGGGTCAGGTCCAGTCTAATCGAAAGCAGCTGAATAGCAGTATTGAAGTGAAAAAACAGCTAAATACCAGTATTGAAGTGAAAACTTCTTTAGGCGCGTTGAGCGATTTTTGGTAGGGGAAAAACTTATGGGTTCGCGATTGCCACCGAACGCTTTCCATTATGAACAAAAATCATGGAACTCGCGTCATCGTCACCGAACGCTTTCCATGAGCTATATGTACCTATACTGTGTATATATGTGTGCTTTTTGGGTGAACAAAAATCATGGAACTCGCGTCATCGTCACCGAACGCTTTCCATTAGCTGTATGTATAAAAGAACAGTTATTCCAAAGTTTTGTGTTTTCACTTCTGTCGACAGTCCTCCTACTGCCAATTTTGGAAGTCATAAGCCATATTTTCTTTTACATGGTTCGACTGCCTATCTGACGTCTACAACCCAGTTACTGGATAATACCATACCCCTTGGTAAGACTGGTTGTCAGACTTTCGGGCTTCTGACGACCCGTAACAACTGTCAAAGATCCACGAATGATAGCCAAAACCAACGGCTTGACGTGCTTTCCGAGGCACGGAGGGGTCTTTGTATGTAAAGATGGTCACCCATCCACGGACCAACCGTGGCAAGCGAAGCTTAACCTGACCAATCGACCCGTGCGGCTGTTATAACTTAGCCACAAGCATCGATACCTATACTGTAATAGTAAAAATATTTAATCAAAATACTTTAGTCACATTTTATTGGGATAAGTTGTAATTTTGACATTGGTTTCATGGTGAATTTACACTAAGTTGATAGCTGAATCCATTTGCTGCCTAGTTCAAAAATATATTTTTACTTGTAAGCCTAAATTGTTTGGCAAAACATACTTACTCAGATTTGGTATCGCTAGTCGGGTCCTGGGCATGAACGGAAGTCATCTATAGCTCCCTACATACGTATATCGCCGACTCGGATGCAGGTTCTGGGCACACGAACGAATTATTTTTCGACCCATAAGCTGGGTGCTGGGCAGAGAATGGGTGCATTGAATGGATTCCATTCAAAGGTTTTTTTTTTTGTCACGTGCTGCCTTGCAAACTTGCACAGTCAGTAAGAAGGTACAGAGTATATTCACGACTTATTTCTGCATAGGCGGAAAAGCGAAATTACTTTTTGTGCCCTGGATTAACAAATAATTAAAAATACTGGATTAACAACATGTTTTAAAATATGGAAATATGCTATACCTGTTGCCGATATTCGTAATTTTCTGTGTAGGTACTGTATTTGTATACCTGGTCACGGGCGCTCAGAGTGGGGACTCTGTCCGTTCACTGAGTGACCTCAGGGAAGACGCTACACAGTGGTCATGTGCTGCCTTGCACACTTGCACAGTCAGGTTTCGGGGACACCAATTTACCTATACAGTCTCCCCAGACAGGCGTTGCACAGAGGGGGTTTGGGATCGGTGTTTTAAGAGGTAAAACCAGCCCGGTGGTCTACATCTCCACATGGACGTGGCACCCTTCTATGTGATGGAGATTTCATGTAGACCACCGGGGTGGTTTTATCGCCAAAGCCGGGGTGCCTTTCGAATATTTCACCCCAAAAACAAAAAAAGTCCTTATCGATTTCGATAACAGCGACCCTTAGAAATCAATCCCATATATGGCTCACTAGACCGAATTTAGTTTTGAACACCCGATAGCAACTACAACAATAAAGTTGGCCTGCAGTGGTGTATTTAAAGCCTCAGTGTCACAGGTTTCTCTTTGCGTATTTGGCGCTTCTTGATAACAGCTTTGTGTTTTCCTTCGAAAGAAAAAGGTCGTCTTGGCGCTCTACTATTCACAAAAATATCAAATCTTTCGTAGATACTGTAACAGTCAAAGAGAAAGTAAGTTTTATACAGAGAAGGAGCGAGCATGATCATAAGATCACTACTATGTGATGGAGATTTCATGTAAAGTCCAACTTTCTTTACCGTTTTGACCTGAAATATATCTCGTCTTTCGAGGTTAGCAGTTTTGTGATAGCTTTAAATATTTGAAGAACAGCAGCTGTTCTACATTCTCACGGTTTTAAGAATTAGGTGGGTTCAGTTTCGCCCACTTAACATTAAGACAGAACGTAGGTACCTTAGAATTTTTAATATTTTATTTTCCTTTCCAAACTCATTAAGAGGGCTATTCCCGGGTCCACTAGCGCCACTCCCTTAAAAAAATATTATCTCGTGACTGAGAAGGAATTATGAAAAACGGCTCAATCAGCTGCCTCGGTAAGTGTGTCTAAAATTTTCTAATACCTTTTTATAAAGTTTCATATTGTCTCAATATGAAACTTTATAAAAAGGTATTAGAAAATTTTCTTTAGATCGAATTTTGTTGCTTCGTTCCTCACACTAAGCAACAAAATACGATCTAGAGGAATGTGGCCGTTTTTCTTTAGATCGAATTTTGTTGCTTCGTGTGAGACACGAAGCACCAAAATTCGATCTAAAGAAAATTTGTAGAATTTTGTTGCTTTGTGTCTCAACATAAAACTTTATAAAAGGTATTAGAAAATTCTAGACACACTTACTGCAAGCCGGCGGGGTGGTTTGTTTTAGTTTGGTTATTATTATTTTATTATATTATTATATTAAGTAACACACACATGTACATGCTATACATTTATGGATCTCTGGTCTGAAAATAAAGATTATATTATTACTAGCTTTTTCCCGCGGCTCCACCCGCGTGAAAGTCGGTTATCGCGTAAAAAAGTAGCCTATGTCCTTCTCCATATCCCAGGCTATATCTATGCCCAATTTAATGACGATCGGTTCAGCGGTTTAGGCGTGAAAACGTAACATACAGACAGACAGACAGACAGATAGACATACAGAGTTACTTTCACATTTATAATATTAGTATGGATTATAAAGCTACAAGCTCAGCTATAGCGCGTGCTGGCGCTTCGCTTACGAGCAAGGGTCGGGGAGGACTATTTAGTCGGGGATTTCGCGCGGGGCCTCGGCGGCGAGGTCTGGATGACGGTCGTGTATTATGTTTGCGAGCTGTATTTGTTTCCCTACTGCTCTCCTGGAGGAGAGTCGTGGGGTCGTCTGGGTCGGTCAGTGAAAAGTAGGTACCACAGAGTACATTTATATATAGGAGGATAAGTGTCGCAGACGCTCCGTAGGCTTGTGTAGGCGCTCCGTCGATTCCGCGTAGACGCTGCGTAGACCCCACGTAGCTCGTTCGTAGAAGCTGCTTGTGTATCCTCCCCCACCCACTGACATTTTCAATGTTGTTTTTACCACATTTATTTTCAATGTAGTGTTGAAAAAGTTCGTGTTTGGTTTGGTATGTTAATTCTACTATTTCTTTGATAAAATTAAGAATTGTCCGTCACACAGGGTATCCTAGTATGGACGCCAATCTCTCACAAAGAGCGTCCTTTGTACGTATTTTTCTGTTCCTTTCTTCTTGTCTATATTTAGATTTTTTTAAATAAATATTTAAAAAAATCTAAATATTTTATTTTTTATGGAATTTTTAAAAAATTGTTCCCAGTGTAAACAAAACTTTTAAACTAAATGATCTATCACGATGAAACAAACTCTATAATGATTGGAAGTAATTAGGCGTCCTCATAAATAAAAATTGGGGAAAAAACTACCCTCAATTGAAAAGAAACGTTTTTTTTTTTTAGCAAAAATCTGTTTTTTTTTTTTTCTTCATTTAAAAAAAATCCCAATAAGGTGGCGTCAAAATGAGAATTTTTTTAAATGATGAAATAAAAAAACAGATTTTTGCTAAAAAAAACATGTTTCTTTCAAATTTTGAAATTAAAATTTAAAAAAAAACATAAAAAATTAAAAATGAATTAGTTTATTTTTTTTTTGTATTTTTTCTGTAAATAAAATTAAGCGTAGTTCCCTCATTTCGATATGTGCACATTATAAAGGCACACTGTATGTGTGTACATAAATTGTTAAATGAATAAATAAAGGATCATATTTTATGCATTTTTGTCAAAAGCTATAATTCTTGTCTCTATGTGTGAAGAAAAAAAATTAACCTTTGTTCCCACTAGTACCACCGAACTGAACCACTGGTGGTACTAGAGAGAAATTTCGTTCTCTATAGTACCACCATTTACTTAGTGGTACTAGTGAGACTGTTTGTTCCCAACCTTTGTTCCCACTAGTACTACCGAACTGAACCACCGGTGATACTAGCGATAGTACCTACCACCACTTATATTAATTAATATTAATGGTACTAGTGACACTGTTTGTTCCCAAATACTACCTATGCAAATTGTGTAACATTATTTTTTACCGACTATAAACTTATGGGACGAAATACCTACCTTATTGATTAGACGTAGAGTAGTCTATTTTCCTCAACTGCAGGAAGATAGTGACAATCTTTCAATCGACAAATCATTGGGATTTACTCGCCGATAAGCCGACACCAAGTTTCAATGAAAAAAAATCTTCAATTCAACTTCGGCAACGAAATAAAGCTGCCTGTGTTGAAAAAACTCTTTCCAAAAATAGTGGAGAGGTAGAAGTACCTCAACAGGTCTTGAAATTTTTGCTCGCTGATTATTGTGAAGATTTCATGAGAATCATACTATTTTGCAATGAAACAGGGAAAGATTTGCTTAAAACTTCGACAATGTTTTTCATGGACGGTACTTATAAGTCATGCCCGGAACCATTTCGTCAAATTTACGTCATTCATGGAGACCTTGGTAGCAATTTGGAATACAAAAATATTGTCCCATTAGCCTTTGCATTTATGACTCATCAAAATGAAAAAGCGTACTCTACACTGTTCGAACTACTCAAAATAAGAATTCCGGAACGGCAGCCTGGTGTGGCCATGACTGATTTTGAACAGGCAGCCATAAGTGCATTAACTAAAATTGGTATAAAAGTTACAGGATGTCATTATCACTTTCTAAATGCTCTGCGACGTAAGGCAAAATCTTTGGGCATGAAGAAAACTAGGGATAATCAACGAATCATTCATTTGGCTAGTAACCTTGCTTTGCTCCCAACAGACAAAATTTCGGAAGGATGGGATTATGTTGTAAGAGAAATGAAACAAGACGTAGTACCTGCAATGATAAATTTCCAAAAATACTACGAAACAGTTTGGATGAAAAGTCCTTTCAAAGATATATTAAGCGTTTTTGGCTGTCAACATCGAACAAATAATTCGGCAGAGGGTTGGCATCATAACTTAAATTCTTACATAAGCAGAAATAAACCGAATTTCTTGCAAATCTTGCATGTTTTGTTTCAAGAATCTCACATAACAACCTTCCGAAGCAACAAATTGAAGAAGTTCAATAAGAGCTCACAACCAAAGCGAGCAAAACAACACATTGATTCTGATGACCGGATAATTAAAGCACAAATGCAATTGACATCAGGAGAAATTTGTATTGGCCACTTTTTAGAGAAACTTCGCTAGTTCGCATATAAACGTTGTTGCGATATGTTTTATTTTTACTTTAGCCGAGAGATAAGTTTGATTTCTGTTTACTTTTGTTATGCAATTAAAGTGATAATATGTATTAATTTCTTTATATAGGTAGGTAGTACTATTGGGAACAAACAGTGTCACTAGTACCATTAATATTAATTAATATAAGTGGTGGTAGGTACTATCGCTAGTATCACCGGTGGTTCAGTTCGGTAGTACTAGTGGGAACAAAGGTTGGGAACAAACAGTCTCACTAGTACCACTAATATTAATTAATATAAATGGTGGTACTATAGAGAACAAAATTTCCCGCTAGTACCACCGGTGGTACAGTTGGGTGGTACTAGTGGGAACAAAGGAAAATTAACTATTATTATTAAAAAAAAAAAAAAAATCTTTAACAAAAATATAGTGTAGTGTGTTTTATGTATTTTGATGCCGGGGATACGTAATTAAGATATATCGGAATAAAAGTCGGAGGTTCTTCAACAGTAAATATTTATTATAAAAATTGCTTTTATAGCCACATTTCTGTTTCTATAATATATATAATATTTATGTTCATTCTTTGTGCCATTGTTTCACAAAATTATTCCTGTTCTTGTTATTTTCGATACAACGGCTTAAACAATAATATATTACAATTATATATCTTACATTAGACAAATCGAGAAACGACTTTGAGACACTCTCAACATGAGGAACGATTTAACAATTCGATGTGCAATATGAGCCCCTTCAAAATGATTTTCTCAATTTTCTAACGAGAGTATTCTTTCTAAAATATATTCACAATAGTTTCAATAAAAATCCTGTCATTTTTGGTAACCAATGGCAATGAAAAACACTAAGGAAAATACACTTATACAATGTAGTCGTAAAGTTACGTATGAATACGTTACGAACGTCTCTTTGAAACGTTCGCAACAGAGTAAAGACGGATGCGACAAGGAGTCTACCTGTCATCATAATTATTGCTGGAGGTCACAACACAGTGTGCGCAAGGTTGCGCGGCCGCTGGTCGCTCGAACGTGCGACCCCGCGGCCGTGAAACGCGCCCGCCACCGCGCCAGGATCCCGGCGCCGCGTGGCAAGCCGTGCAACACAAACGATAACAGTTAAAGGAGTATTAAATACAATTTAAGGTAGGGCCCACCACTTAGTTTTGTACACAATTTTACAATCAAATAGTACATACAATCATAATATTCATTCACTGAAAACCCGACTTGGAAGAATCAGTAGACTATTTTATGAAAATGACAGGATAAAGAAGTTTCTGTACCTACATTATATTGCAAGCATTTAATGTTTCGCATTTCTGACTCACGAGTACAAACAAGTAATAACAATAACTGAAATATTTAAGGTGAAAGCGTCAGGTTAGCCAGCGAAATTTAATTACGTCTTTTGAAATTTGTAGGTTAGTATCAGGTTGTATGTTGATCTAAATATGATTCGCGGCCGTAACAAATATTAATTTTTTGAATTACAATAGAAATTATCAATACAACTCTTTAAGTTCATACAATCCTAGTTACAAACAATCAATAGCTATTTCATGAAATCATGACTTTTAGGATTATACTAACTTAAGGAATTGTATCACTGATTCTAATGGTTATCATTCTGTAAATACATAATTATTTATTACGATCGCCAAGGGCGTAGCTAGGTACGGGCAGGTTAGGGGGCAGCTGCCCACCCCCCCCCCCTAGAAGATGCAGGAATACTCACAAACCGTAAAGTAATATTACGTAGGTAGCTAATTAATAAACAAAAACGAAGTTGTAACTACAAGTAACATAGAGAGGTCCTTTTCTACACTGCTTCGTGTTAAAACATGGCTGAGATCAACGATGACTGAAAACCGTTTGAACGGCCTATGCATGCTCAGTGTACACCGAACCATGGTACAAAAAACTAAGGATACAATTGAATCTGAGGTGTTAAAACGGTTTTGTGAAGAACCTCGTCGACTACTTTTTTAGTAAAATAAATTAACTGATTGATATTTTGTTTTTTTGTTGCTCATGCAGCATTTACCTTAGAGCTACGCCCTTGACGATCGCGAATCATACTTTAATCAACATACACCTAGATAAGGAGCTGTAAATAAAAAAAAAGTAAAAAAAAAAATCGCGGGCTACCGTAGCGCTTCCCCTTAAGGAAGTTGACTGAAAGTTACGACTAATTAGGTTTAAGTACTTTCGAAAAATTAAGCCATACACTTGTGGGTCAGGAATAGAAAACAGTGTCAAAAATGTTAGTACAAATATAGACTAAAATGTAATAGGTAGGTACGAGTGAAACAGGGCAATTTGCCGGAGAATCGCTAACTTACTTAAGTAAACCATCACAACCAACCATACGGACATCATCAACAAAATATCTAACGCGAAATAACCCATAAAATAAAATAGATTGAGCTGATCATTCAGTTACTCAGTGCATCACTTATGAGTTTAGAACCCAAAATTATAACTAAACGTTGTTCATGTATATTATTGGTCTGTACTGGCGATAAAATTTTGTGACATCTTATTATATTAATAATGCATAATTATGTAACTTGTAAATCTGTACTTGTTGAGTGTATTGGACAGAATAGAGGTCGTATTATACAACAGGGCGGCGCGGGGTCCCGGCCCAGCGGTGGCGAGTTTCCCGACACTCGACATCGATATCAATAAAATTATTATTTTACATAATATATTTACAACGGGCGCGATCACACGCCATAATGCCCAGCTCCGTATATAATATGTACACTAAATTTAAGAACATAGAGTTTTCTCTCATTAGCTACCGAATCACAATTCAAATATTTGAGTAATTGACAACGGTGGACAAACATGCGCCGGAGCACTAATGCATCTTAATATTGAAATTTGTACTTTGCTCTATTAAAGTCGTGCTAGGTATGTTTGGTCCATGCAGTCACAATTCCGTGGTTCGCGCAGTGGGCGCGCCGGCTGTGGAGGGTGGTCGGCTTTAGACACAGAGAATAAACCAATTGCTTAAGTACGGAATTATTATAATACGGGTCACAGGTAACCATCACAAGGGGTACAGACAGCAGCTACACGGCTCCACAGAGCTCGACCACCAGTCCTGCCACACGCAGCGCCCCGAGGGCACGGCGTCACACAACCCGATGTTACTAATGAGAGAACGTATCATCAAGTATTTCGTCCAGTCATTCGGTTTCGAGGACATTGTTCGTTACCAGCCTCTGTCACAGATTAATACAGATGGGACACTCCGCAAATCGTTTAAATAAAAAGCGACTCTTGATACGACACAATAAAGTGCATTTCAGGTCGCACAACGCTTATTAGCTACAGTTATATTCACCTACAAGTTGGCTCTCTTTCTATCGCGTAACTTTTACACCGGCGGCGCGCGACACTCCTACTGAATTGGCCCAGTGAGATGGGCCCGCCGCGTACTTGTAGCTTCATACCTAAACTGCGGAGTGTCCCATTTGTATTAATCTGTGCCTCTGTTTAGAAACGACGGGTTGTTCAACTTCCAGACTATTTTTACAATTATTCAACTGGTTTGTTACAGTTTTCAAATCTCAATGCGTACAGAGTCCATCAACGAACTAACTGTTTCTATCGAAAACCTAATCTGATATGTTCGGATGCCTCCTAACAATAATACTTTAGTACAAAACTAGAAGGTAGTGTTTCGAATAAATTAAAGATTGTTCTAATTAGTTTTAATTACGTATTAGGAACTGCAGTTCACTGTTAGTATAGAGTAAATAAACTATTCGATGAGACGTTTTACAGTTATTTTGATTATGTCTAAAAAAAGATCTTAACGGCTATTATAGAGTTAAAATTGATCGTTAGAAGGCATCCGAATCAATGGACAGAAATCTCAATTCCGAAATATGAGTGATTTTAAGTACCTACAGCCACGGTTCAGTCATGTATTACAAATTCCAATTATTCAAATGCACGATTCCTGTAATCATGAAACTTTCATAGTCACAGCTGGTAAGGCTTGTTTAATTGACATCCAGTTACGAGTGGAGCCACACGACTGTGTGGTGGATGTGGAACTCATGAAAGTTCATCAGTTTCGTTAAGTACTAAGGTACTAGCTATTACAATTTGTTCATCATTGTTCGCATTACCGTCGCACTGCAGGAGCACAACACAGCGTCGACGCGTCATCACAACGGCACATGTCCACACATTACTAATAATACGACAAACGTAGACATCTCTTGCGGTGGAGGCGCGCTTCGAGCTTTACGACTCGCTATAACTAACTGAAATCCAGGACAGTCTCGAACCAGCCACTGAGCGCACTTCACCCAAGAGATCTCTGTCGAGACAACATAACCCATAATAGAAATAAGTCATACTCGTTGTTCAGAAACATTATTCAATGAAAATATCAAGACAGAAATAATTTCAAATTGTCACTTTTCTTCTTCTGGTCAACGAAATAAATATAGTCATTTTACCTAATTAATTACATAATAATTTCAACAAAATTTCAAACACCTGAGTTTTAATTTAAACGATAATAACGTCATTAGCTAAGTCACTTCTTCATTCGGTTTGGAATTCACTTAAAGAAAATAAAACTATCAAAAATAACTCGGCTCGCATTTAAGTCCTGCGTCACGTCCGAAGCTAGCACCTTCCCTTTTGCAATTACATAATACTAACTACTGACTGCGTGTATGCGTCGCGTCGCATCGGCGCGCGAGTCGCCGCGCGGCGCGGCGCGTCCGACTAGAGTTCCGCGCGGCCGCACGCGCGAGCCGGCCGCGCGGCCCGCCTCACCGCGCGGCGCGGCCCGCGCTATCACAGGCGCTCAGTGGGGCGCGGGCGCGTCCTGCCCGCGCGCCGTGCACTAACTCGTCGGCACCAGCAGCCGCACGAAGCTGTCCTCGCTCCAGCCCCAGTCGTCGGGCCACGCGTCCTCGGGGGGGTCTAGCGCCGACCTCGACGACAGGCTCAGCACGGAGCCCCAGTCGATGGTGCGCTGTTCCTCGTCGCCGTAGCCGGAGTCGCGGTCCGGCGGCGGCGGCGCGGGGAAGGGGGTGGCGCGCCCGGCCGCCGGGTCGCGCGCGCTCAGCAGCTCGCAGCGCGCCACGCCGCCGGCCACGCACGCCGGCTCGAAGGGCGCCTCCTCGGCGCTCTCGCGCTCCATCTCGCGCTCGATGCCGCGCAGGGTGTTGCAGACGAGCACCGAGCGCCTCAGCGACGGGTCCGCCGTCTGGCGAAGGCGCGCTAGCTTCAGCGCGCATAGGTTCATCATCTTGAACCGCCTGTCGCGGTAGCAGCGGCGCGAGGCGCAGCGGCCGGCCGCGCGGCCGTCGCAGCAGGCGCGCGCGGCCGCTCCGCCCAGCTCCAGGTAGGACTTGCCGTTCTCGGCGCGGATGGTGTCGTGCGCTCCGCACCAGCCGCCGCACCAGCGCCGGCGGCACGCGCGCCTCTCCTCCTCCTCGGAGCGCCAGCAGTCTCCGCCGCCGGCGCCGGCGGCCACGGCCTCGAGCCGCGCGATCGAGTCTTCCCAGCGCGCGACTTTGCCGCCGCCCTCACACGGGGAGCCGGCGCGCCGCTTGGCGCCGCACCCGCCGCCCGAGCCCTGTAAACACACAAACAATATGGTTACTCACTGCATTCCATCTGACGATTCATGCACTGCGAATTATTCTGATTACGTCTTAAGTTATAATTATTATAAAATCGAATACATTCAAATATATAGGTACCAGAATAAACATTCCCCTGAAAACATTCGAATTGTTCGTAATGACACTGACAGTAGTGACATTTTGCAATTCGTCTTCATTTTATGAAAACGAATTTAGCTTAGTTCATAATTATAAGTTGAAGAATGGAACTCGAAAATCTAGTCAGAATGTAATGCATGGTTGAACGTAGCGAGGTAGGTTTGTAGACGCGGATGTGAAGCGAATGGTGGAGAGACTCGGTACACAATGGTGCGTGGGCGCAGCAGACAGGCGGAGCCGCGCGGCGCCTCTCTCTAACTACCACAAGTACCGTAAGCTGAGACGCTTTATGCACTCTACGGAAAACTAATGGAAAGCGTTATAATAGTAATAATAGTAATAACTCGTTATGAATCTTAGTGTCCGCAAAGCAGTAAAGGTAGCCTAGGATTGGTTTCTATATTCAAATCAATCTAGAATTCTTTCTTCGGGAAATCAGAAGTTATTTTCTTCAGATAAACGACACTAATTTGCTTTTATTATTGACTTTGCACGACTGCTCATAGCCGAATATTAAACCTACAGTGGAATGCAGAGTGTAGAATATAGAAAAAAAAAAGCCTGGTAATTTTAAACTACCTGCATAAGTCAGCACTGCCTAATGACTAGTACATAACAACAACAAACTACAATAACTGCTTCAAATTGAATGTCGAACGTAAAGCGCATGGAATGTTCCCATCAGTGCGCTGAGCTCGCTAGAGTAACAGACGGCGCACAATGTACCTGGTAGTAGGGTGGTCTGAGCTCTATTGTGCGCCGACCCTACTCAGTTTTTTTTTTGCGACAATGTGCCGGGGAGCAGCCCCTAGCGGCTCAGGTAGGGACCCATGCACCCGCCGAGATCATCGGACCCTTCTACCGGAGCTCGGAACGCATTCTTTTGCCCCTACAGAACTGCTTACTATAAAAATTACTGATTTCAACTCTTCAGTCTATCAGACTATCAAGCAGGAGTAGCCTGAACGTAGTAGTAGTCTTATAATTGTATCCTTATCTTTATTTTAAACTTGAACAACAAGCTATCATGTGAGCAGCTGCAGCGTCGCAGTACTGACGGACGTGCAGGCGTTGACTTTTACCGCAGTAACGCATATTTATCGAATTACATTCTTATACATTGCCACTTTCGTTAGTGGTCATCGCGAAATTTTGCAATGCATGGAGCCAGCGAACACCGTGCGTGGCGATACACACGTCGCGGAAAAAAATAAACTATTAAGTGGCAAGTCCAGCAGGCGGCAGATGCCTCCGCACCTGCCACTACAATTAGGAGGCACACGCGTTTCGCAGAACCTGCCTAGATACTCTAGCCTTTATACCGCCTATTATTATACAGAAAAAGTAATATTAAAAACGAAAATTACTCGGCTACCTATATATTTTTACCTACACGCACGAATAAACGTTATTAAAAATTTTAATTAGTCGTACGAGCGCCAATGGTGCCGATTCCCTTGTTTACAAACTAAACTAAATTTAAATTCAGTGCATCTTTTTCTTTCTACTTCATTAAGAAAAGGACAGAAGATAAATTTTAGTTTAGTGCTGTAAAATTAATCAACGCCTGTCACTACTCCATACAAGTTTAGACGTGATTAAAAACTAGCCTACTAAAATTACGTCAATTTACGTCAAGCGCTGAATAATTTGACCGGACTAAACTAAAATTTATCTTCTGTCCTTTTCTTAATGAAATAGAAAGAAAAAGATGCACTGAACTTAAATTTAGTTTAGTTTGTGAACAAGGGAATCGGCACCATTATATACCTAATAATTGTTTTTATTAGTTGCGAATAATAGATCTACTTCATACCGATATTTTAATAGCACAAAGTTGCTAGCTGTAGCTATTGTAGAGTGCTGAACGAATTCATAATAAAAGCTAACAACGCATGATCGGTTAGTAGGTTAGGTTGCGAGTTTGCGCTGTCAGTGTTGCGACCGTCGCCGCCTGCCGTTGCGTTGAGTCAGCGGCCACTCATCGCAACGCTGCAAATAATCACTTTGCGTCACCCCTTTATCGCTCCGTGGAAAACGTGCCGCCTCACTGTACAGCGCGATTACTGCACGCCTCTACAGTTGTACACCTACTGTTCATTATAGGAAAATTATAAGCGAGCGCGACGAGATTTTCAATATGCAGAAATAGCTAGATAATATCTAGCGTGAGGTTGTATCACGCGGCGCCCGCGAGCGCTATATGTATGTAGCAGTGTCGTCGCCAGCGCTGGCGCTCATGAAAATAAATTTAGTAAATGACGTTGGCGCTCGGCGTTGCCACTCCGTGCCTCTGGAACGCGGCTGCGCGACGTTGCCGCTCGGCTCGCTCTTTCTAATCTTGTCGTAAAGTTCTTTTTCTGATGCGCAGCGCGTCGCTCGTTCTCTCCGCTCGAAACTTGGAAACGTCAGACGTTTATTTTATCGCTAGTCTCGGATATGCGGCATTTTATAACCGTACCGCTCGCTATAGCGCCGAGGCGAGGAGTTAGTGCTTATTCAAAATAACAACCATAAAGAATTCTACTGTATGCGTTGAGAAGTCATAGTCGACGAGTCGTCGGAGCGGCGACGTTGTTATAGCGCCTCTCGCTCGAGGAGGTAGGAAAAGTTCGGTCGGCGAGGCGAGTCGAACGGAGACTTTCTATGGCATTGTGGAGACCAAATAGACGGCGGCACGGCAACGGCATTGCCTCACAGCGCCACAGCCATGTCGAGAGGCGCGCGGGTCGGCGGGGAGTGGGGGAGGCGCGGGCGGCGGGGGCGCGCGCCTGTGTGCACGTGCAGCACACAGGCGCACCTAACCATGTCGTAGCGGCGCGCGGTATCTAGCGCTACAGCTACCTACGCCCGGTCGCGCGCCTCGACAACGTTGTATTATGTACCCAACTATAAGGCGGGGTAGATAGAGGGTGTACTGAGCCACGTTATGGGGTCGCTCTACCCACATGAGAAAATACGAAGCCGCCGTTATGCGTCAGATGTTGTGAGAATTATAAGCGATGGAATTTCTTTTGATTATACATTTTCCCTATAGTTTACCTTTGTCAAATAAAATAAAAAAGAGCACCTATTATGGATGCAGGTAGCGTGTAGGTATCAGACATTTTATCAAATTGAAAAGTAGGTAGCTAATGTAGAGATATCAAAACAAATAAATGTTGTTGTATTTCAGCGTTGTAAGTTTAGTTTCAGTGGCAAGTCTCGGTGACATTTACCCACCCACGTGTTTAACAACTTTCGTGTTTATGTGTGGAATACATCGATGCCTGTATAAATAACGATTGTTTACGACGCCACGGTCATAACATCGTAGTAGATTTTTATTTCATTTTTTTTTTTCGTCCATTCATGAAACAGCGGTGCGAAGAGGCTGCGCTATGCAGTATCGAGCCGATTCAATGACCGATTAAGCCATTAACGCTCCTTTTCAGTACAATAGAGCACGTGACCGCCGGTGGTAATTTCATTCATCTCAGAAGGGCGGTTTGTTGTGGACCTGTTCCGTGCTATCGAGATTAGAGATCGTAAACACTTCACATTGTTCTAATGTTTGCGTTTTGTTTGAATATTTTGTGTATGGGGTGCGAATTATTGTTGTTTCGCCGCATTGGCGGAACGAAGGCATGTTTTTTGCTTACTAAATTCTCTTTTCAGTGTTTTGAGAAAAGAAATGGGGTCTGAATGAAATTTTGACACGAATTTCAGTAGTAGAGCAGTGCAACATTGTCAAACAACCTGCTCGGAGACAATGAATTGTCAAAAAAGTCGGAGGCTATCGTGGCGTGGCATGTGCACGGTACGCGGCCGGCACGAAGGTAGCCTCGCCTGTCGCAGGCACCAGGGCTGTGCCACACCACTAAAGTCACCAATAACGACGCAAAAAAAAAACACCCAAAACGGATCAGCCACAATTTTACGCACACACCACCCTTTTATCCCTGATCCAGAGCTCTCAAAAGACAATAATCCCAAGAAATACAGTATTTTTACGAGCCGATAAACTTGCAAATTTCAACGGCAGCATGAGTGGAAGGAACGATAAAAATAAAATATGTAGTCGGTATGGTCGCAGCCCTGGCTGGCACGCACATTTCCGTGAGCGGAGAGCGGCGAGCGGCGAGGCCGCGCGGGCATGTGTGCGTCCGTGCGCGTGCGCCTGTCGCGTCTGTGTGCGTGCGCCAACCAGTCCCACATCCTGTTTCGTGCCTTCGTGGGCCGCTCGCGCAGCTTCGCCGACTTGCCGCAGTGCTTCTGTCGAGCTTTTTATTTCACGCCTCTGGCTACTGCATGCTCAAGATTGATTTTAACAGTAGTTGTGTTGTGTAATACATTTTTTTTGCCAACACCTAACCGTAACAAATGGCGGCTTTCATGTCAAGTTTAAATTAGGATTTATTGACAACAATTCCCGGAGTCTGGATTTGTGCCCGTTTGATGGCAATAGGTTCGCCCCATATTACATGGGACTTAAACATAACTGGCGAAATGTGGGTGCCTCTGCCCAACCTTTCGGGAAAAAAGGCGTGATGAGTTTCATTTGAATTTCCGTTTACGCCAATTTGATAAAAAAAAATTGTGTGTAGTGACTACTAGCACTAGCTTTTAGCTTTGCCTACTGTTAAGCCATTTGCTTACCTACCTCTACTAGTATATGTCAGTCTTCTATAAGTATACTTATCTACAGAATTATAAAGGCACAATTCGGTGGGAAGAAATAAGAACTGGTTCTATTGCCTGTCATCAATCTAAAACCGTATAAAAATGCAAATCAACAAAGTCAAAAGTATCGTGTCTACTTTTTCAACCCAATCTATAGAAAGAAAAATGCATTAACAGCTAACTCGCAACGTAATAAAGGCGCTTTGTAAGATGATAGATCAGTTGAATGGGCTCACAAAAAGCTCATAATCTATGCGTACCGTTATACAAGTGTCAATAGAGTCAAATAATTTCAAGGTGACGAGGAAAAAAATGAACAGTTGAAAAGCAAACAAAAGGGATCCCTCAGGAATGTGATCCCGCATAAAAAGAGAGGGAATGCCCGAAACGCATTGTTTACAGTGAGCGCGTGCGAGCCGACGCGTTATGCGTTTATTATGATGAGCGTGGTCCAGCGAGCTGCGAGTTGCGACCACTTGATGCAATGAAAGGGAAAATTTGTAGTTTTTGTCGGTAGAGAGATGACGCACGCTTCCCCGAACGCAGCCGCCGGCGCCCGCTCAATGATCGGAATGTCGGTAGTGTCGCGCTCGCCTCCTCCGGCGGGTTGCCTTTTGCGAACAGCCACACATGCCCTACGTAAGCAAACTTTCGAGCCTAACTGTTCCACGCAACCCATTGGTGCAAAGAAGTCCCCTGCAAAGCTGCAAGCTGCAATCAAAACCACCTCATATGCCAATCGGTTTTACTTTTCATCTCAGACTCACTAATATAGGCAGCAGCAGCAGAAGGAGTGCTACTTTCAATCCATCCAATAGGGATCTAAAGTGGTACTGTTTCGTTCAACTAACAAACTCAGACAGACTCATATACGTCGAATCCATTCTCGCTGTAGGATTAAAAGCATCGGATTAAACTGGATGGGATTAAAGCGCTGCCGTTATCAATGAGCAAATGAAAAGTGCATCTGACGTGAATTAATTACGTGCTATGTAATAATGTGACACACACGGAACCAGTTCAAGGCACATTTACACTTAACACTGACATTGTTTGACTTAGTGCACTTTGTACGGTATAAATCACGATCCGGGGGTTGAGTTTATATCGCGCACTGTCTAGATAATAAATCAGGTGGCGGCGTACGCGGGCAGATAATGACGTCACTGGCACGTATCTCGGAGAATCCCCGGAAGAGAGCGAATAAAATAAAAATGTCACGTCGCGATCAGCTGTTGGGCGGTGCGAGCGTGACGGCGGTGGCGGCCCGCGCCGCAGCGATACGCATAACGACGCCGCAATAAAACTTATTTTTATGTTTTTCGCTCACAATGGCCGCGCGAAGGTCGAGCTATCTAAATGGGTCAATACACTCTGCGTAGTACGAGCGGTGAACACGTGCTCCCCGTTTGTAAATAGCGAGATATCGGCCGATTGTTGCAGTGATTAATGGGAGCGCGTAATGACTCGGCGCCGGCCGCCGCCCGCGCCCGCGCCGCTCGCTAATATGCTCATTCATCGGTTCGACACTATTATTATTTGCCGGCCGGAGATGGTTTTGTTCGCATTCCGGCAATCGATGCGACGACATTAGGGCGACATTCAATGTCAAGGCTGCACTTGCTATGCGCCCGCCCGGCCGTGCTCAATGCTAATTGTCTACGAGTTAACTCGACCCCGCTATGTCAATTTACTGAACAAAGTTCTTGTAAGTAGGTTTTGTACACCAGTGCGCAGTGGTGCACGCTGTTCGGAACATAGATTTCAAGTACGGATCATGCACTGATTCATTTTTACTCAGGCCTTACTAAAAACAGACAATGGTGCCGATTCCCTTGTTCGCAAACTAAACTAAATTTAAGTTCAGTGCATCTTTTTCTTTCTAATTCATTAAGAAAAGGACAGAAGATAATTTTAAGTTTAGTCCTGTCAAATTAATCAGCGCCTGTCACTACTCCATACAAGTTTAGACGTGATTAAAAACTTGCCTACTAAAATTACGTCAATTTACGTCAAGCGCTGATTAATTTGACAAGACTAAACTAAAAAATTTCTTAATGAAATAGAAAGAAAAAGATGCACTGAACTTAAATTTAGTTTAGTTTGTGAACAAGGGAATCCGCACCAATGTTTGTTCGTTTAATCAGTTTCGCCATGTGTATATAGAATGATAGTTTTTGTAGCTGACCAATTATACGGTCAATTTGAAAATTACTTAGCTCACAAAAACCACTACATATTTCCCAACCCAGCCATAGCAATTTTTTTTTTTTTTTCAGTAATGTACTGAAATCTGCGTGCATCCGATACCGATACCGATACCAATATATCGGCGATACTCGAAGTTTGCCGATATATCGGCATCAGCGATACTTTTATGGCCGATTCAACGATACTTTTCTCATCAATGTTAATTTTAATTACTAAAACTATTAACTAATCTCAACCTGTCTATAGTTTTAAACGGTGTTATTTAGTTTGTCCTGTTATTTGTTATTTTTGTATTAATTAATAAAATCAACAGACTTGTGTTTTATTTATTTTACCTACATTTTTGAATTCAATAAGCATATCGGTATCGGTATCGGTATCGCCGATATTTTTATAAGAGCATCGGTATCGGTATCTTATCGGCAAAAAGGCGTATCGAGGCATCCCTACTGAAAACCTGAAAACGAATAGTCGCGTCATTACTTGGAGTGGAGCTCTTAAAGATTCTTCTACAAATAAGCTGCTTTGTGTGGAACTGTAGACTTAACCACGGATTTTCCTAACAGGCATACGTTTCGTGAGGTGCTAAGGACTATGTATTGTCAGTGTGATGTATGCGGGCTTCATCGACAGGCTGCGATAAGCGCGAGGTCACGGCTATCAATGGAGACATCTCCATACGCGCACGTGGCGGCCGGCCACGACATCTCGCGCCCATTCACTATGAAGACGCCCCCGCGGCCCTCAGCGACCCCCCGGCACCCGCGCCCGCGCACCGCCCCGCCACCCCCGCACCCTCCGCGGTGCATCCATGCAACAAGTTAGGGCACAGGTTTGTCTTGTAAGGAGCCCGGAAGACGAGTCGCGCCGCGGACGCGAGCCCGACACTACGCTTATCTAAGCACCTATCACACGAAATGCTTTCTATGACCCGTCTCCTCAATCTCAAGTTGCATACCCAATTTCAATATGCGCTAATTACCTCCAAAATTGCTTATCGTAGCAAAGACACGTAGGCTGCCTACGAACCGTAGCACACATCTAATAAAACCGTAGCACCGAAGCCCGAACATGTAATACCTACAAAACGTTTTGCAATAATAATTGGTAAAATCAGCAGCATTATAATGTAACGCAATTCAAATAAAGTTCTCGTAAAACATGGCGGTTCAAACACATTTTCCAGCTTCGTGATGCCCAATTAAATATGGATGTGATTGAAAAACGCGTGTCCGGTAACGAGCGTGTACATAATTGGTGGGCGGCCGGGGCAGGCCCGGAGTGACCCAGTTGCCGTTGCCTGGCGACCCGGGGCTGCACCCCCCGCGCCACCTGCCACCCCCGCCCCCGCACTAAATAACCTGCCCGAAACCGACACCTTAGCAAAGGTCGTTCAACCGTCACAGAGGCAGTTGCTCTCGCCATTTTTAACCTGACGTGCATGCATCACACACGATGACAACCCCTGCACCTCCCGAAAAATGAGCTAATAAAAATAATCAATATAAAGACTGATTTTTCACGAGTAGATGAAAATTCTGGAAAATTCGACATTAATTAGCCATCTTTTTCGTTTATTTGGAATATTTTTTTGGTATTGGAAATTGTATAGACCACTGCGAGCTTTAATTAGTGGTAAACCTATTTTACGCTGATCACTCGATACCATAGCAACGACTGCCATTTTATAGCTGCAGGCTGGATTATGCTGAGAGGACACGCATGACAATAATCCTCACACTGACAATGTTTTGGGCTTATTCAATAATGCATTCGAGTCCTCAGCGCAATCACTTTCCTCCTGGATCTACAAGTCGCAAAGCTTACTTAATTACGATTGAGAAATTCACGAAACTCGATAAAACTTTTAGTAATCGAAATATTCGCAATAAAGAGGAATACGAGTGAACGCACTCGTTCCAATCCGTATCACTATACGGCACTAGTGGGCAGGCCGACCACGGCGACACCGCCGAACAAACTAAATTAAATTATTTTCTTTAACTCTTAACTTCGAGTGTTTTTTGTTGAGACGAAGAGAAAAACTTGCGAGCGAATATACTTAATTGTTATAAGCCGCGTTTGCCGACTGCCACCCCCTCAAGTCGTGTGGGCGAGGGGACGCCGAACACAGTTGTATTTCTCCGAACTTGTGCTAAATTTCACTTTCTCCGAAGACGCTGTGCGTAGACTTAGCCACCCACCACGTCCCCGTCCTCTCGCTAACTTTGCTTAATAGTTTCGACACTACTAAGTACCTATCTTCTTAAAACTTAAGTCTGCTGTCATCTTTCGCGTCGGCTTTCTGCATAGATACGTGTTTCCAATCATGTCAGCATAATGTTTCATCATCACATTCTATTTGTTATTAAACAGCAATGCCGTCTAACATATATCTTCTATGAGAACGCTCTCCACCCTCTGTGAGATGTCGTTATCTTAGCGAACCCTAACCGAGTAAAACATAAAAAAAACGTAACTCAAAAAAGTCCTTCCACTCACAAAAACTCTGCTGCGTCCTCGCCCTCTGAAGTTATAAAACGCTGAAGGCGAGTGAGGCGAACCGAGCGGCTTGAGATCTTATCCCCCCGCATTACAGTCGAGTTCGGCACGAGCTACCCTGTGCACACCAGCAAGCAGCGCCTGAAAGGCGAGCACACGAGCGTGGAAGCTTTAGCAAAATGAAAGCCGACTCGCTCTTAATTCACCAGCACATAGACACGGCGTACGGACGTCGATAGGATCCCCTCGCCGCCCACCGCCCGCCGCCCCCACGCGCCAGGCATAAATAAGGGGGGCGAACTCGGGTTAACAAGAGAGTGAGTGCCCTCCCTCGCAGCAATGCTAGAAGGGAGAATTAAGGGGGCTGCGGCGAAGGACGAATTAAGGAGATGAGAGAGCACACGCTCTCTAGACGCGCCACCTCGCACCAGCAGGGAATTAAGGGAGAGCGCACAACTACGGTGTCACTGCGACACGCTACCGCTAGCTATTCCTTTTGTTTTATTTTTTACCATGGCTTTCGTTGCTTCCAAAAGTTCAGAATCGTATCTTATTTATAAATGTGCGATAGTATTGATTTTCTAGAGGATTCTTTTAGACTGGCATAGCGCAAAGTAGAAAAAAAAAACACTGAACATGATGCGCCGCCCTCATAGCCACCTCCGAGGTCCATGACGTCACTTCTGCGTTTTCAAAGCACGTGAGCCACTTCGTCACATAAATTACAAACTATATCCCACAGGAGTTAAGGTTTGTTTTCCACGAAATTGCTGGTGCTCCTTTGTCTTGTTCCGTCGGAGCGGGCGAAAATGTTCTTTATTTCTATAGGGGAAGGTTGAATTTACTGGAATCGTGTCATAATGATCTTGGGAAGAGGGTGGGTATAAATTTTCCATGGGGGCAGACGGGGCGACGTCGCGCGAGGGCGCCGCTGAGTCACGGCGGCGGCGGTGCCGGCGTCGGCGGGGCGGAGCGCGGGGCGCGGGGGACGTGTCACAGAACATACTGTAAGTATCTACCACTCACATGTCACAAAGTTTTCTCCGCATCGGGAAACTTTGTTAACGTCAACGGAGCACGTGGCCTTGCCGATATTATACATAATTGCTGCACGAGTTCCCGCTCAACATGTGACAACTTGGCGACAACCTACTTTCTTACTTAGTTCGGATAAAAAGAACAAGTAAATGACCACATGCGTTAGTGCAGGTTTCAGTAGCGCTGAAGTAAACAGTCGATAAAGTTGATAGTGCGTTTGATTACAGTGATTCGTGACTCGTTACGGAGTGCTGTTACTGTGTAATATCCGTGTTATTGAACTTGTGCTAGATCATACATGCATCGATAACTACTGAACCGCAATATTATGTTACTTTTGGACATTTGCATGTCATACCTTTCGCCTTCAATTAGCATTGAGCTCTTTGTTCATTTTCCTGTAGTCGCTGCAATCGATCTCGTTATCGTTTAATTGTGAAACTCAGGATCGGACTGAACACATAATAATTGTCGGCCGTATCTTTAGTCGTGCAATCAGCTCACATCGGCCCGTCACCTTGAGGCCTGATAACGTGGCTGTTCTGTGATAAGAGGCGATACCGCCGATCCGACCAACGCGCCTCACACAATCTTATATTCTTATGCTTAAAACATTATTGTATTGACATTGGACAGCTTTGATTTCTTAAAGCTATATCTTATAAGCTTCATGAAACCATCAACAATAGTTTTATTGAATTTGATAACATTCGCTTAGTTCTAAATCTGTCACACTCATAACAAAAACATTGCAAGTTTGCTATTACTTGCTATCTTTATTGATATCAGTCTAAACGTAAACAATCATTTATATTGGAAAACAAAAGAAGCTTTTGGCAGACAACATTATTATTATTATTATAAGATTCATAAGCTTAATATTTTGTTACTTATTATTAGTCAAATCTACATAGAAAGTTCGGTATTATTAATAAATTATACTAAAAACATCAGCATCAACGTCTTGCGAACAGAAACTCGACTTCTTTTTCGAGACTTTTTCAGCTTCGTGTTGGCGTCACGTCGCTCGTTGTCGTGTAGCATCGCTCGAGCGAGCGTCCACAATGCTCGCTCCGAAGATCGGCGCTGTTGCCAATTACATTATGTACGGGAGGGCGAGGGGCGAGAGGGAGCCTTATATAAAGCCCTCCCCCTCCAAGCCTTGGAAACTCACAGGTTATAAAGCGCGGGAATGAGTTTTCGCGCGAAAACTTTATCGCAAAAGCTCGTGCGCTGAGCGAAGCTTTTTCACAAGCTTAGGCTAGTTCGACGACATCGACGCTTAGGATTAATTTTACGATTCAAACTTTTTCTTACATGATGTTTTAATTTATGTACTAAAGGCTGCGTTGTGGTGTTTATATGAGGTTACTTTCAGGTCTATGACAAGATACAAGTTGGCAATGTTTCCTCTTTCGGTTGTTGTAAGAGGTTTTCTTCGACGTTTAATGGTATATCCATATCTTCAGTTTTCTTATAGTGATTCATTTTGATGAGGTGCAGAAACAAACCATGCTTGCTTAACCATAGTTCTTCAATTTTAAATCTTAACTATTCCGCGTTTATTATCAAAGTTACTCTGCCTTTAGTCGGACAGTAGAATCCTTTTTTCAGGATTTAATTAAGAGTCCGGCTTTGATGTCGTACTTTAAATACATTGCATCCAAACAGTTGAATACAGCACGAAACAAAAGTCCGGGGCGACCCTCCGGCTCCCGCGTCGAGGGAGAGCACAAAGAACGACTCCCAATTCAGTAACGAGTCCCGGGTCCCGGGCCCCGAGTCCGTTAGCTCATCGCCAACTCAGATGAGGGGCCCAAACTTTGCCGCGCGATGCGAGCTAACAAAGGACTTTATTCGGCGTCATCAGGTAAATGAAACAGTGACAGAATATTAGAGCAGCGTCAGTTTCATTGGTGCGGTGGGTCGATAAATCGAAGTCAGAGTAAGGTCAACAGCGGTGGGCAGCAGCAGGGTCGTCGGAGGCGGCGGTGCGTGCGGGCCGGCTCGGCAGCCGCAGCACACCGCTCGCAGTGCCGATGCTATTTTGCATAAGTAATGACCGCCGCCGCCGCCGCTCCTCACCCCGGCTCCCCCCGTAGGCCTATCGATTGCGGCGGCGCGGGGCGGGCCGCATCGCCGTAATTGTCACAC
The DNA here is from genome assembly GCA_947523025.1 of Dryobota labecula. Lineage (NCBI taxonomy): Eukaryota > Metazoa > Arthropoda > Insecta > Lepidoptera > Noctuidae > Dryobota > Dryobota labecula. The sequence goes on from OX383301.1 coordinate 12,039,431, forward strand.
TGAGCGAGCTGAATTTCACTCCACCCTCGCGTTATCGACCTTACTACCCCCGCATAAAACCCACTCTCCGCCAGCAAGAATTACTGATTGAATACCAAATGCGTTATAGTCCGCTCTAAGTTTGGAGGCGGCTCGTAATAGAGCCTTCGAAGAGTCTATGACAGAGCTTAATTAGACAGGCGTGCGATGGCACCGAATGGATTTTACTTGTTCGATATTTTAGCGCGAATTAAAGCGCAAATTGTTGGGACTGAATTAAAGTACATACTTTTAAATTTTGTGGACCGAAGAACTGTAGCGTCAACCTTCGGCGCGGGCGTGAGCGTACAGTTGGCGGAGTTTGTTTGTTCGACACATTAGCGACCACTCGCAATCGCGACTGGCTAATGTGATCATTCGTCAACAAACCAGACTGCCAAGCAACTTGATAACTTGAATATTTGAGTAAATAAGTAGTACCAACTGGAAAAAGTGCAAGCTACAGCTAACTGGCGAACAGTTATAGCTGTGCTCGGTGCACCGGGGAGAGTCGACAGCCGACACCTCACGCACGCCTGTCGCACGCAGAGAACAATAATTCCGTATCGTTTCGCGCGACAGAGCGTGCGACGTCGCATCGTATGTATTAATAGTCGTCGTCTAGGCGAGCGCCGTTTTTTAGCGCACCAGCAACGACGAAAGTATGGAGAAAGTGGCGCGTTGACGTCACGCACACACGCGCAGCACACGCGTACCATACGCCGGCTGAAGACAACGTGACAGCCGCTCTCTGTGCTCGATACAGCGCTGTCTTGCTACACGCCGACGTTGCAACACCGCGCTCCGTATGAGAAATACGACGCTAGCAGCCGATACGAGGTGCCCCCTCTCGACACGTTCACTTGCTCAACTGAAATGCCTTTAAAAATACGTCAGGTACAAGCTCACATCGACGCTACTCTTGATAACTGGCAGACTCACCAAGTCGAAGGATAATGGGCGTTCCCCGTATCTTGTGATAATTGGTTCTTATAGGGGCGCTTGCGCTTCATTACTGTATGCGGGCAAACTATCACTCGTGCTCAAGTTATAGTGCAACGAGTTAGTCCGACTTTGACTTCCACTGAATGCAAATAATGCCTCGTAAAACGAGCACCTGTTTCGGTAGGAACGCGTGGATAACCGAACAAAGGACCGGTCGTCTCACAAACACGATTCTTTATTGCGGGCCATTGCAGTTGTCATTGTCGATTGGTTACGAGCGAAAATCACCATTGTTAGCGGTACATGACATAACTCGGCTCGTGCCCACGCGATCACAACATCTCAAAGCATAACAGTGTGAACACAAATAAAGAAAGAGTAATGATCACCGATACAAGAGACGAAACGTTAAACAACGGTCGCACGCGAGTTCCGAGCCACCCGACGTGTACTAGACTCGGAACTAGATTAAATTGAGATCAAACGTGGTTCATTCATAATCTGATCACAACGCCGGTAAACGTAGTAGGTTTATAGAGGCTTTAGTTCAGCGGTTAGTCGGCTTAACCGAGAGTCGAGCGCCCGTGCCGCCCGCGGCGAACAATTAATTAAATTAAGTGCAAGATGAAAAGGAAAACGACCGCCGCCGATCAGCTGATCTGTGATTGATGCGTACATCATCGCACCCCAATGCACGCAGCTTACACCACAACCGGTTCAGGACCGTTATTATTAAAAAATACCTTGTTTATTTACGATTCGACGGCGATTATATCGTGTATCAATTATTTTAAAGTTAGCAGGCTCGAGAGTCACTCACTGGGTGTCGTTTTACAAAAATGTCGCTTTTTTTTAGTAATTTTCAGGAAAAGGGTTAAGCAATAAAAGTACCTACATTTCTCTCAAAGATAAAATCAATAAAGTGATAAACATCCAATGTTAATAGAACAGCAAATAAACAAAGCAACGACCTCAGAGACTTAAAAGTGAAAGAAAACGTGTAATAAATATAACTTCATCACTTTTTTCATTGCCAAAAAAGAGCTGTAAGTGGTGACGTCACTGGTTGGGAGGGGTGGAGGATTAGGACGGCGGGGTGAGGGGGCGGCGTGGGAGCCAACCCTCGCTCGCCGCCCCTACCAACAAGACTCGACTCGATCTAATAATGTACAAAGCTACTAATTGTAAGTGCACTTTCCAAATAAGCAAGCTGAAACTGAAATTTTAATGAGAGAGACCATTGTTTATTTGTGAACATTTTCAGTGCAATTTTTACGTGGTCAATAATAAGTTCATAGTCTTCGTAGCAGATACATCTATCATAGTTAGTGTACATGGAATTGTAACTCATAGGGAAAAATAGAGTGTTGGTCCTTTGTTACACAAAACCTGTCATACGTTCCTTAATCACATCTTCTAGTTCGAGTAGCAATCGAGTTTGAAAGGACCAAATGGTACGGCACATCAAAGAGACGAGGCGGTATGAGTTGGGGGCCGCCTCCCCCACCCGATGGGGGAATATGGTGAACACACACATACGCGCTTACATTACTGTAATTATCCAATTATTAAAAAATGTATGACTATGCATTTAATTACCAGCTATTGGGTTAGTGACACCCGTAAGATAATGTTATTTATATACCTGTTATGGAAGTCATTACTGTTAATGGAAAAGGAATATTAGGCTCTTTGTGATGAGTAAAGGTCGGAATGAAAACTAGGAGGTCCTTTTTCGTAGCAGGAATGCTACGAGCGCTACGCCGCGTAGCAACATCATAATTGTTGAAGGAAAGAATGATGTTTCGGGTAGTCGTGCTATGGTCAACAATAGAAACAAACAATAAACAATTAGTGAGCATTCCTACTATCGAACTCTAAGGATAGCTATGAATTTTCGCCTTCCATTCTGAAGGACCTTTTCGCGTTTGGTGTTTATTTATTTATTTAAACTTCACGCGTACAATAAGGTACAAAGGCGACCTTGATGCCTTAGGCATTCTCTACCAGTCAAACAAGGTGGTGAAGAAATAAGATGGCAGGTGCTCTGTTTAAGAGGAGATAATAATATCAAAAAGATAACATATTAAATAGATACACGAGTACATAAATAGGTTATAAACTTATAATAGACATACATACATATTTAGTATAATACTCGTATACAGGGTGATTGGAAGATGGGTACAAAGCTTTAAGGCGAAGATAGAACAGACAATTTAGAACCATTTAAGCCATGGTTGTCTTAGACGAAGTCTTACCAATTTTTTTAAACCAAATTTCGGAAATTCGGATAAATGATATATTTTTATTTAATTAAAATAATGTGTAAGCAATCCAGCAAAACATGTTTTAGGCTTCTGTGGCATTAGGCATTTTTTTACAGACATTTAAAGTTCAGTTTTTTATTTTTCACAATACGTTTTTAAACTTATTAAACAAAAAAATAGGTATGACTTCGTCTAAGACAACCATGGCTTAAATGGTTCTAAATTGTCTGTTCTATTTTCGCCTTAAAGCTTTGCACCCATCTTCCAATCACCCTGTATACCTACTTTACACACACACATATATATATATATATACAAATTCAAGGGAAAAAGATGATTGAGAAGACTCTACACTATTATATCAAGCTTTTTAAGGTTGTTTCATGCCTGTTTGGAACTAAATGGTGAAATGGTAAACTCGTTTACAGACTAATGTATATACTAATTATGTATAAACCAGATCTTTTAATTTCTGCTGACGATAAACTCCGAAATAATGAAAAGTAACAAACATAAAGAAAGTTCCATCTTAAATCAAAACTAATAAATCAGTTGATAAAGTAGAATACGCAGCACGTACAGTGGTATCCCCCTTTGCGGCTGATTACGAGCGCGCTACCAAATAAGAATGAATTTTTAATGAGAACCCACCCCCGGAGCCAGCCTCTTCCGAACAGTACGCACTTAGGAGATTAGTCCCGAGAGCGTTCCAGTTAACGTGCTAACAAGTAACAACAGTTACTCCGGCTAAAATATCTACAGATACAGAAATTAATACTTTCCACTTTATGTAACACGCTGTTTTTCAAGAGCCCTCGTAGAACATCTACAAAAAACGCGTCAACGAGAAAAGCCTAGCAATCAGAAATTGTAATAATCCAAATTTCTACTCGTGTTGGGAACTTCTTGAAGTGTATGTAAGTGTACTTGATACTATCTCTTGTTTTCGGCAATTTCATTCACGTAAACATTAACATCTGATCATGCTCCGAAATCGAGAGACAGGTAGCCAATAAAGACAACCGAGCCGTAAAGCAATAAAGTCATAAGACAACGACCCCCACAGAACAATAACAATGTAAATACCGTTTTATAGTGTAAACAAAAAGTATTATAAATGTTACGTCGGCGGCTACGTCAGGACGTACGTCACAGGCGACGTCACGAGCGGAAGTCCGCACTAGATATATTTAGTGTAGGCGTGCACCGCAGCCGGGTTCAATGTCGAGGCGCGACTATCTGTTGCCCATCAATCACCGCTCGCCGCTCGAACACCCGCTACCAAAGGACGCCACCGCGATCTACACTTTTCCTCACTCGCCCACTCGACTCGAACTCATCCTCCAAACAGTACATTGCGAAAAGACGCCTCTCTGATTACACCACTCTCGATGCTGCGATAACATCGCGCCGGTATGCGCGTGATAATAGTTTGTTGTTTATACCCGTAGTAATAGTAATCCACCTGTCTTCGATTCGCAGATATGAATCGAATCGATTGTCACGCTCGGTCGGGTGGTACATTATCATTTTCATTCATGGATTGATAGATCTATGTAATTGGATATCGGAACACGTCGATATAGATTGTGCGTGACCGGGTGAATGCGGCGCGGTGCGGCGAGTTGCGGTGCGGTGGTGCAGCGGGCGCACCGGGAGCAAGGCCGGCGCTGTTTACAAACTTCCGTCACGACTCACGAGCACTTGTCACTCGCGCCGCCACCGCGCCGCTCCTCGGCCGACGCACACGTGCTACGCAAATAATAGCGAGCCCTCACAGTTGACATTGTCCCACTTCGAGCGACTGCCCGCCCGTCTAGACTTGAGATACGATCACCGTCGATACGCTCACTGCTAACATTTTGCATTTGTTACTGTCTCAATACATCGCTGTACCATTCTCTATTATAAGGTGCAAGTCGTAAGCGACTACGAGATACATTGCGCTGGAGATAGTATTCTTAAATTTAGAAGGCATGCACCCTTGTTGAAGTTGTGCCCTATGCGGGGTGAGAACGAGGGTGAATGCAGTAGGGTGGCGAAGCTCCCTCGGCCCGTCACCCCCCGGTGCACAGTAGGCGCGTAGTAACTGCAATAACGGAGCAGTGAAAGTGTCGCGGGGCGCTTCAACCGTCAATGGGTGAAGACTTTACTCCCTTCACCCCGCCGTCTTGTGCTCAAACTTGTAGCTAATAGTACGATCTTCCTAGTGCCGGTTGCCCGCACACATGTTTGTGTTCACATAAACAATGTTGATGTTGAAAGTTTCTCCTGGAGCACGCAAACGAGCGGCGACCTGGCGAAGTGGCGACGCTTATTAAATTGCTCGCTTTACTGAAGAAGTTGAGCCTGTCGGCAGATTACAAAGGTGTGACGTGTGCGCATCGCGAAGACTACACATAAATCGCGGTCGATCAGCGCCAATCGAGTATGTAAAGTGTTCGCGAGACGGAGCGGACACCGGCGGCGACAAGCAAAAGCAAATAAACAAGCGGAACGAGTACGTCGTCATTATCTCGAGTCATGAATGAAACGGAACGTAAATTGAAATGTATCGCGTGCCATAATCCGCGAGCATTAATCTCACTCAAACGCCGATCGTTGCGTAACCGCGAACACAACAAACGGCTCAAGTTCATTGATCCACTTAATGTCCGCGCTAAATGTGTCGTTGTTGAATGTCAAAACATTGTTACATAATTATCCGCGTATGCATGAGGTGTGCGCCATGCGCGCGCGTCGATATCCCGCCGGAGTACCGGGCGCAGGCGTAGACTGGCCACTTCCGACTCCGGCCGATCAGTGATCAGATCACCCGCGATACGTCATCATGTTTATTTATGAGCTTATGATTATTAAATGACGTTTACAACATTCTGATAGCGTTGACCGGTTGCCGTATAATAATAACATTCATTCATTCATAAAATCATAAGTGATTAATGGTTACTACCTACGAAATAGATTTGTAGTAGTATATAATAAAGCTATTATCATAATTATAAACAAGATTTTACGTTACTTGCTGGCTGTAGTAAAACATTATTTACAAACATTTGAAGCTAAATCAAAATTACACCTTTGTTTCACTTTTACGTTTTCGTTTAAGCGTATTTTTTTTGTTGCGGTTACAGATATTTTAGATGGTTCTATAGGCTTAAACATTACGACTAGTTTATACAATCTTTTATTAAGCAAAACTATCCATATTACTTTTTTTAACTCTGTATTCAGAGTAATTGATCGTCGAGCCGAACTGTTATATTTGCACGTGGAGATTGATTTGTTTTCGTAGTAAAAGCAGCTGAAGTAGTGAATTCACTGCTCTGAATACTAATAAAATAAGATATAGTTAAGCCCGAGCGCTGTAAGTTCAACGCATGTCACGGTGCAGTGTGCACGCTCTCAACCTTCATGTTCGTTTACGACATGTATGGCGATCGTTTCAGATGCGCCGTGCAAACTTTAAGAGTTATTGTACTTGTTTAACTTTCGCCGCATGCCGAACTTGACCGTCAAAACAAGATTGCAATAAAAACATCACTGTTGTACAATGACGTGAATTTACATAAATTATTGGCGGCGGTACGTCTCGTCTCGCGTCCGTCGCGGACACGCCGCGCCACTCGCTTGTTTACCCAGATGCAATGTTTACATAGCCATCACACCAAACTGGAGGGTTCAACGACTCACATATTGTTTTATTGCCAGACGTAATTGGGTCGCGGTGCGGCATTGAGGCCATGGGAAATATATTTAGAGCGTGGAAGAGACACTGCGAATGCCAAAGATATTATTATCCCCCTGTTCTCGATTCTACGCCCGATGAGCTGGCGAATACTGATAAATTCAGCTAAAGATATACAATTAGCGAAAAATATCAACAAACCAATATTCCCCAATTTGCTATCAAGCCGCAAAATTTAGCAAAGATAAGATTACGATATTTTCAGTACTGTAATCTGATATTTTGTATGTTGATTAAGTTCACTTGCGCACATACAGAGTTGTACAAAACCAACCTTATTATAATACGATGTGAAATAATTGGTAAAGCCAGCACGAGTTTGTGAATGCATCTCAAACATGACAATAAGCTACCGACAAAAAATTGTAAACAAACTGTGTTGGGCGGTACAATATAACAGTAATAATAAAATACTGGCGAGCATTGAATTCGGTGCACCTGACATTCGCACATATTTTTTCTAAACAGGTGTCGGCAGCTCGTCGCTCAGCGCGTGTCGATGCCCTATATTATTGTATGTCTTTCAAGTTCATTGAGTCACACAATGGCCATATAATTGGTCGTTAGCGTATGTCAAAACACGTCGGCGCGGTTCATAATGCTTTACATAATTAGGCTCGTTTGCATAAGCGATTATTATGCGTGTCTTCGCCGATGACGTCGGCACCGCTATGGCTAATTCATTCATTTGTTTATGAGTTTACTATTACTTTTACTCCACGTGGTCGATTGTTTACAATGTGAGCGTGAATTTAACGGCAAATGTGTAATAAAAGTTGTTATTATTACGTGGTGTGCTTAAGGAGGAGCGCCTCATTGTGACGTTGATCCATAAGCGGCTGACAGACTGCTTGTTTACATACCTACATGTTTATTTAACGTGCGTGGAGTGAGGTTAGAATCTCTGCCATGTATGGCCACTATTTACATTGTTACGGAGCTGTTACTGGATGCGCGAAATGGAGACGTTCCACGTGATTTTAATATAAGTGACCTAAAGGCTTATCGCTGCCACTTTCTAGAAACTTCGAACACCGGGTCGCGAATCTTATAAAAGGACTTCATTCTTGATATTATGTGCGATTAAGACAAATTATTAGCAAAACGTAGGCCTAAAACTTAGGTACATTTTTTCGTACCGCGTAGCATCAACTACGCAAAAAACTACGCGTCGTAGCAATGCTATGAAATTACTAAAACCGACTCTACGATTTTGTAATCTCCGAAAACCTTGCAAAACGCCCTAAAATATCACTCACTTCGAATCAAAATACTTTTTGTAAAAATGGAACATACCGGAAAAAAAATTGTCTTATATATGATTTTTCAAGATTGCTATGATACCGCATAAAATAACATGGTATTCTCATGTCGATCCTATTGTCCTATTCATAAAATTAAATATAGAAATACTTCATAATCAAGATGTTCTTCCCTACGAGGTAATTGTTGAAAGGCCTACACTGTCCTCCCATACCTATTACTTATCACTGTTATTTAATAATATTGTAAAGCCAATTATTTTTAAAAGAGTAACCGTGGAGTTTCTTGCCGGCTCTTCTCCATAGGAAACGACTAACTCGAACCGTGCACCTAGCTTCTGACGTTTCATAAGTGCCCATGTAGGTTTATGTGAAATAAAATATTTTGATTTTGATTTTATTTTGAGCCGACGGAAGACGACTGCGTCAGATCGCATGTGTAGCTGTAGTGCATATTTTTTTAAGAAACCGGATTGTTCCTGTACTTTGTCTTCCGGTTACTCGTCTATTGCACTCGCAGAGCATGATCCGACTTCCCGGATGGTAATTTTGACTTTTAAGACTACTTTTCTAACCGTTGTTGTCTAAAAAATGCTTTGGTAACTTATGCCGGTTTCTAAATGCGACGGATAATTGAAAATTATGATCGGATCGGAAACGCAACTCAATTTTAAGTCGCTCGTAGTTCTCATGATGACTGAGGTATATTGTAGAGAGTGACAGAAAGACAAAGAACATCTTAAAGTTAAGTATGGTTTGAGTATTTCTGGATAAGTCCATTAGGTACCCCGCCTTGGTGTCAAATTCTTAGGTCTCATAATGTCCTTGTGACTTTGAGGTATATTGTAGTGACAGAAAGACTTCAAAGACTAAGGCCCGTATTACAGAACGTCACTCAATACTCAAGCATTACTTAAAACTAGTTTCAACCAATCAAATGGCTTGAATCTAGTTTTAAGTAATGCTTGAGTATTGAGTGACGTTCTGTAATACGGGCCTTAGAACATCTTAAAGTTAAGTATGATTTGAGTATTTGTGGATAAATCCTATAAGAACCCCGTCTTAGTGTCAAATTCTTAGGTCTCATAATGTCTTTGTGACTGAGATATATCGTGGCGACAGAAATACTGCTAGAACTAAGAACGTCTTAAAGTTAAATATGGTTTGAGTATTTGTGGATAAGTTCATTAGGTATCCCGTCTTGGTGTCAAATTATTGAGGAATACACAAACTTCTCAATATCATCATCATTTCAGCCGAAAGATGTCCACTGCTGGACATAAGCCTCCCCCAGTTGGGGGGATTTGCCATAATCGCCACGCTTGGCAGGCGGGTTGGCGATCGCAGTATGGTGTTAAAAATGCATAGAGAACGCTGCTGCCCATTCTCTAGGAAGTCCCTTAGTCGCCTTTTACGAAACCCATGGGAGGAAATAGGAGGGTGCTATTCTTTACGTCCGAACTTCTCAATATATAAACTGCTGGCAACTGCTGTCAGTTCTTCAACTATAATCCGTAACAATAAGCACTTGTTGATCGCATTTTTTGTGTTCAAGATGCCAATCTTATCAGCTGTCTTGGTAAACTCGGTCTTGACCGCCGGGAGCCCCTTCATACCCTATTTCACTATCGTTGGGCCAGACTAGCTCAGTCACGGTGACGCGCGGTTTCTCTGCCTTTTAATCATCAATAGTTTTTATGAAACAGTTAAGTAAATGGACGGATCATTCACTCAGAGGTTAATAACACCATTCAAACGAACTATTTATTATGGTAATATGTTATGTTTTGTGTACCGTCTGTCATTTTTTTTGTTAATAAGCGTTGCCAGTAACATCTTCTTACGCTAATATATTACTTACTACAATGTCTTAGATTTAGTAAACAATGGTGCCGATTCCCTTGTTCACAAACTAAACTAAATTTAAGTTCAGTGCATCTTTTTCTTTCTATTTCATTAAGAAAAGGACAGAAGATACATTTTAGTTTAGTCCTGTCAAATTAATCAGCGCTTGACGTAAATTGACGTAATATTAGTAGGCAAGTTTTTAATCACGTCTAAACTTGTATGAAGAAGTGACAGGCGCTGATTAAATTGACAGGACTAAACTAAAATTTATCTTCTGTCCTTTTCTTAATGAAATAGAAAGAAAAAGATGCACTGAACTTAAATTTAGTTTAGTTTGTGAACAAGGGAATCGGCACCATTACCTAACTTAAACAACTGAAACGGTAGAACACTATGATATTTGATTTTTATAAATAACTTAATTGTATTTTTGTTAATTTGCCGGTTTCTAACGTTAGATTGAAACAATAGTGGATTTCTTCCTGAGAATGCTATAATGAGAGCACAAAATGGTATATTTAACAAATGTTTGGGTGAAACTAGTTTGGTTATAGCGTTTCTCATTAAAAATGAAGATAGTCGCGACGGTAAGGCAGCAATCAACGATCGAACCAAACCGGGTACCGCATCTAGTTTATTACATTGGGTGACCAAACTAGTTATTGTAAACTATCTATACGAACGAATTTAAACTTTATTCTTTAGCGGCGAGAGTTTGTAATCGTTTGGGGAGTGTTTGTGGAACTATATAAGTGCATAAGGGTAGTTTGTGCATAGTTTCTTAGCGCACGTGACTGCAACAAGTCACATTTCGCGCCCACCCACCCCCATAGGCCTACCAACAACCCTGATACGGCTACATAACTTATACATTTGTTTTGACGGCTCGTTATCACATGTTGAACCTTTAAAATGTATGCAAGATATAAATAGAAGATACGGAATTGGTACCACTTTTGTAATAGGACTTTATTTAAAAATGGCAATATTTTTAGAATTTTGGTAACTCGCATCTGTTTATTGGTAAGACAATTCTCAGAAAGAATTCGGGATAGGCTACATACATAATAATCTATACCGTAGAACGGGGCTATTTGTATTTTTGGGGGTTATTTGGAACTAAGCAATGAGTTGAGATAAATTCGAATTGTGATCTTCGTATGAAAAATTGTAAAAGTAAACAAGACCAGAAATAAAATAAAAGCTGTCTATGGTATTTTGGTAGAATTTATGACAACTCAAATCTTACAATTACTTTATTCCAAATAGCCCCGTTCTACGGTATTTGTTTTAACCCTTAGAAGATGTTGATCATTGGATTGGTCATCAGTTCCTATAGATTCAACATTATGTAGTTCCAACAAAGCTTTTTTCTTTTTACCGTATCCTGAACTGTGCATATGAATAATGTATTGTGGAAGGATTGGAACTCCCAAACAAAAGTTCATAAGTGTCGTGAAGGATAGACATCGTATACCAAACCTATAAACATGTTTTTTTATTTGGAATCAGTAGACATGAAAAGGTTAGACCCCATCATAGAGGGCTGGATATATTTCCTAAATAATGGCCAATTTGGTCTAGACTTGACAAGTCTCTATTGAGGTCAGAAAAATACAAAAGAAATCGAAACCACGTTATTAATGAACTTTTCGTCTGTAGGCTATTTAGTTCTTTAGATAAAGAAAGAACAGCAAAAGGTATCGGAGTGGACTCGCCAATGGCGATTCCAGTTAAAGAGTAAATCTCAATAAGTGGAATGGAGGAGGCGCTCTGGGCCGGTGCTGGGCGGGGCAAGCCAGCCGTTGCCATGGCAACGCACCCCTAGCCGCTACCAGGAAAACCCACCAACCTCAGATCACACTCCTATTCGCTTAGTTTTCAAAACAAGACCAAAACATGGACTGTTTCGCTTCTAACAAACCTTAGTTTTTTTATTCTACTACATGTCTAATTGAAGGCCTTACAAAATTGTCTAATTCTAAACCAATGTCTGATATGTTTTAGTATCATCCAGCTTAACGAATCGCAGTGGTCATCCATTTATTAATTACAGTCGAGTAAAAACCACGGCGCATTGTAAGAGTCCAGTAATATCGTAGCAATATAGAAAGTAAAATGCGTTAGCGCTGGCTGGCGATGGCGAGCCAACAGCCAACTCGGCGATAATTAATGTGGAGTCAGTGGATTCGAGCGAGCGGGCGCCGCCGCGCCAGCCTCGCCGAGCGCACAAAAAACCCGCTCCGACACAAAAACACCCGCCGCCAGAACGAGACAACGCCGCGCGATAGAGCGAGACAACAACAACTACGTATTTCTGTGACGAGTCTCGCTCGCCTCGAGCGTCGCGCAGTTATCGAGATTCGAGCCGAATACCGCGCTTTGATTTAAAACTCCACCGAATGCGCCCTTCTATCTATCACATGGCGTTTGACAGGTCGCCGGAAACGCGCCGAGCTGTCAGTTCGAAAAAAAGGCGCGCGTCTTGTAAACTTTATGAATATTTTATGGGCCATTAAAGAAAAGTCATAAACCTATAACTAAGACAATACCTAACGTATGATGATTGGTACATTTCTGAAGTTGCACAATATTATATTTGTAGGTCTGAATTACAATGAAAAGTTAGAAGAACTTACATCAGACTAAAGTATGAAAATGGTAATCCGTATAAAGAAACACAAAGAAAGATTATATTATTAGAATAATGCTAAAATAATTTATCTTAAAACATATTTCTCTACCAAACTACAGTATAGTAAAATAACATAAAATTTTAAGCAAAATATTTTAACTTATATAATGTTCAATGAAGAAATAGGTTACAAGCTAAATATTCACTGAGCTACTATGTGCCTTCGAAAGACTTAAACGATTCTACCCACTTGGTAAAAATCTTAAAGTTAAAGTTGAGAAATATTTCACTTATCTTTTAGTAAACCAAAGTTTATCACAACAGTTCAATCCATACATTGACTAGATTTCGAGTTGCAACAGTATTAATACAAACTTATAACAACTGTATTCAACACAAAAACTATGATTGAGAACACAAGTTGAATTTGAAATAAATGCGAAACCATCGCTGCCGTTACACTAAACTTACTAATACTTATAACTACGATGACTTACCTGGAAATCACTCCACATTTTCATTGGGATACACCATAGTTCCGATACGAAAACATCACACGATTCACGATAACAACTGTCAAATGTGTCACAGCACGGCGTCACAGTCACAAGCGAGCAGGGTGGAGGCCGAGCGCAGACTGGAGCTGGCGGCTCGCGCGCCCGCCGGCACTCGCGTCGCTGTGGCGCGGCGCTCGGGCGCGCTCGGGCCGGCTCGGCGCGGCTCGGTCCGCAGCGCCCACCTGCGACTTGAACAACAAAACTGAACCGAGAGCAGCCTGAGTGCCTGCTGCCTGGACACCACAATGCCTTCGTCCGCCGCCTGCCTGACCACTGGAAATACCAGAGTTTCACTGCAACAGACTTACTGTTCGCAATTACGATCAGATGGTGCAACCATTATATTCATTTGCACTACTTGGAGTTTCGATGTCGAAGACTTTCTTTCACAAAAACGAGTCTTTGTATTTATTTATAAGGATCACTAAAACGAATAGACCTCAATATAAAACGGGTCGTCAGGCACGCAGAACATGAGACACAATATCTTATTCACCCGCTTGATAACAACGCACAGTATTGAAATGTGAATCCTAACGCTCAAACATAAAGAGCTCAAGTTTTCAGTCAACTGATAACAGAAAGTGACAAATAAAAAAGCTTTCTGAACAAAGTTTTGAGTGCGCCGCGCTACGGCCGGCGTAGCAGGAAGTTCGTAGCAGTAAAACTTCGTAGCGCTCTCGTAGCGTGAAAGTTTTGATTTCAATGATTTGCGTTGCGGCGAAGAGGGCCGCGAGGCCGTACTAGCTCTGCGACCCTGCGCCCCTTACTATCGACCTCCGACGAGTGCGGAACACTAGCGAGCATGCGCTTATGCACGAGCTACATTGCCTCGTACCGACTCTGCACAATTCGTCCGAAGAGACGCAACAGAGCAATGTATGTGCCGCACGGAGTGTGGTCGTAACATAACATTGCTCTCAGATTTATCTGTTCGTTCATCTCTCACGAGAGTGCGCCACTTGGCTGTCGACCGACTACGCCCTTACCGTGTTTAGGTACGTTTTGCAAATCACCGCATGACAAAAGAACCTCCAGTTTGTCGCGTTCCATTCCGCGTGCAGTGAGGGCGTCGTGGCGCGGCTCGGATAGCGCGCCGGCAATGGGGCGTGTGCCGATCGATACGGTTGCTACAGATACGCGCCGAAGAGAAAAATCATTCGGCGGCAATTTCGAGAACTCGTTATTATTATAAATATTTAGGTCGCTCTATATTATTAAAGTGATTAATTTATATTAGTTTTGGAATTTAAAATAATGGCACACTGTGCAATGGACTTGGATGCAGTGATCCAGTGGTTACGATGACGGAGTATTTTTGACAGATAACAAACGCGATCGTGGTGAAATAAAATAAAGTTACGAGTCGCCTGCGTGTGCACATATTGCTAAGTATCGTTCTTTATCCTGAATAATTTACTAAAGGAAAGATTGACAGTACAGGTGTCTGAGGTAGTCGCTGGGTTATAGGACTACATAATGGTGCCGATTCCCTTGTTCACAAACTAAACTAAATTTAAGTTCAGTGCATCTTTTTCTTTCTGTTTCATTAAGAAAAGGACAGAAGATAAATTTTAGTGTTTAGTCCTGTCAAATTAATCAGCGCTTGACGTAAATTGACGTAATTTTAGTCGGCAAGTTTTTAATCACGTCTAAACTTATGTATAGAGTAGTGACAGGCGCTGATTAATTTGACAGTACTGAACAAAAATTTATCTTCTGTCCTTTTCTTAATGAAATAGAAAGAAAAAGATGCACTGAACTTAAATTTAGTTTAGTTTGTGAACCTAACTTAAACAACTGAATCGGCACCAATGACTCTGATATGTTTTCATACAAAATAAAAGTTTTTTAGTAAAAACGGTGCATCATAAATAATTTATTACATAATATCTGATGTCCTATTAAATTATTTGATAGTTAGTTTTTTAAATAAAACAGAAGCCTGCACAAAGTCGAAAAAAATATCATAAAATTAAAAATAAAATTCTGAAATAACATTTATCGGTCATGACAACATTAGGTATGTCATACGGATCAAATCAATGATGATCAGATGTTGGCATAAGATAATTATAAGTTTCAAACATCCACCCTGTAAGGGCACTGCAAAACAAAACAAAATTAATAAATGACATTACAATATAATCATCATCATTCATCATTTCAGCCGAAAGACGTCCACTGCTGGACATAGGCCTCCCTCAAAAGGGGGGGAATTTGCCATAATCGCCACGCTTGGCAGGCGGGTTGGCGATCACAGTATGGTGTTAAAAATGCATAGAGAACGCTGCTGCCCATTCTCTAGTAAATCCCTTAGTCGCCTTTTACGACACTCACGGGAGGAAATGGGGTGGTGCTATTCTTTACGTCCGGCATCACACGGTACAATACAATACATGTCATGTAACGTGTCATTTTACAAAAAAAAAAAAAAAAAACACAGTTCAAATCAATAGAATAGATTGTTACTGTACACAACAGGATCTGTAGGATTACAGATACCAAACAACAAAACCAC
This sequence comes from Dryobota labecula, assembly GCA_947523025.1. Classification (NCBI taxonomy): domain Eukaryota; kingdom Metazoa; phylum Arthropoda; class Insecta; order Lepidoptera; family Noctuidae; genus Dryobota; species Dryobota labecula. The sequence continues at coordinate 12,055,235 of OX383301.1, forward strand.
CATAAAACAACTGAAGACAACAACAAATAACCTACATCCTAATTACAATAAAAATACAATAAACAACTCTGTACCTAAATATAGTAATAGATTCGATTTCAAGCAGCCAGCAAGAAAGCCTGTGGTGTAAACGCAAGGTGTGCAAACTGCGTCAACCTGCCAGTGACATGCGCCGTGCACGGTGCGCGCGAGTCGCCAACCCGGCAATTTAGCCACGACGCATGCGCGAAACCGACTCCTTGCTAGTATCGTTTTACTGCTCACTTGAAAAATATCATGTAGGTACGATTTGTACCTATAAAATAAGGAGTGTGCAATTCATGTTTAGTTTTAAGACGTGCTGCTTATATTACGATATTGTAGCCTTGTTTATTTATTGCACGGAGTTTGTTATATGCAAATACTTAGTAGAAAAGCTCTGAGAGACAAATTAACTGTACAATCATAAGCTCACATTCTTCGATCAAATCGAAGTATCAAGAAGTGTTGCAGGTAGAGCAATGTTATTTGATTTTTCCAAAAGGAATTTCTCAGTAACAGCCTTTTTTTTTGGGGTGGGAAATTATCGAATAACTTCTCCCGCTCTGGGCGGAGCGGGTGTGTCCGACTTCTACTGACTAAAACCCACCCGTGTTCCTTCAGTTGCCTGTGTGCCAGGGCCACGGTTTCCCTTTCGGACAAACATCATCATCATTTCAGCCGAAAGACGTCCACTGCTGGACATAAGCCTCCCCTAATTGGGGGGATTTGCCATAATCTCCACGCTTGGCAGGCGGGTTGGCGATCGCAGTGTGGTGTTAAAAGTGCATAGAGAACGCTGCTGCCCATTGACTAGCTAGTAAGTCCCTTAGTCGTCTTTTACGAACACCCACGGGAAGAAGTAGGGCGATGCTATTCTTTACGTCCGGCACCATACGGCACGGCATGATGTTTGCTTTCGAGGTATTATTCTAAAAATCATCATCTTCAGTCGATGACCCAAATGCGTTATCGCCTAGTCTTAATGCCAATCCTCACTGATTTACAATTATTGCATCTAGGAATTCAATCGCTCGTTGTTATGTATTTGTCAATTTTAGTTCTCACACCTACCACTATCTGTCTCTGCATCACTCAAAGGTTGACTGGTAAAAACATTAAGTCCGCGGTAAATATATTTCGGCTTCTTCTAACACAGGCATTGGTGCCGATTCCCTTGTTCACAAACTAAACAAAATTTAGGTTCAGTGCATCTTTTTCTTTCTATTTCATTAAGAAAAGGACAGAAGATAAATTTTAGTTTAGTTCTGACAAATTAATCAGCGCCTGTCACTACTCCATAAAAGTTTAGACATGATCAAAAACTTGCCGACTAAAATTACGTCAATTTACGTCAAGCGCTGATTAATTTGACAGGACTAAACAAAAATTTATCTTCTGTCCTTTTCTGAAATCTTTTTTGAAATAGAAAGAAAAAGATGCACTGAACCTAAATTTTGTTTGTGAACAAGGGAATCGGCACCATTATCTGCTTAAAAGGAGACGTCATTCACTGACAAAATGTAAACAACTATGGTCAAGAAATAAACATTTTTGAATTATGTATTTTTTTTTTTTTTTTTTTGATAAATAAATACAACAACAGTTTAACCCCAGAAAACCCAATACATAAAATTTTTGATGTCAATTTGTTGTGAAGTTTATAAAACTGTTGATTTCTGTTAAAATTCCGTTTTTACTGTACGTAGTCTCATTGAAAACACATCATCAGGAAACCGGCATGTCCTAGAACCAAAAGAAAATCGAAGACATGTGACATCCACCAACCGGCAGTGGCCCACGTGGTGGATTATGGCCCACTCCCTTTGACAGAGAGGCCAGAGTCCCAGCAATGGGAATATTTGAAACTAATTATGATGAGTCTCATTATACCATCTATGACGACAGCGAAATCCTTTCTTTGCTAGCGTTTCCTTTGTCCTAAAGGTTCGTTACGTGGCTTTCAGTTTTGAAGTCTTGAATTCAATCTTCAGCTTGGAAAAACTGGCTAGGTAAAACAAGGCTTATGAAGGCATTTATTATCATCATTAATTCATCATTCATATTAGTGACACCGATTTTTTTAAGGCCCAGATATATGCCAGTGACCTTGAGTGGTTAGCTTGCGTGTTCTATACTATGTTCACGCAACATGTCGTACGTCCAGCCGTAATAAGACTTGCCCATCCAGTAGCGTTGTCCCAAATAAGACGCATTATTAATTTATTATAAATAAAGGAAAAGGTATTTTAATAAAACACGTACCTATACTAAAAGAACAATAATTAAATTATCTTTAAAAAGGTGAAGGTTTCAGAAAAATACGCTTGATAGATTTTGCGTGATTCTCAGATATTTTTCGGCGTTAGGCATAACTTTACAAATTAATTTCACTACGTATTGTAAACATAATCTAAAATATTCATATATTAAGATGTTATGAAAATGCTCTAATTTAACATATATTTTTTCCAAATCATTAACACTACACTTTTAGACGTGATCTTCAACATAAAATCAATAAAAGTCGATTATCGTCGCCTTAAGAGCCCTTTAGAAGTCCTATAGGTATGTGATTAGAGGATTATAATTATTCAAGATAAGAATGCTTGGAAACATGCTAGACCATAGGACAATGTAGTCTAGACAAAAAAAAAAAAAAAAAACAAAACAAGGCTTTTTTATCATTAACATAAAATATTCTAGCGCTAGCTATATAATGTGAGGCGGGCGGAGCGGAAACTAACAAATCATCATCATCATTACAGCCGAAAGACGTCCACTGCTGGACATAAGCCTCCCCCAATTGGGGGGGTTTGCCATAATCGCCACGCTTGGCGCGGTTGGCGATCGCAGTATAGTGGTAAAAGTGCATAGAGAATGCTGCTGTCCATTCTCTAGTAAGTCCCTTAGTCGACTTTTACAACACCCACGGGAAGAAATGGGGTGGTGCTATTCTTTACGTCCGGCACCATACGGTACAACTAACAAATACACCATGAAAAATTGGTCAAATTTAAAAAGCCTAACAAAATCCGGACAGGCCGGACTCCGTCTAATTTGGCCGCACACGCAACTAAAAGCCTGACAGTGTTCGGCTTTATCCGGACGCCTGGCAATGCTACACGCAGGCCCAGTGCGGGTTGGTAAAAGTCACATGTGTTTGAATTTTATTTTGTCTAAGATATGGCCGTTCTTCACGATGTTTTCCTTCACCGGTTTGAGAGCAGTAGTGATGAAATAATTTACACAAAGTAAAACGCCTGTCGAAGGCTAAAAGTCACTCAAAGGGCAATGGAGAGGGCTATGCTTGGAGTTTCCCTACGTGATCGAATCAGAAATGAAGAGATCCGCAGGAGAACCAAGGTAACCGACATAGCTCGAAGAATTGCCAAACTTAAGTGGCAATGGGCAGGGCACATTGCTCGCAGAACAGATGGCCGTTGGGGCCGAAAGATTCTGGAGTGGCGACTGTGTACCGGAAGACGTAGCGTAGGAAGGCCTCCCACAAGGTGGACTGATAACCTTGTGAAAACCGCAGGAATCCACTGGATGCGCGAAGCACGGAACTGGTTGAGGTGGCGGTGCTTGGCAGAGGCCTATGTCCAGCAGTGGACGTTTTCGGCTGAAATGATGATGATGATGAAACCGCCTGTCAGGGTTGGAACCTACGACCTACAAGTCGTACGTCGCGGCCGTTTCCACCGGGCCAGCACAGCTCTCTCTCTCTATCTCACATTATATATATCAAGTATTTAATTATGTTACACGTCACATTTTGAAGAGGGATGAGGTTTCCCGAACCCTTTTTGATAGGTTTATTATTCATTATTATCAAAATGTAGCTGTATAAGGTGTATCTGTTCAAACACGAAATATTTTAAGAGATTCACCTATAGGTGGTAAAGAAGCCATGGAAACGATTTTTTTTTAATTTGAGTATATTATTTAAACAATTAAATAATTCAAAATTACTTGATATGATGATTAATTATCAAAAGGCACCGCGCTCGTGCCGCCACCGTCACCGCGTCCTGCGAGTCATTCATAGAATAAGTATTTAGGCTTTTTATGCAAAATTTCTCAAGCAATTTTAAAATTATAATAATTATGTGAAAATAAAAACACTTATACTCCATTTATTATATAACATTAGACAAATAACTGTTTTCACCTTTTCGTTATTTCGATGTAAACGTTTAATAAACTCCGTTATTTTACGATAAATACAAAGCACTGTAATCTATTTACCATTTACATTAAAAAAATAAAGTGCAGTCATTTCAACAATATTACACGATAACTGTCGTTATTTAGCCGTTATTTGTCTAATGCTATAGTAAATGGAGTATAGATAAAACATTTTATTTCGCTGCTATGGCTTTTTTACCACCTATAGATGTTTCTCTTAAAATATTTCGTGTATGAATAGATAAACCTTATAAACAAATGTTTATGCAAGTTTTTATCTTAAGTCACTTATTACCTTACTGTGTATTAAAAAAATCATTCGTGAAACTTCATCAATTAGTATTTATAATCATTTTATTATAAAACTTTTTCGCTTCGGGTTAAAGGAAAACTTTATGTAATCAGTGTATTTATTTATATCACCATATTTAATTAAATTATCCTTCATTATCAACCTTATGTTCACATGGTTCCTGGTGGAATAGGACATATTTTTCGCTTCATTAGGGGTCCTTAAAGGTCACTAAGGGCGAGATTCAGACTGCGCTTTGACTTTTGCAAGTTAAGTATGCGTCCCATACGAATGTGAAGTTTATTTGTATAAGATGAGTGTTCATATTCGGATGAAAGGCTTGCTCACACTGGCTTATAAATATGAACATTAGAATCATAAAAATAAAGTTCACTTTCGTATCCCACATTTGTATCACCAATCCATATGGGATTACGTGATGGAAATGAGCACCAGTAGCTGTGCACCACAATCAGTGGTAGTAAAAAAAAGTATTAACCAGTAAGCAAGGTGGAAGTCTGGCATGCCCAAGGTGCGCCTGGAATACGTTTTAAGTACTTGCATACGTATCACTTGTCGTGGAGACCATTTCAAAGAAGGCTATGTTCGCAACAGTTCCTGCTTCCTACGTTTGCTTTTCACTCTGGTACTGTATCCATATTCCATGGAATTAGTAAGTACTATGCTTACTTGTAATAAGGAACAAACAAATAGTTCTTCTCCCTGTGAACAGCATTTTTTTTAATTTAGCCTATACTGTCTCACTGCTGAGCAAAGGCCGCCCCCAAATCCTTCCAGGCATTCTTTTCTAGATCCACCTCGGTCCAGCCCTTGCGGTACGCGTCGTGAACAGCAATAGACTTCAATTAATCTAGTAACTATAAATAGGCATTGACATTAATACAGCATACTGAATCCAGGCCACAGTTACTTAAAACCACCTCGTTCTCTGCTTACTTCATTATTGATCATCACAATGAATAACTACAGAAATATAACTCTATAGCCAGTCGGTAAAGTCAACCTTTCCTTTAGTTCGCCGTAGTCGAGTGATTAAAACTATATTTGTCATTCCACGCAGTTCTAATCATTACACTACATAATAATAAGCGTTATTTTCCTATCATCGCTTGCGCATGGTGCGTCATCACCATTGTTATAGGAATTCTGTGTTTTCAGTACGTCAAGGCAAGGTAATGACAGCAGTTTATGGTACTCAGCAGTCAAGACCTATAGATTAGAATAATATTTTCTGATTGTGGGGTTTTTAAGGCCGAAAGGAGGTTATTTTCAGTACTTATACGTACCTCAATCTTGTCTGGAACTTAGGTGATTATTGTCTCGAAACTACGGTTTTCAGAGAGCCAAGTATGACTTTGTGCGGTTTAAAATGATACAGAAGTTTATTTTTAATTATTTAGTTCCGTTAAAGTTTTTTTGGTTTTTTTCTCCTATGTTATTGATTGAATAATACTTTAATTTTCCCGAACAAAATATTAAATTTATCACTGACAAACGTGGACAGGAAAACGGTTTTTACATCCTAAAAAACCCGGGTTTCAAATCAGTCGTTTATCCGTTTTTTTTCGGTTATCCGGGTATCCGGGTATCCGGTTTGCATGCCTTACTATAGATACTTTGGAATCATGCTATTTTACGGAATAAGACAAGGATAGAACTGTCTGTCTGTCGTGAATGTTTTCCTCCAAAAAATAGTTTTCTTATACCAAAGATACGTTGTGGAATTATGTAAATGAGGAGCAATAAAAAGTGCTAGGTAAACGAACGACCAGCGGCCTGGCTGCTGCCTGTACTGAGTTAGTTATTTAACGACTTCTTTGTGAAACATTGACATTAGGTGTGGGTAATAAAAGTAAAGATTATAATACTGTTGGTTTAATATAAACTTTTACATATTTATTTGGAAATTGAACCATCATTCGGTACTGACTATCATTCCAATAATGAAAATGAAACTTTAATTCGTCGTAATGGTACCCAAACTTTTTTTTTTTTTTTTCTTAAAAAAAACGTTGCCAGGGATTTTTTATTTTTTATTTTTTTTTATTTAAATTTTACTAGGAATTTCTCCTGTATTGTGGGTGCATTTACAAACATTTAATCTCACATACACAAACAGCCAGACCCGGAACAACGAATTGTAGGTCATACAAATATTTGTTCCGTGAGGGAATCGAACCCACGACCTTTGGGAAGGGGCAACTAGAATCAATTCATAATTTTTGTAAATTCTAACTTTCAAAAGTGCCTTTTATGTGCCTATTTGAAATAAATGATTTGACTTTTGACTTTGACACGCAGCGCAGCAACCATCTCTTTTAATATTGCAAGCCTTAAATTTTGTTAGTATCCTACCTATCTATACTCCATTTACTATAGCATTAGACAAATAACAGCTAAATAACGACAGTTATTGTGTAATACGAGTATTGTTGAAATTACTGCACTTTAGAGTTTTTTTTTTTTTAATGTAAATGGTAAATAGATTACAGTGCGTTGTATTTATCGTGAAATAACGGAGTTTATTAAACGTTTACATCGTAATAACGGAAGGGTGAGAACAGTTATTTGTCTAATGTTATAATAAATGGAGTATAGTACAAACTAAATCAATAGACTAGTTATAGGTGTAAATTGCCGTTTTCTAAGCCGTTGGTCATAGCTGTCATTCGTAGATCTTTGACAGTCGTTACGGATCGTCCGAAGCCCGAAAGTCTGACAACCAGTCTTACCAAGGGGTATCATATTATCCAGTAACTGGGTTGTGGAGGTCAGATAGGCGACTGCCTATCTGACCATGTAAAATACTTGTATTCAGCTGCTTCCGGTTAGACTGGTAAAAAACATACTAATAATGTAGACTTTGACTTTTGATAAGCGATGGTGAGGCGCAGTGGATAAGCGATTGACTGCTGCGCTGCGTGTCGCGGGTTCGATTCCCGCACGGAACAAATATTTGTATGATCTACAAGTATAGTTGTTCCGGGTCTGGCTGTTTGTGTATGTGAGTTTAAATGTTTATAAACGCACCCACGACACAGGAGAAATTCCTAGTGTGGGGCAACGTTTAAAAATAAAAAATAAAAACTTTTCCAGTTTAGGCTGATCTCGCATTGTATAGGATTTCCGTACAATGAGATGTCAGCTTAAACTGGAAATGTATAGCTTGATTTGTAGCCGTGTGTACATAAGCATATACAGAGTAACACTAACAACCTTGGAGGACTGTATTACTAACATCATAAACAACGACTTTTGTTCTACGACTTTTTACGAAACATAATACATTAACCAAAAACAAACCTTCAAGATTACGTTGTTCTATCTAACACATTTCAATTCTGTATTGTGTTGTAGGTACCTACGCCTCCCGTGCACTGTCGCCCCTGCCTTTTGCACTAGACACGGCAGTTTGTTTTGCTACGCATAGAGTTCGTAACATTTAGAGCGTTGAATTTAAATATGTCTTTCTTTCAACTACGTAGTAATGTTATCATTAATCACTACAAAACCGATCACAAAGGACGTATTTTTTGCTTAGAACCAAAACAGTGCAGAAATATTATATGTATGAAATTTCATGGTTGCACAGTTTTTCATCAATGCACTGTTTTTTATTTAGATATATATTTACCACAGAGGTTTAATGTCTCCCATTAAGTTTAATATAAAATGTATGCATTAGATCAAAAAAATACTGACTGAAAATAAAAATCGGCTGAATAAAACTGACTTGGTGAAAAATAATTGTTATACACAAATAAACCAAACAAATACTAGAATAAATGTTCCAAGTAAAAGTGCAAATTTCACTTTTAATAACTGCACATTTAATAGTTGTAAATTTTAAATGTTTGAGGAGAAGATGAATTAAACTTAGTTTTCATTACTTTGAGTTTTTATTTTGAGTAGGTATATTTTATTACGGTAGGTAGATGGATAGTTGAAAGAAAAGTAGATTACGCACCTTGCTAAAGTGAGTAATTATTGCACTCGTGTTAATTTAGTGCCCTCGCACGTGGTCGGGCACCAACATAACACCCGTGCATTAATAACTCACTTTGCGCTCGATGCAACAATCTACTATTATTTTTGTATGAAAATATGATTAAAAGTTGTTGTATAGTCCTGAGAGGTGGTTTTTTTTTACCAATGAACCTGTATAATCAGAAATATTGAGCTTAATTTGTTTCTATTTTTGATCTATTTCGCAATTGTTAGCAGGGATGCAGCGTTTAGCAGACACTGATGTGATGACAACCTAAATGCGGCGGCTAGAAACTGCTGTCACTGAATTTTATTAAGTACTAGATAACCCGTTGAACTTCGTGCCACGTAAGGCAAAATTTTGATTTTATCGATTTTTCAGCTGTTCCTAATTTTCTTTTTTCCTAAACCACCCCAGAATTGAGGCGAACAAAACAAAAAAAAAAAAAACAAATCGGTAAAGCCATTTTCGAGTTTTTTCTGGACTAACGCACGATAAAAGACTGATATTATAGAGCGGGGTGAAACTGACTATCTTTTACGAAAATCAGGATGTTTCTTGATATTCTCGATAAATTTAGGTGATAAAAGTTTTAAAATGACGTTTTAGTAAAAAGATTGTTGATACCTGTGATTAGCAATCCGGAGTCAATTAGAAAATGATCTAAAGACGATTGTTAACGTCACACTTCGAAAAGGATGTTCAAATGGTTCTAAATCTTTCAGTGACAAGCCAAGAACTATTTGGTTAATTTTTTATTTTTTATTCCACCCTCGTGATATGGACGATTAGTGGAATTAAGTCAGTGGGAAGAAATAATTTTTATTATCCTGGTGATGACATCGCTCATAGCTGAGTTTCATGTACGGTGGCCAGCATCTCAAGTTACCACAAACCTGTCGAATTTTCTCGTTCGATTTGGAACCTAAATATTAACATTTTAAAGTTTAAAATTGTTTGGAGAAATTTGACAATTTCGTGTAGCATGATGTGCTGGCTACTGTACCCTAATAGGCTTACTTTACAACCCTTTCAAACATTTATGAATAGGAAGATAAGGCATCGCTCTAATGTCACGTAAACATTATTGGACTAGAAACAATTACATGTAAACACACCCACACAATTAAATTTCCTGATGTCGTGCGTCATGCATCAACGACCGAAATAGAGAGATATGACACGGGATGTAGCGGGAACGAGATAGCAATAATTATCACTGTTACGTACCCTACCCATAACAACTCAGAAACAAATGGCGACCTAGAAAGCAATATTATTCAGGAGAATTTTAAAGAAAATAAATTTTTATGCACTTACGAGTGGAAAGTAATTCCGTGGAACTTGTTTTTGGCTTGTGAATTATTTGTGCACATTTTGAAAACACAGGTAGTCATTGTTGCTGCTTATTTAGACGATTACGGTAATTTTACTTAACGTGCTATACATGTGCTACACAAACGCCGGTTCGATTGTGACAAAGATCACTTATTTATGCGGTTGGTATAATTTATGCAGTCCACATCGAGGACCGAGTACCTAATCTTCCTTTTTAATACACCAATGATTTCAAATGAAAAATTTGTACACTACAATTTTAAAACCAACAACTGCTCATATAATTAAATACTTCAACAAAATTCATTTAAATTCGCAAAGAAAACGCATGAATTCATGAACAAAACAAAATAACAAGCAGAAATATGACTGAGCGAGATTGCAGAGTGAATCCTTTACATTTAGTACGAAATAATTATTTTAAAGTCACCTTTAGGACGCCTTTGACTCACGGCTTGTTTGTTTTCGTTCGACTCGGCTCTGTATATATACAGTTCACTATCGCTAAGATGATCAATGCTGCTTTATTTCGCTGTAATGGCGGTAGATGGCAATTGGGACGAGGTATTTATGTGTATACTTAGGTACCTAATACGCTTTGGAATAGGCATAAAAATCAATCTGCCTAGCCTTTTCCCAACTATGTTGGGGTCGGCTTCCAGTCTAACCGAATGCAGCTGAATACCACTATTTTACATGGAGCGACTGCCTATCTGACCTCCACAGCCCAGTAACTGGGTAACACGATAGCCCTTGGTAAGAGCTGTCAGACTTTTGGGCTTCTGACAACCCGTAACGACTATCAAAGATCCACGAATGACAGCCGGGACCAACGGCTAACGTGCTTTCCGAGGCGCGAAGAAGTCTCGGTATGTAAATATGGCCACCCATCCGCGGACCAACCCCGGCAAGCGCTTACCTTTTACGCTTTGGAATGGGCATGTAGCTTAATTTTTCTTAAAGACCGACTCCTTGACAGTTCAAAAGTGCCTGTAAATGGTTTAATTGAAATAAATTATTTCAGTTTGAGTTTCAGTTGAGTTTGAGTTCGATTCAGGGTTATTGATAAAACTCTAACGACCATTCAGGACTACATTACTAACATCATAAACAACAACTTTTGTTCTATGACTTTTATTACTTTGCGTGATAATTATTAATAATTCATCACTCTCATACAAAAATAAAAATATTCAAATTCAACGCTCTAAATGTATAGAGAGATGAAATCTTGAAGGTTTGTTTTTGGTAAATGTTTCATCATCATCATCATCATCATCATCATTTCAGCCGAAAGACGTCCACTGCTGGACATAGGCCTCCTCCGATTAGGAGGGGTTTGCCATAATCGCCACGTCACGCCAAGTCGGTTGTTATTTTTTTTTGTTTTAGTTTTTTTGTTAAAAAGTTTTTTTTTTTTTTTTCACTTTGTATTTATAATATAAAAATGAATCGCAAAATGTGTTGGTAAGCGCATAACTCAACAACGCCTGGACCAATTTTACCAATTCTTTTTTTTTAATGTTCGTTGAAGTCCAAGGATGGTTTTTACGGCGAGAAAAATTACGGTAGGGTAGAGTAGGGTAGGGTAGGTAGGTAGGTGGGGTAGTGTAGTGTAGTGTAGGGTAGGGTAGGTAGGTAGGTAGGGTAGTGTAGGGTAGGGTAGGGTAGGTAGGTAGGTAGGTAGGGTAGGGTAGGGTAGGTAGGTAGGTAGGATAGGGTAGGGTAGGGTAGGGTAGGGTAGGGTAGGGGAGGGTAGGTAGGTAGGTAGGTAGGATAGGGTAGGGTAGGGTAGGGTAGGGTAGGTAGGTGGGTAGGGTAGGGTAGGGTAGGGTAGGGTAGAGTAGGTAGGTAGGTAGGTAGGATAGAGTAGGGTAGGTAGGTAGGTAGGTAGGTAGGTAGGTAGGTAGGTAGGTAGGGTAGGGTAGAGTAGTGGAGTTTATACTATAGCTTTTAACAGAACGAAGTCTGTCGGGACAGCTAGTTTATAATAATAATAATAATCATTTATGTCAAGAAGTTATTCCCATAACAAGCATTACAAATTATAGATGAAATTATAGAATTAAACATAAGGATTCATAATATATACATTAAAACATTATTAAATTTAATTAAATTTAATTATAATAGAATATTAATAATTATTTAATAAAAAGTTATGGTACCTACTTCACAACAATTCGATTACCCCTACTTGCTACACCGCACAAACAACAGTGACACAAGATATACGAAGTGGATTAAATACGTATTATCGAAGCTAACTCAAAAATACCCAAGCAAAGTTAATAAAAATCGGTTAATAACCATTTATAACCCGAGTGCATCTCATGACAATTCCAATAAGCCCAAACACAGCTAGGATACATTGTTTTATTACGGAGTTCCATGCATACCTTCCGGCTTCATCTTCAGATCAGTTGGATGGTACCATTTTCATCAGATTTTTTTTTTTTATTTGCTTCATAGTCGCTTAATATCTTAATCGAGATATCTTATCGCCACCCGTGAAATACTTATCATTGAGGAGTTCCGGTAGCCATTTGTGGTCTTCTTCATCAGTTCCACTTCATTAAATGATACTTTCTGAATGCAAATGCTTGAGTTGTAGATGAAAATACAAAAATCGGTATACGTTTGCCTGTAAAATTTGAGGAGTTCCCTCAATTCCTCATTGGATCCCTTCATCAAAACTGGATTTTGAAAAAAATGGGACCAATCTGGAAGTATATCCTTTTAAATAAAAAAGAGTTTTCCAAATCGGTTACCGACGAAAAATTTTAACGCTGGGGGATCCAGAATCATGTACCGAATCCATAACCGACTTCGCGTCCATGTCGCTTCCATCCTGGGTTTAAGCCGAATACTTAGTTGTAACAATATTTTTAACACCTTCCAGGGGCCTAAGTCTACTAATTTACAAACGTTGCAATGGTCTCGCCATTGTGAGTATTTGACAGTTTTTGTATGGCAAATCTGTCAAAAACTCACAATGAAGAGACCATTGCAACGTTTGTACATTAGTAGACTTGGCCCCCAGATCTATTGTCCTGAAAAAGAGACTTTATCTGTTACATATAATATACCTACACAGAGTTAAACATTCCCATTTTGCCACTACACATGTATACGTATGTTTAACCCATAATTGGGTTCACATGCTTTTCTTGCTAATTAAGACCAAACTAGTTTTTGTCTAAAGCTACGATGAGACTCGTTTCTGCTTTTCCCTCATAGAAAGATACAGAATAGTTTCTAGACCTACGGTAAACTACAGGATTTAAAGGATTCCTTCTATACACACGACAATCAAGTAAAGTAGAGGTTGCACAGAAAACCAAATCAGTCGCCAGGTTGTCGACCTGAAGCAGACGTAGATAAAACCTGATAGCATATCTGAACTGATGGTGATGGCACGCCGAGCCCGAAATGTACTGAAAATATTTGCTTTTGCAAAAATAGCAAGTATTAATTTCTGTTTTTTTGCATAATATGCATTTCCTTACAGTATTGGTAAGTAGCCTATATATTTCATCATCATAATAGGTATATACAACATGTCCCAGAATTAACGCACACCACCAAAAACCCCAATTAGAATATGTTATAATTAGAGATCGGATATTCAGATGCATATTTACCTAAAATTCATTTTTACTATGAAAGTATGGTCGCGGCTTCTTAATTTTAAAAAAAATCTCGGATGCCAGGAACATCGGGAATGCATAACTAGTCGGGTACTAAAAATATATTTATTGAAAAAAAAATCCGGGATTCATGGATTGCATTTACTATTCAGATGCATATTTATTTAAAATTAATGTTTAACCCCCAATGAAAATGTGTATGTAGGGTGTAAGAGGAGGGGTGATGTGTGCTATTTAAAACAAACTTTTTAGTTTAAATACATAAACATACATACATAAACAAAAATAATATTTTTTATTCAATTAAGTACTATATCCTGATTGGATGTAAATATTACTTCGGCTACTTGGGTAGGTAGATATGACAACAAAATACACACAAAATTAGTCGTTTCCGGAATCGCGGGATTTTTACGATCGATACAAAACTGCATTCCACATAAGCCAACATTTGAAAGTAAGTAAATATACATCTGATTCTATAATCAGAAACCTAAATTTGTCGATCCCGGAATCGCGGGATTTTTTCGATACAAAAGCGCATTCCATATTAGCCAACATCTCAACTTTAGGTGGATATGCATCCGAATATCCGATCTCTGGTTATAATCCAATCAGTATAACTAATTTATTCAATAAACAATGTTTTATACATAATAGTAAAAATCATGTATCAGAGATCGGAATAGATAGAGCTAATTTACCTAAATTTCGAGGAAGGATGTAACCATAGAACGGTAAAAATCACATAAAGGCTCCTACAAACAGGCGCGACACGCGACGCGACACAAAGAGACCGCTCGTCGCGCTACGCACCTATTTTAAAGTTTCATATTGAGACACGAAGCAACAAAATACGATCTAGAGGAATGTGGCCGTTTTTATTTAGATCGAATTTTGTTGCTTCGTGTCTCAATATGAAACTTTAAAAAAGGTATCAGAAAGTTTTTTTTTTTTTAATTTTGGGGCTTTATACTGAGATAGGAGCCTTTTTAGCGTCACAGGTCTTTATTTTTTATTGTTTTGTTTATTCGAACAAATAATGTCAATTTTGTTAATTTTAAATGCTCCTTTTTTACTTTTTGTATTTCCTGTGCGTGTGCTTAATAAAATATGTTTCTTTCTTTCTTTTCTTTCTTTCAGAATATATTGTTGATTACGTTGTTTTCAATCCATACTTATATCTATCTTATCTTAAAAATTAATAAAATTGCAATGCCCGTGTAATTTACTTTCCTATGCATTTAGTTAAAACCTGTTATTTTGACATTACAATTTTATTTATTTATATTTTAAGTTTACAAATCAAATGTAATATTAGTATTTTTAGCAATATTTTCTTACTTCTAGTGTAATTCTTGTGTTAATTGTTTTTTCCCTATTTGGACACAATTTTTGGGGAAAAGCCTCCTCTGTCTTTGACAGTCTTCGTCCAGTTGTTCCCAGCAACTTCAAAAATGTCATCAGTCCAATGTTTTCTTGGATAAACCTAACCAACAATGAATGATGAATGTTCCAATGATGAGGCTAGAACTCGTAATTGCACACAGTAAGAGGTAACATGTTAACCTATGACCTATATGCATCACAACGCTATATTTCATTTCATTGGGCAAAATTTAAACATTTTCAATGCACGATTTTTCATGTGGAGGCTTTTCCTGGTAAAATTAATAATCAACCATCGCTTGTGTAGTGGGCTATATACATCAGCTTCATACACATATGCATGTGTATTATGTATGACATACGCATTATATACTTACTCATCATTGATTAAACTAATGTTATCAAAGGATTGTGCGTTTGTGTTTTGTTTATATGTTAGAGCTATCTCATTGGTTTAGTTGTAACTTGCAAGGGTGGCTGGGTGGTTGTCTTTGGTTTGATTCTTAAGTCGTATCTTTCTCAAGCTAACAGAACTAAATTAAAAAAAACTAAGTCACATTTTCGGCCATTGTGGCGATTCTTGGGAGAGTTATGTCCAATAGACGTCTTATTGCAGGTTTTTTTTTTTTACAAAAAATAAACAAGCGATTTCCAAAAAAAAAAAAATACCACAAGTGGAAAATTACTTTAATTTCGGATGTCGGTATCTTTGGTTTTGTATTTTATTTATTGCCTCGGATTTCCGAAATTAAAGTTGTAATAAGTTAAGTGTGAGGGTGTGTGTGTGTGTGTTAAGTGTTAATTAGTTAGTTGTTGTTAGTTATGTGTTGTTGTGTTGTTGTTAGTTAGTTGTTCTCTTTATAGTGTTTCGGAAGTCTGTTGATTGTTTTTTTTTTTAATGTAAAATTATTTTGAATTTTTCACTTTTTAGTCGTGGTAACTAACCCACACAAATTCGTATACCACTACTTGCTAGATATGTAAATAAAACAAAATAATCAAATAAACAGTGACAGGAAGATATTATAACATCATCAACGGGTCTGGCTGTTTGTGTGTGTGAGTTAAAATGTTTGTAAACGCACCCACAATACAGGAGAATTTCCTAGTGACGTCACAACGTTTAAAAAAAACAGTTACCTACGTATTATTGACGCTAACTCAGAATTCACTTGAAAGACTACGCTCTCAAAAAAAAAAAAAAAGATGACTAAAATTGGTTCATGATTTCATAAATATCAAAGATCTGGGGTAACAAAGAAAGAGAACCCAACTGAGAACCTCCTCCTTTTTTTGAAGTAGGTTAAAAAATAATAGGTACTGCATTGCAATTCTGTTAAAATCTCACCGTGAAAACTTAGGTAAAGTGAGCTCGAAGTGAACTGTCAATTGCGTCAATTGCGGACAACCACAGGACTAAAGATATATGATATCATAAGTATAGAAACCAGTGCCTATCTATTCCGTAAAAATCTCACCTTGAAAACTTAAGTAAAGTGAGCTCGAAGTGAACTGTCAATTGCTTCAATCCCTTGCATCAGCCAATCTGTTCTGTAAAAATCTAACTGTGAAAACTCAAGTGAAGTGAGCATCAATACACAGTGTCAATCTCTAGCTTCAATGGAATGACAACTCAGTTCACCTGTGTTTTCACGGTGAGATTTTTACAGAATAGATCGGCTGATCCACTGGTTTATATGCCCGGTGGCTAGGGATGGCTTTTTTTTTTTTAACTTTGCCTCACACTAGGAATTACTCCTGTATTGTGGGTGCGTTTACAAACATTTAAACTCACATATGTACACTAACAGCCAGACCCGGAACAACTACTTGTAGGTCATACAAATATTTGTTCCGTGCGGGAATCGAACCCGCGACACGCAGCGCAGCAGTCAATCGCTTAACCACTGCGCCAACCGTGCGCTCATTTTATCATGGTTTGTATCCTAAAGTATATCTTATTATAGGAATGTTATTATTACAGAAAATCAGAAAATCAGAAATCATTTATTTTGCAAAGACTGTGGGTACAAAATAAGGTGTTCACATTTTGACAAATAGCTCTTCCACATTCTACCTTACGGCATGCAAAGGCAATAAGTAGGTATATAAGTTTCTAGATCCACTCAGTTGAACAAAAAACAAAAGTACATAAACAAAGTACAGTGGATGGATGGAACAAATATCATTCATGCATGAATACAATAAATAAAACAATAATCTAATTCTAAAAATAGTAATAAACAAAATCATTAAATTTGCACCAAAATTAATAGATTACCTAATATAACATTATAAACTCTTATCAGTCAAAAAATCATGTACTGAATAATAGCATTTATTAATTAATAATGATGTTAGCCTCTTCTTAAATATACTTACAGGTATATCTTTAGTCCTGTGGTTGTCCCGTGGATAATTATTTCCATAAGCATAAGCAAAATCAGCTTATAATGTTCCCACTGCCGGAAAACAAGGCTCCTCCTTGCTGGTAATGGGCCATAACCACGCACACCCAGTGCGAGTTGGTGGATGTCGCTTGTCTTCGAATTTTTGGTTCTAGGATACAATGTACGTTTCCTCACAATGTTTTCCTTCACCTTTTTGAGAGCAGTGGTGATGTAATTAATTACACAAAGTATTGTGCCTATCTGGATTCGAACTCACGACCAACTCGTAAGTCGGGGCCGATACCACTGGGCCACTACTGCTCCACTGCACTGAATAACACTAGTAGTAAGAAAATATCACTAACAATACTAAAACTACATTTGATTTGTAAACTTAAAATCTATCTATACACAAAAATAAATAAATCTTTAATCTGTACAAATAAATAAAACTGAAGTGTCTGTTTGTAATGTCAAAATAATAGCTTTTTACTAAATGCATGAAAAAGTGTACAGTGTACAGACTATATAACTAAAATCATAGACAAAATCTTTTTATGACTTTTAATAATTCACAGACATACTGCTCCACTGAGCCGCCACTGCTCTACTGGGCCGCCACTGCTCCACTGAGCCGCCACTGCTCCACTGGGCCGCCACTGCTCCACTGGGCCGCCACTGCTCCACTGAGCCGCCACTGCTCCACTGGGCCGTCACTGCTCCACTGAGCCGCCACTGAGCCGCCACTGCTCAGTGTCAGTCACTGCTAGAGATTCAAAAAAAATTATCCAAAAGCAACCAAAATCCTAACTAAAAAGCATTATGGGGGAAAATCGCCTCTATGGTCTAGGCATGATTAGTGTACACAGAAAACTACTTATTAATGAAAACTTACAAAATTTTCATAATCAAGTGGTCAAGAAATTTCCAAAAAAACCATGGAAGATTATGTTTTAATTAACTCAAAAAAAGGGTCTCGTTTGCACTTTATTATAAAATATTGTAACTTTATCCCATTTTACTAATAAATATAATAACTTTGTTCACGAGTTTAATTTATTGTTCAGTTAGAGAGCTCGTGGTGCTTTATACATGGGACTTTGTACCGTTTTTATTACAATCGTCGTAGAGGTAAGTCTCGCAGTACAGCTTCATGTGCTCTTGACTGCACCTTCAATTCATACTTTTCCCATCCTGCATATATCAAGTTGCCCCCCTCTGGGCCATCGGCTGGCGACGCCCTTGCCGCCACTACTCTATTATTCCCATAAGTTCGCACTTATTTCGGGACTAAGCATGAGGATTTACTACTGAGCGAATTCAACAAAAGAACTAGAAATAAAGATAAAATATAAGAAAACAGAATGTATTTCTGGAAAAGCTATAATGAGTGAAATGGTATCCAGGGAAACGCCAGAACAACAGGATGTGAACTACTTATAATTAACGAATGATGTTAATATCAGTGGAAACTGCCTTGTAATGAAGATAATACTTTTATTGCACAACTACCTTTTGCCCGCGGCTTCGCCCGCGTAGATATCGGAAAATGTCCCACGGGAACGTACGGTGGCCAGCACATCAAGTTATCACAAATAGTCAAATTCCCCCGTTCGATTTTGAACTTAACGATCAACATTTTAAAGTTTAAAATCGTTTGGAGAAATTTGACAGTTTAGTGTAGCTTTATGCGCTGCCCACTGTATTATTTGCGGCTTTCACAAAGTCATCGGTCCACCTTGTGGGAGGACTTCCAACGCTACGTCTTCCGGCACGCGGTCGCCACTCCAGAACCTTTCGGCCCCAACGGCCATCTGTTCTGCGCGAAATGTGCCCTACCCATTGCCACTTAAGTTTGGAAATTCTTCGAGCTATGTCAGTTACCTTGGTTCTCCTGCGGATCTCTTCATTTCTAATTCGATCACGTAGGGAAACTCCAAGCATAGCCCTTTGGGTGACTTTTAGCCTTCTAATAAGGCCCATTGTGAGCGACCACGTTTCAGTGCCATGGGTCATCACTGGAAACACGCACTGGTTAAAGACTTTCGTTTTGAGACACTGCGGTATGTGGGACGAGAAGATATTACGTAGCTTCCCGAACGCTGTCCAGCCGAGTCGGATTCGACGATTGACCTCTTTCTCGAAGTTGGACCTACCTAACTGGACAGTTTGTCCTAGGTAAACATACTCGTCCACAAGTTCGAGTGTAGCGTCTCCGATATTCATGAGAATGGGTGTTACATGTGCATTTGACATGACCTTTTTGTTGTCCATGTTAATTCTAAGACCCACTCTTTCGGAAGCTCTACTGAGGCTGCCTGACTGCTCGCTGGATGCGGGAAGCACAGAACCGGTTGAAGTGGCGGTGCTTGGGAGAGGCCTATGTTCAGCAGTCCGGGACAGTGTCCAGGACGTTTTAATGATGACTGTACTATTTTATTTATGTATAGATTATTGCGCAATCGCTGCTTACGGCATTGGCAGCAGGATCAGATTAACCTGTGGTACTGCTTATCCCCTTCTCCTACGTCACTCATCGCATAGCGTGATTATGATATTATCATTCTTACGTCTACAGTGCGGTGGCACCTCTTGAGCAGCCCAGCAGAACTCCAAGTTACTGATTTAAATACTGACATATTTTGGTCGATACTAATAGAGGGTGTATAAGGGGCTAGTGGCTAAGAAACAACAGCCCCACGGGCCGATCGATCAGGTTAACCTACGCTTGCCGCGGTTGGCCCGTGGATGGATGACCATCTTTACACACCGAGACTCCTCCGTGCCTCGGAAAGCACGTTAAGCCGTTGATCCCGGCTGTCATTCGTGGATCTTTGACAGTCGCTCGGATCGTCAGAAGCCCGAAAGCCTGACAACCAGTCTTACTAAGGGGTATCGTGTTCCCCAGTAACTGGGTTGTGGAGGTCAGATAGGCAGTCGCTCCATGTAAAATACTGGTATTCAGTTGCATCCGGTAAGACTAGAAGCCAACCACAACGTAGTTGGTAAAAAGCTAGGCAGATGAAGACTAAAAGTTGCTTAGCTGAAGCTAAGCAACATTTGTTCAGCTAAGCAAGATTTGTTCACTTTAAACATCTCTAATTTGAAAATTAGAGATGTTTAAAGTGAACAAATCTTTAGTTAAGACGACGATAACCAACTTTTAATGATTTTATACTGAAGATCACGTCTAAACGAATAGTGTTAATGATATGGAACAAATATATTTTTTTTCCTTTGTGGACTGCCGGTAGAAGTGAAAACTAAGTAACTAAAGCGTTCGGTGACAATGACGCGAGTTCCATGATTTTTGTTCACCCAAAAAGTACACATATATACACAGTCTACATATAGCTCATGGAAAGCGTTCGGTGACGATGACGCGAGTTCCATGATTTTTGCTCACCCAAAAAGTACACATATATACACAGTATACATATAGCTCATGGAAAGCGTTCGGTGACGATGACGCGAGTTCCATGATTTTTGCTCACCCAAAAAGTACACATATATACGCAGTATACATATAGCTCATGGAAAGCGTTCGGTGACGATGACGCGAGTTCCATGATTTTTGTTCACCCAAAAAGTACACATACAACACAGTATACATATAGCTCATGGAAAGCGTTCGGTGACGATGACGCGAGTTCCATGATTTTTGCTCACCCAAAAAGTACACATATATACACAGTATACATATAGCTCATGGAAAGCGTTCGGTGACGATGACGCGAGTTCCATGATTTTTGCTCACCCAAAAAGTACACATATATACACAGTATACATATAGCTCATGGAAAGCGTTCGGTGACGATGACGCGAGTTCCATGATTTTTGCTCACCCAAAAAGTACACATATATACACAGTATACATATAGCTCATGGAAAGCGTTCGGTGACGATGACGCGAGTTCCATGATTTTTGCTCACCCAAAAAGTACACATATATACACAGTATACATATAGCTCATGGAAAGCGTTCGGTGACGATGACGCGAGTTCCATGATTTTTGTTCACCCAAAAAGTACACATATATACACAGTATACATATAGCTCATGGAAAGCGTTCGGTGACGATGACGCGAGTTCCATGATTTTTGCTCACCCAAAAAGTACACATATATACACAGTATATATAGAATTGTATTACAATGGTATTTTGAATATTTATTCGTGCCAGATTTCATTTATATATATTTTAACATATTATTTATTAGTGTTATAAGCAATCTGAAGTAGTAGGTAGTTGGAAGTTTAGTAGGAAGTTTCATTTGTCATTATGCACGAGATTACCAATTCTTTCAATGGAGTGTCAGTGGCTGACCATTGGAAAGTCATAATGACGCCATTATATTAGTAGATTACCAAACTTGTCAAAATCAACAATTATGAAATCAATGATAGACTATTCTGACACTATTGTAATAGCAGACTTGATGCCCTGGATGGGCGAGTAATTTTTTTTTTTTGTTGTATGTAAGTACCTACCATATTTACTTTCATATATTTTGTTTTTTTTTTTTTTTTTTTGTTATTTTGATATTACAAACAGACTTAATTATTTAGAACCTGGTACTTTTACTTAAGTTATGGGGATCAATAAAATGTGCAACAATAATTACTGTCTTAAGCAATCAAACAATAATTCTGTAAGCATGAAAGTATGAAGCGGAAAACTAACCATTAGCTTCTGGCCGATAATTGCAACTAGTATTTTTGATAACAGTTTTATAGTAATGTATTTGAATAATTATGTAATTAATTAGTGGTCAAATTAATTACAATAGATACTATTTAACTTTGACAAACCATTAAATCAACCACATGTCCCCCAAATTGGACATGGGTGCCGTTGACTTCCATTCCAGTACACACAATGTACGAAATCATGGTCCCTCATAAGTCGAAAGGGTACCTATATTTAGGGAAATGGAATTCAGTTAATACGTTTGTATTTTGAATATTACTTCATATAAGGAAAATATAGTAATAAACCTTTTTCCTTTTGAGGTACGGAACCGTAAAAACAATGACAGTGCTGAGGTCAGCGGTTTCAGACAAAAACTCGTCTATTCAAATATGTCTGAAAATGTATGTGAAGAAAATGTACATGACATGACTTATTATTGTCACTAGATTTTAGAGTCATGAATATGAAAATTTTAATACTATTTGTGTTATCTGAGTGGAGGTAGAGACCGCCTATGTGGTCTAGTTGTAAGACCATGTGTCTCAGGTCTCAGAAAGGTCCCGGGTTCGATTCCCAGCGAAGCTTCTTGCCCGTTCTTCTCCATAGGAACCTTCTACGCTTTATTGTGGGCAACTAGCTTCATTTTTCTGACTGACCGACCCTTTGACAATTCAAAAGTGCCTGTAATTGGTTTATCCACACTAATATTATAAATGTGAAAGTAACTCTGTCTGTCTGTATGTTACGTTTTCACGCCTAAACCGCTGAACCGATCGTCATGAAATTTGGCAGAGATGTAGCCTGGGATATGGAGAAGGACATAGGCTACTTTTTTTACGCGATAACCGACATACACGCGAGCGGAGCCGCGGACAAAAGCTAGTTTGAAATAAATGGTTTGAGTTTGAAGCGGGGGCAAAATTTACATCATTTCAGCCGAAAGACCTCCACTGCTGGACATAGCCCCTCCCCCCCCAATTTGGGGGGTTTGCCATAATCGCCACGTTTGGCAGCCGGGTTGGCAATAGCAGTATGGTGTTAAAAATACATAGAGAACGATGCTGCCCATTCTCTAGTCTCTTAGTCGCCTTTTACGACACCCACGGGAGGAAATGGGGTGGTGCTATTCATTACGTCCAGCACCACACGGCACATAGAACACATAATCATGCGGAATTTCCAGCGTGTATCTTTCGGTAGGTGTATCGCTACACTCGCTACGCATCGGTGTAAGAAAATAAAAGCCTAGAAGATGAGCAACCGCACCTTGCTGACTGCTTGCATGCGATAATGAATCTGACCGTTAAGACTGATTTACACGGCGCGATTGAATTTCTAGTTGCATGCAATAAGTTTAAGCAACGGTGTAGCTTTTATTGTAAGCAGGGTTCGAAAAAATCTAAAATCCGATTTTTTTAAATATATCGGATATATATCCAGGCCAAGAAAAAGAAGCGAATTTCATTCTGTAATCCCCATTAAACACTTAAAAATGTGAAAGGAATTTGTATAATAATATAAGTGTCAAATTACCACAAATTTTATTTAAAAAAAAAGTAACAAAAGAATTAGTGTTTATTTGAGAAAGAATTTTTTAATGAACACTTAAAAAAAAAGAACCTATTATTATAATAATCTTCATTTGTTATATGATAAATTTGTGATAAATCAACTAATTTTAATAATTATTTGTAATCTTAGAAAAGTAAAAAGTAAATTATTCTGAATTTTAGTTTTTCGCTACGTATTCCAGGGTAAACATTAATCTCCAAAATTCTGAGTTCAGAAGACAGAAAAAAATCAATTGATATATATCGTGATATATATCATGATATGAGGAGCTCGTGGCTAAGTAATAACAGCCGCACGGGTCGATCCGTCAGGTTAAGCTACGCTTGCCGGGGTTGGTCCGTGGATGGGTGACCATATTAACACACCGAGACTCCTCCGTGCCTCGGAAAGCACGTTAAGCCGTTGGTCCCGGCTGTCATTCGTGGATCTTTGACAGTCGTTACGGGTCGTCAGAAGCCCAAAAGTCAGACAGTCAGTCTTACCAAGGGATATCGTGTTACCCAGTTACTGGGTTGTGGAGGTCAGATAAGCAGTCGCTCTATGTAAAATACTGGTATTCAGCTGCATCCGGTTAGACTGGAAGCCGACCCCAAAATAGTTGGGAAAAGGCTAGGCAGATATATCATGATATATATCCGCTGATATATATCGGCGAACCCTGATTGTAAGTCAATTGTTGCTGCAATTTTATTGCATAGGACAGGCAAGAACCTTGCAGCGTGTGATTATGGCAATTTTTAGGTTTCCTTACCTCAAAAGGAAAAAACGTTACCCTTATGGATCACTCGTGTCTGTCTGTCTGGCTGTATGTCCGTCTGTCACAGCCGATTTGCTCTACAGGACCGATTAAGTTGAAATTTGGTACACATATGATTTTCTGTAACCCAAACGCGGACGTGTAACGTAAATATATGAATTTTGATTATGGGGGTCCCTTTAGGGGGGAAAATTAAAAGAAAAAAAAAATGCAAACTGTAACGTGTGACATATCAAATGAAAGGGCTTATTGTAAGTATTTCAGATATTTTTTGTATAATATTATATTAAACACTTTTAAAATTGTTTTGTATGGGAGAACTTGTTTTTCAACAACAATGTTAAGTTTGTTCTTGGGATAAATTCATCCAAAACCACGGAACCCTTCATTGTGCGTGATCCGACAAACACTTGGCTGGTTTATCAATATTGTTGATTTAAAAGAGTTTCAATAGATTCTTGCCCGTTCTTCTCCATAGGACCCTTCTTTGCTTTTGAATGTGTTGCTGGCTTTATCTTTCTGACTGTCCGACTCATTGGATAAAATAAATGCTTCGAGTTTAGTTTGAATTAAAGCAGTTGGATTTTCAACTTTCAGCGCTGAAGCGAGTGCATTCACTTAGGCGTCGCTTAGTGTTGGTGAAAGCGGGCATAAAACTCCTAAAAGGAGTGTATTCCGATGCTGAATACGATCGTGCTTTCTTTCTGCCAAAAAGGACTATGATTCCTATGACTCGGTCATCTACTCGTGTTACCATGGCAACGGTTGTTAGTTAAATGAAATGGCACATAAGTACTCTTGAGTTGGATTTGGGTTTCTTGTATAATAGCATTACATAAAAATAATTATGGAATAAGAAAACTTCGTCATATTTACTCTAATTTTATACACGCAAGAAAAAAAAATGGTTGTATATTGTGTTTTCAATAAAAATTAATTGACAATCGGTTTAGTAGTTAAGTTACGTTTAACTGTAGAATTTTGATAAATGATTTTATTACAAGCTACACGAAACTGTCTTTCTCTAACGATTTTAAATTTTAAAATGTTGACGATTAAGTTCAAAATCGAACTAGAAAATTTGAATTTTGTGGTAACTTGATGTACTGGCCACCGTACAAACACTTTACTGTATTTTTTTTTTTTTTTTTTTTTAACCAAATGATTTTGGCGTTTCGTATCTGACTATGAGAAGAAAGGCCGAAACAAACTCAGAGGTCACAGTCTCTTTTAAAGTCCAGACATAATCTCGGTCAGATCATGTGAAGACCATGTAGATTGGAGTCTGAAATGGTCTTTAGAGCACACAGATTGAGTGGACCTGTCCAGGCAATGCACGCATTTGTGACAAAATAATGTGCACAAAATTATTTGTGACAATTTTGATGATTAGAATCACTTCAAGACATAGTCTTCATGACAACAGACCATGAAATCGTGAAAACTTAACTACAAACTCAAACTCAAATCATTTATTTCAATTAAAACATTTATAGGCACTTTTGAATTGTCAAGGAGTCGGTCAGTAAGAAAAATGAAGCTACATGCCCATTCCAAAGCGTAGTAGGTACCTATGGAGAAGAACGGGCAAGAAACTCCATGGACACTTTTTTAAATTAAATTGTTACAAAAATATTAGTTACATCTATAATGTTGAATTTATAACTAAATGTGAGAATGATGTAAAAATAAAAAATAAAACTTACACGTCAAAAGCGTCTAGAGTAGGTACAACAAATAGAAACAAAAATAGTACTCACACCTGTGCTATGCAATTATATAATACAAAGGAGATTGAGTTTATACAATGCAAAGATGTCTTACACTCTTCAGCAGCTCCAACATTATTGTCAAACTAGCTTTTGCCCGCGGCTTCGCCCGCGTAGATGTCGGTTATCGCGTAAAAAAGTAGCCTATGTCCTTCTCCATATCCCCGGCTATATATCTGCCAAATTTCATGACGATCGGTTTGGCGGTTTAGGCGTGAAAACGTAACATCTGTCTGTATGTTACGTTTTCACGCCTAAACCGCCGAACCGATCGTCATGAAATTTGGCAGATTTGACAGACAGACAGACAGAGTTACTTTCACATTTATAATATTAGTATAGATGTTAATCAATTAGTTGTGGTTGTGGAGCAGGACCAGCATTCAGCCAAGCATTTTTATCAGCGATGTAATCCCCCAACTTATAATATGCCTGCCTGCATAATGTGCGTTTTATTCAAGATTTTTGTCTCATTCAGGAAGTATGTGGGGAGGAATTTTATTGTAACATTTTTAATACCAAGAAACTCAATAGTATTTCTTAGGATATACGCACACTCGACCGATACAATTAATTAGTACCCCGCATAGTGACTTCGACACGA
Source organism: Dryobota labecula (assembly GCA_947523025.1). NCBI lineage: Eukaryota > Metazoa > Arthropoda > Insecta > Lepidoptera > Noctuidae > Dryobota > Dryobota labecula. Next base: position 12,081,908 of record OX383301.1, read on the forward strand.
GTTCAAAGTTACATACGTAATGTTTTAGAAGCTTACGGTTCTTATCAGCTGTTATGACGTAGCCGTGATCAAGATGTGACGTAACACTCGCTAAAAATAGCACTTCATTATTGACCGCTTAATGACACGAATGAGTAACCTTTTCTTGTGTCAAGTTTACATTGCAAAAATGTAAATATACTGTGTAAAAATTATTTAATAATAGCATTACAAAACATCACGCATGTATTCCCTGAAGGTTTAAGCAGAGGTGTACCTATAGTACACCCAAATTTCACCAGTTTTGTAATGGACAAGTCTATTGCCATTAAACGGCCATGTTACAATAACGGCTATTAGCTGCCATGGCTTATTTTAATTGTTTTTTTTTTTTTTTTTTCTATTTGGTGTACCTACTCTGGACGCTTTTAACGTGTACGTTTTTATTTTTTATTTTTACATCGTTATCACATTATGTTATAAATTCAACATTATATGTGTAACTAATATTTTTGTAACAATTTAATTTAAAAGAGTGTCCATGGAGTTTCTTGCCCGTTCTTCTCCATAGGTACCTACGCTTGGAATGGGAATGTAGCTTCATTTTTCTTACAGTCCGACTCCTTGGCAATTCAAAAGTGCCTGTAAATGGTTTAATTGAAATAAATGATTTGAGTTTGAGTTTGACGGGCACAAATCCAGACTCACAAATAATACGAGAGACAATCAATTTTTTTTAAAGTGAAAACTTCTTTAAGGGGCGTTGAGCACTTTTTGAGTGAACAAAAATCATGGAACTCGCGTCATCGTCACCGAACGCTTTCCATGAGCTATATGTTTAATGTGTATGTACCTATGTGTACTTTTTGGGTGAACAAAAATCATGGAACTCGCGTCATCGTCACCGAACGCTTTCCATGAGCTATATGTATACTGTGTACATATGTATGTATGTGTACTTTTATGGTGAACAAAAATCATGGAACAGTGCGGGAATCGAACCCGCGACACGCATCGCAGCGTGCATTCTTGTTCTTGAGGTGGCAGCGGGGCGCGAATAAATTGTGCCGTGAACTTCGTTAATTTTGGGTTGAAAATGATATGTTTTACAATGTTAACAATGTTAAACCCGACGGACATTACATCATCATAGACGTTTATTTTGATGTAATTTTCAATATAAAGAGTAGTATAATATTGAAATAAAATGAGATTTAATCTACAAAATAAGGGTATGTTTGGATTTTTTTTCTATCGAGCGAACTTTGTCCAATTATGTAACGAGTACCTGACGTACCTACAGAAAGGTCTCAAAAGCAACATATAATTTTTTTACATGTTTAATCATTACCGTTTCTAAATAAAATGGCATTAAAATTACAGTTCCTAGAGGTTAACTTGAAGAACCTCGCCTTAATCACTGCTCCAACCATGCCGACAAATCTACTTCTTCTTCTATCTTCTATATTTACGAGTATAAAAGGAGAAAATGTCTGACTGGCTGACTGACTTGGCACAGCCGAAACTACTGAGACTAGGAATGTGAATGAAGGAGAGCCCTAAGAAAGGGATTTTTGAAAAATTCGACCTTTAAGGGGGTGAAAAGGGGGGATTTTGTTTGTATGAAAAACCTTATTGCTTGAGTTAATAAACTTGAAACTGAGAACGATTACTAATCTAAGTATGTTATAAAGATTGTAATTTTTCTAAACTATCCCCAAAAAGGGGATTGGGGTGTGTCAAAGTTTGTATGGAAGAATTTTAACGCACGGTCCGATTTACTCGAAACTCAGTATTTATACTAATAACCAAATAAAGAATAAAGTGTACCAGGGTTTTTCGAAAATCCACCCCAATGGGGTGAAAAGGAGTAGTAAATTTTACTGCGGGGCTTGATAAACTCTAAAAATCTACCCCTAACGGGGTGAAAAGGGGTAGTCAATTTTACAAGGTGGATTTTACTGCGTGGCTTGATTAACTAACAGTCAATTATTGAAAGAGTCACAATTTTTTTTTTTTTTTAAATTAAGCCCTTTGGTGGTGAAAAGGGAGGAACAGTTTATTTGAAGTTTTTATTTTTCTTCTGATCCATAACTTAAGAATAAATTATTAATAAGTAAAAAGATCTTAATCATTAATTTCCTAAAACTAACAGTTAAAAGGGGCGGAGGGGGTGTTACATTTTGTAGGAGAAAAAACGAAATCCACGCGGACGAAGTCGCGGGCAAAGTGCTAGTTTACTTATAATTAGATAACAATTTGGGTTCAGTGTCGTATTCGGTAAAACCGAAGACAAGACACGACACAAGGATAAAATGTATGGAAAATTCCACGCTTTTAAAATGCTAAGTCGCAACAGTATTATTCGGTAGTGCGCTAATTTATACATTTGGATGTATTCTTTATTCTTTTGGCTGTCAAACTGTTGTTCTATGTAAGTGTCAGACGGATAGACAGATCCTACAGTGTTGTTGTGCTAATCTGAGGCCCTAGTGCGAGTTTCTTTTAACCATCTCGATTTTACGTATCGAGCGCGTTCGGCATTCCGGAGTCGGACCAATCGAAGTGCTGAACGCGCACGATGCGTAGTTTCGAGATGGTTAAAATAAACTCACACTGGGGCCTCTGTTAAAATCTCACTGTGAAAACTAAGGTGAAGTGAACTGCCCGAAGAATTGCCAAACATAAGGGGCAGTAGGCAGGGCACATTGCTCGCAGAACAGATGGCCGATGGAGCCGAAAGGTTCTGGAATCGCCCTCGTACCGGAAAACGTAGCGTTGGAAGGCCTCCCACAAGGTGTACCGATGACCTTGTGAAGGCCGCAGGAATGCGCTGGATGCGGGAAGCACAGAACCGGTCGAAATGGCGGTGCTTGGGGGAGGCGTATGTTCAGCAGTGGACGTCTTTCGGCTGAAATGATGAACTGTCAATCCCTAGCATCAGCAGGTGGGATGACAGTTATTTATTATTTATTTATTTAACATGGTAAGTACCTAACTTATAAACTTAACCCCACAAAACCATTGCAAGTTGATTGGCTCTATAGCTTAGATTATAAACCAACTGAGGAATTACTCATTCATCATCATTTTTCATCATTTCAACCGAAAGAAGTCCACTGCTGGACATAAGCCTCCCCAAGCTCCGCCACATCGACCGGTTTTGTGCTTCCCGCATCCAGCGGATTCCTGCGGCTTTCATAAGGTCATCGGTCCACCTTGTGGGAGGCCTTCCAACGCTACATCTTCCGGTACGCGGTCGCCACTCCAGAACCTTTCGGCCCCAACGGCCATCTGTTCTGCGCGCAATGTGCCCTGCCCATTGCCACAAGGAATTACTAACTCATCTAAAATACATCACGCATTTTTACACATCTCTCTTTGATTTTTATTTTATTGTTTCTAATTTGTGAGTCTATCATTGATTTTTATATTATGCCCTATCCCTTTACATTTACTAAATAACTGATTTAATCGAATCGGGGGCGTCGGCCGTCGCCCACGGACCCATTATGATTACTTACCGTGTGGTGGGACCCTGATGGTGATCTGCTATACAGGTATTCCTAGTGCAGACACTAGTCTCTCACAAACTAGTGTCACATAGTTTTTAAGCATGTCTATAAGATGCTTGTCTAACTGAACAGACAGCTGTGCTGCTGAGGAGTCTGTTGCGCCACTTCTTCTTCCCAGCTAAAGGCTCCTACAAACATACGCGACACGCGACGCGACACAAAGACATCGCATGCCGCGCGACGAGCTGTCTCTTTGTGTCGCGTCGCGTGTCGCGCCTGTTTGTAGGAGCCTTTCAGCACTAGGAAGTGGTGAAGGGCACGCGTTTTGGAGGACTGTCTTATCCAATTTTGACGTTCGCAAAGTGCCAATTCTCAGCCTAATATAAATAAATGACTTTTTTTTTTTAATGTTATTGTTTGTGAAGAGAAAGTTAATTATTAGAATTTGACTTCAAACTCACTCTCACTCACTCATTCTCCTAATTTTTCTCGTTGATATTTTTACTACTCGATACGCCCTTTTGCCGATACGATACCAATACCGATGCTCTTATAAAAATATCGGCGATACCGATACGCTTATTGAATTCAAAAATGAAGGTAAAATAAATAAAACACAAATCAGTTTATTTTTTTAATTAATATAAAAAGAACAAATAATAGGACAAACTAAATAAAACCGTTTAAAACTGTAGACAGGTTGAGATTAGTTAATAGTTTTAGTAATTAAAATTAACATTGATGAGAAAAGTATCGTTGAATCGGCTTATTCCACAAATCCCCCCTGAAAATCCCCCTTAGGAGGAAAAGTGAAATCTATAAAAACAGTCTAGAATTCACCCCTGATAAGATATTCTTCCCGTTCAGGGGGGAAAACTAGAATTGAAAATAAAAACTTATTCCTAAACCCCCCTGAAAGTGATTTTTTTACATTAGGGTTCAGTTTTCCCCACTGAGGGGGATTCTCTGGGGGATTAGTGACATAAGCAGGGGTGAATTCTAGACTGGTTTTTATATATTCCACTTTTTCTCCTAAGGGGGATTTTTCAGGGGGGATTTGTGGAATAAGCCGTTGAATCGGTCATAAAAATATCGCCGATGCCGATATATTGGAAAACTTCGAGTATCGCCGATATATCGGCATTGGTATCGGTATCGGATGCATCCCTAATTTTTACAGAGTACACCGGCAAATCCAATAGCGTATTTATGGTGTACATTTCGGTGTCACCACTCGGTTCTCGGCATTCGGCACTCGGCCGCAAGTCAAGTGTGTGTAATTCTCCGAAGGTTAATTCCCTCGTCGTCAGTCGTCACCATCAGCGTTTATTAGAGTTGATTAGTCTCTACACAGCTCTGCCGCTCTTATCTACAACACACACTTTGTTTCAATTTCCACTAGGTGTACCGCACAAGAACAATTTGTTCGAAGAATTCCGTACAAAAATTAAATAGGTACATGTATGTATGCGACATTGCGCTGGCAATCTGCTGGTAGGTATAGCTTGGAAAATTGCGATTTAACACATTACTGTTTTACATTTTTTTATTTTCTTTGATTTGGAAAAAAAAAAAAAAATATTTTAGTACATGGAGGACTTAAGCTAATAAAAGACAAAATGGAAACCATAGTCACCAGAAAGCTAATTACAAAACCTTACGTATAGACTTATAATTATAGCTAGCTTTTGCCCGCGGCTCCGCCCGCGTAGATGTCGGTTATCGCGTAAATAAGTATTCTATGTCCTTCTCCATATCCCAGGCTATATCTCTGCCAAATTTCATGACAATCAGTTCAGTGGTTTAGGCGTGAAAACGTAACATACAGACAGACAGAGTTACTTTCACATTTATAATATTATAGTATAGTATATAGTATGGAGTATGGATTTATGGTGTGAGCATAAAAAAAAAGTAAAAAGCAATATAAATACTTGGTTTGCAATTATATATGACTGAAACATTAGAGAAAATAATAAAAAATACGAAATAATTATCAAATATACTTAAATTAGCTTACACTCACAGCCGCCACAGAGCAGGATAATGAAGGGTATATAGGCCAAGGCATCTGCGTGTATTAATGACGTCATCTTCGTTAAACCTAGGTTTTCCTGACAGTTACATAGCACAGATAAGGAATACTACAGATTAAGAAACTGAATGAGTACGTACTTACAAACTACTACCATTGAGCAACCAAGTTGTAGTAATAGACCAGGAAAATGCTCAGTTGATAATGAATAAGGAAACTGTTTAACTGGGTACCTGTGAGATGCCTTGGTCCCTCGGATGGAACATATGTACTTTACTTTCAATGATGAATCAACGCAACTATGTGTTGTCCACTGTTGGTGCTGTAATTGTTAACTTGGCCGTAACTTCCGTCTTTTGAATCCAGTCCAACACACCACATATTCTCTCGTCATCTATAGCTTGACTGGAGCTTGTCCTTAATTACAATAACTAACGGTAAATTTTTAATCAGGTAATTTGAAATACAATTAATACATTTAAATTAATAACGAACTAAAAAATATAATTACCTAACCTAACTGAAACTATTATATAATAAACTAGAATATGGCGTCGAAAAATTCCTCCGCATAGCTGTCAACTGGTAATGTACCCAAGAGCCCTAGTAGCATTTTTGTTGGCGTTTGGTTGGGCCACATACCTCTGAAGGTGGCCCAACTAAATGCCAACGGAAAGTGCTACTAGGGAGATTGGCAACATTGCCACGTTGTATGGCAATGCTTAGCCTCTGTAGTGCTATTCTGTCAAAATTTCACCGTGTAAACTTAGGTGAAGAGCTTGAAGTGAGCTGTCTTTCCAGCTGAGGCTTTTTTTTTTTCTTTTTTTTAGGATGGGAAATCATCTAATGATTCCACTCCCTTCCGCTCCACCAGGAGCGGGAGGGGTCCCGCTCTGGGTGGAGCGGAAGGGAGTGTCAGACTCTTACTGACTAAAACCCACCCATGTTCCTTCCTGGGCCCTTTATGTTCAGGGGCAGCGGTACCCCTTTCGGTCAATCCCGCTGATCCGGCAGGCTTGGGCCCTAATGGGCCCCCTCGTCGTTGCTGACATCTTGGAATTGACACTATTGATAGCTCACTCCACACTCACTTCACCTAAGTTTTCACGGTGAGATGGTTACAGAATAGCACTGCTGGCCAAGGTAAAAAATAAATAAAAAAATCTGGCGTATCAAATTTTTTTTACGGAATATTCTAATGGGGAGGTCTTTTATTTCGTACCTCCCGATTAGAATATTACGAATATATTTTTATTAAATTATTTAACATTTACCAAGAAATCAAGTCAATTGTGACTTGATTTCTATTTCTTGGTAACTTAGTATATAATTTATTTTGTTCTATCGAAGCATGGCATAGAATATGGAACCAGCGTGTAGCGGGCATATACGTTTTTTTTTTTTCTGACTTTTGAAGCAATGGTTTAGAAAATGCTTCAAAATCAATCAGATTGCTATTGATATAATTGATAATGTGTTACGCAATTTGAGTGCAGAGTTCTAGAGTTTAAATTCCCCCACTATCTCATAGCTAAACGTCCCCGGGAGCACTCATAGGCTCTGATAAATCCCTCCTTGGCTCGGTTCTGTTGCCCCTGACCTGAATGCGGAATCTGGCAAATTGGCTACGACTTAGCTTTATTTTTACAGAAATGTAACACTTTTTATTGTGTTTTTATTTTATACTTGCTTTTAGATCCCGAATGGTGCAGTGGTGTTCCTAAAGGCTACGTAATGCGGATTCGATTGCAGAATAGTGACTGACAAATAATTAAAATAGAAGTGTCTGTTTGTAATGTAATAATAAAAGCTTTTACTAAATGCATATAAAAGTATATACGGTACCTAAGTAAAAAAAAACATGAAAAAAACTGTCTCTCTGTCTATTTGTTTCGGCTAGTCTCCGAAACGGCTGGACTGATTTGGACGTGACTTTCACTGGCAGATAGCTGATGTAATAAAGAGTAACTTAGGCTATTATTTTTGTAAAAGCCACGCGGGCGTAAAAATTCGACAATCCCTTACACGTTCCGAAAACTCCACTTGAAACCAAAATCAAGTTTAAGTTATAGTTCTAATCACTATTACGAACCCAAAGGACTTTTCTCATAAATAAATTAGTCAAGGGTTGTCAAAATTCTCCTTTAAAGTACTTAAACGATATGAAAATTACAAACCCCAGCACTTAAAACTGTCAGGAGATGGCACAAAAACAGTCAAGTACTAGCTAAGTTGCGTGATTAGTGTTAAGCACCATAAATCACTACTAATAACAGGCGATACAAATCAGAACACTCAGTTTGTCAACTGACTTTCTTTCTGTTTTATCTACTCTACCGTTTCTGCCGATATGGCATTTTGTAGTTTTTGGATTGAATTCCGTTCAAGCCAAAAATCCCGCCGTATCCCAGTAGTTCCATTCTCTAGTTCCAATATGGGACTACTGGGATTTTTTTGTCCCAGTAGTTCCATGGAACTAGCATACAGGCTGTGGCGTAAATAGAGGTCCAACGTTTAGGGGTCGATATACCATATATTACCACTATTTACGCCACACCCTGTATGCCAGTTCCATGGAACTATTGGGAGAAAAAATCCCAGTAGTCCCATAATGGAACTAGAGAATGGAACTACTGGGATACGGGGAAGATACAGTCGCCCAGTTCCCTTCAAAACAGGCTTTCCCACTGTTCAGAGGGTCGTGGAATACTACCTAGGGACAATAGCAAGATCTTCGTCTACTCTCATGTATGTACGAATTAGTTAGAAAAGCTTACTGTGAAAAAATAATGACAGTCAGCAAGGTGGTAACAGGACTGTCTGTTACCAACTTGCCACGCCACTCGTGGAGCCTCTTATAATGTAAGTGAGAGGATGCAGCAGCATGATACCCTACGTGGATGTGTGAGGATGCAGCAGCATGATACTGTGGGCTTTTAGAGGCCCACACAGAGTAGCAGAAGTAGGTAGAAGTAAATAAAACAGGTAAACCCCGGAGCAGTCATGTGACACTGGAGTAAGGAAAAACAATAGGGAATAGAAAAGTCAAAATAGAATTTAAAAATATCCTTCTAAAAATTGGCCATGGCTAAAAATGCAGCAGCGTGATACCGTATTTTTGGTAATTACAACGTACTGTGATCACTCACTTGTTTGTTTTACAAGCTTGGTAATTCTGGCAATCACATATTATTGTTTAAAAGTTTTTGGCTATGGAAGAGCCATGAAGCAATAGACGTTTTCTAACCCTTTATTTTTGAACAGACTGGTATGAAACTAAATTAACTCCTTAGCTGTCAAACTTGAAATTAAACTATTGTTAACTGATTACCATTAGTTCAAAATGAAGTGTTAACTATTGAGCCGAGCCGCGTGGCGAAGTAGTCGGAGTTTTCAAGGATTTTTCGATAATACCATGAATTGGTAATGCCAGAGTTACTTACAAGTTATTGCTCAGCAAAAACTTTTCTTACTGTTCGAAGGATAGACGAACAATATAATGTCTCTTCATTGGCCTAGTAACAGGAGTTTTTAGGATATAGTTCCCGATTTTTTAGCCGGTTTGAAACCTCAGGAATAGAAAATATTGGTCGATATTTTTGGTAGGTACTACAACAATTCACATGGTCTTGGATTAGAATTGGGAGAAAAACACGGTGATAGTTTTTCTCGCTGTTATTTTGGAAGAGATCCATTACTCTTTGTTTTTAAAGTCGGATGTGTCCTAAGAATGAACAAATAATAAATTTGTCGGCATTCCTGGGGCCTAAGTCTACTAATTTACAAACGTTGCAATGGTCTCGCTTGTGAGTATTTGACAGTGTTTGTATGGCAAATCTGTCAAAAACTCACAATGAAGAGACCATTGCAACGTTTGTACATTAGTAGACTTGGCCCCCTGATTGGTTGCTCAGCAATGACGAAATATTTACTTTTCTGCGATTTTGTTCAACAGTATTTTGTCTATGTTTGCCATTTGTCGCATTGGATACCAAAAAGCCGGGATGGTTTCTCGGTGAAACAGTATGAGATCCCTTCTGTAAGCCACACAACAGTACAATTCTGACCTCTGCCTACACTCCCAAGGATTATAGGCGTAACGATATAGCGTTACGTAAAATATAAAAACTCATTAGTTGCTTAGGTAAGTTCCCGCGATCAACTCGAAAGAGAGATTGTTCTGTAGTTCTCAGGGGGAGCGAGAAGGCAGATGTGTAAAGAGTTTATACTATTTTTACCTTACTTTTGTAACCAACCAACGTGTGACGTCAGAGGTGATGGGTAAGTGACATTTGAGGTTTCAAGAGGTATTCACTGAAAATATTGTAGGTACATGTTTTAGCATAGTTAATTAGTCAGTACCTAACGTTAGAGTGGAATTCTCGGCATATAGTTTTTTGTGGAAGCAGGTATGGATGGATGTTCTCTTGCAGTATTCTCCAGCGAAGACTCTCTCCTGGACTATGGTTAGTCTTCTGGCGAATATGGGACTTTATGGAAAATAATAAGGTTACCTTTGATAAGAGATATAAATATAAGAGGAGTAAGTATAGACATGTACACAAAGTATTCTCTTTCTGTGAATATTTTGTTCAATGTGGCCCAAACCACATGTCAAACAACTGTCAACATATTTTGAGCTATCCACATAGATTCATGACGTCATCATATTTCACCTCTCTTTAAAGGTCATCGATCCCATTCATCGCAGTCTCATTACCTAATTAACATGCTTCTATAATAAGTGAACGAGTAAGGTTTGAACCCTGAACTTTCCAGCTCGTCGAGTCAAGTCCACTGCATCATTAGTATCTAAAACAATATTTCTGTCGTCCATAGCTGTGACGATAACAATTTTGGCTGTATGTTAATGACTTATACCACACTTGAGTTTGAATTCTATGTCGAACAAAATAAAGTGTGTTTTTGAGTGTTGATAATTTTGACAGTTACCAGCCAGCGATGGTGGATTTAGGTGGAATAAACAGGTTTGGGTCGCCTCGTTCGTCTAGTAGAAGGTGCCTCTTCTGACGTCGAGGTTCTGGGTTTGATTCTCGTGTTGCGCCACGTTGCTTATCCTTGACTTGGAGGCGGAATTTCTGATTGCAATTATACTCTAAGCAAGATTTTTTTCGGTTTCGTACAGCGACTGTTTTTTTTTTTTTCTTATTGGTTTGGTACGACCCGGGAAAAAGGTCAAAGGTATACTTTTCGGCATAGAAACAGTCAACAGACAGTGTCTGCTCGTGTATGTACAAACGGACATCGATGGGGTTTCAAAGAATAAGTTTTACATAAAAGGGAAACCTGAAAACATATTTTCAAAGTTTTTTTTTTTAATGTTAGATTTATGTAGGTTAGGAGAACGCCGGAGTAAAATAGTAAAACTTTTTAACGCTAACTTCTGCCCGCGACTTCGTCCGCGTGAAATTTCTTGTTCCCCCGTCCCACCCCGTCGCATCACATCGCCCGCCCGCGCTTGTTACATTGTTGCAATTTTCTTAAGTATTTCCATTTTTTTTTTTTTTATAAATTATATTCTAACTTACGACCAATTTTTTTTTATCGGTCCAGTGTTTTCGGAGTTTATTCGGTACAAACAAACAAACAAATAAAAAAGTATTTCCTATTTATAATCCATACTAATATTATAAATGTGAAAGTAACTCTATCTGTCTGTCTGTCTGTCTGTATGTTAGGTTTTCACGCCTAAACCGCTGAACCGATCGTCATAAAATTTGGCAGAAATATAGCCTGGGATATGGAGAAAGACATAGGCTACTTTTTTACGCGATAACCGATATCCACGCGGGCGGAGCCGCGGGCAAAAGCTAGTATCAGTATAAATTGATACCACATTTTAACGAATAAAATAAATATCCCAGATCCTTATTAAATCAATTCTATATTTCCCTGTAAAATAAACATTCAAAATATTCACGAAGAATGTATGTGAATGTTTAAATGTTTTTATACCTACTTTTGATATGACGAAAAAACTTCGTACTGCTTATTATTTTAAAGTAAAAAATATATAAAGAATGAATGTTACTAAGTAGTTTGTAAGGATAGGTTAGTTTTAGTTATCTATATTACGGTACTAATCATATCGTATACGTATACCATACGGTCATTGCCCTACATGGGTTTTAAAAGCACCGTACCACTCATACTGCATGCCCCATAAGAGTCAGACGACGTCCAACCTGTAGGACGATGGCTGCGAGCTTGCCAACGGCCTTTAATAACGGGAACACCGACAGAATTCACCCACAGACGAAAGCCGTCCCCATTCGCAGGGACCAAGAGATCCAACTCCATAGATTAGGAGCTAAGGACGTCTGAGGCTTTATAACATATGCACTTATTACACGACATAAGCCTAGATAGTAAATTTAGTGATTTTTCTTCGAATATTAAGCACTTTTCAACTTCTTCCCCCTATTTAACCCTTCGGGGTTGGAATTATCAAAAACGCTGGGACACGTATAAATTAATTTTCAATTGTTAGCCTAAACACAAAATTTTAAGATCCTAACTTCAAAACTGACGGACTTTCATACAAACTTCCATCCCCTATTGTACCCCTTTAGGGGTGGAATTCCCAAAAATCCTTTCTTAGTGGATACTTACTCTTCACAAAGAACACACCCTCCAAATTTCATGTCACTAGGACCAGCGGTTTGGGCTGTGTGTTGATATATCACTCAGTCAGTCAGTCAGTCAGTCAGTCAGTCAGTTTACCATTTTATATATATAGATGCACTTTATTACACGAAATTATAATGACAGCCTCATTAATCTGACTCTGACTTCCCGGAATTTCAACCTTCAACAAAGTGTATTATAGATACGTTCTATCTTAACACTTGTCAGATTCTGACTCAAGAAACAGACGGAAGTCAAGAGCCACCAGATTAATGTCTAGGCACAAATGAACCATAGACTAACCTGTAATAAACTCCATATATTTGGACAAACACATACTAGGTTCATTGAATGAAAACAAGCCTCAAACATACAAAGAAACATTCCAGAGAAATGTGGAGACCGACTGACAGTATGGCGCAGCGAGCCAAACCATCCGATTTCTATTACACCGTCTAAGGTTCATAAACTAGAGTCTTTGGCATCACGCTCGAAGGCATTAGAACCAATAGAACAACGACAAGGCTAGACCCTCAGAGGATGCTCGACAATTCAAGATCGAGCAATTGACGACAAATTAGTGGAAAAGCTTACCCTCTACTAAATTACAGAGCGATATAAAGAAGATTGGTAAACTTTTTTTTGGCACAAACAAAACCTAATTCATTGCTCCGCTCGCAAGAGCAACGCCGCATTCGTAAACAAAGACCGAGCAAGCTACAGCGCCGTCCAAAATAGCCCCCTACGACGATGCCGAAGACGACGATTTCTCGTTATACTTTCGTGTTTTTATCGAGTCGAGACGAGCCCCGGTGTCGGCGTAGCGCTCGCAATGTTTTCCTCCAGCGCTTTATCTCTCTCTGCCTCTCTGCTCTTTGACATCGGCTGACGTATACAACCTCGACTCCGCTCATTATAAACCTTATGCCTAACAACTAAGGCCGAAATCCCCCCGAACGTTCTTTCTTGAATTTACAGACTCATTAAGCGTCATTCGGAAATTTTGGATTTAGTAAACAGAATTTTAGAGAACGATACGAAACAAATGAGAAATACAAAACAAGTTTTAATTCCCCTCTCTGATTAAAATCGACTAATGAAAATTAGTGCTTTTATGTTTAATTAGGGCGCTACGAATATTGAAGCCTCTCTAAGTTAGTTTTGCTGTCTTGCCAAACTGACGACATCTACAGCATTTGCTACGACATACGGAAACATGAATAGCGTGGTGCGTTTAGAAATAGTCGACAATGTTAGTCAAGGCTAGTGTATATTTCGGCAGTGTATGTGAAATGCGCGAGTAGCGGCGGCGGCGCGGTGGCGCGGCGTGGACAGCGCGGCGCGATTGTCAAGCGCTGGTTGGTGCTCGGGCGGTCGCTGACGCAACGCGCGACCTCTTTGTCCGGCCCCACGGACTCCGGCGGAATGTCCGCGGAGCCGGCCTCGCCTGCGCCGCACCGCCGTCCGCGCTCGAGTAATTACGAATGTCAAATGTTATCGCACGCAACCGTCCGCCGCGCCGTCCGCACTCCGCTGCGCCGCTCTTCATAATAATAAAACCTGATATTTAAAACGGAACGTCCTTCTAACGCCGTGTAGTTGCGCCGACGCCAATCTACGATAATAATAAGCCGGCTACCTAGAAAGCGTTGCGCTACAGCGCTGTCCTACCAAGTATCGTTAGACGATAACAAGTCGTGAAGCGCTACAGCGCCACGAGCGCGCGCCACGTAGCGCTCACATAAGTACGGCCAGTTCTATGCGCGCCTGTATAGCTATTAAATGTATATAGAATATATAGTAGTAATCGCTCGACGCAGCGGTATTATGTCGGAAATATACCGGCCGCGCCGCGCCTCAAGCCGGTATACGGTTTTGCTATTTAGTTTGTATGGGAAGCTTATTTTCGATTTTTTAATCTTGTAGAAGGAGTTATGGATTCGGTTCTTTTGTTAAAATATAAAGTATAGGGTAAGCTTTCCTTGAAGCTATATGGGGTATGTCTTGTGTCTCAATTTTTTCCGAAAATTTTAAAATTACAGTGATTTTAGACAACGCTACATAGTTTAATTCAACATCAAACACCTGTTTAAAACTTGTACTACTACATATTAGATAACATTTGTATTTTTTGGAAACAAATATAAATGAAACAAAAAAATATTTCGAAAAAACTCTGAATTAGTAATATTTTCTTACCTTCTTAATGTATAACTTACGTTAATAAAATAAGCTAAAATCGTTAAAAGTTATTTTCTGAAATATTATAAAACAATGCACTAGGTAATGGCCACGTATATTATTTTTTTTTTAAGTTGGGCCGTTTGATATTTTGAAACAATTCTTTATCATACGTAAAACTTACTTAGTTTTGAGAGAGATCTCTGAACTTGGTAGACAGTGCCAGTCATTATTATAGTACTCAATTAGTATTCTTCAATTATGCATGTAGAGAGAGACCTTTATTAATTGTTACTTCTCTAGTCAAATAATCGTTCAGAGTTCTTCATTGGTTTTATTTCTCCGCTCTTGTTAACCATTTCTTTTTTCATTTTTTTTTTTTTTCATTTAATTTATCAAAATGTTTGCCGGATCATCTACGAACAACTCCAATCAAAAACACATGCAAGGAAATAATAAGCTTCTTTTAGTAGTGTAGTCTTATGATATTTTTCAGACCTTGCATAGGATTAGATTTATTAATGAAAATTACTTAAACCAAACAATGTACCTCATAAGTAAACGTTCTTGGACAATATGCCACGTGATGTGATTGAACTATAATATAGAAGTTAATGGTTTAAATAACAAAGTCGTAACAAACAAATACCTAAGTTTATATGAGGAACCAAACTGATGCACTTTCCAGGATGTGTCTAGATAACATAATGCTAAGCCGGCTCCAAAATTATTTTAAGGTGATTTATTTACCTAAAATAGGTAGTATAGTGTGGTAACTAATGCTAAAACAAAGCTCACCAAAGTGGTAATAACAGATGTACTGAGACAATAAAACATTTTTTTTTTTTTTTAATTTGTCTGTCTCTTTTAAATCAATGACTACTCGAAAGCTGAATTCTAAAATAAGCAAAATGATAGACATTCTAATAAGACTAAAACTAAAATGTTTAATACCATCAAAAAAGTCAAAGAAATAAATCTATGAATTATTCTACATTTTGGAGATTTATTAAAAAAAAAACAAACTCTGAAGCGGGCCTAAGTATTACAAGGTCCAAAACCCTACGCCGAAGTTCATCTGTAACCGCAGCGCGCGTACACGCTCATTTCTCCAACATTTCTGTCACTACCTAGATATAAACATGAACAAAGAAAAACCCAAATATGCAACCGGCTCGTGGCGCGGCCCGTCCCTCCGTCAGCTATAGCGTGGCCTTATAGATGGTTGTTTGCGCTCACAGAGTGCGGTGAACAGCGCTCACCGGCGGCGCGCGTGTGTGCGCGTGCACGGACACAGCGCACACCGCCGCGCGCGCACACAACCGCGCGCCTGTACGGGTGCGTTCCGAAACCGCTCTCTATTCTATCTATGCGAAGGCGTCGTACCGCCACGTATAGCGGGCACGCTCAGGGCGAGGAATTTAGAGGCGGGGGTCGTATCGTTAATTGTTATGAAGTTGATTTCGGTCCTGAAATTCCGAAATAGGTATTTTGAAATAACGCCTCTTTTTCGTCAACGAAACGGCGACGCTACACTGCGTATCGCTGTTAACCTATTTTTGCACGAGCTGATCTCGAAGCGTCGACGTCTCGATAGAGCGGTCGGTGTGATTGTAAACATATGTTTTCGTTTATGAGTGCGTCGAGTCGGCTTGTTATCACTGCGCGTGATAACGACGTGAATGCGGCCTTGTGCCATGCAGTTAGGGTTTAAAATTGATCGGCGTGGACTGTTCGACGTATTGCCAATCGCGAAACAAGTCCATGGTTAGCGAATTGACTGACCACGGAGGGGTCTCCAGGTCACGGCATTGGTGCTGAACTGCTGATGACTCGGTACAATAAGTTGGAAGAACTTTGAAAAAGTTAGGAGACTTGTTGACTTTATTCTAGCAGTGAGGTAGAATTATAGTTCTCTCTTTGTCCCGTTTTCATTTTCGATATTAAATTTAGAGTTCTTCAGATGTAGGAATGTAGATAATTTCCTCAGCTTTTCAAACTTTTGAAACAACACAAAAACTATAAATAAACAAATTGAAATTGTTAGGCATGTAGCGACAAAGACCATTTGTTACCAATTCGCTTCATACTGGAATAAACAACGCAAGAAATTAATCTAATAGAGCGACTCATACTCTTATACCAACTCGAAAATACATTCAGCAAATCAGCACAGTAACAACACTAGCTGGACTGTTTACAACGCTATGCATCGCATGTTCCATATCAACAGGACGCTAGCCCCGATGGTGGGCCAGCAGTGTATGTGTAAACAGTTTTTTAGCCTGTCATCTGGCACCAACATGCGCCAAAGTCCGAAAAAGATGTCATTCCCCTTCATTCGGTCCGTCTTTGACTATGATTCAAAGTCGACGCTCCGTCGCGGCCTCTATTCGAACAAAACATTCTACTATCGTTCTCCAACTCACTCACAAACCCACCCACATTCACCTTTCTCAAAGCAAATCTCGCGTGGAACGATAAAACTTCGACTTTGCACACCGTAGTGGTCGCTAATCCCGAAATTTCTACCACGAACGAACGAAACACGAGTTTCAAGACTTTTTACAGTTCATCGCGTGTTGTTTCTGCAACGTGACTGCTAAAGTGACCTTAGGAAACCAGTGGAACGAAGAGTTTCGGAACTCGGTGAGTTATTCTCTCGCTGTTGAGTCACGCAGAGTGGAAAAGAATCGAGTTCGCGTGTTAATGGCAAAGTTTAGGTTGGCTGAAAAACTGAACAGAGCTGATGTAGCACCAAAATAATTGTGCGCTCATTAAAATACACTTGCATGAGTTTCGGGAATTCAACGTATGGTTCTTTTGTCGAAATGATGAATCGTTTCTAAATGTGGCGGGCACAATATATTATCTGAAATAGGTACTATCACGGACATCCGAATGGGACCACCATAAGGACTATTCTTGCTTGCAGCGCTTGGCCGCTATAGTAACGCATACCTACGCTCATCAACCAATAGCATCGCAGCATCAGATTTTTGCTGAGCCCCTTGCTATACCGGAAACTTTATTAAAGAAATAATTACATAAAAAGGAATAGAATAGAATAGAATTCTATTCTATTCTATTCTAAAAAATAAAAAGGAAGAAAAATTACTATTAACTAATCTAAATGTAAAAATGAAACTAAAACTAGTCTAATAGACCGCTACCAGTAGGCAATGTGCCCAAAATGCTGGCAGCATTGCCACGTTGTAAGGCAATACATAGCATAGCCTTTGGGCAAAAGCCAGCATTTTGGTCACATGTTGCGCCGACCAGACGCCCAGATAATTCTTTAATAATTCCTTGCTATTGTAAATAAAATAAAAAATACCGTAAAAAACCAGCCGAGGTGGTCAGACATCTGTGATCATTGAAACAGATTCTGAGAAATGTATTTAAACAATAGTTTTTTTTTTCTGGTCGGCGCAAAAATGAGCGGTAAACAGATTTGGACAACCGTGAGCACGGGATTTTGTTTTGAAAGTGTGCCGATTCGGATGTCCCCGATAGTACGTCACATTAACAATAGAAATGGACAGTTACCCTTTGATCACAAATATGCTCTTTTCAAATCTTTAGTCGGAGCTACAATTAGCTAATAGCAATTGGACATAATATAAACTACCTCATCAACACTAATTATTAGTAGTAGATATCCTATCCCAACTTCTGCCAATCAGTAGGTACATAAGTACTTACAATAAGTAAAAGACATCATCAGCAAATCACTACTAATCTCACATTACATTAACTCTCAAGAATTTTCCAAATTCTTCGTACAAAAGTGAAACAGAAAACAAAGCAATGTTATAATGACATTAAATTAAAGATGGCGGCCGTAGGTTACGTATGAAAGGCGTGTGTTGCTCTGTTGCTCGCAACACGTCACATGGATGCCGCAGTCATGACTGGTTGCTCGAAACATTCTACCATTCGTAACATCGCTCGAGTTTCATTCGAGTTTTCAAGCCAAGCCACTTAGACGCGAAACTCGAGCTACGAAGGAAACCAGCTCAGAGCGAGTCGTACTTTCCACAGTACAAGAACAAAATTCTGTGAAAACCGCAGGCAAAAGAGATAGAATTTATTTTAGGAGATCACGAAGATTCTTGTCGTTATTTCGTCAAAATGTTTCATGAAAATAATAATAAATATTAAATCATATAGCGAAATTGTTTATTTTATAAATTACCAAATCATGTTTTTTTATTGTAAAATAACATAACAATATCAACTCATATCTAACAACATAAACATATTTACATTGTACGCGCGTCCACTCGTCCACCTCGTGAATTGCGTAGCACTCGTAACCCCGTGATGTCTTAATTGCTCATATTTTGCAAAAGACATCAACGAGTGCTACGTCGAGCCGCTACGAACCCTAGGTCATTTGAATTGTTATCGAAAACTCGACGGAACTCCCTTCCTAAACGTCAAACTGCCGCATAGAGACCGATCGCAACCCCACTCAAAGACACGCTTCATTCAGCCTTAAAACATAACACAAGTTATTCTCAAAACTCTTCCTCCGACATCATCAACAATTCATATAAAATAATAATTTCACAGTTATGGTCCACAAACATGGTGTCAATCGAAAAGAAAATCTGAAAACAGAGGAATATAGTCTGTGGCGGCGCTGTCGGTCCGGGCCGCTAGGTGGCAGCACATAGCTCGCTATTCACAGCGTATATTATTTACCGCGTTTATATATGTATGTCGTTATATAAGTGAACAGAAAGCTACGTTCGGTGGGCGCGCGGCGCGCGACCGGCCGGGCTGCGGGGGGCGGCGGGGGCGCGCGGGCGGCGGAGGGGGGCGCCACACACAGGCGCTGGCACACGCACACAGGCGCGTGGCGCCGCGTCCGTGTGTATCGAACGAGCGAGCGCGCCAACCGACCGACTCGACGTATTCTTATTATTATGAAAGGAGAAACGCTTTTTGTAGGGCAAGAACTAAATTTGTAGTATTACGGCTGCCGATAATAAAGATCGTAAACGCATTTCAGTTCGCTGAAGTTTGCCTGGTGGCTCATAGATGTCGCGCTTCCTATCGGCTCGTAGCTTAAGTTTTCTGCGTCAGACTTCTTGCTATTGCCATTACGTGATCATGACGACGTGATGTGTGAAGCGTATTGACTATAGAGCAGTCGTTGTGGCGCACTACACTCTTACCAGCTCCGAACGTACTTTATGTTAACCGTAGCATTTACATAGTAATGCGTAAGATGCCTATCTGTTTAATTGTATTACGTTAAGCTCAATTTCAAACTTATTTGACGAAATAAGTTGCGATTTTGTATTCAAACATTCCGGCAGTTTTCTACCATGATAGAGTCTTCACTTAGATAATGTTGTAGTACAGTCATTATGATAATAAGTAGGTAGGTCCTACAATATGTACGGTGGCCAAAAGTTACCACAAACTGAAATTTTCTTGTTCGATTTTGAACTTAGTCTTCAACACTTTACAGATTAAAATCGTTTGGAGAAATTTGACAATTTCGTGTTGCTTGATGTGCTGGCCACTGCACAAACGAATATTTAGCTGAAAAAGAAACAAGAGAAAATATGAAAATCGGAATACTTTCATCACTGCTCTTGGTCCAAAGAAAAGTCTAAACAAACTTTTAAACAAAATATACCTACACATACAATAAGTTGAAAACAAAGAGTATGGTGTTGCACATCGTCGGTAGGTGGCGCCGGCGACGCGATGCGTCATCGTGAGTGGTCTCATGACGGGAGACGATGGCTCCCGCCAAAACTCGAAGCGCGGGAAATGCAACAACTTTCACACGTATACTTTGACAGAACGAACGCTCACCTACAAAATATCTTCGTAATATGTCGAAAATGTACAAAAGTACATCAGATTAATATTAATACATATAACTTAATATATTATGATGATTTGAATACAATATTTTTTTTTGAATTCGCTACTCCAGATAGGTACGGCGCGTTTAATTTTTTATTTACTTTTGACTACGCCAGCTTTTAATGTGTTCATCAAAATATAGTTTATGTTAATTTAAAGAGTATTTGGTAGGTAAGCTTTTAAACTGAAAAGCTAGAATGCAAAATCTATAGTTTGACCGAAACTTTAAAATTGAGGTCGTGACAAATAGAATTTTACAGTTTGGATTTTGGAAAGTAAGTTGGAATATTGACACGGAATGTCTCTGACAGAGTACATAATGTAGCGTTTTTAATGAATGGGAGTAATGTAAGATGGGATTTTAATTTAGATCATTCATAGGTACTCTTTTTCACTAGGCGATATTTGTGTTTATTACCAAATAAAAGCGCACGGTGCGCTTTTATTAGGCAATACACACAAATGTCACAAATGTCACTTGGGAGTTCATATAGTATGGAATACCAAAGAATAGTATATTTTATATCGAGGGACTATACGAAGTGAAACCGAGGGTATATTAAGTTGGCGTTTAGTCTCGAGGTGCAAACTATGCTTTTCACTTTGAGTGCGAGAAAAATAGTTTTTTTTTTTTTTTTTAAATATTATTCCTCCAGTCCATAAAACTTTCGTAAGTTTTTAGGTAAATCTTCCGCGATTTTGGTGGGAAAAGATTATCTATTATGTCTTTTGCTCTTTGCTCGATGTCAAACTCTACACTGTCATTGAACATTCTTAATAAATTTATTTAAAACCGAACAAATTTACACTCGACAAAAATTCTGAAACTTTCGCGGTCAGTTTTTTCTTCTAAACCAGTCACAGATTTACAATTTAAAACACATGGCGCCACCTTCTTTGCGGAAAAACCATGGAACTAAAACTCTCAACATTTTTGCAATGAAGATGGTCCACACTCCACAGATAATAGTTTATTACTGGCTGTTTGAGTTTTTCTGTCACATGAAGGAAATTAAACAACCAATTACTTTTCACTTCCTAGAGACTAAAGTGGTCACTTAAGTCCCGCTTCGTAGGGCTATATTGGCGTATTTTTAGAGCATGAGAAGTGTTTTTTTTTTAATGACAAAAACTGCTCAATCGATAAAAAAAAAATTGAAAATTTCTTTAGGCGCGTTGAGCACTTTTTAGATGAACAAAAATCATGGAACTCGCGTCATCGTCACCGAACGCTCTCCATGAGCTATATGTATACTGTGTATACGTATGTGTACTTTTTGGGTGAACAAAAATCATGGAACTCGCGTCATCGTCACCGAACGCTTTCCATGAGCTATATGTATACTGTGTTGTATGTTTACTTTTTGGGTGAACAAAAATCATGGAACTCGCGTCATCGTCACCGAACGCTTTCCATGAGCTACATGTATACTGGGTTGTATGTGTACTTTTTGGCTGAACAAAAATCATGGAACTCGCGTCATCGTCACCGAACGCTTTCCATGAGCTATATGTATACTGTGTTGTATGTTTACTTTTTGGGTGAACAAAAATCATGGAACTCGCGTCATCGTCACCGAACGCTTTCCATGAGCTACATGTATACTGGGTTGTATGTGTACTTTTTGGCTGAACAAAAATCATGGAACTCGCGTCATCGTCACCGAACGCTTTCCATGAGCTACATGTATACTGGGTTGTATGTGTACTTTTTGGGTGAACAAAAATCATGGAACTCGCGTCATCGTCACCGAACGCTTTCCATGAGCTACATGTATACTGGGTTGTATGTGTACTTTTTGGCTGAACAAAAATCATGGAACTCGCGTCATCGTCACCGAACGCTTTCCATGAGCTATATGTATACTGTGTTGTATGTGTACTTTTTGGGTGAACAAAAATCATGGAACTCGCGTCATCGTCACCGAACGCTTTCCATGAGCTACATGTATACTGGGTTGTATGTGTACTTTTTGGCTGAACAAAAATCATGGAACTCGCGTCATCGTCACCGAACGCTTTCCATGAGCTATATGTATACTGTGTTGTATGTGTACTTTTTGGGTGAACAAAAATCATGGAACTCGCGTCATCGTCACCGAACGCTTTCCATGAGCTACATGTATACTGTGTTGTATGTGTATTTTTTGGGTGAACAAAAATCATGGAACTCGCGTCATCGTCACCGAACGCTTTCCATGAGCTACATGTATACTGGGTTGTATGTGTACTTTTTGGCTGAACAAAAATCATGGAACTCGCGTCATCGTCACCGAACGCTTTCCATGAGCTACATGTATACTGGGTTGTATGTGTACTTTTTGGGTGAACAAAAATCATGGAACTCGCGTCATCGTCACCGAACGCTTTCCATGAGCTACATGTATACTGGGTTGTATGTGTACTTTTTGGCTGAACAAAAATCATGGAACTCGCGTCATCGTCACCGAACGCTTTCCATGAGCTATATGTATACTGTGTTGTATGTGTACTTTTTGGGTGAACAAAAATCATGGAACTCGCGTCATCGTCACCGAACGCTTTCCATGAGCTACATGTATACTGGGTTGTATGTGTACTTTTTGGCTGAACAAAAATCATGGAACTCGCGTCATCGTCACCGAACGCTTTCCATGAGCTATATGTATACTGTGTTGTATGTGTACTTTTTGGGTGAACAAAAATCATGGAACTCGCGTCATCGTCACCGAACGCTTTCCATGAGCTACATGTATACTGTGTTGTATGTGTATTTTTTGGGTGAACAAAAATCATGGAACTCGCGTCATCGTCACCGAACGCTTTCCATGAGCTATGTTTTATGTGTACTTTTTGGGTGAACAAAAATCATGGAACTCGCGTCATCGTCACCGAACGCTTTCC
The DNA here is from genome assembly GCA_947523025.1 of Dryobota labecula. NCBI lineage: Eukaryota > Metazoa > Arthropoda > Insecta > Lepidoptera > Noctuidae > Dryobota > Dryobota labecula. The sequence continues at coordinate 12,105,041 of OX383301.1, forward strand.
ATGAGCTATGTTTTATGTGTACTTTTTGGGTGAACAAAAATCATGGAACTCGCGTCATCGTCACCGAACGCTTGAGTTACTTAGTTTTCACTTCTATCGGAAGTCCACAAAGACTGCCGCACGTTTTTTTTTTTCGTAGTTACTTCTTTTTCTTAATAATTTATTACAAATCTAGTCTAATCCATACTAATATTATAAATGCGAAAGTAACTCTATCTGTCTGTCTGTATGTTACGTTTCCACGCCTAAACCGCTGAACCGATTGTCATGAAATTTGGCAGAGATATAGCCTGGGATATGGAGAAGGACATAGGCTACTTTTTTACGCGATAACCGACATCCATGAGGGCGGAGCCGCGGGCAACAGCTAGTAGACTAATAAGTAAACTGACTCTAACTTATTATTTTACGCGATAGATTACGTTATAACTAAGAATAGTGTCAATTTGCACTTTTACACAATTCCGTAGCACTTTCTTAGAGTCTAATCTATTTCTTGTTCTTCTTCTTCTTTTTTTATATCTTTCTTCTTTTCTTCTTCTTTCTTTCTATATATATAATGGTAAACTGACTGACTGACTGGTTGATATATCAACACACAGCCCAAACCGCTGGTCCTAGAGACATGAAACTTGGAGGGTGTGTTCTTTGTGAAGAGTAAGTATCCACTAAGAAAGGATTTTTGGGAATTCCACCCCTAAATAGGTAAAATAGTGGGTGGAAGTTTATATGAAAACCCGTCAGTTTTGAAGTTAGGATCTTCAAATTTTGTGTTTAGGCTGACGATTGAAAGCTGACGATTGAAAATTAATTTATATGTATCTTATCGTTTTTGATAATTCCACCCCCGAAGGGTTAAAAAGGGGAATGAAGTTGAAAGGTCAGTAGGCTTATGGTTGGAACCTAACGCAACAATGTTGTTAAAATTTCAACCCTTAAGGGGGTGAAAAGGGGGATGAAATTAACCTGGATTAACCTATAGGTTATTTTTTAATCCCGGTAGTACGTTCCCGTCGGATATTTTTCGACATCCACGCGGGTGAAGCCGCGGGCAAAAACTAGTAATTAATAAAAACACTTTGTTCATTTGTGTTAACTGTATAGCACAGTATTGTTACTACACTAACTCAAAATGGTTTAGTTCTTTTAGCCTACGCACTATGTCCGTGTTGTCTAGAAGCCGAATTACCTCGACATTCATGTGTCGGTGAAGTCTGTGTCCGTGGGCTTCAGCAAAATTTTGGATGATGGTAGTGACGAGTTCCATTTTAAGGTCACGGTGGAGGCCGTCATTTCTAATGGTACCATGGTGCATTATAGCCTGAGTACTTTATTTTGGAATTGTTGGATTATTTTGACGTTGCTTCGTTTAGTTACAGCCCCATAGTTGTATGTCATACGTCCAAATAGGCATAAGAATATACTTATATAATTTTATTATGTACTAGATGCTGTCTGCGGCTCGCCCGCGTGGAATTTTCTAAAATAAAAGCCGTTTAGTAGCCTGTTACTCCATGTAACATCAGCTCCAAGCCAGTGATACTCCCATCAAATTCGGTCCAGTCGTTTCGGAGACTAGTCGGAATAAACAGACAAACTTTCTTTTTTTTATATGAGTTTCGCGTATACTTTTATATATGCATTTAGTAAAAAGCTGTTATTTTGACATTACAGACAGACACTTCAATTTTATTTATTTGTATATATTAATATGCATGCTGTAAACATGTTTCCAGTCATGAGTACAATGAAATCACTTAATCAAAGCTATAATGTCGATGATTACACAAATAATCGTAAAAATAGAGCCCCATTGATCTGACTGACATACCCTCCGTTCAAAACTTCTAATAATACCGTCTGTCTCCCTTCCTCCGCGGACTGAGTACAATATACTGCACTTCATCGTAACAATTATACACTGACAGCGCGTTTATGTACTTGCAATAAGGTCGGTTTTTGTAGCTCAGGTGTAAAGCGAAGTACGGTTGACTGTACGTCTCCCTAACGAGTAGAAGTCATTACACTCGGAGTGTAGGGATCCTACAGGCTGCGGGTTCGTTATCTGTGGTCCATTGATGACGATTCTGGCTGGTTTTCAAGATTTGCTGTGTGGTTCAAAAATAAATACATATAGTTATAGTATATTTTTTTTGTTTTTTTTTTTTCCTATAACGTTTAATCTGATGTAATCAATTAAAATGATAACTAAAACAGCCACAGGTTCGCAGCTATCTTAGTTAAAATGTAAAGTATACTAAAATATATTTAAAAGTAAAAAATTTAGAAAGTGTGAGTTTCATAGAGTGTCATTTTCTATCACAAGAATAACCAATATGAATTATTGATAGCAAAAAAAATCATTTTTATTTTACTATGGGTTTGCTCTTGACTCTAGTCTAGGTCTGGGTGACAGAGACAACGCCTACGATGGAGTGAACTTACCCAGAAGAAGCCTGTTCACTCTCACTTTGAATAGATTAGGGTTATGCGTTCGGAAACACAGACGCAGGCAGAGAGTTCCACTCCTTTGCTGTGCGCATTATAAAAGACGTTTGAAAACGCTTAGTGCGAGTTGGTGGAATATCAACTAGGTAGGGGTGGTAACTTGCAGTGCGTCTAGATGTCAGATGGTAGAAGGGGGCCGGTGGAATGAGGTCGTGGAGTTCATGGGCACACTCGCCGAAGTACAATCTGTAGAAGACAGACAAGCAGGCAACCTTGCGGCGATGAGCCAAGCTGTGAAGCTTGGCATCCACGAGTTTTACGTCGCTAATGAGCCTCTTAGCTCTGCGTTCCACCGAGTCAAGCGCAGCGAGTTGGTACTTAGCTGAGCCATCCCAAAGGTAGCTGCAATACTCCATGCAGGATCGGACTTGTGCTTTGTAATGGGTTAAAAGCTGTCTAGGCGTAAAGTATCGCTTCACACTATTTAGGAAGCCCAGTTTCTTAATTGGCCGCAGTTTAAGCTTTGCACTCAATGGTGGAGCCGAATTTGAGACCAGATGTCAACTCCATGCCTAGGAGCTTGAGCCGATCAGTTACAGGAACAGATGTACCCTGAAAAGTAGGAGTTTGGTCAAAACGACTCCCTTTAGCGGTAAAGAGACACGCCTGTGTTTTGGTGGCATTAAAAGAGACCAGATTGTCATCACCCCACTGGGAGACAAGGCTCAAGGTCAAATCAGTCCGCTCTACCATGGCCTCTCTTAGGGAACGAAGTTCAGCCCCGTCGGTTTTTTTGCTAGTGAAAATGTAACATACAAATCGTTTCTTTTGCTGATTTGATGGATTAGTTTTCTCCTCTACCTATGGTTATTTTTCCTGACAAAGTTTATTCTGTTTATATGTATTTATTAGTACTTATTCTTTTCGAGTTATCTATCCCATATGTTGCTCCTGCCATGATTTGTCTCTGCATCACCCTAAGATTGACTGGTAGAAAATGCCTCAGGCAGTCCGCCTTTGAACACGTTTTTTTTTTTACTTGTGCATAAAGTTTTAATAAATAATTAAATACGTGTTTATTTTCCATTAAAATTGCAGATTATGTGATGAAAAGTTACCCTAAGACTCTAAGCACTCGCAGGATCATGCTGAGATAGGAGCCTTTTGGCCCCGTACATAACTTTCTGTTTTCATTTCACTTTTGTTTTTGTTTTGACGTGACAACGTCTAATAAATCGATGAACTGGCTGCATGCACGAAAAAGGATGACTCATTGTCCCGTTACGCTCATTGTCCCGTTACGCTCATTGTCCCGTTACGCTCATTGTACGCTTGCGCCGCATCAATGTTTTGTTAGTTGGAGTTTCTTGCCCATTCTTCAGCATACATAACTTTTGGAAAGCGCAACTAGAATCAATTAACTATTCAAGTAATTTTTGACGTTCAAAAGTGCATCTTCGTGCCTATTTGAAATAAATGATTTGACTTTGACTTTGTTATGACGTTGTCACGTTAAACTATCGTCCGTAAACCAAATTTACAGACAACCAATTTTTTATTATTTTTATTAATGTTACCTATTAATTTTATGAGTGTGTTTAGTTTAAAATTTGATCTTCCTGTACGAGTCCCAATAAATACTTTTTCTTTCTTTATTTTCTTTTACGCAGAAAGAAACCGAATACCAGTGTTTGTCCCACGCACTGACAGGTTGGAAGTACCTGCCAAAATATTTGTGTTCTATTGTCAGAGCAAGCAAGTCAGCAGGTAGTTACCTGATTGTGTTCAGTTCGGGCACGGGTAGTGACAATGGCCGCGATAAGAAAGTGCAAGTCGAAGGAGTACGTGCAGATGTTCCAAATATGTATAAATTATATACTTTGAGATAAGAAAAGGACCCTGAAGCCTGAAGGACGAAGCTAGGTATTATTCCACAGAGCATATGGACTTTTTTTGCTTTAGTTTGAGACTAGCGACCCGCCCCTGCTTTGCACGTATGCTCTGTACTGATTGTGTTGAAAACTTCTTTAGGCGCGTTGAGCACTTTTTGGTAGGGGAAAACTTATGGGTGCACGATTGTCACCGAACGCTTTCCATGAGCTATATGTATAAAAGCACAGTTATTCCGAAGTTTTGTGTTTTCACTTCTGTCGGCAATCCTTATGCCTGCCAATTTTTTTGTTTTTCTTTCACTCTTAGTTTTAATGATGGTCTGGCATTTTGAGTACTTTATGAGGCCTACCCTTTCCTTTCTTTAGTACCTATTGTTCATCGAGTCGTTGAGCTCTTTAAATCCTGAGTTGAGCTACACGATTACTGACAAATGCTTGCACTGACTGGACAAGTCCACTCACATCATCTTTCCTCAAAAGACCATTTCAGACACGGATCTATATGGTCCTCACTTGATCTGACCAAGATTATGTCTGGACTTTAAATAAGACTTTGACCCCTGAGTTTGTTTCGCCATTTCGTCGTTTCGACTCCATCTATACTCTATTTGAAATAAGATTTATACATTTAAATATACCTTTTTACAGTCCGTTCAACCGATTTTGACTTCTATTCCGTAGGCATAAGGATGGAATTAAAAGCAAAAAAGTGGTTACAATACCAACTGTTTACTGCAGCTGCCAATTGTCATGCCACCAACGCAATAAAAGTCAAAATCAGTTCAACGGGCTGTAAAGTCTCAAATTCAGATAATTTATGTAAACAACGGGTATAACATATCAAAAAAATATCTTCATAATGGTAATTCCCATAAAATGGCGAAAAATAAGGTTCCATTTCGTTTTAAGTACTAAATTTAATAAATAATAATTAAAAAATAATCATACTGTAATTGTTTTTATAAATTTTCGGCTTTAATCAAAGTTATTTAAAAAATGAGATTTTCTGGTATAAAATATTTTATGATACTGGTAACAATGCAGGAGATCCAAACATTTTCACATTTTTTACATCTTCAACAACACTAAAATTACAACTCTCATTCATAGATTCATATTGTATGTAACATATCTAGCCACATTTTGGATGAAAGCGGCTGTAAACTGTTTCGAGTAGAAATCGATTTTGGGAGGCCTACGTCTAGCAGTGGACTTAAAAGGGCTGATTATGACTATCATAGGCCGTGTCTCCGACACACTACATAAAACATTGTTTGGCAACGGTATTCTGCTTGCATAGTTCTTATAATTAATTAAGAACATTTTATTTACAAAAAAAATATATGATAAAATGTTTTGCACCACTGTCCTGTCACTTTGACAGTGACATTTCATGACATTACTTTGTTTACATAAATTTTCTGTATGACTTTGGGTATAATTTTTGTTTCAAACGGAGTATAGCTTTTTTTTATGACGTAAAAAAGTGATTCCGATATACTATTTACAGAATTAATGATTTCATTTGATTTAAAAAAAGCTAGGTAGATGTTGAGTCTGCATTAATTAAATAAAAAACCGTCAGCAAATGTATCCACCAACTTATATACGCATACAACTTTTACTGGATGTATGACGTTACAGTAGCGAATAGGCAGTATCTAGTGAAGCTCAAAGGATTCCTGGAGCTGGTCAAAGCCTTCCCTTTGTCTCAATGGTGTCAGTACCCACTAACGTATCACACTTACATTGATCTGATATGCTATTCATGGGAAATCTCTCTAACTTCACTGTGTTAGCAACAGCCAGGCTTGACGTTACGATGCAGTTTAGAGTGTGCTGAGATGTGCTGCGGTTTAGAGTGTACTTGATGTTGTGGGTTCGATTCGGATGGAATATTTTTGTTTTGTAACCATAAGAAGCAGGGCAGGATTCCAATTTTTAACCCCCGACGGAAAGAGCGGTGTTATTTTTAACGCGTGTATCTGTCTGTCTGTGCCATCGTAGCTCCCCAAGAACAGATAATGGTGCCGATTCCCTTGTTCACAAACTAAACTAAATTTATGTTCAGTGCATCTTTTTCTTTCTATTTCATTAAGAAAAGGACAGAAGATAAATTTTAGTTTAGTCCTGTCAAATTAATCAGCGTTTGACTTAAATTGACGTAATTTTAGTCGGCAAGTTTTTAATCACGTCTAAACTTATAAGGAGTAGTGACAGGCGCTGATTAATTTGACAGGACTAAACTAAATTTATCTTCTGTCCTTTTTTTAATGAAATAGAAAGAAAAAGATGCACTGAACTTAAATTTAGTTTAGTTTGTGAACAAGGGAATCGGCACCATTAGCTCCCAAACGGCTGAACCGATTTTTTTAAATTTTATGTTTGACTTGATCGAGCGTGTCTTAGCTATGATTTAAGAAAATCAGTTCAGCCGGTTGAAGATTATCAGCTCATTTCTAGTTGATGAATGGATGTGTGCACCTTCCGCAAGTATGACTGTGCGTGCGTAGATTTGTAATATGACCAAAATTTGCTCCCACAATCAGTATAACTTATTTTAATAAATAAACAATATTTTATATATAATAGTAACTAATCTGTGATTATATTATGATTATAACATTATATTCTAATCGGGGTGTTTGGTAGGGACGTAGAATTTTTTTTTTGTCCTATATGTAGATTACAAAAAAATATTGGACACGTATTTTTTGATTTTTTTACGTAATCAAAAAATGATGGCGATAAATTGAGTTTAAATGTGGCATGACGCCACCCTGTGCTAGATTTTATACGTAGTTTGTTAGAATTGTGACGTAACGAGAACTCTCCACTCCGGGGAACTTTAATATGTTTTATCGAAGTAATTAAAAAAAAAAAAAAAAGCAATAAATACGTGTCTAATATTTTTTTTATTATCTGACTGACGGACTAACCAGATCATTTTTTTACCCAGGAAACATCCCTATTTCGAGACATGTTGTATAACTTGTGGCCGAATTGCACCTCCAGCTGGTTCAGTCGCAAAATGTACCTTTCTCACAATGCACCTTTCTCATAATGTACGTTTCTCATAATGCACCTTTCTCATAATGCACCTTTCGCAAAACGTACCTTTTTTACCTTTATTCCCATCTGCCCCCTTTCACCTTGCCACCGGGGTGGTGGCTGACACTAACTAGTGACTGTGGCGTTTACCACCCCGCTGGTCATTTTTTTTTTAACAATAAGGCTTAATCGACGGAGCCCCACTTTGCGGGGCCCCTATTTCCGTTTGCAGGATTTAAAGGAACCTAACCAAACCGAACCTCGGGATGCCCCTGACGTCGACCGTCTTCTTCTGGTTCAAAAGCACAAAGTTACGTTTTGAGAAAGGTGCATTATAAGAAAGGTGCATTATGAGAAAGGTACATTATGAGAAAGGTACATTATGAAAAAGGTACATACTGAGAATGGTACGTTTTGCGTATGAAGTGCATTTTGCGAAAGGTACATTCTGTGACTGAACTCTCCAGCTCCGTCCACCCTTTAACTGAATACGCGATAGGAGATTAACTAAGTATGTTTTCATTGCTATCTGTGCGAAGGGTCTATTTAAAATATATTTTAACATACACATCGCCACGCCAGTAATCCGTAAAAGGGTAGGCAGACGTAATGTTTATAACTACCCCGCGCAGCATTAGGTTCCGCTCCGGTACGGGGCGCATTCGAATAGTATCCAGTCAGCATTTATTGGATACTATTCGAATGCTCCGACTTACCTTCATAATTTTATTCAAAAATTGTTTCAAATCCAATTTTTTTTAATTTATTGGTTGCGTCTATATTCTATTAGAGAAACTACTTAGCTCTCAGCGAGTTTATTAACGTACATTATAGATTCTAGACATTTCCACTGATATTTGTAAATATAATTGAAAATTTACTCAAAACAACAGCTTTTTACCACGTACATAAGAAAGTATATACTATACTATTAAATTTTTAATGTTGTCTGTCTGTCTGTTTTGTCAGCTAACCTCTGAAACGGCTGGACCGATTTTGAAGAGACTTTCACTGGCAGATAGCTGATGTTACAAGAAGTAACTTTTTCTAAAATTAAAGAAAAGCCATGCGAGTGAAGCCGTGGGAAGCAGCTAGTATTTTAATATAACTCAAACATTCGTTTTTCGTACGAGAATCGAACTCGCTACGACGCTTCCAGTAGCGCAGATATCAATTTACTTAGCCACTGCGTCTATCGATCTGTTATTTCAAAATAGTCCAGGCTGCAGGGCTTGTTAAATTTCAATGTTATACCTACTAACGTTACAAAAATGTAACGTTACTTGATAACATTACCAGTAATATAACGTTAATTAACATTAACAAAAATACGATAACTAACGTTAATTTAGCTACGTTGCCGTTCTGTGGGTAAGAATCAGGCAGATTCAGGCAACGTTTTGATCGGCACGGCATCAGAGAGGCGCGAGGACGGGCTCCCGCCGCGCCACACGCCTCAGGCCCCACTACTTACATCTCACCCGTTTGAAATAACGATAAAATTAATAGTCCTTTAAATAACGTTAAATCGTTTACCGTTATTTTAATAATAACGTTAACTCTGTCAATACAAGGTAACGTTATGAAAATTTACCGGTATTTAAAGCCCTGCCAGGCTGGTTTTGATCCCTCTATATTGCAAAGATCCTTCTTACTCCATCCTCAGAGGAAACTCGAAAGTTCTATACTCCATTTATTATAACATTAGACCAATAACTGTTCTCATCCTTTCGTTATTTCGATGTAAACGTTTAATAAACTCCGTTATTTCATGATAAATAGAAAGCACTGTAATCTATTTACCATTCACATTAAAAAAATAACTCTAAAGTGCAGTAATTTCAACAATATTACCCAAAAACTGTCGTTATTTAGCCGTTATTTGTTATTTGTAAATGGAGTATAGTTCATTAAACTCGGTCTTCCACCGCCCTTCACTTTCATTTCAAAACCGTTCGTTCATTCTTTCCTTCACCGTTCTTTCGACACATTTGAACGACATGTGAATGCTGAAAAGAACCTCCAATGGGATTTTTAATTAGTTACTTTTATAGTTGTTTTTTTCTTTTTCTAATGGTTTGAGTAATATTTCTAAAGTAGTTGTAATGTCGTCAAAATTTGAATGAATGTATGAGTATCTAAAAGTGTGATGTAAGTTTGTACTGTACTTTGATATGTATGTATATGTTATGGACGAAGTGATAAATTGGGCATTATACATAATGCCCGGTTATTATGAAAAATGCCCAATATGAGAGTGCCATTTGATAATAATTATTCAAATAATCAAATTGACCGGTCATTATACATATTGTCCATCACCTTTTGGGCAGAGTAATACAAACATATTTAATTACATTTTTTTTATTGTTATTGTCGTTTGACAAGATTTCAAACAATCTTTTGGGTTAGGTTAGGTAGAACAGTGGCCATTAACGCCACATCCCCTCTATTGTTGGTGAATCATTTGGGTTAGGTTATGTTAGAACAGTGACCATTAACGCTTGAAGACGAGCGAGCCTAGCGAGCGTGCCGCGGTAGCGGCCGCAGAGCGCTAGATCCCCTCTATTGTTGGTGAATCATTTGGGTTAGGTTAGGTTAGAACGTATATTATCAAATTGCCCAATTTTCGTTTGGACTGTCTTATGTAATTTTGACGTTCGAAACGTGCTGATTCTCAGCCCAATTTGAAAAAAGCGGCCAAGTCTGAGTCGGACTCGCCCATGAAGGGTTCCGTAGCATCAAGTAACATAGTATAAAAGTTCTTGTAGTTCGTTGTAACTTTGATCGATGTTTTAATAATAGCTTTTTTTTTTCCACGCTCCGCGCGGATTATAATTATTATTTACTTAGGCACCTATTACAGATTTATTATTAGAAAAGAATGGTTCACGGTTTATGCATAAGGTTTATGTTTATGAAATTAAATGTATTTTTTTTTTATATATTTGAGTTGATTGAATGAAAGGTAAATTGCGGTTTACGATTTATGACGTATTAAAAAAAAACTACTTATTAGATCTCGTTCAAACTAATTTTCGGTGGAAGTTTACATGGTCATGTACATCATATATTTTTTTTAGTTTTATCATTCTCTTATTTTAGAAGTTACGGGGGGGAGGACATTTTACCACTTTGGAAGTGTCTCTAGCGTTTAGTCGTTTACTTTAGAAAAAAAAAAAATAGAATCCTCAACATCAATTTTGAAGACCTATCCATAGATACCCCAAACGTATGAGTTTGATGAGGAAAAAAAATTGAGTTCAGTTCTAAGTCTCCCAAAACCAACAAAACTCCCAAAATTTATGGGTTTTTTTTTTCTATTTTTGTATGAAAATCTTAGTGCGGTTCACAGAATACATCTACTTACCAAGTTTCAACTGTATAGTTCTTATAGTTTCGGAAAAAAGTGGCTATGACATACGGACGGACAGACAGACAGACAGACATGACGAATCCATAAGGGTTCCGTTTTTTGCCATTTGGCTACGGAACCCTAAAAAATGAGTTTTGATTTTGATCGCCATTATCATCATATTGAATTAACTAATTAAAACGCAAAAAAATCTATAACAGAAAAATACAGGTTAGTGTAAAATTTAAAGTAATAATTACACAAACTCAGTGCTACAGTTTTTTTGCGTAGCTTCGTAGCACATTTACCTCAGCTTTATAATTCACGTTGTAAGATGCTGCACTTGACTTACAACTTAATAAACGCTTACTTTTACTATATGTATGGCCAATAAAACTTTAGAAGTAAAAGAGTTGCTTGTAAGAAGGCTCGTCGGGGAAGAACTATTGCTGACGTAACTGACGTTGCGATATGAGCATAAAGTTGAAGTTGAAACTTTTCGACTTTGCCTTTTAAGTTTTGCTCAAATGAGGTCCTAGGGTCTGAAATTCTGCGATGATCGCCCCAAGGACACGGTGGAGCATACGGTGGGGGTCTGCCCTGCTTGGGCGGACCACCGCCGTGTCCTTGTAGAGGCGATCGGCAGCGGCGGCGACCTCTCGCGCCCGGCCCTGGTTCAAGCCATGGTTCGGGGTGAGAGGGAATGGGAGGCAGTGACCTCCTTCTGCGAAGCAGTCATGCTAGCGAAGGAGGAGGCGGGATGGGAGAGAGAGAGAGAGCCTCCCGTCCCAGCCACCGCGGTAGACGCTCCGGGCGTCGGGAGCCGCGTGACGACTCCCGGCCACCGTAGGCGCGGGCCTGCGGGCGGTGAGTAATGGGTAGCTCACCGTCCGATCAGGATCAGGCCCGTGCCGGACGGCGCGTACGTGTTCCACACGCGCCTCAAAGAGATGTCAGCAACGACGAGGGGGCCCATCAGGGCCCAAGCCTGCCGGGTCTGCGGGCTTGTCCGAAACGGGTACCGCTGCCCCGGAACATAAAGGGCCAAGGAATAAACACGGGTGGGTTTTAGTCAGTAAGAGTCTGACACTCCCTTCCGCTCCACCCAGAGCGGGTGGGGTCATTTGATGATTTCCCATTCTCACAAAAAAAAAGGGTCTGAAATTTTGGATGGGAGTCCAGGATGTTGCAAATAGAAATAGATGGTGGTAAACACTTAACACCTAAATAGCTCTCACTCGAAATGTGTTGCTGGAGGCGGATGCTCCGAATACCATGGACAGTCAAACGCACAAATGTGTCTGTCCTTTCCCAACTCGATATAAAGACCCGATTGTCTACAGTTTGCCTACAGCGTATTTTGACCTATTTCGGCCACATAATGCGAAGGGGAGATAGCAACAATGAAAAGCTGGTCATTGTTGGCAATACCGAGGGAAAGGGAGCACGAGGCCGGTCGCCAACACGATGATCCGACCAAGTCAAAGAAGCTACGTCCTCAAGCAATAAATTTCAGCAGGAGGTTATGGCAACGTTGGACCAGAGTCGATGGAGGCAGATTGTTTGCTTAAAGGGGTTCAGTGACCACGATCCTCAGTAATGAGTGACCGATTGAAGAAGAAGAAATAGCTCCAAACCACGAATCTTGAAAGGCTCTAATATCACCTAGAAATCAAAATATAATACAAGACATTTCACCCTTAAGGCGCAGATATATGCCAGTGACCTTGAGTGGTTAGCTTGCGTGTTCTGTACTGAGCTCACGCTACGCGTCGTCCGTTCAGCCAGTAATAGTACTCGCCCATCCAGGAGCGCTGTCCCAAATAATACGCATTAGTAATTTATTATACATAAAACAAAAGGTATTTCAATAAAACACGTATACTAAAAGATCAATAATTAAATTATCTTTAAAAAGGTGAAGGTTTCACAAAAATACCCTTGATAGATTTTGCGTGATTCTCAGTTTTTTATCCGCATTAGACATAACTTTACAAATTAATTTCACAATGTAATATAAACATAATCTAAAATATTAATATATTAAGTTATTAAAAAAATGCTCTAATTTAACATATATTTTTTCCAAATCATCAACACTACTCGTTTCGACGTGATCTTCAGTATAAAATCATTAAAAGTCGGCTATCGTCGTCTTAAGATTTCCCCATCAATGGACATGTGGTACCAACATCAGCAATTCCATACAACCATTACATACATACAAATCGAGCCGGAATCAGGAACATTAGCAGTTAGTGCTACAGCCCCAATTCACGCCAGAATGGGTCCTGGTGCGACAGGCTGTGGTAAATGAGTGATTAGCAATGTACAACAGTAACTATGTGACCTTATGAGTGTAACCCAGCGTAAATCACGTTGCTCAAAGTGAGTCAACAAAACTGCATTGCATTCGGTTTTAAAAAAGATTGCGGTTTACGTCAGAGTTGACGCAAGTTTCAAATTAAAAACCGGCCAAGTGCGTGTCGAACCACGCACAATGAAGGCCTCCGTAGTGGGGATGAATTTATCCCAAGAAAAAATTTAACATTGTTTTAGAAAAACAAGTTCTCCTATACATTTCAACTGCAAATGTAAGTTTGTACGCACAATATTGAGATATTTACCATGTTATTTTAAAATCATAGACTTCTTATAGGTTTTCCTATAATATATAAGTAAAGAACTATTTTCAGTATTTTTTTCAAAATTTAGGCTTAATCATTTCGGAGATAAATAAATCTAAAAGAATTTATTATAAAATTATAAAAAAAAACTGACATCGTTACAAAAAGCCCTTTCATTTGATATTGTCACACGGTACAATTGCAAACCTTTTTTTTTTTACCTAAATTTCCCCCCAAAAGTGACCCCCATATTCAAAATTCATTCATTTACATTACACGTCCGCGTTTGGGTCACAGAAGTTCATAATATGTGTACAAAATTACAACTTAATCGGTCCAGTAGATTCGGAAAAAATTGGCTGTGACAGACGGACAGACAGTCGGACAAACACACAAGTTATCGTATAAGGGATCCGTTTTTTCCTTTTGAAGTACGGAACCCTAAAAGTCTCTAATTCAACTTATTTTGAGCAACAAAAATGACGTCGAAGTTAAGCACAGCCAGCCTATCATCTAACACGTTGTACATACACGTGACGTCTAATCGACGCGACGTACGTAACAGAAATCTCGACGCCCGGGAGGCGTAAGGCGTAACATACTATTGATTCCCGACCACTAGTCCAGACTTTACTAGGAAATCTTAATTGATTATCCTATGACCTTATATAATTATTATAGTTAATTAATTTTTAAGTAATAATAATATAATGTACAAGTACATAAAAAAAGGGAGGGGAAGAATAAAGGGCATCAAAAAATTCGTCCGCATCGCTGTCAACAGGAAAAATGCCTAAAAGGCTGGCAGCATTGCCACGTTGTATGGCAATACTGATTCTTTGGCCAAGAAATAGGCCAGCCTTCTGGTCACGTGAAGAGACCAAACGCTTGGCGATGTCTCGAAAAACAAAGTGGCACTCCTAGAGTTTCAACCCCAAACGGCTCAAACATATAGCTCCCAATAAGGTTGTTATATTTGCCCCGTTTGAGGATTGACCGACCCAGCACAGCCCGCCGTGCTAGGAAGATGGGATGCCACAAGGGTGTCGACACATGTTGCATCCCACACCAAAGGCCAACCTAACTTCCAAGGCATTATGGTCATTCCGTCCGGTCTCTTCCCGTCGTGCCAAGCCATTGGGTTCTTAAACAGATGGCACCCCAGCGGTGACAAGAGCACGACGGATAATGTCATTGATGCTGGCAATGACCTTTTTGCTGCTTTTGTAAATTAAAATGATTATATTATGTACAAGAAATTTCTTTGGCCAAAGAACGAGCCAGCCCTCTGGTCACGAGAACTGTCGACCAGTCAGTGAGAAATTAACTTAAAAAGGAGACGTGAACTCGGGCCCCATTACCCGAGCGTTTCGATATATTTTTTTTTATTGCTATTATTCCGGACAATACAATACATAGAATGATGCGTGTGAGAGACAAAGGGTTCTGTTATTGACTGTTTTTAGAACTATTATTAGTGTATTTATAAATTGAAGAAAAGTCTTTATGTAACATGCTGAAAAGTTAAGTTAGACAAAGAACTGACTGCTGAAATTGTCGTCAAAACGCTGTTATGACCACACAAGGGTATGTGGTTTCGGCATATGTTTCCAAATTCGATGTGGCAACAAGTTCGGCGAATGTAACAAGGAAAATGTTTCAGTGACATATATGCCCCACAAGTCGGTCAAAATAGGTATGGCAGTGTTGAAATTCCGGGACCCATGTCTGATCTGAAACCAAATTACTAGGTTAATTATCTTACCCAAAGCGTTTTGTGTCATTCGTCTTTTGTTAATTCCCAATGGACCATGGCTTCGGAACACTTTTGCCAGAGCAGTCATATTCTTCATGTAGTTACTTTGTCTTGGGGCTGATGTGTTTTACTTACCAATAAAATCGTCATCCTCTACTCATAATATCGATACTATAAACTACCAAAGCGATCAACGTCAATAAATATCATGAACGCAACATGATCATCATATCATCACACATAGTGATAACAGCAGTGCTATTCTGTAACCATCTCACCGTGAAAACGTAGGTGAAGTGAGCGTGGAGTGAGCTGTCAATAGTGTCAATCCCAAGCATCAGGTGGAATTATAGCTCTCTTCAAACTCACTTCACCTAAGTTTTCACCGTGAGATTTTGACAGAATAGCACTACAGGTGACTTCAATATTGGTGACGTCACGTCACGTCATTAGTATTGAAGTGAATGTCGTTGCCAACAATGAGTTTCTATCGCTTAGTCACCTCTGACGAGTGACGTTATGTGCGGGAAAGGAATGGGTTTGCAACCAGTGACAACATGGTGGACAAATGAATAAATGTGTCACACTTGCACACAATTTCTAAAATAATACTTGATTACTTTAGGTATCCCTGTATCGTAGATTCATTTACTGTCACAAATCTAAAAGCATCACTACAACATCAGACCGAAGCGAAACTATTTATCCATGTGGGAATCGAACCCTCTACTCGCATGATGCAGAGTTAACGGCTTGGGATTGAGCTGCTCCAAATTTTACATATTGAAACTTTTTTTATTGTGATTGCTTTATACACATTGACATAAATATTTACTTGTGAAGTATAATGTTATTTTTTTAATTTAATTATTGTGAATGTGAAGACTATGTGGGTCTTTGTTTTTTATTTCTTCTTAGTTTTATTTTTTCTAATCATGATATGGCAGTTTGAGTAATTTATGCGGCCTGCGCAAATGTCCTTTCTTTGGTATTGTTCGTGGAATCGTTGAGCTCCTTATGTTCTGAGTTGAGCTGCACGATTACTGACAAATGCGTGCACTGAATGGACAGGTCCACTCAATCTGTGTGGTTCTTTCTTCAAAAGACCATTTCAGACACCAGTCTACATGGTCTTCACATGATTTGACCAAGATTATGTCTGGACTTTAAAAGAGACTGTGACCTCTGAGTTTGTTTCGGCCTTTCTTCTCAGAGTAGTCAGATAGGAAATGCCGACCTCATCTAGTTTGAAAATATGATTAACGTGTAAAAGTGTTTGTAAAAACCTACTTACAGAAATAAAATCATTTATCATTTATCATAACACATGCTAACTGCCCCTTACTGACGTCGGTATTCCCCACAGGCACATGCAGCTTAACAAAAAAACTACTTACCCAAGTGAGCCACACATATGTAGTTAAAATAAAAAAACCAGCCAAGTGTGTGTCGGACCACGCACAATGTAGAGTTCCGTAGTTGGGATGAATTTATCCCAAGAACAAACTTAACATTCTATATCTACTTTCCTATCGCAGGTATGCTGGAAGAGATTTCATTAGAAATAAGCACCACCTTTGTACTTATTTTTCTGTTCCTTTCTTCTTGTCTGTTTATATGTGTGTACATAAATTGTTAAATAAATAAATAAACATTTTATTGAAAAACATGTTTTTCAACTGCTTAGTTGGTCGACTATTACTCGGTAACCTGGGGCCGTATTATGAAGTATTAATGCTATCATGATTCCTGTCCGAAAAAGGGATGGTGCTATCGGTCACGTGTAGCTCCGTCTCTCTCTCGCGCTGGAATCATGATGGCTTAAAACGTTATAATACGGCACCTGTAAAGCTTACTTACCTGTGATAGTTTTTCTTTTAACTTCGTTATAATATATGTAGGTACTACTGCTGTGAATTTTTTCACATATCTAATTACAACCATTTAGCTGGCATACGGCATACTAGGGATACGGTTTTTTTTTTTTTTGGGTGAGAAGTTATCAAATAACTTCGCCCGATCCGGGCGGAGCGGGAGGGCGTGTCAGACTTTTGCTGACTAAAACCCACCCGTGTTCTTTCAGTTGCCTGTGTGCCAGGGCCAGGGTATCCCTTTCGGACAAACCCACAACCCTGACAAGCACCGGTCCTAGGGGGTACACTTGACTCTAACAAAATTAAGCACTTTAAAACTGAATACTACGCAAACAAATCCCTAAATCGAAAAATGGTTTTTACAAACTCGTAATATTTTTGATCGGCCTATCCAACGATACTATCCCACACCATACGCTAGACGAGAAAAAAAAAATCATTTCCACTTTACGTGTAGGTGAAGTAGCCTAAAAAAAACCGGCCAAGTGCGTGTCGCATCTCGCACAATGAAGGGTTCCGTAGTTGGGATGAATTTATCTCAAGAACAAACTTAACATTGTAGTTAAAAACAAGTTCTCCCATACGTTCTAACTGCAAATGTAAGTTTGTACGCATAATATTGAGAGAATTACCATATTATTTCAAGACCATAGACTTATTTTAGGTTTTCGTGTAATCTGGGTAAAGAACTATTTTTAACGCAAGGTGTTTTTTTATTTATTTTTTTGGCTTTGTGATTCGGAGTTAAGGGAGGAAAGTTAAGGGGGGAATGGTACATTTTCACCTATTTTCTTAAATAACTTTAAAAGTATTTATTTTTAAGTCATAAAAAATGTCTATCTGAAATCCTTACAGTAAGCCCTTTCATTTACCTAATATTACCACGGTACCTACAGTTTGCAATACTTTTTTTTTGATTTTCCATTTTGCCCCCCAAAAGTGACCCCCATATTTAAAATTCATTTATTTATGTAACACGTCCGTGTTTGGGTCACAGAAATTCACATGTGTACTAAATCTGCAAATTTATGTTTGTAAACGGAAAAACGATTTTTTTATGTGATGAAACTATAAATTAACAATTTTCGGACTTTTTCCTTTACTTGTGCTGTGAGACCTTGCTTCTTGCTAAATTTAATGATTCTAGGTCAACGGGAAGTATCCTATAGGTTTTGATTTAATTACGAATATCGCATAAATGTCGCATCGGCTGTATCTTTTTATTGCGTTGACTTAGAAGCTTGATTTTTTCAGAGCTCCTAGAGAGCTTAAACCTTCGTATTTGATATTAATTTCAACTTGACATCTCTACGCGTTCCTGAGAAAAAGGGTCTTGACAGACTAACAGACAGACGGACAACGAAGTGATCCTATAAGGGTTCCGTTTTTCCTTTTGAGGTACGGAACCGTAATAATATTTAAAGATTTTTTTGACCACTTTATCGGCGTGATTAATATGTATACCCATACCAAATTACAGCTTTCTAGTACTAAGAGTCTCTGAGCTAAGCCGCGGACAGACAGACAGACGGACATGGCGAAACTATAAGGGTTCCATGTTTACTACGGCACTCTAAAATACTAAGCCCTGTTTTAACAAACGTAAAATGGATGAATGGATTGGCAGTCCTACTTGGGATTGCCAATCCATTCATCCATCATCCTCTGTATAGCCTTCTCCCAACTTTGTTGGGGCCAGCTTCCAGTCTAACTGGATGAAACTGAATACTAGTATTTTACATGAAGCGACTGACTATCTGACCTCCACAACCCAGTTACTGGGTAACACGATAACCCTTGGTAAGACTGGTTGTCTGGGGGAGGCCTATGTCCAGCAGTGGACGTTTTTCGGCTGAAATGATGAAGACTGGTTGTCAGACTTTCGGGCTTCTGACGACCCGTAACAACTGTCAAAGATCTATACGTGACAGCCGGTACCAACGGCTTAGCGTGCTTACCGAGGCACGGAGGGGTCTCGGTATGTAAAGATGGTCACCCATCCACGGACCAACCGCGGCTTAACCTGATCGATCGACCCGTCCGGCTGTTCATAATCCAATATGGACAGGATTTGCTTGAAACATAATATCTGCTGGATTCTATACGTTAACCGAAACTTATCAGGAGCTACATGCTAAAGCAGGCCACAATAAAATTGCTATTCCTGTTTATTTTTAGTTATCCAAATTAAAAATTAATCATTATCTAGCTTAATAGGTAATACGGGCCGGCCCGTGTGGTGCCGACCTTAAAGAATAGCACCACCCCATTTCCTCCCGTGGGTGTCGTAAAAGGCGACTAAGGGACTTACTAGAGAATGGGCAGCAGCGTTGTCTATGCATTTTTAACACCATACTGCGATTGCCAACCCGCCTGCCAAGCGTGGCGATTATGGCAACCCCCGGAAAATTGCACGCTTTTAAAATGCTAAGTCGCAACAGTAGTGCGATTATATTATTATTCGGTAGTGCGCTAATTTATACATTAGGATGTATTATTTATTATTTTGGCTGTCAAACTGTTATTCTATGTAAGTGACAGACGGATAGACTGATCCTACAGTGTTGTAATGCTAATCTGTTAGTTTCACTGTGAAGACTAAGGTGAAATAAGCTCTAAGTAAACTGCCCGAAGAATTGTCAAACTTAAGCGGCAGTGGACAGAGCACATTCAAAGTCAAAGTCATGTATTTCAAATAGGCACATAGAAGGCACTTTTGAACGTCAACATTTACAAAAATAATAATTAATTGATTCTAGTTGCCCCTTCCTAAAGGTAGTAACGTATGGAGAAGAATGGGCAAGAAACTCCATAGGTACTTACTCTTTTAAAATGTTAACAATATTTGTATACAGTAATTATTTCATTGCTCGCAGAGCAGATGGCCGATGGGGCCGAAAGGTTCTGGAGTGGCGACCGCGTACCAGAAAACGTAGCGTTGGAGGCCTAACACAAGGTGTACCGATTACCTTGTGAAGGCCGCAGGAATGCGCTGGATGCGGGAAGCACAGAACCGGTCGAAGTGGCGGTGCTTGGGGGAGGCCTATGTCCAGCAGTGGACGTCTTTCGGCTGAAATGATGATGATGAATACGGGCTGTTGTCCAGGTACTGTTAATATTCCCAAATTTTTAAAGTAACTATCTCATTATTTAGCTTACAACTACAACAAAACACCAGTTTTCAGTACTTATGAGCAAGCACTGAGAGGAATAGGCACGATGATGTCATCGCCTAGATCGAGTCCGTTTACAACGCTATCAATACACAGGAAAATAACTAAGCATAGTGTGCTATCTATCTATCTATCTTTATACACTTTATACTAGCACTTTGTCCGAGACTTCGTCCGCGTGGATTTCGTATTTTCTCCTACAAAAGTTTATAGATCAACGAAATAAGATTTTTTTCTACAAACTGTATGTTCACCCCCAAAGGGATTCATTTTTGAAAAATCTTTTTTGATGTTTTCAATAATTAACTGTTAGGTTATTTATACCAATTTCCGAGTTAATCAAGCCACGCAGTAAAATCCGCCCCTGTCAAATTAACTACATCTTTTCACCCCGTTAGGGGTAGATTTTCGAAAAACTCTGATACGCGTTTTTCTCTTTTTTTTTTTCTATAGTTTTGTGATATTTGTTTTGTGATCCCACCTTGCGTTAAAATTCTTCCATACAAACTTTGACACCCATATCCCTTTTGGGGATAGTTTAGTAAAACAAAAAATGACAATCTTTATAACTTAGATAAGTAGTTTTAAGTTTATTAACTCAAGGAATAAGATTTTTCATATAAACAAAATCCCCCCCTTTTCATCCCCTTAAAAGTCGAATTTCCAAAAACCCCTCCTTTGCTCCCCTACATTATAAAAGGAAGCCATGTGCAAAATTTCACGTTCCTAGTCCCAGTAATTTCGGCTGTGCGTTGATATGTCACCAAGTCAGTCAGTCAGTTTCTCCTTATACGAGTATATATAGAGAGATATCTAAGTACATTATATATGTACTTAGATATCTATATATATATATTATATAGATGTGTTGAAGAAATACAGTTTGACTTCTAGTGAGTGTCAAACTTGTTTACCTATGGACGTCACTGTACTATGTGGTGACGTCACTAGACTAGCATGCATTTTATTGTGTAATGTTTGTTTGTGTGTTTGTTTCCAGCAAGGGTTACGACTATATTGTAAAGGAAGTACGTCAAAGGATTTTTTTGGGAGATTGGCAGCAACTGTGGTTTAGTATCGTTTCTTTTTAGCAGTTCCTTACATCAAGAACGATTAAATGAATGCAACTATTAAATATGATTTAGACCTGATCTAGACGCTACCATAGAATCTATGAAATAATACAGTCTATCTGAATTCCCGGATCGCTCCACACGCACCCTCTTACCAACAGTAGGAGTGAGTAGAATTTCAACATAAGTGCCTAAACATAGACAGAAACAGCACAATCATTGACCCTATTTCCTGATCTTAATATGAGACAGCTGGTTCAAGCTGCTTCTCTTTCTAAATGAAGTATGCGTAACGATTCGTGTGAAGTGATAGGTCATTCTGCTCGTAGCATAGACTGAGACCAAACGATATTGGTGTTACTAGTTTTAAAATACGTTAATGATCAATTTGGGAAAGTATACTAGCCGCCTACGCCGTAGCGTTTTGTTTTTTGGAATAAGCGAGAGATTGTTAAATATGGTACGTAAAGCGTCCAGTTTTTAGCTTAATATGTGTGCTTAGATCACTAACGATTAACTGAAACTGGACGCTTCACGTACAATATTTAACAATCTCTCGAGATTGTTAAATATGGTACGTGAAGCGTCCAGTTTTTAGCTTAATATGTGTGCTTAGATCACCAACTATAAACTGAAACTGGACGCTTCACGTACCATATTTAACAATCTCGAGAGATTGTTAAATATGGTACGTAAAGCGTCCAGTTTTTAGCTTATTATGTGTGCTTAGATCACTAACTATTAACTGAAACCACTTTATCTACATATATACCTATCTATATATATAAAATGGTAAACTGACTGACTGCGTGATATATCAACACACAGCCCAAACCGCTGGTCCTAGAGACATGAAACTTGGAGGGTGTGTTCTTTGTGAAGAGTAAGTATCCAATAAGAAATAATTATTGGGAATTCCACCCCTAAAGGGGTAAAATATGAGATGGAAGTTTATATGAAAGTCCGTCAGTTTTGAAGTTAGGATCTTCACATTTTGTGTTTAGGCTGACGATTGAAAATTAATTTATACGTGTCTCAGCGTTTTTGATAATTCCCCTCCCGAAGACTTTTCGAAGAAAAATCACTTTTGCTATCTAGGCTTATGGTTGGAAGCTAACGCAACGGTTGTTAGAATTTCAACTCTTAAGGGGGTGAAAAGTGGATTAACCTATAGGTTATTTTTTAATCCCGTAGTACGTTCCCGTCGGACATTTTTCGACATCCACGCGGGCGAAGCCGCGAGCAAATGCTAGTATTATAATATAACTATATAATTAGCACCTCGTCTCGCCGTGGGTCACCATGCCGCTCCGATGATGTCACTCCTAACTTTGTAAAGAAAGCGCGGCAATCGCCAACACATGCAGTCTTTGCCATCAACCGGGACCAAATCCAGACTCCGGGTTGTTACTGAGAAATACACCTCACCCACACCCACCACTGCCTAGTTCTTCGGGGAATATAGGAGTGCCGTTATGTTGTTAGTTATTCTTATAAACTTCGTATTACCTCTTTTTTGAGCCACCATTTAATGGAAAACAAGTCAAATATTACAACTGTATTTTTATCTCACATAAAGCGACGCGCGCCTTACTTGTGGTGACCAAGTGTAAAACCACGCTGTAAATGTGTGTGTAAGCGCAGGAGTTCACAGTACCGTCCGAGACTGGCGAAGTCGAAAATTTATATATGTGTATGGGTGTGTGTGTTATGTGCTGACGCTACTCGTCTTTACGCACACATTCACAGCGTGTTTGTACACTTGGTCACCACAAGTAAAGCGCACGTCGCTTCATGAGATGAAAATGCTGTACAGGCTACAGGTCAAATATTTGATTTCACGGGTCACATGGTAACAGAACAGTACCTATGACTGAGACACGCTGCGTGATAATTTTCGGCTTATTCCACAAATCCCCCCTGAAATTCCCACTTAGGAGGAAAAGTGGAATCTATAAAAAACAGTCTAGAATTCACCCCTGATAATCCCGCTTAGTGGGGAAAACTAGAATTGAAAAAAAAAAAACTTATTCCAAGACCCCCCTGAAAGTGATTTTTTTAACATTATGGTTCAGTTTTTCCCACTGAGGGGGATTCTCTGGGGGATTAGTGAAATAAGCAACGGTGAATTCTAGACTGGTTTTTATATATTCCACTTTTCCTCCTAAGGGGGATGTTTCTGGTGGGATATGTGGAATAAGCCATAATTTTCTATACCGATGCAATATATTTAGAACCATCTTATATTTTTCTGCACAGCAGATCTAATCTAGGTCGACCCAAATCCCCCCACTCTACATAAAGCTCACAGCTCAGCTATGTTCGCAGAATAATTAAAATGCTATATTAATTTTCTCCGAAATCAAGCTCGATCCTCCTTTGACCACTTTTGCGATCGCATAGTTTCTGCACTTTATTTTCAAAATGGCACTCTACAGAGATGACATTTTTCTCGAAAAGATAAAAAAATATCTTGCCTGCTGTAATAAGTCATAGAATTAGCACAAAGGTTTGACATTTTCCATTTCCATTCAAATATTTATGAATGAAGAACTGACTGGAAACGGAAGACGGAGAACGGGATGCTATATTGGTGATACAAGCACCGAGGTTCAATTATGTGACTGCAAATACTGCAACGCTTAGTTAAAAGATTGATGAATTGTTAATTCTTCATCGTCACCTTTTTTTTGATGGGAAATTATCAAATAACTCCTCCTGCTCTGGGCGGAGCGGGAGGGCGTGTAAGACTTTTACTGACTAAAACCCACCCGTGCTCCTTCAGTTGCCTGTGTGTCAGGGCCACGGTATCCCTTTCGGACAAACTCGCAACCCTGAGCTGCCCATAGCTCGCCGTCCGCAAGCCTGCGCCTACGGTGGCCGGTTCCCGCCGCCCAGGGCGTCTCCTGCGGCGACTAGGGGCGTGAGTGCGCACAGACTGTTGCTCTCTCACGCGTTCCGCCTCCTCCTTCGCGAGCATTACTGCTTCGCAGAAGGAGGTGACTGCCTCCCATGCACTCTCGCTCCGGACCATGGCCTGGACCAGCGCCAACCGCGAGAGCTCGCCTCCGTGAGGACACGGCAGTGCTCTGCAATACAAAAATATTTTTTGAAATCTGACTGGTAGTTCCTGAGATTAGCGCGTTCATACGAAAATATAAAAAAAATAAACTTCAGTTTAATTACATTATTATTATCATTTGGATAAGGATTAATATTATGTTGATAAAACTCCTTCGCAAATAATGCATTAATTTCGAACAAATTTGATTACCATAAAAAAGGTTATAGTAAGTCAATCTTAAAAGATAGACGTATGCTGCCGCGGCCTTTTTTTTTGAACTTTTAAAGAGGAACAATTCCATCATACATGATATTTGCGTAACTTAAACCGTTTACGCAGCGCACGCAACGGAAGCTCTCAAAAAGGAATAATTTTTCCCGTTTTTGCAACATTTTTCATTTATGCTTCGCTCCTATTAGTCATAGCGTGATGTTATATAGCCTAGAACCTTCCTCGATAAATGGACTATCCAACACAAAAATAATTTTTCAACTCCAACCAGTAGTTCCTGAGATTAGCGCGTTCAAACAAACAAACAATGTCTTCAGCTTTATAATATTAGTATACGTGTATGGCTCGGCTGTGCCATTAAACTATTGCATGACACAACATTAAAGATCAGTTAGGTACTTATTTTCTTACCATAAGCCCTGAAGAGTGTCTGTGCGACGGCCGCGAAAGAGCCAAGCCGTACATTTTAACCAATATGTAAGTTTGTAGAGCTTGGCCTTAGGGGCTTGGCTCTATAACTTTTTAACAGTGAAAGTGTTATGTAAGTCTTGGCAACCTACTTTGCATGACATATTTTTGATAGGATTTCAGTTCGTTTTGTAGGATGCTCTTTTAATTTTTATTTTTGCGGTAATATTCTACTGATTTCACACATTCATGTTAAAATAATAACCATTACTTCTAGCATAATCGGGTAAAAAATATACTCTCACCATTGCTCTCAAAACGGTGAAGGAAAACGTCATTTTCTAGGAACAAAAATTTGAAGACATGTGACGTCTACCAAACCCGCACTACAGGGGCCCAAGTCTGCTATTTTTATAAATTCGTCACTCCCAACACGATCCCATTGCCATTTTACTAAAACTTCGTAATCTGCTAAATTCATAATGGTCGATCATTGGTCGGTCAATGGTCTCGTAATAGAATTGTATTACAATAGCATTTTGAACATTTATTCATGCCAGATTTCATTTATATATATTTTTACATATTATTTATTAGTGTTATAAGCAATCTGAAGTAGTAGGAAGTTGGAAGTTTAGTAGAAAGTTTCTGTGTGCACGAGAATCAGAAAATCAACAATTATGAAATCAATGATAGACCATTATTGTATCGACTGACACTATTGTAATAGCAGACTTGAGGCCCTGGGCCCGCGCGATGGATTCCACTTACACAAAGAGGCCAGTGTCCCAGACAAAAAAATACGTAACTAATCAAATGCTTCTTTAATTTGGGCTAATTTATGGTTAATTCTCACACACTGCCTTTACCAATGAGCTAATACAATGAAAAAAAAAAAACTTGCACGCCAGCAGTTACTTTCTTCATAGCTAACGAAAAAAGTTTCTTCTTGGTACAACCAAGAAGAAACTTTTTTCGTAATCTAGCTGTCATAAATTTTTTTTTCTAACTTTGCCCCACACTATGAATGTCTCCTGTATTGTGGGTGCGTTTAGAAACATTTAAACTCACATACACAAACAGCCAGACCCGGAACAACTACTTGTAGGTCATACAAATATTTGATCCGTGCGGGAATCGAACCCGCGACACGTAGCGCAGCAGTCAATCGCTTAACCACTGCGCCAACCGTGCCGTCAAAACAAAATCTATATGTGTAATGTGTGTGTGTGTGTCATAACAAATGGAAGTAGGTATACAAACAAGAAAGAACGTAAGAAATACAGACTTGCATCTCCCTTTAAGGCCCAGATATATGCCAGTGACCTTGAGTGGTTAGCTTGCGTGTTCTGTACTGAGCTCACGCAACGCGTCGTATGTCCAGCCAGTAATAGGACTCGCCCATCCAGAAGCGATGTCCCTAATAAGACGCATTATTAATTTATTATACATAAAACAAAAGGTATTTTAATAAAACACGTATACTAAAAGATCAATAATTAAATTATCTTTAAAAAGGTGAAGATTTCAGAAAAATACGCTTGATAGATTTTGCGTGATTCTCAGTTTTTTATCCGCGTTAGATATAACTTTACAAATTAATTTCACTATGTAATATAAACTTAATCTAAAATATTCACATATAGTTGTTAAGAAAATGCTCTAATTTAACGTATTTTTTTTTTTCTAAATCATTAACTCGTTTAGACGTGATCTTCAGTATAAAATCATTAAAAGTCCGTTATCGTCGCCTTAAGGAGGTTGGAGGGCGAAAGTTACAAATTTCTTAACACGTTCAACGCCACGGAATAAAATGATAAATTTCCATTCAGGCCATGTCGGACAATGTTGGGCGACACCAGCATGTTTCGTTCGGGTCGTTGGGAACAACGTCTTTTGAGAGCTGTCGGTAAACAATAAAAAAAAGATACAAGGTAATAATATTGTACGCAGAATGACCCGCGCGGCTTCAACGGAAGAAATTAAGTGTCGCCCAGCACTGTCCGACATGGCGCTGAACGTGTTAATTTTGTTGTTGTTTATGTGCAAATCTTAGCCTGCATACCAAATTTCAGCTTTGGAAGTAATGTTTTAATGTTCTACGCCATCCTACCTCCATGCAGTTCAGCTGCATCTCCCAAAGCAAAATCATCTGTCAATCAGAAACTCCCACGAACCTTTACGAATATTCCCGATCCCAGGAACATAAAATTGTTTCCCAGAAAAAGTTAAAGCTTTCCAAAAGACGGTGGTTGCAGGCTTTACGGACAATAGATAACGAGCTGCTGCATTGTTCTTTACCGAGAAAACTATAGTAGGTACATTCTCGAAACTTAATAAAACACTGCAGAATAAGTAATCTTAATAATTATTATCGTTATCAGATTCGCCGAAATACAAGAATTTAATGAAAAAACAGAGGTTATCATACTATCAGTCTGATAACAACTATGTACAAATCGACGGTTGTGGATATTTGTACTATCGCATAAGGCATCATACAATGAGCGTTTAACTCAGTATAGGAAAGAGAATAGCCGTGATGAACAAGAAGTGTAACTGGTACAAAGTGTAGTGGCAGTTTTCATAGCGATAGCTTAGTAGCGTTGTTTGTATTTTTGCAAACATCATGCAGACAAAGAATTTTCACACAGCAATATTTTTTTTTGCGTCTCAACATTAAATAATAATTACAATACACATTGATTAGACATATCCTGCAATGGTAGTATATGAGAATCTGTCAGAATTAAACCTATGTAGTGGTCAGCATCCTGTCTGCGGCTGAAAATAAATATTAAAACGGACCGGCTGGCTATCTAACCTTTCACCTTTGCAACCCAATTACTGAGCATTACAGATATCAGACGGTTATACCGTTGTCAGACATACAGTCTTCTGACTGATATAGACTGACTGTTTTATGGCAGCCGAGCCAGACGGTCCCATAGTCTCGATATGGAGAGAATGGTCACCCATCCGAAGTTTGGCCATACTTACCGCGTAGAGCGATCGATTATTGTACTGACTTGCTACCTTTTTGGATCTTCAAGTTCAAGTGTTAAAATTCAGAGCTCCTAAATAACTTAAATGTCGTCGTAACAATTGAATTAGGGGTAAAGATTTTAAAACAATTCTGGAATCACCAAATACCGGTGAATTAGCCCGATAAAATGATTATTACACTAACGATGTTGTCACCTAAATAGGCGAAAAAATCAATCAACGGCATAGGTACCTACGGTTGGCACAGTGGCTGAAAGGTTGGATGCTGCACTATTTGTGTGTCGCTGGTTTTGTGAGTACAGCCGATATAGATATGTAGTTGTTCAGGGTCTGGCTCATGGCTGTTTGTGTAATATGTGAGATTTCTGCTTGCAAACGCACGCGGCACGATAAAAGATAAGTAAATGTTGTGCCGTGTGGTGCCGGACGTAAAGAATAGCACCATCCCATTTTCTCCCGTGTGGGTGTCGTAAAAGGCGACTAAGGGACTTATTATAGAATGGGCAGCAGCGTTCTCTATGCATTTTTAACACCATACTGCGATCGCCAACCCGCCTGCCAAGCATGGCGATTATGGCAAACCCCCCCAATTGGGGGAGGCTTATGTCCAGCAGTGGACGTCTTTCGGCTGAAATGATGATGATAATGAAATGTTGTGCGATGTAACGTTTTTGCTAAGCAAAAACCTAAATTTATCCATGCTAGCTTGATTATAGAACTCTTCCCACATTGTCCCCATTACACAAGCCATCAGCTCCTAAAATGACGTACATACAAGGCCACCTCCAGAGCTTGTGCGTGAGGGCCATGACGTCAGACCGCAGCTCAACCGGCGACCGACGCCCACCCGCCGCTCACTCGTGATGGCAACCACGTTTAGTCTAGCATTGTAGATTTGGTTCTACAGTAGTCCGAATTTTATATTATTAACAAGTTAACAGAAAAACTGGCCAAGTGCATGTCGGACCACACAAGTGAAGGGTTCCGTAGCTGGGATGAATTTATCCCAAGAACAAACTTAACATTGTCGTTGAAATACATATGTAGTACATTCCACCTGCAAATGTAAGTTGGTCGACTATTACTCGGTAACTTGTAAAGCCTACTTAGTTGTGATAGTTTTCCTTTTAACTTCGTTATATACAGGGTGTTTGGCAGAACGTTGAACATACGAAAATGGTGGATAGGTGGGGTCATCTGCTACTTACTCAGCCCTAATTTATTTGGCCCTGGCCCCCTGGATATTTTTAATTTTTTTTCTTTTGCTTTCTTCCTGTTTTACCACTTTCTTAACTTTAAAGTGTATTTTTAATTAAAAATGGGTAAAACAGGCAATATTTTAGTTTTTTTTTAAATCTTTAATGTTGGAAGATTCTTATAAAATTATTGCTTTCTTCAGATGTTAGCTAGAAAAAAAGCTATGAGTCCTCAAACTTACAGAAAGATGTAAAAAAAAATCAACTTTAAAAAAAACAGCATTAAAAAAAACAAAAATTGATTGAGGAGTTCCAATTCTAGCAAATCATCCCTAGTGTGTGACCTTTCTAATAGTATGTAATTTGCTTATAAACAAAAAAAAACCTTTAAGAGTTATTTCAGAATTTTATCAAGTAGGAAATTTTCGACGAAACTCTCCCTTTACGGAAAGTGAAATGTTTTGCGAAATTTAATACTGCAAGGTTGGTAAAAATTAAAAGATCGATTGAAATTATGTAAGTTCTTAAATTAAGTACAAAGAAAATAGCTGTACCAGTTAGGTGCGTTAATGAAACAACTAAATAAATTTTAAAAATTAAAAAAAAATCTCCAGGGGGCCAGGGCCAAATAAATTAGGGCTGAGTAAGTAGCAGATGACCCCACCTATCCACCATTTTCGTATGTTCAACGTTCTGCCAAACACCCTGTATATTATGGACCAAGTGATAAATTGGGCATTATACATAATGCCCGGTCATTATGAAAAATGCCCAATTTAATTATAATAATAATTATTCAAATAATCAAATTGACCGGGCATTATACATATTATCCGTCACCTTCTCGGACAGACAGACAGACGCACAGACGGACATGGCGAAACTGTAAGGGTTCCTTGTTGGCTACGGAACCCTAAAAATCATGGAAAATATACCTAGTATTTTTTGCAGACACATAAATGTTGGAAGTATGATGGCGTGGCGGTAGGAACAGTAGGTACTAGGTAGGTGCCAGCTCCGTCGGATCGATGGCGCCGTCGTCGTCACCGCTGCCTCTCCTAAGATAAAACATCCATGCTGGAACTACTTTCCTCTGTTCATTATTTTTTTCCAAGCTTATTAGTTTCCCGTAATACAGAAAAAATACACTTACCTATAAAATATAACACCCATTTACTTTATTCTCGTGGTTAGGTAAAAAGCTTTCCGGTGTCATCGAACCAAATATAGGTTTTCAAAATTCATAATGCGGCTTGGTTCCATGCTCGAGGCTGTATCACCACTCGTTATAATCCATACTAATAATATTATAAACGTGAAAGTAACTGTCTTTATGTCTGTCTGTTACGTTTTCACGCCTAAACTGCTGAACCTATCGTCATGTTTGGCAGAGATATAGCCTGGGATATGGAGAAGTACATAGGCTACTGTTTTACGCGATAACCGACATACACGCGGGCGGAGCCGCGGGCAAAAGCTAGTAATATTATAAATGTGTAAGTAACTCTGTCTGTCCGTCTGTCTGTTACGTTTTCACGCCTAAACCGCTGAACCAATCGTCATGAAATTTGGTAGAAATATAGTCTGAAATAACGAGAAGAACATAGGCCTCTTTTTTACGCGATAACCGACATACACGCGGGCGGAGCCGCGGGCAAAAGCTAGTTGTACATAAAGCTGGATAAACACTTCTCTGTTATGTTGTGTCGTGACGCAGTGTTAGCCAATCAAAACTCATTGTGATTTGACGTAGTCCTGAACATAATCGTTTGATTGGTATATCCGGCGGTGGCTTTATGTACTTAATTCATGAAAAATACTTCGTCAAAGTTCTCTTAACTCCTTCAAAATATAACATAATTCCAACATATTACAATCGACACTAATATCTTAAAGAATTCCGTAGCAATGACTTCCAAGCAATCTCAGAGCTAATGAACTGTTATGAAAAATTCTTCCGCTATCCCGGAAATCTGTTCCTACCTAGAAATATCTGGAATACTCCGACAAATTAGTACTATCACAAAACGCTTGCACGTTTATTTGGTTTTGACGACAGCATTCTATCAAAATAAATATCAAAATTACTTTTAACAACATTGCATAACTCCGTAAAAATTTTAGTTTTTCGAAGAAAGCCGTCCAAACCACTACTTAATATAAAATAAATAAGACGAACTGAAAAAGCTCTCGTCTATTTTGAGATAGAATCGGGCGCCATTTTGCGTGTCCTAGTTTATCGACGGATTAATACAATTTCCTAGCACGTGAGCTCTCGCCGTGGAAAACACTGCGCTATTGAAAATTGTTGATAATTTCGTTCTCATCACAAGCCAATGTGATTTCAAACATTCGAAAATATTAGTTACGGATTTGTTTGGGGTTTTGTGTACGCGTTATGCTTATTTTCCGTTGGTTTACTGACGAACTGACGAGCTCATCGTGGTTGTACTTAGTGTTGCGTATGAGATAAGAATAGACCAGAAACGTTCGACTAGACTAGATCATAGATTCTAGAGTAACGGATAAGTAAGGACACCAGTTTAGATGTTCAGCCGAGCTTTGACATTGACATCTTTACTGACATCCTGAAAGTCGTCAGGACTAAAAGTAAGAAATAGACGTTGATACACGACGAGCAAAATTTGGATTCCAAAACGACTAAAGCGAAATAGACATTTTTGATTTCTCATCTAAGGTTTATCGCTTATTTATTCAAAGCGTATGCTGAAATTAAATTATGAAATGCCAGCCAACAGTTAATTCGAAGACAATTATGTGACATCCACCAAACTGGGCCGGCGTTGTGGTGGATTATGGCCCACTCGGCCATAATCCACCACGTGGGCCCCGTGCAGACTCTCACAGAGAGGAGGTATGTGTCCAAGCAGTGAGTACGTTATACAGGCTGATTATGCTATGCCAGCAAAATCACACCCACAGTATTCATTATAACGCCATCTTCATAACAATTCAGAGTTTTTTTATAATTCTGTATCGAATAACTTCTATATTCTAAAGATTTGACTCTGTAGTTAGCATAATCAGCTTAAACGTCCCCACTGCTGGGACACCGGCCTCGGTGAGAGGGTGTGGGCCGTAATCCACCACGTGGGCCCAGTTCGGGTTGGTAGATGTCACATGTATTTTTTTTTTATTACTATTGGTTTGCTCTTGACTCTAGTCTAGGTCTGGGTGAGAGAGACAAAGTCTACGGATGGAGTGAGCTTACCCAGAAGAAGCCTGTTCACTCTCACTTTGAATAGATTAGGGTTGTATGCGTTCGGAAACACAGACGCAGGCAGAGAGTTCCACTCCTTTGCTGTGCGCATTATAAAAGACGTTTGAAAACGC
The DNA here is from genome assembly GCA_947523025.1 of Dryobota labecula. Lineage (NCBI taxonomy): Eukaryota > Metazoa > Arthropoda > Insecta > Lepidoptera > Noctuidae > Dryobota > Dryobota labecula. Next base: position 12,137,549 of record OX383301.1, read on the forward strand.
TTAGTGCGAGTTGGTGGAATATCAACTAGGTGGTAACTTGCAGTGCGTCTAGATGTCCGATGGTAGAAGGGGGCCTGTGGAATGAGGTCGTGGAGTTCATGGGCACACTCGCCGAAGTACAATCTGTAGAAGACCGACAAGCAGGCAACCTTGCGGCGATGAGCCAAGCTGTGAAGCTTGGCATCCACCAGTTTTACGTCGCCAATGAGCCTCTTAGCTCTGCGTTCCACTGAGTCAAGCGCAGCAAGTTGGTACTTATGTCTTCGAATTTCTGGTTCTAGGACATGCCATTTACCACTAATCCACCACTGCTCTCCACTCTGTAGTTAAGGCGACAACAACCGACTTTTAATGATTTTATACTATAGATCACGTCTAAACGTGTGGTGTTAATGATTTGGAAAAAATATATGTTAAATTAGAGTATTTTCTTAATAACTTAATATGTGAATGTTTTAGATTACGCTTATATTACATAGTGAAATTAATTTGTAAAGTTACGTCTAACGCGGGTAAAAAACCGAGAATCACGCAAAATATTAAGCGTATTTTTCTGAAACCTTCACCTTTTTAAAGACAATTTAGTTATTAATCTTTTAGTGTACGTGTTTTATTAAAATACCTTTTGTTTTATGTATAATAAATTAATAATGAAAGAAAGAAAGAAAGAAAAAGTATTTATTGTGACTCGCACAGGAAGATCACAAATTAAACACACAATTCTAAAAGTATTAAAAATAAAAACAGAGTCCTGTACGAGGCCAAAAGGCTCCTATCTCAGCATGATGCTGCGACCATTAAAAATAAGTGCCGCAGCACTGGTATTCTGATAGAGTCAATGCGTAATGGCGTAATGGGTAATGCGTCTTATTTGGGACAGCGCTCCCTTGATGGGCGAGTCCTATTACTGGCTGGACGTACGACGCGTTGCGTGAGCTCAGTACAGAACACGCAAGCTAACCACTCAGGTTCACTGGCATATATCAAAAAGCAACAAAACATTAATTTCACTAAAACACAGAAGAGAATTAACAGAAATATTTTACCTCACAATCCAGTATTTTATAAGGACCAAGTCCTGTGTGTCTATTCCTGGAAGCAGAGCTGAACGGCCCAATTAAAAATGTCTAACGCCAGACTATTCCTGTGAATTGATAATATTATATCACATAACAATCCCTTCCTGAAAATATACAACTCTATGAACTGAAAATAACGCCTGGCATTTTCACTGAACTATAATGATGATTGCGACGAATTCTGTGGTAGCAGTAATGCAGCTGATTTAATATCATTCAACGAATATTTTGCGATTTTTCCGAGAATTAATTATTTTATCTTTTTAAGCTTTCAGGATTGAAAAAAAAGCAGGATTGGATCACGGCCTGGAAAAAGTAAGTATTTATTTTATTTTTTGTTTGTTTATTTCTGACTAGCTTCTACCCTCGCCTTCGTTCGCGTGGAATTTCTTGTTTTTTCCCGACTGCCCCAGAAGGAAAAAAGGGGAATAGCTAGTAATGAGAGAATTCTTACATAAAATGTATCCTATGATGCTCGTCAATACTGTAGCTTCGAATCAATGAAAGAATTTCGTCATCGGATCTGTAGTTCTGAAGATTAACTCCATCATACAAACTCACAAATACCTCTTTATAATATCAGGTAAATCAAATCAAATCTAAATATTTTATTTCTCATAAACTTACATGAAACGTCAGAAGCTAGGTGCACGGTTCCAAAAGGAATGATTTCTAAAAAAAAAAATTTTCCGCCATGTAGATTATTAAAACATATTGGACACGTATTTTTCTTTTGTTACGTAATCAAAACATTACAGCGATACATTGAGTTTAAATGGTGGCATGACGTCACTTCTCACTAGATTTTATACTGAGCTGTGACGTAACGAGCCGGGACTCCCCAAGTTTAATGTGTTTTATCTAAGTATTTTTTTATTAATATGATAAAGCAAAAAATACGTGTCTAATATTTTTTATTATCTGATTGACGGACTAAACAGATTTTTTTTTTTTTTACCCAAGCATCATCCCTATTGGTCGTTTCCTATGGAGAAAAGCTGGCAAGAAACTCCACAATAGCATAGTAGGTACTCGAAAAAGTCGAAGTAATGAAGCATTCTGTTACGTTTGCAGCACCAGCCAGCCGTAGTGACACTGCTAATAATTACCAGATCATATCGAAAAAGCTCAGCTTTAAAATGATAAAGATGTTCTAGATAAAAAGAGTTTCTAAAAGTTATTTTAGCCAATACGTCATCTTTGTCCTAATCAACTAGCGTCATATTTTGGCTAACTTACCATTAACATACTTAAGTATGAACTTTATAAATATAAAAATAAAATACACGAAATTCTTCAAGTGATTTCCTATTAAAAAAAAAAAAATACCCTATTAAAATAATCGCATCTTACAAACATACAGTATTGTAAAATACATGCCTAGCTGTAAGTTTTCCAAAATCTATATGTCGGAGACGAGTTGTATGCGGTACGCCAGCGCCATCTAGTCGCGTTCAGTGGAGTTATTGGAGTTCGCGCCAACGATTCTTGACTAATCGGGACGCAAGTGCTGCCTAGCGGCGCATGACGGAGTCTACAACATAACGTTCAACCGGCGACAAGTGTCCGCCGCACATTCCACAAGTGAAGTTCATCGGTGGCGGTCAAGCAGTGAAGACGTCAAGAAACTGTTGCGAGTTAGGTATAGTTGTGTCGTGTTCCAACATTAATTACTTTGCATACCCATTACTGTATAGAATCAAGTTCTTCTAACTGAACAGACAGATGTGCTGCTCGGGAGTTTGTTCCACTACTTCTTCTTCTCAGCTAAAGCACTAGGAAGTGGTAAAGGGCCGGGCGTTTTGGGGGACTTTCTTATGTAATTTTGATTCTCAGCTTAGATTGAGTAAATGACTTTTGAGTTTAATTCGGTTATTTTATTGCGCAATAACTAACACTACCCACAATACGCCCACAGTAGTTAAAATATGGCTGATGATAACAAGAGAAACCTACCGTTCTCCGACATATACATTGTTAAAAATTGCCTTTTATGTGCCTATTTGAAAAAAATTATTTGACTTTGACTTTGAATATTTTTTTTTAATTGTAATTTCTACGAGGTCTGGGAACGATTCTAATGCCAAAAACCGAGCAAGTGCGTGTCGGAACACGCACAATGAAGGGTTCCTTAGTTGGGATGAATTTATCCCAAAAACAAACTTATCGTTGTAGTTAAAAAACAAGTTCTCCCATGCATTCCAACTGTAAATGTAAGTTTGTACGCACAATATTGAGAGATTTACCATGTTATTTTAGGACATAGACTTGTTATAAGTTTTCCTGTAATTTATAAGTAAAGAAATTTTTTTTGTATATTTTTTTTTGGCTCAGTAGTTTCCGAGATACGGAGGGGCCGGGGGATGTTAATTTTTTATGCATTTTCTTAAATAACATTAAAAGTATTTATTTTAAAGTTTTGCAAACTGTACTGTTGGCGCACTGCTTCCGGCGACCAAACATAGCGCCAATATCACGAGTCAAGCGACGCACCATGTGTCCAGTGCTGCCACCTGCGTCGCACCGGACGTTGGATCGTTGCTGGCGAATGACTGACTACCGGCATCAGCGGACGTCACTTCGGCGGGGGAATACCAAGTCTAAAAACCCCGAGCTCGGTTTGCTGAGGGCCTTTTTCCACTCGCGCTTCGTCGTAGTAACGACATTTATATTGTGCATTATTGTCAAATACTTATTGAAATTAATTAATTGGTTGAGAATTAAAAGTGATCAAAGTGTGTTATATGTAGGGGCAATTTACAAAATTTAAAAAAAATCTAATGAGATTGATGCCGTTTGTTTTTTAATAATTTTAAAACAAATACTTTAAAAGTTATTTAAGAAAATAGATGAAAATGTACCATCCCCCCCCCCCCCTTCGTGTCTCCGAAATTACTGATCCTAACATTTTGAAAAAAAATACAAAAAATAGTTCTTTACTTATAGATTACTGGAAAACCTATAAGAAGTCTACGATCTTAATATAACATGGTAAATCTCTCAATATTGTGCGTACAAACTTACATTTGCAGTTGGAATGTATGGGAGAACTTGTTTTTCAACTACAATGTTAAGTTTGTTCTTGGGATAAATTCATCCCAACTACGGAACCCTTCATTGTGCGTGGTCTGACAAGCACTTGGCCGGTTAAAAAAAAAAACATTTTTTTTCACTTCACGACATGAACATCTGTGTAGACCTGGCTCTTGTACTAGGAGTTCCTGTATCAGAGGAGCTAAGACAATCATTGACAATCATTACTGTTTTCAGGCTAGAAACTGCTCTCAGTGTGAGTTTATTTTAACCTTCTTGAATTTACGTATCGAGCGCGTTCAGCAATCCGATTGGTAAAGGGCCAAGCGGAGGCCAATCGGAACGCCGAACGCGCTCGATGCGTAAAATCTAGATGGTTAAAAGAAACTCACACTAGGGCCTCTGGTGATTAATCTGTTGAACAGAGAATACTCTCGCACATTACGTATTTAGGAAACTATATGATGCACAACTAAAATTATGTCTTAGGGATTCAAGCTAATTCTGCTTTCAACAAAGTTATTTGAAAAAGTTTGTAAACATGTGAACGGTTCTCAAAACGGTGAAGGAAAACATCGTGAGGAAACTTCTTTCTTTTTCTTTCTTTCTTTCTGATTATGCAATGCGTGATTTGAGTGAAAATGTAAGTATAATAATAATAATATTTTTATTGACATACATAAAATTATGTTACATTTATATGGAAACCCTGACTCCTGCGCTAGGTGTAACCTGTGTTACAGGAATCAGTGTCTTCTCCCAGTAGTTTACACAGATATTATGCAATAAAATTTAAAGAATTTTAAATTATACAGGATAATTATATATAATTTTACATAACTAAACGAGGAAGAACACAACATATAGCATAGCAGACCAGGTCAACCATCAGCGTTACTTGCACGCGGTGCATGCCGCTAATCAACTAGGATCGAGCGAATTGATGGATAAATAATGGTAAAAGAAAAATCTACGTTATATACCATTCTAGCTTATTCCCGCGACTTCAGCCGCGTGAAATTTCTTGTTCCTCAGTTCCCAAATCCGTTCTCGAGATATCATTAAAAAAATGCCGTTCCAAAGAATTTTTCATCATGTATTTTTTTTTTTTTTTCGTGAATTTTACACATGTTTTAATAGTAATTCTGCTATTCGGGGCGGAGACAAATCCTACAAATCAAAGATAAAAATGGGTCCAGCCATTTTTGAGTTATATATGTTGTAACTAACCCGACTTTGTTTTATACAGGATGAAATTTAATTCATGGGCACCCTCTTATGGGGTCATTATACTCATAATTATGAACAACTTTCACTATGGGACCAACCCTGAAATCGCGAAAAAAGAATCAACTATTCCCTACAATATGTTCGCATTGCCCGTCAAAATGTCGGGAACAGCAGATTTTTTTTCAGGGTTGGTCCCATAGTGAAAGCTGTTCATAATGATGAGTACAATGACCCCTTAAGAGGATTCCCATGAATTCGATTTCACCCTGTATATTTAGATGTCCGGTTTTGTTATTACCAACATAGGTACTTTTTGGGACATGGTAACTTTTATGACCACCATAACATGCAATAAAAGTCTTCACCGTCGCTGCTTTACCAGGGAGATGTCCAGATGCAGGTGTGCGTCACATTTTCATTTCATCTTGATATCACAGCGGACTGGGGTAATACGTCGGCCTCCATCCGTGTACAGTCATATCAGGGTGATTCATACAGCTTCTGTTTGATAAAACAAGAGTTGGGAGTCTGGGAAAGTGGGAACCCCTAAGTGTCCTGTTAGGTTGGTATCATTAAAAGTTTTGTTTGATTTGAATGTTCTGAAAAAGGATATAATGACATAAAATTGTGTGGCCAGCTCATCAAGCTACACGAAACTGACAAATTCTCCAAACGATTTTAAACTTTAAAATGTTGATGATTAAGTTCAAAATCGAACGAGGAAGTTTCACAGTTTGTGGTAACTAAAAATTCTACCTTCGACTAACATTCTAAATTCAAAAACTTAAAATTCTACCTCTGTCATGGTTGTACAACTTTGAAATACCATGTATTTTTGTTAAGAGAAACTACAATTTTTTTGACACTAGCACTGACAGGCCAAATAGCCGAACACGGCGTAGAGATAAACTTCGGCTGCCACCAATAAAACTCAAATTATTTAAGAAAAATTTATACTGCATGTCGATTATTATTTACAATCATTTACCAAATAGTTTTCAAGACTTACCGCTGACAATGTTTAAAAAAATACTTTTCAAACTATTATTATTTAAAAGATATTATACCATTAAGGACTATTTAGAAGTCAAATCAATAGAATCTTTAATTTGTAACTTTGAATAATTGACATCGCTGACTGTCAATTCATTTGCACGCCATGTTATGGCAGGATATGCTGAAACAACTGTAACACCTTATGTACCATAATAATATATGCTAGCAAATAAATATTTTTCATTGATTTTTGATTTGATTAACTTGATGTGCTGGCCACCGTACTATGTAAGGTAACACACAAAAAAAACTCAATTGACAATTGAAAATATTTTGGTTTAATGTTAAAAATATTAAAAAACAATGATTTAATGTTAAATTAAATAATTGAATTATATTAAAATTATATTATATTAAATTAAATTATATTAAAATTAAATTATATTAAATATTTTCTTTTATAATAATCAATAATTCAATGATCTAATGTTAAAAATATTAAAAAACCTTTCTGACACCATTCGGCCTTAAAATGGATTAGATATTATAGGCGAAGCCGAAAGGAGAACTAGAAACCACCAAGGCTTTCGAACTATGATTGAATAAATTATTATTTGTACGGTAGCCAGCACATCAAGTTACCACATACTGTCAAATTTTCTCGTTCGATTTTGAACTTTCTCGTCAACATTTTAAAGTTTAAAGTCGTGTGGAGAAATTTGACAGTTTCGTGTATCTTGATTTGCTGGACACTGTACATAGACTTATTTATTTACTAAAAATAATTATAGTCTACTTTAAAATTGCTGTAGCCCAATCACTGAGCAAGGTCCACATAATTTTGTAAATGTCAAATGACTCTTATTTACCGGTTTGTAGAGATTCGATTCGCGTTTATTTATCTAGACAGAGTTGTGAGGATATGACTAAGTGTTTGTGCTACCTACTGAGCGTTTTCCTTACTCCACAATGAGTCACCGGCAGACATAGCCGCGAGAGGGGCTCGCGGTAAACTATACGGAGATGGCGAACTAGAGTAAATAAATCATCATTCAGCGTCAGACGTCCACAGCTGGACATAAGCTTCCCCCAATTGGGGGGGTTTGCCATAATCGTCACGCTTGGCAGGCGGGTTGGCGATCGCAGTATGGTGTTAAAAATCATCAATCAATAAATAAAAGTAAATAAATACTTAAAACTATTTCATAATTACTCGTATGTTGATTTCAGGAACATTTGTGAGCATGTTTTTTTATCTGTCTGCCTGTCTGTTTATTATGACATGACGGCAAAACAGCTGAAACGATTTCTATAGAATTTGGGCCAAATCCAACTTTAAACCTGGAAAATATGGGCACTATACGTATCGAAAAATACAGAAATCAAATCAAAGCCCAGCGTTTTCATAAGAATGCTGGGGTCGGCTTCTAGTCTGGCCAGATGCAGCTGAATACCAGTATGGAGCGACTGCCTATCTGACCTCCACAACCCAATTACTGGGTAAAACGATACCACTTGGTAAGACTGCTTGTCAGACTTTCGGGCTTCTGATGACTCGTATCGACATTCAAAGAACGACAGCTGGGACCAATGGCTTAACGCGCATTCCGAGGCACGGAGGGGTATGTAAAGATGGTCACCCATCCACAGACCAGCCGTGACAAGCGTAGCTTAACCTGATCGATCGACGCGTGTGACTATTATTACTTAACCACGAGCCCCTCCTATAATTATAAGGCATTTTGTACACACACGTTTGTCTTGCCGTGAAAAACTATAGGTTTATTCGCCGTGTACACACGGCGTATTTTCTACGGCGCGGTTTATACGCCTTGTGTGTAGGCACGGTCGTCAGTGCTAAGGCTCCTACAAACAGGCGCGACACGCGACGCGACACAAAGACACCGCGTGCCGCGAGACAAGCGGTCTCTTTATGTCGCGTCGCGTGTATGGATCATTATGAAAGCTTATTAACAGATACTTTTTTTTTCTACGGCGCGGTTTATACGCCGTGTTTAGGCACGATCACAGATATAGATAGACCTATATCTGTGGGTACGATTGTCCGTGTTTTATGGATACTATGGAAGCTTGTTGACCGACAAGTTTTTTTCTACGGGGCAGTTTATACGCCGCCGTACAGTAAAGAAACCGTGCCGTGTATGTACAAAGGGCCTTCGACGCTAATACCTCATGCCACGGTTAAAATATTAGTCAGTCGGCACGGTGGTGAAGTTTTTGACTGCCCAGGGAGTGCCAGACATGCATTTAAGTATCACCAATCGCGTTTTATTCATTGATGTATACTTTTTAAACGTGGGATATAGATTAATAATCAACGTTAGCCAGTTTGCGTGGAGGACGACGCTGAATTCCACTCCTCTGTCATAATCCCCTAGTTACCTTAGACGAAACACACCATACCAAACCATACAAAAAGTGATTAAGGAACCATGCACGAAATCGACTGATTTTGATCAATTTTGTTCATTGTTTGTGAGAAAGGGAAAAATAATTTAAACAAAATTTTTTGTGATTTGAAAAGTCGTGATCTTTGTTTTGCATGTGGCTGAAAGGGATTTTTCAAATAAATTAAGTATTCACGGTAAATCACTAATATTTGCAACAAGTTTTCCGAAAAATTACGCGAGACTGACATTTGATCATCATTCTACAAGAAACTACTTTTGATTTTGAACATAAAAAAATATCATCAACATCATTATATGGTCTACTTGCATGTAGCTGAACCGCTTTTTTCAACTTGGATACAAAATATAGCAGAAAAATAATATTGAAAAAGCCATTTTTTTTTTTTTTTTTGTTATAAACCCCGTCAGTAACATATTTTTTCCTATTATTCAGAAAATCATATCAAGAAATTTAAAAATCACAAATTAGTCTTCAGCTATCCTTGAAATATAATCAAAATTTTATTAAATGATTATACAATATCTGCATTAAGTAAATCAACGGCGAAATAAACCATATTTTGGAGAGCACAAAAATGATGAAACTATTAACAGCTGCTGTGACTGACAAATGGTTTAGCACCGTGAAAACTGTACTTTTATAGACACAGACTTAATGTTTCAATTATATCAAGTTTTTTCACAATTAGATAAGAAATTGACAACAGAGAGTTTTTAAGTTATAAATCAGGATAACAAAAATCTTTACATCTCTGATAAAATGAGCGAATGTCCACTCAGGCGCAAGAGCAAATGACTTGGACTGCCCTTATTTAAATAGATTAACATTCAACAAGCAATGGTGCCGATTCCCTTGTTCACAAACTAAACTAAATTTAAGTTCAGTGCATCTTTTTCTTTCTATTTCATTAAGAACAGGACAGAAGATAACTTTTAGTTTAGTCCTGTCAAATTAATCAGCACTTGACGTATTTTGACGTAATTTTAGTCGGCAAGTTTTTAATCACGTCTAAACTTGTATGGAGTAGTGACAAGCGATGATTAATTTGACAGGACTACACTAAAATGTGTCTTCTGTCCTTTTCTTAATGAAATAGAAAGAAAAAGATGCACTGAACCTAAATTTAGTTTAGTTTGTGAACAAGGGAATCGGCACCATTGACTACCTGTTTGGTTTACGGTTCCCAAACGAGACTGAAGCGTAAGGTCCTAGGTTCGATTCGCTGGTCGGTCAAAGTGTCTTCTGGGTTTTAGATCCACATCTTGAAATCAGGATCCAATTAGAAAACAATCGCCACTAAATCCATCATGGATCTGGCCAATTGATCTTCTGAGATTAAACGTTTCAAACCAATAGAAATTGTTGAGTAATAGTGGCAGTGTTGTCACCTTAGCCCTTTTCGGGCTAGATCTAGCACTTTTTACTGTAGGTAAACTCGTTTTTTCATGCTTTAGCCCGAAAAGAGCAATCTAGCCCTTTTCAAGCGATACGAAAAACAGGAATAAAATGGGGTTAAAAACAATGACATCCATACTACATATACGATGGGGTTTGAAACGATTGAAAGAGTCTTGCTGTTTCCCACAAGGTGCCAACTGAAATAATAAAAAAGCGGCCAAGTGCGAGGCGGACTTGCCCATGAAGGGTTCCGTAGCAGCAAGCGCGGTTTACGATTTATGACGTATTAAAAAAAAAACTACTTACTAGATCTCGTTCAAACCAATTTTCGGTGGAAGTTTACATGGTAATGTACATCATATATTTTTTTTAGTTTTATCATTCTCTTATTTTAGAGGTTACAGAGGGGGTAGACACATTTTACCACTTTGGAAGTGTCTCTCGCGCAAACTATTCAGTTTAGAAAAAAATATATATTAGAAACCTCAATATCATTTTTGAAGACCTATCCATAGATACCCCAAAAGTATGGGTTTGATGAAAACAAAATTTTTAGTTTCAGTTCTTAGTATGGGTAGCCCCAAAATTTATAGTTTTTTTTTGTATTTTTGTGTGAAAATTTTAATGCGGTTCATAGAATACATCTACTTACCAAGTTTCAACAGTATAGTTCTTATAGTTTCGGAAAAAAGTGGCTGTGACATAGGACGGACAGACAGACAGACATGACGAATCCATAAAGGTTCCGTTTTTTGCCATTTGGCTACAGAACCCTAAAAAGTGTGGGAGTAATTTGAAATACTCGTTCAAATTGGCTAAGAACGCACAGATGTCAATCAGCCATCAACTTCTTCTGCTTCGATAGATATGATTTTGGAAGATTCCGATGAAGACTCTTAACAATAGAAGATTTTTAACAATTTAATAACTTAATTATAATTAGATTATGCACTTTCTGAAATTAGAACGTTTCAAATAAACAATTTTGAACCCTTTGCATTTGTATCTATGTTTTTAGCCCTTTCTAGCACCTCTTTTGATGGCAAAATCTAGCTCTTTCTAGCTTGTCCGATTGCCCCTTTTCAAAAACCAAGGTGGCAATATATGAATAGTAGTCTGTTTGTGCCAGGTTTATGGCAATAGGCTCGTCCCCTATTACATGAGACTTCAACAAAACTGCAAAATAATCCCTCGGAGAAAACAACCGCGATGTTTTCTAATATTAACATTAAATAAGTATCATCAAGCCTATATCATTCTCAGGATAAGTACCACGTGATCAGTCTGATGACGTAGCTACTCTCAGTGTAATGATTGAAACTATAACTTCACGCTCTTATTGGCTTGCACAATGAGCAGAACTTCATGCATCGGCATCGCCCCCGTCCCAGTAACACACCGGTACACGCAGTTCGAGAGTTTTTGTCTTCCAATATTTATTTTGATGAAAATTTTGGTTTTAATTAAGTAGTGCACCAACTTTACTTAATTTTGAATATCACGGTCGTTTACGTGAGAAGTTTTTTTTTTTTTTTTTTGATAATTACAATGTACAGAAAAATTTGAAAGAGATGTCATACTCCCAACATTCCCAAGCCAATTTTAATGTCTTTGTTAAAACCAAACCCTTGAGAAGTTGAGATACCTACTTTCACGTTTTTTGGAAACTGAAAAATGTTTTTTTTTAGAACCAATCATAATTTCCTCATATTTGTTGCCCTTGGAAACAGGAACAACATAATACTGAAATAGAAAAAAAATTGGAGACTACTTCATGGGATTCAAATCGACACAATTTTGATTTGGAAATACTTACCACAAAATAAATGCATTTGTAAGTAACCTAATAGACCCCGACACTCTTCTTCTGCGTCGTATCGATGAAGAAGACATTAACATATTCTTTTAATACACACGAAATACAGCATATCCTCGACTACTTATGTCTACGCTAAGCTTATCAAATATCACTAACGTCCAGTTATCTAAGGTCTTGTACGAAACCGTAACATATTGCCAAAATACGGTGCAACAGTAAAAACAGTACATAATTACTTAGCTGGTCACAAATCAGAAAGTTTGAAAGATCGTATAAGAGCCTTGCCTTAACAACAAAAAGTCAGATGACATTCAGAATCATTAACCATCATCATTTCAGCCGAAAGACGTCCACTGCTGGACATAGGCCGCCCCCAAGCACCGCCGCTTCGACCGGTTCTGTGATAGCGGATTCCTGCGGCCCTCACAAGGTCATCAGTTCACCTTGTGGAAGGCCTTCCAACGCTACGTCTTCCAGTACGCGATCGCCACTCAGAACCTTTCGGCCCCATCGGCCATCTGTTCTGCGAGCAATATCAACTGCCACTTAAGTTTTGCAATTCTTCGGGCTATGTTGGTAACTTAACGAGTCAGAAATGAAGAGATCCGCAGTAGAACTCTACTGCGGATATCTTCATTTCTGATTCGGTCACGTAGGGAAACTCCAAGCATAGCCCTCTCCATTGCCCTTTGCGTGACTTTTAGCCTTCTAATAAGGCCCATTGTGAGCGACCACGTTTCAGTGCTATAGGTCATCACTGGCAACACGAACTAGTCAAAGACTTTCGTTTTGAGACACTGCGGTATGTGGAACGAGAAGTATTGCGTAGCTTCCCGAACGCTGCCCGGCTGAGTCGGATTCGACGATTGACCTCTTTCTCGAAGTTGGACCTACCAACTGGACTGTTTATCCAAGGTAAACATACTCGTCCACAACTTTGAGTGTAGCGTCTCTGATCTTCATGAGAGTGGGTGTTACACGGGTATTTGACATGACCTTGGTCTTGTCCATGTTCATTCTCACATTCAGAATATTGCGGGTAAAACCTGGTGAAGACTCGCACGAACAAGGGAATCATGGCATACAAGGGAGGAGTCCTATACTCAGTAGTGGATGGATGGAGTGTTCATAGCATTTCGGCTATGCGCGTGTGCGTCAGATTGAAAACGCATCATCTGGACAAGGTCTAAACATAAGACTCATACATCTGGGTAGTCCCAAATGGACCTATAGAAGAGGCGACACCAAACGTCAGCAGGTTGGGTCACTTTCAAACATTTCATTTTACCTAATTAATATCATCACAAATTGTATATGCAACTGGGATATCTAAGTTACTTCACAGTACCTCCATGGCGAATATCACAACGTAGGCGTCTGTTTAGGTGTATCCATTTTACAGCTAAGTACGATTATAAAATAACTGAGTCTGGACCCGAAAATAAGAAGTGGACAACGCAAGTCCATTCGAAAATAATTCTAAGAGTATTGAAACCTTTATTACATACTACTTTAGATTGACTTTAGCTCTCAAAGCCGTGTTAAACGAACATTTTTACTCAGAGAAAAAAGTCATGGTTCAAACTTGTGCTGCTGCGTTGTCTCGAATTCTATGAAGTGGCTTTTACATCGTGTGATCGTGGTATTAGTACCAAAGCAACATCAAAGAGAGAAGCTGCTTCCATTTCTACCTCTTACAGGGTAACTTGTTGATATATCTAGAGTAGTTTTTAATCAACTACTGCGCAAATATATTGGTTGTTAGTATATTTCAGTAGTTTCATTTCAAATTCAAATGTACAGTGGCCAGCACATCAAGCTATACGGAACTGTCAAAGGACATCATCCACGATTTTTGCTTCAAAAATGGAAGCGCCGGCCAAAAAAAAAGTGCATTATTCTGATAGAACAAGTCCGCCTAAGCATTTCTTATTAGGGCACCAAAACTGTAGCACCACTGTACTTGATTTTATTTGAGTTAAAAAATCTGCCTTTTCATACATTTTCGATTAAATGAATTTACTAAAACAAATGAAATATCTTTCCACACCATGCCCTCATGTGCTCTGCCTCATTAAGTCACCATAGCGACGTTGTCAGCGGTGCAGGCCTGGCTACTTATGGCATCCGAAGGTCGCCATGTCGAGTGGCCATGGCGTCTCGACAGTCAGTTCGTTTACGTCGATCGTCAGGAATGAACGTAGAAAAAATCGCACTTCTTTGTTATATATGGCGGCTGACTGGCGGCTGAGTTAGGGAGGTGCAGTTACGTCGCCAGCGGTGCAGGCCTGGCTACTTATGGCATCCGAAGGTCGCCATGTCGAGTGGCCATGGCGTCTCGACAGTCAGTTCGTTTACGTCGATCGTCAGGAATGAACGTAGAAGAAATCGCACTTCTTTGTTATATATGGCGGCTGGCTGGCAGCTCGTGGCCACGCTTCCAAATTGGCTACGTTGCCAAACCGTCGCCAAGTGAGTTAGGTACCATACATTTCAATATTAACTGCTTGGATACGCAGCCGGCGATGTCGCCATGGCGTCTTAATGAGGCAGAGCTTTTAGAGCCATACCTCACCGGGACGCCATGACGACGTCTACAGGTCGCGCTGCCAACTAAATGTATACAGCTATATAGTGGGTGGCTCACCTGGCGTCCGCTTGGTTACGCACCCAACCATACATTTTATTGGCGACGCGACCTGGCTGCGCTGCCATGGCGTCCCAGTGAGGTATGGCTCTTAAATGAATTACTGATAACAAAATAAAAGTTCTATCATGGATGGACCTAGCCCGTTGTTTATGTTTGGGGGTGCTAATAATTTAGATCTCAAATCAAATTAAGTACAGCTGTGGTGTTACAGCTTTAGTGCCCTAATAAGAAATGCTTAGGCGGACAAGTTCTATCAGAATAATGCAGTTTTCTTTTTTTGGCCAGTACTTTCACATTTGGACCAAAATAAATGATGTCCCTTCTCCAAACGATTTTAAACTTTAAAATGTTGACGATTAAGTTTAAAATCGAACGAGAAAATTTTACAGTTTGTGGTAACTTGATGTGCTGGCCACCATACGCAGCTGAACATGAGCCAATCCGACTGCACTTGGCAGACCAATAAGTGATTGAGGTATGAAGGAAGATATTTATCAGGTTCCTTCTCTACTTAAGGGGAAAGCGGTAAGGTAGCCCGCGATATTCTAATTTTCTTACGATTTTCGCAATTTTAATCTCCTTGTCTGGGTATATGTTGATTAAAGTATGATTCGCGGCCGTAACAAAGATGTATTTACAGAATTATAATCATTAGAATCAGTAATACCACTCCTTAAGTTAGTATAATCCTAAGAGTCATGATTTCATGAAATAGTCATTCAATAGGATTATATGAACTTAGAGAGTTGTATTGATGATTTTATAATTATAATTCTGTATATAAATACTTGGTACGGCCGCGAATCATATTTAGATCAACATACACCCTGATACTAACCTGCAAAAAACTTTTAAAAAGTGTTTTGAAGCCAGTCATTCACTATCATTTCTGTTTGCCATTGTTCCAAATTTAAAATCGGAAACCTAAAAAAAATTGGTTGTCTGTAAAGTTGGTTTACGGGCGATAGTTTAACATGAAAACGTCATAACAAAACATTGATGCGGCGCAAGCGTACAATGAGCGTAACGGGACATTTTCGTGCATGCAGCCGACGTTCATCGATTTATTAGACGTTGTCACGTCAAAAAAATCGCGGGCTACCTTGACGCTTTTGCCCTTAAATTCATTCACTGACAGACAACGCACAATCTTAACCGCTGGGTCTAGAAGCATGTCATTTTTTGAGTTCAAATAAAGAAGGTGAGCACTACGGAAGGATTTTTTATTTTTATTCATCACTTAAAAAATAGTGATAATGAAATAGTGGATTAAAGTTTGTATGAAAGTTCGTAATTTTGGCCGAGAGTATTTAATACTCAATCTATACAAATAAATAAAATTTAAGTGTCGGTTTGTACTGTCAAAATAACAGCTTTTTACCAAATGCATATCAAAGTAAGTATATAATAATGGTACTCATAACAAAAAATATATTTTTTATATTTTTGTCTGTCTGTCTGAACTCAGATGGTAGGTTTTACAAAAATATGATCATTGTGGACCCTGCCGGGCACAGCAAAAGTAGGAGAGAGGAAGAGGGCTTTTATTTGACTACTTAGTTAATAATAATAATATATTTATTTCTATAATTGTTTACAATGATACACATGTCTTATATGCTATATTTTCTTATTTCAAATGATTGAGACATCTGTAGCCGAACTAGAAGAAAGCTTGTGTTTCGACTATCAGCGCCAAAACCCTCAAATAGAGAACAAAACACTTAAAAATAGCCATCAAGTCATTATTTATGTTGACTAATGTTAAATAACATAATGTTTCGATACAATAAAATAATATAATCATTAAAGGCAATATTTACAGAATTTGACAAAAATAAAAATTAAATTAAATAGGAATTTAAATTAATTAAAATCATAATTAAAAATTTAAATCTAAACTAAACTTAAAATAAAATCTTGATAGTGTGTGTGTTCTCTCTTTGTGTAATAGATACCTACTGTGTGTCAGTAATAATAATACTATAATATATTGTAAGTAATTATATTATAAAACACGTGATTTAAAAATATTCATTGATATTGTAGATAATATTATATAAATTGTTTTAATTGGTATACGAAAGTATTTTTTTTTTCTTCTTAATTTTTTTCTGGTAAATTCAAATCGGACACGCTAACTTGTAATCCATAAGTCCCATATTTCGATGGCCCCACCGAATAAACGTATAAGAGAAAAATGACAACTTTTCAGCAAAAAATAAAAACGTTTAAACTTCAATAACGCTCATTTCATTGTAAATAGGTATTATCATCAGCCTATAGCAGTCCAATGCTGGACATAGGCCTCTCCAATTGCACGCCATTCAGCTCGATTCTCGGCAACTCTCATCCAGCTGCTACCAGCCACCCTGCGAAGATCGTCGCTCCACCTAGCCTGAGGACGTCCTACCTTACGTTTGCCGATTCGCGGTCTCCACTCAAGAACACGTCTACCCCAGCGGTCATCGGTTCTACGGCTAATATGGCCGGCCCATTGCCACTTCAGCTTGCTTATTCTGTGAGCTATGTCGACAACTTTGGTGCTCTGCCGGATCACCTCGTTCCGGATTCAATCCCTCAGAGAAACTCCAAGCATAGCCCGTTCCATAGCTCGCTGAGTGACCTTGAATTTATGGACCAGCCGTACCGTGAGTGTCCCGTGTGTGTTGTAAATAGGTATAAATAATGTATAATCTAATTATTGGTAAAAAAATAAGCTATAGACTTGTATATTTACTTTCTTGGCGACTCAAAAAGCATGTAATTATAGCATAAACTATTATTCCTATAATTTTAAAATTAATTATTTCCCTAGAATAAAGGAATTCACTATTATTATAGGCGTGTTTTGAGCCTAAAATTCATTAAAAAAAATCGTGTAAGAAGCATTGCACGTTTATTCGGTGGGGCCATCGATTTATATCCCATCTACAATTAAAGAGAGGTCAGCTTATTTTTTGTCAAGTCTCAATTTAAATATTTCAGGTACCTGAAGAATGAAGATATAGAAAGCTTTAACTAGGATTACCATTTCTAGCAGCTGGATTATTCTGCTTTTTTCAACGTTCTCTTTTTCTGTTTATCGGAAATCATCCTCGTTCATAGCTGAAAAAAGAACTTTATCCCTAGCTGAGCATCACGTATCTTTTCAAGCTCGATTTTTCGGATTTTTTGAATAATTATGCCCGAGATTTCTCTTCATATTGGTGACAGTGTGGTGCCCATTCCCTTGTTCACAAACTAAACTAAATTTAAATTCAATGCATCTTTTTCTTTCTTTTTCATTAAGAAAAGGACAGAATATAAATTTTAGTTTAGTCCTGTCAAATTAATCAGCGCCTGTCACTACTCCATACAAGTTTAGACGTGATTAAAAACTTGCCGACTAAAATTACGTCAATTTACGTCAAGCGCTGATTAATTTGACAGGACTTAACTAAAATTTATCTTCTTTCCTTTTCTTAATGACATAGAAAGAAAAAGATGCACTGAACTTAAATTATTATTATTATTTTTTAATTCAACTAAAATTTAGTTTAGTTTGTAAACAAGGAAATCAAACTCAAACTCAAAGCATTTATTTCAATTAAACCATTTACAGGCACTTTTGAATTGTCAAAGAGACGGTCAGTTAGTCAAAAAGTTGAAGCTAGATGCCCATTCCAATACGTAGATCCCTATGGAGAAGAACGGGCAAGAAACTCCAAGGACACTCTTTTAAATCAAGATATTACAAAATCCTGGGTACATTATTCTTGTTGCTTCTATATGTGAGATAATGTAAAAACGAATAAAACAATTCAAAATATAAAATTAAAAATAAGCCCTGGCAGTCAAAAGATGACCAGTCCCAACTGATGGCGCCCGTTCACGAACATGACGCACCTTCCAGCTCAACCATTTTGTAGGGAACCGAATGATCTGCATCAGTGAGAAATTTAAGTGAGCATGAATCGGCACCACTTACTTAGTTGGGCTATAAGATAGGCACCTGCGAGGTTATTGCTTAAAACACTTGTAGTAGCAATGGGTTTCATTTTGACAGTTCAACAACATTCATTGCGTTATTTTCATTGTTGAACTGATAAATTATTCGAACTTATGAAGCAATGGACTAGCAATATCCTTCAAAATCATTCAGATTTTTATTGATAATGTGTTACGCAAGTAAGGAGCTGAATCATAACACGAATGAGTAATAGAGATATAATACTCTTATTACCTACTGTTATCAGAAATTGGTATGATTACGATATCTTTAAGTCATTATACGTTAATCCAAACCCAGTGCTATTGTTGTGAAGAGTGAATCATAACAATACTGTTCAGAAAGAAAACTACTTAAGTGGGTCAAAAGCGTGGATCCAGAGGCCCTAGTGTGAGTTTCTTTTAACCATCTCAATTTTACGCATCGAGCGCGTTCGCCGCTCCGATTGGCCTCCGATTGGCCCTTCACCAATCGGAGTGCTGAACGCGCTCGATGCGTAAATTCGAGATGGTTAAAATAAACTCACACTAGGGCCTCAGGCCACCTTGCGTTTTCGATTCCCAGTTAGGATAAAGTGGTGTCAAAGTCCTATATTTGTTTTACATGCGGTACCTAATACAAAAGGTGGTACTTAAGACGACGATAACCGACTTTTAATGATTTTATACTGAAGATTACGTCTAAACGAGTAGTGTTAATTATTTGGAAAAAATATATCTATACTAATATTATAAAGCTGAAGAGTTTGTTTGTTTGTTTGTTTGTTTGAACGCGCTAATCTCAGGAACTGGTTGGAATTGAAAAATTCTTTTTGTGTTCGATAGTCCATTTATCGAGGAAGGTTATATAACACACTATGACCAATAGGAGCGGAGCATAAATGAAAAATGTTGCAAAAACGCGAAAATTATTCCTTTTTGAGAACTTCCGTTGCGTGCGCTGCGTAAACAGTTAAAGTTACGCAAATGTAATGTATGATAGAATTGTTTCATTTTTAAAAGTTAAAAAAAAAAGTCTGCGATGTCTATCTTTTAAGATTGACGACTCACTATAACCTTTTTTTATGGTACTCAAATTTGTTCGAAATTAATGCATTATTTGCGAAGGAGTTTTATCAACATATAATATTAATCCTTATCCAAATAACATATTAATCACAAGTATTTATTGTGAGAAAGAACGCTAAGCGAAAACGAAGTTAGTGCGCGGGCCGGCGATGCGATGCGACGGGGTGGGTTGGGGGCTGAAATTTTACGCGGACGAAGTCGCGAGCAGAAATTAGTGTTAAATATGAGCATTTTCTTATTAACTTAATATATGAAAATTTTAGATTTTGTTTATTGTCATAGCGAAATTAATTTGTAAAGTTATGTCTAACGCGGATAAAAAACTGAGAATCACGAAAAAGCTATCAAGCATATTTATCTGAAACATTCACATTTTTAAAGATAATTTAATTATTAATCTTTTATTATACGTATTTTATTAAAATACCTTTTGTTTAGTGTATAATAAATTAATAATGCGTCTTATTTGGGACAGCGCTTCTGGATGGGCAGGACTCGCCCATTACTGGCTGGACGTACTTACGACGTATTGCGTTATCTCAGTACAGAATACGCAAGCGGTTAGCTTGCGTATTCAATTGCATACTCAAGGTCACTGGCATATATCTGGGCCTTAAATAAATATTCTTGTGCGATGAGTCGATGACACATTCGCCATATTTTTGGCATGCTAATATTAATATCAAAGTAAAGTGCTAATTTAAATAAACAATTATGTTTATTGGTAGATTTTTGTAGCAGCTCGACATATTTTGTTGACAGGGAATCGGCTCATTTTCAGTATTAACATTGTCATTGTTGACTGTGGCCATACAAATACAAAACAATAAAAAGTAGACAAAAAATAGACATGATTTAGGTTCTTCAAAAGTCATTTTAGTCAGAAACAATGCTCAAAAACCAGCTGTTCACTAATCTTACAGATTTAAAGATATTTGTGTACCCAAATATGTAATACTTTATCGTTGTCCACACCTGGGCATAATTTTACATTCACTGCAACAAACTTATGAAACTTTAAACTGTTGTATTAAACTACTTGACCGTCACTGGAAGCTTTATTATGAGATGGCATTTCCGTTTCCGTCGATATCTTACCAGTTTTCGTACTTTTATCCCCTCTATACATCCGGTTCAGTGGTGCCACCTGGTGGTTGCGGGTAGTTTTTAGTTCTTGTAAAAGGTGTCACGCCATTTTGTTCATTGGCTTTTTATTCTCCGTCGAAGCAACTTGTCCGCAGTGACTGCGTTCGAGACAGTTGCAGAATACGTAAAAGTGAATATTAAGTGAATATTAGTGTGATTAAGTAAAAAAGTGTAAAGTGTTCTTCAAAGAGGATAAGTCTTGAACCGTAAGTACCCTCTTTTAGAGGTAACACTTTTTGAATAATTTGTACGTGATCAATGTTTTTAACGGGTTCTCCGTTCGGATCACTACTGTAATTTTTTATTTTGAATATTTACCAGTAAATTTTCGTAATCAATATTTGAACTGTAAAAAAAAAAAAAAAAAAAAAAAAAAAAAAAAAAAAAAAAAAAAAAAATAACCATTGCAGATCTAACGTAATTCGTTGGCAGTGATGGAGAGTAATAACCACAACCCTGATACCCAGCCACAGGCTGTGGCTGGTCCGAGTGGACTGAATCACAAACGAGACCGAAGTAGCAGTAGCAGCAGTAGCAGCAGTAGTGCTTCAAGTGTTAGCTCTTCAAGTACGTTTACTCCGGGTTGCAAAACAGCACGGTCCAACCACCGTCGCCGCCGCCATAAGAAAAGGAAACGTGCTCGACGTTCCAGTCATATGATGGACAAGCTTTTTAAGGAAATGGGTGAGCTTCGCAAACAAATTAATTCGACAAGTAACATTGATACAGCTTGTTATGATAATGCTTCTGTTTGTTCTGAAATTAGTGGTCAACTTTATGAACAAATTAGTGACGAGGGTTGTTCAAATCAAGAACATCAAAATATAAGTTTAGATTTCACTTTTGACATTGATACTAAGCTTAAGGAACCATTAGTTCCAAAAACCCCCGATAGTTTTTTAAAGAAGTTGGTAGATATCCAGCGTTTTGGTAGTACTTCTTGGTCAGAAGTGAGATACGCCGATACGCAAAAATTGTATAATCATACTCCTGGCTTTATAGACCTGGATACAAATGAGGAGGTAAAAGCATATGACACCTTACGTCATCTGGCACATGCCGATAAATCCTATGCAGCCTTAACCTACTGCATATTAAAACAAAGACAATCATTGCAGGAAGGTATTCGTAATCTTCTTTCTTGGGCAAAAACTACAGAATGTATCAATTTTGATAATTTAAATGGGAAAATTGACGAATTATTTCAGAAGGGCGAGTTTCATAAAATATCCTCAGACCTTTTGCAATTAGCCTGCGGCCATAGAGCCGAATGTATTGAAATGCGTAGAGAAACTATAACGAGTCAAGTTAGAGATCCACTAGTGAAAGCTTTTCTGAATAAAATACCTCCTTCAAGTACATACATATTTAATGCCGAGCCCTTTACCTCTACGCTAGAGAAGGCTGGCGGGGTCCGTAAGGCTTTTTGGCCCCCAAAAACTGAAAGGTCTTCACAAAAGCTATACCAACCTAGTAGCCGCCCCTCGCGGGGGCAAGGCACCCGAAAACCGACAATTCCATCGCGTGGAACTCAATTTAACGAACCAGGATCGCATATGCATACCTGTCATAATCCACCCTCGCGGGGTGAATACCATGGTCAGTGCCAACATACGCATCACTCTTTCAGAGGTAACTCTTCGAGTAATCAAGGTGATCACTTCAATACTAGAAGTTCATTTCGAAACCGAGGTTCGCGGCCCGAACGTGGAAGTACACGAGGACGTGCAAACTCCTCAAAAAGTTCCAGGGGAAAAAGATATAAACAATGACATGACACCGTTTCGGGCGGGTCAGTTGATACACTACCAAACACAATGGGCGGAAATGGGAGCAACAGAAATAGTTCTCAAATTAATTCAAGGGTATGGCATACCTTTCTTTCAAAAGCCCCCACTTGTCTATCCAGATGTAACGAAGGGGCCTTTTCAAACTCATGTTTCAGAACAAATGTCTTCAGTTGTAGACAAAATGAAACAGCAGGGAATTCTAAAGAAAGCGCTACCCTCGCCAAGCTTCATTTCCCCTCTATTTCTGGTTCCAAAATCCGACGGATCTGCCCGTCCAATATTCAATCTAAAATCACTAAACGAATATGTGATGACCGAGCCGTTTCATTTAATAAATATGTACCGCATTCCGGGTTTTCTACAATCTCAGGACTGGATGTGCAAAATAGATTTGTCCCAAGCATATTTTCATGTAAGCGTAAACAAATCGCACAGACGCTTTCTGCGCCTAATATACAACCAGGAGTTGTTAGAAATGACTTGTCTTCCATTCGGTCTGAGCACTGCTCCAAAAACATTTTCCATGCTTACGAACTGGGTGGCCCAAACATTGCGGGAAAAATGGAACATGAGGATCCTGGTATACCTGGACGATTATTTGCTAGTACACCAGAATGTTCACACGCTTCGCGAGCATGTCAAAATAAGTGTACAAATATTGCAAAAACTGGGGTGGCAAATCAATTTCAAAAAATCTGTTCTTTCTCCTCAAAAGAGTATAGTTTATTTAGGGATACTATGGAAACCATGGGAAAATCAAAAAATCCTACCAAAGGAAAAGGCTCAGGGCATCATCACAAAGATAAATCAGGCTCTCGAACAACAGCAGTTAACTCTAAAGGAGTTGCAAAAAATAGTAGGACTTTTAAATTTTGCCAGTTTTGTTGTCCCACGGGGTCGGCTCAATCATCGACAGTTAGTAATTTTCATGAATTCACTGCCAGTCCTGCCACCGAAAACCTACCCACTACCACAAGGTGTCTTAGAGGAACTAAATTGGTGGGCCCTAAATTGTCAAAGGTCAACACCTCTTCAGTATCCTCCTCCAATAAATTTTCTGGCCACAGATGCATCAGATCAAGCGTGGGGGGCACAACTCAACAATTTGGCTTTGTCAGGAACTTGGTCGCAAGAAGAGAAAATGCTCCATTGCAATCAAAAAGAGATGCTAGCAATATTATACGCTCTTCAGAACCAGGTTCATTGGCTTCATCAAAGTTCGCTCCTCATTCAAAGCGACAACAGAACTGCGGTCACTTACCTACGAAAGGAAGGAGGTACGAGGACATTATCCCTGTTGGAAATAACCTATCGAATTCTGAATTTGTTAGACCACCATCAGATACACTTCAGCATACACTACATTCCGGGCAAATACAACAATCATGCGGACCACTTATCGCGCCTTCGCCAACCTCCAGAATGGCACTTACTACCGACTTGTGTAGAAATAGTGTTTGCAAAATGGGGAACGCCAATAATAGATCTATTTGCCTCGGCGACTGCTCACGTAGTATACAATTATGTGTCCCTAGATCTGAAAGATCCTCAAGCTCTGTTCCACGATGCCTTCAGTGTCCCATGGAATTACCAGCTCGCATGAATATTTCCACCACCATTCCTAGTTCCCAAAGTCCTGTCTCACTTAAACCAGTCGACAGGAATATTCCTAATAGTAGTACCTCGATGGGAGAGGGTATTCTGGCGTGCGGATCTCAAAGCCCGAGCGCTCGCGGCCCCATTAACTCTGAAAAACCTACAGAGATACCTAATAGACACGTCGACGAGCCTTCCACCACCGAAGGTCGAGAACATCGTCCTCGAAGTTTGGAAATGTGGGGGTGGTCCGACACGATAAAGACATGGAACGCTCAACAACTATCACTGCTTAAAAATTCTTGGCGAAAATCGACTCTAAAAACTTATGAGGTAGCCTGGAAGCGGTGGGTGTTGTGGTGTCATAATAAAAACCTTGACTTAATGAATCCCCCTGGTTCACAATTAGCGCAGTTTTTATGTGATTTATACTTAATTGATAAGTTCTCGTATAATTCAATACTTTTACATAAATCAGTAATATCTACACTAGGTAGCGCTGAAAATTCAAGTCGATTAAGTTCACACGTTCTAGTAAGACATGTTTTAAAATCAATTGCCCTAAAAAATCCAAAGGTCACTAAGCCTCCAGTTTGGGATGTTAGTAAATTAATTTCATTTTTGACTAATTACACAATTGATTCAAATAACTTATTTCAAACGTCACGTCATACAGCAATTTTACTGTTGCTTTGTTCTGGTAGGCGAATACATGATCTAACTCTGCTTAGTATTGATCCTAATCATTGCATAAGATCTGATAACGGTATAATATTGTGGCCTCAGTTTGGCTCCAAAACGGACAGCAGTAATTATAGGCAATCCGGCTGGAAATTGCTTTTAAATACCGATAACTCTAATCTTGACCCTATATTCTGGATAGAAAAAACTATAGCGTTATTAAACGACAGACGTAATGCGGCAAAATCAACTAGTTTATTTATTACGGTAAGAGGTGTGGCTAAACCTGCTTCACGTACAGTCATTGCAGGGTGGGTAAAGAACCTGTTTGGGGAAGCTGGCATTGCAGCCACTCCAGGTAGCACCCGGTCTGCTGTAGCCTCCAAAAGCTGGTTTCAAAATCATCCCCTCGACGAAATCTTGGCTCGTGGAAATTGGCGATCGGCCAATACATTCAATAAGTTTTATAGACGAGAAATAATGAGAAGTACTGATTCACAAAATGTGACACAATTGTTCAATCCAATCGATTAACATTGCTGCATATTTTGTTTTCTTAAATTGGTTGTTAATGATTAGAATTTATGATTTTTCATTATACATAAAATTAAAATTATGCTAATTATATTTGTAAGCTAAAGTACACTTATCTAGGTACTTTAATTGAATTACTTTACTTATACATTTATTTAAATAAAGGCATACTTATTAATTACATTTTTGTTTAATTTCATGCTTTATCACATTGGCCTATAGTCATACTACATACTTCCAAGTATATACATCAAAGTGGCGTCACCAGGCGATAAGAAACAGATCTCATAATAAAGCTTCCAGTGACGGTCAAGTAGTTTAATAGCAGCGTTTTACCTGAAATAAAACGCATATTAAAATACTTACCTCACTGGAAGCTTTCACTTTATTTCTGCCTGGTTATATGAGACAATGAACAAAATGGCGTGACACCTTTTACAAGAACTAAAAACTACCCGCAACCACCAGGTGGCACCACTGAACCGGATGTATAGAGGGGATAAAAGTACGAAAACTGGTAAGATATCGACGGAAACGGAAATGCCATCTCATAATAAAGCTTCCAGTGAGGTAAGTATTTTAATATGCGTTTTATTTCAGGTAAAACGCTGCTATTATATCTATAGTAGTCTAATTTTAGATCTACTTAGGTGTTATGACAATCGCAGCCAGATCCGGATCCATCTAAGTTCGCTAATTATCTTCGCGGCTAATTGCAAATGTTCCACTCAAAATACGAGTACATAGCATACATAGCATAGCTTTGTAATCAATACTTATCTATACATCTATAAAAATAAATAAAATTGAAGTAACTTTTGACTAACCGCATATGAAAATTTAAACGGTACTTATAACAAAAAAAAAACATTTTTTAATTTTTGTCTGTCTTTCTGCCTGTTTGTTCCGGCTAAACTCCGGAATGGCTGGACCGATTTTGACGAGACTTTCACTGACAGATAGCTGATGTTGTAAGGAGTAACTAAGGCTACTTTTATTTCAGAAACAGCTACACGGGCTAAGCCGCGGGTAGCAGCTAGTGTCTAGTGTGATAAAAGAACATAGACATTAAAGGAACTTTCGAACTTAAGAATTGTACTTAGATATAATTTGATAGAAAATACAAAAATATCCTTTCACTTTTTTCAAAAGGAACTAATCAAATAAAATAAAAAAATAAGATAAAATATATAGAAAAAAAAAATACATGCTGCTAGCCTTTTTGGCACTTTTCCGCGGACGAATTTTTTGATGCCCAATGAGCTTTGTTTTGTGTACATAATAAAAATATTTTAGTGTTAGATTGTATTTAATTTGTTTTATTTTATTAGTTGGCTGTTAGTGTATACATGTGAGTTTAAATGTTTGTAAACGCACCCACAATACAGGAGAAATTCTTAGTGTGGGGCAACGTTTTAAAAAAAAAAGAAAACAAAAAAAAATAATATTTACTTGAAAAATATATTGTAACAAATTCACAAACAAATTAAGGAAATTTAACTGTACATTTAAGTATATGCCTGGACGTCCACTGGTAGTCAAAGGCAGTGGACTTTGACCAGCAGTGGCAGCTTTCGGCTGTTCATAGAACTCAAACTCAAATCATTTATTTCAATTAAACCATTTACAGGTACTTTTGAATTGTCAAGGAGTCGGTCAGTAAGAAAAATGAAGCTACATTCCCATTCCAAAGTGTAGGTACCTATGGAGAAGAACAGGCAAGAAACTCCATGGACACTCTTTTAAATTAAATTGTCACAAAAGTATTTGTTACATCTATAATGTTGAATTTATTACTAAATGTGAGAACGATGTAAAAATAAAAATAATAAAAACTTACACGTTAAAAGCGTCCAGAGTAGGTACAACAAATATAAACAAAATAAAATAAAATAACCCGTGGCAGCTAAGAGATGACCAGTCCCAACTGACGGCGCCCGTTCACGAACATGACGCATGGATTAGCACCATTCAGCACAACCATTTTGAACGGAGCTAAATGATCCAACACACACGCCACCATCAGCGAGACATCTAAGTGAGCATGACATACTCTCAGCCGCCAGGGCACATTCAAGTCAATGAAAGACATATTACCCGGTCAATGGTAGCTCTATAGTACATAGGACTCACACCTGTGCTATGCATTTATATAATACAAAGGAGATTGAGTTTATACAATGCAAAGATAGTCTTACACTCTTCAGCAGCTCCAACATTATTGTCAAATGTTAATCAACTATTTGTGGTTGTGGAGCAGGACCAGCATTCAACCAAGCATTTTTATCAGCGACGTAATCCCCAACTTATAATATGCCTGCCTGCATAGTGTGCGTTTTATACAAGATTTAAATTTAGTCTCATTCAGTTGAAGTATGTGGGGAAGAATTTTATTGTAACATTTTAAACAGTACCCCATGAAAGATGAGTCTACGTTAGCCAGTCTGAAACCTGGTTGAGCTAATAGGTCCCTATTTCTAGTACTATAATTATGTCTTTCACCTCTTTTTCTAAAAAGATGTAAATTTTTCCTTACGTACATGATGTTTTCGTAGATATATTGATAAGGTACCGTCATGATGTTAATATCCTTAAACAGATAGTCATCTCTTAGCTGCCACAGCTTATTTTAATTATAATTTTATTTTTGAATTGTTTGTTTTTACTCTGGACGCTTTAACGTGTACCTACGTTTTTATTTTTTATTTTTACATCGTTCTCAAATTTCGTTATAAATTCAACATTATGATGTAACTAATAATTTATTTTTGTAACGATTTAATTTAAAGGAGTGTCCATGGAGTTTCTTGCCCGTTCTTCTCCATAGGTTTCTACTACGCTTTGGAAAGGGCATGTAGCTTCATTTTTCTTACTGACCGACTCCTTGACAATTCAAAAGTGCCTGTAAATGGTTTAATTGAAATAAATGATTTGAGTTTGAGTTTATGATGGCGATGATTTAATTATGACACAATAAGGAATATATCCGAGGTGGGGACCTGCCAAAGTATGGCGAATTTACTCTCAGAATCGTTCGATACAGCGGTCTATATTCAACCAGTATCCAGCCGTACTTCCTTCGCAAATTTCAAAATGTCGCAAGTGTCTTTACATGTTTTACTATTATGAACTCTAACTCTTACCAAATAGGGTGCATATTATAAAAAAATCGATTGTCAGTCTAAAAGAAAATTCTCACAGAGTACCTACGGAGCAAAACCGGGAAAAGTCTAGAACAAAAGAAGAATTCTTCTATTTCAGGATTTCATAAGTAGGTATAACAGAAAATGGCTTATATAAGACAGTTAACACTAACAGTCCTATTGGCCACAAAAAAAGTACAGCAACGATAAAATGACTTTCCGCTTTCTGTGTAGCGGGTTCGATTCCCGCATCCAGAGCAGCGACGTAGTTGTTCTGGGCTTAGGTTATAGTAGTTCTATTATCTAAGATTCTGTGTCTGAAAATTCAAGAGAGTTTGGTATCTATCAGGGGTGACGGCTTCATACAACCCCATTCCTACAAGCTTCCCTTCGGAGCAACGACTTTACTTGAGTTTACTATTAATAAATAATATGTTACATACATAGCTACATTAAAGGTATTTAATAGATCATAAGTAGAGATCGGATATTCGGATGCATATTCACCTAAAGTTGAGATGTTGGGTAATATGGAACGCGCTTTTTTATTGAAAAATTCCCGCGGTTCTGGAATCTACAAGTTTAGGTTTCTGATATATGTTTCTGGTATATTTAATTACTTTCAAAAAACCCCAATTTTAAATAAATATGCATCAGATTAGTTATGCAAACCAAGAATACCGGGTCTTTTTTTTTAATAAATATTTTTTAAGAAGTCACATACTACACACTTGACTAGTTATGCATTCCCGGTCTTCCTGGCGAGACGGGATTTTTTTTACAATAAAATATTTTAGGAAGCCGCTTCCATACTTTCATAACTTAAAATTAACTTTAGGTAAATCTAAATATGCATCCGAAAGTACGTGACCTATCCTAAATCGCTGACGCAGTTTACATTTTTTATCTCAACTAATAATTCCGACGTCACTAGCCGTGCCGTGTGGTGCCGGACGTAAAGAATAGTCCATTTCCTCCCGTGGGTGTCGTTAAAGGCGACTAAGGGACTTACTAGAGAATGGGCAGCAGCGTTCTCTATGCATTTTTAACACCATACTGCGATCGCCAACCCGCCTGCCAAGCGTGGCGATTATGGCAAACCCACCCATTGGGGGAGGCCTATATCCAGCAGTGGATGTCTTTCGGCTGAAATGATGAATGATGAATAATTTCGACGTCACTAGCGCTATCATGTCATGTTATCTTGGGTTTATGAGAATCGACCAATTTTTTCTTCTTCTTCCCTCTAATGGAAGTTGAAGCTTCGCTACTGGTATTCATTTTACACCATCATACACTAATTAAGTATTTTTATCAATTTAATCAAACAGCAAAACAATTTTCCATTCGCGCAGCCAATACCCTGAAATCAGTTATGCGTCAAGCTCTCCGCGTATTTAATTTAAGATTTGGTCCATCAGCAATGCGAGTGGCCTGCGACCTTTCGACGGCGCCCCCTGGACCGGAGGCGCCGGCTTCCTGTGCCGGTCCGGCACAGCCGGCCTACCCGCTTCCGCCCGACTTCGCTCAGCCTTCAAATCATTATTGATACAAAATAAATTAACTATCTCACTCACCTATAACATTTCGTCTCAATTTGTTGCTACTGCTTTCATGGTCGTGTCTAGAATTTGGTTTAAGGAAATTTGTTTTAAGACGAAGCCCAGAAATCATTCAATTAGGGCAACAATTGCACTTAGGTACAAGAATTACGATGAATTCTTGTACCAAAGTGCAATTGTTGCCCGAAAATTCGTCGAAATTCTTGGTATTTGATTTAAAACAAAACGAAGCCCAGAAATCATTCAAAGAATTCAAGCTGCTCATAATTTATTTTGCTATAGATACGTTAATCAAATACGTATAGCAAAATAAAGTATGAGCAGCTAATGCATTAGGCGTCACAAAAGGATAGAAACTGATTTCAGTAACAGTTTGGGTTGATCGCACACTACGAGCAACTACATGCCTACTAACAGCCGAGCCTACTAAAGTCCCCGAAAACTTCAAAAACTCATCTATTTAGTAAATTATCCCGCCAATTTTATTTCCCGCCTTAATATTGCCATATTTTACCACGGGCCTGAAACGTTCAGAATCCAATAACTTTGTCTATGACAATATTCCGGAGTGAGACCAAAATAGATAGGCCGGAGTTGTTCTTTGTAGCAGCCCCTAAATAGAGTGCGTAATAGGAAGGGGAGGCCTGGAGGGCGACCCTCGGCCCGCGCATGCGCGCACACACCTACCGCACTAATATCGGTTTTATTACAACGGTTTTGTTGTTCTTCTCGTGTTAATTTTATTTTGCGAAATTAATTGTGAACTTAATATATTATTAAGACGAAAGATCCTTAATTATTCTTCAAAATACCTTTCCAGAGACTACAATGTAGGAAACATAATTTTTCAAACAGCATCATTTGGACTCTAACGGTAAAGAACAAAGGAAGATGCCTATTGCCTACTGAAAAGTACTTAAGTAATCAGTAAATAAAGTTTGATTAATATTCCGGGTAAATCATTATCTACGAGTATAAATTAAAGAGTGAATGAGTTGGTGGAGCGAGCTGCGAGCTGTGTTTAGAGATGTAGGCAGGAGGGTGGCCGTGTCACCCGCGCGGCAGATGTGCTCTGCACGTGGCGAGCCGTCGGCCAAGCGCTGCGCACAATGGAACGCAATTCACATCCAATATGGCCGCCGCTGGGGAACTTTCCCGCTCTTTTCACTGACGTTTATTATGTTGACGTAACAGCCGACATTATAATTTTAATTAAAAGTAAAGCAGTATCCAGTATTTAGTTGATTTAGGTTGTTTTATGAAAATCTTGATGTTTCTTTATGAAGATTCACAGGTTTGATGATTTAGATTCAAATTTTTTTCTTTAACCGAAAAACGTTTACTTTTTGATAGTTTTTTAATTGATTAATTGAACTAGCTTGCCTTCTTGACAATGTCTTAAGGTACAACGTTAATTGCGTTAACCAATGTTAATTAAAAATATCGCAACTCAGGCCCCCAAGATACAGGTGCTGCCCATTTTGGGGACCACTGTTCAAATAACTATGTTAAATAGTCTAGTTACACTAAGCATACAATATTATTTTTGAAATTTATTTTGTAACAATGGACCAATAAAATTATTCTCATTCCTATTCTTAATTAAACAATTCCAGAACTGACGTACTCGTAGTTGCAGACAAAGAAACTGGCTTAGATTTTAAATCTCTAGCACCTTAACTTCTTGTTTCTGTTATGATGCTAGAAGACTGAAGCGGTTGGTCAAATAGTCACAAGCAGACTGTATCTGTGGGACACCGCATGCTCTAACTCTAGGTAATGGTATGTGAGGCTGGACCAGTTCTTTGTTTCAAAAATGGCCAAATGAATTGGGAACAACTTCTGGATGTTCAAGTTTGCTTTGCAATTCTCGCAGAAAAGCATGCCAAACATCAGGGCAGAAGATGGAGCGTGAGACTGTAGTTCAACCATCGAAAGTACACACTACATCGAAGACTCATCGCCCACAGGGCGACAGTGTTCTGGTTTAGTCCAATTTTTTTTGTGACTATACATGTTCGGCATAAGAGTTTTCGTTGCAGCCAAACGTGAACTTTGTTACGCTACTTGAAGTAATGTTGGTCTTACTTTCACCCTTACCCTGAGAAGACGACAGCAACACAAGAGTATAAATTATATTATAATTAATTAATTTTAATTATATTATTAATATCTATGACATTTGACCACGGCCACTGAAAGAGGTGATATTATTTTTAACATGTTGCCTGACCAGCTACACATTCAGAGCATCAAGGCCTATGATACTGAGACTGCATCGATACAGAAAAAGTTGCAAATTATTGTAAAAAAAAAAAATTAAACTTATTTATAGACCCGACTCTTAGCAATCAAATCATATTGATCTTAAATCTGGAAAGTCTGGTATTAAGTCAGCAATGAAATCACTATCTTGGAAACCTATTATGTAATATTATTAAGTAGCTATTTAGGGAAATAACTATTTCATTCATTTAAGGCCCAGATATATGCCAATGACCTTGAGTGGTTAGCTTGCGTGTTCTGTACTGAGCTCACGCAACGCGTCGTTCGTCCAGCCAGTAATAGGACTCGCCCATCCAGGAGCGCTATCCCAAATAAGACGCATTATTAATTTATTATACATAAAACAATAGTTATTTTAATAAAACACGTATACTAAAAGATCAATAATTAAATTATCTTTAAAAAGGTGAAGGTTTCAGAAAAATACACTTGATAGATTTTGCGTGATTCTCAGTTTTTTATCCGCGTTAGATATAACTTTACAAATTAATTTCACTATGTAACATAGACATAATCTTAAATATTCACATATTAAGTTCTGAAGAAAATGCTCAATTTTTTTTTTTTTTTTTTTTTTTTCAATTTAACAAGACTACTCGTTTAGACGTGATCTTCAGTATAAAATCATTAAAAGTCGGTTATCGTCGCCTTAAGATACGAGATCAAGCTCCAGCGAATTAGATCCTTATTGTAGCGAAATGTCTGTTAAGAGCGTTGTCACCGGTCCACAAACATATTATCTCGTGACTGAGAAGGAATTATGAAAAACGGCTCAATCAACTATATCGTTAAGTGTGTCTAGAATTTTCTAATACCTTTTTTAAAGTTTCATATTGAGACACGAAGCAACATAATACGATCTAGAGGAATGTGGCCGTTTTTATTTAAATCGAATTTGGTTGCTTCGTGTCTCAATATGAAACTTTAAAAAAAGGTATCAGAAAATTCTAGACACACTTACCGATATAGTTGATTGAGCCGTTTTTCATAATTTCTTCTCAGTCACGAGATAATATGTTTTTAAAGGAGTGGCGTTAGTGGACCGGTGACAAGCCTCTTAACTAATATAGAATGCGTAAGTAATAAGCATTTATTTATTTTATCCCATTGATTCAACTCTTACCCAGTAACTGGGTAGTGGAGTTTAGATAAGCTGTCGCTCAGTGGTTTGCGCTCAAAATACTGGTATTCAACAGCATCCGGTTACTTTGAAAAGTATTACGTAATTAGGTATATTACTTTAATTATTGTGAATGTGAGCACTATGTGGGTCATTTGTTTCCTATTAGATTATCATTTTTATTTTTCTCTTTCTCACTGAGTTTTAATGATGGTCTAGTATTTTAAGTACTTTATGCGGCCTACCCAAATGTCCTTTCTTTGGTATTATTCGTCGAGTCGTTGAGCTCCTTAAATCCTGAGTTGAGCTACACGATTACTGACAAATGCTTGCACTGACTGGACAGGTCCACTCAAAATTGTGTGGTTCTTTCCTCAAAAGACCATTTTAGACACGGATCTATATGGTCCTCACATGATCTGACCCAGATTATGTCTGGATTTTAAAAGAGACTTTGACCCCCGACTAGGTTTCGCCATTTCTTCTCAGGGGCAGTCACATAGGAAATGTCGACTTCATCTAGCTGTTTTTATTTTTTTTTATGACGTGTAAAAGTGATTCCGATATCCTATTTACAGAACAATTTCATTTCATTTCACTGGACGCCGACTCCAACATAGTTAGGAAAACGCTAAACAGATGATGAAAAAATATAAATTATTATTATTATTATTTATTATTTAATAAACGATTAAATAATATAATATAAGTTCTCCGTAAGACGCAACACTGGGAACTGTAAACACAGGAAAGATCGGAGATCACAAACTTGCTGCGACAACCAATGGTGAACTCAGGTTTGGACGTCACCGATCCCCAATTCATGGTGCTCTGGTCTGCAAATGGTTTAAATTCCCTTCTAAAAGGAGCTTTCGGATCCCCAGCTGGTTATTTTATATGAAAACTGTTCCAAGTTCCAATCCAGATTGAACAAAAAAAGTCAGTTTTATACCGAAGTTAAAATTGTGACCGATAAAATTAGATGGAATAGGTTAGGTGGTGCTTATTTCATAGCATATGGATCCTGGAACCATCACAAGTAAGTTGTAAATACTATCTGTGCATGGTAGATCCGTGTCATCAGTCTTACTGGGGAAGCCAGGGTGGTGATGTTCGAAAACGCGTGTCTGATTTGGTAATATTGGATCGATTTAGAATATCTAAAAAACTAGGTTGGTATTACAGGTTCTCTCAGCGCCTAGTAACAGATCCTATCAGAACATCATCAGAGGCATAACTGAATAACCAGTTCTGTCATTCCTTTTGAGAACACATAAAAATACGTAGCTAGGTGCCCATTGCGTAAAAGACGCGGTGGAGGACGACATTACTGTGTTATTCGAAACGCTCTTACTTAAGTAGATTAAAAACCTTATGAGTATAATAGTCTTTTACTCAATGAAACGTAAGTATTTCAGGTTTTATCCAGGATGCTTCAAACCTCAAAATTAACATTTCTTTTGCCTCAATGATAAGTATTTCTAATAATGCAAAGTAGGTAGTCATTCGATATTTACCTACACCGATTCTGTTAGTCGCTCGACCACGGCCGCTCGTCATTACGCCGACGGTCAACCGGTTTGTGATCGCATCAGAAAAACAGCTACCCCGGTACCACGATACTCCTTAAACCAGCGATACGACGAAACTGGTGAACGGTTTGATGGAAATTAAAAGGGTAATAGAGCTCTCGTGGTAGAGGGTGGCCGATATGCGCGATCGTGGAGAGCGCCACAATTTCGGTGTCAAAAATTTATATAACGCTGCGAATTTAAAACGCGTTCGTTCACTACGGTATGGCACAACGAGCTGGCAGTAGTTAGCCTGGTCGCTTTGAGGTGCAGTAGCACGCAATGGAATGATAGGTGCACACGTTCGATGTTTATCGTGCAGGATCGTTATGATTTTCCTTCTTGGCATGATGCAGTAATTCTTCCTAAACTCCTTAAAGTTAATTCTAAGATCTGGGTGCTACATAAGTAACGAGACAAAGTTGGATAAATAGCAACTTTTACTCATTTTTACAGCTCTTTATTTCTGTTTGGCAATGATACTTAGGTGTCTCATTTGCATTTTTAACCGACTCCAAAAAGGAGGATGTTTGTCTGTGTGTATTTATTTATAATGTATGTTCATCGATATTTTCGTCAATTGTGCACCGATTTTGGGAATTCCTTTTTGCATTTGGTAGAGGAAGCTTGCGCGACGGTCCCATTAACTTTGCTTGTGTTTTAGTAATACCTACGTATTTTCCCCACTTAATTGTGGATGATTTATAATAACTTCATGTCACTATTATTTTTACATAGCAGGTATTTGGATATGTGTAGGGTGGGTATCACAACTAAAAAGTGTAAGATATAAACTTTATACAAAAAAAAAAACAAACGACTTCAAAAAAAAAAAATTGTTTAATTTCCGAAGTCGATGGCAAAAAACGAAAATACTACCTATACCAAAGAAATATTAAAAAAAGCAGTGTTAAGAAAAGTATTAAGTGGAGAACATTGTAGTGTTTTTTTTTTAAGACGTTTTAAAAAAAATACAACTCGAAGCTTTGGTTACATTAAATGATAGCGGGTTGACGTGAAACTAAAATTAAGTAAATTGTGGTGTAGATGTCTTTAAAGAATATGTACCTACTATTGTTATTATTTTATATATGTACGTTTATATATCTCGGGAACCTGGGGTCCCGGACCTTTGGAAGGCGTACGAGGGGCCGAAGCCAACACGCAGAGGCCCCTTAGACAATTTTAAATGGAATAAGGCACCAACCGACGACTATCCCTGTACGCACTATGCAAGTGCACCCAAGGACAACCCCCGGTTGGTGTAGGACTATTGTAGGATATGGAAACAAAGATATTGGACTATGGGTTTGGGTGGTTAAAATGGACTGGTTACCTAAAACTATGGAAGGACTATGGCCCCTGCCTGATCAATGTTTTATTGTACACGGATAAAATGGCAGGGGGTGACTTGCACACTCATTAATGGGCCCCCGGAAACCGTCGCTAGCACATAGTGACGCAACGACAAGGGGGCAACATATCCTGAGGTGCTCGAGGAGTGGAGAGGTATTCCACGGCTCTCAGAACAATCCCAGAGCCCGGAAGATGGTCAAGATCCCTACAAGCACTTACTGGAATACTTCCTTCCTCCGAGCACGTTTGCTCTTGCGAATCTCCACTCAAGCCGGCCAATAAAGGCAAGAATGAGGTAGGAGCTCAGTTCCTCGTCAGTGTTCACTCCAGCCGGCCAATAAAGGCAAGCCAGAGATGAGGAACATGACTTCTCCCGGGAGATAGGGTCCGTGGGGTCGCAACTGCCCAACAGCTCGCCACATGCTGCCCTGCGGGTTTCTGTATCTCTCTTGGTCTGGCTCCTCACCCTAGACATGTTCCGGTAAAGTAAACTCTACCGGCACAGACCCAGAGTTCGGAGCGCGCAAGCCCCACCACGACGTCAACGTAGAGATACGGCGGTGGGGTTATTATTATTATTATTTTATTTTTACATATTTTATATATCTCGGGACCCTTGGGTCCCAGACCTTTAGGAGGCGTACGAGAGGCCGAAGCCAACTCGCAGACGTTTTTTAATTAAATGAGGCACCAACCGACAATTATCCCAGTACGCACTATGCAAGTGCACCCAAGGACAACCCCCGGTTGGTGTAGGACTATTGCAGGATATGGAAACAAGGACTATGGGTTTGGGTGGTTAAAATGGACTAGTTACCTAAAACTATGGAAGGACTATGGCCCCTGCCTGATCAATGTTTTATTATACACGGATAAAATGGCAAGAGGTGACTTGCACACTCAATAATGGGCCCCCGGAAACGGTGGCTAGCACTTAGTGCTGTAGAAACAAGGGAGCAACATATCCTGAGGTGCTTGAGGACTGGAGAGGTATTCCACGACTATCAGAATTATCCCAGAGCCCGGAAGATGGTCAAGATCCCTACTAGCACTTACTGGAATACTTCCTTCCTCCGAGCACGTTTGCTCTTGCGAATCTCCACTCAAGCCAGCCAATAAAGGCAAGAATGAGGTGGTAGCTCAGTTCCTCGTCAGTGTTCACTCCAGCCGGCCGATAAAGGCAAGCCAGAGATGAGGAACGTGACTTCTTCCGGGAGATAGGGACCGTGGGGTCGCTACTGCCCATCAGCTCGCCACATGCTGCACTACGGGTTTCTGTATCTCTCTTGGTCTGGCTCCTCACCCTAGGACCTGTTTCGTCAAAATAAACTCTACCGGCACAGACCCAGAGTTTGAAGCGCGCAAGCCCTACCACGGCTGTGTAGATCCACCATAATAAGGCCCATTGTTTTATTTATTTTTTTATATATAAAGAAAAAGAAAGAACAAAAGAAAATATACTCAGGATAAGGCACACAGCATAGACACAAAAGAAAAATTCCATCATACATGATATTTGCGTAACATAAACCGTTTACGCAGCGTACGCAACGGAAGCTCTCAAAAAGGAATAATTTTTCCCGTTTTTGCAACATTTTTCATTTATGCTCCGCTCCTATTGGTCGTAGCGTGATGTTATATAGCCTATAACTTTTCTCGATAAATGGACTATCCAACACAAAAATAATTTTTCAATTCCAACCAATAGTTCCTAAGATTAGTGCGTTCAAACAAACAAACTCTTCAGCTTAATAATATTAGTATAGATGTTGCTGTCTCTTCATCTACGTCACTTTTGGAGGCAGTCTGGTAACTCCAGCAAAACACATAGTTGCCGCTCATGTACACTGCCCTGTAAGGATTTAATACGTACTGATTCGACTAGACAGGCGCGACGCGATTCTGGTAGAACAATTTCCATTAATTTCTCATAGAATTTGTCCTACTAGTGTTGCGTCGCGTCTGTTTGAGGGAGCCCTTATAGGATAATGCCTATTGAACACAATAAGGTTGAGTATATTGACGCTCTAACTACACATAATATCACGCCTGTATTTCCCGAAAGGTTGGGCAGGAGTGCCTATAGCTGACCTACATTTCGCCAGGTAAGTCCCATGTAATAGCCATCAACCGGGCACATATCCAAACTCCAGGCTACTACTGAGAAATTCCTAATAGAAAAACCCAATATCACTTTATTTATTTAATCTTCTCCCACACAATAAGGTACAAAGGCGGATTTAATGCCTTAAGCATTCTCTACAAGTCTACCAAGGGTGGTGAAGAGATAAGATGGCAGGTGCTCTGTTTGAGAGGAGATAATAATAATAATTTATACATATTTATATGTATCTATTGAAATAAAAATATTAGAAAGATAAAAAATAAAATAGGTACGCAATTACATAAATAAGTTATACTTATAATAGACACAAATACATATTTACTATAATATATACCTACTTTTTTATACATACTTTGCCGAACTGGGAATCGAACCTACGACCTCATGCTAAGCAAGCTATAACTATTTATAATTAAGGCCTGTGTTCACCAACATTTAAATCAACTGTTTAGATACATATTTAATCAGTTCTTTACTCAAAATTTCTTAGGCCTGTGTTCACCAACATTCAAACCACCGGTTAGGTATTTAAACAGTTGATTTATGTCAAATTTCCTAAGGCCTGTGTTCACCAACATTTAAATCAACTGTTTAGATATTTAATCAGTTCTTTACTTAGGAAATTTGACATAAATCAACTGTTTAAATACCCAACCGGTGGTTTGAATGTTGGTGAACACAGGCCTAAGAAATTGTGAGTAAACAACTGATTAAATATCTAAACAGTTGATTTAAATGTTGGTGAACACAGGCCTTAGGAAATTTGACATAAACCAACTGTTTAAATACCTAACCAGTGGTTTGAATACAGGCCTAAGGCCTGTGTTCACCAACATTTAAATCAACTGTTTAGATATTTAATCAGTTGTTTACTCAACATTTCATAGGAAATTTGACATAAACCAACCGTTTAAATACCTAACCGGTGGTTTGAACGTTGGTGAACACAGGCCTAAACATGCTTCAGCCATGTTTAGCTTATTTGTAAATCAATTTTTATATAAGCTTTTTATTAACTTGCTTCGCTCGATATGTTTCTGGTTACAAGTTATTATAAAGAGACAAGCTGACCGAACAGACGTTGTCCTGTTTCCTAAAGCTTGATCGCAGCGCCACCTACCGGGTCCAATTGAATCTAAATCACTCTCAAATCCCCTAGAACAAACACAAACAATTTCATTAAAATTGGCCCAGCCGTTTAGGAGGAGTTCAGTCATATACACACGCACAGAAGAATTATATACAGGGTGTAAGGGGCAGCCCTCCGCAAACTAACAGGGTGCATTCAGCTCTTTATTTTGAAGCATATTCCAATAGACATTTTCTCAGGAAAATTTGAAAATTGCTTCGATTTCGCTTAGCGTTCTTTCTGTCCTTTTTTTCTTTTTGCACGGCTCCTAATGGTTGTAGCGTGATCTACATCTACACTATAATATATTTATTTTTAATATTATAAAGAGGAAAGATTTTTTTATTTTTTATTTATTTATTTATTATTTATTTATTTATTTATATTTATTTATTTATTTATATTTATATTTATAATATTATATTATATTATATTATTATTATTTATTATATTATTATTATTTTATTTTCATATTTTTACATATCTCGGGACCCTGGGGTCCCGGACCTTTGGAAGGCGTACGAGGGGCCGAAGCCAACTCGCAGAGGCCCGTTAGGCGCTTTTTAATGAAATGAGGCACCAACCGACGATTATCCCTGTACGCACTATGCAAGTGCACCCAAGGACAACCCCCGGTTGGTGTAGGACTATTGCAGGATATGGAAACAAAGATATTGGACTATGGGTTTGGGTGGTTAAAATGGACTGGTTACCAAAATCTATGGAAGGACTATGGCCCCTGCCTGATCAATGTTTTATTTTAAACACGGATAAATTGGCAGGGGGTGACTTGCACACTCAATAATGGGCCCCCGAAAACGGTCGCTAGCACATAGTGACGTAGCGACAAGGGGGCAACATATCCTGAGGTGCTCGAGGAGTGGAGAGGTATTCCACGGCTCTCAGAACAATCCCAGAGCCCGGAAGATGGTCAAGATCCCTACAAGCACTTACTGGAATACTTCCTTCCTCCGAGCACGTTTGCTCTTGCGAATCTCCACTCAAGCCGGCCAATAAAGGCAAGAATGAGGTGGGAGCTCAGTTCCTCGTCAGTGTTCACTCCAGCCGGCCAATAAAGGCAAACCAGAGATGAGGAACATGACTTCTCCCGGGAGATGAGGTCCGTGGGGTCGCAACTGCCCAACAGCTCGCCACATGCTGCCCTGCGGGTTTCTGTATCTCTCTTGGTCTGGCTCCTCACCCCTAGATATGTTCCGGTAAAGTAAACTCTACCGGCACAGACCCAGAGTTCGGAGCGCGCAAGCCCCATCACGACGTCAGCGTAGAGATACGGCGGTGGGGTTATTATTATTATTTTTAAATCTTTACATATCTCGGGACCCTGGGGTCCCGGATCTTTGGAAGGCGTACGAGGGGCCGAAGCCAACTCGCAGAGGCCCGTTAAACGCTTTTTAATTAAATGAGGCACCAACCGACGATTATCCCTGTACGCACTATGCAAGTGCACCCAAGGACAACCCCCGGTTGGTGTAGGACTATTGCAAGATATGGAAACAAAGATATTGGACTATGGGTTTGGGTGGTTAAAATGGACTGGTTACCTAAAACTATGGAAGGACTATGGCCCCTGCCTGATCAATGTTTTTTTACACACAGATAAAATGGCAGGGGGTGACTTGCACACTCAATAATGGGCCCCCGAAAACGGTCGCTAGCACATAGTGACGTAGCGACAAGGGGGCAACATGTCCTGAGGTGCTCGAGGAGTGGAGAGGTATTCCACGGCT
The DNA here is from genome assembly GCA_947523025.1 of Dryobota labecula. NCBI lineage: Eukaryota > Metazoa > Arthropoda > Insecta > Lepidoptera > Noctuidae > Dryobota > Dryobota labecula. Next base: position 12,179,032 of record OX383301.1, read on the forward strand.
CTCAGAACAATCCCAGAGCCCGGAAGGTGGTCAAGATCCCTACAAGCACTTACTGGAATACTTCCTTCCTCCGAGCACGTTTGCTCTTGCGAATCTCCACTCAAGCCGGCCAATAAAGGCAAGAATGAGGTGGGAGCTGTTCCTCGTCAGTGTTCACTCCAGCCGGCCAATAAAGGCAAGCTAGAGATGAGGAACATGACTGCTCCCGGGAGATAGGGTTCGTGGGGTCGCAACTGCCCAACAGCTCGCCACATGCTGCCCGGCGGGTTTCTGTATCTCTCTTGGTCTGGCTCCTCACCCTAGACATGTTCCGGTAAAGTAAACTCTACCGGCACAGACCCAGAGTTCGGAGCGCGCAAGCCCCACCACGACGTCAACGTAGAGATACGGCGGTGGGGTTATTATTATTATTATTTTTAAATGTTTACATATCTCGGGACCCTGGGGTCCCGGACCTTTGGAAGGCGTACGAGGGGCCGAAGCCAACTCGCAGAGGCCCGTTAGACGCTTTTTAATTAAATGAGGCACCAACCGACGATTATCCCTGTACGCACTACGCAAGTGCACCCAAGGACAACCCCCGGTTGGTGTAGGACTATTGCAAGATATGGAAACAAAGATATTGGACTATGGGTTTGGGTGGTTAAAATGGACTGGTTACCTAAAACTATGGAAGGACTATGGCCCCTGCCTGATCAATGTTTTTTACACACGGATAAAATGGCAGGGGGTGACTTGCACACTCAATAATGGGCCCCCGAAAACGGTCGCTAGCACATAGTGACGTAGCGACAAGGGGGCAACATGTCCTGAGGTGCTCGAGGAGTGGAGAGGTATTCCACGGCTCTCAGAACAATCCCAGAGCCCGGAAGATGGTCAAGATCCCTACAAGCACTTACTGGAATACTTCTTTCCTCCGAGCACGTTTGCTCTTGCGAATCTCCACTCAAGCCGGCCAATAAAGGCAAGAATGAGGTGGGAGCTCAGTTCCTCGTCAGTGTTCACTCCAGCCGGCCAATAAAGGCAAGCTAGAGATGAGGAACATGACTTCTCCTGGGAGATAGGGTCCGTGGGGTCGCAACTGCCCAACAGCTCGCCACATGCTGCCCGGCGGGTTTCTGTATCTCTCTTGGTCTGGCTCCTCACCCTAGACATGTTCCGGTAAAGTAAACTCTACCGGCACAGACCCAGAGTTCGGAGCGCGCAAGCCCCACCACGACGTCAACGTAGAGATACGGCGGTGGGGTTATTATTATTATTATTATTATTTTATTATATTATATATTATATTATTATTATATTATTATATATTATTATTATTATTATCTTTTATTTCATTAATACTTACATATAAATTACATTTTTAAATATTAGAATATAAAAAATATAAAAACATTTAAAAATATAAAAAATAGTGGCCCATCGGCATCAGGAACAGGGTCCAAGCTGCCGATGGTCAGGGCTCTAGAGAGAGGAACCTCCTCACTATGCGTGCCGTGTCTAGGAGTACTGCTCTCTGAATCAAGCCCTTGATCCAGCCGCGCAATGAGAGCCTCCTGAGGTGGTGGTCGAGGCTCTCCGCTATTAGGCCATTAACCGTAACAATTATCGGTACAATGATTGCAGAGTCGACATCCCACATGTCGACAACCTCGTGTGCTAAGTCAAGATACTTGATTTTTTTATCTTTCTCAGCTGTCACGAGATTCTCGTCATGAGGGACAGCGATATCAACAATCATTGCACGGCGCTCTCGTCGATCTATCACCACAATATCAGGCTTATTGGCTACAATAGTCCTGTCTGTGATGATAGATCGATCCCAGTACAATGTGGCATGACCATTCTCGAGAACTGGGTCGGGCACATACCTGTAGTATGGTACTTCGGAGTCCACAAGGTTGTACTGCAAGGCTAGTTGCTGGTGAATAATCCTAGCCACTAGATTGTGTCTGTGCAAATATTCGCCGTTAGCAAGACGAGAACAACCGGAAACAATATGTCGAATTGATTCACCGGGACGGTGGCATGCCCGACAGATGTCAACCGTACCATCCTTCACAATGTATTTCCGATAATTATTCGTCATGATAACTTCATCCATAATCGCACAGACAAAACCTTCGGTTTCCCCAAAGAGGTCGCCGAAACGCAGCCAGGATATAGATGCTAAAAAGTCTACATCAGGCCCATGGAGGGCCCGGAAAAACCGTCCGTGAAGCTCTTTGCCTTGCCATACTTCCCTACGATCGTTGGTATCTAGTACTGCAGGTTTGCGCCAGTTCTCTTTCGCCAAGGAGAGCGGGGTGAGGCCCTTGTCCACTGCGACCACATCTCGGTGCATCCCCACGTCAGTTTGAAGGAAATATTCCCTGAGACTGCAAATCCCGCGGTTGTGGAGGGTTTTAGCATTTAAAAAACCTCGACCCCCACACTTCCGCGGGATGTACAGTCTCATAACCGATGATCGTGGGTGATGCATCCGACATGCCGTCAGCAATGTACGGACCTTCCTATCCAGAGCGTCAAGTTCCGTCTGAGTCCATTTGAGTATGCCGAAAGAATACATCAAAACCGGCATGACCCAACCGTTGAAGGCACGCACCTTATTTCCGCCTGATAAAAGACTATTTAACACTTTATTCAGGCGGCCAAAGAAGCGTTCCCTCAACGATTGTTTCATGTCGGTAGCATTGATGCCTAATGCTTCCGACATGCCCAAATACTTGTAGGTTTCGGTTGAGGAGAGGGATCTAAGGTGTATGGAATCCGAGAGTTGGGTTCCCACGGATTCCATAATCCTCCCTCGCTTTACATGCATGACTGCACATTTGTCCACACCAAATTCCATCCTGATGGCGCTACTAAACGTTTCTGTTACCTTCAGTAGCTCCATCAGTCGCAAATTGTTGGGGGCAAAGAGTTTCAAGTCATCCATGTAAAGGAGGTGTGATATCACCTGACCATCTCTTCTCAACCGATAGCCTAGCCCTGAATCCTCCAGCAGCGTGCTTAGAGGATTCAAGGCTAAGCAAAACCAAAGCGGACTCAAACTATCGCCCTGGAATATTCCCCGCTCAATCCTGATCGGTTCATCGATCCCCCGGATCTGTCGACATCCTGGATAGACAAGGCCCGTTCTCCACTGCCCCATACACGACATCAAGAAGGTGCGTAGAGTTGCATCTATTTTGTACAACTCCAGCACCCTAATGAGCCATGTATGTGGCACCGAGTCATAGGCCTTCTTGTAATCTATCCAACATGTCGACAAATCTTTCCGGGATCTACGAACCTGTTGGCTTATGGTCATGTCTATAAGGAGTAGCTCCTTAGTACCGCGGGACCCATTCTTACATCCATTCTGAGACACAGACATAATTGAGTTAACATCAACATGATGGGCAATTTTTGCTCTAAGAATGGATGTAAGAACTTTATAGACCGTCGGTAAACATGTAATTGGTCTATAGTTTTTAGGTTCCGCAGTACTACCTGATTTATGGAGCAGGTGGGTAACTCCTGTCGTAAAGAACAGTGGTAGCGACCCAGTCTCTAAAGATGACTGGAATTGTGAGGCTAAGCAGGCGTGTGACTTTTGTAGCCATTTAATCCAGAAAGTGTGCAGTCCGTCCGGTCCTGGAGATTTCCAGTTAGGCAACGGGCGGACTGCACTGGCCACATCCAAAGGACTAATTGTAATAGTCTCCATGTCTGGTATTGAATCACACGTCTGCTCAACAACTCGCATCCAATCACCTTCAGTGTGATTGACGGGCACCGACCAAATGCTTCGCCAAAAAGCACTCATGGTTTCAGTATCCGGTGAACGCGCGTCAGTCACACCTTGAGCGGGAATGGGCCGCTCCCATGCTCTGTATACCCACCTTTCATCGTTCTGGAACATGCGGTTCTGAGTGTATCGATCCACTCTTCTCCTATACCGACGGATACGATTTGCCCATGCATAAACTTTCTGCTTCAGGAAGTCGATGCGCTCTGTGACACGGGATACATATTCTCGAGGGTTAATATTAGTTCCCGAGAACGCCCGCCTCACAAAGCGCATCACCCTTGGGCGTGTATTGCCCTCCCTGAAGCAGATGAGCTTCCCGATGAGCACCCTGGCCTCATTAATACGACGCTCAATCCTGCACTGCCAGGCTGGTGCGGCGGGTTTCGGTCGTATAGTTCGGTCAGTGTTTGGAAATTTGACACGAGCTATACGACATGCCGCAACAGCTGTGCAATACAAGATTGAGTGTGTATCGCAAAGGTCTGCGCTGCTATCAATAAAGTTTGGTAACAGCGCATCCAGGGCACACACCAGTGCTCTGTTTTTTTTATTCATGGGCAAACGTGGTAGCCGTGGTCTAAGGTCAGGTGATGTGAACCGATACTCACGGATCGCATCCTCCAGAACGCTCCTTAATTCCACATTGCATAGGTTATATGCAGATATCCTCCTCCTCATCACGCTGGTTTGCCCGCAGTGGAAAGTCAGTAGGTGCATGCAAGACATTCTGAGATGGAGGAGGGTTATTAACAGAGCTACTCTGCACTTCCGAGCGTAGCCGATCAAGTGTAGCGTTATCCAATCTATTATTGTGTTGAATGACGCGCACCTGATCCGACAATCGTTGGGCCGAGACGTTGACGGCAGGTTCAAGCACCTGAAACAGAGAGAGCATCCGACCTCGGTACGCCGTAAGGTTAATTCCTCCCTCTGTAGCCCCATAATATGCGCGCATGACATTTTCATTAATGGAATGGGTCCATCGCATGCGCGACACATTTCCACCGGCAGCGGGGACCCCGTTCGGGGCCTGTTGGCCTCGAAGTCCCAAGCCCGCTGGTGGCCGTCCTCTTCCTCGCCGCCGTGGTGGTGTTGGTGACGGCGCAGGTGAGAAAAACTCGTCGCTCGAGCTCGACGCAACTGCAGCGACCGGTGACACGGCGCTCACGGTTGAGGCGCGTACCGGCAGCTGTGAGGCGGAGCTGAGCGACGAGTCCGGAGATGGTAGGTGTGCCTGTTGTCGTGCTCTGGCTCTGGTCTGCATTGTTTACTCACATTTTCTATACATATAGTCTATTTTTTTTACAGTTTTATCTTCCGTTTTTCTGTGTTTTTTCTTCATTTTTACTTTCGTCTGGTATTTGCTGGGGTTTTTAACTGCTTAAGTTGAATATAGACTGTGAAAATTTATCGTTTTTATGTAAAAATGTTGAGTGTAATTTTTTTCATAGTGACATTGACAGATGGCCATAGAGTTATTATTATTATTATTATAATATTAATATTTAATATAATATTATAAAGAGGTAAGATTTGTACCTATTTTTGTATGTTTGTATGTTTGTAATGAATAGGCTCAAAAAGTACTGGGCCGATTTAAAAAATTCTTTCACCAATAGAATGCTACATTCTTCCAATTTGACATAGGCACATTTCATTTTGAAAAAAAATTGGTATCCTTGGTAAAATTTGAACAATGTAACCGAAGGTGTAGAAAAATGAGTCTTAAAATGTCTTTCGTCGAATGCGCTGCCGAAACTATTAGCGATAGAACAAAATAATGTACAACAATATTGAAGAACATCATAATGTCTAATAATATTTTTTTAATAAATAAAAATATTTGTGAAAAAAAGTGTTTTATATCCAAATTTCCAAAAATAAATAATTGTCTACCCCGTGCGAAGCCGCGACGGGCTGCTAGTGTTATATAAACTAATAGCCTTCCTCGATAAATGGGGTATCCGACACTAAAATAATATTTCGATCCGAACCAGAAATTCCTGAGATTAGCGCGTTCAATCAAACAAACAAAGAAACAAACTCTTCAGCTTTATAATAAGTGTAGATTTTCCTCCATATTTCGTTATAGGTTTTTATTAATTATGTATTCATATTTATGTCTTACATCTGCCGGCCGTCTCGTGACGGCCAACTTTGTTTTTATGATATTCTGCAAAGAATAACTCTTCTCTCTTCTATTCTCTGTCTATCCTGAGACTAACAATGGATGACTACAAAATTTTCGTTTTTGACAGCTAAAGACTGCCGCAGAAGGGCGCGACGCAACGGTGCGACGGGATTCTGGTAGAACAATTTCCAAGAAGTTTTCATAGAAATTGTTCTACTAGAGTCCCGTCAAGCTTAGGGAACCTTAATCGTTTGGTTGAAAATTGAACCTAAAAGTCTTGAAACTTCACAAGCCAAACCTCCGTGTAAATAATTTAAATAGACACCAATATTTTGCGCACTGCGGAAGTAGGTAGGTATACGTGGAACCAACTCGTTCTTTTAAATGTAGACTTTTCTTTTATTTCTTAGTGTTTGCTTTCTTTCGGGCTAAACTAAATTAGGTTAGAATCGAGCATACACAAAAAGGGAATTTAGTTTCCCTCTAAGAACTTAACTGTCCAATATATCCCTTCTCCTATAACCAAGCTGCATCTTAGCTTCATCTTCAGTAATGGAACAAGTAATTCACATAATTTATTTTATCATGATTTTTTTCTGAAAATTATGATTTAATTTTCAGACATCATTCCTCAGGCCAGAGTCAATTATTAACCCTGAATTCTGAATGTCCAGCCTTAAAATGCGTGATTAGGAAGTCAAAATAAGTCACCTAGATCAGAATAATATAATATAACATGAGATGACTTGTTCTTTGTAACCCAGCAAAGAACAATTCATCCGTTCCCGATCATCCGGAATACTCCTAAAGGCGACGATAACCAACTTTTAATGATTTAAAAGAGACACGTCTAAACGAGTAGTATTAATGATTTGGAAAAAAAAAGGTTAAATTAGAGCATTTTCTTAAGGCTTTGACTGCCAGACAACAGACACAATAGAAAAACTATTGTTAGCGGTCACCGGTGACCGCAGTGGCAGTCAATGTGTTAATAACTTAGTATGTGAATATTTTAGATTATGTTTACATTACATAATGAAATTAATTTGTAAATTTATGTCTAACGCGGATAAAAAACTTAGAATCACGCCAAATCTATCAAGCGTATTTTTCTGAAACCTTCACCTTTTTAAAGATAATTTAATTATTGATCTTTTAGTATACGGGTTTTATTAAAATACCTTTTATTTTATGTATAATAAATTAATAATGCGTCTTATTTGGGACAGCGCTCCTGGATGGGCGAGTCCTATTACTGGCTGGACGTACATCGCGTTGCGTGAGCTCCGTACAGAACACGCAAGCTAACCACTCAAGGTCACTGGCATATATCTGCGCTTTAACTACAAAGTTTGTAGATCAAAATAAATAGAAAAACTTAGCAGAAAAATGCGACACCGAAAAACCTTGTTCAACATATTTAAGTAACATTTGTTTTTCAATTGTGTGATAATTTGTATTGAATAAATTCTCGGAGGTCAGTAGATTACCGAAAACTAAAAGATATTGTTTATTTACAAAATATTTATTTTACTATATTTTTGATTTATTCCGAAAAGAAACCCGCTTTTTCTGATTTATTCCGAAAAGATCGCTATGAATGAGTGAATGAAATGCACCGACCCTAGCGTGGTTTAACCAGACTTGATTACTCGAATGAACCCAAGGATTCACACTAGCCCCTGGAGCCTCATGTTTCATGGGGCTACAGAGACCATTGCATATCAAGGAGTATACCGGGGGACGCGATAATGGTAGGGAAGAGGTGCCCATAGGATATGGAAGGATAATTAGAGCCGTACAAATGATATGCATCCTAATTTATTAATATTTATTTATATAATATGCGATCTTTTATATTTATTTATATAAAAGATCACTAGATCATTGCATGAATTGAAAATCACACGTGTTTCCTGGAAAATTATACACCTCTATTCCTGGGTGTCATAAACCCTAAAATGTCAAAAGATCGACGTCTATGCACCTTTATGTATAACATGATAATAATTATTAACCAGATTGATACATTAATGTCCTGTCAAATACAATTCAAATAGTATATGAAAAAAAAACAGCACTTTTTCTGAATCAAAAATCCCATTACCTGTTCACATAATTTAAAAGGGTACACGTTTTCAAACTTATTTCGAGTTTCGACAATCCAATATAAGGGAACGAAAACACGAACCAACTTAATTGCGTTGCAATGACGAGAATGGATCCGACTTTCACGATGAACGTCAAACTTGTAATCCGTGAAGGGGTAGGCAGTAGTAGTGGACATCGTTGTACCCCTGGGACAACTGTACCTATCTAACGTAAGGGTTAGTTAGTACTTTGTATTGTAAAGTCTGAAATTTACCAACATACGAGCAAGTGAGTGCTTGAGGTCTATGAAAAAATACTAAAACAATTAACCAAATAAACCATACTTAATATTATAAAAGCAAAAATAAAAAAAACTCTGTCTTTTTTAGGAAAAGGGCATTTCATAATATGAGATCATGCCCTTTGCTTACCCCTAGCAATTCATTGTCACCACTGCTTCTGAACTCACCAATCCAGTGGCGGATTTAAACATTTGCCGCCAGTACGCTATTCAAAATTTGCCTAATTACCTCTACAATTCGATACCCTAGTTCGCAATCATATTTATTAAAAAAATGTGTATGAAATTGCAACTTTATGATTTCTGCACTATCGTCCTCATTACATCAGTTTTTTCCCGTTATTAGTATGATTGTGTTGTGAAATAGGCGATGGATGTGTCAGTACCTAGATTATTTTTACAAGCCACGATTTAGTGAAGATTACACAAGAAATCGTTTTAGATGGGTATATTTCTGAGCTAAGGAAAAGCTCAATCATGTACTACTCAATATGGCAGGCTAAAAAAGGATCGAATTCCGCTTACAGTTCCAAAATCATACAATAATTTCCGATATGCGGATCACCGAATTTGTCATTTTTTCGTCTGAAAGCGAGGCCTTTTGAACACAGTCGCTTGACTACGTCAACAACTCTCTTCAGAACATTTCCCCAATAAATAATTTCTGGATCAATCTGGACCTGCAGTAAATTGTCTTTAATAAAGTTTTTTATTTTATTTCTGGAAGACTTAAAAATAAATAAAGAATTGAGCCTTTGCCGTCCCATAAAATCTGCCGCCCTAGGCTCCAGCCTACTCAGCCAAGTGGTAAATCCGCCACTGCACCAATCAATGCTTCTTGATCGAAGTAAAAGGACATAGGCTACTTAATTTCATCATGGAAAGTGATGCGCAGATGAAGTCGCAGGCAACAGCTAGGATGTAAATAAATCATATACCTAAGTTGAAGACTTGTTGGTAAACAAAACAAGCGTGTATGAAATGAAATGAAATTAATTCGTTAACATTATGTTACGCATCGCGATTTAATTATCGCGTCATACACCGACCGCTATCAAATTTTAACAACAATCAACTCATAGTGATTTGCATTTTCCGGAGCGAGTGCGAAAACTGATAGACTAGACATGTTTTCATCGATGAATTTAATGATAGCGTTTCTTTACCAAATACAATATTATTGTTATATCTGGTAATATTGATTGACCTTAATTTAATACCTGTAGCATTCAGGGTTACAGCTTTTTTTGGTTGAATCTCCTTTTGCGTAGCTAGTCCTAAAGGGGCCATGTATCAAAACTTTGTTGGTGGCCCGACTGCGGCGAAGCTAAGGTAGGTAGTTTTCATTGCGATTGTACTAAGAAAATGAAATGAGCATGACCGAAATGAGCTCGATAATTGGAGCAACCTAATTTCGATAAGTTAGAATTTCTGCATGATTTTACTAAATGAATGCAAGAGCTTGAGATGTAGCTTGGAGGCCCCGTATCATTGATACGGCTGATACCTTGTTAGCTATATTTTGGTTGGTGGTAGGGATTGTTCTAAGTCCGCCTGGCTAGCTACCACCATCTTATCTAAGTCTGTCGCCAAAACAACAATGTTAACAGCATTTGTTGTGTTTCGGCAGTTAGAGATAAAATAGCCAGTTCCTCTATGGTTGAGGATTCCGGGTGAAGCTCGCTTCCATCTTCGGCCTTATCATGACTTACTATCAGGTGAGATGAAGGCCAAGAGCTTCCCCGTTGTATGTAAAAAAAAAAGCTACGCCCCTGCCCTCTTAGGGACCCTCCGCTTGTAGTAGGAGTACGTAAAGCTCCAATTGATCCGAACCACATGCGTGGTGACTGTCTTCAAGACAGTCGTCTGTCCTATACGCTATAAATTACGCACCATCTACGAATCCAAATATTACTCAGCGGGGAAATTGCGTAACACACACACAATAGCAATCGATCGCAATGCTTTTCATTTTTACAGTTCAGCCTCGTTCATTGTATTATTTACGTTATTGAGCAAACTCTCAGATTGTGATTTCGGAGTGTTTTACACAATTAAGGGTGCAGTTTCAATTAGGCACAATCGAACTACATAATTGAATTTAGTTTTCATTTGCTCTATAGTCATTCTGGAAAACACCGCTATTATACAAATATTTAATCCTAACTAATATTATAAATTCGAAAGTAAGTTTGTTTGTTTGTTACCTTTTCACGTCTAAATCACTGAATCGGTCATCCTGAAATTTTGCATATACGTTGTCAGGTGAACAGAAACGGACATAGGATACCTTTCATCCCGAAAAAAGTACTGTTCCCATGGAAAACAACAATAACTTTCGTATGATAATAGATGGCGCCACGTGTCTTTCGAATCATGATTGAATTATATTATTATAGAAACTTTAGTAGTGTGTTAATTAAGTATAAATTCGAAAGTGTGTTTGTTACGCTTTCACGATAAAACGGTAGACCGTGACCTGGAGAAGGACACAGGCTATTTTCATCCTGGATCGCGGGCGAAGTCGCGAGCAACAGCTAGTAATAATATAATTTCCTTAACTTATCTCCAAATACCTACCATCTGCTGCAGAAGGCAGCAATACTAAACATATACAGATTTGTGAAAACGTTTCTGCAATGTGAATCAGAAAACCCACATCCAAACACAAATACGCTACCATCTTCTGTGCAATCCTCTGCACGTGACCGCACTTAATCCAGCCGATAATCACTTGGCTTAGACCCGTGTTATCAGCTCTTCCGCCTAGCCAAGATAATAAAATAAATATCAAAATAATAATAATAGTAACCCCAACGCCGTCTCTACTTTGACGTCGTGGTGGGGTTTGCGAGCTCCGAACTTTTGGCTTGCCTTTATTGACCGGCTCGAGTTAACACTGACGAGGAATAGAGCTCCCACCTCATACTCGCCTTTATTAGACGGCTTGAGTGGAAATTCGCAAGAGCAAACGTACTCGGAGGAAGGAAGTATTCCAGTAAGATGCTGTTAGGGATCTTGACCATCTTCCGGGCTCTGGGATTGTCCTGATAGCAGTGGAATACCTATCCACTCCTCAAGTACCTCAGGATATGCTGCCCTACGTCACTAAGTGCTAGCGACCGTTTCCGGGAGTCCATTATTGAGTGTGCAAGTCACCCCCTGCCATTTTGTAAGTGTATTGTGTGTAAAACATTGGTCAGACAGAGGCCTTGGTCCTTCCATAGTTCTAGGTGACCAGTCCATCTTAGCCACCCAAACCCATAGTGCAATTTTTATTTTACTATATCCTGCAATAGTCCTACACCAACCGGGGGTTGTCCCTGGGTGCACTTGCATATTGCGAATAGAGATAACAGTCGATTGGTGCCTCATTTAATTAAAAAACCGGCCAAGTGCGTGTCGGACCACGCACAATGAAGGGTTCCGTAGTTGGGATGAATTTATCCCAAGAACAAACATATCATGTAGTTGAAAAACATGTTTTCCTATACAGAATGTATGGGAGAACATTTTTTTCAACTGTAAATGTAAGTTGGTCGCCAATTACTCGGTATATTGTAAAGCCTACTTAGCTGTGATAGTTTGACTTTTAACTTCGTTATATATTGGTACTACTGCCATGACATTTGAATTTCTAACTACAACCGTTTAGTTGGTAGAGGGGGTGGACACTTGACTCTAACGAAAATTGGTACTTTAAAGCTTGATAAGTCACGAACGGTTTACTTAATCAAAAAATTGTCTTCCCAAACCCCTAACATTTTTGAAAGACCTATCTAACGACATCCCACACTAAGGGAAGGACAAAAAAAAAATATCATCACCACTTTACATGTAGGGACATGTAAAGTGGGGATGATATTTTTTTTTTTTTACCCTTGTCGAGATCCCCTAAATAATATTTTTTTTTCCAAAAAATTATTTTACCACTTTTTCGGCCTCATTAACGTGTATACTCGTGCCAAATTACAACTTTCTAGTACCAATAGTTTTTGAGCTAAACCGCGGAAAGACGGACATGGCGAAACTATAAGGGTTCTTTGTTGACTACGGAACCCTAAAAACGACTAACGGGCCTCTGAGAGTTGGCTTCGGCCCCTCGTACGCCTTCCAAAGGTCCGGGACCGCCGGTTCCCAAGATAAATCAAAGACATTTAAAATAATAATATATTTATTTGCATTAAAACACGGTATAAAAAGATGGTAAAAGTACCGTTTAGAACAAACACGTTTTGCCAATATATTAATATGCGTACAAATTTTTCAGTAGGTAACGGACATAATTTTTTTTTTCAATTAAATCCTTAACAATATAGAAACTATTACAGTCAACAGATAAGAGATAAACATTCGTAAACTTATTTTTTTCATAACCTAGTGTTTAAACTTTTGAGATCATTCGGTAATTTATTATATAAACGTACCTACTCGTACTACACACATTGCAAGGCATCTTTTATTTTATATTTACTTAGTCTTGGAATCTCGCTTAGTATGAGCCTGTTGGGGTCTCGTCGGTTTCGGACAATACCTAATATTATATGCTTTAAGAAATAAATACTGATGCTTTCTAACAAACATACATATCTCATAGATATAAAGACGGCGGTAGCGGTAACAAACCAAGTTTTTTTTAAGTCTACACCATCTTTGTCGTCATCCAATCGAACCTGCGAACCGCACAGAATTCAAATGTCACCAAAAAGACATCTCTATCTACAGACTACGCAGTTAAACCTAGCCAATCTAAGAATCAAACCTCATAAAGAACAGCGCCTACGTGACACTCACCTGCCCCCCATTCAGTAAAGTATCGTAGCTTCGTAAGTGGGGTACTGAAAACCATTGATAAATGTTTTGAATGGTAATAAGTTTTTCAGGTTTTACAAATGTGAGATCTAATTTTAAGTTGTATTGGGTGAATTTATAATTTAACTAGCTTTTGCCCGCGGCTCCGCCCGCGTAGATGTCGGTTATCGCGTAAAAAAAGTAGCCTATGTCCGTCTCCATATCCCAGGCTATATCTCTGCTAAATTTCATGACGATCGGTTCAGCGGTTTAGGCGTGAAAACGTAACATACAGACAGACAGACAGAGTTACTTTCACATCTATAATATTAGTATGGATTTAATTTATAGCAGACAGCATAGATCTTTTTACTTGTTCTCTGAGTGAGTTCCCAAAAACCACGATATATGTATGTACATAATATGTTATGGTAAATAATAAAACTGTTATTATGGCCACACTATTGGATTAGGAAATTCCTGGAATGATAGTGATGATGAGTTCATAAATAAATTAATTATTATTTCCGATTGTTCTCCTGCCCTTATATTTATTTGGGAGGGCGCAAGATGTCCCTTTTTTCCATACTAGTCTATATACTTAAGTCGTAATCTCGGTAGGGACCCCCCCTTTCTAGCTATATTATCGTTCACACAGTTCAACCATAAATAATTTCTTTGGTCATAAGCTTATCATCATTTTAAATAACTACTTATTTTCCTAATTCGATTTCCTATATAATTTTAAATTCTGTTGTAGATTTACTTTTTGTCTCTCCGTCCTCAAAAAGCTAAAGCAGTCATCGAACTCAGAATTTACCTATGTAACTTTTTGTACTTTCATGTGTACTTAGAATTTACCTATGTAACTTTTTGTACTTTCAAGTGTACTCGAACTCAGTATTTTCCTAATGTAACTTATATAATTTTATGTGTTTTCGAACTCAGAATTTACCTATGTAACTTTTGTACTTTCATGTGTTTGCGAACTCTGAATTTAGGTACATATGTAACTTTTTGTACTTTCAAGTGTAGTTACTCCAACTCAGAATTTACCTATGTAACTTTTGAACTTTCATGTGTTTTATTTGGGCCAAAATTAACCATTACTTTATAAGTCAACCTTTTGACAAGAAGCTATACCATCAAATTGGTCCCAGTCTTCTGTAAACTACAGTTATTTCAATTTCAGAGCGGAACACTCGTTGACATTACAACGTAAAGTTCTAAAACACCACGAATACATACATAAATCTGAAATCCGAAACAAATCTAATTGACTAACCTACCTTCTCTCTTCTTACATAAGATAAATCATTGTTGCCTAAATACAAAATATTCGTTACTGAAAGAAGAAAATGTTGGATCTGCAACGTAAAAAGTAATTGTGAGCGATAGTAGCGTTACAATAGCTAGATGAACGCATAGAGGGTGTGCAAGGACGCGGGGGCACCCAAGGGCGCAGGGTCGTCGGCGTCGAGGGCGAAGGGCCACGGGCGGACAAGGGTACCGGGGACACGCGGCGCATCGGGCCCTAAGCCGTTAAGAGGCATTGCATTTGTACTGCGTATTATGCTACCCCCGCTATGAGCCTTGGCGTTTCATTTCATGACGTACAAAAAATATCTCAAGATTTTGGTACCTACGTTTTCTCATACTTTGTGTATTGTAAAGTAAGAGAAATTCATTGTTAAGAGGGTTGTCACCGGTCCACTAGCGCCACTCCTTTAAAAACATATTATCTCGTGACTGAGAAGGAATTATGAAAAACGGCTCAATCAAAGCTATATCGGTAAGTGTGTCTAGAATTTTCTAATACCTTTTTTAAAATTTCATAAGTAACAAAATTCGATCTAAATAAAAACGGCCACATTTCACTCGATCGTATTTTGTTGCTTCGTGTCTCAATATGAAATTTTAAAAAAGGTATTATAAAATTCTAGACACACTTACCGATATAGTTGATTGAGCCGTTTTTCATAATTCCTTCTCAGTCACGAATATGTTTTGACTACCTGTTGAAGATGAGGATGAAATAAAATTAATTGATTTCGAAGATATTTTTTACAAGAAGTGACGTATAAAAACAAAACATAAATTGAGTAAAAGAAATAAAAAGAAATATTAAAAAAGGTTAGTTGCTGGTCGCCAACACTACCAATTAAAATTGTTCGTGCATATTCAAATCAAAACTTTCATTCTTTGACAGTACAAAATTTCCTTTACATCCCTGACTCTATTTAAGTGATGAAGTTCATTTGTTTGTGTTACAAACATTATCGCTCTATTTTATGAGATAGGTATCTATGAATTGAAAACTGGGTAAAGTGCGCCGATTACTGACTACGTTCAACGTGCCGTGGATAAATGTCGTGTACCTAGGGTACGTCTACCTTTTTAAAATATACCAGTGACTTAATATTTTAGGTTTTAACAATTTCATAATAGGGCGATACACTTTCTTGTTTATGTTTCTGGCGCGTTTTAAGAACAGCCACGGGAAATTTTTGAAGTGAAATCTTCTTTAGCCGCGTTGAGCGATTTTTGTTAGGGGAAAACTTATGCGTTCGCCATCGTCACCGAACGCTTTCCATGAGCTACATGTATATTGTGTATGTATGTGTACTTTTTGGATGAACAAAAAGACAAATTCCTATACAACAGTAGACAAAGTATTTCGATGAACGTATGAAAAGCTTTTTGATGTGCAAACTTCTTTACCCGCGTTGAGCGATTTTAGCAAGGGGAAAAACTTATGGATTCGCATTACCGATATGCGCGACATGCTCGTGACGTGTAACGCCGGACTGTCAGTTATTCCAAAGTTTTTAAGACTGCCTATTTTTTTTATCTTTTTGTATGTTTTACAAGGTCATACATTAGTCGAAACTTAAAACTTGCGAATCCTGCGGCGTAATTGCGTTAGACATGATGCAGATGTTGAGGAGGAGGTTGATGATAAATGATAATCAATTACTTACAACTTTGTAGGTATATTGTTACCAGTCCAGCGACACGTACAGAAAAAGGGGCCAAAACAAAGTTACACGATCTTTTATAACATTTCAGATGACAGTTGTCTACCCTTACTACGTAGCTAACATGAATATTGCAACAGATAAAATGAACTATTAACCCAAACCCAACACTTTTAAACTAAAAAATTGTAATATGTTGTAATTTTTTTGATACAATTTGTTAAAGTATTTCGTGTATGAATAGATATGTATACCTTATATTATAAGGTATATCTATTCATACACGAAATATTTTAAGAGGACCATCTAGAGGTGGTAAAAAAGCCATAGCAGCGAAATTTTTTTTTTTTAATCTAAGTGTTTTATATTTTTACATAATTATTATAATGTTAAAATTGCTTATGACATTTTGTAAAGGAGGTGCATTTTCCAAAATTTTACTTATACTATGAATGACCCGCTCGGACGCGGCGATGACGCGCGACGGTGGCGGCACGAGCGCGGTGAATTTTGATAATTAATCATCATATCAAGTAATTTTAAATTATTTAATTTTTTTAATAATATACTCAGATTTAAAAAAAAATTGTTTCCATTGCTTCTTTACCACCTATAGGTGTATCTCTTAAAATATTTCGTGTGATATACAGGGTGGAAAAAAAAGACCGTGGTTAGAGGAAAAGTACCCTTAATATTGATGATGGCAAATTTTACTGAAAGGAAACATTCCTTTATTTTCAAAAATAATTATCTCTGCATTTAAAGATTTTTGAAAAATCACCTGCTTGAGCCGGGAACAGAACCGGTGAAATATGAAAAAAAAAAACGTATTTTATGATACCAACCGAAAGAGTCATTCATAAGGATCAATTCCTTTGAAATAAGATAGTATCTTAAATTAAATTCCGCGGCGCCCTTGTAACACAAGGCTCGGACTGCACTCGTAACAGGGTGTTTTAAACTATGTCATGCGTCATAGCTAATAAAAAAATAAAAATAAAATAAAATAAAACTTTTTTTTTTTACTTGAATGATTATAAGTCATTGGATATTTGAAGTGGGCTGTCTTTGTAAGACGACTAAAATGCCGAGGTGTATAAAAAAATTAATACCCGGGATTCTTGGATTGCATAACTATTCAATGCATATTTATTTAAAATAATTTTAACCCCCTATGCAAACATGTGAATGTAGGGTGTAAAAGTAGGGGTAGTGTGTGTTAGTCAAAATAAAAAATAAATTTATTCGATACAAAAGCGCTTTCCATAATAGCAAACATCTCAACTTTAGGTGAATATGCATCCGAATATCCGATCTCTAGTTATCAATCACACACTTACCAATGGGTTTCATTTTAACATTTCAACAATATTTATTGCGTCATTTACGTGGTTTAGCAGAAAAAAAATTCCAACATATAAAGCAATGTATTAGCAATATCCTTCAAAATCATTCAGATTGTGATCGATAGTGTGGTACGCAATTAGGGTATTGAACTTGTAGATGCGGTAATAATTAAAGTAGTTACTAACTTACGCAAGTTACAGTCCTTATTAATGCGTTGGCCGCAAGTGAGAATGTGAAATGTGGGGTCTAAGGTTCAATCACCGGGTTGAGTATAGAGCAATATTAGACTTTGAGGGTTGACACTGCATTGGCAAACCCCTTGAGGGGTTGTAGTTGTCTAAATATGGGCCGTATGTATGTTTGTCAAAAGTTTATATGAAAAGTATGTTCGTGACTAAGTTTGCCAATTTTTTTTATATCAAGCATAGTATTTTCGAAGCCATTGCCTGTACAAATATAGTAGAGGGCGAAAAAAAAAAAAAAAATTTATTTTTAGATGCATATTTTTTTGCTTATTTGAACCTTTATTAATATGTTTTTATCTATTTTAAATGTCTCATTCATAACTATTATTATTACACTTTAAGGTTACAAAAACCAATAATTAAGATTTATGTTTTTTTTTTTAACGTTGCCCCACACTAGGATTTTCTCCTGTATCGTGGGTGCGTTTACAAACATTTAAACTCACATACACAAACAGCCAGACCCGGAACAATTACTTATAGATCATACAAATATTTTTTCCGGGCGGGAATCGAACCCGCGACACGCAGCGCAGCAGTCAATCGCTTAACAACTGCGCCAACCGTGACGTCAAGATCAAAACTGTCCCTATTGCGCTCATCTCGTCATTTTGTATTCATCACCGAAAATATGCGTTCGCAAAAAGCTGAAGTTGCTGGTATTATAATAATAATATAGATAGTAGTTTCACAAGCTATTTTTTTTTAATTATCCTTTTATGGCCTCTAAAAGCAGGATACTGTATTTTATAGAAGGGTTGCAACACTAGGTGGCACTAAAGTTTGCAAATGCAAAAAAGAAGACTTGAGCTAGACAAACAAAACCATCATAGTTTCAGGAACGTATAACCCAGTCTCTTATTCAGATAATATATGTAAACAAAGTAATGTCAAGAAATGTCACCGTCAAAATGACAGGACAGTGGTGCAAAACATTTTTTTTTTTTTTTTTGTAAATAATCAGCTATGAAATTAAAGTGAATTCATTATAAGAACTATGCAAACAAAATACCGTTGCCAAACAATGTTTTATGTAGTGTGTCGGAGACGCGGCCTATGATCGTCATAATCAGCCCTTTTAAGTCCACTGCTAGATGTAGGCCTCCCAAAATCGATTTCCACTAGAAACAGTTTACAGCCGTTTTCATACAAAATTTGGCTAGATATGCTACATACAATATGAATCTATGAATGAGAGTTGTATTATAAGTGTTGTTGAAGATGTAAAAAATGTGAAAATGTTTGGATCTCCTGCATTGTTACCAGTATCATAAAATATTTTATACCAGAAAATCTCCTTTTTTTAATAACTTTGTTTTAAACCGAAAATTTATAAAAATAATTACGGTATGATTATTTTTTAATTATTAAATTTCTTAAATTCAGTACATAAAAGAAAATGGAACCTCTTTTTTCGCCATTTTATGTGAATTACCATCACGAAGATATTTTTTTGATATGGTTACATAAATTATCTGAATTTGAGACTTTGGGTATAGGTACAGTGGCCAGCACATCAAGCTACACGAAACTGTCTTCAAACGATTTTAAACTTTAAAATGTTGATGTTAAGTTCAAAATCGAACAAGAAAATTTGGCAGTTTGTGGTAGCTTGATGTGTTGGCCACCGTACTTACAAACAAAACCATCATAGTTGCAGCAACGTAGGTACTAGTTCACAAACAAAACCATCATAGTTGCAGGAACGTAGGTACTAGTCAACAAAACCATCATAGTTGCAGCAAAGGGCACTTACAAACAAAACCATCAAAGTTGCAGCAAAGTAGGTACTAACAAACAAAACCACCATAGTTGCAGCAACGTAGGTACTAGTTTACAAACAAAACCATCAAAGTTGCAGCAACATAGGTACTAGTTTACAAACAAAACCATCATAGTTGCAGCAACGTAGGTACTTACAAACAAAACCATCAAAGTTGCAGCAACATAGGTACTATAGCTTACAAACAAAACCATCATAGTTGCAGCAACGTAGGTACTTACAAACAAAACCATCATAGTTGCAGCAACTTAGGTACTTACAAACAAAACCATCAAAGTTGCAGCAACTTATGTACTAGTTTACAAAAAAAACCATCCAAGTTGCAGCAACGTAGGCACTTACAAACAAAACCATCATACTTGCAGCAACGTAGGTACTTACAAACAAAACCATCATAGTTGCAGCAACTTAGGTACTTACAAACAAAACCATCAAAGTTGCAGCAACTTATGTACTAGTTTACAAAAAAAACCATCCAAGTTGCAGCAACGTAGGCACTTACAAACAAAACCATCATACTTGCAGCAACGTAGGTACTTACAAACAAAACCGCCATAGTTGCAGCAATATACGTAATTACAAACAAAACGTTAAAAATATTATCAGCATTCGCATTGCTTTTGCCTCGTTAAATGCAGTAGACAAATATGCATACACACGAGTATATAAATAGATTATTTCAATAAACGCTCCAGAGGATGTCAAAGAGTGGACTGTGGGCTCATAAACATGTTTACGCGCGGCAATCGAGCTCACAGCGAGGGAATTTGTTTCCCAGGCAGCCAATCGAAAACATTACACTTTTATTTATTTAAAACAGGATAATTTGTTAAAATAAATAGGTACCTAAACTACCTAAGTTCTCTTAGTGACTCCTTTATTTTTTAAAGCTTTTAGAATTGAGATTACGACATTACCTAGATTACGAAATAGACAAAAAATGGCTTACATAAACTTTTAGATCTAGGTGAGCTTTCCAGCCTTCTTTTTTTGTTTCTTTTTAATAAATATTATAGGTACAGAAATATAATAGGAATTTCGTATCATGCTTCGATTACAGATAGGTAAAAATCGAATAACAAAACACTCAAGCGCTTAGGTAGCCCGCGAAATTCTAATTTTCCTACGATTTCTGCAGTTTGCAGCTCATTGTCTGGATGTATATTGATTAAAGTATGATACGCGACCGTAACATATATGTATTTACAGAATTAGAATCAGGAATATAACTCCTAAATTCGTTTAATCAGGGGCCTAAGTCTACTAATTTACAAACGTTGCAATGGTCTCGCCATTGTGAGTATTTGACAGTGTTTGTATGGCAAATCTGTCAAAAACTCACAGTGAAGAGACCATTGCAACGTTTGTACATTAGTAGACTTGGCCCCCTGATTGATTACTATTCCATGAAATCATGACTTTTAGGATTATACTAACTTATTATATGGAGTTGTATTACTGATTTTGTAATATTGATGATTATTGTATTGTTATTTGTATGCTGATCTGTGTACCTGTACCTGTACAGGTACAGGTACACATATCTTTCTAGATATAGGGATAAATCGAAAGCTCTGAACGATTAAGCTTCTACACCACGGGTCGCGACACTCGCGACTCCCGGGTCCCGCGACTACCTACCTACTGACGTGCGTAGCTCATATCGTCGCATTAGTGGTGAAGAGAGTTAGGCCATATTTTTGACCGAATTGAGTCATGAACACCACCATACTCATCGTTAAACGGAGATTCTAGTGGTGAAGAGATCTAAGTGATAGCTCAACTAGAGGTTTGGGGTTTCATTCAGACGTGAAAGGAGTTAAATGAAACTAGGAACGAAAAATCAAGAGGTGAATTTTTGATTTATCTTTATCTTGGAACCAGTTTCGTGTGGAATAGCTCCCTTCACTACCAAGGCGACGATATATAATACCTCTTACCTATGATTTGTACCTATGTTCGTTATTTAATTTAAAGTGTATCACATGGTGTCACCTTATTTCTTTAAACCTTATTTTTAGTACCGTACGTAATTTTTTATCATTTAATTGTGCTATTTCTTTTGTGTGCACTAAATAGGTAGGTAAATGGTTCATCTACAACCTATCTCTCATCATCGTATAAATAGAACCATCATTCCGTCCTTTATCCAATTCCTTCTATGATTTTGATGCTAAACGCTTAAGTATACAGCAAATAAATGTAGTTCTAATAAAATCTGTTTCCAGCGAATGTTGCAGCGGGCAATGTGATTGGCAACGTTCTCTATCGCAGCCCAGTTTTCCTCAAATTCATTCGCCACAGCAGCGAGTCGGCCGGCAGGCGGCACGCATCCGTCGCGAGCGGCGAGCGGAGCGTGTCGCAACGAACGACCACTGCTTGCTACCTAACAACAAGTTACATAAAAATACAAGTCGGCGGGCACAGAGCGGCCCCACCAGACCACGGCTACGTACCGGTTGCTCCACACTGACACTACTTGCTGTCCACTCATTTTTATTCACGATGCAAGACGCTTTATAATTTACAGAACTTTATATTCATAGTAAATTCCATTGTGTTGTGCTGTACGAATTGTACGATCCAACTCGTGTGCAGAAGTAAATTACCCTTGTTAAGAGCCTAATTGAACTTGTATGATTGTAAAAAATTGCCATCAATACATGCTTATGGACTCTCTTGCCAAAAGCGAGTTAAACCAGTCAGTTTCCTTGAAGTTAGATTTTTTGTGCGCTCGAAGCGTACAATCAAAACAAGGTGCTATTTCTATTGGTTGGATTATCACGTGTCTTCCATCTACCCTCTTTTACCATACGTAGGATCGTAGGTACTTAGTCTAATGCCCGTTTTCACTAACACTTGGTGACGTCTAAATGAATGCCTAAGTAAAAGCGTATACTGTTGGATTTTCAACGCTCGGGTCAGCGTCGAGTGTTCTAATAATATTTAGGTGTTTCCTAGCTTTTCTGAAAACGGGCATAACTAAGTAGTACTTGTGGTAAAACACATTAATTTACAGTACCTTACCTACCTACCTAAAAACATTGTAGGATTGCTTTACAACACAGCGCACAAACCACTTTTGTCAAAATCTTTATTAGCCTACCCGCATTCGTTTGACGTTTGTTAAGAGTAGTGTCCTAGTCCTCGGAGTGAATTAGTTCCAAGTACAGTACATTGATATTATAATGCTGTATGGTCGCTGTGAGCTCGGCGTCGGCGTCGGCAGTGACACATCGGCGCGTGATTCAGAGCCGACTGCGCGTGCACAAGCATCCCTGACGTCATCGCGCGTCCGGCGGGGGCTATTATCAACACTGCGTGGAAAAATATCGCGCATTACTATCCGATTTAAAGAATGTTCGAATGTATTGAACTTTTTGCAGAGAAACGTTTTAGGTAGGTGTCGAATTAGTCTAGCGAACTAACTTCAGTGTCTACAGTTGAGTCTCGATGCAAGATTTATATGGAATGTGCTGATACTTTGAAAATAAAGTTTGTACAGTTTTACGACAGCAATTGTTTGTATATTTTCGACAAAATCTAAAATAATCCAATTTTTGATGTGAAACATCTATTGGCGCGCCTTGGGGTAAGATCGACTCGTATAGCGTGATGGCCAACGGCATGACGCTCTCTTATGCACGCCCCCTCTCCGTCATGTTTTACATCTGCCGGGCGTGCCGTGACGGCCACATTTTTTTTAACATACATTACATCACACCGGTTTTCCCAAAGGGTTAGGTAGAGGGGTACCTATAGTGCACCCACGTTTTGACAGTTATGTTTAAGGGCCAGCGCGCACTACGTCTTTTTATCACGCGATCGTTTTGTCGCAGGAATGCAACGTAAGTACATAAGTATTGGTTTAAATATCGCTGCGATTTTAAAATTGTGATCGTGTGTCGCAAAAGTGAATTGCAGCATTCCTATGCTGCAATTCACGTTTGCGAAAAAAAATACTTATGCAAAAAAAAAAAAAAACATTCTCATCTCTACTTCCTAGTAGAGATGAGAATAATGGTTGAATTTTTTTATTGGTTAATAGTTAATTGATAAACAAATATTGTTAATATTTTTATTCAAGTGCAGTTGTTACTTGAACAAAAATACTAACGAAATTTTTTTACATGGTGTATGGTCGAATATTCTATTATACTAATGCATGTTGAAATTGTTAAGGAGATTGCCGAAGTTGATATGATATTTTTATTCGTTAATGTTAATTGCGTTTATTAAATATCATAGTTAATTTCCAATATTAGTTAAATTTAATGGTTGATGGTTATATTCACCATCTCTAATAGGAAGTTGTAGTGTACGGCTCCGCTACTGGCACTACGGTCGGTTGCGAAAAAGACGATGCAGCTAAGTTACGATTACACCTACTAAGTTAAAATTATGTGAATGTGGTCATAATAACTAACTCTTGATTTGCAGTATTACCTACCTACTTCGTGAGTTTTAAGGGTTGAAAATTTTCCTTTCCCAAGAAAACGTACAGAATTTAACATTCTGTACGTTAGTTTTCTTGGGAAAGGAATATTTTCCGAAACGTGGCTATAAGAATAGGCCCCCAATGTTCGGGCGGCGGTTAGTCCGTCGCGTTCCGTTCCTCGACCGCAATGCAGCGAGTTTCTATACCTTTTGTATTCATAACCTCCACATCACCTCGCCCGCTCGCCTCCTCTACTCGCTTGTGCCGAATTTGCTTCACTGATTACGACCTTCCGTTATACTTTGAGTGGAGAATTTTCTCCACTTGGTCTATGGAAAATACTGTCGTTACTCCTGAAAACTCTTGTTGGTCCTAATTTGGTAAAAAGTTAGGAAAATTTAAGTTTCTAAGAACTTATTTTGAGTATAGGGTACAACAAATACAAAAATAAGGCAGTCAAAATTAAAAAAAAACGGTCAAGAGCGAGTCGGACTCGCGCACCGAGGGTTCCGTACCAACAAAAATTATCAAAAAAAAAAAAAAAAAAAACATTTCATTCCACTATCGGTCAAGAGATGGGGCTAAAACTGCAATATTAGAAAGTGTGCTATTTAAAAATCGTTTTATTTTTCCTGTAATCTTTAAATAAAATTCTATCACATAGAATAATTTCTGAATTTTTACTCTATGCAAACTTGAGATAAGGGGCATCGGTTTTTTTTTTAAACCACGAAAAAAATAATTGGTCCGACTTAAAAAAAAAATACATGTTTGAGAATGTGCAAATAGCGCTCTTTCATAATGATACCGCACATGGCCCCTAGTAGGCCCCTTTTCGAATTTTTTAAACCGCCGTTCAGTCCCTGGTAAAAAAAGTAAAAACGTTTCTGTGTATTTATATTGAGACACGAAGCAACAACATTCGATCTAAAGAAAAGCGGCCACATTCCTCTAGATCGTATTTTGTTGCTTCGTGTCTCAATACGAAACGTTATAAAAGGTATAAGGCCTCATTTACGGAGACGCGGACCGTCGCGTGTCGCGTTGGGCGACGCGGTCCGCACTAAATTGAAACATATGGCGTTGTATGAGAGCGTTTACGGAGAAGCGATTTAACACGCGTTTGCTTGAAACGCAGGTGGAGCCCGCGGATGGCATCGGCGCATCCCACGCGACGTTTATCGCGGCGGCGCACGCAGCGTTGCGGCCAGCAATTCCTGCAGTTCTCCCTTCACGGTAAAACGCCGCAATAGCCGCGGCGGACCACGCGCCGCGTCTCGTCCCGCATCTTCATAAACAGCATCGTACATTGCCATATGTTAGTGTTTGCGCGTGTGATGACACGGGCCGCTGCACGCGCCGCCTGTCTGTAAACTGAAAAAAACGTTCGACGCGCAGCGAGACGCAACGCCGCACGCGATGCGCGACGCCCCGCGTCTCCGTATACGAGGCCTTAGAAACACTTACCGAGGTTGCGTATTGAGCAGTTTTTCACAATTAGGTACGTCTCAGTCACGGGATATTTTTTTAAAGTAGTGGCACTAGTGGACCTGTGAGCGCCCTCATAATGCTTGCCAATTTTAGGAACATTATGTAAATATTCATTAGTTATTTTAAAATGTAATAAAATAAACATTTTATGAAGAAATGAGTAGGTACCTACTTAAAACATCAAATAAAAGTACTGACAGGACCTTACTCAACAGTGGCGCCAACTGGTGAGTACAAAAACTATAGGCACCCAATTGATTGTGTTACGCAAATAGAGTGCTGTTGGTTCGGCCACCTACCAAACCATAACCACGCTCATTTTGGGTCTAATAAGCAGAACTATAGGATGTTGGTGGTTGATTGGTACGGTGACTTACCTCAAATTATGTTGTGAAGAAGATACAAATGTGTCAACAATGTAAGTACCAGAGAAAGTCGGACTTCTTCGACAAATTGTACTTTATTGAAAACTCTAATGATAGTGTGATCAAATTCAGTACCGGTAGAACGGAGCTATTTGGATTTTCGGGGGTTATTTGGAATAAAGTAATTGTAAGATTTGAGTTGACATTAATTCTACCAAAACACCATAGACAGCTTTTATTTTATTTCTGGTCTTGTTAACTTTTACAATTTTTCGTACGAAGATCACAATTTGAATTTATATCAACTCAAATCTTGCAATTGCTTTGTTCCAAATAACCCCGAAAATCCAAATAGCCCCATTCTACGGTACGTCTGCAGCAATGCGTTAGTTGTGTACAGTCAACCGCAAGTTTATGACAGCGCCTTTATTTCGTAGCGGTAAGGGCGATTATCGAAGTATAAATACTACTCCCGTGCTGTTGACTGTACACGTGTTCAGCCCAGAACTGCAAACGTGTTGTTGATAATGAGACCTCGTATACAATTCTATACATTACAACGTTGCGACATGCACACAACCCCGAAGATCCAATTAGTGTAGGTCTATTTTGGCTACAAGCATAAACTAAAATAAAAAACCAATAAAAAATTCTACATCCATTATATTTTAACGTCATTAGTGGTGACAATTAAAATTAATACATTTCAATTGCGTTTGAGATTTCATATTAACTTTTTTTTTACAATAAAATGTACGAACTCAAATGTATGTTTTTCTTATTTGTTAAGACATTCTATGCTCATCCATTATCTAAAATATAAAAAGCTATGCTTACGTATTCGGCTTCAACTTGTAGATAATGATTGAACATCGAAGTTAGAATAGTAAAAAATCAGTCTAAACGAAGATGCCTACGCAATCGTTTGCCGTTGGTCCACAAGTTACTTCAATACTGTACTATCATCAGTTTCGGTCTTATATAACTAACACAGGAACAAAAATATAACTTATAAATAAAGATAGTACCTACTGTTGTTTAGTAAATTCAGTCAAATTTGTAAAATTAGCCGAAACTATACCGAGATTCCAAATAAGACTAGTTCTGTATAATTCTCAGTCAATTTCGTTTGGCATTCTCACTAAAAACTTGCAATTAAAGCTTATTCGAAATGATAAAGATCGTCGCAGTAAAGCAGAGACAAACACAACCTAAGATATTCGCACCATCAAACACCACAAATAGTAACCACACGCATGCATGCTTCGTTCTATAATAGTCTGCCCTTTCAAAAGGCGTCAAGCAAAAAATAAGCGCCTGATAATTTAAACATAAAACCCAAGACAATTATAAATATTGAGAAGACATTTTTGATCATGAATACATATAATTTATATACAGCAAGTTTTGCAATGCCTAAATAAATAATAGAACCAACTGTACATCAGCGTTCGTTACGCACCCGATCCAATAAATACTTAACACAGCCCGGCGAACAATCGATACAGTCTTCTTGTCATGTTCAATATCACAATAACACCAGTAGCCCATAGACCAACGACAAACAAGGCTGCACAGGTTTGGCAGTGGGTTTACGAAAAATTGAGTAATACATATTATACGATAATTAAGAATCACAATACAGTTAATACTTATGAATAGAACTTACTTAAGTCAAATATGATAAGCGGTGACGGATGGTGCGCACTGCTAGGCCAGTAGCGCGCCTTATCTCGCTGGAATTATTACACGACGCGAACTTTACTGTCTCCCACAACACATTATACACAAATGCTCCTACAATTAGGGGCGCGGCACAGCTAACTAAAGTTTTTAAATCTAAAACCGCCGCGCTGTACCTGTATATATAACTTCATGTGTACGCAAAAGAGCGCAACATCGACGAAAGTCTATGGACCTTACTAGATCCCTACAAAATCGAAAAGATAATACAGAAATAATGGAATAGCATAACGTGCGTGGTCTGGCAACTCGTATAAAGCACCATGATTTGGCCCTTACGTACCAAAACAAAGAAATTATGCAAAGTTCAATAAAATACTACCACATAATATGTTGTACGCTTACAGGAATGTCTAATAATAAAAGTTTCGCTCTTATATCTATGTGACTTACATTCAATAACTTTACTTATAGCAAAATTAAACTTACGTAAACACATTGCCACTACACATTGCATTTTATCGTAGCAGGCTTCTCTTAGAATGATGCTCTCTAATACAATTTTACAAAAGATCCAATACTATCATTTTTATTTAGTCGTATAAAGTTACAGAGCTGATACAGTGAGACGCAATGATAATGGCAATCTACACATTAGAGATTTGCCAAGGTCAATATTGTAGAGTAGTTAGTAGTTAAACCTTGGGGCATTTGTTAAACCTATTGTTACTAAGTAAGTTACCTAAGTACAATTTAAGGTAATATGTTGAATATGGTTCTCCTGAGGCCTTTGTCAGGTCTCAGGAGAACGTTCGAGTCGTGGTGTACGTATGCTTCGCGTCAGTAGTGCGCACCGGCCGTCACCGCGCGGTACACAGTGAAATTTCAATACACGTATAAACTAGGAAGTGATGTCAATTAGCGTGGAAGCAACCTCAGTCTTGTCAATCTTCTGATGTGAACCAACAACGCTACGACGCCCTGCAGTTCCACTCGTCCGATCCTGGAAACAATGTTCAAATGCAGTATTTACTGGTTAAGTTTTCCTTACAAATTTAGCTTACGGTAATATATATTTCGAAATTCGAAACTTTTCTATCACAGGAAAATTTCAAGATTATAATTGAGATAACAATTATGTTGAAATTACAATAATAAAAATTAATACTACTTAAAAACAACAAAAAAAAAACCAGGAATAACTAGAAGAACAGCTGAGAATAATTTATCTATGAGCAGAAAAATGAAAAGACACAGCGACTCGAAAAGAGGAGCAAGTTAGGTTAGTAGGTAACTGACTGACACGAGCCGCGAGAATAAAGAATAAACAAAATGTTTAGCATTTATTGCAGCACTGTTGTTCCGAAAAATCGTGAAATGGCCTTTCAGCAAGGTTTGGCTGCAGGGGTCTAAGTCTACTAATTTACAAACATTGCAATGGTCTCGCCACTGTGAGTTTTGCTATACAAAATCTGTCAAAACCTCAAAAATGGCGAGACCATTGCAACTAGGGTTGCCATACTATTAAAAACAGTATTATACTGTTTTTCACTCTAAAATACTGTTTACTGTAAGAAGAATATCTGCAAATGGCTCGAATTTTCGGGACATGGTAAATAAATGTTATCAGAATACCTTTTAGATACTAGTATTATAATTATTTCTACCACCTCAGTTTCCACAGAATTAGTGTTTTCAGTGATGATTGCTAAGTGGTGGGACGACACAAAAAGGCGCTTCGCTACATTTGATTAAAAAAATTGCTCGTCTATTTGGTGAGGCTTATTAAACTTTGAAAATTGGTGCTAAAGTAATGAGTTGCGCGACTAGTACTAACGAATTATGTATCAGTTTTAAACATTTAAAAAATACTTAAAAGTACAGTTTAAGAATTTTTTCCGAGATAATGTTTGTTTTTCCGAGATATTGTTTATTTTCCCACTTTGACCATAATATACTTTATTTCTTCTACAAAAAGTTGGCAACCCTAATTGCAACGTTTGTAAATTAGGACTTGGCCTTCAGTTATGCCACGGGCTGGTTACTACTCGCTCGATTGGCGTGTAGCGAAAACCTTACCTGCTCATCTTTGCTTTGTCGTCGACTGGAAATACTTTAACGTCGTTTGGACGTACTTATTCTTATATAATTAATATAGGTCACGTGACACTCACCGTACTATCTTATGCTTCCGTGGGCTGCTCTATCGGATCGTTGCGCGGCTCGTCAACGGCTACCATCTTCACTTTGATGTCAGCTACGTCTACTTCGGTACTCTTTTCGGTTTTGCCCTGATCCTTTGTAGCTGAGTCACCGTTTGCGCCATTCACGACCTCTTTTCCGTTTTCCATTGACAGTCGGGAACTTAATTCTTCCTCTTTGCTGGCATCTCCGTTTTGAGACGCGATTTCAGCATCACCATTGGTAGCTTTACCGTTTACCTGTGCTTCTTTCGTTTCTTTTTCTTTTGGCTCACTCTCAGGCTTAGCTTCTTCAAGAACTTTTTGACTCTCCTTAGATTCTACAGGAGTTTCAACTTTTTCCTTAATTGTTTCAGCAGGGGTCTCTTTCTGTTCTGGTTCAGGTTTTTTATCGTCGCCTTTCATTTCTTCTGTGCCAACTTTTTTATCTGCTACAACTTTCTCTGTGTCAATTTCAGGCACTTTAGTTTTACTGGCATCTATTTCAGGTGTGTTGCTAACTTCTGTTTCTACTTTCTTTTCAATTTTATCTGTTTCCGGTTCTGCTTCTTTCTCATTAGTGGCTACTTTGTTTTCTTCGCCATCTGTTATCTTAGGGCTATTACTGTCAACATTTTCCTTCGTTTCTTTAACTTCTGCAACTTTTTCTGTGGGTTTCTCTTCTGGTGCAACTTTCGTTGTATCGTTATTGACAACTTCCTGCTTTTCGATTTTATCTTCTTCCGCTACAGCCTTGCTCTCGGACGCTTTTAAAGCTTTCTCCTTCTCCTCACTTTCCTTCATTTCCATTTCCATTTCCGAATCTAATATTCTCTCAACAATATCATTTGAATCCAAATTTTCAGTCTCCATGGTTTCTTCAGCGATAGTGTTCAGTAAAGGTTTGACTGGTATGTTATCCAAGTTAGTGACATCCTGCACTTTAGACAATATTTCGTCACATTCCTTCTCTAGCACCTCTCCTACATTCTGCAATTCTTCCATTTCATTACAAGAGGGTTCCTCGATGACGGGTTCAAGATCTTCGATCATTTCCGCTACTTCGTTCAGCCCCTCTTTGTCATTAGTCACATCTTTGATTTCTGTGATTACAGAAGTAGGAGTTTCTGCAGGAACAGGTGCATCTTTATCATCATTTTTCAGTTCGGCACTATCTTTTGGCTCAGGAACAGTTTCTGAAGACTCTGTCTCCATCTTTTCAGTCTCTGGTTTTTCAGTCTTATCACTACTCTCCTCAATAATGGGTTCAATGTCGCAGACTGGGGTATCGGCTATTTCATTTGAATCTGTAACTTCTTCGACAATTGTTTCGACTTTATCAGCTACTACATCCATCTTAGCTTGAACAGCTTTATCTTCTTTGCCGACAGCTACTTCTTCCTCCACATCCATTTTTTCTGGCTCATCGGCTGCTTTTGTAGCGGGTTTTTCAGTTTCAGCCGCAATCGTTTCAGGTGCAGCTATCTTTTCAGTACTCTCATTTGCTACAGGCGTAGGTTCGGCTTTAGCGGGCGCAACCGTTTCAACAGGCGCTTTGTCTTCAACGGGTGCTTTCGCTTCAGCTGAAGAATTAGCTTCAGGCGCTTTCTCTTCAGATGGCGCTTTAGCTTGAGAAGTAACTTCTTTTTCAGAAGCTGTTTTAACATCTGCATCCACATCGGTTTTCAGAACTTTGGCAGGTTGTTCATCCTGTAATGCCACAATGTCAATGATTACTTTTTGTCTAGAATAACTAGAATATGTCTGTGCTATTGACTTTTATAACCATAGAAGCTATAAATGTGTCCCTTTAAATTCAATGGGCATTACTTAACAGTAATGCCCATTGAATTTAAAGGGACACGTTTAAGGGTTCGTAAATAAAGTAGAATTTTTATCAAACAGTAAAACAGCCCTTTTGCATTCCGATGTTTTTATTCTCCATGGAATGTAACATTAACACTATGCAAACGCATTGGTATAGAATACATATTTATAACAGAAGGGTTATTGTAGCAGCCCATTCTTATGATACACTCCGGACTCCTAAATAAATCCACCATACATTTTTATGTTGTAAAACATCAAAATAATTATTATTCAGAGACAAAATTAGTAGGTATGCAGTTTTGAAGCTGACTTACTGGCCATCATTTCGGTATCACCATTGTTTCAAATTAAATTCACGAATTTAAAAAAGAGAAAAAAAATTGAGTTTGGTCGCTCTTAAAGAATCAACAAGCTTTGATTGGGGCATCTATAAGTCAATAGTTATTTCGTAATATGTTTTATTTTGGATAAAAAATAAGGAAAAACAATGTTGATACTCTTTATAGTAGCTGCAAAACATTCATTCATCATGCTCGTGCACCTGAGCCGACAGTATTCCACTAGCAGCCGGCTGCTGATATTGCACCTAAAGTAGCAACGCAAGCTGTGGCACTTTCTTCAGCCTGGGCTTAATTAGCGAAACGTAAGTGCAAAATTTCAAGTCGTTCTGCCAGTCAAAGAATTTACCATCGATACCTGGAGACTGGCGGCTTCGTGTGCCGTCCAGGAGGACCACAGAACCGGGTCGCTACAGCACGACAAGATAGGTTTATCTTTACCACCAGCCGCATAATCGCCACCTGACCTCAGCACAGGTCCAAGAACAGCTTCGAGACTTTCATGAACTGACTGTATGCGCTCGAACTGTTAGAAGGAGACTTGAAGAACGTGGCCTGAAAACTCATAAGCTAGCTAATGGTCCCAAACTGACGTTACAGGATGGCGCGCCTACAGTTTGCACGCGAATATTTGCATTCGACTCAACTTCAATGGAGCCAGGTTTTTTTTACAGATGAAACCAAACGATGCTGTATGGTAATGATGGACGTAGGAGTCTACCGAAGACAAGGAGAAAGTTTTCAGCAATATTACATTGAAGAGAGATTTATGGCGGTGGGACGTGGCGTAGTATGACGTGGTGACGGGAACACGGTTGCCACCACCAAATAGCGACCAATACATTCGTCAATGCCTAGAGATTCATGTGATGCCATATGCTGAGTTCGCGGGCCAGGATTTCATTCTTATGCATGATATGCAAGGCTCCACTCAGCAAGTATTGTTTGAGAATACCTGCATGACGTTAGAATCGCAGTAATGTGGAATGGCCAGCAAGAAGCCCTGATATTAATCCAATGAAGCACAAATGGGATGAGCTGAAGAGGCGTGTTCGAACTAACCAAAGAGCTCCAGAAACTTTGCAGGAGCTGATAACTGCCATCTTGGAGGCATGGGAGATTATCCATAGCACGTCATAGTGGCATAAATTAATTCCATGCCAAAGCACATGACGGCCGTCGTAAATTCTCTTAGAGGTAACACAAGTTACTATATAAACGTTTTCTCTATGTAAACCATTATATTCTTCAAATAATTCA
This sequence comes from Dryobota labecula, assembly GCA_947523025.1. NCBI lineage: Eukaryota > Metazoa > Arthropoda > Insecta > Lepidoptera > Noctuidae > Dryobota > Dryobota labecula. The sequence goes on from OX383301.1 coordinate 12,212,080, forward strand.
CGCTAATTTATCCCTTGAAAAACGCGTGAAATTAAACTGTTATTTTTTAGTATTCCGATTTCAAATTTGGAAGAATGTCAAACGGAAATGACAGTGAGGCGAAATACTACTTTTTTTTTTCTTTGTCCTACCGTTATTTAAAAAAGAGACCTATAAACAAAAAATGCAGGGTGGCTCGATTCGGGTGTCAGGGAGTATATCGACACCCACTAAGTATACGTATGTATCTGCCAGATACACGAAACGATTTTTATTGCATTTTTGGTATCTATATACATACCTATATTTACCACATACAAGTTTTTATATATATATATATTTATTTTATATATATTATATATATATCGTATATAGCTTAGTATGGGCTTAGCTACGGCGATTTAAAGAAATCGAAATCTTCAATTCGCTCTCCTACAAAATTTACATTTGTCAGTTACTTAGTTGTACTTAGGAGGTGTCGATATTACCCTTTTAGTACCTTCACCTTACATGTCACACACAAAAAACTTTAAAGAGAGTTATGCCGAAGACTAATAAAATAGAAGTTGCAGGGCATATGCGATCATACCGAAACTTGTAAAAACAATCTAATAAAAACTAATCACAGAATTAATAAACAAATCATCCAACAAATACATACATGTTGAATGTATAGATAATCCACACTAATAAAATATTTACCGTTCAAACCATCACCAAAAACAACAAAATAAAAAACTTGAGAATAATACAAATAAACAATTTCTTTTGCAACGTTAAGGACCAAGATTATTTGGTTTTAATTTCAAACTGATTTAATAATTAGATAAGGAATGTATTTTCCTATGGATAATATTTTTGTGTTCACCAAAAATCTTATTCTTCCCCGAAAAATACTGATCGTGCACCAAATATTAAAGGTTAGGTTAGGTTAGGTTAGGTATTTTGGTGCACATTCAGTATATTTGGTGGAACACAGGCAAAATTAGGTAAATGAAATGGGAATAAATTGAAGTACTTTTAAATACCATCCTTTTCCTATTTTAATGATAGTATCTGAAATTTTTCATTTAGGCACTATTTTATCTTCTGATGTTTAGTTTATCTGAATGCATTTTTTTACACTTAATTGACAAACTCAGCTAAACTAATATCTATGCAGGATTGTAAAGATTGTAAAATGTATAACATAATTTGGTTTAGGGAACTATCCTGAATGTGAATAATTTCAAACAGCAATATTTTTCTAAATATTTTATTTTATACATAAATATTACGTCTTCACCAATAGTGACTATTTAACATAGCTGCCTGAAGCATAATAAAGCTTAAGTTTCTTACCTGTGGCATATAATAAAATTAAAGCAACATATACTTAGCTATAAACTGTTAAAGTCCCCATCACGAGAAGCTATAAATTTGGTAAATAAAGAACTTCTACTAAGTTACGTAGCGACAATTCAATCAACAACAAATAATCCCAAATTCAATCAACTCAAAGCAACATACGTGTAATATGAAACTAACGAGCAATTTCACTTGGTTGGGTTATATTTTAGCGATATAAACCGCTGTCGTTTAATGTTTTGTGGTAACAACGCGTCTGACTCATGGAACGTAAACATTGAAAAACAAAATTGATGAAAGGATGAAGTCAAAGCATTTATTTTTAATAGGCACTTTTGAACGTCGAAAATTTACACGGAAATAAAATTGATTCTAGTTGATAGACAGTTTTGTTATCTATGTAACTGATTCTAAAACAGAATACTCGGAATCGTCTGACGACAATAATTAGATTTATTTATTTTAATCATAATTATAACACCTTTACAGAATAATCCAATGCGATGTTATAAGTAACAATGTCTACACAGAAACACAAAAAATGAAATGACCTGTAAGCAGAATCACAAAGAATTGAATAGATACTAATAATTATAACAATTTTATTATAAACATGACAACGTTTATAATAACAGACCTCTTTCAAGAATACTTTGTGCCATTTGAATGAATCTCGGCAGGTTTTGTCATGTGTTAACATAATTATTATATCCATATCTATATAAATAAAAATCAATGTTTGTATGTTTGTCCTCTATGCGTTCCTAAACAATTGATCAGATTGTAACTTTGGTAGGGTGTTCTGAGGAGTTTCTGGCACAACAAAAAAAAAAAACAAACACTTTTTAACTTTACGCATTGCGACGCATGCCACGCAATGCCACGTAAAGTAGAAAAGTGCAGCTAGTATAAAAATCAAAATCATTACAAAACTGTTTTTTTTTTATTTGTCCCAAAGGTTGCGAACCCGTGAGTGAATGTGTTTACGAAATTTTTAGCTTCTCGTGACGGGGACTTTAGATGGTGAAACTTTAATGTTCCCTAAGTTAAGCCTCGAATACACTAGGATACAAATGGAGCGACATGTTGCCAAACATGGCGCTCGACAACTACGTGAATATCCCGAGAGAATGTTACGGAACACTAGACAGTATTTATAGAAATGTCGACCGAGAAGGTTATGGCGATTAGTGCTGCGTATACACTTATTTCGAACAGTTTAACTAAACGTAGTCGAAAAAGGAGGAGGTGGATGCAGAATTACTTACAACAAAGAGAAAAAAAAAAAAAAATAAGTGACTCGGCGAGAAATAGCACGGCACTGACGCGCAACACGTGCGCTCGCTCTCTGAGCGGGAGCTAGCAATCTGTTCCACGACACGTTAATGCATCTCAAAACGTTGCGGGACACAGGGCAACGTTGCAGCGTCACGCAGATTGAGCGCTTCGCGTCATCTGCCGTGCTAACGAAGAACGCAGTAACTCGATTTTGCCGCTTCCGAGACTTTTATTTTTGATTATTGAATTTGTTATGATGTTTTAGTTATAGCATTCTTGCTTACTGAAAAACCGAGTTCCTGAAGGATCAATAAAAAGTTGCTTAGAGAGATTTAATAGATTTCGATTCGCTGACTCCAAAATTATATAACTCAACGAATGTATAACTCATAATCGCCCAAAATCGAGTTACTGCGTTCTTCGTTAGCACGGCAGTCATGTTGTGGGACATTTTGTTCCCTAGTGTATTAGGGGCTTTATGGTATGCCACAGGCAAATATATTGGCGTGCAAAAAAATTGACCCACCCCGCGCTCTTCGATGTGAAACAAGTAAACAAGTTTTATTAACAACAACCTATTAATAGGGATGATGACTAAAAAAATATTTTTTGGCCGTTATGTAGATTATTTAAAAATATTGGACACGTATTTTTTCTTTTTTTACGTAAACAAAACATTACGGCGATACATTGAGTTCAAATGTGTCATGACGTCACTTCTCATTAGATTTTATACTGAGCTGTGACGTAACGAGCCCCCACTCCCCAAGTTTAATGTGTTTTTAAGTAATTTTTTTTTATTAATATGAAAAAAAATATATTTTTGGTTTATCGAAAATCGCGACCATACGTACGGGTCGAATGAGGAGCCTTTTTTTTAAGTCGGTTATAAATGCAAGATAAATGATCAATAAACGAATAGAAATAACCAAAACATGTCAACTTCACTGACAAAAAACAGTTACGCAATTTTTCCAAGTAAAAGTGAGTGTTGTTGACATGTGAAGAATTGAGTCGATCTTGTCAGGAATATTGCTTTATGGGCCAACTGTAAACATACTTTTATCTAACCTACCTTTACACAATATAAGGTAATTAAAATATTCATTAACATTTTTGAGATATCGTCTCTCAAATAGAGAGCGAGAGAGCACGGGGTGGGCCAATTTTTTTGCTTGCTAGTGTAAATTTAACCATGTGAATCAGGCTTAATGGTTCCTGTAAACAATGGCTTAACAGATTCCAAACTGTTTATTCAGCGACTTTCTGTAGTAGCATATCATCGCCTTAGAGTAAAAACCTCGGAAATGCAATTTTGGCCATTTTTATTTTATTACATTTTGGGAAAGGAAACCTCGCAACGCCCGTTTCCTAGTTTCACACAAAAAAAGTTTTGTAACCTGTAACGTCATAAGACACATAAATGAAGAAGCTATGGTAATAAAATTTAACAGGTCCCAGTTTTTTCTTCCTCCCCTGTAAAGTTGCCTTTTTCACGTATACGAGGTTTTCACTCTAAGGCGACGATATACGAGCTTTGTTCCGACTGATACCGAGTTTATAGTTATGAGAAATTATGTGTTTTATAACAAAAGAAATTGAGCGACGTATCACCTAGTATCCATTATGTACAGGAACCATTACAAGAACCAGTCACCAACTACACACGTACTCACCTACAGGCAGGTCGGCGAGTCTATTCGTCTACACAGATATAACTACAAGTGCATGCATTAGGCGTGCTATGGCGGGTATCGGGTATCAGCGGAGGGGCACCTGGGCGTCGGGCTTGCGCTTGTTGGGGTTGGCGAGGGTCGCCAGGCTGTACAGCACGGGGTACGAAGATGCGGCGTCGGCTGGAAGCGCCGCGTTACCTTCGCGGCTCACCAGCGCGGTCTGCATGCCTGATGCGCGCGCAGCTTCCGCCTCTGATGATCAACACGTCGCTTCAATTTTAACAATATCTTTTAATAATTAATGTTTAAACAATTTTTTTTTTTCAATATTATATTAATACTAGGCTGTTGTATAAATATTTTATATTTCGTTTGAAGAATTAGTGCAGTCAGTGTTAAAATGGGGAACTTGCGAATGCAGTATGAAATCTTTGCAGACATGCTCGTACACTTTATAGAACTCCTTTAGTCTGGTAGTTCCCATTTGTTCTATGGAACATGACGTCATCGGACAAACCCTGCGTTCCGAGTTGCGATAGTATCGATATTCGCGTGCTGAAACTCGTTCCGAATTAGCGTGAGCGCGTTAACGATGTCCCGTGAAACGTCATAGATGACGTCATGACATTCGCCATCTTGCGATAACGCCGACCATGCCTTTTAGTAATATCGCCGTGAGCGCTGTCAACAATGACAGTTGTGCTTTTTTGTTTTGAGTCGCATCATATCAATCGTGGCATTTTCAAAATTATTCTTCTGGCTACAGTTGCTACCTAACCTAAGAAGAAGAAGTTTTTGGTGTATACACAGAGAAATATTCTAACATCGATTTGAAATTCGACGGCACGGTTGGCGCAGTGGTTAAGCGAATGACTGCTGCGCTGCGTGTCGCGGGTTCAATTCCCGCACGAACAAATATTTGTATGACCTACAATTAGTTGTTCCGGGTCTGGCTGTTTGTGTATGTGACTTTAAATGTTTGTAAACGCACCCACGATACAGGAGAAATTCCTAGTGTGGGGCAACGTTTAAAAAAAAAAAAAAAAAAAAATTGAGTGAGCACCGTGAGCGCGTTCACGAGCGTTCCGAGTTGTTGACAGCCCTCGGCTGTCATAATCGTAATATCGAAATCGGAACGCATGTGAGACGATGTGAGCGCTGTGAGAGATTATAGCCAATTCGGAAGGCGGCCAAAATGAGACAATTTTTTTCTTTATTTGTACTATAAAATTTTATACTAGCGTTTTACCTGCGCTCACTTCTTAGTGACGTCCCGGTACAAAATCGGAATTTAATTTTTCATTTCTCATACTCGGAAAATAGTGTTTGTTTAATCAGAGTACCGGGTAGAAGACGCTGCTTCCCACCTTTGGGCGGGATAGACTAAAGACAACCCAAATAGTTATTATAAGATTGCATCATTGGAGTGCTGCTTGATATAGGTGAAATAGAAAAACATCGAGAATTAAGCACAGAGCATCCAGCAGACAACACAACGCTGCTATGGATTATAATAATATTAAAAACACCCATCAGGTTAAGCTTTGCTTGCCAGAGTTGGTACAGTCAGTTACCACAATTAGCTTACCCCCCTTTGCTCAAATGGTTGAGGTTTTGTTACCAACAAATCGTACGATTTTAATTGTTGTTCTAGTTTTGGGTAGATTTCGTATAGGTATTTAAATTAAATTAAGAATAATTCTATCTATTTATTCTATAGAATCGTATTCTAAAAAATCTCAACCATTTATGCAAGGGGGGGTCAGCTAATTGTGGTAACTGACTGTACATAGATGAGTGACCATTTTAAAATACCGAGACTCCTCCGTGCCTCGGGAAGCACGTCAAGCCGATGGTTCCGGCTGTCATTTGTAGATGTGTGACAATCGTTACGGGTAGTCAGAAGCCCGAAATTCTGACAGCCAGGTTTACCAAGGGGTATCGTATTACCCAGTTACTGAGCTGTGGAGATCAGATAGGCAGTCACTCCATGTATAGTACTGGTCAGGGCTTCAAATACCGGTAAATTTTCATAACGTTACCATGTATTGACAGAGTTAACGTCATATTAAAATAACGGTAATAGCTTTAACGTTATTTATGCGACTATTAGTTTTATCGTTATTTTAAACGGGTGAGATGTAAGTAGTGGGGCCTGAGGCGCGCGGCGCGGCGGGAGCCCGCCCTCGCGCCTCTGATGCAGTGCCGATCAAAACATAGCCTGAATCTGCCTGATTCTTACCAACATAACGGCAACGTAGCTAAATTAACGTTAGTTATCGTATTTTTGTTAATGTTAATTAACGTTATATTACTGGTAATGTTATCAAGTAACGTTAAATTTTTGTAACGTTAGTAGGTATAACATTGAAATTTAACGTTACGTAATGGTTATTATTTTGTTATTTGGTAACGTTAACAAGCCCTGGTATTCAGCTGCGGCTAGGTAGATTGATTGAAACATACCTTTAACAATGTCAGTTAAGAACAGTATCTCTTCAGGCTTGCAGCCAATCTTCTCAGCGATAGTGGTGTAGCTGTCAGCCTCCTGTTTGGCGCCGACGGCGGTGTCGAAGTGTCCGTCGATCGACTTCAGCATATCTCCGGCCAGGGATTGACCGAAGAGAAGCTTCTGTGCCTGAACGGAGCCAGAGGAGTAGATATACACCTTCTGGCCTTCCACGGAGCGCCACTGGTCCAGGGCGGGAGACACATCGTCGTACACACTGGAATATTGAAGAGTTATATTTAGAGCTAAAGAATATATACACTGACACGTGGCTGGCATTTGTCTCAACAACCAAATTGATAAAATAATTTTTATTTATGTTAAGTTTTTTGTCTCAAAATAATGTCTTTGTAATAACTTACTGTTGTAAAGTGATGAGTTGTTACATCATCTATTCTTTACATAAAAATTTATATAATTTAAGTGTCTGTTTGTAATGTCAAAATAACGGCTTTTTACTAAATAACTTATGAAACTATATACGGTACTTATAACAGAAAAGCAATTTTGTGTGTCTGTGTTTTTTTTTCCCGGCTAATCTCCGAAACGGCCGTACCGATTTTGACGAGACTTTCACTGACAGATAGCTGATATTATAAGGAAATAACTTTTATTTTAGAAAAACCCACGCAGGCGAAATCGCGGTTAGCAACTAGTTCTCAATATAACAAATACATAGCTGCTATTAAATAAATTAAGCAGACATTTGACATCCTTTATTTTATTGAAATAAAGTTTTTAAGGGATCAAAGTTTAATAACACCATTTGCGCAGATATTTGCACAAATATTACTATTGACTATTGTAAAGAAACAACTCCAAATTGACCTATAAAAATTTCTGTAGTTCTGTTGTACAACTTGGCGTAAAGTAAGTTTATTCCAATTAGAAATTCAGAGAACACAAATTATAAAAATACTAGCTTCTGACCGCGACTTCGTCCGCGTGAAATTTCTTTTTAACATAAAATATATTCTATAGCTGTGCCCCGTTACTTCGTTTTCGCTTAGCGTTCTTTCTTCCTTTTTAATGTTTGCTCGGCTCCGAAGGTTCACAGCGTGATGTTAAAAAGCCTCAACAACCTTCCTCAAGATTGGGCTATAAAATGTTTTTTTTTTTAATCCAACTGATAGTTACAGATATTAGCGCAAACTCTTCAGCTTTAATTAGTATAGACAAACAGGTAATAGAGCAATCGCGAAACAGACAAAACAGGAAGACTGGCACTGACCAGGGCCTCAAGTGTGCTATTACAATAGTGTCAGAATGGTCTCTTCATTGTGAGTTTTTGACAGATTTGCCATACAAACACTGTCAAATACTCACAATGGCGAGACCATTCTGACACTATTGTAATAGCAGACTTGAGGCCCAGGAATTATGCCACAAAAGAAAATAAGAGTTAAAAAAAATTGACTCGCGCTACAGGTCATTGACTTGTAGTAGTCAAGGAAAACTTGTTGGGAACTGTTGATAAATTGATTCCGAGAAACATTACTCAGAAATAGACCAATGCCATTATTTGTATTGATATTTAAGTTCGAACGAAACTAATTGACATGAAATGCGTCATTAGGATCCCAAAATAATAATTTTATTCGTCGAAATGCGTCATTTTTACCAGTTCGACTTTACCTATACATGTATTCTGGTAAACACATTGGACCTCAAGGTTGAATGGTGAGCCAAAAATGTATTGCCTTTTTGAAAGGCGAAAAACAAGCAAAAAGAACGCCACGACTACGACGTATTGTATTAATATACTGAGTTCTCAATAATAGTGGGGGTAGATATAAAAAGAGCTTATAATGTAACTCACTGTCCCTTGATGTCTCCTTTGTCGTATCCTTGCTTCCAGATGAGGCCTTGCAGCTGCTTCAGCGCACCCACCTTGCGGTCGGTTGACATCTGCCACTTCACGCTCTTCACCAGACCCTCGATCTGATCCTCCTTGGACTCATCCTGAAATACAACAGTTTTAATCTATACAAATACAATAAATAAAATTGAAGTGTCTGTTTTTAATGTCAAAATAACGGCTTTTTACTGAATGCATATGAAAGTATATAGGGCCCTTAAAAAAAAGCCATTTTCTTAAATTGTTGGTCTGTGTGTTTCTTCCGGCTAATCTCCGAAACGGCTGCACCGATTTTGACGGGCCTCTCACTGGCTGATATCGTAACGAGTAACTTTTACTTACTTTACTACTTTTATTTTAGAATGAGCCACGCGGGCGAAGCCGTGGCTATGATGGTGTATCCACACAGCCCGGCGGCACTGCTGGCGGCTTTATCACACGCAAAGCCGCCAAAGAAGCCGCCGCCGGCAAGCGCGGCTCTGAATCGATATTCGTAGTTGTCGTACTAGTGCTGTGACTTTTGGTTAGGTTGGAGGTATACGCATAAAATATACTGGAGGCAAAAATGGACAATAACATCGCAATTGCTGCTGCAACTTTGGTGTACACTTTCTGGCGTAAAAATAAAAATAGGAAGAGAAGATTTCGGATGAGACCAAATTCTACGAAATAGGCGTGATGTTCCCAGAATGCTTGAAGAATTCAGAATGAATGACTTAAACCGAATAACTCTTCGTTCAAAATTTGAAATGATTCTGAGGGTTTCTACTGATGTTTTTGAAATACTATTAAGTTTAACCGGACTTATTATATCAAAAACGAATACTAATTAGACAAGTGCTGTACCAGCTCAAGTTCGGTTAACGATAACTTAGAGATACTTTGCTACAGGAGTCATTTTTTTAGGTACTATGTTCACAGTTTCTCCAAAAATTGTTGGTTCAATTTCAGTATCTAACGAGTCAATCACACTAATATCATAAACGCGAAACTGTGTGTGTGTGTTTGTTTGTCTCTTCTTCACGCTCAAACGGCTGGACCAATTTTGATAAAATTTGGTATCGACGTAGCTGACACCCTGGATTTACACATAGGCTGCTTTTTATCCCGAAATAATGTATAATAAAGACGCAATATTGTTCAAAGCATCATTTATTAATACGGTTTTTTTAATCTTTATTTTTCGGGTTCCACAGTAATTCACATTTGTGTTCTATCAATAACTGCACTGTTGTCCCAATGAAAATCCATCATTTTGCAGTAAATAACCAAACGACAACAGCGCTCTCACTGAAAGCCGCGAAAGGCCGCTGCTGCGGCCCTGGCGGCAGATTCCCGCCGGCTTCGTAGCGACTGTCGAACACAAAGCCGGCGGCCAGGCCGGCGGCTCATGCCGCCGCGCCGGACTGTGTAGAAACACGATGAGTGTTATGTGTGCAATGATTTGTTTCTAAAGGTAATGTGATGCAATCATGCAACATGTATCTGTTTGTAAAGTCAAAATAACAGTTTTTTTACTAAATGCTTAAGAAAGTATAAGCAGTACCTACTTTTTTTTTGTCTGTCTATTTGTTCCGGCTAATCTCCGAAACGGCTGGACCTATTATGACGGGACTTTCACCGGCAGATAGCTGATGTTATAAGGAGTTAGGCTACTTTTATTCTAGAAAAAGCTACGCAAAGCCGCGAGCAGCAGCTACTACAATATAAACGTTGACGAAGTCGCGGGCCACACCTAGTTAATTCATAAATTGTGAATTAAAATATTTCATCGAGTAAAGATCCGGTTCGCTTCGCATATTCTCAAAACATTCCACGCGGGAATCCTCTTATAACAATTCCATGAAAAGCAACATTGCGGGGTGAAAAGGTTTTCTACAAAATAGTTGTATCAATTTACAAGTAAATTTGTTTTATCTACTGCTTTTATAAAGAACGTATTTGTTGTGGCAAGACTTCCAGAGTATTCATATAAGTTTAATCCTCGGCATGCCTGGTAGGGTCTAACAGGGGTCTGTTAGACCCTAGTTTGAATTGAATAACGCCCAGCTACTGAGAGTTTTGGCACATAAAATAAAAATTTGAAAGAAATACAACGGTTTATGTGCCCAAGTGGTGGGTACTTGGGCACATAAACCGTTGTATTTCTTTCAAATTTTTATTTTATGGGCCAAAACTCTCAGTAGCTGGGCGTTATTCAATTCAATTCAAACTGTTATGAACCACTCGAAGCATTTCATAAAATAATGTAGTTGTTCTGGAAGAATGTTTTTGGATTATGGAATTGACGCCTGACATAACATCAGGCCTATAAGTATTTGCGGAAGGTGTATTGTATTGGTATTTGTGGAGGGTAGGGAAAGGAGTGTACTTTACGCCTCTGCCCATGCCCTGAGGCTTCATTATTTTATTATTAACCACTTTCAAGGACCATTTCTGGAATCTCTTTTGTATTGGTATTTTATGTTGTTATAGAAAAATATGCCTATTTATTTGTTAAAAACGTGAGCTCAGGTTAATTAGAGAAATAATTATTAAAAGTGGTTAGTAAATATTTCTTTATTTCCACCCCTTATATACCCTAGTAGTTACCATAGCTAGTATAGTATATAGTACGACATAATTACCCAAGTAGCAAAATTTTCAGCCGAAGATTAAAGGCTCCTACAAACAGGCGCGACATGCGACGCGACACAAAGGCATCGCTCGTCGCGCGACAAGCAGTGCCTTTGGGTCGCGTCGCATATCGCGCCTGTTTTGAAGGGGCCTTAATAAGTCATAAGTTTCGGGTTACAATCGTTTGTCTAGAAACGCTGGAAACGGATCACGCACCACGCCACGCCCTAAATGGCAGAGGTGACCCGATGGCTAGACTGAATTAAAACTCATGTTATTAGTCTAATGTATTCAAAGATTTCAATCTTTTTGTATCGCTCGGGCCATTCTAAGTCTGCCTCACGGAATAGATAATTATCTATTCCGTGGTCTCTACCTCATAGGGCATAAGGGCGATTCTCGAACGTGAGATCGTAAGACCGCGAATCGATTTTACATTTTTGCTGTGAGGTATAAGTTTACTATTTAACTTTGAAAGAATGTCTGTAACAGACAGTCTCAGTTCCGAACAATGTATTTCTTCTGGGTGTTTTAAATCATTTAGTAGGCCTTTTAACCGAAAAAATAACCTCCAAATCATTAATTTTGTTTTTGTTTATGTATCCATCATAATAGTGAAGATGTAATCCTATAAATTTCGTAAAACAAACAGTATTATTATTGTAGACAAAAACTATTAAAGTTTCTTGACCTCACTGATAAAAGAGGTAATGTCAATGCCACGCCAAAACAAACACGTTTCCGAAATGTAAAAGATGAGGAATGAGAATATAATGTTAAATTGCCGGTTTTAACGTATTCTTATGGTAATAAGGTAATTGAATAAACAAAAATTGAAAATGCATGACTCTAAACGACCCGACTGGCGCGATTTTTATTCATTTTAATTTTATGGATGGTTTTGCGGAACCGACAAATACCTATCATCATCATTTCAGCCGAAAGACGTCCACTGCAGGATATAAGCCTCCCCCAATTGGGGGGGTTTGCCATAATCGCCACGCTTGGCAGGCGGGTTGGCGATCGCAGTATGGTGTTAAAAATGCATTGAGAACGCTGCCGCCCATTCTCTAGTAAGTCCCTTAGTCGCCTTTTACGACACCCACGGGGCGGAAATGGGATGGTGCTATTATTTACGTCACAAATACCTATACTCCGTTTGAAATAACATTAGATATTTAAATAAACCTTTTTTAGTTACAGTCCGTTCAACCGATTTTGAATTCTATTGCTTTGGTGGCATGACAAATGGCAGCTGCAGTAAATCGTTGGTATTGTAACCACTTTTTCGCTTTTAATGCCATCCTTATGCCTACGGAGTAGAAATCAAAATCGGTCGAACGGACTGTAAAAAAGGTTTATTTGAATGTCTAATCTTAATCCAAACGGAGTATCATCATCATTTCAGCCGAAAGACGTCCACTGCTGGACATAACCCTCCCCCAATCGGGTGGGTTTGCCATAATCGGCACGCTTGGCAGGCGGGTTGGCGATCGCAGTATGATGTTAAAAATGCATAAAGAACGCTGCTGCTCATTCTCTAGTAAGTCCATTAGTCGCCTTTTACGACCGGCACCACATGGTACGATATGACCAACGGAGTATAGTTACATACAACTGTAAATAATTATGCTGAAAAAGTAAGGTATATAAATATTGTCCTACTTAAAAATGTTTAGCACCTGCAGGCACAGGGAATGCAACACCAGGATACCTGTTTTCGTATTTTCTTCTTTTTTTTTGTAATTATATTTGACTAGCTGACCCGACAGACTTCGTTCTGTCAAAAGCTATTTGACTGTGGCAGTTTGTCTACGCGCAAAGGAAACTACCTACCTACCCTACCTTACCCTATCCTACCCTACCCTACCTACCTATCTACCCTACCCTACCCTACCTACCTACCCTACCCTATTCTACCCTACCCTACCCACCTACCTACCCTACCCTATCCTACCCTACCAACACTACCTTTTTTTTTTTTTTTTTGACGCTGAGAAATGCGTTACGCATGCCCGGTCGTCGGGGGACGAGACGAGGTATGTAGGACTCCCTGGCAAAATGGCAGTATACCCACTAAAACTCAGCGGAGTTCCCTCATCGCCTTGATGGGAGGGTCATGGGAAACCGGCACAGCCTTTACGTCCACAACCCTCCCGGCGCATGCCCGCCTAGCTGGCGGGCCCCGCATGCCCCTCAGCCTGGGGGCGATATAGGAATGACCGGGAACACCTGGCCATTCCCGTCCGACACTGGTGGAGGCCTGTGCAATACAGGCAAGGGTGCCCCCGCACCCGTTGCCTGCTGGCCTCCACTTGGGGCCTCGCGCCAGACGACCCCGCGTACAGGCGCCACTGGTCCCACCGCGACGGGTCAGGTTAGTGGCCCCGCCGCCTACCACTTTTCGGCCGCAGAGGATAGGGAGAGCGGCCAACGCAATACCGACACTCCTCTTCCTCTGCGGCCCCACCGCGTCCGCCATTCATCGGTGGCGACCCCGTCAAGGCCGCGGAAGGTAGGGAGAACGGCTCACCGCAATACCGGCACTCCTCTCCCGCCGCGGCCTCCCACACTCAGCCGCGATGCCGCCCATTCGACATCGCGGCCCGCCTCAGTTGCGATGTCGCCAAAGCGGCACCGCAACCTACGGCCGCTATGTCGTCGGCTTAGCCGCAAAAGCCCTGACAAGCGGCCCCCTCCTCGGGTTCCTCTTAGCTTCACCGTGGCCCTTCAAGCCACGGCTACTGAGCCCCCCCGCCTCGACAATGCGGGAACCCACCGGGGGGGGCTACCAACCCTACCCTACCTAACTAAAACCTTCCATTTTTTTTTTTTTTTTTTGATAAAATCTATTCTCAGACCTACCAAATGATGACTGACACGTTATGTCAAACGCCATAAAGTTACATTAGAAGATAGAGTTACCTACTTATTATTACAATAAAAATGTAATTATATGGTCGTTTTCTTACAATTTTTTTTTTTTTACTTTCTTAAATTTTTCTTACATAAGAACCTTCTCCTGACAATAACAAACACAACAAAAAAATAATTAGCGAAATCGGTCCAGCCGTTCACGCGTGATGCCGTGACCAAGGGAAATAGGGATTCATTTTTATATATATAGATAGATTACTACGTTATTTATTTATAAGTATAAAAGTTATGTATTTTAGATAATTGATAAATGATTTTATTACTGTAAGTAGGTTTTTACAAACACTTTTACACGTCTATCATAAATTTTAAACACCTGCAGCTTTTTTTTGCAACTGCAGGTATATATAATAGGGAATGCAACACCAGGATACCTGTTTTCGTATTTTCTTGTTTTTTTGGAATTATATTTGACTAGCTTTTGCCCGCGGCTCCGCCCGCGTGGATGTCGGTTATCGCGTAAAAAAGTAGCCTATGTCCGTCTCCATCCATATCCCAGGCTATAACTCTGCCAAATTTCATGACGATCGGATCAGCGGTTTAGGCAGTGAAAACGTAACATACAGACAGACAGACAGTTACTTTCACATTTATAATATAAGTATGAATTACTACGGTATTTATAAGTATAAAAATTATGTATTTTAGATATATGATAATTGATAAATGATTTTATTTCTGTAAGTAGATTTTTACAAACACTTCTACACGTCAATCGTATTTTAAAACTAGATGAGGTCGGCGTTTCGTACCTGACTACTCTGAGAAGAAAGGCCGAAACAAACTCACGAGGTCACAATCTAGTTAAAGTCCAGACATAATCTTGATCAAATCATGTGAAAACCATGTAGTAGATTGGTGTCTGAAATGGTCTTTTGAAGAAAGAACCACACAGATTGAGTGGACCTGTTCAGTCAGTGCACGCATTTATCAGTAATCGTGCAGCTCAACTCTGCCGCGCTAACGAAGAATGCAATAACTCGATATTGGACGTTTTTGAGTTATATATTCGTTGAATTTTATATGAGTCAGCGAATCGAAATCTACTAACTCTCTCTAAGCAACTTTTTATTGATCCTTCAGGAACTCGGTTTTTCAGTAAGCAAGAATGCAATAACTAAAACTTCATAACAAATTCAATAATCAAAAATACAATTCTCGGAAGCGGCAAAATCGAGTTATTGCATTTTTCGTTAGTGCGGCAGAACTCAGAACATAAGGAGCTCAACGATTCGACGAACAATACCAAAGAAAGGAAATTTGGGCAGGCCGCATAAATTACTCAAACTGCCATACCATGATGAGAAAAAATAAACTATGACCCACATAGTCTTCACATTCACAATAATTCAAATAATAACATTATACTTCACAAGTAAATATACGAGTACATGTCAATGTGAAAATAACAATCACAAAATAAAAGTTTCAGTATGTAAGAATTAGAGCAGCTCAATCCCAAGCCTTTTTATTTATTTTTTATTGAAACTGTTTGTATTCCCCGTCACTTGTCCCTAAAGGAAGCGTCAGACAGTATCTATCTGGCATTCATGCTGAATAGAACAATTTTGGCGCAACCGTGAGGCACACACTCATCATTATCTGCCTAGCTTCTTCCCAAATACGTTAAGGTCGGCTTCCAGTCTAACCTGATGCAGCGGAATACCAGTATTTTACATGGAGCGACTGCCTATCTCACCTCCACATCCATTCACTAGGTAACACGAAACCCTTTGGTAAGACTGGCTGTCAAGACTTTCGGGCTTCCGACGACCCGTAACGACTGTCAAAGATCCAGGAATGACAGCCTGGACCAACGGCTTAACGTGCTTTCCGAGGCACGGAAGGGTCTTGGTATGTAAAGATGGTCACCCATCCACGGACCAACCGCGGCTAGCTTAGCTTAACCTGGTCGATCAACCCGTGCGGCTGTTATGACCTAGCCACAAGCCCCTCTGAGGCACACACTATTGTAGTTAAAACATTATTTTCACTGTTTTTTTAAATCTTATTTTTAGAGGGTTTGTTCAGTATGACCATGTCACCCTCATAGGTGGCATTCTGTCTATCTACGCTTAATAGCTAGGTGTAAAATGTTGTATACATTTTTGACTGTCCTGGACAAAGGAGCAGCCAAGATACTGTTATACATGCCAACATCATTAGAATTAAAATAATTTTCTATTAAATCGTTACTCCTCTCAACCCCGTTCCGGACACATTCCGCTAAAATATGAGCTAAATCTAACTATACCCAAAGTCTCAAATTCAGATAATTTATGTAAACAAAGGGGATAACATAACAAAAAAAAGTCTTCGTAATGGTAATTCACATAAAATGGCGAAAAAAGAGGTTTCATTTTCTTTTAAGTACTGATTTTAAGAAATAATAATTAAAAAGTAATCATACCGTAATTATTTTTATAAATTTTCGGTTTTAAACAGAGTTATTATAGAAACGAGATTTTCTGGAATCAAAATATTTTATGATACTGGTAACAATGCAGGAGATCCAAACATTTTCAAAATTTTTAAATCTTCAACAACACTAATAGTACAGCTCTTATTCATAGATTCATAATGTAAGTAGTATATCTAGCCACATTTTGGATGAAAACGGCTATAAACTGTTTCGAGTGGAAATCGATTTTGGGAGGCCTACGTCTAGCAGTGGACTTAAATGGGCTGATTATGACGATAATAGGCCGTGTCTCTGATACACTACATAAAACATTGTTTGGCAACGGTATTTTGTTTGCATAATTCTTATATTAATTCACTTTAATTTCATAGATGAAAAAATGTTTTGTACCACTGACCTGTCATTTTGACAATGACATTTCTTGACATTACTTTGTTTACATAAATTATCTGAATTAAAGACTTTGGGTTTACATATTTGTATTTAGTACTTGTGTTTCACGAACTGTGCCCAAATAAACGTTATTCTTTTTCTTTCCAATATTGGATAGACTAATCTCGCTCCTGTCTGCAGCAATTAAGGTCAAGAACAACATGTCCATGTAATAATTTGGTACCAGACTACCAAGATGCCACAATGACAGTATGATTTATAATGATAAATGTGACATACCTCTCCTGGAATAGTGACAACTCCATCGACGCTCTTCTCCTTGTCTTCAAGCGCCAGTTTCCTGAGCGCCGCGACGGCCTCCTTCACATCCTCGGTCTCCCATTGGTTGGTCAAAAAATCCTTTACATTTTCTTCGGCGTACGGAAATAGCTTGTCCTGTAACAAAGAAGTTAAAACTTAAGACATAGTACTGGCTGATGTATTTGTTATCAATGTACGAGAAGTAAAATGTTTCCCAATTTGGAACGCGGCACATTAAACGCTGCGCAATATTGTAGGTACATCGTGTCGAGAACATTGTGACATATTATCAACTTGAGATTGTAAGAACTGTCATGAATAAAAATAGCAATTACTATGTATCTATAATAACAAATTATCTAAACTGTGTACACTTTCACAGTATCTTGGATGTAAAAATAGTTCACAGTTGCCTACTGTTTCTTGGAAACAAATTAAGAGTATCCATTAGTCTTCGATCAAGAAAATCAAAAGCATCCAAATTGGTAACAAAAATTCTGAATTTAAAGGGGGTTATTACCAGTTACCCTACCCGTAATTAGCTATGTTAAAGTCCTGGAAGTAGCCCATTGACTCACTACAGCATAATTGGAGGGTTGACATATATTGTCTTTTACAACTTATGTGATCTTAACAATAGTATCACTTAAAGTCCCGATTATAGAATACTAGCTTTTGCCCGCGGCTCCGCCCGCGTGGATGTCAGTTATAGCGCCGATAAACTAGCCTATGTCCTTCTCTATATCCCAGGCAATTTCTCTGCCAAATTTCATGACGATCGGTGCAGCGATAGGCATGAAAACGTAACAGATAGACAGAGTTACTTTCACATTTATAATATTTGTATATCCCCAAGCTTTCATCCCAATTCCTATACGGTAGAAAGAAAGAGAGATCTTAACATCTTGAGCAAGATAAAAGCATAGTCTGATTTCTATACCTACTCTTTTTCAATAGCAATCTCAATTTCAATTAAACGGTGAATCCATTCTTGTCAATGTCAAGCGACAGTGACACGACCCAATAACTGTTTCTGCACTAATTGAAACTAGTTAATTATTAACAATGATACCTGTACAATTGTACATAAACTATAATTATGACTGTACAGGTGTAATGACAATGAAATTACAAGTGTTTTGGAAAACACGACAAGTGAATTAGTGGTTCGATTAATGTATATCAAAAAAGTGACACCAAAGTAGCCACGAGCGTTTTAGCGGATAACCACTACAGGACTTGCTATCTGAATATTTTTTAGGGTTCCGTAGTCAACATGGAACCCTTATAGTTTCGCCATGTCTGTCTATCCGTCTATCTGTCCGCGGTATGGCTCAGAGACCTTAGTACTAGAAAGCTGCAATTTGGCATGGGCATACATATTAATCACGCCGACAAAGTGGTAAAATAGAACCATGAAACAATTTTTTTTGTAGGGTACCTACCCCCTTCATGTAAAGTGGGAACGATTTCTTTTTCTCGGCTATTCATTGGTGTGGGGTATCCTTGGATAGTTCAAAAATATTGCGGATTTGTCGGAACCATTTTTCGATTCAGGGATCCGTTTGCGTAATATTAAGCTTTAAATTGCTAATTTTGGTTAGAGTCAAGTCCCCTCCCCCCCAGCCAGCTAAATGGTTGTTTTTGGATATGTAAACAAATTCACGGTAGGAGTATAATATAAAATTTGTCCCGTAATTAACGCCACCAACGAACACCCCAATAAGAATATTAAGTAATAATCATAATACATACATTAAAATTTTAATACGTATAAAACATTGTTTATTAAATAAATTAGTAATAATGATTGTAGTAGGAAATTGTGGTCACATTACAAATCCACGCACGCACACAGTCGCACAAATAATTAATAAGTGTCTAGCGTAGTAGCTACTTCGTCCATTTTGGTTTGTTTTGACTATACAGAGGAAGTGTGACTGTTTTTTTAATTATTAAATTTTAATTATTTATGCCTGTTCACTCTTGGCAGACGGGTTTTAAGTGGAAGGGAACACAGCCGCTGACAGAGAGTTCCACACTTTGGCTGTGCGTAATAAATGTGGAGGAGTGCTGAGTACGACTGGACGGGACATCAACCAAGTACGCATGGTACCCTGCAGTATCTCTCGTAGTCCGGTAATTAAAGGGCGATGGTGGGATCCGGTCGTGAAGCTCCTGCGCACACTCTCCGAAGTACAGTCTGTAGAAGAACCTGGCTCATCGGTTATAATGCCGTCGCCTATAATAGCTGAACTAACGTGTTGCGAGTTAGAATTCGGGTCAATTCATTCGGAATCTACCTGAATGCGGGCTAACGACCAAGTCAAATTGCGTCATACGTCGTCAGCTCTGATGATTTAGCACTAAACCCGTTTTATTCTAAACATGTATTGTGTACCTAATATGTATGACTATTTACTACATAAATGTCCGCGTGTATTTTCGACGCTACGGTTATGGGAATGGCACAAATGAACCGTGTACCTATAGACAGGCCAGTTCACGGTAACGGCGGCGCCGGCATAGATCTACATTAGCATAGTACGAATAGACAAGACACTTGTTTCTGTGTCAACTACCTGGTGCACATTCCCTTATCCACGACACACATATAGGTATGCTGGTATACTACCTAAGTTTAGGTTTATGATGCCTATCTATCTTTTCTAACATGTGATTAAGAGCATGGATACCGGTATCGGTATTACCGAAAAACCGGGATACCTATTTCCTCGACAGGGTGGATTTTTAAGACGGGGCAGTAAGGGTAGGTACCTTTTCCATTGTTTTTACAGAAAAACGGTTTCAAGAGACTGCCCATAATTTTTTGAGAAATTATGATCGCCATTCAAAGATTTAAAAAAATGTAGTCAGCAAGAAAATGGGCCATTTTCACAAAAACTTTTTTCAATGCCTATCAAGTTTTTTGCGATTTCTGACTTTTCTAGTACTCAAATCTCAGTTGGTCGCATATAATGTTTTGATCCTTTTAAGAAACAGGATCGATTGGCAACAACTTTTTTTTTTTTTTAAATTGCCCATTTTTTTGCTGACCGTAATTTATTTTCAAAATCTGTGAATGTGGATGAAAATTTCCCAAAAAAAAAAGTTTAATTAATAATTTAAAAAACTCCCGACACAAACAAAAATCTCTAAAAAGTAAAAAATAAAATGTAACCTTTTAAGTTTAATAGATATTTTGGTCCAAGCGTCGTTGGTTCGGGGGTCGGCTAATCAAAATAGGAAATTAAAAAAAATATTAAAAATAAAACGATGAATCTAAATAGCACACTTTTTCAGCAATCATAAACAAAAATTACATTAGTTCCACTATCGGTCAAGAGATGGCGCTCACCTAAAACTGCAATATTCTAGACCGCGTGTTAAAATTCTCTGAGGAATATAGACCTCGCCGATGAAAATTTCAAAACATTTCACGGTTCACAACCAAAATGTCCTTCACATTTCACGGTTCACAACCAAAATGTCCTTCCTACCTACTCGCAGGTTGCTTTAGGTGAAGCACAGTTGTAGTTTTTTCTGGGCACAGAACTATTTAGGTACCTACACGAATGAAGCTATATAATGATGGTACAGAACCCTCGGTGCGCGAGACCGACTCGCTCTTGACCGGTTTTTCCTGTTCACGTAACCCTAAATTCATTCGAAGTTCGAACACAAGTTGTATTCGAATTAGCCTTTTCTTTCTAGATTTACGATTCCGTCTAAGAAACGGTGAGTTACGAAAAGCACCGTAAATTGGCTGTTGTGTAGTGCCACATTAGTTAAGAAACTGAACAGAGGCAAAGCTTCTAAAGAGCGTGCAAAATTTATACCTATTTTGGTAGGGTTGGCACAAGAGGATAAAACTAAATAAACAGACCGTTAATCAGCTTACGTGTTTCAATTTATAAACATAATTATTCAATCACTAGTAGGTCGGTAAGTATTAACGACATATTTCAAATCATTAACACCAATCATTTGGAATTCATTGTAAAAAAAAGTTCTCAAATAGTCGTTATTTTTGTTCATGAACGTACCGTTTATAAGAGGGGTAGTCCGCTTCCTTGCATCACCGGGTTGAGTTTTCTTTCGATGTTGAGGCATGAGGTACCATATTAAAAATAATAAATTAAAGTAATCAAGTTACTACTTACCTAGTTTTGGGATAATTAAAAAATGATGTTTTTATTCCTTCTACTATTGTTCCTACACACAGTACAGTAAACAACCATATTTACACTTTTTTATATTAAAACACTATTTGTTTTACTCATGTCAAAACGTGAAACGTAAACAAAAACGACGCGCGACGCGTACGTTCAGCCCTGAGTGATTCAACTGGCCGAGCTGGTAGAAACCGGTTTCACTTCGTTCGCGACGAAGGCGCCAGTGGTACGTGACGCACACGCGCCTTATGCTTGTACTACAGTATCTGTCATTGCGCAGTTGTATGAAGCTATGCCTCTGTCCATAATCTGTGTAGTTCCTCGCTGCCTCCCACATTTTTCAGGTGAAATTTTTTCGAGTGAACTGTTGAAGTTTTAAGGTATTAGTTATTTCTGTACATACCTACCTATTTAGTGGAACGGTAGCCGAGTTCTTAACTTCAACAAAGGGTGTGGGCGTTATTTCCCAAGACTCCACGTGCTATTTTCGTTTCCAAAAAAATCGTTTATGCTATTTTTTGTGAAGGTCTCGCAGGTAAGAGAATGTACGATGAAAAGATCGCAAATAAAAATTTAAACCATTTTGTATTTCCGACAGCATTTCAAGTCACTTTATCACAGCTTCCTATGCTTCTACTGAACCAACGCAAGTATTCGAAAGCTAGCGTTTACGTGTTTGTGAAATGTCCATTGCGAACCATTCATTTTTGTTTGCAAACGTGAGAACGACTTCACCAAAGAAACTTCGGGCGAGCTTTGAAATGCTCGAAATCATGTTCAGACCACTGCTCAAATGCTCGTTACCGAATGCTCATTTCTCACGATGTGAACGCGCCTTTAGCCTGCATCGCTATCAATTTCATCTCTAAGTGTCTTTTTCCTAGAAGTTTTATTAATTGGATTTTTAACCTAGAAAATTTAATGATGGAACGATAACTTTCTATTTTGTACGGGTTGTTTCCAGCAATAAGATGGGCATTGCTTTCACAGGAATTCCATATACCTAATATTGTTTTGTTAGATCGCGTAATAAGATAATTGTTGTTAACGTAGTTAATTTATAGTTATAGGTAAGTACAGTACCTACTACCTTACCTATTACCTATGTTTATTGTCCGTCATATAGTTTATAAAAAAATATTGTACACGTATTTTTTTCTTTTTTTACGTAATCAAAACATTACGGCGATACATTTAAGTTCAAATGTGGCATGACGTCACTGCTTGCTAGATTTTATACGTAGCTGTGACGTAACGAGCCCCCACTCCCCAAGTTTAATGTGTTTTATCCAAGTCATTTTTTTATTAATATGATAACGCAAAAAATACGTGTCTAATATTTTTTATTATCTGATTGACGGACTAAACAGTTTTTTTTTTTTTACCCAGGACACAACCCTATTATAGCTAAATTGCGCTTTTTTCTTTTTTGCAGTATCTTGATGAAATTGTGATTCGTAACTAACTAGGTAAGTAGATACCGACTGTTTCGTTATTTTTTTAAAAGGATGACTAAAAATCGATCTTGGCTCATCACAGGCCAGAACAACTCTCAATAGGGCTCGCAAAAAACAACAAACAATATTTGGGAACTTTTGTGTAAACATGCCTTACAACAATAGTTTTCCCAACTTCGATAAATTATTTTTAAGTCATGGTCATTTAACTCGACTTATTCCCACGCCAACATAAGATGGCTATTCTCGGTCTTAATTTAAAACTCTCGCCTCTAAAAAGTAACCACCATGCCTTGAATTTAGCATAACATGATGCCCTGGTGAAACTGAATCGTCTACGATGCGGCAAGTCGGTGGGTGAACGAACTGCGCGACTTGCCGTCGGGTGTCCAAACCGGATAGCGAGCCTACCTAGCCGAGCGACCCAGCCCGCGGCTCCAGCGGTAGGGACGCACCAAGATAATACCCAACATTGTTGTACTAAAACATGCTCTAATTGTTCCACTGGGCAGTGACGACGAACTTCTGAATGAAAAACAAAGCCAATCACTGCTGGAATTGTAATGAAAGTTCTCCCGTTCGCTGACTGACTCTAAGCTCCAAGTTCCTAGTTAGGTTATTGGCATTTATGTGGGTAAAGAGAGAGCGTTTATGTTTAGGTATTGCGAGTAGAAATACGTTCTCGATACATGTCTATCCCTGCCTATACTCCATTTGAAGACATTTAAATAAACCTTTTTACACGACTGCCCAAAAAAGGAGTGTTATTTACAGTCCGTTCAACCGATTTTGACTTCTATTGTGTTGGTGGCATGACAATTAGCAGCTGCAGTAAACAGTTGGTATTGTAACCACTTTTTTGCATTTAATGCTATCCTTACGCCTACGGAATAGGAGTCAAAATCGGTTGAACGGACTGTAAAATAGGTTTATTTAAATGTCTAATCTTATTTCAAATAGAGTATAGATACAGAACAACGCGTTTGCGTGGTCTAGGTAGTAAAACCAGACGAATTTGTTTTTGTTTTAACTTACAATTAGGGCGATATAGGTAGGCACATATTTGATCAACAATAAGATACGGTAAACAATACGTAAATTGGTTTGACGAATGAATTACCAGGCAGCTAAGAGTTCAAATGATTTGACCTAAAAAACCTAAATAATTGAAAAACTCGTGAATCAGCTGTACTGTAAACAGCTGACGGGCCGAATCGCGTGAGCGTCGAAAAACATGCTTCATTGTGTGAAAGAAAGAATAATAGATTTCAGAGGTTTTAATGAAACCCTGATTAGTTAATCCGTGTTTAAATACCAAAGCATATTTTGTTACAACCCTAACTTTAATTAACATCACGACACCGCAAGAGTTAACCTCATTTTGTAAGGAGAAAAGGGGCGAGATAAAGATGTAAGTAAGTAGGTAGGTAGGTAGGTAGGTAGGTAGGTAGGTAGGTACCTTACCTACCAAGAAACTAATAGCCCATCTCACCAAAACAACATCGTTATTATGCTTATAGGTACTATCGCGGACAGATGAATCTGTTCACTTTCAAAACAAAATCCCTTGCTCAAGGTGCTTACATCTGTTTACCTCCCTTTTTGCATCGACCAATAACAAAAATACGTAGGAATATTTTTTTTAAATAAATTTCTCGCCCCTGTTACAATGATCACAGATGCCCGACTATCCTTTTTCGACCAATAGGAATAGAACAATAAACGACACAAGGACGAGAAACCGATCGAGGACCGAGCGCTACAAGGAGAAATAGTCCTTAAAGTGGTCCTATTCGACTGTCCGCGATAGTACCTATTTCGTAGAGAAATGCAGTGGCGAAAACGTTTTTGTTAACCTCTTCAATGTTTTTATTTGGCATTTGGATCTACCTAGTCTGATTACGTAGTGTTGGTGCGTAACGTACCTCTTGGTAAAAAAATAATACATCCTACTGTATAGTGCTACGCTTTGCTTTATACATTCCCAGACAACTTAGATAAAATCGCGGAATCATCAACACGACGACCGGCGACGCGACAATCCTGACAAACGAAACACCAATCGTGTTTTATTTTATCCCTGTCATATTTTGTATTCCTCAAGCGAGTGCGACAAGGCCAACCTATGTGGGTTCCGCGCTATTGAAAGAGGACAGGTAATTGTTCCACATTTTTTTACCAGCCAGCTGCTCGGAACAGCTGTTCAAGCCGGTAGGTGTGATAGCACGCAACTACACACCATACCTACATGATAAAGTACTAATATTTTTTATTTCGGTGGACATAAATATAATTTCCTGATAATTATAAAAGTCAACTTGAACTCCAGGATCTCTGTCCATTTTAGCTGTTACGCTAATATAAATCAATAAAATGCGAACATGTTCAATCCATTTCTCCATAAAAAAAATAGCCAAATTGCTCCGTATAATATGATGAGAAAAGCTGTATTAATTTCAGTAAATACGTTTAGAACACGTGGAAAAATCAGACAATGAAAGGAACATGAAAGGGGTACCATTTTGATTTCGTCCTCCATGTTGCGAATCTGAAAACGCGACCATTTTGCATGTTGAATCGAGTCTTTTTAGGTGTAGGCAAGATAATTATTCCTAAAAAATATAAGAAACAAATAACGGTTATACAAAAACACATGTTGAGACAAAACACCGGCCGGTCAATCGTTAGACCTACCTTAACAAAGCTGATCGATGTTGTGGTTCCTTCAATATCCAACAAAAGAATTTTGCATTTCTTAACGATGTCGCCGATATCATTATTCTCATTCGCCATTTCTACGTTATTTGTATTTTTATTTGGAGCACTTATATTTTTCTGATTTATTTGACTAGAATTCTTCCACGCTACACTACTACACCACACCGCCACAGAAAAAAAGCATTGATTGAGCCGGCCGTGAGCGAACGAAACGCCACACAGTACACGGCGAATACGCGACCAGCTGACAGAGATAGCTGCGTATTGAGGTTGCTGATTGGTTGAAGAGTGATAAAGACAAATTCACTAAACAAGAGAGGAAGCGAGATGACAAACGGAAGGATATGCTTGTGTCAATGCATCCAACATTGTAAAACACAGTTTTGTTACCAGATTTTCTCAATTTTGCAAGAGCAAAAAAATTTCGCTGTCGCAATTTATTAATCTGATGATTTGTTGAAGAAATTATATTAATTTAGTCCTGGCTATAAATATAGTATATTTATTAAATTAAATGTTGTTATTGTTTTATCTACTTTGAATGCAATTTTATTCTTATGCCGGATGCATTTCTTTGCTGGCTTTTCACCTCCACCATGAAATGCGAAACATTAACTACGTAGCTGAGCTATGAAACGATGAATCTTTTTCCACCTTAAAACTAGTATTTGTAGCGAAGCGAGTAAAATTTGCGTTGACACAGTGCGGAATGTAAACGCAAAACTCATAACTAAAAATTGTTATTAATTTGTATATACTTTTATGTTACTGTATATCTGACTAACCATCCATTATATATTTGCATACCATCACTTCATGGTCGAATGTGTCTTCACTGAATTTTTTGTGTAACATCCCATCACGTTTAAATACAAATAAACATTTTTGATTTATTTGATTTGTAGCGGAAAACCATTTCATTTACTCAGCTTACTTCGTTATCTCGAAAACACACAGACCTTGCACAGACCTCATCACCCCCACTAGGAGAAGGTGTTCTACGAGCACCACTAGCAAATATGAAAAGCTAGTTTTAAAGCTTTGTCTCAGACCAGGCGCTGAACGAGGACAGGTTCCGTAGCCAAATGGCAAAAACGGAACCATTTTACTCAGAGACTATTTGCACTTTATCGATAAAATTTGTAAAGAAGGTATTTTCTGTGCACCGCTAAACAATATGGTGTAATGAAATAACGAAAAAAAAAAAAAAACCATTACGGCTGGCTTTATTCTTTGTTCCACAACAATATTCAGATGAACTACGTCTTCTCATCATTCTTCATTCTCCTGCCCTTATCCCAGCTTCTTTGGGGTTGGTGCAACATATCTTTTTATTCCATACTGCATCCATAACATCATCTCGGTATAGTCACTCTCCTTCTAGTCTTATCATTTATGATTTCCACATAACTTTTCGTTTTCAGTTACCGGTGTCACTTTCAGACTTCCTCTTATGGACAGCTTCTTCTACCTTCAGTTATTTTATCAGCCTTTCCGGTTCAAGTACCAACTCGGGCTCCGTAGGTACTAGGTATTTATTAATGGGCAATCAGAGATGCGGGGCAATTGCGTATCACACAAATGAAAATTGATCACAATGGATTTCATTTTGACAGTGCGTCCACGTTCATTGCGTTATTTAGGTACGTTGTTAAGCATACGAATTTTTCAAACCTATCAAGCAATGGTTTAGCAATATCCTTCAAAAATTGAAAGTCTTACGCAATTAGGGTGCTGCATACGATTACCGATTAATCTCACTTACAAAATTCACCAATTTGGCTCCAAATTGCGATCAAAATCAGGTCATTTATTCAAACTAGGCTGAGGATCAGGATTTTTGAACGTCAACATTACAAAACCGATCCCCCAAAACGCTCTCCATAGCTGGGAAGTACAAATGGTGCAACAAACTCCCCAGCAGCACTTGATGCGGTGTACGCTTGGAAAGTGGCTTGTCCGGATTCGGTACAGCCCGAAAACCCATCTTCCCAGAGATAGTGGGATGCGCCGCTCTGCAGGTTGGTTCGGAATAACCTCATTAATACGTCCATCAATACTGCTGAGCGTGCCCGTCTGATGGCTGTGGGAGGATGGGAGTCGGGCCTCTGGCTTTCCCAGGTAGCATTTTTACGTCATTAGTACCGTAAACGGACGACATGATGTCTCTTAAGACGTCATGTCTCGACGTCGGGGGGTCCCATCAGATGACGTTAATTTGTCACAGCCTCAAGACATGACGCTAAATCGACATCACCAGGACGTTCCGTTGAGTACCAGACGTTAAAATGACGTTATAGTGTGACGTACATAATCGACGAATAAATTATGGACCCTAAAATTACCTTGGGATGACGTCATTTTTCTGCCGCAGACGTCGTTATGCTACCTGGGTTAGGCGCTACCGTCAACCAACATAGGCATTATGTTAAGTTACACCACTATCCGGCTCCGCTACTAGTATGCGTCTGGGCGCTCCTTGCGAAACTCCACATTGCTGTCAGTGCGGTGAAGCAATCGACCGCCTCTGTCACCATGGTCAGGTGTTCAGCACGCTGCAGCAAGAGCGCTGGTCAGTTAGCACGGCACGCCAGCATTAATGACATCATCCGTCGGGCTTTTGTCCCCGCCGGTGTGTCAGCTGTTTTAGAATGGCTTGGCACGCGACGATGGGAAGAGGCCAGACGGACTGACCATAATGCCTTGGAAGTTGCGTAGGCCTTTGGTGTGGGATGCAACCTGTGTCAACTCCCTCGCGTCATCCCATCTTCCTAGCACGGCCGGTTGTGCTGGGGCGGTTGCTGCGGGTGCAGAAAACCTCAAACGGCGCAAATATTACAACCTTATAGGGACTTATATGTTGGAGCCGTTTGGGGTTGAAACACTTGGACCGTGGGGTCCGAGAGCTAATCGAGTATTTCGGGACATCGCCAACCGGTTGGTCGACTCTTCACGTGACCAGAGGGCTGGCATATTTGTAGGCCAAAGAATTAGCATTGCCATATCACGTGGTAACGCTGCCAGCCTTTTGTGCACTTTCGCCACTGATAGCGATGCGGACGAATTTACCAATGAGCTTCCCTTTTTTTTTATTGTGTACTTACATAATATAAATAATTTAGTGTTAGATGTTGTATTTTTTTTTAAATTAAGGTTTAATAAAGAAAAGTACTTAAAAATAAGTTAACATAATATTATCTTTAAAAACGAAATTACTCTTACTCTTTCGAGACCGAAAACACTCCGGCAGCAAGTTATGTAAGGGTGCCCCAATGACTATAATTAATTACCAATTGTGTATGACCATTTTTATTCTGTTTCATAGAAATATGAATTGAATCATAGAACAGTTTGAACTTTTACCGCTTTTAGCAAGTTGCTAAATAATCAACTTAATTAATTTACTTTTAAATTAAATATTTATTACAGTACTTCAGTTAAGTTTACCTTGTAGCTAAATCCAGTTTTGGAAATGCCAAACTTACTCATTATATTTTTATATATTTACTCATTATATTATTATTATGTAAGTACTGGGATCATTCTTTCAACTACCCAAGAAGCAATGGGCCAAATGATTTGCGGGCTGGTTTCTGGGTCATAGAGGTTTGGAGGTATTATAACAAATACACAAAAGTAATATTAAATAATTTATTTCACGTTTTCTAAATAAAATTACAAATATGTCACTAGTATAACACCTTTATAACACTTAGAAAAAAATATAAAGGGTTTTTTGTCCTCTGTTCTTAAAAACTATTTTATTTACATTTTGAAGCCCTAGTTTTATAATTATTATGAATGATAGTCATCAATTGAAAGTACCAAATATTCGGTCGCTGAGATGACTTTTCACTAATAAATAACAGGATCGATGAACCTACATGTATTACAAAGGCACCTTACAGTCTTTAACGATATTTTAAAGTATCTATTACAATATATTTTTATACACAGTCGGAAAATACACCGTAATTTGAGGAACATGCTAAGAGTCATGGTATAAGAACTTGATTGAATCTATAGATTTAAATGATCAAATAGACTGCTCTTGGGACGGACTAGTTTTTCTTCAATTTTCATTTTCTTCACTAGTTTTGGTGTTCCTAAATTAACGTCAGCTTTTCGTTTTATTGTCACCTGAAAATATAAAAGCATAGGTTTAATAATATTTCCGGAAATTGCCTTCGAATTGGACCGGCAAAGGTAGTGTGATGTCACACCACAGTGACGATCTGTGCATATTTTAGGGTAGACTGAAGTTACACCCAGAAGCGGGACACAATTTAGGCCTGAAATTGCGTCAAGCGGGCGCCCGCGACGGGCACCCGTCGCGTTTGTACTCGCGTGGACACGCGAGTGTGCTCCGTGGGCAATTAATTACCCGTAGTTTGATTTTAACGGTGTGCATGTACAGTCGTGTCGATGGAGAACTTAGCAAAACGATAACTAGAAGAAAAAAAAAAGTCGGTTTACGGACGATAATTTTACGTGATAACGTCATAAGAAAACATTGCGTCACAAGCCGAACGCTTAGGCCGATCGCGCCTCTTTATCGCTTGTTCCGCGCTCTCGCTTGCACACGCGGCTCAGGCGGGACGTGACAATGAGTCATGTTTTTTCGTGCGTGCAGTCAGCGTTCATCGATTTATAAGACGTTATCACGTCAAAAAAATGACAGCAAGTAAGCTGGCGCTACCGGGCCCCGCGCGCCCCCGCGACTCAGCACTTTTGTATGGAACCGCGCGGGCGTCCGCTTCACGCAAAAATCAAGCATTGAGAATGATAGTAGAATCATAGTAGTAGTTATTAAGAATTACTCATTTAAATTTTATTAAAAAAAAAAAAAAATTACAAGGTATAAAAATGAGTACTGCTTTGCTTAAATGTAAATTATATTCCTAAGACTTACGTGCCTGAACTAGGTAATCCTGTGTTTCAGGCGAAAAGTACTAAGAACAGTCCTATAAAAATTAATAAATAATCTAAAAGTTGTCAGTGTTGTTGTGTATGTATTATCTTATTATATTTTCTGAGGGAGGCCATCGCCGTCGAGGTAGACCACGGCGAAAGTGGTGTGACGATGATAACGTTTGCAGAGTCAACATGGCCAGAGATCGCACAAGACAGGGAGGTTAGGAAGGAAAGATGACGCCTTTGCCCAGTAGTGGGACACAACATAGGCTAACAAAAAAAAAAAAAAAGGTCTTGTAATAAATTGACTATAATGACTATATACCTTAGGTGCATCATCGTCGTCTTGTGTGAGGGCAGTAAAGACAAAGTTTCGCTTGTGTGATGCCAATGAGCCAATTTTTGGAGCATCGTCGTCAGCTGCTAGCGGTGTTGCCAATGCAGCCAGACGCGCAAGAGCACCTCGACCGCGCGTTAGCAAAGAGCCGTGGTAATTTTGCTGAAATAACAATATTATATTGAAAACCTTTCTGTTCATTGATCAAGTAAACAGGGTGGCGATTAAGTCACCTGCATCCTTTAAGGGAGTGATTCTACTTGTCATATTAAACAACTTTCGCTATGAAACTCTTATATGATTGGTGAAAAAACAAAACATAGGCCGTCTTTGGCCCCATTACACTATCAATATTTTCATGATCCTGGATATCGTGATATTATCATCAGTAAAATTATCGATGTAGTATAATCATAATTTGACATCAATACTGGATCACGATTTCGAGCATCGCGTCATAATACTGATAGTGTGATAGGCCCCATTAGGACTGCCGACAGAAGTGAAACTTCAAAACTTTGGTATCTGACAGTTTGGCGCAACACGTCACGAGCATGTTGCGCATTTCTGTGCCGCGAACCGATAAGTTTTTCCCCATACCAAAAATCGCTCAACGCGGCTAAAGAAGTGTTCACTTCAAAAATTTATATACAACAGTAGACAGACTATTTCGATGAATGTATGAAAAGTTTTTTTATTTTTTTTAATGATGATTCGTTATGTGTTTAATAGCAGTATTTATAATTAATACAAATAGCATATAACCCATTGGAAACGAGATATTTGCAATAAATGTGTAAAAATAGATTTTTTTACCTTTGACCCAGTATATCTTCAGTCGCGGACACCCTACGATAAGTACGTTTTGAGACAAGTTTTAGGGTGCCAAAATAAAGGTTTATACAAGTTTATAGCTGACTATCTCTCATTCCGAGATACTTGCCCTTATTTGACTAATATTCCTGGAGTATAAAACATTAAGCCAAGGTTCTTCGAGCGTGCATTTTTGTTTTAGAAATGGCAGGTGGGCGCGAGTAAATTGTGCCGTGAATTTCGTTAATTTTGGGTTGAAAATTATGTTTTACGATATTAACGATGTTAAACCCGACGGACATTACACCATCATAGACGTTTATTTTGATGTGATTTCCAATACATAATGTAGTATAATATTTAAATAAAATGATTTTAATCTACAAAATAAGGGTATGTTTGGATTTTTTTTCTATCGAGCGACCTTTATCCAATTATGTAACGTGTACCCGACGTACCTACATAAAGGTCTCAAAAGCAACATATCATTTTTCCACGTGTTTAATCATTACCGTTTCTAAATAAAATGACTTTAAAATTACATTTCCTAAAGGTTAACTTGAAGAACCTCGCCTTAAGGTGAAGAAAACTACAAAGAATAAGGTAAAATACTTTATAAACTTCCCTGCATATGAAAATAAATAATATACCTGAAAGATAGAGAACGACTTTTGCGGGCTAGGTATATCTTTTGCTGTCTTCTTTTCTTGGATAACAGGACTCTCGGCATTTTCCATTTTTGATTGATTTACTTCTTGCAGCAGGGTGGACATCGACTTTGAAGAGAGGTTCGCTTTTATTATTGTTGTTCTGTTTACACTAACGTTAACGCTGTCGTCTTCATCTTGTTGCTGAAATATAAATAAATTAACAGTTTATTTATCTATACTAATATTATTAAAAGAGGTAAAATTTGTTTTAAGTTTGTATGCAGGGGCGTTCCTTTCACTAAAGCCGAAAAGCCCGGCTTTCATTCAAAAGAGAGCCTATCAAAAAAAAATACTACACCTGTAAACTTGTAGGCAACGAACTCAATGTCGCAAGAATTGACAAGAATAAATAGGTAATAATAACATTAAACTATCCGCGAGTCACCGCACAGTACCGGCCACAAGAATAAAAAACTCGGTTTTTGAATCATGTAGTACCGGCCGCGCGCTAGTTACGTAAGTTGCAACGTTGCCAGAATTCTATACTCGAGGAATAATATTTAAATTCCGCGCCGTTTTCATCACGCACCGTTGCCAAACATCTCCAATGCCGCAGTTGCGATCTCGCTCTATTGCTATAGCGTTAAGCAGGAGGCGAGATCGTATTAATGAATGAATACGTCGACTCTGTTGAATGTTGCATAGCTTTCTCGCTCACACCCGCCGGCTTCATATCGGGCTTCTAGACATCGAAGAAAATTGTAAACTTTATTGATAGTAAAGTATGTACTCATTTTGCAAATTGTTCTAATTTTTAAGCCCGGCTTTCGACTTTTTTATGAATGAAATGAATCGTAGTAGAAGCAAGTTGCGCACGACCGAATGAATGATGAATGTGAATTTCGATAGAAGGCATGATACAGTTTCAAATTAGTTCAAATTTGTTTTGAGCGGCTACTGGTGCATTTTTTTGTTTTGATATTTTTGTTCATTTTCTGTGAATTTAAGTGTTTTGATTCGTTTTTGCTGTGATTACCTTTGTTTTGAAGTGATTAAACAGTTTCTTATTATTAAAATGAATTCGGAAACGCATGCTATTGTGCCTTGTGAAGGATTAAAGTGTGTGAAATCATTAATCGGAAAGGTAAATACTTTGAGTTTTACAGACAAATATTATCTCGTTACTTCACCTAAACCTACCCCTGATTTGAATATTTCTCAGAAATCTAAATCACATAATAGGCATTTCAGTCGATCAGCATACAATACTCATTGGATTGTAGGCTGCTCTCATTTCAACAAATTATTCTGTTGGTGTTGCATATTTTTCTCAAAAGATAAGAACGCTTGGAATACATCAGGTTATGATGATTTAAATAACTTCGCTGGTGCCATGAAAAGACATCAGAATTCTCAAAAGCACATGAATGCTGTTATTTCATTCTGTAGTTTTGGTAAAACACGAATCGAGACTTCTTTATCTCGTCAGTTATATGACGAAATTTCTAAACACAATATGCGCGTCGATCACAATCGCGCTGTTTTTCAAAGGTTAGTTGATGTTGTGTGTCATTTAGCACAACAGGAACTTCCTTTCAGAGGTCACAATGAGTCTAAAACCTCATTAAATAGAGGCAATTTCTTAGAACTTGTAACTTTGCTGTCTAAATACGACCTTGTCTTAGAGAAACATACACAGCAACAAGATGGCAACAAACCGGGGCCCAGTTACTTATCGAATAAAATTCAAAACGATATTATTCATTCCTTAGCTGACGTTATTAAATCTCGCATTGAACTCGAGATTAATACGACAAAATTTGTTTCTATTATAGTTGATGAAACTCCCGATGTTAGCAACAGAGAGCAATTGTGCGTTATTCTTAGGTATTATTATGGCAGCGACATACATGATCGTTTTTTGGGATACGTTAATGTATCTGAAAGCCGAACCTCGGAAACTTTATCTAAAATAATTTTAGATTCTCTAAATAAATACAATTGCACCGGAAAATTAGTAGCACAAAGCTACGACGGTGCAAGCGTAATGTCAGGCATAAGAAATGGAGTTCAACAAAAAATCAAGGACGTTTGTCCTCAAGCTATTTTTGTTTGGTGTAATGCTCATATTTTAAACTTAGTGCTTTCCAAATCATGTGGTAGGATTAGTGAAGTGAGTTCGTTTTTTTCTGCCCTTCAGGCAATGATTAATTTTTTCAGTAACAGTACGAAACGTGCTGCTTTTTACGACAGCCATTGTAGCAAACGGTTGCCTCACCTTTCTGCAACTCGTTGGTCATATTCATCGCGTATTGTAAACACAGTGTCTGAACAAAAACTTAATCTTATCAATCTGTTTACTGAAATGACTGACAACACGCAGGAATGGGATGGTGATAGTAAGTACCACGCAGAGAACTTTTGTAATTTGCTAACATCTTTTAATTTTAATTTTTTTCTTTCCGTGTTTCACACAATATTTGAAAAGACCGACGGCTTGTACAACATAATTCAAAAATCACAAGTCGATGTTGGTTATTCTATCAATAAAATAAAGGAGTTTCAGTTATGGTTGCATGTACAATTCCTTCCCAAATTCAACGAAATTTATGAAGCTGCATTGTTGCATAATTCAGCTCCTCGTTTAAGACGTAACGTCACGTGCGCACGGACAGAATATAAACGGCTCTATGTCCAAATAATTGATAACATATCTTCTGAAATTAATGATAGATATTCAGAAATATTTAAATTACAGTTTTTCCAACTACTTAATAACAAACTTTTTGATAATTATAATAGAGTTTTTCCGACAGTGGCATTAGATTCGTTATTAAGCGTTTATGCAGACTATTTTGATAGGGAAACTTTAAAGATTCAGTTATTAAGTTTGTATTCATCACCTGAACTAAAGGAGCGCAATATTTTCACTTTAATCGATTTCATACATGAAAATTGCCTTCAGGATGCCTTTCCAGAACTTTTAAAGTTAGCTCATTTAATTGTGACCATTCCTGCAACTAGTTGTTCCGCGGAACGTGCTTTTTCATCTTTAAAACGTATTCACACATATTTGAGAAATACTCAAGGACAAGAGCGGCTTTCCGAATTATCTATAATTGCAATAGAAAAACAGCTGTTGGTAGAATTAAAACGTTCACCAACTTTTTACGCTGATGTAATGAAATCATTTTTACAGAAAGATAGACGTTTTGATTTAGAATACAGAAAGTAATTTTTATATTTTGTAAGTCCCGCTTATTTAATTGTACAAATCAAAGCAAGCGCCAGGATCATGCTCTCTAACGAATTGACAACAAACGGCTTTTATCAAAGCCACTGAAGGTATGTCATTGCTGATATGTATCTGTAAATCTATCTAGTAATACCATGCCTTCCGTGTGCTTTGATGTTTGTCATCTGTATGTGGTAAAGAAGAGAAGAATGAAGAGTTATAGCTGTTCGCATTGTGAGTAATTATAAAGATTATTAACAATGTATAGTTAGAAATCACCAATCAATCAATTATTTGTGCGCCATCTAGTAGCCGGATTGTAATGTTTTGCCTATAGCGACTGTTACGACTTTGCGAGTGAGTGAAATATGAATTAATTCGTAAAGCTCTGTTGTGCCAATATGATTAATAGATGGCTCTTATACGTATCACATGTTTTTACACGATACTGATAACTTGAAAATGAAATAGTCCAGTTGTGTTTGGATTTGTTATTAATTCATATTTAAATATACTTAATAAGAAAAAATTATAATAACTATTAGCAATTACTTCAATTATGAAAATTTAGGCAGTACTTAAACGGCACACTCGGTAGGCGCCGCTTTGCCAGGTGATACTGTAGTGAAGTTTTTTTTTTTTTTTAACAGAAAACTATGTTGGCTTGCCCTAATTTTGACCCTTAGGCACGCCACTGTTTGTATGTAGGGAGAAATTTTGCGACTATAGAACGAATTCTGAATTATTTTTGTATTTGATAGCCCGATTCCTGGAGAAGGTTATAGGTTATTTAACATCAAGCTGTAACCCTAAGGAGCCAGGCAAAAATAACTCTATGTGAAAACGAAGTAATAGCGCGGGTGGGCAACGGGAAGATCCGTGCCTCGGACGAGTCGACAGCAGCCGTGACACGTGATGACGGCGAGATGCCGCTCGTCTGTAGGAGCTCTTAGTTGTAGTAATAATAATAATAGTCCTCCAGACCGAATTTCGGCCATAGCAGCCAAAGGGTTAGCCTCAGCAGAGACTAGCTATCGGCGCGGGAGATAAATAATAGTGAGTGTGTGCGCAGACCCAGGTATACTCACTCTCTCCTCACACGCATAGTCCGATGGGACGGCAACCCGACACGACCAGAGAGAGATCAGGCACAGGCGAAAGCGTCAAGGTAACCAGCGAAATTAAAATTTTCTTACGTTTTTTGCAATTTGCAGGTCAGTATAATAACCGGCACGAGTCGTGAGCACAGATGGGCAGTAGTCGGGACAAGCTCCCGAATGTACACTTTCGGCTAAATAAAAACGACACGCGAGAGTCCAATAGACGACGAGTATCGACTGACGAACCGATCGCATGCAGCTCGGCGCCCTCCGGCTTCTTCATTCCGCTAAAGAGACCTAAAAATTTACTACTGCGCAGATGTCAGTTTGTGCTCACGACTCATTTGGAACTGAACTGAACTCATTGTATTACTGATTCGAATGATTATAATTCTGTAAATACATATTTGTTACGGCCGCGCATCATGTTTAGATCAACATACAACTGCTGATCCATGCGTCATGTTCGTGAACGGGCGCCGTCAGTTGGGACTGGTCATCTCTTAGCTGCCACGGCTTATTTTAATTTTTGAATTGTTTCTATTACGGACGCTTCTAACGTGCACGTCTTTCTACATTGTTCTCACATGTATAACTTCAACATGAATGATGTAACCCATATTTCGTAACAATATTTTGTTTTAAAAGAGTGTCCATGGAGTTTCTTGTCCGTTCTTCTCCATAGGAACCTACTACGCTTTGGAATGGGCAACTAGCTTCATCTTTCTGACTGACCGACCCCTTGACAATTCAAAAGTGCCTGTAATTGGTTTATTTGAAATAAATGCTTTGAGTTTGAGACAACCTATAGTAACCGGCATGAGTCGTAAAATTTGAATTTCGCGGGCTACCTTAGCGCTTCCCCTTTAACGTGCTCTCCGAGGTATGGGGTTGTCACACCACCATCTTCCAAACTCCGGGCTGTTACTGAGAAATTATTTATGGAAAAACCCAATAACACTGCCCGACCTGGGAATCGAAACCAGGACCGCACTTTCAGCAGCTATATGCTTTATGTATGTATGTATGTATGTATTTATAGTTTATGTAAATAGTACACCACTGACTAGGTACCTGCAGTATTGTCTGTAAAAGATCGCTTTTAGCGATAAGACCGCCTATTGTGACACCCTATGTAACAGTTCTACATTTATATTTGTAATTTTTATGGTGTACATAATAAAGAGTATTCTATCTATCTATCTATCTATCTAGTTAGTTGTAATAGTAATGATACTAACCATTGTTCTCAAAAAGACCTCTCGTTCATGCCTCTGTTTTCTCCATTGTTCTTCCGATTCAAATTCTTCTTCCTGTGTATCGGCAAATTCGTCAGGCACTGTACCAGTCTCGTCGTCTCCATCTGTGAAAGAAATACGGTTAATTAAATATATTATATTTATTATAATTGCTAAAAATCCTCAATAACAATATTGATAACCCTGAGTTATTGTCAAATTTTTATTTTATTGTGCCAAGTAAAGCACTTCGTTTTAAATTTTTTATCCACCCATACATGTACACACGGCTACACATCAAGCTATACATTTCCAGTTTAAGCTAACCCCTCATTATTCGGAAATGCTATACAATGCGAGATCAGCATATACTGGAAATGTATAGCTTGATGTGTACCCGTGTGTACCTCATACATCTTAGTATTTTAGGCACAACAGTTATATTGTGCGCGCAAGTAAAAATTTCAATCATATATGCAAGGAATAATATTTTGATCCATTCACAATAATTCGACCAATTATTCAAGCATCGGTAGGTTATATTATTTGTTTTTTATTATTTTCTCTATTGTCTCTCAGTCATATAATTGCAAACCGAGTATCTAATTGCTTCGTACTTTATTTAAGGCGTAGTGTTTTTTTTTTTTTTTTGTTGTGCTCACACCATTAACTATTATTATTAGAAGTTTATACGTGAGGATTTGTAATTGGCTTTCTTGTGACTATGGTTTCCTTTATGTCTGTTTTTATTAGCTGTAAGTCCTCCATGGACAAAATAAATAAAAATAAATATTATATACCCAAAGTCTCAAATTCAGATAATTTATGTAAACAAAGGGGATAACATAACAAAAAAATATCTTCGTAATAGCAATTCACATAAAATGGCGAAAAATGAGGTTACATTTTCTTTTACGTATTGATTTTAAGAAATAATAATTAAAAAATAATCATACCATAATAATTTTTATAAATTTTCGGTTTTAAACAAAGTTATTAAAAAAAGGAATTTTTTTGGTATAAAATATTTTATGATACTGGTAACAATGCAGGAGATCCAAACATTTTCAAATTTTTTACATCTTCAACAACACTAATATTACAACTCTCATTCATAGATTCATATTGTAAGTAGCATATCTAGCCACAATTTGGATGAAAACGGCTGTAAACTGTTTCGAGTGGAAATTGATTTTGGGAGGCCTACGTCTAGCACTGGACTTAAAAGGGCTGATTTTGACGATCATATGCCGTGTCTCCGACATACTAAACAAAACATTGTTTGGCAACGGTATTTGGTTTTTTGCATAGTTCTTATAATTAATTCACTTTAATTTTTGCGATGATTATTTACAAAAAAAAAAAGACAAAATGTTTTGCACCGCTGTTCTGTCATTTTGACAGTGACATTTCTTGACATTACTTTGTTTACATAAATTATCTGAATTAGAGACTTTGGGTATAGAAAGGTACCACCACACTGACAAAGACACATTTTTTTCATAACTTAATAATAAATTAAAAAATTGAGACAGTGCAAAGCGAAGTATTATGATATTATAATGGCTTCTGCAACTCCCACGCACGAAATAACGGGAGATCTATTATAAACTAGGACCCACAGACAACAATAACTTTATATTAAATACCTGCGTTTCGCCATCGAAATTTTCGCTGTCGATGTCCGTCGCCGAGGTCACCGTCTTCGAATAATAGTTCTTGTATAATTCTCACTTCTCGTTTATCTTGATCCATCACATCTCGCCTAGAATTAGGAAAGACGAGATTTAAGCAAATTATGAGAAGATAGCGACCCGCCCCTGCTTTAGGACATCACACAATCAGCGCACGGGTACGAAGGGGACATGTGAATAAAATACCGGGTAGTTTATTTAATATTTCCGTGCTATAATAAAGCTATAAATTAATGTATTATACACAGAAACCTTCCGGAATAAATCCTCAAAATAATGGTGAACACCGCATCAAAATCAACGTTATAGCACACATATCAACTCGGAAATGGATAGTAGCCGTATCAACTCGAGCCGTTTAGTATTCCTTGTATGAAACTCCCTACTGAAAAGCACACTAATCGGAATCGTGACGTAAACGATTCGCCTCGGGACAAGCTCACGAACCGCAGTGTGGCGCGTGGTCAACCAGCGGTCCCCGCGCTTACGGGTCGTCGTCCCCGCGCTTACGCCTCTCCGTCGCCGCGCTTGCGTCTCTTCGTCCACCCTTGCCCCTCTGACCCCTCCCGCGTTCGGATTCAAACTGATCTGGTGCCAGCCAGGTCAACCAGAAGTCGGCGAGCCGTAAGCGCGGCGTCGCCTAGCTGTAGCCGAGTCGACGTATCGGAGTTGCTGGTCCGCTTTGGTTACGTGCTTACGTTAGGTGGACGCCTGTTTGACGGCGAGGCAAAAGGCGATACGGTGATGACCCCTTTCCGTGTTGATATGTTTGCTATGACCTTTAATGGCATAGTTTAGAAGATAAGCGGTTACACAGACGGACACGAAAAGCGACTTTGTTTTAATAATTGTAATTGTTTTTTTATTTTTTATTAATAGTTAGACCTTGTCTACGTACATATGTATCTGTCCCAGTTCCTTCCTAAGT
Organism: Dryobota labecula; assembly: GCA_947523025.1. NCBI lineage: Eukaryota > Metazoa > Arthropoda > Insecta > Lepidoptera > Noctuidae > Dryobota > Dryobota labecula. The sequence continues at coordinate 12,252,654 of OX383301.1, forward strand.
TGCCCCTGGTGGAAGACGTCATCGTCTCCTTCTTCCCGTTCCATCCTGTCCAAGCCTTTCTCATCTTCATCTCCAGACCCCACCCATTCGTCCTCACTCGTCAGTTCCGCTTCTTGCTCGAAGAAGTCAGCCATTTTGCGTTTCTTCTTCGGTTTATCGGGTTTCACTTCAATCTGGGAATGTGAAATATAGGAAATTATGCTAGGGCACAGTTAATATTATTATTATTTATTTATTTCAGAGAAGATCTCCATATAAGGTACATAAACAAAAATAACACAAAATCAAAGAATGTTAGTGTGTTAGTAACAAAATTGTACCTAAAATATTATGTTAGTATTGTTAGTGCCTCTATCTAACTGATGCCTATGGCTGTCCTAATCCACTGATTTTGGAAAGGACAGACAAATCTGGCAGCAATAGCGTTCAGGATGCTGTTGCCGCTGCTTCGTAAACGGTGCAGCAAGGAGTTCGCTTTTTTGCGCATGATGGCTTGAAAGCCATCCGTACGCGCTTCCGCAAAATAATACTAGCCAAGGAGACTATTTTGTGGCCTAAGTATTTCAGAATTTGTGTACATATCAACAATTAAAATACTAATGTGAATCGACAAACAGGATTTGATCAAGCTAGCTACACCGCCATGAAGATGACTGACTGGTAGAAAATGCCAATCGCATTAAGAGGGTTCATCCCGAGCGGGCTGGCAACGTCGCATTTCTAGAGGTTTTTCATGATTGTTTTAAATTTAATAAAATAATCACGATTTTTTTTTTTCAGCCAAGCACTACTTGTTTGGTATTCATAAGTATGTATTCTATTTTTTTACAGTTATTTTGGTATATATTTATAAAAATGGACAAATTTACAATTATTTTCTATTGGCAGTATTACAACTAAATATTTATAAGGTAAATGTTAAAAATAATAAAAAAAATACAATAATCTAGTACATGGATGAAAAAAAATTGTACTTTGATTTATCCATACTAATATTATAAATGTGAAAGTAACTCTGTCTGTCTGTATGTTACCTTTTCACGCCTAAACCGCTGAACCGATCGTCATAAAATTTGGCAGAGATATAGCCTGGGATATGGAGAAGGACATAGGCTATTTTTTTACGCGATAACCGACATCCACGCGGGCGGAGCCGCGGGCAAAAGCTAGTTTGAAATAAATGCTTTGAGTTTGACTTTGAAATAAAATGTTGTTAGTTCAGGGAATATTAATTGTAGTATAGAATGTCTCAGGGTGATATTGTCGAACCAACATATTTTTTTGAATGATTTTGACGAAATTTTGTCATCATTGCGACACAACTAAGTTGAAGCACAGTATAATAAAGTAACATTATTAAGTCTTCATAGAAAACGGCCAAAACGATGCGCTTCGAAATCTCAGTGTATACCAGTACGCAACAGTGTCAAGTGCGCGGCAGTTACGCACGGTCGCGGAAGGTTTATCTACCGAGCGGCTGTAGGTAATTATTTTAAGGTCACTGCGGAGACGTACTACTGTTACTTATTTATACTGTGGTTGAGATCTAATTACCTAACAGAACAATTGACACGTGCTTTACCAATTACTTAACGGTAATACAAAAACCCGATTTTATTACAAACTGACCTCATTTTCTTCAGAATCATACTCCACTAATCTTTCAGGTTCATCTTCTAAGTCTGACATGTAGTCATCGTCTGCTATTTCTTCTTCTTCATCTTCATCATCTAGAAATGAGAAAAAAACGAGGTTATGGTGCAATCAGTTATGTTATAGTAATTAATTGATATCCCGTCAAATGTCAAGTGCACCTATGCGGTGCATAAGAGCAAACGCTCGAAATGTCTAAAAAAAAAACTTTCAATCAAGGTCACCTTCGCTATTGGTCGATGTATTTGACATTTATTTTGATTGAAAGTTATGCACCTATGCGGTGCATTAGACATTTCGAGCGTTTGCTCTTATGCACCGCATAGGTGCACTTGACATTTGACGAGATATGAAGAATGTAAAAATGTATACCTGATATCTGCAGTGCTCTCTTTTCAGGCTTTCTCTTTTTAAGTTTTTTCTTCTTTCCTTGTGCAACTTCTCCGTTTGTTTCAGTAGCATTATCATCATCGTCATCAGAGTCTATGGTAAACTTCTTTTTCATTTGAGTGTTTTCAAGAACCTGTCCATTTTCATTTTTCTGTGTATTACCACCAGTGAAGAATTTATTTGCCTTGGGTCTGTCGAACTCAGGGTCATCCAACTCATCAAGTATAGACTTAAGAATATTTCCATCTGTACTTGGTTTTTTAACATTCTCTTCTACATTGATATTCTGTTTTTCAGGTACTATTTCTTCAACCTCTTTACTAATATCGTCGTTTGCTGCAGATTTAGCTGTCTGTGTGTCATGATAATCGTTGTTTACTAAGTCCTGAGACATGTCGTCTACATATTCCTTTCCTTCAGTAAGTGATACAAACTCGTTATCGTAGAACTTTCCAGTACAAAGAGCTAATATATCTTCTCCAATAGGTTGTGACTGAGATGTCTGTGTAATTGGCAGTTGTGAGCCCTCCACAAAACCGTTTAAACTTGGCTGGAAAAACAAAGAAAAATTAACACAAAAAACCGGCTAAGTGCGAGTTGGACTAAGCACAATGAAGGGTAGTTAGGACGAGTTTATCCCAAGAACAAACTAAACATTGTAGTTGAAATACATGTTCTCCCATACATTCCAACTGAAAATGTAAGTTTGTACGCACAATATTGAGAGATTTACCATGTGATATTAAGACCATAGACTTCTTATTAATTTTCCTGTAATCTATAAGTATAGAACTATTTTCTACTTTTTTGAAGTGAAAACTTCTTTAGGCGCGTTGAGCACTTTTTGGGTGAACAAAAATAATGGAACTCGCGTCATCGTCACTGAACGCTTTCCATGAGCTATATGTATACTGTGTTGTATGTGTACTTTTTGGGTAAACAAAAATCATGGAACTCGCGTCATCGTCACCGAACGCTTGAAATTAATAATCTAATAGCTCGACGATACAATTCACAAGTCACTTAGTTTTCACTTCTTCAGTGCCCAAAGACAGCCCCATTTTTTTTTTCTTCAAAATTTTAGGCTCAGTTGTTTCGGGGATAAAGGGCGGGGAATGGTCCATTTTCATCTATTTTCTTAAATAACTATAAAAGTATTTATTTTAAAATTATACAAAAAAAAATATATCTGAAATTCTTACAATACGCCTTTTCATTTGATATGTCACACGATATAGTTTGCAAAACTGTGAACAGTGATCCACATATTCAAAATTCATTTATTTTCGTTACACATCCGTGTTTGGGTCACGAAAGTTCATATGTGTACTAAATTTCAACTTTATTGGTCCAGTAGATTCGGAGCAAATTGGCTGTGACAGACAGACAGACACACGAGTGATCCTATAAAAGTTCATATTTTACCTTTTGAGGTACGGAACCCTAAAAAGAAACTGACTATAAATATAAGTGCTTTTGATCTTTGCAATACTTACGTCTTTATAGGGCTGCGACATGCAAAGAACATTTAATTTACTAGGGGATTTCAGTTCCATGTTCACTGTCACCTCGGATGTCGAGTCTAGTATAGAAAACGTTTGTGTCATCACTTCATCATTTGCGCTGTTACCGTCCTTGGTTCTCTCGACGACTGTAGAACCTTCTTGGCTGGTGAAAAGGTCATCTGATGCGGATGCATGTCTCTGCGCTAGTTGTATGACATCATCTAAAAATAAAAATAATTCTCTTTATCTTGCTCATTATTGGTCAATACGAATAGTAAATGGTATTTTTTTTTTTACATAGTTACCTTGTGAAGCACTCTGAACTTCATTTGAAACAGCAACAACTGCGTTCTCGTCATCTGTTTCGTTTCTGTCCTTCACTACAGTTTCTGTTTCAACTTGTTTAATTGTAGCATCTTCATCATCTGAGTCCTCAAATGCTTTCAATATTCTGCCTTTTTTAGGTTTAGTGGTTTCTTCTTGTTCAGATTTTGAAGAATCGTCGTCACTAGACCCATCATCTTCTTGTTCCACATTGTCATCACAGTCATCAATGTCCTCATTGGGTTCATCTTCTTTTCCTCCTTCGTTTTCTTCAATATCAGACTCCTCAGCTTCATCATCAAGCATTGGGTTATGTGCCCTTGGTTTGTCTTTAATCTCAATATCATTTTCTTCTAGCTCCTCTTCCTCACTTTCTGAACTACTCTCATCCTCTTTTGCATCATCTTCTTCCAACTTCCCTTCAAGTTTCTCGAAGCTATCTTCAGCGTCGTCTAAGATTGTTTCCATTTCCATGTGTTGCTGCTTCTCCTCTTCAAGTCGTTTTGCCCATTCAAGAGATCGCTGTTCCGCAATTTTTTCCCCAAGTTCATGTTTGAGCTTTAAATGTTGAGCTCCTGGTTTTAACCTGTAATTCATTATGATTTAAATTAGACCAACATTTTTTTTTTAATAATTTAAACCACATACGTAATCAATATCAACTCACTTTTTTTCCTTCTCTCTTTCAAGTTCTTCAGGTGTCCTTAATCTTGCAAAGTATGTAAATCTCTCTTTTAGTAGTTCAACACCAGTCTTTTTGGGTACAAAAGCAGCTCCATCCAAATCAATAACCATGCCAGGAGCACCCATTAATGTAGGTTTTGCATTTAAAGGCAGGGGGTCCCTTATGAGCATTGGAGAGTTAACAATGTCATCATCTGAAACAACCAAAAATATGCTTTTCAGTGACTCCACCTGACTAACCAAGAAAGAACAATGGCTATTACAAAATAACAAAAGTACAACTACATTAGGACCAAATAATCAAATATCCTACCTCTCAATATTTCTGCATTCTCAATTATTCTATCAATGTCCTCCATATTTACATCATCATCTGAGAAAAAGTCATCTTGTTTGTCTTCTTCAGTAGCAATATCAACTATATCAGTTAGTACATTGGAAGAGTCTTCAAGCTTTTCTGTTTTGTCTTGTTCTTCAAGTTTATCTGGTTTGTCTAGTTCTTCAGTATTATTTTCAGTGTAATGTAATGATACCAATTGACTCTCTGGTTCAGTATTCACTTTCGTGATCAGTTGCTCTGAATTACTTTCTAACTCATCATTATTTATAGTAGGGTCGTTTGGAATGGTAGTTTCTTTGGAAACACTTTCAGTATTATCTTTTGTTAAATGTTCTTCTTCAACAGAATCATTGTAAACTAATTTGAAATCTGTGTTTGAATCATTTTTTTCAGCGTCTTCTTGTTGATCATTTGTGGTAATACTAGGAGAATCAGGTTTTTCATTATTTACTTCTTCACTGTTTATGATAGCCACTTCAGTTGAAGCTGTTTTCACTGTTTCATTTTCTATCAATTGAGAATATGCAAGATCATTATTTTCAACATCTATGTTGGTAACTGGTTCATTTTCTGCATATTCAACAGTGTTGTTAGGCTTTGTAGTAATAACTTCACTTTCATTATTAGTGATTTCATTATTTGTTTCTTGCTGTATTACATCAGTTTCTTCTTCAGCTTCAGGAGTTTCTTCATCTGATTCACTTTTGCATAATTCCATCATTTCTTTCTGACGCTGTTCTAACAACAGCCTGAAAATTTGAACCACAAATTAACTGTTATATTATATAACAAAACTAGCTGCCTGCGGCATCACCCGCGTGGCTTTTTCTAAAATTAAAGTTGAATAAAAAGCTGTTTTGAAATTACAAACAGACACTTCAATTTTATTTATGTGTATGTATAGATTTTATGCATGTGTATCTGAATGTTATTTCGCTGACTAAGAAACAGCTTATCAACTCCATACACCACAGCACAGCAGACCATACATATGAATGTATACTGAATGATAAAATACTTACACATAATGTTTTAATTGCTCTTCATTCATTTTGATGGGCAGTGCTTTTCCATCCAATGCAACAGCAGGCTTTCTTCTTGACATAATGTCTTTGAGAGATAGTGCTTTAGGTCTGTGATACGGCAATGATACTGCTTTCTCCCTCAACATACGATTTGATTCACTTTTTATTAACTGCATGTTTTCCATTGCCTGTTTAGCTGACATCTGTGCAAGAATTATAAAACACTGGTATAAAAATATAATTTAAGTGGCAGGGGGCTTTCCTCAGTTTTTTCATACCCCCGGGTAGGTGTGATTTATGTATGTATGTACAAGATGGAGTTAACAACTACGATGACCAACTTGGAAGAGACCCATGGCTGGTGAAGTTACAAGTATATAGTATAAGACATTGATTAATTCAGTAACACCATGTTTTATTTGCTTGTTCCCATAAGCTTAAAATTATATTAACAGTATCACATGACAGTCAAATATTGGTATTTATGCTGTGGTCAAAGATAATCTGTGGCATATCTCTAGTTACACCCCAATAGTCCAAGTACCTACCCTTATTGGTTTAGCTTCAATCAGTTTGGTAGATTTCTGTTGTTTCCTTGGCCTCTGTTTAGGTGTTTGCCTTTTGTTTATCTGATCCTCTTCATCAGATGTATCGGGGTCACAAATGGAGGACATTGACGCCATGCTCTTTTTAATTTTCTGTAAAAAAACAAAATCAACAAGTTCAATTATACAAATTATACCAACTAACCAATAAGATGCAAACCAGTTGTGTACCTTAAACTTGGTAATCGCCAAAGGGCAAAGATACACCATACAAACAATGGGTGCGTCTAGTAACTAGTGAGTATCTATACTAATATTATTAAGAGAGAGAGAGAGAATTTTGTGAGTTTTTGATGTGCAGGGTAATCTCCGGAACCACAGCTCCTATTTGAAATATTCTTTAACCATCGTTTGAAAGGTACGTTATTCCAAATGGACAGGCTGATATTATGTAAATATACAGGGTGGAAGGGACATCGACGTGAAGCCTGTTACCATGGATTCAGCACATGATTTTGGATCCTCTGTGTTGAAATTTTTAAACAGTCATAAAAAAAAAATGCATTCCGATACATTTCAACCACGTAGGTATTGCACTTTTGTAAGAAATAGCAGTCTTTTTTATAATAAGTGACATAAAGTTCAACGCATGGGGGTTCAGAATCACGTACTGAATCCATGGTAACCAGCTTCGCTTTGATGTCCCTTCCATCCTATATACAAAAAGACGTACTTAATAATACTAATGAATACTATCTTGTATTCATGCAAACCTAGTAATTTTTGTTAGGTTACTGCTCAGAACTGTGCACTATGTGTCATAAACAGAATACTTACCGTCTTCACTCTTCACATGAAAATTGCACAGATGCGAATCTGGGGCGGGTCGCTAGTACTTAATTAAATAACTTAATCACCCCTTTTTATAAATACATATGACTACAACTTAAGGAGAGTATTACCTGTTTAATTTTTGCTATGGATGACATTTCACTGTCAGATGGATCTGAGATCTCACCATGACTGCCTTCTGAAGACTGTTTATCACTGTTGTCTTGTAATGTTGTATGCTTCACTCTAGAGCTCAGCAGACCTTTAAACTTATCGTTCAGCTTGTTTCTTTTGTTTTTCATCCTGATTTGTTGCTCTTCATTCTTCATAGTTTCGTTCCTCGAAGCATCAGAGTCTGAGCTACTTCCATCCATCTGTATTCTCGATTTTGTTTTGCCATTTTTAAAAGGCATAATGCTGCTCTCTGTTTCACCATCACTATCATTTTGTAACGTATCTTCCTGAACAGTCTTATTCTCTTTACTTTGTAAATTTTCGTTCTCACTATCAGAAAACTGTTGCACTCGTTTCTTGGTTCTTTGCACGGGAGCACTATCATCATCACTGGAAGTTATGTTATTTCTTACATCAGTAGTGTTCACTGTCGGAGACATTTCGTTGGAACCACGACGTGATTGCATTTTCAATATTTATCTTTGTGATTGTTGTCATGCACAGTGTAACCAAGTGTTGGATCCTTTACTGCAAATATTCCGTCTACTATGTACTTTTTTTTTTTGCTATTCACATTTTGGGAAGTTAAGCAAAGCTATTAGATAATATTGTTATAGTGTAAAACTGAGTGTAAAACTTAAATTATTAACAGGAGAATGGGAAGGAATGAGATATTCGCGCCAAAAAAATGACAATGACAATGACAATAATTAATGTCAAATACTCAAATGTTTACCGTAATATCTATGATCGATTTTAAAGTAATCAATTTAATCGATTACGAATACTGTCATTTTATTTAAAAACTAGCTGACCCGACAGACTTCGTTCTGTCAAAAGCTATCGTATAAACTCCACTACTCTACCCTACCCTAAAAAAAAAAAAAAAAAAACGTTGGTATAAACCTCACGGAGCCCGAGACCTTTCCAACGAATGCAAAACCGTGGAAATCGGTTCGTGCGTTCTGGAGTTATAGCGTCAGGAAGGAAAACCCGACTTATTTTTATATAGTAGATAATCTATGTTATAAGAGCGAGCAAAGTGAACTCAGGAACTGCTTCACCCCTACTCAGATAATGGGTTTAGGTTCGAAGGGTCATGATTTGATATCAAAACCCGTCATGTCTGTGAAATTTAGCCTCAACAAACTAAACGTCTAAAAGTCTAAACGCGCACAGTGGGGCAACGATATAGCATTATAGTACTTTAAGGTCTGTGCATTATAGTTTAATAGACTTTGAGTCTTAGTTATATAGAGTAACACAGCACAGTGCGTTGGCAGTAACACAACAAAATGATAGCGTATAAAACAACGCGTCGCGCGTCTAAAACGCGTCCTTAGTTTACAGCGGATTTAAACATCATCATCATCTTATGTATATTTCTATAATTACTTCTATAATTTGTAATGCTTGATATGGGAATAACTTCCTGAAATAAATGATTATTATTATTACTATAACAGAACCCTAATCAACGGCAACGCGGCGCAGCGCCAGGCGCTGCAGTTCCGTGATTGATTGCGGCTAATTTCAAGGCACCCTTACACAATGGCGTACTACGCCTGTTGGGGGCCCGGGTTGGCAAAACTTAATGAGGCCACCCTTCCCGCCCTGGCATGCAGAAAAGTTTGAGAACTGTAAGAGCGAACGAAGCGAGCTCGAAATTTTTAGCATCGTGCCTCAGAAAGATTAGGATTTCTTGTAACCATGTTTAAATAAATAGGACTTTGTCGGCTTATGCAGATAAGTTTGAGAAAAAAAGGGAATGAAGGATGCAAGCGCGAAGCATAAATGTTAGTATATACCTACCCTAAGTTTATTTTTAACATACGTAGGGGGCTCCAGCCCCTTTTTGATTTTTTTGATTTGGGATTTGATTAAAAGTTTTTCTTAAAATTTGGGGGTCCAAAGGCCTGGGTCGGACATTCTCGTTAACCTCAGTAAGAACCCTGATTCGACCGGAGAAACTAAAAGGCATCTAGATAAAATTAAGGAATCATTTAATATGTCTCAAATATCAAATTATGTCAAACTAAAGTTATCTTTAATAAATTTAGGTTTTTACAAATCTCCTCCAATTTGATGATATTCCGGTGGACTTTCTTTCTTCTTCGGCAACTCACAAATAACTGCTTCGGCGGTAGTAAGTAATGACGCAACGCCGCTAGCGTCAGTAATAGCCCTTCTTACGACTTTAGTGGGGTCTATAATACCTCTTTCAAGCATATTTACGTATTCATTATTTAATGCGTCATATCCAAATTCAGGACCCATATCTTCGACTTTAGATACTATAACAGCACCATCATATCCAGCATTATCAGCAATCGTTATGCAAGGTGTACGTAAGGCTTTCTTAACAATGGATACACCAATCTGTTGGTCGATATTTACTGGCTTCAATGCATCTAAAGACGGTATACATCTTAGGAGTGCTGCTCCACCTCCCGGTACAATTCCTTCTTCAATTGCTGCTCGAGTAGCATTTAGTGCATCATTAACTCGATCCTTTTTTTCATTTACTTCAACCTCGCTACAACCTCCAATTAATAAAACGGCTACACCAGCTTGCAGTCTGCCCAATCTATCGATAAGCCTTTCACGCTCATAATTACTAGTGGTTTCTTCCAAATCATCTTTTATTTGTGCGATACGTTGTTCTACTTCAACAGGATCACCCTTCCCTTTAAGTAAAAGAGTTGAATCCTTTGTAATTATTACCTCGCCTACCTGACCAAGACTCTCAGGTTGACAATCTTCGAGTCGTATTAGGTTTGTATCATCTTCAAAAACTACGCCTCCCGTAGCAGCAGCCATATCAATCAGTGCATTTTTCCTATATTCACCAAATCCTGGAGCTTTTACTGCAACTATAGGCAATCCAACTTTTAATTTATTTACTACCAACACGGATAGAGGCTCCCCATCAAAATCTTCTGCGATTATAACAAGCGGTTTTTTCTGTGCGTTTGCTATCTCTAAAGCTGGTACCACTTGTGATGCATTAAAAATTTTCTTTTCCGAGTACAAAATTAACGCATCATTGTATTCGACTCTTGGACCTTTATTTGAATTTATGAAGTATGGAGAAACATAACCGCGATCAAACTTCATTCCTTCTATTATTTCTAGTTCATCATCCAATGTCTTACCATCTTTAACTGTAATAACGCCATTTTTACCAACTCTGTTCATAGCAGCAGCTATTAATTTTCCAATAGTTTTGTCACCATTTGCAGATATTGTAGCTACTTGTTCTATTTCTTCTGAAGTGCTTACTGCTTTAGACATATCCTTTAATTTTTGCTTAACGGTTTCAACGGCTAACATAACTCCCTTTCGTATTTCAATCGGATTAGCTCCTTTCGAAATATTTTCAAAACCTTCTTTTGCAATAGCCCTGGCTAAAACTGTAGCTGTTGTTGTTCCATCTCCAGCCTCTTCATTTGTTTTATTTGCAACATTCTGAACCAGTTTTGCACCAATATTTTGGAATTTATCTTTTAATTCTATACCTTTGGCCACGGTTACACCATCTTTTGTTATTTTAGGCGGCCCTAAACCTTGTTCCAAAATTACATTACGTCCTTTAGGACCCATGGTGACAGCGACGGCATCTGCTAAGATATCAACTCCTTGCAACATAACTGACCGAACGTCCGGGCCGAACCTTACTTCTTTCGCGTAAAAACGACGTGAATTAACAGTTGATACTTCCTTGTAATTGAATGTATTTAGCTTAACATGCCGTGCACCTGAGATGATTCGCGTACGATACATATTAATTATTCAAGAATTTTCAAATCATTTATTGAGTACACTGACGTAAACGGTCATCACATGTCATCACGGGCAGTCATGAAATAAAACAGGAGCGAGTGACAGTGAGCGAAATATTTGAATTCAGAGTTCGATTAAAATGAGAATACTAACTTCTAAAATATTTTTCTTCATTTGGTCGTAGACTGAGCAATCAAAAAGGCCCTTTTTTATCTATCTGTAAATTAAAAAGTTAATGATAAAGTGACACTATCATGTGTGCTGTCATAATAGGTTATCTTTGGGTCCTGTGCCTTACATGCTCAAGTGTTGCCAACAACTCAGGGCCTGATGTCGCCATTTTTTATCGCTTAAGTAGCCTAATGTAGCCGAATTTCAGCTACTGTAGCCTAAAGTAGCCCAAAAGCCAAAATAATGCTATGAATAAAATGAAAATTTAATTTATATCAATATATATTATTTATTCATACCTAGAGTTTACTAAAGTTTATATTATGTAGCTGAAAAGTAGGTAAAATAGTAACGTGGCATTAAAAAAATAATAATTTAACTTTCTTCAACTGCTGCTAGCAATATTAAGGCATCAACTAGATTTTTGACGTCAACGACGTCATCCGCGATACACACCAGCTGTTGCAGCTGCTGTGCTAGTACTGGAGACGTACGATTTTCTGCCAGCATGTAAAGTAACCATATGATTGCTTGGTTGAAAGCTGTTGCAGCAAATACCTCCGACATTCATACGCGTACGTATTCTAAGAATGGCGATCAGCATGGGTAGTTGCATTCGGTTCCTTAATTTTGTCTTTACCTTACCCATCACGCAGAAATTCTTTCAACGACGGCATTACTTAAAGGTAATGAAAAAATATAGTTAATTGTGGTAGTCATTAACAGTGAAGTGATTATTTATCATTATATTGCATTCTAAATTTGGTTACAATTAGCCAAGACAATTGACAAATTCAGGGTATTAACCAACTATAAACAAATAGGGTGGCCATCCTTCTTTTTTAATATAACAGACCTTTTACATTTGCGTGGGCGTTGATTTTTTGTTCTTATGAGTAATTTAGGATTCGGCAAATTTTAATACCATTTCCCTGAAGTAGCCTAAAGGGCGACCAGTCGCATTCCAGATTTTTTCGTCGCCGATTATCCTGCCGAGTAGCCTAAAAGGCGAGAAATCGCCTACGTTGGCAACACTGACATGCTCTGTGCTGTGCAGTGATGCCAGAACGTCCCAAAAGGGACGATTTTTGTCCGTTTAGACATCTTTACGTCCCTTCGATGTCCGTTCATATATTAAGTCCCTGTTCCGTCCCTTTTCAAATAGCCAACTACAACCATTTATTTTCTTATTACAAAAATGCATTTAAAATACAAATACTAAAACGCAGTTTTAGTGCGTAAAACTTTAAGTAAACGAAACGCGCGGCGTGTGAATGCAATTTCAGACCACTGGTGGAGCAGGTGCTGGCAAATATCGCCGGCCATCCTTTTTTCACGCGCAGTGATCCGTATCGCTTGCCTGTACCTTCCATGCACACAAACAACCACAATCATTCGGTTATTCAGCTGAATTCATTACGTACGAGAGTTACTACGATGCTCGTCGATGTTTTATTTGAAATTGAGTTTTCATTTTGCGAGTTCAGGAATTAAGGATGTCGTGAAGATTGAGCCGACCAAAGAAAGACATGCAAAAAACAAAATAAAAATCTTGAATATCTTAATTTTTTTTTTCACCTTTTATTTGTCCTAAAAATATAACAGTACTCACACTAATTAATATTTCTCTAGCCGTCCTTTTTGTCCAAAAATCGTCCCATTTCAGATAGTGAATCGTCCGAAAATCGATGCAGGTACTGGCAACACTGGTGCTGTGTGCCACAGAGTACGTATGTCTATTGTGTGTTCTTCAATTTTTAAATTAACGGCCGTCCGACAAAGTGTTGTTTTGTGTTGTCGTGTGTATTAATTTAGCAAAGAAATGAATTCTTCAAACAAACCTATAATTTTAAATTTAGAAATTGGTGATCAATTAACTACAATATCTTGTGGTCATGTTATGGTGGAGTTAATAAAGTTTATTGCATATCAAAGACTGCAAATACCTTACTCTTATCAGTGGTTGAAACAAGTGATTACTAAAAAGAAATCATGTGAAGACGAAGACGTGAAGGAAAGTTTTCAATCTGAAAGACACTTCCGGGCAGCTTCTACTGCTTTGGAAAATTTAGATTTTATTTTAAAGGTAAGTTTGGTCAAAGGATCATCATAGGGGTTTTCTAAAAACAGCCAACAGTCGAAAAAGACACTCCTTTCTTTGAATTTTCTTTTGTCAATGACTTTGTTATAAAATAATTAATGAATTAAATAAAAATAATTTATCGGAAGCAAGTATACGCATAGCAAATACAAATAAAATTTAAAAAATAATTTATAATTTAGAAATAAGTATGATACATTATTAATATTTTATAGTTTTTATTTAATTACAGATTTGTTTTTAAACTCAAGATAAGATTTTTTATCATTTAGAAGTTTCATCTTGTATTTTAAACTAACTTCAACAACATAACAATCCTCTTCATCATTAGCCATCATTCCAGCCGAAAGAAATCCACTGCTGGACATAGGCCTCCCCCAATTTTGGGGTTGCCATTGCCACGCTTGGCAGTAGGGTTGGCGATCACAGTATGGTGTTAAGAATGTATAGAGAATGCCACTGCCCATTCTCTAGTAAGTCCCTAATTAGTAAGTATTATGCTAATTAATTTGTCGTTACTTGCAGGGTCTCCAAACAGAGATCAGTGGTCCATCAATTCCAGATGAAGTGTGTATAGCACTTGGTGCTACCCCAGTGACCTGCAAGGAGGTGTACAGGGTACTCCTGCCAGTTGCATGCCATCGTCCACAGTGCCATTCTACACACATAGCCAATGATCAGAAAATACAAAGGAGTGTGTTTAGGTAAGGTGTTATGAAAAGGCCTCATGAATTTTTGTGTTGTTGTATTGAGTAATTTAATCATTCAGGGCTCCAATTCTGTATTGTAATTATTATTCCCCGCTTATATCATACCACGTGCAAACCACATCAATATTGTGTCTTGGCAAGGAATCAAAATGTCATATTCTGTATGCCCCAAGACAAATTGTCTAGGACCTGAATGGACAGACTATTTTCATCAGGGCCCAGAAAAGCGTAGAGAATTTAGGGGTCCTGAATAAAAAAAATTATATCTGAGACCAATACACTCATAGTCATAACTCAAAATGACGTTGGTGGGCCAGACTTCGCCCACGGGCCCATACTGGTCTAGGTCCTAGGAGCACACAATCAATAAATCATAATAATAATAAAAAATAATATTATTTAACAACCATAATAAGGCGTCAAGTGTAGTATTTTGACAGTTCAAACCACGCCAACGTCGCGTTCATTTCGCACGGTTACGTTAATTGTGTCATAGAGAATACGTTTTAACAGATGTCGTGATAGGTGGAATTGACGTGTAGTGTTGGGTAGGACATGCAAGAGGCACCTCAAATGTCCCATACAAAACGATTGAATGTCCCAACACCTCAAAATAAAATTTTGTACCGCTTCACTGTGACATACAAATGAATGAATCTCGAACTGACAAGTGAGTGAGTGTGGTGAGGTGAGTGAGGCCTGACAATGCTGACGTGAGGTGAGCGAGCGAGTGCAAGGATTGTCGTTGTCGCACTTCTAGCTCGCGAACGAGGGAGGTCTTGACTCGTTTCGTTGGTTCACTTCAAGTGAGCGGGACAGCGCGGTTGGACGAACGAATGTGTGCGGGCGGGAGAGTAGACCTTATTAATTAATGTAGGTTATATGAAGTGGCTAAAAAACGACTGTGCATATCTGCTACGAGTGTTCCTTCTACAGAGTACTTTTATAGTTCCTTCGGAAATAAATTTTTTCGAAGTCTGGTCAGGTTATCATCGAGAGACGTAACAGACTCGGCGGTAAAAAAGTGGCAATGTTGCTATTTTTAAATTACAATTAGTAATTTTTTTCTTGATTAACTATTAAAAAGAAATATTTCATGTCGTACGCTGTTTATTTAATTTGAGACACAAATTTTATTCGTCATCCGTCTAAACTACGATGCGTTTGTTGTAGTCATGCATTACTCAGTAATATGATATTTTCCCTATCCCTCATATTTCTAAGCTCAGCTCAAAGCCTCGTATGTCTTTTGTGTTAGTTCGATAGTTCAACTCATTAGTGTTGGGTAGGACAACGTACGGTGGGACAATCTGACATTATTGGGACAATGTCACATTTTTGGGACAATATCCCATTGATGTTACATTGTCCTATTAATGTAATATTGTCCCACCTCATTTGAAGTGGTACAATGTACTACCTCACCAAGCTGAATGAGTTACTCATACAAACTCGTCAAAATTGCTTGTCCTACCCAACACTATTGACGTGATTTCGAAGTAAGGAAGGAGTCATAGGAACCTAATCTATATCTATACTAATATATAAAGCTGAAGAGTTTGTTTGTTTGTTTGTTTGAACGCGCTAATCTCAGGAACTACAGGTTGGAATTGAAAGATTCTTTTTGTGTTGGATAGTCCATTTATTGAGGAATATTATAGGCTATATAACATCACGCTACAACCAAAAGGAGCGGAGCATAAATGAAAAATGTTGCAAAAACGGGAAAAAATATTCCTTTTTGAGAGCTTCCGTTGCGTGCGCTGCGTAAACGGTTTAAGTTATGCAAATATCATGTATGATGGAATTGTTCCTCTTTAAATTTTCAAAAAAAAAGTCCGTTACAGCATATGTCTATCTTTTAAGATTTACTCACTATAACCTTTTTTATGGTCATCAAATTTGTTCGAAATTAATGCATTATTTGCGAAGGAGTTTTCATAAACATGGTATTAACCCTTATCCAAATAAATACGTTATTCATCACAAGTATTTAAATTTGAACAAAGTTGCCCTTACATCATTTAATTTCAATGAATATCTTAGGAGATATAACTGTTTTATAATAACTCCGCAGCAAAATAATGATCAACTCTGCGAGGTAGTCTATTCTAAAGCTGAAGAGTTAGTTTTTAGGGTTCCGTACCCAAAGGGTAAAATGGGACCCTATTACTAGAACTCCGCTGTCCGTCTGTCTGTCTGTCTGTCTGTCCGTCTGTCCGTCTGTCACCAGGCTGTATCTCATGAACCGTGATAGTTAAACAGTTGAAATTTTCACATTATGATGTATTTCCGTTGCCGCTATAACAACAAATACTAAAAAACAGAAAAAAATAATATTGAAGGGGGGCCTAATCCCATACAACGGACATGACTTTTTTGCCGTTTTTTTTTCTCTGCCCGCGTGGATGTCGGTTATCGCGTAAAAAAGTAGCCTATGTCCTTCTCTATATCCCAGGTCGATACGTTCAGCGGCTTAGGTGTGAAAACGTAACATACAGACAGACAGACAGAGCTACTTTCACATTTATAATATTAGTATGGATAGCTTTTGCCCGCGGCTCCGCCCGCGTGTATGTCGGTTATCGCGTAAAAAAGAAGCTTAGGTCCTTCTCCATATCCCAGGCTATATCTTTGCCAAATTTCATGACGATCGGTTCAGCGGTTTAAGCGTGAAAACGTAACATACAGACAGACAGACAGAGTTACTTTCACATTTATAATATTAGTAGGGATAAGGATTTGTATGGATGGTACGGAACCCTTCGTGCGCGAGTCCGACTCGCACTTGGCCGGTTTTTTGTTTTTTGAACGTGCTAATCTCTGGAACTGCGAGTTGGATTTGAAAAAATCTTTTTGCATTTTACAGCCCAATTCTTGAGGAAGAATTACATTCCTAATAACGAAGCGAAAACGAAATAAAAGCACGGGCAGGCAATCTGTTGCGACGGGGTGGGTCGAGGGAACAAGAAATTTAACGCGAACGAAGTCGCGGGCAGAAGCTAGTTGTTAATAATGGACTACTTATG
The DNA here is from genome assembly GCA_947523025.1 of Dryobota labecula. Lineage (NCBI taxonomy): Eukaryota > Metazoa > Arthropoda > Insecta > Lepidoptera > Noctuidae > Dryobota > Dryobota labecula. Next base: position 12,269,919 of record OX383301.1, read on the forward strand.
TACTGTGATTCAAAGTAGTACCGTCAACTGTGGCATCTTTATTTTCCATGAGAAACTTTACCTATGCGTACTGCACTTACCTAAATATCTCTCAATTACTAAAAATCTATAATAAATAATTTTTCAAATTTTTTATCACTGTGATACTAAATGGCGGCAAGAGATTTTTTGTAATTGAGAGATATTTGAGTACAGGGCCTCAAGTCTGCTATTACAATAGTGTCAGAATGGTCTCTTCATTGTGAGTTTTTGACAGATTTGCCATACAAACACTGTCAAATACTCACAATGGCGAGACCATTCTGACACTATTGTAATAGCAGACTTGAGGCCCTGTACTCATGGGTAAAGCTGCTCATGAAAAGTAAAGATACCTCAGTTGACTGCATTAAGAAGGATTACAGACATTGTGTTTCTCTTTATTTATGTTTTTTTAGGGTTAGGATCACTTTTGTCTGTCTGTCTGTCACAGTCAATTTGCTCCGAATCTACTAGGCCAATTATGTTGAAATTTTGTCCACATGAATTTCTGTGACCCAAACACGAACGTGTACTTAACATAAATTAATTAATTTTTAATTTCTCATAATTGTTAGAAAGTACGCTTGAAGTTACCTGGGCCTCAAGTCTGCTATTACAATAGTGTCAGAATGGTCTCGCCATTGTGAGTATTTGACAGTGTTTGTATGGCAAATCTGTCAAAAACTCACAATGAAGAGACCATTCTGACACTATTGTAATAGCAGACTTGAGGCCCTGGTCAGAGGGATGAAAATAGTACTTTTCGCCCCTGGGAAACAATTTTCTCTGCTGTCAAAAAATTTAAAAACTGCAAGCCATGTCCCAACTTTTTAAACAGCCATTCTGATAAATCGAGGCGTGAAATTGTAATAAAAAAATATCAACAATTTTGTAACTTAAATGCTTATAATTTAAGTTTCACTAAATTATTATTTTATTTACATAGACTTGATCTAAATATTTACCATCATCAATGATTAAAAAACTCAGCTTCGTAAGATAAGAGGAAGTGGTTTTAATTCAGCTTGCTAGGTTCCACCTGGACAAACATACATTGCAAGATAATATTAATAAAATGTTGTTTGTTAGGTTATTCGTAATCAGGTTTTTATTCACTTTGATGGTGGCGTGTGTGTTGGATCATTTAGCTCCCTTCAAAATGGTTGAGCTGAATGGTGCTAATCCATGCGTCATGTTCGTGAACGGGCGCCGTCAGTTGGGACTGGTCATCTCTTAGCTGCCACGGGTTATTTTATTTTATTTTGTTTCTATTTGTTGTACCTACGCTTGACGCTTTTAACGTGTAAGTTTTTATTATTTTTATTTTTACGTCGTTCTCACATTTAGTTATAAATTAACGAACGATGTAACGAATAATTTTGTAACAATTTAATTTAAAAGAGTGTCCATGGAGTTTCTTGCCCGTTCTTCTCCATAGGTACCTACGCTTTGGAATGGGAATGTAGCTTCATTTTTCTTACTGACCGACTCCTTGACAATTCACAAGTGCCTGTAAATGGTTTAATTGAAATAAATGATTTGAGTTTGAATTTTCCTCATATTCGAAATGAAAAGCAGAGTGTGAAAGCCTACCTCGTGTAAAAGAACCTATTTAGGCTCTCGGAAACAATGTGCGCCCTGGCTCCTACATAGGTCCCCTTCATCCCTTTTATAACAGTCTATTAAAGAATATGGGGTTCACATATGGTTTTTTTTTTTTTTTGCATACTGTAACGTGCTACGTATCGAATAAAAGGGATGTTATGAGGATTTCAAATATATATATTTTATAATTTTAAAATGATCAGTTTTAAAGTTATTAAAAATATGAGGAAAATTTGCCATTTCCCCCTTATATTGAGCCTGCTCCTGCTGAAACTGCTGAGCCTACATTTTTGGAAAATTATTTTTTCACAAAAATGTAGGCTCAGCAGTTTACAGAGAATAGTTCTATATTTATAGATTACAGGAAAACGATTATAAGAAGTCTCCATAGACTTCTTATAGTTTTTCTAAGACCATTCATAAATTCATCAACATTCATCAGTAATTATTAAGACCATTCTTAAAATAACATGGTAAATCACTTATTATTGTGCGTACAAACTTACATTTGCAGTTGGAATGTATGGGGGAACTTTTTTTGAATTATAATGTCAAGTTTGTTCTTGGGATAAATTTATCCCAACTACGGGTTTTTTTTACTACATTCTGAAAGGACTTAAATATTTATAATATTCTTATTTCATTTCAGGACTTTAGTAACATCAGAAAAGCTAAGCCAAATTTTCTTCAAACAGCTTCCACCAACCAATTTGTATGTTTTCATCAAGAAAAAACTGTTGAACAATCAAGACAATGTGCTAGACAACGATAACTTTGTGTTATCTAGTGGCTGCAGAATACCACGGAACTCGAAAATTGTTGTTTTAGATTTAAGATCTAAAACATTTGCTAACCTTGCTTGTTGTAACGAATTTCAAATATTTGGAGACATTGTTAATCAGAATCTCCAAAACTTGCAATTAGAAGAATCAGATGAGAATGTAGATGAATTCCATGAGATTGAATCCACTGATAGTATAAAGTGGTATCAGTCATCATATGTTATGAAGGGATTTAAAGACTGTATTGTTAATGGCAGTTCCATCTCGAATGCCTGGCTCAATTCTTGACTGAGTACAAACATAGCTCAATTTAATATTTTTTATTGTTAGGACTATACTCCTGTTAGAGCAACATTGCATTGTTATAAAAAATAATGACTGACATAATTTGATGTTATGAGTATTTTTATAAGTTCTCTAACATTGCATATGTATAAATTAGTAAATTTATAAATAATATTTTGTATATTACATAGTTACAATATTAATCATGTTTAAGACTTAACAGATATAGATTTAATTTGTGCCATACAATTTTCATGTTTTCAATTAATACTATTTTCTGTAATGTGTAATTTATTATGTTGATATTAATTTGTATAAAATTGGACAATAAAATATGTTTTTATAGTAAGTTTTTCTATTTTAAGCGCCATCTACACGGGCGAGAAAATCGCGGCGATAGTCTTGCCGTGCCATCAAATTCAATAGAAACTCTATGAATCAATCTCCATGCGGCGATATCATCGCGGCGATTATTTGAAGGCCCAGCGTGAATGTCGCCGCGATTCTCTCGTTCGTGGAGATGGTGCCTTAATGAAAGAAATAGGATTTTATGTTAAATAACATAGCTCTATTTAAAGTCAACTTTTGATGTGCCAACTAAGCACATTGTATCTAATTAAGCTAGGAATAGGAGAGGGAATGAGCTCCGCACTCATGAAGTCACGACGTTGTTGCAACTGCAATTTAACTGCCACTTTCCTTCTTTGTATGTTGATGGTACCTTTCATCAGAATATGTTCATTTGCTCTGCCAAGTGAACAAGTCAATGGGTTTTTATATACTGTTTTTATGGTCCAGATGTGTTCTTAATTACTTAAGTTTTATGTATTTCACTTCTACTTGCCCACCATCACCAAATATTTGGCGTTCTTTGTGTGCAACACAAACTTTGTGTAAATCCTGATCAGAAGTCCTCTTTGTACAGTTTCCCCAATCATTACAATTTTTTATGGCATCATTAAATTCTACAATCAAATTATTTCTTCCACCATTAGGCCCCACTACATAATCGCATTTTATTGATTTCTTTATCATGTCATTTAAGCAACATTCAAGTAATTCATAATACGCTAGCCAGAATGTGTCTGGTAATTGTGTTAACTTAATACCAAGTGACTCTGTGAGGAGGCCAGTAACAAAGATGTCATCTATCCAAAAGTATGGGTGATAGATTGCTTCATCGCATAGTACAGCAGCTACCGTAGGAGTTGTGATGTAATACCACCCAGAGAGGTATGGAGGATACTCCTGTCTGGGGTATTCGTCCCATGTAACATACCATTTGTTTTCTTTTTTTCTCCGTGGCTTAGTATTGTTAAGCATGTAGCCCATTAAAAGGGCAGTTGAATAGTTCATTGTTTTCAGCAATGCATAAGTTTTTTCCAAGTTGTAAACTGTGTCATCGTCTACTTTGAGTATGAATGATGCTTCTTGGCAGGTTGTCGAAGCCCATTTCAAGCCCATGAGGTGTTTGTAAGTTAGATTTCTGTAGTTTTCTACAAATGTTCCTTGTAAAATATCACCAAATGTTTTGCTCTCATCATGGATTGCTGATTGAGTTATGTATCTGAAAAAGAGCAAATATTTATTTTTTTACCTGTTTTTTTTTTTTTTTTGATAAAAGATATGTACCCTATACATACTTTTCTGTATCAGGTATTTGGGCAAGTAAGAATACTCGGGTTGCATTCATTTTCCTCAGCTCTTCTTCAGGCATAGCTCTTCTGTGAGCACTTCTTAACTCTACATGCCCCACATAAGAAGTCACTATTATGACTAAAAATGGATGGCCTGTAATTATATTGAAAAAGATTTCATGAGATACAGTGTTGTGAACATAAAAAGAAAAATAATCTTGTATTCTTTTAGATAGTAGTTTTGTTAGTTAGTTGTATTTTTTTAGTAGGTAGTTTGTTTGAAAATTTGCATAGTTTATAATTTTTGCCAGCTAATTGTGGTATTACAACAAAACTTCACTAAAGTTTAAATAAAAAAGCACAATTACTTTTACATGTTGTTGGGAATGGTTGAAGTGAAACATCTTTTATTGTGTACAATTTTCTCTTAAGAATAATAAGGGTATCGTTGAATTCGGTATTCGTTTTCCAGTAAATCCAGCTGGTGAGTGCTATTCCAAGGAGTAAGACGATGTAAACAAACTTTCTGCGCATTTTATACGCTTTTTAGCATTCGTATCGAACTCAGTCATACATGCTATAATTAGCCAGCCTGTTCTTTTAATAGGTCTGGTAAATTACATTATTTAAAAATATATTCGGCGTCGACTGCTACTTTTTGCAACTAACTGAACTAACAGAAAAGACAATTGCGATAACAAGTAATTTAACGTTTGTGTGACAACTGACAGTCATTTGTTTTGACTAATTTGACTAAAGTAGGGATGGGTAAAAAATGTCGAAATATCGATATTTTCTCATAAAATTATCGATATAAATCATCGATATTTTTAATCGCGATATATCGATATCTATTTAAGAGTATCGAATTCGTATTAATTTCGATATATTTTTAACGCAACTCTGGTTTCGTATTTAAAAATCCGACACAATAATCATCAAATGGAATATAACAGTAAGACTATAGACAAAACAAAAGCATTCATTTGCTTTTGTTTGTCTATGGTGTTACTGTGAAATTAGGATTTGTGTGTCAATGTCAATCTGTGTTACCATCTGTCATGTAATTACTGTCAGTGAGTCAGTGTCATATCATTGTGACATTGTGTTATGGGGCGGAAGCGGTTGTTGTTGTTGTCACTACCTTATGATAACTGGTTTGTTTGAATTGCTTTCTATTGTCTTCATGTGTATTATTTTTTACGAATGTTGAATGTTTTGAGAATATGTATGAATAATCTTGATAAAATGACGATATATATACGAACTGAATAAAGTTTTTATTTATTTATATCGATATCTTTCACTCGACAATTATCGATACTGTTTTTAAAAATATCGATTCGATAAATATCGTTTTTTTTTTTCACTTGCCCATCCCTAGACTAAAGTTTGACAGAATATTGTACTTGGGCCGCGTTCCGAATTGCACTGTAATCGATTTGAGCGTGCTTATACGCGTACCGAATAGGCGTGAGCGCAATAACGATGTCCCGCGAATCGTCATAGATGACGTCATGACATGCGCCATCTTGCGATAACGCCAACCATATCCTTTATTAATATCACCGTGAGCGCTGTCAAACAGCGCTCAGCTATTATAATCGTGATATTCTAAAGGCTCGTACAGACTCGCGCGATATCGTGGGTGCGACAGGCACCGACAAAGAAATTGTGCTACTAGTATCGCGTCGCGCCCGCGATATCGCACTAGTCTGTACGAGCCTGTAAATCGGAACGCAAATTATTGATGTAAGTGATAAAAGCGATTACAGTCTAACTCGGAATGTGGCCTTGGTGTTGCTGTCATAAGGCCATTCATAAAGTTCAGTAGGCGCGTAAGAATAGCGTGAAGCAGGAACGAAACCCAATCTCGGGGCAATTTATAATTTTTTATAAAAATCTTACTTAATCCGACCATGACCAACCTATTCCAAAATAATTTATTCACATCCAATGGTAACAGTAACTTGTACAGTGGCCAGCACATCAAGCTACACGAAACTGTCAAATTTCTCCAAACGATTTTAAATTTTAAAATGTTGATAATTAAGTTCAAAATCGCACGATATTATTTGACAGTTTGTGGTAACTTGATGTGCTGGCCACGACGCCTTGACGTGCAATTGGTAGCACAGTCGACTGCATGTCCATGGTATGGTAATTATACACTGACTAATGGCGACTAGCGTTTGGATTCTGGTAAGTGTGGTTTTCGAAGTTACCACAAACAAAGTGTCAAGTAGTAACACCACTGAAGTGCGGTTGACCGTACCTATTAGAGTTACAACTAGTTCGACGATGTTGCTTTTACCTACTTACTACGTCATGAGGTAAATAATTAAATGAAAAATAGCTTACAATGATACTCCTTAGAATGGTTATTGCACCTCTGCAGTCGCAGTGGCAGAATGTGGCGCCTTCAAATCTCTTCGCAGTCGGAACTTGAGATGAGGCAAATATAGACCTATCAGCCAGCAAAACGAACCTAGAGGTTTACGAAAAAAAATACCACTGACACGGGACAATAGCGCCATATTATCGTCAGATCTTGTATGTCGTCTCTTCTCATCCGTACCCACGTCCGTACTCTATATAACTACCTCCGCGGCATGAGCATGATAACGTAGAAACGTTAAGTTCCTTTGTATTGACCATGTGTTCTGAGACTTTACTTTGTAAAGATTTTTCATCATAAAGGTACCTATCTTTGCTAGTATGTAGTTAGGTAGGTACACCTATATTGGTCAGGTGTTCATTGTCAAGGTTAACACTAACTGCTTGCCGTAACATTCTCATCATCATCATCATCATTTCAGCCGAAAGACGTCCACTGCTGGACATAGGCCTCCCCCAAGCACCGCTACCTCTAGGGCATGCAATATCGGAAGGTTCTCAAGTCCGGAACTGAGTTCCAATACTGGAGATCTGATTCCGGAATTCCGGAACTGGTAACTTTTAAAGTTTGTTTCAAATCAAACAAGATTTATAATTATATCAGTCTTTTAATCATTTTTAGTAACAAATTAAACGTCTTTCTCCTTTATTACTCTAATTAAACATTTTAAACCGTAAAATCAACAAGGCTTATTTATCACACAATAGAAGTCTTTTAATAATTTTTCTCCTGCGGATCTCTTCATTTCTGATTCGATCACGTAGGGAGCTCCAAGCATAGCCCTCTCGATTGCCCTTTGGGCATTGGCCGTAACATTGGTGTGACTATAGGTAATATCGTGATTTAATTGATAATATCATGATTTGATTGATTTCAAATGTAGTCGACCCAGTAATTGATTGACCACTTTTTACAACAATTCCCAGTAAATTGAAACTACATTAAGGGCCAATTTCACCAATGAAACTGAACCAAGCCGCGTTCAACAGCTGTCAGTGTCCATATTCCCTAAGAATTATGACAGTGACAGCTCTTGAACGCGTTCAAGCCCTGCGTTCCGAGTTGCGATAATATCGATATTCGCGCGCTAAAACCCGTACCGAATTAGCGTGAGCGCGATAACGATGTCCCGTGAAACGTCATAGATGACGTCATGACATTCGCCATCTTGCGATAACGCCGACCATGCCTTTTACTAATATCGCCGTGAGCGCTGTCAAAAATGACAGTGTGCTGTTTTGTTTTGAGTCGTATCTTATCGTATCGTGGCATTTTCAAAATTGTTCTTCTGGCTACAGTTGCTACCCAACCTAAGAAGAAGAAATTTTTGGTGTATACACAGAGAAATACTCTAATATCGTTTTGACATTGCGTGAGCACCGTGATCGCGTTCACGAGCGTTCCGAGTTGTTGACAGCCCTCGGCTGTCATAATCGTAATATCTAAGGCCGCTTTCCGAATTGGCTACAATCGCTCACAGCGCTCACATCGTCTCACATGCGTTCCGATTTAGATATTACGATTATGACAGCCGAAGGCTGTCAACAACTCGGAACGCTCGTGAACGCGCTCACGGTGCTCACGCAATGTCAAAACGATATTAGACTATTTCTCTGTGTATACACCAAAAATTTGTTCTTCTTAGGTTAGGTAGCATCTGTAGCCAGAAGAACAATTTTGAAAATGCCACGATACCATAAGATGCGACTCAAAACAAAACAGCACACTGTCATTTTTGGCAGCGCTCACGGCGATATTAGTAAAAGGCATGGTCGGCGTTATCGCAAGATGGCGAATGTCATGACGTCATCTATGACGTTTCACGGGACATCGTTATCGCGCTCACGCTAATTCGGTACGGGTTTTAGCGCGCGAATATCGATATTATCGCAACTCGGAACGCATGTGAGACGATGTGAGCGCTGTGAGCGATTAAAGCCAATTCGGAAAGCGGCCAAGATGTGCTGATCGCGTTATTTTTTTTTTGTGAAATTGACCCTAAGTTGTCTTACAGTTAGATGACATAAATAGAGTCGTTTTATGACGTGCAAGTGTCCTTGCTCAACGAAGCGCCAGCCGGCGCCGCAGTTGAGCCTGAGCTTTAAATTCCCCTGTTAATAATAATAACCCTGATTTGATCCAGCCTGTCCCTTGCCTCCTCCCGACACTGCCCTAAGCCGAGGTTCGTACCCCACAGAGGATGCCCTTAGCGTGCAGTCGTTTAGTATATAAGTTTTATGCCCTGGCTGGAGGCTTTAAGTTTCGCTTAAGGCAGCCACAGTGAAGTCCGGTTAAGAAGTCACGACCTCTGAAGGTCAACTCCGAGATGCCATTGTAAAAAAAAACGTGCACGTGTCATTAAACCTTGTAGTGGTAAAGAAATTACAAGGTCGACCATACCTTGTTCCCCACTCCTAAAACAATTTTCTTTGTAGAAACTATTCATACCTAAAGCATTTATTTCAAATAAACCAATTACAGACACTTTTGAAGATGAAGCTATATTATAGTTGCCCATTCCAAAGCGTACCTAGTAGGTTCGTATGGAGAAGAACGGGCAAGAAACTCCACGGACACTTAAAACAAAGTATTGGTTACATTATTCATGTTGAAATTATAGATGTGAGAACAATGTAGAAAGACGTGCACGTTAGAAGCGTCTGTATTAAAAACAATTAAAAAATTAAAATAAATTAAAATAAGCCGTGGCAGCTAAGAGATGACCAGTCCCTAACTGACGGCGCCCGTTCACGAACATGAAGCATGGATCAGCACCATTCAGGGCAACCATTTTGAAGGGAAATTAATGATCCAACACACACGCCACCACCAGCGAGACATTTGAGTGAGCATGACATACTCTCAGTCGCCAGGGCACATTCAAGTCAATGAAAGACTGATAGCTTTAAAATAGGGACATAGTGTTCACACATGTGCTACACTGCATATGCACTGTAAGATACGAAGAGTCACGTAATCCCCGGTAATCTATATAATCTTTTGAATATTTATTTTTATTAGTTACTCTTAACAACTCACGTATTTTCTCAAGACACTACGAATCAGATATTGGCGGTAAGATTACTGTTACGTTTGATTACTACAAACAGCAGCTTATTGATGCGACAGCGAACAAACTACTGTCATTTTTTTATCATTAATAATGAGTCGTTATCAAGAGCCCGCCTACAACAAGCGCAGGAGCGCAGGAAGCTCAGTCGACTGATCGTTGATCAGACAGCGACGCGTGCGCAACATACCGTGCGGCTTCAACCGATCTTTTCACTGCGGAACAAAATTAATTAAATTCCTGACATAAATATAACATTCAACATGAATTTTACATTGGAACAAGCAATGGAAGAGGCTTTAACAGCCAAAATAATTACAATGGTGTGCCTCTTCGCCATATCGATGGTGACGGGGTGCATGCCGTTGGTCATATCCTTAAAGTACGACTGGTTCAAGACGAGTGACTCCAACCTGCGTTCCTCCAATCAGCTGGTAATGGGCTTACTCGCGTTCGGAGGGGGAATCCTGTTCGCGACCACCTTCATGCACTTGTTACCCGAAGTAGATGAAAACATTGAAGTTCTGCAAGGTTAGTACTTAGATTAATAGATTTATTTACATAAAGCACCTGATTTACATCTTCATAAAACATGATGTCTTTGATCGATTCATTATTACTAGGTACAGACGCCAGCAGGTCAAGCTACCCAAAACTGTAAAATTTTCGCAATCAACCTTGAACCTTATGCTGCAGTGATAAAGTTGAAAATCTATTAAAGAAATTTGACAGATTGTAGTAGCTTGATGTGCTGGCGTCTGTACATTATGTATTATGTGGATAGGTTTTTATTTGTGCAGGTGCAATACCAAAACAAAATAAGTGCCTATTGTTGCCATCAATTTAAAAAAAACCCACATGCACTTAAGTTTTTATTTAATCGGAAATATAAGATGTTTCATACATCATATAATATTTCCCTAGATTTAAGTAGCATACTTACCGACTAACAACATTGTATTTTTGATAAGTTGGTACGTATGCGTACGTCCACGTGTATAAACATCTAGTCAACATCTAGTCATCAATAAGTAAACATCTAGTCGACGAAGTACTTCGTTGACTAGGTGTTTATTAATCGGTAATTACACACATACCGATATTGCCGAATTTATCGATTAATAAATTAGCGTGACAATAAAACTGCTTCTTAAAAGTTTAAGTACAGACGCCAGCACATCAAGCTACTACAATCTGTCAAATTGCTTTAATAGATTTTCAACTTTATCACTAAAGTATAAGGTTCAAGGTTGATTGCGAAAATTTGACAGTTTCGGGTAGGTTGACCTGCTGGCGTCTGTACCTATGCATTTTTCCCGGCTGTCGTAACTGGAACATAAATAGAAATGGCAATGTTGAGAAACAACAGTAGATTCTGTGTTGCATTAGCGTGGGCATTGTACCGTCTATGACCATAATGTACGCAGATAGGATATAATTTCATTTTATTGGAGTAAATTTATCTGCGTTTGCAGTGGTCGATTTAACACGAGCCACAGCGGGTGCCCTAGTTTACGTTTCGGCTATTCATCAATAACTTTTTTTTTAAATTATTTTGCTTAGCCTAATACTGTCCCACGTGGCTGTTACTGGCCCGTGTGGAGCCGGCCATAAAGAATAGCAGCCTAGCACCCCATTTCCTCCCGTGGGTGTCGTAAAAGGCAAATTAGGGACTTACTAGAGAATGGGCAGCAGCGTTTTCTTTGCATTTTTAACACCATACTGTGATCGCTAATCCGCCTGCCAAGCGTGGCGATTATGGCAACCCCCCCCCAAATGACAAGCATAAATAATAAAGGTGCTTGGGGGAGGCCTCTGTCAGTAGTGAACGTCTTTCGGCTGAAATGATGATGATTATACTGTCCCACTGCTGGGCAAAGGCCTCTCCCAAGTCCTTCCAGGCACTCTTTTCCCGGGCTACCTCAAACCAGCCCTCACGGTACGCGTCTGGTCATCTCGCCGCCTCTACCAAGACGGCCTCGGTTGCGGCGGCGCCGTCCATCTTAACGCTCTATGGTGTGGTGACTTTTCCTCTTCATTTACTTATAATACTTAAATTAAAAAAAAGTTACCCATCAAGGGACGCCCAGCAGATGTGAAACATCGAAATTGATGGTTATTGAAAGAATTTACACACCTTCACCTTCATTTTCACGCCTTCTTTCCATGGGGTAGGCAGAAACTATAGAACGCCACCTGTAGAGCAATTTTGTAAAAATCTCTCGTTGAAAACTTAGGTGAAGTGAGCTTGAAGTGACGTGTAATTCCACCTGATGCTTGGGATTGACACTATTGACAACATTGCTTACTTCAGCTAAGTTTTCACGGTTAGATGGTTACAGAATAGCACTGCTATTACGCTCCTTACATATCTTTTTGTTTCGTTTACATTCATATAACTAAATTTATATAAGTATATTTATATCGCACCTTTAGAATTATAGAGACCTTATTTGAAATCATCAATCACATCATCAGTTAATGACATCATCAATTAATTCACAATATTATATTTACCTCATTGGTGATGTTCTTTAGAAAGGTTAAAATCTTAAAATTTCAAATATAGGTCACTACGAGTATAATATTATTATAGTGACCTAATTTGGTGATGTTTTTCAACTTCTGAAGAAATTAATTATTATTATTTAATTATTATTTTTTATTATTATTTAATTATTATTAATTACTTCTATAGGTGGTAAAGAAGCCATGGAAATGTTTTTTTTTAAATCTGCGTATATATATTTTTTTAATTACTTGATATGATGATTAATTCTCAAAATTCACCGCGCTCGTGCCGCCATCGTTGCGGCTTTGCCGCGTCCGGCCGGGTCATTCATAGAATAGGTAAATAAAGGTTTTTTTTTGCAAAATGTCGCAAGCAATTTTAAAACTAAGTATAATAAATATGTAAAAATATAAAACACTTACCTCCTTACTAATAAACGTTGTATAACTGCTGTATAGTTACACACCGATTTCTCTCTTTCACTCGTCAGTAATTTGACTTTCGAAAGAAGAAGACAAAGCGTTGTGTAACTATACAGACGCTATACAACGTTTAATAGTAAGCAGGTTAGATAAAAACATTTTTTCGCTGCTATGGCTTTTTTACCACTTATAGATGTTTCTCTTAAAATATTTCGTATTTGAATAGATACACCTTATATTTGTTTTTTAATTTTGAAAGAATTTATAATTAAAGAAAACCATTAAAGAAATATGGAGAAAAAATATATATTTACTTATTATTCTTATGATATGTACAGAATATAAATATTTTTAATATAGACTTTCGGGCACCACGGCATAAGAGAGCGTCATGCCGTTTGCCGTCACGGCATACGAGTCAGTTTTACTCCCAAGGCGCGCCTATAGATGTTCCACACTAACATACCTTTCATTTTCATTTTTCAAGTTGTTTTGTCTTTATTTTCTTGCTGTGACCGCAAAAAATCTTGTGATGGAAAAACATGGCAGTGGACATCCAGTCCACTGCCATGTTTTTGCGGGCTTATAACACAAATCCCCCCTGAAATTTCCCCTTAGGAGGAAAAGTGGAATCTATAAAAAAAGTCTAGAATTCCCCCCTGATAATCCCCCTTAGGGGGGAAAACTAGAATTAGAAAAATAAACACTTATTCCATAGATCCCCCTGAAAGTGATTTTTTTACATTAGGGTTCAGTTTTCCGCACAGAGGGGGATTCTCTCAGGGGGATTAATGGAATAAGCCTTTTTGCGCAATATCACAAACGACTTGCACTGTTTGTACCATTCGCAGCAAGTCGAATTGCTGCAAACAGATACTTAGGTACTTAGATATAGCTTACAGACCAAAATTGCAGTGGTAGGTATGTACATATTTATCGTATAGGTAACACTTCCTACTCGTCGTAAGTCGTAACTAATTTAGTAAGAGAGAATGAGTTAGATGATTAGTCACCAATAATTGTATGAGTTATAGGTAACCATTAATTAATTTTAGCTTGCCAAATGGTAGAATCTGCGTGTTTACAGAAGCCTAATTGCGTAACACTATCAGTCAGAATCTAGGAATGGGTTTCATTTTGACAGTTCAACAACATTCATTGCGTTAGTGAAGTTGTTGAGCAGACAAATTTTTCGAACATATGAAGCAATGGATGGCTTCAAAAGCATTCAGATTGTGATTGATAATTTGTTAGTTACTCAATTAGGGTGCCGGTTACGGTCTATGCAAACATTTTTTCACCTAACAACGGAAACTCGAAAAGATTCTGTACATCATTCGAAATTCGAGTGCAAAATTGCATTTCGTCCGCTAGAATGGAAAGATTTTCGAAATTCGAACCTTTCTATTTAATAATTTTCTATACCGCCAGTCCACTGAAAACGCATTAATACTTATTTCATGTCAGTGCGCCAACCTCATTTTTAGAATAATCGCACTGGGCAGGACGACTGTATGAAAATAAAAAAACTTTTTAAATTAAATTTTCTTCTATAGAATCGATTCACTTTCCATCATTTTGGTTTATATTAAATGTTCCTTCATTTTAGGTTTATTCCTTAAAATTTTGCTTGCTATTTTATTTACGACTGTACTTCTGCCGTGTAGCAAATCCGTCGAATCCAAGGAACAGCCCAATCTAGGAAACTGTCGAGTAGCAAATCTTCTTAATTTAGAATCTGTCCAATCCGGAATCTGTCCTATACTGAATAAAGGAACAGACAGCTGTGCTGCTGGGTCGTTTGCTGCGCCACTTCTTCTTCCAAGCTAATTAAAGCACTAGGAAGTGGCGAAGGGCGTGCGTTTTAGGGGACTGTCTTATGTAATTTTGACGTTCGAAAAGTGCTGATTCTTAGCCTAATTTAAATAAATGACTTTTGATTTTGAATAACTTTTCGTACCTACGTATAGTTTTATTATAATCAGGGCTTGTTAACGTTACCAAATAACAAAATAATAACCGTTACGTAACGTTAAATTTCAATGCTATACCTACTAACGTTACAAAAATTTAACGTTACTTGATAACATTACCAGTAATATAACGTTAATTAACATTAACAAAAATACGATAATTAACGTTAATTTAGCTACGTTGCCGTTCTGTGGGTAAGAATCAGGCAGATTCAGGCAACTTTTTGATCGGCACGGCATCAGAGAGGCGCGAGCGTGGGCTCCCGCCGCGCCGCACACCCCAGGCCCCACTACTTACATATCACCCGTTTAAAATAACGATAAAAGTAATAGTCGCATAAATAACGTTACATCGTTTACCGTTATTTTAACAATAACGTTAACTCTGTCAATACAAGGTAACGTTATGAAAATTTAGCGGTATTTAAAGCCCTGATTATAATACAATTTATTGATACCTATTTATGACACAAAGTATTTTCGCTGTCTCGGGTCCACTAGCGCCACTCCTTTAAAAACATATTATCTCGTGACTGAGAAGGAATTATGAAAACCGGCTCAATCAGCAGCTGCGTCGGTGTGTTTAGAATTTTCTAATACCTTTTATAAAGTTTCATATTGAGACACGAAGCTCGAGACGAGGAGCTCGTGGCTATGTAATAACAGCCGCACGGGTCGATCCGTCAGGTTAAGCTACGCTTCCCGGGGTTGGTCCGTGGATGGGTGACCAAGTTTACATACCGAGACTCCTCCGTGCCTCGGAAAGCACGTTAAGCCGTTGGTCCCGGCTGTCATTCGTGGATCTTTGACAGTCGTTACGGGTCGTCAGAAGCCCAAAAGTCTGACAGCCAGTCTTACCAAGGGGTATCATGTTACCCAGTTACTGGGTTGTGGAGGTCAGATAGGCAGTCGCTCCATGTAAAATACTGGTATTCAGCTGCATCCGGTTAGACTGGAAGCCGACCCCAACATAGTTGGGAAAAGGCTAGGCAGATTGATTGAGACACGAAGCAACAAAATACGATCTAGAGGAATATTATGTGACCGTTTTTCTTTAGATCGAATTTTGTTGCTTCGTGTATCAATATGAAACTTTATAAAAGGTATTAGAAAATTCTAGACACATTTACCGAGGCAACTGATTGAGCCGTTTTTCATAATTCCTTCTCAGTCACGAGATACATTTTTTTAAAGGAGTGGCGCTAGTGGACCCGAGACTAACCGCATGCCAACGCTCATGCGTAACATTCAATTAGATAATGTTGACATTCGTATGCATAATTGGATTTTAATTGCATTGCAGGTATTTTTGGTATTTTGGTAGATACAGTCAGTTACTGCAATTACATAAATGCATAAATGGTTGAATTTTTTTAGAATACCAATCCATAGAACTTTATCATTCTTAATTTTATTTACATACCTACACAAAATCTACCCAAAACTAGAAAAAAATGGAAATAATACGATTTGTTAGTAAAAAAAACCTCAACCATTTGAGCAAAGGGGGGTCAGCTAATTGCAGTAACTGACTGTAATGTACACAACTTTCTAACATTCGGCGTTCTTAATAAAAGACAAGGGGAACACGTATTATGAATAGTAAAAGTAAAAGGAAAACAATAAAGCTTCCGAAAAACAAATTAACTTCCAGCGATCTGTGGTTGACTGTAATACTAACTAAGCTGTGTAAAAATACTAAACTTCCGAAAAAAATACTAAGTTTCCGAAAACATAAATGTTCACCGCTCGCTTCGCTCGCTCGGCTCACGTTTCTGCGGCAGATTGTAGCTATGATTTTGAACTGGGTGAAATAGATTAGGTTAGGTACAAAAAAAAGGTTAGAACTGTGACCAACCGCGCGTGAGCCGAGCAAGCGAAGCGAGCGGTGCCACAGCAGCGGCTGGCGAACGCTAAGCTGGTTGAAAAATATTAGGTCAGCAAATATTGTATAAATTTTTCGGAATTTTCAGTATTTTATTCGGTCGTTTCTTTATTTGTATTCGCTTGTAAGTTGTCGGAAAGTTAGTATTTAAAGCAGTAAATTTTTTATTTTGAGTAAACTCATATTAAAAAAAAAATCGGAGCGCTTATTACTACCCAAAGTAAAAAGCCGATGTCAGTACCTTAATGTAACTGAAGGCTTAGCACGAACGTGCGAATAAACGTAACGTATCTAAATTAGAACGACTTTTGAATCGAAAATACAACTAGGTATCCTATAGCATTTTTACTCCGTTTGAAATAAGATTAGACATTAAATAAACCTTTTTTACAGTCCGTTCAACTGATTTTGACTTCTATTGCGTTGGTGGCATGACAAATGGCAGCTACAGTAAGCAGTTGGTATTGTAACCACTTTTTCGCTTTTAATGCTATCCTTATGCCTACGGAATAGAAGTCAAAATCGGTTGAACGGACTGTAAAAAAGGTTTATTTAAATGTCTCATCTTATTTCATATAGAATAAAGGTTAGTTAAACTTAAACTCAAAGCATTTACTTCAATTGAACTACTTACAGGCACTTATGAATTGTCAAAGAGACGGTCAGTTAGGTAGTGGGTCATTTGTTTTCTTTAAGATTATCTCTTTTTCCTCTTTCTCAAGTAGTTTTAATGATGGTCTGGTATTTTGAGTACTTTATGAGGCCTACCCAAATGTCCTTTCTTTGGTATTGTTCGTCGAGTTGTTGAGCTCCTTAAATCCTGAGTTGAGCTACACGTTTACTGACAAATGCTTGCACTGACTGGACAGGTCCACTCAAAATTGTGTGGTTATTTCCTCAAAAGATCATTTCAAACACGGATCTACATGGTCCTCACATGATCTGACCAAGATTATGTCTGGAATTTAAAAGAGACTTTGACCCCTGAGTTTGTTTCGCCATTTCTTCTCAGGGATAGTCAGATAGGAAATGTCGACTTCCCCAATCTTGTTTTTATATTTTTTATATGACGTGTAAAAGTGATTCCGATATCCTATTTACAGAATAAACGATTTCATTTCATTTCATTTCAGAGAGTTGAAGCTAGTTGCCCATTCCAAAACGTAGATCTCTATGGAGAATAACGGGCATGAAACTCTAACGGTACTGTTTTAAATCAAGATATTACAAAATCCTGGCTACATTATTCTTGTTGCTTCTATATGTGAGACAATGTAAAAAAATAAATATAAAATTCAAAATAAGCCCTGGCCGTTAAGAGATGACCAGTCTCAACTGACGGCGCCCGTTCACGAACATGACGCGTGGATCAGCACCATCCAGCTCAACCATTTTGTAGGGAACCGAATAATCCAACCACACATACCTATGAATTAAGTCTTAAAACTAAATAAATACCTGTTATGTGCGAATCGAGTAGGTATTTATTATTCGATTTTAAAATTGTTCGAATTTTCGTAACGGTTACTCCGCGCGTTCGTGCTAGGCCTAGGGCCAGAGTAGGTACTTTAAATAAAAAATTAAAACCTTCGGCTTAGCAGATCGTCTGAAGTTGTCTTAAGTTATGTGTCTATGAAGTTTTCTCTCGATCTCTCCCATAACTTGTAAGTGCGTAATCCATGTTCGGGGTAATTTATAAAAGACTTATTTATTTATGACAGTTTCGAAAACTTTCATAACCTGAAAAGTCTCACAATCTACATGAGATAGTGAGACTTTTCAGGTTATATTATGGTGTTAAGTCAGGTTATTACTGTACTGTCGTTTCGTGTAAGATTCCAATTCAGTTAAAAGTGGGCAAGCTGACAACTCAATCAAACAAAATTGAAAAAAAAGAAGAGAATACAAACAATTTAAAAACCAGTATTTTTTTAATTTATAAATTAATTTTTGTATTGTATTGCCTAATCGAAAATTGAATCATAAACAAAAATAGATTACAAAATAAATGCGGACATTATCTATTCTAATCGGTCATTTGGTTATCGTGCAATCGCCTAATTAGTTATCAACTTCGCTCCTCGTTAAGGTAGCTAGACATCGGTTAAAATTAACGCATCTAATACGTAGCACATGGCTTAATCAAATTCTTGAACCCATCGATGTCTTTGACGCGCGATACCTATGTACGACTTCTACGCGCGACTGCTACGCTGCGGCTACGCATGATGCTATGCGCAGTGCCTACACGCTACGTCTATGCTGTGACTACGCGTATCTGCTACGCTGCTCCTACAAGCGACTTCTACGCTGAGCCTACGCGTGATGCTACGCGCAGTGCTTACGCGCGTCTGCTACGCTGCGGCTACGCATGATGCCATGCGCAGTGCCTACACGCTACGTCTATGCTGTGACTACGCGTGTTTGCTACGCTGCTCCTACAAGCGACTTCTACGCTGAGCCTACGCGTGATGCTACGCGTAGTGCCTACGCGCGTCTGATACGCTGTGCCTATGCGCGACTTCTACGCTAAGCTTACGCAAGACTGCTACACTGCGCCTACGCACGACGTCTACGTTGAGTCTACACGCGACGAATAAATCAGTGGGAAAGGCATGTTAAAGGTACATGGAAGCACTCAGCGAAGGGTAACAGACAGCCGGCAGCGTCCGCCCGGAAAGGTCATGGTGGTCACGTAACATCATAGATGTCGGCTTGATGGGAGCACAATGAGAACTGACGGCGTTAAGTAAACCGTGGGATTTTGTGGTCAGACTATTACAGCGAATGCTCTCGGTATGTACATGTACCACTTAGGTATATCCGAGTAACTAAACTCCTAAGTTCAAACGAAGAATGACTTTGACACTTGAAAAAATCGTTTATCATAAGATCTAAATTGATTGGTCGATTATTCAATACTAAGGTAGGTATCTGTAGGTATCTAACTATCTAAGTAATTAATAAACCTGTGAATGAATTATATTACCACCTGTATCGGCTTAACGAGGATAAACGTAGGTAATAGAGACATTAGATTAGGAGGATAGACTGATTATGGTACAGATAGCAAACATTAACATTTAATTAATCATAATATTAATTACAGTAAGTAGGTAGGTACTACTGTCAGTGTGTCTGTCACATTAGGTGTATACAATTTTTTTATTGTTAATTATCTGTAGATTGATTTTACACTAAAGAGACTACCTATACATACGTCACTGTGAAGCCGTCTGTATTCGGTGAAAAATGCAGTTTCATAGGAGTCTAGGAGAGCACCAATGTCACTCTGCGTAGGTATACAGTTTTTAGTTCAGCCGACAGGTGAGTGGCAGTCAAGATGCAGCTTTTACTCTCTCTACGGAAAAAAAGAGAACTTAGTTCTCAGTACCTACTAAAGAGTTCAGTACTTGCGGTTTTGGAGTGGCGACCGCGTACTGGAAGACGGCTTATTCCACTAATCCCCCCTGAGAGAATCCCCCTCAGTGGGGAATAATATATTAAAAAAAATTACTTTCAGGGGGATCTTGAAATAAGTTTTTTTTTTCTTCAATTCTTGTTTTCTCCCCTAAGCGGGATTATCAGGGGTGAATTCTAGACTGTTTTTTATAGATTCCACTTTTCCTCCTAAGGGGGAATTTCAGGGGGGATTTGTGGAATAAGCCCTGGAATACGTAGCGTTGGAAGGCCTCCCACAAGGTGGACCGATTACTTTGTGAAGGCAACAAGACTCCGCTGGATGCGAGAATTACTGCACCGGCCGAAGTGGCGGTGCTTACTTTTATTTTTGAAAAAGTCCGGCGAAGCCGTGTAAAAAAGAACTGTAACATTATGGATTAAATAAATAAATAATAAAAATAAAAAACACCTAACTGTACATACCAGAGAATACAGATTTGATGTTATTCAAGTTTACGTTAGATTACCATACCCTCTGCCGCATGGTTTTCAAGTAGGACATCATTAATTTATGGAGTTACCTGATGTACCTACATGGCTACATGGCACGGTCGCGTCTATGTTTAACCTAAGGACACCAAGATCTTCTAGAGAACTTGTTTCTAAAGGTATCTAACTACCTACTGGTTTGAATATTGGCCCTTATTATTTGATATACTAGTTGCTGTCCGCTGCTACCCCAAACCGGTGCGCGGTTAACTGAACCGTAAATCCATAGTTACTTTATTTTATAAATGTGAAAGTAACTCTGTCTGTCACGTTTTTACGCCTAAACCGCTGAACCGGTCGTTATGAAATTTGGCAGAGATATAGCCTGGGATATGGAGAAGGGCATAGGCTACTTTTTTCCGCGATAATCGACATCCACGCGGGCGGAGCCGCGGGCAAAAGCTAGTATAAATATAAATACAGTACCTACCTACCTATATCAATATGAAAAGGTCCCGTAGCTCACGACTCGAAATGAGAAAAAAACTCTAAATTCAAATACTGTAGCCTCGAGAACTGCATCCCGAGTCCCAACAAATCATACCATAATTAATTCTGTCTTTCTTTGTTTCCAGAGAATGGCGAGCTTGCCGAGATCCCACTCTTCATGGCCGGGCTGATCATGTGCGCCGGATTCTTCATGATCTACCTTATAGAAGAACTAGTGCATCTGTACATCAACAGCCGTCAGAACAAGAAAAGGAACAACTCCTTCACCAAACCTTTCAGGTTGAGGAAGAGTTCTTTGGCAGGAGGATCCGTTGAAGCACCCGTTGAACCGGCCCAAGAAAAGGAGGCTGAGATTGAGGAAAAGAACGGTCTTGGCCATCTACCAGTGTTGGAAGAGGACGACTCTGTGGCATCAGCTTTGAGAGGACTGCTCATTGTGCTGGCTCTGTCGGTCCATGAGTTGTTTGAAGGACTTGCTGTAGGCTTGGAGTCTTCAGTTGGAAATGTGTGGTACGTATTAAGTTATTATCTTTTTATTCGAGCAAGATTTCAGATATCTTCTCGTCCCACATACCGCAGTGTCTCAAGACGAAAGTCTTTGACCAGTGCGTGTTGCCAGTGATGATACCTATGGCACTGAAACGTGATCACTCACAATGGGCCATATTAAAAGGCTAAAAGTCACCCAAAGGGCAATGAAGAGGGCTATGTTTGTAGTTTCCCTACGTGATCGAATCAGAAATGAAGAGATCGGCAGGAGAACTAAGTAACCGATGTAGCCCGAAGAATTACCGAACTGAGGTGGTGGAGTAGGGCACATTGCTCGCAGAACAGATGGCCGATGGGGCTGAAAGGTTCTGTAGTGGTGACCGCGTACCGGAAGACGTAACGTTGGAAGGCCTCCCAGAAGGTGGACCAATGACCTTGTGAAGGCCACAAGACTCCGCTGGATGCGGGAATCAATGAACCGGCCGAAGTGGCGGTGCTTGGGGGAGGCCTATGTCCAGCAGCGGACGTCTTTCGGCTGAAATGATGACGATCAGATCGTCATTATCTTAGGACAAAATAATTGTGTAGATCTTTTCAGTACCTACCTATTTGAATAGTTTCTAATAACTAAACTTAGCTACAAATTTTTGAATGAACAAATTGTTCTTGTGTAATTAACGTGATTAATTACCTACCTAGTCATACGCTAAAGGCCTTTGTCATCCTAAAGATCATTTAAATTATTAATTGAATTGTTATCTGCCGCTAAGAAACTCATTATGTTCCAGTGACACGGATATTAGGTACGATAATGTCATGGCAGTATCACTAACCGATAAGGCAGGCGCAAATAAAAAAAAACCGGCCAAATGCGTGTCGGAATACGCACAATGAAGAGGGTTCCGTAGTTGGTATGAATTTATACTTAGAACAAACTTAACATGTTTTTCAACTGTAAATGTAAGTTGGTCGACAATTACTCGGTAACTTGTGAAGCCTACTTAGCTGTGATAGTTTTTCTAATATGTTTTTCGCTGCTATGGCTTTTTTATCACCTATAGATGTATATATAAGGTGTATCTATTCATACACGAAATATTTTAAGAGGAACATCTATAGGTGGCGAAAAAGCCATAGCAGCGAAAAAAAATTTATCTACGTGTTTTATATTTTTACATAATTATTATAATTTTAAAATTGCTTGAGACATTTTGCAAAGGAGTTGCATTTTCCAAAATTTTACTTATTTTATGAATGACCCGCCCGGACGCGGCATGGGCGCGGTGAATTTTGATAATTAATCATCATATCAAGTAATTTTATTATTATTTCATTTTTTAAATAACATACTCAGATTAAAAAAAAAAATCGTTTCCATGGCTTCTTTACCACCTTGTATCTTTTAAAATATTTCGTGTTTGAATAGATACACCCTACACCCTATATATACTACTGTTGTGATTTTTTTTCACATATAACATTTTTCATCCAACCATTTAGCTGCCAGGGGGGGACACTTGACATAAGAAAAATTTGCACTTCAAAGGTTAATATTACGCAAAAGGCTCCCTAAATCGAAAAATGGTTTTTACAAACCCGCAATATTTTTAAACAGCCTATCCAACGATACCCCACACCATGAGACAGACGAGAAAAAGAATATCATCCACACTTTACGTGTGTTTTTGCCACTACTTTATTCATATGTATACTCATACCACATTACATCTTTCTAGTACTAAGAGTTCTGAGCTAAGCCGCGGACAGACGGACAGACGGACATGGCGAAACTATAAGGGTTCTTGCTTGTTTACTACGGAACCCTAAAAATTACAAACAGATACAACTTTCGTGATCATTTTTGTGAAAAATACGTGCCGTTTTTTGCACGGTATGATTAGTAAATATTGTGGCGAAGAATTGTTTAGGTAGGTACTGAAAGATTTATTATTAGCGTATGCAGGTGACGAGACGATTCGCCGACCGCAAACAATAGTAATCGCCATGGTACAATAGGTACTCTAACTACTAGTCTCGTGCTGTCTGCAGTCACGTAAACTTTATCTGAAGATTTTGTAGTAGGTATACATAGAAATTACGATACCTGTCGTTTAAACTCACCGATGATAGCTTATGCTATCGAATTTCAAGGGTTCGATTAGACGCATCTTATAAAAATATTAGAACAGTTGGGAAAATTGATAGGTTATCAACTTGAAGATGTTACGTGATGGATTATAGACGCAACTGCTTATCAACTAAATATCTCCAAAGGCCTACTAGACTTAATCCCGGAAGGATGTCATGAACTCATGATCTAATGTAGATGTATTTTTGGTCTGTTAAAGATCGATAACACAGTCTCTTGAAAGCTAGTGAGATATCGAAGATATTCAAGATATATACTACTATCGCATCCAGTGGTTTAGTGAGCGAACAAATTGTTTATTTATTTATTTGATTATTTATGTAAACACAGTAAAATACACCACCGGTACCGTGTGGTGCCGGACGTAAAGAATAGCACCATCCTATTTCCTCCCATGGGTGTCGTAAAGGCGACTAAGGGACTTACTAGAGAATAGGCAGCACCGTTCTCTATGCATTTTTAACACCGTACTGCGATCGCCAACCCGCCTGCCAAGCGTGGCGATTATGGCAAACCCCCCTAATTGGGATGCTTATGTCCAGCAGTGGACGTGTTTCGGCTGAAATGATGATGATGATGATGAGTAAAATACATAGAGATACAACATAGTTATAATTTGAGTACAAAGATACTGCATAATTCAGAAGAAATTTCTTCCAGCAGACCTGCAAAAGGAGAAATGAAAAGAAAAATGTAGACGATATAGTGTTTAAGAACAAGAAGTGAAAAATATGATTATCCGAATTCTTAAACTAAAATATTAAATATAGGTACTCAAATAAATATATTAAGTTCAGATATATGAATACATATATGTATATAAACAAATATTACAAAGAGTAAAATTTGTTTGTAAGTTTGTATGTAGGGGGTAATCTCTGGAATGACCAGCCAGATTTGAAAAAATCTTTAACTCGATAATTGCATACAGTTGAAATAAGATTAGACATTTAAATAAACCTTTTTTACATTCCGTTCAACCGATTTTGACTTCTATTCCGTAGGTGGCATTAAAAGCAAAAAATTGGTTACAATACCAACTGCTTACTGCAGCTGCCATTTGTCATGCCACCAACGTAATATAAGTCAAAATCAGTTGAACGGACTGTAAAAAGGTTTACATATATGTCTAATCTTAATTCAAACGGAGTATAGTTTTATGAGGATGAGATTGTATTGTTCAGTATTTATCCGGATGATTTTTTCGGTAGGGACTTAAAAACTTAAATGAGGGGAATGTGGTAGGCAACACCTATGTGTTGCCTACCACATTCCCCCCATTTAAGTTTTCTGTCTGTCTAGATATTTTAAGGAAGTGGTTTAGAATAAGAAGTAATATGATCAATTATTACGAGTTAGGTACTAAATAACAAATACGTGACAATACGTCAAGTGTTGCAGACACTCATGATGAGTGCTTCCTTTTGAGATAAAGCTTTTTTGATAAGTGCATAAGTAGGTAAGTAGGTACTTTTCCTTACAATGTACCTACATTGTAAGGAAAGTACACTTTTTCCCCCTTCAAGTTAACGCCCCCTTAGAAACTTTCCTCCGCCCCTTATGTTTTCTTGGAGTGCAGTATATATGTACATACTGCATTCCAAGAAATAAGAAACAAATTTTATTTAGTGTATACACACTGTATACATCCAAGACATATCATCCTTTAACTTCCCCTGTATAGTATTATAGGTTGATCCGTTGATACCACATTTCCCATACAAACTTTATGGGAAAATCTGAAAATATTAGACAAGATTTTGTGCTAAGGAACTAAGTGTTCGATTGCAGAGTCAAAAGAACCACCGGCAATCAAAGATTTAAAAAAAAAGTGCCGCGGCATCGGCCGGCGAGTGCCAGAAACGGTACTCCCTTTCTTCTCCTAAAATAATAGACATATTGGTACCGATTCCCTTGTTCACAAACTAAACTAAATTTAAGTTCAGTGCATCTTTTTCTTTCTATTTCATTAAGAAAAGGACAGAAGATAAATTTTAGTTTAGTCCTGTCAAATTAATCAGCGCTTGACGTAAATTGACGTAATTTTAGTAGGCAAGTTTTTAATCACGTCTAAACTTGTATGGAGTAGTGACAGGCGCTGATTAATTTGACAGGACTTAACTAAAATTTATCTTCTGTCCTTTTCATAATGAAATAGAAAGAAAAAGATGCACTGAACTTAAATTTAGTTTAGTTTGTGAACAAGGGAATCGGCACCATTGTAAGGTAGGCATTGTACTTCCGGGTCAATATAAGGTTTAGGCAATACTTGGCATAGACGTTATGATTTCTAGTCAGCATGATCATAAAGGTTCTGTATCGTGAATCGAGCCACTCTGCATATTTTTGTTGAAAGATCTCTATCTGTCAGGTGACGATTACGCAGGCTGGTGGTAAAGATAAACCGATTATGTCGTGCTGTAGTAACCAGGTTTCGTGGTACTCCTGGACGATGCACAAACCACAAAGCCCCCAGTCTCCGGTATCGATGGTAAATTCTATGAACGGCAAAACGACTTACGTGAAGTTCTGCATTTACGTTTCGCTGAATAAGCCAAGACTGAAGAGCTTGCCCGGCTACTTTAGGTGCAGTATCCATAATTTGAACGTCAGAATGGATTAAAAATATCGGGGTATGGCTGTGGCGTGGACACGGCCGTGTGTTTTATGTGGACACGTACATATACCTACGTAACGGGTATTTTTTTTTTTGTTTGTTCGATTTTTTTTATTCTTTAGCTATCGAGTGGTGTAATTAAAATTTGGATGTAGATGATAGACGATGCTGCTACACCAAACTATCCCCCGATTTTGTTATCATCAGTTATTTGAATTCCCTCCCATGGAAGAAAATTTAAAGACGTACTTACGTCAATAAAGAAATATAATTTCGATATTCTCTTTTTATGCAAAACAAAACACATAACGAAATAACTAAATAAAGATGCTAAAATCCAAATCAATGCTTGTTGTTCCTCCAACCTCCGATTTTCTTCTTTTTTTTCGAATTCGTGAATTCAAATATGGAACAATGGTGATATTCAATTGATGGCCAGTAATGTATGTCAACATCAAAACTTTTCGCTGGCTTATAATTATTTTGATGTTTTAGGTCTATAAACATAAAAATGCACGGTGGATCGATTTAGGCGTCCGGAAGTGTATTATGCTGTGTACGTTCTTCGAACTATCACAATTACAGTAACAAAATGTAAAAAAAAAGAAGCACAAAATATATATCAATTCTTGGGAATGGAAATCAGATTTGCATTGCTTTGTTGAAAGTTGATTGAAATAGCATAGGTAATATGTCATAATTGACTGCTTAGATCCATAAATGAATGATAATCATTTAAAAGATTAAATCTGTAACTATCCATACTAATATTATAAATGTGAAAGTAACTCTGTCTGTCTGTCTGTATGTTACGTTTTTACGCCTAAACCGCTGAACCGATCGTCATGAAATTTGGCAGAGATATAGCCTGGGATACGGAGAAGGACATAGGCTACTTTTTTACGCAATAACCGACATCCACGCGGGCGGAGCCGCGGGCAAAAGCTAGTCTGCTATATTCGTTTCCTATTCAACCAAGCGAAGTAATGGAATAATTAGAATGTTGTCATACACACTGGTATAATTGTTCGCTCTCATCTCAGTATCATTCCTATTAGGGCCGGATTTAAAGGCCCTGGGGCAACCAAGAAGTGAAGGCCCCAATTTTTTTTGGAACAGTTGAATAAATCCAATTTTTTTTAGGCCGCATTGTTTTCGTTTATAGTTTTCTTTTTACTTTACATATTGATTTATTTGCATATTAAATGGAATTTATACACTATATTAGGCAATTTTATTGTCATATGGTTAATATATCAAAAACGCATGTGTGAGACACTGCCATCCCGCTAGGTGTTTATAGAATTGAGAATTGGGTTACCGCTTCGTTACCCTTCCTTGGCAGTCGGGTAAAAATGAGTTAGGGAAAACTTTTTTAAGGGTTATTTAATACTAGCTTTTCCCCGCGGCTCCGCCCGCGTAGATTTCGGTTATCGCGTAAAAAAGTAGCTTATGTCCTTCTCCATATCCCAGACTATATCTCTGCCAAAGGGCTATGCCCAATTTAGGTGCCTTTTTTTTATGGCACACTAACGCCACCTTGTTAGATGTGTAGAGTACTTCCATTCAAACAATGGTTACTATGGCAGCTCAGCTCTAAAGTACATCCGTCTCGAGTTATGCACCCTAATCTATGACGCGTATTTAATTAGGAAAACTGAAAATATGAGTTTTTTTTCATAGTACAAACTCTATAGGACTCAAGATGCATCATATTGACGTAAGTGGCAAACTCAAACTCAAACTCAAAGCATTTATTTCAAATAAACCAATTACAGGCACTTTTGAATTGTCAAGGGGTCGGTCAGTCAGAAAGATGAAGCTAGTTGCCCATTCCAAAGCGTAGTAGGTTCCTATGGAGAAGAACGGACAAGAAACTCCATGGACACTCTTTTAAAACAAAATATGGGTTACATCATTCATGTTGAAGTTATACATGTGAGAACAATGTAGAAAGACGTGCACGGGCATAGTGTGACATCAAGTTACACTTCACCGTAACAATGTCATGAGTATTTTATTAACAAAACTGAAAATATTATAGTGCTTCTTATGCCCTTATCTGGTCTATTTTATAGTTAATAAGTAATACCACTTAATAATACCGCTTTTGAGCTTATCACGCCAGTACAGGACCTTCTGTTTTTTATTTTCTTTTTATATAATTTTATTTTTTTATACTTTTAGCATTGTGTTTGTGATCTTCTTGTGCGAGTCCCTATAAATACTTTTGTTTCGTTTATTAGATATATTATCTTTGATAACGTCAATATCCAATATACACGGTACCTACGTGTAATTTTAAAAGATTAACCGATTCAATTACTTAAAGTCGATACAATAAACGTTTGATAAGCCTAGATATCTCGCTAGTGTTGCTTATATTGCCCAATTGGACTGATTGCTGACTAAGATACCGAATATCGGTTTTACCCATCATGATTGCCCTAATTGAGATAACTTGCATGTCTTATTTTTATTCAAATTAGTACCTACTGAGGTACTGCTATATTTTCAAATAAATTATTTTTCAAATTAAAGCCAAATCATTTATTTTAAATAGGCACATATAAGACACTTTTAAACGTCAAAAAAAAAAAAAAAAAATAATTAATTGATTCTAGTTGCCCCTTCCAAAAGGTAATTTTACGTATGGAGAAGAATGGGCAAGAAACTCCATACTTACTCTTTTAAAATGTACTTATAACAATTTTTAACTTATTATAATTATATTGGGTGGTAACTAAATCTCGTGGCTAAGTAATAACATCCGCACGGGTCGATCCGTCAGGTTAAGCTACGCTTGCCGGGGTTGGTCAGTGGATGGGTGACCATCTTTACATACCGAGACTCCTCCGTGCCTCGGAAAGCATGTTAAGCCGTTGGTCCCGGCTGTTATTCGTGGATCTTTGACAGTCGTTAAGGGTCGTCAGAAACCCAAAAAGTCTGACAACCAGTCTTACCAAGGGATATCGTGTTACCCAGTTACTGGGTTGTGGAGGTCAGATAGGCAGTCGCTCCATGTAAAATACTGGTATTTAGCTACATCCGGTTAGACTGGAAGCCGACCCCAACATAGTTGGGAAAAGGCTAGGCAGATTGATTGGGTGGTAACTAAATCAAGCTAATAAAAATACATTAAACTAATTAATTTTTAAATTGAATGTTTTATCTGGGAAAATTAATACCACATCATGCTTAAAATGTCACCGGAATTCCGATAAGTTTTGGAGGGCAGGCACTGTATTTAAATATTTTTCACCAGCAATTTGGTAAGATGACACCTTTTATAGGCTACAAATCCAGTAGAAAGCGGTGTGTTTTTAAGTAAATACGGTGCTGTTATCTCTAAATTATGACGCTGTCTTAGTTATACCTAGGTAGGTACCTACCTGATGATACATCATTAGGGCTTTTTATTATCAACCATTGTGTTAAGCCACCGTGTCATAAAATATTGCTCGTTTACGAGTATTTGGCAATTGGCGGTAAATCTCACTGTTGTAAAACCCACCTAAATTATTGCTGCTTTTATTGTTAATTTGGTATAACAACCAATAAAAATATATAATGACAATAAAAATAAGCATAAGTACCTAGTGTCATTTAGCTGTACTAATAATATAATAAATAATCGATCACGTATTGATTAGCTGTTACAATTATATAAATAGCGAATCTATGTTTAAATCTGAAGTTCGTTTATCTACACTGCATTATAAATGGATAATATTTTTGTGTTCACCAAAAATCTTAAGGTACATCTATGTATGCATTTCTAAAATTTTATTCTTCCCCGAAAAATACTGATCGTGCACCAAATATTAAAGGTTAGGTTAGGTTAGGTTATATTTTGGTGCACATTCAGTATTTTTGGTGGAACACAGGCAAAGTAGGTAAATGAAATGGGAGTACTTTTAAATACCATCCATTATAAATTTAAAGGTGAACATCACTTTGGCGGGCTTATACGACCTTTAAAGTATGCACAGAAAGCTTTTATAACTATATATTTTCTAATACCTCTTTTAAAGTTTCATGTTGAGACACGAAGCAACAAAAAACGATCTAGAGGAATGTGGCCGTTTTTCTTTAGATCGAATTTTGTTGCTACGTGTCTCAATATGAAACTTTAAAAGAGGTATTAGAAAATTCTAGACACACTTACTGATATAGTTGATTGAGCCGTTTTTCGTAATTCCTTCTCAGTCACGAGATAGTATGTTTTTAAAGGAGTGGCGTTAGTGGACCGGTGACAACCCTCTTAAGGGCCGGTTGTTTCAAACGGTTCATTAACGTAACATACGTATATACGTCAAATAATAACGATAACGTATGATGTTTAACGTTCGTTAAATACAAAGCGTTGTTTCACTGCATAAAAACCGATCGTCAAAGTTCAAATGTAATAGTATATTTTATATCGAGGGACTAAACGAAGCCATAATATACCAGAGGTGATTTGACTCCCGAGCGTGCAAGGGAGTCAATGAAACCGAGAGTATATTAATATGTAGATCCTCATGCTAAATTACAGCTTTCTAGTACGAACATTCTCTGAGCTAAGCCGCGGACAGACGGAAAGACAGACGGACATGGCGAAACTATAAGGGTTTCTTTGTTAAGAATATAACAGAATAATATTTATTTCTAAGTACCTATATGGTACATTGAGATCTAAAATTAAACATTGATTCACATATACTACCATTGCTGGTGTAGAAAAATTAATTAAGCTAAGTGCATGCAAATCGTAGACATTACAATAAAAGTTATATTAAATTAGTAAAATTGATTTGAATTTATATTTTTTATTTGATACAATAATATTGGTTCAGATTAATTGAATAGGATTATTTGTAATGTCAAAATATTAATTATTATGTCAAAAAAAAAATAAAAAACATGTCAACATTTTTTTTGTCATGTCCAAAATATAAGTTTTGGTGTCAAAATATTATATGTCAAAATACTAAAAGCATAGATTATTAATAACAATGTCGAAAAGTATGATTTAAAAATTCATTAACGGAATAAAAACACATGTCTAAGAGCCAAGTAAACATTTTACATTTGAATTTATTAAGTGGTCACTTTCTCAAGCCAGGTGGTTATAAATTATAAATTTTTACTGTCATACAACTGGCATTTTTACTGCATAGTTGCAATCTCTGAGGAGGTACTAGCAATTTCCCGGCATTTCTTTTCTTCAGTCTTTGTGAGACTTGTTTATTTAACAGGAATAAATGTGGGTATTTTTTTACAAATAAACAAACCTCAAAAATATACAGGCACGGGAGTGGAAGAATTTTTAATTCTTTAGATAATTTAAATAATTGTTGACTACGGAATCCTAAAAACGGGTTTTTTTTAAATTAATTACAACAATTGGTATCAAAAAGCTAGTAATGAGTCAATTCAAAATACACAAATAAATTAAAAAGCTGGAAATAAAGAAAATTATTTAAAGAACCAAAAACTAGACTGCAAAAACACATAACTGAAAAAAAAAAAACGGGTTTTTTGTTTCTTTTTGTTCTGAACTCCCTACCCCCTGAATTTCCTACGCTTTTCTGGCCCCTGATGAAACAAGTTTGCCGGGTTAGAGGGTGACTCCCAAGATCGACAATTATTTTTAAAAGTCACCGTGGAGTTTCTTGCCGGCTCTTCTACATAGGAAACGACTAATTGGAACCGTGCACCTAGCTTCTGACGTTTCATAAGTGCCCATGTAGGTTTATGTGAAATAAATTATTTTGATTTTGATTGATTGATTTTGACTAATAGCGAGGTATGGAAGACAAATAAATGTTGCACCGACCCCAAAATAAATTGGAATAAGGGCAAGAGATTGATGATTATTGATTTTCTATTCCTTATTTTCAGGTACATGTTCGGTGCCGTATCAGCCCACAAGTATATAATTGCATTCTGCATCGGAGTCGAGCTGCTGGCGTCTGGTACAAAGCGGTGGTTATCCATTGTGTACATCTTCACGTTCTCCTTCATGTCAGCGCTTGGTATCGGTGTCGGTATCCTGCTGGTGGGCGGCGCGGGCGCTGTTGACGCTGGCGTGTACTCTGTCATATTACAGGTGTGTATTGAAACTGATTATGTCGTCCGTGACGTTAATTTCGAGAAAGTAGAAACAATTATGATTAACACAAATCCCCAACCAGAATTATGTATTGAATCTATGGTACCTAACAAGCTTCGCGTCGATGTCCCCTGCATACTGAGTTTGTTTTTTTGTTTTAACGCACTAATCTCTGGAACTAACAGTCGGATTAGAAAAAATCTTTTTGCATTTGATAGCCCAATTCTGCCCGTCACTACTCCATACAAGTTTAGACGTGATTAAAAACTTGTCTACTAAAATTATTATTATTACGTCAATTTACGTCAAGCGCTGATTAATTTGACAGGACTAAACTAAAATTTATTTTCTGTCGTTTTCTTAATGAAATAGAAAGAAAAAGATGCACTGAACTTAAATTTAGTTTGTGAACAAGGGAATCGGCACCATTGCGTGCTACCGTATTATAGGATTTCTGAACAATGGTGCTCTAGAAATTAATTTTAATACGTGCAGTTTGAGGTCAGTTGCCAGATAATTTATATGGTCTATCTACTTTGCACCTAGATCATTATTTACGATCGTTTTTTTTTTTCTGAGTCTTTTTCACCATCCACTCGGACAATAATTTATTCAATTAAACGTCACATTGTTTTAAAACTCGTGGCGAAGGTTTAAGGCTATTTCTATGAAAAATTAATGGAAATTGTTTTACCTACCAAAATCGCGTCAGCTCGTCGCGTTGCGCCTGTCTGTGGGAGCCTTAATTGTCGCATAAAGGCTCCCGCAAACGGGCAATTCCAGTTGAACAATTCCCATGAAGTTGTCATAGAAATTGTTCCACTAGAGTCGAGTCGCGCCTATCTGCGGGAGGCTTTTAGTTGTAGGAGTAGGTACTTAGTATTATCGGTAATTAAGTACCTAACTTAAGTACTTTTAAAACAGTATTTTCCCACTTAGCTGCATGCGATCGTGCCAGAACGAGACATAGACGATCGTGTCGAACTATCATTATCACTGATAGGTAGGTAGTCGAAAAAAATAATAAGTTGCAAGTAAAAATTTACGCTATGTTGCTGTATCATATTTATTGACTGTACAGATATTTCGAAATAGGTAATGTTAACAAAATGAAAATATGTACCTAGGCACATATTTTCTACTCACCTAATTATAATTGACTGGTGAAATTATTAATTACTAGCTGCGCCCCGCGGTTTCACCCGCATAAGTCTCGATTCCGTGGGAATATTGGGCTGTATAGAAAGTATCCTATGTGTTAATCCAGGGTATAAATTATCTGTGTGCCAAATTTCATCCAAATTCGTTCTGCCGTTTTGTCATGATTGAGTAACGAACATCCATCTATCCTCACAAACTTTTATATTTATAATATGAGTACCTAAGACAAGATATGAATTAGGATAAGATAATTAGATAATGAAACGCATTAATTGCATAGCACCAGCGAAATCTTTAAGGATCACAGTTTTTTTTTTAATATCTAGATTTTGATACTAAGAACAAAAGCTTAAACGTTTAAGTACCTACGTTATTTGGGCAAAAACATATAAAATGCAATTAAATACGTCATTCATAAATCTTTACTAGATCCATACTAATATTATAAATGTGAAAGTAACTCTGTCTGTCTGTTACGTTTTCACACCTAAACCGCTCAACCGATGGTCATGAAGTTTGGCAGAGATATAGCCTGGGATATGGAGAAGGACATAGTCTACTTTTTTACGCGATAACCGACATCCACGCGGCCGGAGCCGCGGGCAAAAGCTAGTAATATTATAAATGTGAAAGAACTCTGTCTGTTACGTTTTCACGCCTAAACTGCTGAACCAATAGCCATGAAATTAAGCATTGATGTAGCCTGGGATATGGAGAAGGACATAGGCTACTTTTTAACGCGATAAACGACATCCACGCGGGCGCAGCCGCGGGCAAAAGCTAGTAAGTAATAATTATTCATTACATTCATTATCGTTATCTGATAGAAAGGTAGTCTCGGACATCGGATAAGAGCCTTACGATGTCATTGTTATTTTCTACATATTTTTTACATAATGCATATTGCCTTCGATCAATAATAGCACTATTATTGATGAATTATTGATATTATTGCTATTATTGATCGAAGCATATTGCAGAACGTCACGCCTGCATTCCCGGAAAGGTGAGACAGAGGTGAATATGTTAGGTCCACCCAAACGCCAGTTGATAAGTTCAATGCAACAGGGGGTGAGCCTATTGCTATTAACTATTCATGAACGACCCTGTACTCCATGTAAAATACTTACTGGAATTTATCTATTAGTCAAACGGTTTTTCTAGGACAGTGTTTTTCAACCTTTTTCATAGTGTGGCCCCTTAGTATGGAAACATATTTCGCGACCCCCTACCCTCCGCGGTTTCTAACTTAGAATTCAAGTCTGTCACTTTGTTTTTTGGTTAAGCAGAAAAACAGAATACTCACAATTAACTACAGAAGCTTCCAAGTGTTTGATTCCATTTGGAACCTCCTACTTATGCGAGATAACGTTTTCATTGATGGTGCAATTAAAAGGCAAACAGAGAAATCGCCGAAATTTAGAGAACGAGTTAATCGTATCTGTAAAAAAAAATTGGTTAACGAGAAACAGGCGCAACCATCACAATTATGTGAATGGGTGCGTATGTTCAACTTCAAATTAATAATTCATGTGACTACTAGGTATTTGTTGATTTGTGTTAACCTAAGCATTCAATTATTTATTATTTTGTTTTCAAATATAAAATTTTGAACTACTATGATTTTATATATTTATAAGCTTTAAATTTTAAAGTAACGGCGACCCCCTTAACTCTGAGGCTTGGCGACCCCCTAAGGGGTCGCGACCCACATGTTGAAAAACACTGTTCTAGGAATCACGCTAGACGAGAAATTACAATGGGTCATGCGGGGCGGCTAAGCTCGGCCGCTTATCGTCGCCTTAGAGTGAAAACCTCGTATATGCGAAAAAGGCAACTTTACAGGAGGAAGAAAAAACTGCGCACTTCCATAGAACATTCTAGAATCGAGACAAAATCAAACTGGTTGCAAATTTATTATTTTTATGGCATTAATTTTACAATCTGTGATTACCTTCTTTAACTCACACACTGCGACTGAAAGCAAAAGTAGATAATTTTCCTAAAACTTTAACAATTAGTCATTGTTAAAATTTAAAGAAAATCATCTACTTTTACAATGTTTGTAAATATGTGAGGACCATGTATCGATCAAATTAATTTTTACCTATGGGTATTTTATTAATTAACAAATTTATTATTTTAGTAATTTTATTGTAGGTACATAGTCTTCACTTAAAATTGTGTAATTAATAATAATATCATAATAATAATTCCTTTATTGTTAAGCAACTAAGGCCCATAGACAAAATACAGAAATTATTCTTACAAAATAATAAACTAATAAGTACATATTAAAAACATTAACTATACAAAATATTGCTAACATTTTAAAAGAGTAAGTGTGGAGTTTACCCATTCTCATCCATACGTAACTACCTTTTGGAAGGGGCAATTAGAATCAATTCAATTTTTATGTACAGACGCCAGCAGGTCAAGCTACCCGAAACTGTCAAAATTTCGCAATCAACTTTGAACCTTATCCTGTAGTGATAAAGTTGAAAATCTATTAAAGAAATTTGACAGATTGTAGTAGCTTGATGTGCTGGCGTCTGTACATTTTGATGTTCAAAAGTGCCTTCTATGTGCCTATTTGAAATAAATGATTTGACTTTACTTTGACTACTAGTTTTTAGCTGAATCAGGTTAGAATGGAAGTCAACCCGACGTATGATGATGAATGACCTTTGATTCCTATTACGACCAGAGCTATAGATAGATGACTGTACAGTTCAATCTTCAATGCTAACATTTCCAGGGTCTGGCGTGTGGTACGCTGGTGTACGTTGTGTTCTTCGAAGTGTGGAAGGGCAGCAGTGGTCTGCTGCAGTTCTCGTGTGCACTGCTCGGATTCGCCGTCATGGTTGTACTTGAGCTCATTGTTGAACTTGGTAAGTTGAACGATTTATTTTTTATTTATTTTTACCCTACTACAGCATAGGTGCAAGCATTATAACCAGGGGCCCAAGTCTGCTATTTTTATAAATTCGTCACTCCAATCCGATTCCATTGTCATTTTGCTAAAAGTTCGTAATCTGCTAAATTCATAATGGTCGATCATTGGTCGGTCAATGGTCTCGTAATAGATTTGTATTACAATGGAATTTTGAACATTTATTCAAGCCAGATTTCATTTAGGTATATATATTTTTACATATTATTTATTAGTGTTATACTTATAAGCAATCTGAAGTAGTAGGAAGTTGGAAGTTTAGTAGGAAGATTCATTGGTCATTATGTACGAGATTACCAATTCTTTCAATGGAGTGTCAGTGGCTGACCATTGGAAAGTATTATAGTATTATATTAGTAGATTACCAAACTTGTCAAAATCAACAATTATGAAATCTATGATAGACCATTCTGACACTATTGTAATAGCAGACTTGAGGCCCTGGTTTGTAGCTTCCTAAATAGTAAAGAGCCCATAAAAAGACGTGTTGATCCACCGTTGTGTATCTAAACTGTAGACATAATACATAACTGTAGACATGTAATTAAATATATAATCTCTTGAACATACACATGAGATTAGATGATTGAGGTGTTCAAATGATTTAATATCTTTTTATTTCCTACCTACATTACTATACAAATAGTATACTTTTAGTATACAAACTACAGAATCTTAAACTCCTTGCCATTGTACAGGGTCAAAGTAAATTAGCCAGTGAACTCAAATTGAATTAGCTAGCGAAACTCCGCAGATGTGATGGATATCGATATCAGAACATGAACAAAAAACAATATGTTCAGATGATTTATTTTGGGTTCAACGACCTCTGATATTGTAGTGGAAGTATGTGCTTAGAAATATATTATTGCTTTATTCAGTTTAGATATCGAAACACATGACGTCTGTTAAGTTTCGCTAGCTAATTAAGTTTGATCCAGTATAGGCGTAACGTGGTGGTTCAATATTGTTTTCATTTCTCAACAGTACCAGTAAACAGTACTTTTCGTCCCTGGGAAAAGATTTTCCCTGCTGTCAAAAAATTTTAAACTGCAAGCCATGCCCTAACTTTCAATACAGCAACTCTGTTAAATCGTGGCGTAAAATTGTAATTATAAAATATTATCAACAATTTTGTAAAATAATCTTATACTTTTAATTTACTTTTCACTAAATTATTATTTAATTTACATAGATTTGAGCTAAATATATACTATCATCAATGATAAAAAAAAAAAAAAAAACTGGTGGTTAGAATGCCACAGAAAAAGAAACATAAAAAAGGCTGGAAGCGGCAATTCGATCTTCAGTTCAGAGTGCTAATTATTTAGTACGTATACAGATATTTGTTTAAAATGAGCTCATCAGATTCAGATTATGTATTTGTTTAACTAATCAGGTTTTTATAAACTTTTCTCATATTACAAATGAAAAGCAGAGTGTTTACCTCGGGTGAAAGAACCTATTGGCATTCGAACTATTGGCGCCCTCGCTACGCTCGTGCGACAAACCATCTCATGCCTAAATAGGTCCCTTTCATCCCTTGTATAACAATATAATATTTCTTTTCTTTGTAAATTATAACCATTGGAGATCTTGTTGGTACCAACAGTCAGCGTCACGATGTGGTTACCCCCTTGAAAGCAAATTTTAATACAAATGGGCTACCCAATTGATGCAGCTCACTGTACATCCCAATGACAATCAAAATATTTTCTAACTTTGCCATTTGTTTATTTTCTAGCCGCGTGAAGATGACATCACAACTATAATGACTGGAACGACATGGAAACACTGAATTTTGAAATTACTGTGAAGTACAATAAATAATAATAATATCTTCTACTATGAAAAGTCACGTGTAACGTAGAAACTAGGTAAATTGTTAGAATGAGTCACGTTTCGGTCTAGACTGAATGTTTTGCTTGCTGTTCACGCTGATCTCATAGTCGTAGCTAATCTGCGCGTTATTTACTAAGAAAATATGTTATACGTGGCCATTTTGTATGTGGAAGATTGACACCTATTCAATGCAAAGTATTTAAGTATCGGTCAGTTGACTGAGAGATCCGTTTAAATGATACGGTCCAGTTGGTTCCTTTGTTAATGTTGTAAGTATTGTAAATACATGTTATGTTCATTAAAAAAATTGTTAACATATTGTGAGTTTTTAATTGTTTGTGTTGTTTCTTTAGGATAAGGAGGATTGAGAAATAATACAACTTATTTGTAATTTAACAAATCAATAATGTAATTAGAAATTAACAGTTTATTCTATCCTTTATCTATTCTTAAAGAAAATAGATATAGTTATTTTTATCCTAAATAGTTAATATTTTAGGCTGATTAAAAATCATTATACAGATTATGCAGGCGGTAAATTTACACATCTATTGGTTAAATTGAATAGGTAGCTGTTACAAAACAATCTACGAGGAGACGCCGCCGGCCTGCGACATCGGGACTGCAAAAGTTTGATCGGTAACGCTGTTCCGCGCCTTGGGTAAATGCACGACAGGACGGGGGGGCAGTTCAGGCCATTGGTCAACGCTTACGGCGTTCCGCCGCTTATCGTCAACGCTTACGGTGTCCCGCCGCTCATTCGTCGACGCTTACGGCGTCCCGCCGCTCATTCGTCAACGCCGCCCCCCACCTCGCCGCGCATTCCTAAGGCGCGAAACAGCGGAACCGGTCAAACTATATCTGTAACGTCTAGCGAGTGATAAGTTCACTGAGGCGCTCGTGTCAACGTCACACACGACCGGCGAACGGCCTCCACAGCTCAAAAGTTACGAGACAACATTGTTAAAATATTTCGTTATTAAAATATGATGTACTTAGATAAATGTCCGCATACCGTCGGTACACGTATATCCTTAGAAACTAATACGATTGAGAGAAAAAGACATAGAGAAATTTTCGAAAACTCTTAACACTAACTGGTACACGAGTATAATTTTTGTCAAGCCGCTGCCTTTAACATTCCTACACATTACTCCTAAGGCCGGTACATTTTATTCGTCATACTTACAACAATACACTTTAAGTAATAATAAAGTTTTAAATATTCAACTATACGATATTTCATAGACTATTGCATTATATTCTGTAATCACATTACAACGCTATTCAATTATAATGTTAATTCTTCACCCGGCTTCTGAAAGCCTTCGAAATTCTATTATCGAATCCGTTAATTTGATTGGCTGTTATTATTGTGGTCAACCAATCACAACAGCTACAGATTTGACAGCAAATATACTTATCAGGCCTAAAACTGAGTCAAGCGATACGCAATGGGTTAATTACCCGTAGTTTAATTTTAACATGTCCAATGTACAGTCGTGTCGATGGAGAATTTAGGAAAATGATAACAATAAAAATAAAAAAACTAACGACAGCTAGTAACCTGGCGCTACCAGGCGCCGCGCGGGTGTCCGCTTGACGCAGTTTCAGCCCTCTGGGACTTGATGGGGCTGTCAGAAACTGGGTGTGTCATTTCAGACACCAGGTCATTTGATAATCTTCCCATTACCTACCTATCTGTTAACGCATCCACGGTTACGACACCGTGTACTAAGCGCTTACATAATAAGTGGCTAAACCAATCTACGTAATAACAATACAAATGAAAAGAATCAAAAGCTTCGACTGTAAACTTCTGTAACTTATTTAATATTAAATGCAACTCGTGACAAATTCACTAAATAAGAGAACTAACGTAAACTACGAATTCAGGCACCTTTATCTTAATCTAATAAGGGTGAATTTCACCAAAGAACCTAAACGCGATCAGCATATTTAAACCGCGTTCAAGAGCTGTCAATGTCAACATTTCGCAACAATGAATGATCACACTGACAGCTGTTTTATAATCAGACTTTAATGTCCCCATTGCTGGGACACAGACCTCCTCTCTGTCAGAGGGAATGGGCCGTAATGCACCACGCGGGCTCAGTGCGGGTTGGTAGATGTCACATAAGTATCTTCGAATTTTTGGTTCTAGGACATGGTGGTTTCCTCACGATGTTTTCCTTCACCGTTTTGAGAGCAGTGGAGATGAAATAATTTACACAAAGTAAAGCGCCTGTCCGGGGTCGAACCTACAACTCAAAGTCGCGGCCGTTACCACTGGACCACCACTGCTCTCTAAACCAGACTGCTCTTGAACGCAGTTTAAATGTGTTGATCGCGTTCAGTTTAATTGGTGTAATTCGCTCTAAATCAATAGAAGCAGTACATTGGATCA
The DNA here is from genome assembly GCA_947523025.1 of Dryobota labecula. NCBI lineage: Eukaryota > Metazoa > Arthropoda > Insecta > Lepidoptera > Noctuidae > Dryobota > Dryobota labecula. Next base: position 12,310,625 of record OX383301.1, read on the forward strand.
TACAATTCAAATGCACAATAAGTAAACGCTAAACGCAAGTATCACTCGGTTACATAAAATGAGATACCAAAATCTCAACAAACATCATAATATTACATAATATTTAATGTTAAAAATCTCACTAATGTTTAATTTAAGACGAAGACTTGCTGATAGGTAAGTATTGTTTGTTTACTCATTAAAGATGTAAGAAATTCTGAAATAGACGTGTTGTTGATCGTCACAGCGCCATTAAATGGCGGCACATAAATGTAATGTTTGAGCTTCGAGGTTTAACTACATCCGCCATCTTGCTAACCACATTGCACGCCCTATATTAATGATGAGTGCAAATGAATACGAAAATATATCTTCTATAAAAAGTTTTTTGTGTGCATAAGATCTGTGCAATTTCATTACGTATGTTAAATTCATGAAAGAGCATCTTTTGGCTGTTTAGCCGTTCAAAGTCATCTGAAAATATTTTATCTAGATAGTGCATTTTTTGTTTTAGTAAAAATAAATATTAATAATTGATTTCTATTTAAATTCTCTACAGGCGAGGTGTAGGCATCGAGGCCTTGTATTAAATTATATGCGAACAGTAAATATGGTGATAAATGAGTGTGTAAACTGTTTTAATACATAAATATAGTATCTAAACAAGTGAAATACTTATAGAAAAACAATTTGGCACATTGCTAAAATTATAATTATCTTTCTTAGCAAATAATAAATTTAATGAGAACGTATTTACATAAAGCAGTAGATTATAGAACGATATTATTTTAAGGAATAAGATATTATTAATTGAAGCATTACTTTTAAGATAATTGAATTCTACGATGTTTGACTTGTAATATTGCCAATAATTGCCATGTGTAAATACAATCTCAAATGAATGTTGACTTCATTGCAAATGCAAATTAACTTAAAAAATACGGCAAGAATAAATAAATAGTGAATTGCAATCTCAAAGTTCAAATGAACAGAGTCAGGTAAGTACAGTTAACGATAGATTTATTGAATAGAACACGATAACATTTAGGAAAATACTTGACAATTTGACTAGGAACCTCAGTCAACTTGTCCGCAAGCCTCGTACAATAACGACGTAAATCAAATTATTGCAATTTTTTATTCTATACGCGAATAATATAACTGTACTTACCACATACATAACGCTTAAGGAATCCTTAAAATGACGCTTTCCAACGTTTTGATATAGTTTGACCGGTACCACTGTTTCGCGCCTTAGGTATGTGCGCGGCGAGAAAGGGGGGCAGTGAAGCCCGCTTATTCGTCAACGCCGACAGCGTCCCGCCGCGCATTTAAGGTGCAGATATATGCGAGTGAACTTGAGTGGTTAGCTTGCATGTTCTGTGCTGAGCTCACGCAACAAACAATGTATCTGCGTCTTAAAAATGCGCGGCGGGACGGCGTAAGTGTTGACGAATGAGCGGCCTGCACTGCCCCCCTTTCTCGCCGCGCACGTACTTACCTAAGGCGCGGAACAGAGGTAAGTACAGGTCAAACTATAACAGCTCAGGGTTCTCAACTTCAAAGTATAAATATTGCATTGTAAAAAAATTTACTTGATTTTTCAAAGTTTCTATTACCTACTAAGTCGTACTACTATTTAAAAAAATAAGCCTCTCTCTCTTTATATGATGAACTTTTCGTGTTCTGTATTTAAAATAAATGTGTATATTTGGTAAGCGTCATTTTAGTGGCATTAGTCAAGTGCGTGGTGCTTAAGACTTGAGTAGCTTGTTCGCCCGCTGATTGGCCACAGCTATGCGCGTCTCGTTGCTCTCACCCTATAAACAAACCTCATTGTAATCTTACTTATAAGTACCCAGTACACTTGTCACACAAAATTAGATCTTATTTTATTAAACATAAGGTTTAAAGTAAGTATTGGATTGTTAGGTAAATGGATTCAACTTAAAAGGGACAACCACAGAAAACAAACAAAACGAAATCACCAGAGTTGCGACATAACGTCACAAATCCAAAAATAAAATAAAGACAAAAGTATTAAAGAAGACATTAATACGAACAGGATGTTTAAAAAACTCAAAAGGGAACATGGTTTTAACCAGAGGAAAACAAACCAAAATGTTAAATTACAAATACAATTTGGAAGACATTGCAACTAGAGATGGGTAGAGTGGGTTAAAACCCATTCTTCCCATTTGGGTTAAAACTGGGTGATTTGGGTTTTAACCCATTATCACCCATTTTACTGGGTGTAAATGGATATTGTTAATTATTTAATAGTGAGAAGGAGAGTTCACTACTAGCTTGTCAAAAATAAAAGCCTGAATACAAAATCAGATACATTTATTAGTTCTTTGAATAATTACAACTGATCAGTAGGTCGTCAATCAATCATCATCATCACTTACATCAGAAATACGGCAACAATAAATTAAAAAAATTGATGTAGACGGTTCATGGTTATTTCCACGTAGCGCCGTGGTTTGCATATTATATCGATGGGGTTCCATATGTATCGTTGGAGAATCAGGCACGCAGTCCTCAGTGTTATCCCTTAAATCATCCACGTGCTTGTGCAACAAGTTCCAATTGTATGAATTATGTTAGTGTTGCTGCCCTTTCCGTAGTGAGTCTATTTCTTTTTTTTCCGTAGTGAGTCTATTTCTTTTTACTACTGCGTATGTTACTATGAGCACTAAAGGACCGCTCTACAGCAGCAGAAGTGCACGGTGCTATAAGAATACGGAGAGCGACTTTGGTCAATGCAGTAGATTTACATATTCCTTTCCACCAGATTGATGCGCTTACATCGTCGATATTAGCCCACAGAAATCTCTGACTCCAAAAACCATCGCTTGCTCTATAAGACGCCAGGTTTGTCATGACATTTAATCTGATACTTTGTCCTACTTCACATATGTACTCCATAGCGTCGACTTCTTGACTTCCGTCAAGTTCGGATCCTTAGTCTGTGGGGTGATGCGGTCTAATAAGTACGCTGCAAAGTGAATCGGTTTAAAACGCATTTTGATTCTTTCGTCGACATTCATTAATATTTCATCTTTTTTGTCGTTTTCTATTATTGTGACAACCTGGGGCAGTTACTAAACCAGCTTTAAAACTATCGAAAAAACACTAAAGTAGCCTTGCAGACTTTAGCTGTACATAAAAGAGCAACACTTTTACCTGCGGAAGAAAAATCAGCGTTGTTGGATGATAATTTTGGAAAATTATTCGGTAATGCAAACTTATTATGGAACCTGTAGCGGTATCTACAACGCCACATGCGAACTACACATCAAACGACCTAACGTCACAAATCCTGCATCGCGCAATCAGAGTTTACCGCGCGACTAGCATATATACAACATCCCGGCATCAACCGTCGGGCAGTTGCCCACCAGACACAACATCCGTCTGGTCGGAGGATCCTCCCTTTACTATAGAGTATGAGTGAACTTTACACCCTGTTCCTTATACCTCTATACCTACTGGTGACCCCGAACATAGACATTAGCGCAGCCTTCAAGCAGCTAGTTCAGCGTGACGTCATCATCACTTCCTCAAGCTTTTGACCGGCGAGTCACACAGCGAGCCAGCACCCACGGCTTAAACGAATATCCTGACCACCTTGCAGCGAACGCGCATACCCAGTCATCACCCTCAGCCTCATCAGCCACCTTGGCACAGCACACTGCACTTTCGGCCGGTCCACAAGCAGAGCCCTTCAACCTTTTCCTGGTCGACGCCAGCAGTCAGCCTCAACCCGGCGCTGTACCACATACGACTCACTGGAGCACAACGCAGCGCCACCCGGACTCACTGGGGAACCTCCGCAGACAGTTCCGACTCACCGAGAACTATGCGGCATCCGGTTGCGACTAACTGGAACCACAATTAGCCCTGGCAAGGATCGCAATATGCAGCCGACTCAGCTGACTCAGCCCACTATCGACCTCCGGTCTCCGGAGGGGAGTGATGTGGCGGCATCTACAACGCCACATGCGAACTACACATCAAAGACCTGACGTCACAAACCCTGCATCGCGCAATCAGAGTTTACCGCGCGACTAGCATATATACATCAACCGTCGGGCAGTTGCCCACCAGACAACACCCGTCTGGTCGGAGGCTCCTCCCTTTACTATAGAGTATGAGTGAACTTTACACCCTGTTCCTACCTCTATAAACCTATTTCTGATGCAATATTTCAATTAAGTACAAGGAAATGAAAAAAATATTCATAAGGTATTTTTGATATTAAAAAATATGAAATCGAAATTACTTTTTAGTTTTCCTGATGTCACAATAGAAAACGACAAAAAAGATGAAATATTAATGAATGTCGACGAAAGAATCAAAATGCGTTTTAAACCGATTCACTTTGCAGCGTACTTATTAGACCGCATCACCCCACAGACTAAGGATCCGAACTTGACGGAAGTCAAGAAGTCGACGCTATGGAGTACATATGTAAAGTAGGACAAAGTATCGGATTAAATGTCATGACAAACCTGGCGTCTTATAGAGCAAGCGATGGTTTTTGGAGTCGGAGATTTCTGTGGGCTAATATCGACGATGTAAGCGCATCAACCTGGTGGAAAGGAATATGTAGATCTACTGCATTGAGTAAAGTCGCTGTCGGTATTCACAAAATTCACTCAAAACGCGCGCACTCTAACCAGCGAGGTAAACTCGAGTGAAGGTTTGAATGGGGAAAAGGGCGCGGGACCTGCCTGCGCGTCCCCCCCCCCCACTCAGTACTGCCATCCTGCACACCGACCATAGCGTACTACATGTTTAAATACAAAAAAAAAAACGTTTTGTTTTCACCTGGTCAAACCACCCAGTGTTTGGAATGGAACGGGTGATAACTGGGTTTTAACCCACTAGTAGGTTTTAACCCGGGTGGTTACCCATCTCTAATTGCAACAAGGCAAACTGTCGAGCACGAAGTCGTGATCACACATGTAACGGCAAAAGTTTAAAGACTTTACTTTCAATAGGTTTTTTTAAGACCATATCACACTGTGAAATTTTGCTTCAATTGCGGTCACCTATATTTTAACACTTCATCCTATAGATCGAAGACCCAGCGAAGAACTAAAACTTAATTTAATAATTTTTTTATGTTTAGTTTTGAAGTTATTTTAAAACTCGAGAAAACTCCATAGAGACCATAGAAATGCATTATTTCGTCTCAAATATATGATTTTGCAATTTTTATAGATGAGGTCTTAAAAAGGACTGTTATATCAATTAGCTTAGTGGTTTTTTTTTATAATCGTAAATAGAAGGAAAAAACCAAGTTTTTTCAAAAATTAAAAATATTTTATTGAGTCAGTCTCATTGTTTCCGCTTTTATTTTAAACATGAATAGTTTTATATTATAATATGCTAAACAGGTGCGGATAATGCGGGACTTCTGAGTTACTGAATTTTTATTTTTGAGGTTTGGGCTGTCACTTTATTTTATACAATAACTATTCTTGAATAACTTTGACTGCCAATTTAATATCTTTCTTGATGTAAAATGAAATATAATGGTTTTATTTGGTGTAAAATTAAGTATTTGTAAGACTCCTGACACGCCTATTTCCATAGAAATTCTATGGCAACTTTAGAATTGTAATATTTCCGAAGTCATACTGTTAACTTATTTGATTTTTATTTTGTGTTGTTAATAACTATATTATGCAAGCTCAAATTAAAATCGGACGCGGAATCAATAGGAATACGGAGAAAATCGTAAAAAATAGTAAAAAAAAAAAAAACGATTTCTCTTTGTATATCGTAGATGCAATACCTAAACTTTGTATGGACTTAGATATTGTATTGTTACTGTAATAAAGCAATGATTTATGTAAATCATATTATTATTTTGAAATGTACAAATAATTACAGGTTTTTAATGACGTCAGCATAACTTTAAAACTAAACATAATAAAATCATGGTTCCTTCCCAGAAGTTTTAGTTCTTCGCTAGTTCTATAGGATGAAGGGATAAAATATTGGTGACCGCAATTGAAGCAAAATTACACAGTGTGCATATGAGTGACACAGTAGTAGTATCATTATTTTATTATCACGACCGACTTAACAGTAAAGCTAAAACAAAGCCGTATAATTCTTTTACTATTTATTTGTTTATTAAATGTGCTGCTACATGCGACACGATTTTAATCCTCCCTTTTTATCTTTCAGCGATTTTTGGCTTGAAGCGGCAACGCCATAGCGTCTTAAATTTAAGTGACACAAAAGCCAATTTGTGCTGCTCAATCGCTTTAAGTGCAAGCTGTGCTCCGCTTTATAAAAGTGCTTTTTTATTATAAAAGTATACTCACGATCTTCAGCGACGTGTTATGTGTTTAGTTTGTTTGTGTGGGTGTGCAGTCTCGTGGAGTAATGCATTTCATACAGTTAATTATTTTTATAAATTGTTAGTTTGAAAAATGTTACCTGACTTCAGTTTCCCTAAAGTAATTTTTCTGCTTTCGATCTCAAGCAAATGTTAATATCGACGCTTGAAAGGCAATATTGACCAAACGACATATTGGCTACTGTACACTAGAGCAATTTAAAGTATTTTTTTACAAAAAAAACTTTCAAATGAAGTAGGTATTTTATAACTCAGTAGAGTAGGTATACACTGGAGCATTTTAAGTATTTTTATTTTTTTGAAAAAAAAATCTTTAAAGTGCTCTAGTGTAAAGTTGTCATTTACATGTCATTTGGTCAATATTGCCTTTCAAGCGTCAATATATAATTATAATAATAATTATGTGTATTAATTAATAGTACTTAGATATATTTATTTATAATTTATATATAGATATAATTAATACGATAGATATTAAATATAGTTTCATTACTTAAAGTATACTGTGGCGATCTACAATTCTTCAATTCTTAACCTTCAACTTTCACATTCAAATAATATATTTGCTTATGTCTTATTTGCATTAATATTAATTGTAACACCAAAATGTAGTTAAATAAATGTAAATGTTCGACCTAACATCAAAAAGAAAATGTTAAAGGGAAAATAAATAACTTAAAATCACTTTGTAAATTAAATGATTTATTATCTCATAAAATAAATAAAAAGTACTAGTTAATAAATTATAATATTTTATCGCTAAGTTAAGGTAGCTACGTTGTAATACTAAGTTACATTATATAGATAGCGTCTTTTCGTACTATTTCATAGAAGCAGATATGTAAGTTATTGCACAGATATGTTTAAGCTATGTACTTGAAATGTTTATGTTTTTAATTTACCGATATAAATATATAAAAAGAAAAAATAAGACATGAATAGACTTTAATTAAATTAATTCACTAAATACTTGAGCCTTTAAACATTTTTTTTTAAATTATATAAATAATTATATGAATTATATATATTTAAATTATTCAATATTTTATTGCGAATACATAAATGCTCCTATGAAACGTATTAGAAATCAAAGATGAGATCTGATGCACTTCAGATACAGTTAAGTTTCTTCGAAGACATGTGACTGGCTAAACTCTAATCACTTAAATTGAAAACTATTATCACATATCACCTCATCCCTACCATTCATTATATCCATTTATTCATCCCCTCTTACGAGATAGCCTATTCTGAAGAACATGTTTGTTTGCACATGTTTCAACTGTTCTTGATGCATTTTGACTAATATGCAAGGAAGTATCGTGAAATTATTAATTTAAACTATAATTTGCCTCCAATTTGTGGGTACCAATATAATTGTGAATAGGAAGAACGTGGAAATAACGTGAAATTTTGAAAGATAAAATAGCCAATTAATAAACACAGATCTGTGTGAGATTTGATCCCATACCATAGGAGTACATAACAATTCCCTTTACATTCCTTTAGATCTCTTGTGGTATATCGCAAGATATATAATAGTACATTACTTACCAAGGGCTGTAAAAGAAAGAAAGCCCGAAATCGCAGGTATATGCGATAGACGGCTTTCTTTTTTACTGCCCGTGGTGAGTACACAATTTTACGTCTTCACATGGCCATAATGCGAGTTTTACTGTACGCGTGCGGTAAAACTCACATTATGGCCAGGTGTGACGTAAATCAATTAATATTATAAATATGAATGTTTAAGTCTGCGACAAGCAACATTATAAAGTTCCTAGCAGTAACAGTAACACTACATTATTAACAAGGGGTAAATGCATTATCTCAAAATAATAAATCTCACGCTTCAACTTCCTATCTGTTTATAATGTAGTAGTTATATAATATTATTTAACTAACGAGACGATGGCGTAAATACGATTAAGTATAATTTTATAACTTCAACATGTTCTACTGCATGAAATGAGCACCAAAAACTATTATTAAAAGTATGTAGTTTTGTAAGGGGTGGCTTGGAGTTGGTTGTTGGAAGCCAGCTTAAGCATAGTGACGCAGTTTTCATTCAGAATGCACCGTTGTTGAATAGCACCGACGCGACTTAATCCATGCTCGTTGTCCAAGGTTTGTCTTTGTATATTTTCGTCAGTATGTCAGACAAAATATGTACCCCAAGCAAAACTACATTATGTAATTCTCAACATTTTAACAACACATAAGTACTTAAAACTTGAGCGTCAAGAAAAAGCAGTAAGATACAGTAGAATCAAAAAAACAAACAAGTGTTCACTTGATACAGTAGCATGCTAGGATTACATGTTAAATATTAATATTATTACACTTGGATATATGTATCTCGAGATAGAAGAGAGACACTAAGCAAAATATTTGATTTTTAAATTAATTTATTTGCCGGTTGCAGATTCATCTTTAACTTATAATTAACTCACCTAAGTTAATAAATAATTATAAACTATTTAGGAGTACATATTAGTCTCAAATAATGATATAACTATAGTCGCAACTAAATCGATATGTAATACATATTTGACAACTCTAAACCCCGGTTTTTAAAAAGCTGTTCAATTTAATCCATTGTCAAATCCGGTGTAAATACCAACAGCTAATAAAAACTGGCTACTGATGACTAAATTTGACATAAGATTAACAGAATGACAGGTTTTACTAACCGGACGTCACAAAAGTATTTTTTTTTTCAAAATGTGAATACAAAAATGATATTTTAATTTGACTCAGTATAGATACGTTAGTGTATCTGCAACCGGTGTAGTGGGCATGTAGTATGCGCCTGCGCAGACCACGAGACCGTGTGTGTATGTGTGTGTGTTGGTGTGGCCGCCGTCCTTTACTTGAGGAGCTCGTGCGCGCGCTGGTTCGCCAGAGTTATCCTCGTTTCGTTCGATTCGCCCTAAGATTAGAACACGCGTTTTGTTTTTGCTAGTTGTTCAATTCACAGCGACTATTTGTTTGTATTGTTGATATGTGATTTGGGCCAGTTACACAGAGTTTCGATTGAAGAAGAATGAGCAACTTTCAGGGAGAGGTTTTTAGTTGGCAGGTACTTAATACCAGACGGTATTGAGGCTGATCGGATAAAGCAGTGTTTTTCAACGTGTGGGTCGCGACCCCCTAGGGGGTCGGTAAGCCTCTTAAAGGGGGTCGCCGTAACTTTAAAATTTAAAGCTCATAAATACAGGGTGTTTGGCAGAACGTTGAACATACGAAAATGGTGGATAGGTGGGGTGATCTGCTACTTACTCAGGCCTAATTTATTTGGCCCTGGCCCCCTGGATATTAAAAAAAATTTTTTTTTGCTTTCTTCTAGTTTCACCACTTTCTTAACTTTATAGTGTAATTTGTATTAAAAATAGGTAAAACAGGCAATATTTTTTTTTTTAAATCTTTAATGTTGGCAGATTCTTATAAAATTATTGCTTTATTCAGATGTCATCTAGAAAAAAAGTTATGAGTCCTCAAACTTACAGAAAGATGTAAAAAATTATGAAATAACTCTTAAAGGTTTTTTTTTTATAAAAGCAAATTACATACCATTAGAAAGGTCACACACTAGGGATGTTTTGCTAGAAAACTCCTCAATCATTTATTGTTTTTTTTTTTTTTTTAATGCAAGTTGAAGTTAAGATTTAAGTATTTTTTACATCTTTCTGTAAGTTTGAGGAGTCATAACTTTTTTTCTAGCTAACATCTGAATAAAGCAATAATTTTATAAGAATCTGCCAACATTAAAGATAAAAAAATAAACTAAAATATTGCCTGTTTTACCCATTTTTAATAAAAAAATACACTTTAAAGTTAAGAAAGTGGTGAAACTAAAAGAAAGCAAACAAATTTTTTTTTATATTCAGGGGGCCAGGGCCAAATAAATTAGGGCTGAGTAAGTAGCAGATGACCCCACCTATCCACCATTTTCGTATGTTCAACGTTCTGCCAAACACCCTGTATAAAACCGTACCAGTTCAAAATGTTATGATGTATTAAGAAAAAGTTAATTAAAGGTTTAGGTTAACACGAATCAACAAATACCTACAAATCACATAAATCATTAATGTGACGAGGACCAAGCGCACCCATTCAAATTAATGTGATTGTTACGCCTGTTTATCGTTAACCAATTTATCATGTTTTTATGATTAGAATTAAATCACTTTCAAAATTTAGGCGATTTCTCTGTTTGCCTTTTATTTGAGCCATCGACGAAAACGTTAAATCGCACAAGTAGGTCGTTCCAAACGGAATTAAACACTTTTGTGGTTAATTGTGGGTACCTAAAGTGACAGACTTGAATTTCAAGGTAGGGGGTCGCGAAATATTTTTCTATACTAAGGGGGCCGCGCCATGAAAAAGGTTGAAAATCACTGGGATAAAGGATTGAATTGATTCCCTGAAGTAATTATGAGATTACTGTATTTTATTCTGCGATGCAATGTTTTGTCATGCATGTGGTTTTAATAACAGAAAAGTATAATATTAGGTTATGCTCAAATAAATCATAAAACTTGACTCATTCTTCTTCATATCGAAGTAACATAGGAATCTTTAAATATTGTAACAGTAAAACATTCAAGTGTGTGCGAAGGCCTTCAGTCGCTGTCTTTTGAAACAAAAACAATGTTTCGTTAGCATTTGATGTGAATGATGTGTTAGATATGGAGTCTAAATCTGGGTATGTTAGTCTGGATGGATGTGGCAACTAGTTAACATTTACACAATGGTCGTGTGGGATGTGTTGTAGTCGTAGCATGTCTTGAACATGTCGAAGAGAAAAAATCATTCAATTTCACAACAACCAATTACTATCGCATACTCTACGAAGTATGAAATGACATGCTTCGGGTGAAGACACAGGGAAGTGATGGATTGCCAGGTAAGCGAGTGACCGAAACTTTGGATGCCAACAAGCCAGGAGATAGTTCATAGACATAGACGACAACTAGTCGCAACTGCTAACGTGACAGGCACAAACATTTAGATGGTGAAAGTGTTGATGAGTTATGTGAGGCGCAGTGAAATTTGTTTTTAGTGAAATTTTAGGCTTATTCCACAAATCTCCCTTAAGAGGAAAAGTGGAATCTGAAAACAGTCTAGAATTCACCCCTGATAATTCCGCTAAGGGGGTAAACTAGAATTGAAAAAACAAAAAATAAACTATTCCAAGATCCCCTGAAAGTGTTTTTTTTACATTAGGGTTCAGTTTTTTCCACTGAGGGGGATTCTCTCAGGGGGGATTAGTGGAATAAGCCAAATTTTACTGCGTCTCACAGTGGAAAGTTTTACCAAATCATCTGCCATTGTTTAAAATAATAAAGTTTTTTGTGAACGCAATTAATTTATAGAGGAATAAATAAACAACTTGAGACTCTTGGGTAAAACTTCACACTATGAATAAATCAAAACGACAACATCAATAAATCATTTAAGAATAATTAGAATCAAAAAAATACTGATAAGAATATAATCTTATATCGATCTTGAAGAGTAGAGATTGTAGAGAAATCTATTGAGAAGAAAAAATTATCAAGAGTGCACGCGAATTCGTCTGTTAAATGGTATGGTACGCGACAGTGCGGGAGAGAAGAATAGAATACATAATAATAGAAGTAAAGCATAGATTCTTGTGCTTCGTATAATTTGTATCAGGTAAGTGAGTCGTGTAATATTGTAATTTGACTTTTATCACAGTGAAATACGGTTCAGTTTGGAACAGCTTCATAGGCTTTCTTGAGACAAAATAGAAATACATTCCTCTCTCTCGGGCTGTCGCACGGCATACCTAAGAACCTAGTATTTGTTTCTATTTCTCGTGGAGTTAATTTATTAATAGTGCTAATCAATAAATATTAAATCTTGCAATTGTAGCTTCACTCATTTTGCCCAGATCAATCTTTCAGGCGCAGTGTTTCCACTGGATTTTAAGCGCTCTTAGGCGCTTGTACACGTAAAGTATTTACTGTGTTCCCCCAATAAATACTAAAATGTATCGTGGTATTTATTGAACGGGTAACTACCTACTGATTAATGTCAATATTTAATAATGGATTTCGAGATTTCTTGATTCCGGACGATCCTTCGGAATGTGATAAATATTGAACGTCTAATCTCGTGTCAGTAGTGTCAGTACGCATAACACTAGCGAAGGAGGCGGTTTTTTTTTTAAATTATATTAAAAAATAAATTATTTAATTATTATTAAATTATATTTTTTGAAAATAATTTTCGCAATCATCCATTTCGCCATGTAGTTTCATTTCGGCCATTAAATTCAAATGGGTGTACCTTTCTCTTTGTAGGTACCAGTTTTTTGACCACCGTGTTCTTTTGACTTTTTTTTTAACCAATTGCAAAAAAAATAGCCACACATGCTTTAATTTTTAGAGGTATGTCCATTTTAACGTGTATTCAGCAAGAAAACGGACTAAATAGTGACGTAATAAATATTGAACGTATCTGGTGTATTAATCCATCAATAAATACAGACGTCTATCAATAAATACTGAACTGACAAATCGCAGTAAATACTTTACGTGTAACAGGCGCCCTACAGTTGGTATCATCTTCGAGGCAGATCCCAGAACTTTAAAGTAGACGTCAGGAATATTCGCTACTCCGATCTAAATCTTTGCGTTACTCAAGATTACATGCTATTTTATCTGGAGAAGAGTAAGTAGTCCCCTCCACAGTTTAACTAGACGCCCTAGTGATTGATTTTGTTTCAATATGATAGGCCAGCAGAACGCAGCTTAACCCTGATTCACACGGTGCGATTAAATTGAAGCAACAGTAAAAGTTGCACCGTCTAAAACAGTGTTTAGAATTTTATTGTATGCCACAGGTAAACCTTCATCGTGTAAATAGGGCCTAATTCATACAAACTTTCGACTTCTAACTTCAAACGAATTCGCGTGCCCTCATTGGATAAGAATGGCACAGTCTCGACCAATCAGGCTCGACACCTTACCTTGCGGTTGATGCGGTCGACCTGGCGGTTTTGGTTCTCGAGCTCGGAGCCCATATCGAGCGCCATGTTGCGGAGGTTTCCGATCATCGTGTTCACTTGGCCCATGTTCTCTTCCATCTCATCCTCGCGAGCGTCGTTTGTTATCCTGGATTGAACAAGCGGTTTAGGTTTTTGGATGATGTTGGTTGGTGGTAGATGGTCACTTGATTTGAGAATATAATAAATATATAGTCTTTCAAAACTAATGCTTTACCAAAATTTCTCGCCACAATCAGTGAGCTCATCATATTGAGTCACGATAAAGGCTTCAGGAAGTGTTTTGTATGGTATGTAATGAAGAGCTGGTTGATTCTTGAAGAAGCGCATAAAGCCTCTTAAATTAAACGCTTCTCGTGGCAAAAACGTAGGATGCTACTCTTGGGATATATCAGAAATCCCTTGGGACCAATCATAGCAAAAGTTGATTTAATTCGTGAGTACTTTCGACTCCTTCGGGCCCCTAGTAAGATTTCAATGATTTCGATTACAACTTTTATCTCTTACTTTTAGGACTTTTCAAAATAAGAAGCGATTTCCATAACATAAATACACGTAGTAAACATGAAATTGTGATACCCAAATTCAGCTTAACTAAAACTAGCAAGTCATTTCTTATAAACAGTATCCGCTTTTATAACAAGTTGCCAAAGTCGGTTACAGAACCTAGCGACGGAAAGTTCAAAACCCACATCAAACGTGTCCTTATCAAAAAAGCATATTATAAGATAAAAGACTACGTTGAAGACAAGGAAGTTTGGCAATAATTCCTTCTGCACATGTGGCTTCCCTGGTACCTCATAAACAACATAACTATGTCAATGTCTATTAACTGCTCCCAAATAACGATGTTTATTTAGAATTTTTAATTATTTTTTTACATACTTCCTTGACATAATCTTTTCATTATTTGACATTATTTACCTACAAATCGAATTCCAATTCTTTATTAGTGGCTTTTGTGGACATGATATTTATTCAGATATGTTACTGTAGTTGTAATTGCAATCGTGTCATTAATATTTTATATACTTAGATTATTTTCTATTTTGTGAATGTGAGAACGTTGTAGGCCTAGTAGAGTGTAGATTTGTTGGCACTTTTCTATTTTGTTAAGTACCTGGTAATTGTTGAAAGGCCTACACTGTCCTCCCATACCTATTATCACTGTTATTTAATAATATTGTAAAGCCAATTATTTTTAAAAGAGTAACCGTGGAGTTTCTTGCCGGCTCTTCTCCATAGGAAACGACTAATTGGAACCGTGCACCTAGCTTCTGACGTTTCATAAGAGCCCATGTAGGTTTATGTTAAATAAAATATTTTGATTTTGATTTATACTATGAAGAGCTAATTAAGGTGAAGCTAGTCAACGGCTCGAACTCAATGGTGGGCGTGGTCAAAATGCATGCTATTTCATACAACATCGTGTGCGAAAGGGACAGACACTGTGATGAGCAGTAAATAGCTAGTACGCGGACGGATACACACTCCCGTATAGTATACCAACGCTAATGACGCACACATGCGCGATTTCATTTTATGAACGGACCTTTGTGCGTATTGATATAATAACAAAACTACTTAATATATCTACTCAAAATAAAATTATTTGAACTTTTGAATAAATTATCTATGCTTATACGGTTTCTATTTTGCTATTTTCACACTACATAATCTATTTATTTACGCCCAAAGGTGCGTTGAAATGAGTGTTGAAATATAGAAGTTTTGACGCTCATAACTTCCTCAGCAATATTTATTTCCAATTCTGCTTCCATATAGCACTGGATAATGGCGATACAAATTGATATTATTTTTTGTTCTGAATGTACACCGTCAAACAGACGAGTAATCACCATACTGCATATAGAAAAACGACTAGTGTCCTTAAGAACAATCGAAAATGACGCGTAACGAAGGGCATGGCCCGACATTACGAGCCATTTCCAATTGTTCTGACGTTCGATTTGAAGATCCCAGGAGAAGATTTATTCACAGCTTCTGTTCAACAGATGAAAATAGCTGGAAGAAGAGGTCAGCTCACCTTCCTATATATCCGGCTTGTGGTCCTATGCCGTTGCGCTCGTCCATCACCCTCTGCGGCTGGTTGTTGACCACCTTGCCGTCGTCGTTGCCCTTCCACGTACCGTCGTCCTCCTTGAACGACGCACCCCTGGAATCATAGCACAACAGTTGTTAGTCTATGTCTCTTAGAAAATATGTACCCGTATCTGGAAGAATGACAGCTGAACCCATGCAAGAAGACCACACAAATCGACGCAGAAACAATATGGCAACACATTACTTTGACATATCCAACCCAGATGATGACTCGTCGTAGTAAGCTTTATGAGTATAAGAAGTTATGTATTACAGTGATTTGATTAGCAAAGAAAAATAAAATCAGAATATGGTTAATGGTTCGTTAAATCGTTTTCTGGTTAAATGTGCGAGCGCAGAAGCGATATTTTGGCGTGTTAATCAACATGTGGTACGCACTTGTTGCACGGCAGTACACAGATGCCGCAACACTTCTCCATGCCTGATAGATTCTTCTCTGCCTCGCGCATGTCCGCGTTGATCTGGTCCATTCCCTCCTCGATTCTGTCCAATTGCTCTGTTCACACACATCAACAAACGCTTTAGATCCGCCCTTGTCAGTTTACTTGCAGTTATGTGTCAAGCTCCTAGCTCTTTCCAATTATAATCGCGACTTTAATATTTTTGAATCTTTTGAAAAATTTAAATTTCGATTGTAAATTCTCAACGCTCTCGACAATAACCAGCGCTAAGTGTAAGACATGTATCTGGTAACAGTAGCTGAGTTTTATTCAACTAGTTATGTCCATGCAAGCTGCCAACCTACAGCAATTACTATGTCATGACATTTCAACGCTAATATTTAAGCATCTAATATTTATCTGAACAATTCTTTGTGGTGCTTGTGTTGTTAGGTATGTCTTACACTTGATCTGGTTAAAACTAATTCAAGAAATTATCATTTACCTTGGAATAAAATGATGTATGTGCTGACACTAAGTGATTACATTACCGTACTCGTAGTGACTAACAATTAGAAAACAGTTTCTAAATATCACTTATAAAAATCTAATCATGCAAATAAACAGCAATATTGAAGAAGACGTGCATAGCTGGATGCGTGACAAAAACTAAATAAAATAATTAATACGGTTTAACTGAATCAGATAATCTCATGGTCCCAGCTCACTTGGCGTGAGTGCTGAGGCGCACTGCGCACTGTTGCACTGAGCGCAGAGATCGTTTGATGCACTTTATTCACTAAGTTTAGTTATGATCATGACAAACAAGTTTTACCTTCAGTTTTTATCCGTTATAAATAAACTGTTAGCAGATTTTCAATCGTAACATATTTATTGTCATCAAGTCATTGCCATTCAACGAACTTTTATAAATTATCTGAACTGGCATTTCAGACAGAAGCTTTACTAAATTATGAGTGATGCAAAATAGTATGTTCTACTGGATGCTTACCGCCCTGTTCATCCAGCATGACCAGGGTTTTCATGCCCACCTCGTGACTCTACAACACAATAATGATGTCACTATAGCTCGCCAAACGAATGCGGTGAGGAGTCGGGCGCGGCGCGCGCGCAGGCCGCGTGACGCACAGAGCACAGGCGCTCAGGCCGCGCGGGCGTCGCAAACTCAAACCAACACAAACAAACTGATAACTAAACAGAAACAAAACATGGACATGAGCGCGGCAGGCCACAC
Organism: Dryobota labecula; assembly: GCA_947523025.1. Classification (NCBI taxonomy): domain Eukaryota; kingdom Metazoa; phylum Arthropoda; class Insecta; order Lepidoptera; family Noctuidae; genus Dryobota; species Dryobota labecula. Next base: position 12,327,781 of record OX383301.1, read on the forward strand.
CGGCCCGCCGCAGGGTGATCATGGGACAAAATAAAATCAACTTAGCAAATGAGCGTATCCATTAAGCCATTCCTAAATGAAACGTGAAAATAGCAAAGTATTGATTTATTGAAGAAGAAAAATGAACAAACTAATATGTAGTGCGGCGAGGGGCGGCCTCGCCGACAGACACAGACGTCGAGCTAACAGTTACAGACCTACAGCTAACATGAACAGTACGCTGCCAGCCATGGAGATGAGGCGATACCATACTATACGTCGAACAGACATCGTCAACGCGCATTCATTTAGTACCGCAGATTACGGAAGAGAACAGTAGATTCGGAAAGATAAATAAATATACCTATAAAAAGCGTATCGATCAAATATCAACGGAAGAACTAAACAGATTGCGCAGCTCATTCAAATTAAATCTTCAGCAAAAGATAGAGTAACAGTCTTTTGCGACAAGTAGCAACGAACGGCCATCGGGCTTATCTATTTACACTATATGTCAAGGTCATCCCCATCGAAACATAGATACACACGCAACATCGATCTCAGATAAGTCGTTAGTTAAGAGAAACGTCAAAGAAAAACAAAGAGATTAATTTTATTAACTGCACATTCAAACACAGACGTTCTCACGTTTCGACTACCCATGTGTCAGTTTAACTCTTACCGCCCTGGTGACTCAACATATGAAGCGCTTGCCCCCCGGCGTCCTCGCTCTATACATAAAATACAAATCAAAATAATATATCGTAGGAGAGAGTATCGGGGTGTGTGGGTGGGTGGGTGCGGTGCGCCGGAGTCGGTCGCACGGGCGCGCGTGAGCGTGGCGTGCAGCGGCGGCGTGACGCGTGACGCTACGGGCGTGGCGGAGGCGACGGCGTGCGTGCAGGTGCCGGGCGGGCAGCGCGCGCGCGCGGGCACGCGGCCGCGGGCGCGCGCGCTGTCCCGAGCCGCTAACACACACTACTCGATCCACAACGACATGCATGCAGTGAAGCTTGCAAGTAAAACCAGATTTAGTTTCATCTGTGCTCAGTTTCATATGATTTATGATATTTTGTGTGATGTCAAGAGTCGTGCGTTGAGGAGAAGCGTTTCGAATTTACTTTGCTCGTTCATTTAGATTCGTTTATGTGAATTCAGTAAAGTTGTTAATTTAGAGTCGAGTACGAACAATATCTGAAATGCAGAATGTATAAGGTATCGGTACGCCCGAATATATACGTTTGTTATGTCGAATCGTTCGGCCTGCCTGACGTCGTAGAAGATAGAGCTCGTTGTTAAGTTGTGCAAAGTGGTGTATATTATCTACATAACGAATAAATATACAAAGATGTGGGTTTTCCGTGATCATCTCCGTGTGTGAGTCTTACAATGTAAACGGTAATCTCAGAGGATGCCCGCACCTTTGCATTGTAATAGCAGTGACGTAATTTTAAATACATAATCAATGCGATACCCCCTTAAACTCTTCTACATCGGAGAGCCCATCTTCGGGTCGGCTGAAAACCCTACGATGCTCAACAAAGTTAGCGAAAAAGGATAAAATAGATAAAATTGTAAATAATGTAGTGTTGCAAATTTTGCAGATCACTCACCTCCCTGGTCGTCTAGAGCGACCAGAGTACGAATGCCGGCCTCCTTGCTCTACGCCGCAGAAACAAAAAGTCACAGAGCATGTTAGTTGTGAGGGGTACAGTAGAGTGAGTGGACAGTGGGTACGAGCCCGGCGGGGGCACGCGGCGAGCGTGTCGCGGCACTTGTACAGTCAGATGTAGCAGTTGTGTCACGCGGAAAACCCGTCCGCCACCGTGCCACCTCACAGCGAGCGAGTTATGTACAAGAGTGACGTGCGAGTCGTACGAGCTTGAAGTTATGACGACTGGTGCACGAGTGGCGGACGACGTTCTCCCCGGTGTTAAACTGTGTTGTTGAGAGTAATGCTGAGTCTGTACAGTGTCGTATATCATGTTATATTTCGCGCATACATTTGGCATATAAAATTAATAGTATAAAATAATATTTGCAACATATCGTGTTAATAATTAGGTACTTTCTATAAAAACTTTAAACCAAAAATAATCTAAACAATTAAGAAATCAAAAGTAAGACATAATGATGGAACAGTAATGTGGGTAATACTGATATTTTTGGTAAGGTTCATGTATATTGTGTGAGAGTCAGTAATAGGTGTAGCTCGATATATTTGTTGGAGTACAGTGGCAGGTACGGGGTGTGTTCACGCCCACATATTGACAGTAATGTGAATGTTCAAGAAGGCATGAAAATCATACAACATAATAGATGTACAGTCAACAACAGAGAGCAGCCACTACAACAGAGACCTAAGATACAGATCAACTAAAACAGGATAGAACGAACATCAACATACACTGATCACGATATTGAAAGGCAAGGTTCGCGAGATCAGATGGTGTTGGAACGTTTTCTTACAGAAATCATAAAGAAACACAGAGAACAATAATGTCATCTATGAAGAGTAGAAGTATCGTTACCAGACAGGAAGTTAAATAGTAATAGAAAGTGCGTTGAAACAGTGAGTCCGCCTCGGACGCGGATTCCTTCGTGAGGATCCGAGTAGTACACAAGGGTCTCAGTAGAAAGCAAGCCCAAGCACAATGGATTGACTATTTTTTTTTTTCAGACTCAAAAGCGCACGTATTTCGTTCAAATTACGTACTAAAAGGGGTACTAACTTTAGAGAAGTATTTAAACTAAATATGGGACTTGGATTCTATTGTGGACGATGATGGGCTTCATGCTTTGAAACCTAAAACAGCATTCGGGCGAATTACAGGAGCTGACGGTTAAACACTCGGCTTTGAGTTAATAATTTGCCTCTTTGACAAAAAACTGAAGGAGGCAATGTTCTAAGAATAACAATTTGTTAATTAACTGTCAGCGCCGAGGGCCAGTTCGCCCGAGAAGGTAAATACAATCACATAAAATGTACAGTTCACTACGAACAACACAAAGGGCTATAGAAGTCTAACATTTTCGGACACAGTAAAGGCACGGATCATGCAACACCCATATATGTATGGTTATAAATAACATATAATACTGATTACATATTATATATTATACTCAAATGTAGGGTTGAACATAAAATAAATAAGGATTTATGGCCGGATAACTACAATAGATATACATACACACATTTAGAAAAAGATAAAAATAAAATAATATTTAGCGACATCGAAACACAACAGCCAGGGTTAGCAGAGGCTGCGCCCTAGGGGGTGGGACGGGCGTCAGAGACCAAACCGAGCTTGGGGCTATCCAGACACTTCCGCTATACCCCTCACTCCCTCGCATCGAGAACACCTCTCTCACAGATGATCACAAATAATTCACATAATCGACAACAGAACTCAACATAATTGAACTATGGGGAAACTAATTTAATTTGAAACGCGTCTACGGATATACAAGACCGCACAGTTCTATTGGCTCAATTATTTCTATTTATAATAGATTATAGAACTTCCAGTATTGTTGCACGCTTGGAAAATTAATCGATCGTTCAAGATTAAACACACAGGTTATAAGATCACATTTGAGGACAGTTAATCATGAATGAAGTTGATATAAAAACAAACTCTTATTTTAATAAATTGAATGAATAAACATTAATTCTAAAGTTTTTATATCAAATTCATAACAATTTGGACTGGCATCAAGAGGGGAAACGATAAATAATATGACTAAAGTTAATTTTGGGAGGTATTCTCGAAATCACACACAGATCTCTCCCAATACATAATGTTAGCTCCAGAAATTAAGAGCATTAATTAGTAGGCTTCAAATACACAGTCATATCAAAAATAAGTTGTTATTAGTTGCATTCATTCTAAATATAGAATGTTAGTTGATGATGATATTTTCCCCTTATAAGTAATTAAATCTTAGTTAAATTAAAATAAGCGTAGAGATAACTCACCTCCTCGCATAGTTGCATCATTCGCCGTGTGGACTCCAGAGACTGAAATGTTACAACAAATTCAATTATTTACAAGTCACAATAAGATAGAAAACTTCACGAGGCTCTTATTTTCTTACAATTGTACAAGTTTGAACAAAGAAAACTTGTTTGCAGCAAATAGAACTTTAAAAAGTTTTAAGCAGAGAGCATTTTGTATGTCTCACTCGTTTTGCAACTATTTAAATCTTTTTATTTTCTTTGCTGATTTCGTAGAAACTCGTGCTTCTTTGGCAATGTGCTTAGTCCTGTCTTTACCAGAAATTTCCAGGTGAGATGTAGGGTCATCATTCTAGAATTTACATCGATTAGCAATAACAAAAAGTTAGATTATTACGGCAGCGGAATATTAGGCCACGATAGGTAAGCTCTGCCTGCAAAATTGTGCTTCCATCTTAAGATTGAAAGAGTGTTCCAGATTATACTTAATTAAATGTAAAAGATACTGACATCATCGGTGACTTGTCCGGCACGCAATTGCAGCTGCTCGAGCTCGCTGCGAGGCGCGCCATTTTCGGCGGGTGGCGCTGCTGAAGGCATCCTGAAACAATGCAAGTGACTTCTTAGTATACCTGATATTGAATGAAAAAAAACCAAGAAATAACATGTACAGTTTCTTCTCGTTTTATTACAGTTGGTTTTGCCTATATTTCTCCCTTTTCCTGAGAACATATAGGGACCGCGGCTCTGTGGCCATGAAGGTCTTAGGACTTAGGTAGTAGGACTTGATAATCGAAGAGTTCTCTTGCACAAATAACACTGCTGGTCCATTTGTTCCCAAAATCCCTGTAATAACCACAGATGTTCCATAGATTTTACCCAAAGATAATGATAAATTAAATATTAATGACGCCGAAAAAAACATGTCGAAAAATTATGTTGAAGAACCGCCGTTGAGCTTAGAAGCGGATAATTTAATTAAAAGTTTATCTGTTGGCACATAAAGCCGGGCTATGTAAAGAGCTGTTTAAAGTTACTCTACGTGACAGAACTCGGAATTACGAAGTCCGTAGAAGAACCAAAGTCTTCAACAATTTTCAAACTGAATTAGCAATTTGAAGTGGCAATGGGCGGATGCGTGTCTATATTGTTTGAAAAGCTATTGGAGGAGAATGGAGACGCGATCTGGAAAGCGGAGCGTGGGAAGGTTCTCACTAGGTGCAGATACTAGAGATGACGGATGGCCTAGTGAAGGTTGCGAACGCGTTAGATGCAAGGCTGACTTTTTAAGCATGGAGAGGCACCTATGTCCAGTAACCAGTGTCCAAGTTGATGTTCTACGGGTGGTTTGATATTTCTGGTGGAATTATTCGAGTATACTGAAGTAAAAAATGGGGCAGTGTTCAATTAAATTCAAGATCAGAGGAATCTCATACAAACATTAGAAAAAATTATGTGTTCAATTCACGACACAAAGGCTCTTGAAAAACTCATGTATGTAATTAACGTTGTTTACTACGGGCTTAACACTACAGATAGACGCTATTAACTGGCTAACGAAAATAGTAGCAAGTATTAAATCTGGGCTTGCAGTAATCTTACTAATAGCTTTATGTCCGTAGTCAGCCATCCTGTGTTACCTAACTTACGAGTACTATACGATGTAATACTAGTATAAATAACACCCCTTGAAAATGACCTTTGCAAAATGTAATTATTGTAACAAACGTGGAACCACTCCTACACATATCAATTTCAGTTTGATCTTAATAAACCTCAGTTCACCTGAACTACTAATTAAAATAGCTAAGTGGTTAGAATGCGTGGTAGTAAAATGTCGATGTGAGGCTGTATGACCTTTAAACCTACACGTCGATGATATTACGTAGCTTTGGACTTCAAACGACAACCCCTTTTCGAGAGAGACTCGTGGCAGAAATAACAATCCCACCAAAAAAAAAATCATGTAAAATGTTGCCAAGACGAGACCATATGGCTCGCATTGTCAAAAAGTTATCAGGGCCTCAAGTCTGCTATTACAATAGTGTCAGAATGGTCTCTTAATTGTGAGTTTTTGACAGATTTGCCATACAAACACTGTCAAATACTCACAATGGCGAGACCATTCTGACACTATTGTAATAGCAGACTTGAGGCCCTGATTTTATGTAGAGCCAAGCTTAACTCTCCACGACATAACTCTACAAGCCCTAACATCACAAACTCTACACCTTAGTTGAAATTTGTGGCTTGGCCGTTTCGTTACCGTCACATGGGCATAAAGTAAAAAAAATATTCACTGTTCATTACGTTTCTGTTATACAATAGTTCTTGTAGTAGCGTATATAGCGATAAATTATATAACGTATTATAATTAATTATATTGTATATAGCGTCACATGGGCGTAAGGTGAATAATTTATTCACTGTTAATTACTTTTCTGTTTTACAATAGATCTTGTAGTAACGAAACTAAAAATCCTGAAATATGTATTTTATTATTTATAACAAGGAGTCCTTAATTTTCAGACTTCATCAAATAAAAATTTGCGGAAGTCTCATACAAACTTCCATCCCCTAGTTTAAGGGGGGGGGGGGGGGGTAAAAGTTTCAAGTTTTAGACATTTTTTGTTGTTTGTGTACTAATACTAGATTACATACCAAATTTCAGCTTTCTAGGACTTAAGCCCCTAAGAATTTTGATGATCATTAGTAAGTGACGAAATCGGGGTTTTTTTAGATATCAATAAAATCTAAAGTATACGAGCTATGCAATTGAAACTTTATATGTTTAATAACTCTACTATTGACATCATATCCCGAGAATTTTGTTTAACTGGTACAATCCAAACCCAAGATATGAGGGTTCAAAAAAACGACGAAGCGCTTCGAGAAAAGATACGTAGTGCCCTATGCTCTTAGCTTGGCTTGTCTTAGCGGGGGCACTACCGGTCCCCCCAAATACAACTATCTTTTCCATTTTCATTAAAATGCGAAGCACGATGATATCATATGCATAGAAAATGGCGCTCGATGGTCGAGATCAGGATTATCCTTTGTTCTTGCTCACGTAATATTAACAAGTAACATTTCATGACTAATATTAACAAAAACCAAGGTCCGGATTTGCCGACAAATCTGAAACATTTTCAGAAGAGTCCAATTAAGATGTAATTTAAGATACGAGCGAGGGATGATCACGAAGAATAATATGAAGTAATAGGCCGATTGATAGATAATGAACCGTGAGAAATTAACGAGTTTACGACATTTACGACACTTGGGTGTCACTTGCGCCACCCACAGACGTTAATTAGAGCAGATTTAGCCGTTAATTCCCAGCGTGTTTTATCGATACATAAAAACATCGGCGCGGCTCACACACGCCGACCTTTATGTTCTAATGTTTAGCACCGAAGGCTCCACGGACTGCTCATAATCTGCTTCTCTTTAATAACTTCGTCCAAAAGTTTATTAAATAAGTTCACACTCTTAAAAGCTGTAAAATTCATGACAGCGATATTCCCTTAAGACAGCTGAAGGAGCTTTGTTGAAATTATATTGCTAAATTAATTGTTTTCAGTGCCCTGATTCGACACTGAAATTGCAATTCAAGGAAGGAAAGCCATTCAAAATTGGCGTTGCCTAAATTTCTTCAAATTAAACAAAATATTTTCATATAAATCAAAAAGCCTCGTATGATTCACTTATTGGAATACGTGAATCATACGAGGCCTTTTGATTTTACGTGATGCTAGTGAAAGTTTAGAAGATATTAGACCGCAGAGCATTACGTTATCAAGTTATTTTTAGCCAGGGTTTAGTACAAGGCGGCGACGCGACAGTTGGCAAATGCCGTATATAGTGTAGATATAAAAGCAGGAGACCCTCGGGTGGCAAGGCTAAAACGCCGCGAACAAAGGGCGGGGACCCCAATCTCACACGTACCGCCTCATCTAAGCTAGGATTGTTTACAGACAGGGATTTGGGACAGGAGTCACTTGAAAAAAAAACAGGCTTGTTTTTCAACCTTCTCGTAAAGTTAAGCATTTATGTTCTGCTCCATTTAACTGGATTTATTTAACTTTATTTTCACCCTGTAACTCCCAACTCCAACATTGACGTACGCGTTATAACTTTTTAATGAGTTTAGAGAGACGAGCTCGTGGCTAAGTAATAACACAGCCGCACGGATCAGGTTAAGCTATGCTTGCCGGGGTTGGTCCGTGGATGGTTGACCATATTTACATACCGAGACTATGGCCGAGATACCGATATAGTGCCCCGGAAAGCACGTTAAGCCATTGGTCCCGGCTGTCATTCGTGGATCTTTGACAGTCGTTACGGGTCGTAAGAAGCCTGAAAGTCTGACAATCAGTCTTACCAAGGGGTATCGTATTCAGCTGAATCCAGTTAGATCTGAAGCCGACCTCAACATAGTTGGAAAAGGCTAGGCAGATGATGAGCTTAGAGAACAGAGATATTATGTACGTTTGTGCTTTGAATGTTTTAGCTGGAGTAACACAGTACATTTGTGTACGAGAAAATTGTTTCTTTAAAGGATGTATGACTATTTTTTTTTTTTGTTTCAGGATGGGAAATCATCAAATGACCCCTCCCGCTCTGGGTGGAGCGGAAGGGAGTGTCAGACTCTTACTGACTAAAACCCACCCGTGTTCCTTCCTTAGCCCTTTATGTTCCAGGGCAGCGGTACCCCTTTCGGACAATCCCGCTGACCATGTATGACTATACGGTAAAGTCAATGCTCCCAAAACAGCTGAATACTGAATTGTTAATGAGTGATTTGAACCGGAGCTCTATTCTTGGTTTTCGCAGCACGAGGTCCAAAAGCACTTTTTAAGCCGGCTTTGTTGAAATGAATTCAATCGTTCTTTAATAAATGGTTGAACAGCGGGGTAATTGCGTAACACACAGTAGCAATGGGTTTCATTTTGACAATCCAACAACATCCATTGCGTTATTTACATTGTTGAACAGACAAATTTTCGAACATATGAAGCAATGGATTAGCAATATCCTTCAAAATCATTTAGATTGTGATCGATAATGTGTTACTCAATTAGGGTGCTAGTTGGTCTGAAACAGTTTTCGACACGTAAGTTTTGTACCTACTTAGTTAATAAATAACGACACATTGCAATCGCTGAACTTGGGCCACGTTCAAGTTACGGCAAGTTGGCAATGTGCCGACACGAGGCAGAACGACCCACTTCTGTCGTGACAACTACGACTGTAGGCTGGTAAGTGATAAATTGGTGCTTTAATAGATATAATTCACTGATATTGCTGGTATCCTTCGGATTACAGGCCATAATTGAAAGGGGAAGCCGATCTTAGTACTAATATTAACATAATTAGGAAAAACTAAAATTTTATCAGCCTAGGATAATTCGACGTAGTTAAGCAGATAGTACTCGACCAACATTGTGGTCAGGGATGTTGAGTTGTATATACCAAAGAGGTCCTAAAGATTACCGGAAGGTACCCAGCTACACGTGGGTTGGTTCCCAACATTAAAAAATCAACCTTCTCTGTGTAGAGTCACGGATCTTTTTTGCTGAGTGAAAGAAAGAACCGTTAGGACCTCTTTGGTATATAGTACCTACCTTGGTTGAGACCTTTCTGTTCAACTACGTCCAATTTAGGAACAGTTACATGTGGTGCTATAAATCACTAACCGATGATAGTACTCCAGGAGCAGAGGTCACTGACTAATTTAAAAAAAGATTCAACGCTAAATTAAATTAGAACGTAATTTGGCAGAGGCTATCTAGCAGTTAATTGGGAGGCTGAATTGATACAACTTTGATTTTTATAAGAAAATACTTTTTAGATCATGCTTACAGCCCGATTATCGTTTGGAAGCAAGTTGTTGGTTGATGTTAAATACTCGAAATATTTTCAACCGTCCGCATACTAAAACCCTTATTCCTAACTAACACATATCGAGAATATTCTACTAATCCTACTAATATTATAAATGAGAAAGTTTGTGAGAATGGATGGATGGATGTTTGTTACTCCATTACGACAAAATGGCAGAACGGATTTGGATGAAATTTGGCACACAGATAGTTTATAACCTGGATTAACACATAGGATAGTTTTTATCCCGATATTCCCACGGAATCGAGACTTATGCGGGTGAAACCGCGGGGCGCAGCTAGTATGATAGTATAGCCAGCCTCGTTCGTTATAATCCCAAGCGTCGTTGCTTCGTAGCTAAGAGCTGTCGTTAGTTATAATTACTGTGGTTACTTTACTCGTTAGGGCGTGTTTGTGTATACAGAGAATACACATTCAGAATTGGGCTATTAAATGTAATAGCTGGTCACTTAACTCGTATTTAGAGCCGCTCAACAACCTTCAGAGCAAAGACTTAACACGAACCGAAGCAACACCAAAAAGTCCGAGACGTCGATAGTTTCGAGTAGTTCGGAATCGAAATGTTTGTTCTATCTCTGTCTCACTATCTCCCAGCATTTATTACGAACCTTTAATAAAACGTAACAAGAACACGATACACATTTCCATGCAGAGTATGCTCAAGAACAAAACAATAGAATACCGTAGTGAGCCTTTACGTGAGCATAGCGTGCCGAGCGGTACCGACCTTAGAATTTTAATGATAGCCGTAGTTAACCCTGCACAGGTTACCTGCGGGACCATTGTCGCCTGTTTATTCATTAAACTGTCTCCGCCTGGTACCTAGTACCTGCCCGCATCATATACTTATCTTAACGGCCATATTTCGAAGTGATATCGTCTGGTTTTGTGCTCCGTGGATATTGTGCTGCAAAACATTTGTCAGAGGGGATGAGAGGCTTCGCTTTGGTCTGGTATTTTGACAAGTTCAAATACACCATGAAAAGCTCAGTCTATCATATTGATTGAATAGTTAGTTTAATTATTTATTAAAACTGTGTGCACAAGAAAAAATACCTGAGACATTTTCTACCAGTCAATCTTAGGGTGATGCAGAGAGGAAACATGTAAACGCACCCACGATACAGGAGAAATTCCTAGTGTGTGCAACGTTAAAAAAAAAAAAAAAACCACGAGCTAACAGGATTGCAGAATGCTACTAAGAAGATGAAGCAAGTGATAATAAATCATTTCATGCAACAGTACTTCAAACATTAAAACAAGAACTTAATTAATTGATTACAATATTGGTTGATTCACCTTGATAGCAATCGTGATTACGAGTAAGTACTTCAACTTCGTTCTTGCTCACTGCTGCATTCAACAAAGCATTAGGTCATAATGTTGGTTGATTTGGCAGAGGCTATCTAGCAGTTAATTGGGAGGCTGAATTGATACAACTTTGATTTTTATAAGAAAATACTTTTTAGATCATGCTTACAGCCCGATTATCGTTTGGAAGCAAGTTGTTGGTTGATGTTAAATACTCGAAATATTTTCAACCGTCCGCATACTAAAACCCTTATTCCTAACTAACACATATCGAGAATATTCTACTAATCCTACTAATATTATAAATGAGAAAGTTTGTGAGAATGGATGGATGGATGTTTGTTACTCCATTACGACAAAATGGATTAAGAATCACGATTTGCCGCAGACTCAGATGAATCAGTACAATTAGCTTTGTAAACACAAGTTCTGATATCAGAGCTATTTCTGTAGTACCTGCTCAGTTCACCTCATGTTTTAGTAATGAGAGATATTTATAAAATATGGTGGTCAAAGTTGCATTTCGACACGTACTGTCAATGCAACTGCGGAATTATTCGAGTTTCATCAATAACTTTGATATAAAGCGTAGCCAATCGTGTTATCGCGTAGTAAATTCTGGCTACGTTCACTAAATCCTTGTCTGAAAATAATGTTTTGTCACGAATCTAACATCGTGAGATAAAAGGATTTCCAAGTCTTTGATGATCGTTTGGAGATGTCCTATAGTATTGTAAGATGACAATAGATCCTGCAAAAGGCCGAGGTTACTTAGGACCCTACTTTTTCGGAAAATAATTGCAATTAAATGCATTCTTTATTTCGGGATTATTACAGTTCTGATTTATACAATTATTTCGCATATTGGCTTGTCCTTGATGCAGAGGTCAGGTCAGAGCGCGTGATTCATGCATCTCATCTGCTTCATGACATTGCCAGTTATCGTTCGGTACAGACGGTATCCCCACCCCCTCTTCAGTGACGTCGGAACAATAAATTACTTTCATACGCATGAACTATACGGGTTTGAATCAAAAATAATTTTTTTCTAGCGTTATAAAAACATTTCTTATTGTAATTTATGGAAGGATTCTTCGCTCAGATATATTTCAGCTACAACCGTCAGGTCCCAAAAGTGCGGGTAGCAGTAATCTTAGTATTTGCGGAGATAGAAGCCGACGACGGAGCACGTCCGCGGAGCCGCGTGGAAAATCAATAAACGCGCGCAACTCCCCCGGAGCCGCTACCGACCCCTGCCGCCGCCACCACGCTTTATTGCAACTTTTCACTTGTTTACGCATCAAGGAACTTATAACAAGAAACTAAAAAGTCGAAGGCGGGATGAGTTGAACAAAATAGATAAAAATGGTGATCATTCTTGAAAGTTAGAAAGTTATAGGAAGAAGTTATGTGAAGACTTTTCTAGCTGTGGCTGCAACTGTTTGAAGTCTGAATCCAAACCCATTATAATTATTCTGACTACCTAAGCACTACTACACGAAATAAATAAAATCTAAAAATACATTATAATCTGCTTCCTTAGTCACTTGTGAGTTCCTCTTCATTTGTAAAATGATGTTAAATAAAGTAACTGCAGCTATTTGCGTAATCCCCAACTCGCGAAGGGTTTACAAGAGACGATAAATTCTTAATTGGGTTCGTGGTTAACTGCTTAGTCTAGCTAACGAGATTATAACGCATGCATAAAACATGCGTTGTACAATATTAAATTACTAGACTTTCATCATAAGTTGTTTAAATAGTTAGAGGTTGTTTGAATGATAAGAAATGCTGTTCAGAAAATGTCTAGAAAAGAAAAAAGGAAAGATTATGGGATAAATATGAATGGCTGTGAAGACCGAAGAATTGATGGATGGATTGTGTGTAGTCATGGGTCGAGAGAATGTTCTCCGATCGAGAATATTCTGCAATATTCTTTTCGACGGAGAATTTACGAGAATTTAAAATTGGAAGTAAAGTTGCTTAATTTTAATCCAATATATTTTGATTACAAGGTCTAAAATCAACTTCTTTTGTTGTTATTTAATTATTTTATACTTTACTCGAAAAAAGGTTACTGGTTGTGTGTAGTGAATGTAGTGATGGGTCGAGAGAATGTTCTCCGATCGAGAATATTCTGCAATATTCTTTTCGACGGAGAATTTACGAGAATTTAAAATTGGAAGTAAAGTTGCTTAATTTTAATCCAATATATTTTGATTACAAGGTCTAAAATCAACTTCTTTTGTTGTTATTTAATTATTTTATACTTTACTCTAAAAAGGTTACTGGTTGTGTGTAGTGAATGTAGTAATGGGTCGAGAGAATGTTCTCCGATCGAGAATATTCTGCAATATTCTTTTCGACGGAGAATTTACGAGAATTTAAAATTTGAAGTTTAGTTGCTTAATTTTAATCCAATATATTTTGATTACAAGGTCTAAAATCAACTTCTTTTGTTGTTATTTAATTATTTTATACTTTACTCGAAAAAAGGTTACTGGTTGTGTGTAGTGAATGTAGTGATGGGTCGAGAGAATGTTCTCTGATCGAGAATATTCTGCAATATTCTTTTCGACGGAGAATTTACGAGAATTTAAAATTTGAAGTTTAGTTGCTTAATTTTAATCCAATATATTTTGATTTCAAGGTCTAAAATCAACTTCTTTTGTTGTTATTTAATTATTTTATACTTTACTCGATAAAAGGTTACTCTATGAGGTTTCAGAGTGGAAATTGCTAATATTGCTTTAGTTATGTAATGGTGCCGATTCTCTTGAACACCGAACTAAACTATCACTAAAAGTCCTTACTTTTGACTATGAGAATCTTAAAGCTATTCTGCAAAGAAAATTCTCTTAATTTTGTTGGCTTTGTAAGGTTGTACTTGTTTGCCCTACCCCATGAATTTTTTTAGAGCCGGAGGCGCGCAGGAGGGGTGCAGTCTCGAAGTGTTTTATATGGAATTTTTCACTTTATGTATGGAAAATAAGAAAAAAAAATACCTACATATTGAGTTTTAGGGGGTTTATGGGTCACATAAAGGGGTCGAAATGTTCATTACTTTTGCGATAGGACGCACCATTTTCGAGATAAAAGCAAAAGAAAAGAGAAAAAAGATACAGTATACTGTTTTTGCACCTGAAGTCGGTGTTGGTGTGAATTTTAGTTACTAATTTTATTCCACACCTTTTAAATCGCGATTAAAAATAGATAAAACCTTAATTATAGGTGAAAATCGTCAAATTCTGAATAGCCTATTTGCCATTTTCACTAAATTAAAAACTCAGTGCCATCTTAGTGCTGTCAAACTAAAATATAGTTAGTTTGTGTCACTTTAGTTAATTTCAGAATAGGAAATCATCGTTTGACAGGAATAAACTAAATTTTGGTGATTTTTAGTCTAGTTTAGAGAATTTTGTGACAAGAGAATCGGCACCAATATCAGAGATTTTATTTGACCACTTCGTCGGCGTGCGTGATTAATATGTATATCCATATCAAATTACAGCTTTCTAGTATTAAGAGTCTGTGAGATAAGGCGCGGACGGACAGACAGACAGACGGACAGACAGACGGAATGACGGACAGACTCATAATTACTCATAAAGTTTGTTTTAGTGCAGAAATCATAATTTAACATTAATACCATACGAATACGAATTTATGAGAATTTTCTCGGGAATATTCTCCCTCAGGAGAATTTACTGAAAATGTATGTTGTAGAGTCGATTATTTTGACGTAAATTACGTAAAACGTTTAAATGCACTCAAAACTATTACTCTAAAAATATATTTATACAATAATGTCATCCAATTTTTAAATTCTCGTAAATTCCCTTCCAAAAGAATATTCTGGAGAACTTAACAGCAAAGTTCTCGTAAGGAGAATATTCTCGGGAATTTACCGTCACTAATTGTGTGTGGGGATGTGGCTAGAACGGGGGTGAACATTGAGATGACGGCTTAGATATATCGAGGAAAAAGACATGCTGCGCCAACCCCAAATAAATTGGGATACGAATAGGAGGATGATGGGAAAGATCAAATCTGTCTTCGAGTTTGTTTTATATCACATAAGTAACTAATGATCAACCCACAATCTCGCGCCCTTGAACACACTCCTGTCGTAAACCGCTACACTAAACGGTCTTGTGGGAATATTGCTATAATTACCAAAATCGGCATACCGGTTAGTATTAGCAGTATATTGTTGTTAGTGCTGAGATTGCTACGAGACATCTTGACTCCCTAATCGTTCTAACGACCCTCAAGAGAAGGGGTGCTTCCTGAGTACGAATTTTCACATCTGTTTTGCTTGAATAAAATTCCATCCTTGTATTTTCAATCTTTTAGTTTCCTCTTAACCTTTGACATTTAGAATAACACGTGTGTTCGCGAACATTACATTTACCACGACCTCACCTTAGGGCGAGCCTGGGCCCATTTCAAAAATATTAACCCTCGTTATAACTACGATGGCGCCGGTGACGTCACACACGATTCATTATAATAGATAAACTTTGGAATTTAATTTGGGCTGAGGATGTTGGCGATGTTGCGGTCCATTCCAAAGAGCTGACGCAAACATTTGTTTTAGTGTTCGGTTTTGTGAGTCAAGGGCCTGAGTTTTAGAATTCAGATGTATTTATGGGATCATTAATTATCATGAACTGATTTTTATTGAATTACATTATTTGGAGAACCAATGAAAATAATGAGCTTCGCCTTTGGAGGAACTGCTCTTTAAGATAATAATGTTTTTATGGCACCGTAAAGTTAAAAGGTTAGATTAAGAATTCTAATTGATAATAAACCTTAATATGTTAGCATTACAGAAGGAATTGTGCATGGCATGAAGACAAATCTGAACCCTGATGAGCGATGACGGCAAAATAAACATTTGTACGGCTTTGGACAAACGATGTCATTTACTTTTTCTTTTATATTTATTTGTCTAGCGCTATTCTTAGACTCAATAAAAGGTCCTTATAAAAATGATACTGTAGATGCGGTAGGTCATATTGCCAGTCAACTTGTAAAGCCTACGACTGACGGAGCCAAGCAATAACCCATTATTACTATTTATGTGGTTCTCACACCAATTAGTTTACTTCAGTGCGGTTCTGCCCCATAGCACATGAATTATTTATAAGTTTTATTTTTATATTTAGTATTTTCTTTCTTTGTTATAGAAGTTTATCGAAGCTGTTCCCTATAATAGGACAGATTCAGCGAAAGAGCTTGCCTGTAATTACTGGGTAAATTTTCCTTCGTTTTCATCCCCACGAGGCCACGAGATATTCTAGGAAGCATTAACTGAAATGCTAGCGGGCAGGTATTGTTTTCTTTTTATAAAATTGTTCGCCAAATAGGCGAATTTATTTCACAATTTTTCATGTCAAGGGTGCCCAGGTTGTGTTTTCATCTTCGATCACAGGTTCCAATTTGATTCAAGGTGTTGCAACCTTATACCTTTCATGCCCAGCAGACTACCATTTGTTCAATGTTCATTACAAAGGCCTCAACATATCATAGCCAGCGCTAATACAGCAATTTCACGCCATGAAGGTTTTCCATTTCCCCCCGTTCGTCGCAAAGCTGGTGAGAATAGACTATACATTTGGTTGTATCGCGTAATCTCCGTCGATTCAGAGCGCGAAGTGAGCCGGGTCCGGCAGCACTTTGAAAGAAACGTGATATGGCGCATTATGGTTTCAAATTGCTGAACGAGATCAATTGCAAGCCTGGACACTTTGAAACTGGGTCGGTAGCAAGGTAGCTCTAATGAAAACAAAGGTGCCTGTAGAAAGTTATATTACATTAGTTTCATAAAGTTTCATTATTCACCAACGTTGAGTTAGGCCTGTGGGCGTCGCAGTTGCAGCTGTCCAACGATGTCATTTAATCCAGTGAAATTGTGGCGCTATAACTGTTATCTATTATGTGGTATTGGTAGTCATCCCACTGTTTTTGCCACGATTACCTATGTGTGAAATATTGGCTATTGATCTCTTACATGGTGTCTTTCATAATCTCAAGAAAAATCAAGCCTAGCGTGGAGGCTCAGTTCAGCCGCCTATGCCGCGCCGTCAGGAAAGTACTACATTACACTGACGTTGATACAGCTCGGTATTATATACGTTAGCGTTAAGGCTCGTACAGAGTAGTGCGATATCGCGGGCGCGACGCGACACTAGCAGCACAATTTCTTTGTCGCTGCCTGTTGCGCCCGCGACATCGCGCGAGTCCGTACGAGCCTTTAGGTCCTACGGTATTCTGCTGTGGGACAAAGCCGCTGTTATTCAAAATATATTAGGTGTTCGAGATTTATCAGCTATTGTAGGTGCCAGAGTATCTCTGAGATATTTTTTTAAAGATATTGGTATTCTCACAATTCGCCAACATCTTTATATATTACGCAAAATATTCATATTAAAAACAGTGATATTCACAATGTTAGCCCTAGAAATAAGGACAAACTACGTGCTCCCTTTCACCGGCTTCAGAAGTTTTATAACTCATTATGTTGGGCTTGGTATAAATAACCTTTTATAACAAGCTACCCTCTGCTTTGCTAGACTTGCGTTTTAATACGTTTAAAGCTAAAATAAAATTCAACCTATGTTGAAAGGCATACTATTCCATCAACGACTACTTAAACGATAAGAATAAGTTCATTGCTGTGACCAAAGACACTGTTTATATTCTTTCTCCAGAATTAGCTTACCTACTGACAGGTTAAATAAGTTCATAATGTAATTGTTTATTTGACTGAATAAGTCAATTTATTTGAATTATTTTCATTTATTATTGACATGATCAACTCATTATAATGTTTTTTTTTTTGTGTTGTATTGCAATATGTGGTTAGCTAGCGACTTCGACAATTGATCATATTATTCTTACTTGAGCAACCGGCAGCAAGTTCGTCATGCTCCCTTAGATGTCACTGTTTGCGGTAGCGTCGGGGGTCGGGTTGCCTCCTTCTCTCAAATATCGCGAGGGGGGTAATGGCTGATCTTTGCGTTATGCTCGTGAACGGATGCTGCTTGTGGTGACTGGTCGTCTTGCTGACCATGACTTGTTATTGTTATTAGTAATTAACTGTTTATTATGATGGTCCTTGTTTATTATTTGTGACTTTGAATTAAGTACAGCTATTTGAACATATTCCGGCATTGCACATGTAAGCGAGCACGCCCTTTATGCCCTGTATTTATTTAAAGAATACGTTTTGTTTACATTTTTTGCTTGAGTATAATTTTCATTGTATTTGTTGGTATATTGGCGTGTGCTAGCTGACATATTATGGCAAATAATTTGATTTAAGGTTTTGTGTTTTGTAATGTTATACTTTGCATGCCTACTATTGTACCTATATACTCAAGTTTTTCCAACTGAACACGACTGTGCTGCTGGGGAGTTTGTTGCGCCATTTCTTCTTCCCAGCGGTGGACAGTCTAATGTAATTTTGAAATTCCAAAAGTGCTGATTCTCAATCTAAGTCTTTGAATAAACGATTTTTGATTTGATTTGATTTGACTCTCAATTAAATTTTTCTTAAATCTGTGTCTTTAAAAATCTCATAGACTTTAGTGTTACTGCTCTGTTTAAATTCTGTCTGTTTCATATTTGGTTAAGCTATTGTTGGAATTCTCCAACCCAATTACATTTTATATCTCTTGTCTGTGGATTATTTGATCGGTGCAGATATGTCCAACTTCCTTATTAAATCGTTGATGATAGGTGCTGCTTGCTTGCGTTGAGCTTAACCGTGGCCTTTATTTGATCAATACGAAAACGAGATAATTATATGAGTGTCGCATTTCATTATTTTCTGTTTTGTGTTGATTCCGGCGTGAGACAGGGTCCCGTTTTGAAAGGCTCCAGCTTCTCATAAAGTAGTCGACATTGAACACAAATGGAGGATTGTGTACCCTCCTACCAAAGAACTGCTTTATCGGAGGTCACACGTATTTTTTTTTATGATGTAGGATTGTTAAAGACAGCGATGATTGTAGATAGATATATAGATAGAAAACTCTTTATTATGTACACCATAAAAATTACAGATATAAATGTAGAACTGTTACATATGGTGTCACAATGACCACATTGAAGGTTCTCTTACAGTTAGCGTTAATTCATGCACGTTTCTGACGTAACATTTCACGCTCAGTTTCAGTTAGGTATCAACTGAATATGGACAAAGCGGAAGCGACGATCGAGGAGTTAATCCCCACATAAATCCATTTAGGTTGCACGGCCCGGCTGTTTCAGTCCATCGGCGGAGGTATAATATTACATGACATATTCATGACGGTTCGAATAACCGATAGCGTGTTAGCGTTGAGTCTCTATTGATGATATGATATGGATGTAATTTTCGTGCATTAACAGTATTAGATTTTAATATCGGGATCAGAAATGTATCTACCACTGTTGACTATACTAAGATTTTCCTTTTTTTTTACTACTCATTGGGCCTGCTCTTCAACTGGATCTCGCCTGATGGAAGGCAATGGATGAGGTTTATGATGGAACGAGCGTGCCCAGAAGATGCCTGTTCACTCTTGCTTTGAAGGCAGACGGGTTATATGTGGAAGGGAACACAGACATTGGTAGAGAGTTCTATCCTTTGGCTGTGCGCATAATAAATGTGGAGAAGCGCTGAGTACGACTGGACGGGATAACAACCAAGTGCTTTGGTAAAATTCTGATATCACAGACCGACGGTGATGCTTATTCTTATTAGGTACTTATTATTATAAAATGAGAAAGTAAGTTTCCTTTTATCATGATTACACGTGTCGTATCTTCGTGAAAGTGGACACGAGATCGAGTCTGTGCGGCATCAGAGACGGCGGTGCAAGCGAGCAAAGCCGTGGTAAAAAGGTTCTCACTTTATCTGTTACTAAAATTACTTTAGATCCAGTCTAAAAAAAGGTGTTTTTCAATTACTAAATTTCATTTAAAAAAAAAAAAAAAAAATCTGTGGGGTATTCTTGCATAATTTTAATTTTATTGCAGCACTTAAAGCTAGCACACACTAGATTGGCCAGAGTTGAGAGCATGATGGAGGTGTCAAAGTCTATAATAATCTAATGAAGTTTCTCAACTTCATTAAATTATTATAGACTTTTGGGGCTATCCTCATACCTTTCACTAATTATATTCTAGTCAACTACAAATAAGATTAGCATGCTGTTCAGGCCAAAGAACCTAAGGTTAGAAAGATTATAGCCAACTCAACAATGTTTTTGTATTGTGCAAACATTAACTGGCACTGTTTTCTTCCTCATTAACTGAACATGGAAGTTATAACCGCTGTGAGTCACGATCATCAGTCATCAAAGAGATTACACATCACAATATTGGATTATTATCGGTGTTCAGAAGGAAGTCGCACAAATAGGGACAATTATTATTAAGCAATGAACAAATTAGTATGGGCAAACATTATTTTGAGTCCACTACATTTTGGAGCAAATCACTTTGTTCACCAAAATTCAAACCAAACATTTATTAACATTATTTTTACCTAAAAGTTTCTATCCTCAACTGAATCATCAATTAATTTTAAATTGGGATATCATTTACAAATAAATTCATAAATGAGCTTAAAGTACCGTACTGATTACCTAATATTTGATTATTTATTAAATATAATATCTTACTGTAATTATTGAAGTTTATTTTGAAAGTGCATAGGTTCCATGTTGGAGCTAACAAAGGCCATGTCTTAACTTGCAAATTAGGAAGTAATTTTCTCTTTGATGCAGTTTGCACTGAACGAGGCGGCTAATCATTTTCACATAGAGCACATATTTTCTACTTCTAACACACTAATTGATGTTTCTTGTTGTATTATGTGTCCTGATAATGCATATTTTATGCTAATCATCCAGGCATCAAAGTATAAATGCCACACTTGACTGGAATTTCTGTGTTATTATGGAGAATAGGTATAGTACTTGTTTAGAGATTGCTTATTTATCTGATGACGCAGACAAATTGCCAAAACGAAATTGATAAAATAACAATTGGAAGTATGTTAACGTCAGAGATATCCGCCCATGACATCATCAAACAAGTTAGCAGTAAAATTAGGACTCTTTTTTTACATGGCTTTGTGAAAACAATAAGACCGGCGTGATATTCTAAAAATACATTATGATATGAGTTCATTAACATCTCATAAATGGGATACATTGTGCTGTACCAGTAAACTAAACAGATATTATTCCCAAAGTGGATTTTATAACGCAACAATAGAAAAATGATATTTTACTTATTACTCTATACACTTACCTGTAAGTTTAATGTTTATTAGCACCTAAATAAAACAAATGCGCCCGAAGACACTTAGCACACCCACTAGGCACCAAAATACAGCACAAGACGAAATGAAAAGGTTTTCGCACTGACAGCTCGTTCGCTGCTGGTCGATCGACTCGGTGAGGTTAGCCACGAAATGCGCAATGCTTTGACTATGCGCATTGACCCCCACTGTAAAATGTCATGCGCGTTTAATTAGAGTTATATGAAATATCATTAAATAAATTCCAATTTACCTCCTGCAGACTTTAATTTATAAACAACAAAAATACAAATAAACAAGACTGTTATTGTGGAAAATGAGCGCCATCTGTTACGGAGTAGCGAAAATAATTCAGTTACGAAAAGCGATATTAGTTAACTAGATGGCGCTGATTACCATTTCATTTAATAATGTCTCATTCATTGTTTTAGTACAACCAGTATGAATGACCACGAGTACTTAAGACAGAATTGATTGTTTTGTGTGGCAATAAGCCGGTCACTGTCCGCGAAGCAGAGGTAATTTTTTAACAATCGCCATGACTTTTAGTGAGATTACGGGATAGAGAAAGGCTTCAGAGTTAGGGAGCAGTTCCAGTTCAAAATTCTTATTACCTACTACAACAATTTATTACAACACGCTATCTACTGCCTATTATTCAAGGTCATCTAAAAGTGCCTTATCAATAATTTTAAAGTAAAATCATTCTTATTCATAGACTCAATTAAAGAGATTATATGCATAATACCAAAAGCCGTCAAATGGATGTTATAAAATTAAATAAGCTTTATTGATAAACTGCGGTTGTAGTAAAATTTTCTTTGAAATTATTCCTACTTAGTTGCAATAATATGAACTCTTATATTTAGATACATACAAGGTCAATGTGGTGCCGGAATTAAAGAATAGCACCACCCCATTTCCTCCCGTGGGTGTCGTAAAAGGCGACTAAGGGACTTACAAGAGAATGGGCAGCAGCGTTCTCTACGTATTTTTAACACCATACTGCGATCGCCAACCAGGCGGGTTGGCGATGGCCAAGCATGGCGATTATAGCAAACCCCCTATTTCTTGGGTCAATAGGTAACTACCTAGAATGGAATCATTATGGGTTAGACGCAACATAAGAAAATAAGAAGCAATACTGATTTTTCTCCGTTTATTTCAAGTGGACGTGCTCATTTTTTCGCGCCTATCACATAACTTGTTTTATGAAAACAATCGCCGCCTATTTAATTTTGAAATTAATGCTAAATTCGTTAGAGTCACAGTATAAATATGGTTAGAGTGATCGAATGCAGCCAGTCATATTTCTACCGGCCCGCACGCAAAAACGGTTTATCTCGATTTCCGGCAAAACTACAAGTCCTATGGAAAACAGTTAAATGGCAAAGTTGAAGGTAATAAAAAGACCTGCAACTTTTGTATTTACACTTTTTTCACATAACCTCAAAATTTATGTGAAAAATTCATCATCAAATAAATTAATTGAATCTCCTTCGGAGTTAGTAATAGGAGATTCTACGCCTATTTACGCACGTATGAATTTTAATTACGTTTCAGCACCTTTTGCCAATTAATATACATACTAAAACGTTAAACAGGTGCTTATGTGAGCAGTATATCACTTAGAGCCTCTGAAACGATTTCTGCCGGCATTGTTTACGATTATTGCCGTTTGACGACAAGAAAGCGTTAAGCTTCCTAATAATGTACTAACGTGCGACACATATCGGCTAAAATACATGCACGTGACTCTCATCATAAATATTTGTGAATCAGCCGAACCTTTGGTGCTGGCACCTCCGCGAATGAAGGCGACATTCAGCCAGCAGATATTTTGCACAGCAGTCACGGACGGATCAGTGCTCAACCATGTTCAGCCTATGGCATATAAAAAAAGTCGTACGCTGTTTTGGTATACACCATATTTCAATTACTAACTGGGGCCTTACTCCCGACAGCATCGAGTTCTGAATCAATCGAATTGGGTTCGAATTAAATGCCGATCCATACTCTTGAATCCAACACTAGCGCACGATCGTGCGGTGGTTCAAAGCGAAACTAACTTCGTTCAGGGGCCTTACTCCCGAAAACGATTCGAGTTTGATTTTGATGCCGATTCGATTTCGTTTCTGATCTGAACTCGATTTAAAACTTAAAACTGACCGAAGTTAGTTTCGCGAACCACCGCACGATCGTGCGCTAGTGTTGGATTCAAGAGTATGGATCGGCATGTAATTCGAAACCAATTCGATTGATTCAGAACTCGATGCTGTCGGGAGTAAGGCCCCAGAAGCGAGTTCGAATCGGAATCAAAATCAAACTCGAATCGTTTTCGGGAGTAAGGCCCCTAGTCTGTGTGCTGGCGACTGTACCTATGCTCTATTATTTAGGTAAGCAGTCGTAGGATTTAATAAAAGAGGAACGAACAGTGCTGATCAGACCTTAGTCTTCGAGAATCAAGATAGAAGAATAAAGCTGTAGACTATTGCCTCAAACGAGTCCTGGCACCATTACTGTAGGTATCTACAGACGTTTTTCCTTCATCTTGAATCACGCGCTTTCTAGAATAAGTCCTAACTCATTATGCATATCAATAAGTATTTAATTAGGTACTTATGCGGAATTAAATATGATTGATAATACTGATGGCTATCAAACGGCAAGAATCTTTGGAAGGCTTTTCGTAACGCCCGCCGTAATCTGATCTCTAGGTACATACTAAGAATTTTATTTGTAACGGATTGATAGGAAATGTAATTAGCTACTTAATTAGGTTGTCACAACATTATATACACCTTTTTATCAATAGATATCGTCAGTACCGAAAAATATATTGATTTACATCACGAAAGAACGCACCACACAGTCACCTTTGTATGTATTTTTCTGTTCCTTTCTTCTTGTCTGTTATGTGTGTACATAAACTGTTAAATAAATAAATAAAGAAGGTTCTACAAGAATCTGTTTGATGAGCCAAAATTAACCAATGTTGAAGAAGTACCGTTAGAGATGAGAAAAAAGCTTGCTGCATAGACTAGGCTGAAAAAAGCTATAGAGAATGATTTAAAAATATCAGGCCCGGGAGTGATATAAGTATGTACGAACTTAAATTATTGAAACAATCTAGATTAAATTACTTTGATATAGGTGCCGATTCCCTTGTTCACAAACTAAACTAAATTTAAGTTCAGTGCATCTTTTCCTTTCTATTTCATTAAGAAAAGGACATAAGATATTTTTTTTTTTTTTTTTTTAGATTAGTCTTGTCAAATTAAACAGCGCCTGTCACTACTCCATACAAGTTTAGACGTGATTAAAAACTTGCCGATTAAAATTACGTCAATTTACGTCCAGCGCTGATTAATTTGACAGGACTAAACTAAAATTTATCTTATGTCCTTTTCTTAGTGAAATAGAAAGAAAAAGATGCACTGAATTTAAATTTAGTTTAGTTTGTGAAGAAGGGAATCGGCACCATAGAAGTATTTTTTATTTCAGTAATTTTTCTACTGTAGGTATAACTGACGGGGTCTGCTAGGACCGATGCCTGCCAGGGTTGCGGTTTTGTCCGAAAGGGCCCGTACCGTGGCCCTGGCACACAGGCAACTGAAGAAACACCGGTAGGATTTAGTCAGTAAAAAGTCTGACACGCCCTCCCGCTTCGCCCAGAGCAGGAGAAGTTATTTGATAATTAACCACCCAAAATAAAAGGTATACTAGGTAGTATACCTTTTTTTTTGTAAGGTTGCCAGTAATTGGCAAACTAAACTCGGTTAGTACGATGTACACACGGCCACATACGAGTATCTAGCTATATATTTCCAGTATAAGATGATGTCTCTTTGTACAGAAATCCTATAAAATGCGAGACCAGCGTAAACTGGAATTGTATAGCTTGATATGTAGCTGTACACGAAACTGTCAAATTTCTCCAAACGATTTTAAACTTAAAAATATTGAAGATTAAGTTCAAAATCGAAAAGTCGACAATCATCAAGTCCTACAGAAAAACTCATTATTTTCTCCGCTACATACAGCATTTTAGTTATGGTTACCTGATACAGTACAGGTAGCATAGTTCAAAAATAATCTTGATATAACAATAATGTCGAGATTCTGTAGGGGTTCGAGGTCTACAGATGTACCTGGCTTTATGATTCCCAGATAGGCACGTGTCTTGATTGAAGTGGCCGTTGGATGTTGTGGTAATTATGTGAAATGATGAATCTTGTCTGAAATGCTCGTTGACGGTAGAGACTAAAAACACTGATATTAATTTGAACGCTGTTTATTATACTTGAAATATGAATTTCATATGATGAGATACATTCGCACATCCATCTTGGTCTCCGATCCAGGCAGAAAAAAGGGAAGGGACCATTCGGTTTTTTTATACATAGACAAAGTGACCCAAATCCGATGTTACCATTAACAATATATGGGTAAAAAAACACTCAATTGTTAAGAAAACATGTTCATGTTATTGTTTTAATACACTCCACCTAATTTCAATTTTCGTAAAATGTGTTGAAATTAATATTGTCTATTAGCATTACAAAAATATTGAGCCATTTATGTGCGTAACGGGTGTTACACGATTTGGCCTCATATCATGATCCTACCATAGACAATTAGTTGAAAACCATTAATTACAGATTATAAAATAGTAATACAAAAACATGTTGATTTTGAATGAACAAATAATCTAGTTTGATTTATAGATCTAGAGAAATAAAATTCTACTTTATCAGCATTCAACGTGAAAACGTGATCACAAAGAAACAATGCGCAAATCCGCGTGGCAACTCTAGTATCATTTTTTGTGTATCATGAACAGTGAAGGTGTCATACTCGTGTTACTTGTGTATCGACGATGACCGATAACACTATCGCGCCGCTACGTAAGCAGTGTGAAGGTAACGGCCGCTACTCGTCGGTCGTTAGGTGTTAACGACGTTATCACTATCCGTTAATCGTAATTGATCTCGCAACGTCGCTGGTATCGGCCCAAAGCCTGCCGTATAGATATCAATGTATTGATAACATCTATGTCCATAGAGATATCTGGACTAAAATAAAGATTAGGACAAAGATATTATAGCTTTGTTATATGCCAATGCATTTGTTTTATCAACTAGCGTCATTAGATTTAGGCTAATTATGTTATTGGACATTTATGATACGTGGTTTATACTGATAAATCCAAAATGTTCACGTTTTCAGTAAGTTTAATTTATGAGAATTTCATGGAGCTGGCTTTAGCGTTTCAATTTACAAGAACTATGCAACCTGAATAATTTCAAGTGGTGAGCCTATTCTGGGCATCCTTCACATTCACAGAAAATTCAAATTCAGCATCCACAGAAACTGTATCTCCCCGGACACCTGAAAATAGGAGGAGACGAAATAAAAAGAAAAAGAAAGAAAAACGTTTATTTGCGGTAAACATGACGCAAAAAAAGAACACAAACACAAAAAAAAAAACAAGTTGGGGGTAAATATGCGTCACATCCACGCAAAACGGCCATCGCTCAGCATAATGCTGCGACCCTATGCGAGACAGAGTCCCAGCGCTGGTTTTCAGCGACAGCCGGCGTTGACGTGATGACGTCGACCGGTGCAGCATCAATCAATCTGCCTAGCCTTTTCCCAACTACGTTGGGGTCGGCTTCCAGTCTAACCGGATGCAGCTGAATACCAATATTTTACATGGAGCGACTGCCTATCTGACCTCCACAACCCAGTAACTGGGTAACACGATAGCCCTTGGTAAGACTGGCTGTCAGACTTTTGGGCTTCTGACGACCCGTAACGACTGTCAAAGATCCACG
This sequence comes from Dryobota labecula, assembly GCA_947523025.1. Classification (NCBI taxonomy): domain Eukaryota; kingdom Metazoa; phylum Arthropoda; class Insecta; order Lepidoptera; family Noctuidae; genus Dryobota; species Dryobota labecula. The sequence continues at coordinate 12,355,097 of OX383301.1, forward strand.
AATGACAGCCGGGACCAACGGCATAACGTGCTTTCCGAGGCACGGAGGAGTCTCGGTATGTAAAGATGGTCACCCATCCACGGACCAACCCCGGCAAGCGTAGCTTAACCTGGCGGATCGACCCGTGCGGCTGTTATTACTTAGCCACGAGCTCCTCCACGGTGCAGCATACAAAGAGAAAAAAAAAAAAACATAAAAAACAAAAACATCGTCTTATTATTAAAAGTTTAGCGTAAAGGCTCCTACAAACATTCAATTCCGGGACAATTTGACGGTCACGAATTAGGTCGGTAGGAAACTATACGAAAATAGATGTAATTGGTAAAAAATAACTTACCTACTCAAGAGCGTAGCGAGGTACGGGCAGGGGGGGCAGCTGATGATGCCCCCTAGATGATGCAGGAATACTCACAAACCGTAAAGTAATATTACGTAGGTAGTCTATTAATAGCATAGTGCTTATTGTACCTTAAATATATTGTTAATCTTTTCTATCGTGCTTGTTAGTGATCCTAAGATCCTAAAGATTTCTACTGCTTTTTCTGTTTTTACTCGTGAGAACCTGTAATTGGCTCTATGTTTCATATTGAATTGTTATCCATCTGTTATAGCTGTTGGTTCTCCTATAAATAAATAAATAAATTAATGAACAAAAACGAAGTTTTAAATACAAGTAACATAAAGAGGTCCTTTTCTACACTGCGTTGTGTTAAAACATGGCTGAGATCAACGATGACTGAAAACCGTTTGAACGGCCTATGCATGCTCAGTGTACACCGAACCATGGTACAAAGAACTAAGGATACAATTGAATCTGAGGTGTTAAAACAGTTTTGTGAAGAAACTCGTCGTCTACTTTTTTTGTAAAATAAATTCACTGATTGATATTTTGTTTTTCATTTTTAACGTAACCTGTCCCGTTGCTCATGCAGTTAACAAAATCCTAGCTACGCCCTTGTACCTACTTACATTACTCATACAACGCAGTGTATTTTTAAAAGAGGTATACCAGAGATAATAAAATAAAAAAAAATTATTCCTGACTTTAATTTTCTATGAGTATGGAGCTCAATTTTCAGACCACTGTGCACTGGCCGTGCAGAACGCAGCTAAACAATGTGAAGTGCAGATGGCAAACGGTACGCACGTAGCACATCGTAAACACGGCCACAAATCAAGCTATAATTTCCAGTATAAGCTGACCTCTCATTGTACGGAAATCTTATACAATGCGAGATCAGACTAAACTGGAAATGTATAGCTTGATTTGTGGCCGAGTGTACCTACTCGGAATATATTGAAAAAAAAAAAGACTAGTGGTAATTATTCGAAATCCGGGGCCATAAAGTGTAATTCCTGTACACTCGACAAGACTCGAAATTCCGGGACAACACTGAAAGAAATGTTTAGCAAAAACTTGGTTACTGTTTACACAAAAATTGTGACTTGCGAACTACAAAGTCAAATTCAGATAATTTATGTAAACAAAGGGGATGATAACATAGCAAAAAAATATCTCTGTAATGGTAATTCACATAAAATGGCGAAAAAAGAGGTTTCATTTTCTTTTAAGTACTGATTTTAAGAAATAATAATTAAAAAATAATCATACCGTAATAATTTTTATAAATTTTCGGTTTTAAACAATGTTATTAATAAAAGGAGATTTTCTGGTATAAAATATTTTATGATACTGGTAACAATGCAGGAGATCCAAACATTTTCAAATTTTTAACATCTTCAACAACACTAATATTACAACTCTTATAAATAGATTTATATTGTAAGTAGCATATCTAGCCACATGTTGGATGAAAACGGCTGTAAACTGTTTCGATTGGAAATCGATTTTGGGACGCCTACGTCTAGCACTGGGCTTAAGAGGGCTGATTAAGACTATCATATACCGTGTCTCCGACACACAAAAAAAACATTGTTTGGCAACGGTATTTTGTTTGCATACAGTTCTTATAATTAATTCACTTTAATTTTGGCGATGACTATTTACAAAAAAAGAATATGGTAAAATGTTTTGCACCACTGTCCTGTCATTTTGACAGTGACATTTCTTGACATTACTTTGTTTACATAAATTATCTGAATTAGAGACTTTGGGTATCTGTTACAAAACCCTATTTTGCACACTACAGAATCGTTTTGTTAAATTTAAGCAAAGTTTATTTCCTTATAACTAAAGTTGAGTTATTTTTGAAGTAACTTAATTAGTTCGGCTAATTATTTTTTTCAGTGAATCCCGGATATCCCGGCCATCTGGCAATCCTACGTGACACAAAGGCACCTCTCATCGCGGAAAATAGGTACTTAAGTAAATGCTCTAAACGCCTTAAATGCCCTGGCCAAAACCCTTTACTAAGCTTATATGTATTATTATAGCTCAAATATTTATGTGTTAATTAACGGCACGGAACATGTTCAGAACCGCTTGGAGGGTCATTATAACTCGACATGTTCCGGATCGCGTCCCTTCCCAAGGTTGAGGGCCCACGGTGACTCGGTAAGTGAACGGATGTCATTACTATGTGTACTTACCTCGCTGATTACCCAATCTTTGTAACCTCTGGTCAGTGTGTTTAGTATTTGAAATGGATGTCATTAGCGTTCAATGCAATGAGGGCTACCGTTTTTGTGCTCACCAGTTGGCGCCACTGTCGTAAAAGGTGAAGTATAGCTTCCAAAGTTTGTTACTACGAGCGTGAGAACTGTAAAAAATCGAGCATGTCGCAGTGTTGCGCAGTCCCGGTTTGTTCGAAAAAAAAAGGAGGACATAAGTTTTCTAAGGATAAAACTGTCTCAAAGCACTAACACTCATTGAGCCGTAACTCATATTTGCCATAATTAATCTTAGGTATTGCAAAATATTCACAACATTATTCTAATTTGATTTAACCCCGCGTAGTCCACCCACAAACAGTGACATTTGACATTTCAGTCAGAGGTGCGTGCCTTGGGTTTGGACACGAGATCTATGACTTCGCAGTCCGACGGTCACACAAATAGGCTATCATTGCTATGATTCTAAATTAAGATACGATTATACCTGCGTACCTTCATAATTTAGTATAAAACTGTTATCAAAATGATTGAAGTCGTGCGTGATATTTTTATTCTACTGACTTACCTAAAAGTAAATAAACCTACCGGAAATTCGTTTACCTACTTAAATACTAACGTTAAAATAAATTTACATACAGGATGATTGGTCGAAGGATATACACCATTTTCTTAGGAATCATAGGGACCGTCATATCCTAGTTTTCACCCATAAAACCCATGTCTCACGGTAGGTAATTGAGATAATAATAATTATGTTTTTCACTACTCTTTCACTTCTCTTCTTTAAGTTGTGCGTAAGCGACGTAAAGTCGCTTTTTATGCTCTAGTGCATAAAGTATTTTTTTTTCTAAAACTAAGATAATCAGGCCCAACAGCCACACGCACAGTAAAACGTCGCAGATTAAAGTCGTTATTTTATTTCATTAGCTTTAATTTATATCACTTTCGTGTTTTCTATCGTTAATTTAATAAAACCAGATAAAATAGTTGTCTTTATTATTTAAAAAACGCAATGAAACATTTTCATGACTTGGCAGTATGAACTACCCAATGTTTAAAATTGAAAAATACTGTTTTATACTGTGTGCCTGTTTCATTTTCTCGCAATCGAAGTGAAAAGCAGAGTGTATAACTCGGACATAAACAAGCCATTTTACCCCTCGACTTAACTATCCACCCTCGCCTGCGGCTCGGTTAGATATGCGTCTAGGGGTAAAATGGCTTCTTTTATGCACTAGGTGTACAATGTGTTAAGGTACGAAAAATTAAAATTTAAAGACATGATAAAAATTAAAAATTAAATAATTTTGTGCTAGTAAAGAACATCCTCAATCCCTCAAAAAAGTGTGCCGGTCCTTCTACCAAACAGCCTGTAGATAGGCAGGTACAGGTAGGCAATAATGATTTCATTATAAGCTACTTTATAGCCCACGGCTTTGTTTGCGAGGTAACGGTTGCAACTTATGATAACTGATACCTACGCAATAGTATCTGCTAACAATTGTTATAGGCTTTATGTAATATAAATATAAGGTCTACTAATGTAGTTTAACGTTATGTAATCTGTAGTTTGCTAATATAATATCGGTATTTAGTTACTGAGCAAATCGTAGGTACCTATGTACTATCGGGCACATCCGAATGGGCAAATTTTCAAAACAAAATCCCGTGCTCTAGGATGTCCACATTTATTTACCGCCCCTTTTTACGAGGACGAATAAAAAAAATACTTTTTTTTAAATACATTTCTCAGGCTCTGTTACAATTATCATAGATAGGCCACCTCGGCTGGTTTTTACGGTCTTTTTTTTTGTTCATTTACAAAAACAAGGGGCTCAGCATAAATCTGATACTGCTATACTATTTTATGTTTATGAGCGGTTTATGAGCGTAGCGTTACTATAGCGGCCGCGCGGATGGTCCGATTCGGATGTCCCCACAATTAAATAAATTCCTGCCTGTAGAAGCTAGTTCCACTATAAACTCTATTAAATTGCGTACATAATTTAATTATTTTGTACTCGTATCGTTATAGTACGTCGACGGCAACTTAAACCTCTTTGGTCGAGCTGTACCTACTTTAGTAGAAAAAAAGATTTTATAAGGTAAATAGGTAAATGTTTACATACGAATATTTGAGTTGAGGTTCCAAGTTCAAATCACACGTACAAAAACGATATTACATAAATTCATTACAATATAATGCCTGGCTAGAGCCTAGGGATTTAATAGGTAATCAATTGCTTTAGGTTTCGTTTGCATGACATATTTATTTATTTAATAATTTAGCACAAAAAACAAAGTTCAGAGGCGGACTTAATGCCATAGGCATTTTCTACCAGTCAACCTTTATAAATTTATGTATTTATACATTTGACTGTAGCGAGCAGGTGGTGTGAAAAGTATATAAATATATTGTACTAGCTGACCCGACAGACTTCGTTCTGTCACAAGCTATTTGACTGTGGCAGTTTGTCTACGCGCAAAGGAAATATAGTATAAACTACACTACTCTACCCTACCCTACCTACCCTACCTACCCTACCTACCCTACCTACCCTACCTACCTTACCTACCTTACCTACCCTACCTACGCTACCTACCTACCCTACCCTACCCTACCCTACCCTACATACCTACCTACCTACCCTACATACCTACCTACCCAACCCTACCCTACCCTACCTACCTATCTACCCAACCCTACCCTACCCTACCTACCTACCTTATCTATCTACCCATCCCTACCCTACCCTACCTACCTACCTACCCTAGTCTACCCTACCCTACCCTACCCTACCTACCTACCCTACCCAACCCAACCTACCTACCTTAAACCTTAAAAAAAAATTAGCGATATCGGTCCAACCGTGTTTTTTTTTTTCCATATTTTCTCACCGTTTAAACCTTCCCTGGACAACGACAAACATTTCAAACCCAAAATCAGCTAAATCGGCCCAGCCGTTCTCGAGTTTTAGCGAGACTAACGAACAGCAATTGATTTTTATATATATAGATATAATCAAAAATTGTAGGTAACTAGTAGACAGGTCCATACGACTGTCACGTAAGCTTTGCTTTCCTGTCGACAGGTGGAAAAACCAGCCTGCAGGCTAAAAATAGAAATGCGACTAGTTTAAAATGTTTGTTGTGAATGTTGAAGTTATAAATACAGACAGGACACGGGTGATATTTTACACTTTTAAGGAACAATGAAACCTGAATAGGCATAATATGTTGTTTCTGTTAAAAAAATGATTTTGTTCTGCCAAATATTTGCAGGAAAGCTTCTGCACATCAAAATCAAATAAAAATTTAAAGGTATTATTTTTTTTCTGCATAATAATTAATTAATTTTAAAGTAATAATAATATCGTTCCTTATATACAAAAGTCACACATTTCAAAAAATATCAAAAATGATTTTTTTGCATAAAATGCATCTTAAACGATGAAACTTTAATGTTTCGCTAAAACAGCCGTCGTTTTATGATCAAAAACACCCATACGCGCACACACGTTAGTTTTGTTTTGTACCGTTTCTGTAACTGAGTTCTGCGCAAAAGTACCATATTGTCAGTTGTCAACAGTCATTTGGCATTCAGTCATTTTTTCCAGAGTCCATTCGAGGTATGGTTAAGATTGCTTTATTGAAAAATAGGCTTTTTAATGACGCATCTTTTGATACAAAAAAAGTCTACGTAATACACATAGTTTATACAAAAATCATAAAATAATCCAAATAATTTTTGCAAATGCCGCTCCTGTATAATTTGCTTATTTTGACTTGTGGTGCTTTTGTATTTAAGGAGCGATATGTACAAGTATATGAAAAAGGGAGGGGAAGAATCAAAGGGCATAAAAAAAATTGTCCGCATCGCTGTCAACAGGAAAAGTGCCCAAAAGGCTGGCAGCATTGCCACGTTGTATGGCAATACTGATTCTTTGGCCAAGAAATAGGCCAGCCTTCCGGTTACGTGAAGAGTCGACCAACCGCTTGGCGATGTCTCAAAAAACTACGTGGGCACTCGGACCCCATGGCCCTAGAGTTTTAACCTCAAACGGCTCAACATATAGCTCCCAGTAAAGTTGTTATATTTGCGCCGTTTGAGGTTTTCTGTACCTGCAGCAGCCGACCCAGCACAGCCCGCCGAGCTAGGAAGATGTGATGACGCAAGGGTGTCGACACATGTTGCTTATTAATATAAATAAATAAAGTAAATAAATCGAAAGTCACTTATTAAAATTAGGCCCCCCCAAAACGTCCGCCCTTCACCTCCTAGTGCTTCAGCTGGGAAGAAAAAATTGCACAACAAACTCCCCAGCAGCACAGCTGTCTGTTCAGTTAGAATTTGATTCTATAGAATAGTAGATATGCAAAGTAATTAAAATTATGATGGGATACCGATTTTTTTTACATATTTCAGCTAGCACACGCCAATATACCAGAAAATACAATGAAAACTATACTCAAGCAAAATACAGAAAATGTATACAAAACTTTTTAATTACCTAAATAAAAGTCTCAGGCATCTAGGGCGCCCGTTTACATATGCAATGCTGGATTATGTTCATATTTAACACAAATGATAAACTAGGAGCATCGAAGTAAAATAAGTTAACAGTTAATTACTAATAACAATAATGAAACCAGTCACCACCAGTAGCACCCGTTCAGGAGCATAACGCAAAGATCAGCCATTACCCCTTGCCATTTATGAGGAAAGGAGGCAATCCGACCCCCGACGCTACCGCAACCAGTGACGTCTGCATGAAGAACTTGCTGCCAGTTGCTCAGGTAAGAATAATATGATCAATTGTCTAGGTCGCTAGCTAACCACATATTTCAATAAAAAACTTTTTTTTTTTTATCGTCAATAATAAATGAAAATAATTAAAAGAAATTGACTTATATTATCATCATCATCATCATCATTATTTCAGCCGAAAGACGTCCACTGCTGGACATAGGCCTCCCCCAAGCACCGCCACCTCGACCGGGTCTGAGCTTTCCGCATCCAGCGGATACCTGCGACTTTCATAAGGTCATCGGTTCACCTTGTGGGAGGCCTTCCAACGCTACGTCTTCCGGTACGCGGTCGCCACTTCAGAACCTTTCTTTTCTTTCAGTTTCCCTACGTGATCGAATCAGAAATGAAGAGACATAGCTCGAAGAATTGCCAAACTTAAGTGGCAATGGGCAGGGCACATTGCGCGCAGAACAGATGGCCGTTGAGTTATATAGTTAAATAAAATAAACAATTATATGAATTCATATAACCTGTCAGTAGGAAAGATAATTCTGGAGAAAGAACATAAACATTGTCTTGAGTTAATCACAGCGAACAACTATTCTTATCATTTAAGTATTCGTTGATGGAATAGGTATGCCTTTGAAAAAAGGTTGGATCTAACTTTAGCTTTAAACGCATTAAAAGGGAAATCTAGCAAAGAAGAGGGTAGCTTGTTATAAAAGGTTATAACCAAGCCCAACGAATGAGTAATGAACCTTATGAAGCCGGTGAAAGGGAGCACAAAGTTTGTCCTTATTTAACCATTGAGAGTGCACTACGTTATCAAAATCTTGTCTATATTTCAAACTCAAACTCAAACTCAAAGCATTTATTTCAAATAAACCAATTACAGGCACTTTTGAATTGTCAAGGGGTCGGTCAGTCAGAAAGATGAAGCTAGTTGCCCATTCCAAAGCGTAGTAGGTTCCTATGGAGAAGAACGGACAAGAAACTCCATGGACACTCTTTTAAAACAAAATATTGTTACAAAATATGGGTTACATCATTCATGTTGAAGTTATACATGTGAGAACAATGTAGAAAGACGTGCACGTTCCTATCAATTTTAAAAATAAGAGAGGTATCATCTGCAAATAGTGCAACGTAACAGTTACCCTTTAAATAGAATGGTATATCATTGATATACACTAAGAACAAGAATGGATCCAGTATTGAGCCTTGAGGTACACCTAACTGAACTGGTAGATTTCACACCATTATCATCGGAAACATATACATACACATTGGAACCTATCATGTAAATAAGAATATATTACGTTGACAGTTTCGTTTTGGACACCGTAATGACGTAATTTACGAAAAAGCGGTGCACGCAATCAAAGGCTTTGGAGAAATGACAGAAAACTCCAATAGCATTTTGCGAGTTCTCCCATGCGTTAAATATGTGTGTGTGTGTGTGTTTCAGCAAAGCAATACCCGGATCTGTAGTTGAACGACCTTTTGTAAAGTCATATAGTTCATTATGAAGGAGGCTATTTGAATTAAAATGACTTAGTCATCAGTTCTTTTATTTTGTATCAAGTAGTCGGTAGTCGGTTTTCAGAAAAAGGGGATTTACAAAAAACCCTCCTTTCAAGTCTGGTTTACTTTGTGATTAGCATGTCTGTTGTCAAATCATATAGTTGTAGTCTTCGTGTTGTGTGATATTTTAAGATCACGTCATTCAGAGAAAGCAAGCGTCTTCTAACGTTAGTCACATTTCCGCATTAACCTATGCATAAAAGCGTAAAAGCTAAGTAAAAAAGAGGATTTTCTAATGCATCTACCTCTGACTCAGATCTTTATCATTTTCTTGTAGGTATGAATTAGTATAGGTAAACTACTACGCAGTAAGACAAATCTGTTACGTCACTGGATCGTGACAAACCGACTTATGCAGTCATTGATGTGTTTTTACCTGAAAACGGTTCTTGGTGTAAAATTTTACGTCATTTTTAAATGCACGTTGTACGAGTACTTGTTTATTTACAAGATGATGCTTCGTAGTTAGTTTCTCGTTGCATGCGGTTTTCTAAAACACTCATTGATTGATATAAGGTACACAAGCGTCACGATGTGGGTAACCCCCCTTGAAAGCAAATTTTAATACAAATGGGGTACCCAATTGATGCAGCCCACCGTACACAATCGTAGTCGGCCGTGTCACAGTGTCACCTGTGACTGGTCATTAATTTCTAGGATAGGGTAGTACATAATGATCATACAATTTTTTATAATGTTTCTGAAGTCCTCGTTCGTTAAAAATACAACCGTTTCAGATCACAAAGTTATACTTCAATAATTGAGAAAATCGATTCTGTTTGGCATTCACACTATAACATAAATAAAATAATGCAAGTACTTACCTAGGGAGACCTGCGCGAGTTTCACACGCTCGAGGAGGGATTTCCCAGTGCGTGTCGTCGCGTCGGCCGCCAATACCCGTCTGTGACGTACCGTGGGTGCATCACAATGCGCCCACGCAGGTAGGTAGGTAGCTCCACAGGTGTGCTGTGGAGCTGATGCAGCTCACAGGTCACGTAGCAGGTAATGGACATTATGGAGATTTGTCATGAGTCGAGGGTTTTGAATGGAATTGTGTTTTATGTCAGTTTTAAGTTTCTATTATTGGACTTGATATTTTTGTAAGATGGTTGATAAAAACACACATTAGTTGGTGGCTTTTCCTTGAAGCTTTCGTTTGAATTTTCCTGTAATTTTCATGATAGCTAACGTAGCTTTACTAACTGATTAATGCAACATTCCCGTTGTTACATAAACAGTGTACCAATATCAAGATGCTATATGCATCATGAATTAAAAAAAGTCATTTGTATTCCAAGCCGGCTAAACTATACCCAAAGTCTCAAATTCAGATAATTTATGTAAACAAAGGGGATAACATAGCAAAAAAATATCTCCGTAATGGTAATTCACATAAAATGGCGAAAAAAGAGGTTTCATTTTCTTTTAAGTACTGATTTTAAGAAATAATAATTAAAAAATAATCATACCGTCATTATTTTTATAAATTTTCGGTTTTAAACAAAGTTATTAAAAAAAGGAGATTTTCTGGTATAATTTTTTTTATGATACTGGTAACAATGTAGGAGATCTAAACATTTTCAAATTTTTTACATCTTCTTCAACACTAATATTACAACTCTCATTCATAGATTCATATTGTAAGTAGCATATCTAGCCACATTTTGGATCAAAACGGCTGTAAACTGTTTCGAGTGGAAATCGATTTTGGGAGGCCTACGTCTAGCACTGGTCTTAAAAGGGCTGATCATGGCGATCATATGCCGTGTCTCCGACATACTACACAAAACATTGTTAGGCAACGGTATTTTGTTTGCATAGTTCTTATAATTAATTCACTTTAATTTTAGCGATGACTATTTACAAAAAAAAAATATGCTAAAATGTATTGTACCACTGTCCTGTCATTTTGACAGTGACATTTCTTGACATTACTTTGTTTACATAAATTATCTGAATTAGAGACTTTGGGTATACATATTTATTACTTACTAGCTTTTGCCCGCGGCTCCGCCCGCGTGGATGTCGGTTATCGCGTAAAAAAGTAGCCTATGTCCTTCTCCATATCCCATGGCAAGCCATGACGATCGGTTCAGCGGTTTAGCCGTGAAAACATATTAGACAGACAGTTATACAGACAGAGTTACTTTCACATTTATAATATTAGTATGGATTATGAAAATTACATATTTTATCCTACTTGAGTACTTGTAGTATTTAGACACATACTACACATACTTCAGACGAGCAGGCGCCGGCGCGCCATCCAGTTAAATTATTCATGCTGTAGTCTGCACATTAAAATACTCATTATGGTCTTATTATCTTTATATAGGCTTATGCATTGAGGAATATTTGTACAAAAGTTGAATAAAACCTTCAGTAGTTTTTGCTTCAATACGAAACACGAGTAGGTGTATACCTACAGACAAACAAACAACAATTCTGAAAACAATATTTACGTCACACCAGGGCCTCAAGTCTGCTATTACAATAGTGTCAGAATGGTCTCGCCATTGTGAGTTTTTGACAGATTTGCCATACAAACACTGTCAAATACTCACAATGGCGAGACCATTCTGACACTATTGTAATAGCAGACTAGAGGCCCTGAGCCTCAAATCTGCTATTACAATAGTGTCAGAATGGTCTCTTCATTGTGAGTTTTTGAAAGATTTGCCATACAAACACTGTCAAATACTCACAATGGCGAGACCATTCTGACACTATTGTAATAGCAGACTTGAGGCCCTGGCCATAATGTGAGTTTTACCGCACGCTACGCGTACAGTAAAACTCGCATTGTGGCCAGGTGAAGACGTAAAATTGTGTATTCACCACGGGCAGTAAAAAAGAAAGCCCTCTATCGTATATTTACAACCCTTGTCTGCGGCTCGGGTCACAAATACCTGCGATTTCGGGCTTTCTTTTTTTACAGCCCTTGGTAAGTAATGTAATAAAATAAAAAAAACAATATCAGAATTGTTCCCAGACCTCGTAGCAATTACTTTTCTTCTTTAAATATTCTATGTACCTTCGCTACGATTTGTTATAATGTTTATAATTGAAAGAGCGAATAGTTTACATATGAATTTGTCGTATGTTGGCAAAGTAGGGACCCTACTTGCCAACAGTGAAAATCCAGAAAACTCTTTATTACCCTACCGTGGGGTAATAAAGAGTTTTCTGGATTTTCACTTCAAATAAGAGTGCGGAAAACCGAACGAGCTGTAATAATAATACCTATACCACAGCCTATACGAAGCCTTTTGTGTAAATATGATAAGGATTCAATTAATTAACAGAAAAACCCCATCGCACCGCACACCTGGTGAAAAATGGACTTTAGCATCGCCTTTATTGCGTAGCATTAAGGGCTTGAAATATTACTATGCAAGTGTGGTTGACCGTACTTCCTGTTATTTGTTCGTTGTGTCGTTCGTTAGCGTTCATTATTTCAGAATAATTTTCCTCCATGAAGGTTTTTATCCTCTGTAGGCTGAAGCCTACTTTCCTGCTTGCTGACCCGATTCTGACTTCGGAGAGATAGTGAATAAACCATCTAAATTAGGTAGTTGTGGTTGCAGAGTTGCTTAGGCTATTCATGTATAACAAAATAATAAAATTCGTCCAAGACTATGGTGTACTGTCTAGGATAGACTTTTGGGTATGCCCAGACTTACAGGGCCAACTTATCTCAAAGGCATAAGTAAAAATATTTAGAAAAAATCAACATCTAAAATTTTTAACGGATTTCACAAAAAGGTGGAGGTTCTCAATTCGTCTATATATATATTACTAGCTTTTGCCCGCGGCTCCGCCCGCGTGGATGTCGGTTATCGTGTAAAAAAATAGCCTATGTCCTTATTCATGACGATCGGTTTAGCGGTTTAGGCGCGAAAACGTAACATACAGACAGACGCACAGACAGTGTTACTTTCACATTTATAATATTAGTATAGATATATTAGTATGGATATTTTCGGGCATAACTTTTTGTTTATGAACCGATTTTTATCATTCTTTCTTTTGGTAGAGGAGGCTTGCGAGGTGAAAAAATATTTTTTTACAAAAAAAAAAAATAATAATAATACTACAGACTTCCAAAGACAAAAACACTTAAAAGAGAAAAATAACTTTAATTTCGGAAGTCGGTGGAAAAAAACGAAAATACAGAACCAACCAGATACACAAGAACCGACATCCAAAATTAAAATAATTTTTCTCTCTTTACTGTTTTTTTTTGGAATTTAGTTGTTTTTTTTTTTTGTAAAAAGTTTTTAATGTTTTTTGGTTGGATTCAGACGGCACGCGTAATGTCTATATCATAATTTATATCACCATTTTATTATTAGCTTTTATCTAATACCATTCGGCATTTATTGTTTTACGATATCATACATTGTTGTTATCAGATATCACATGATAGTAGGCAGTACAAATTCCGCTGTAACGATAACTCCGTTATCGCCGTTCAACGGAGTCTGTCGTTCCAAATAAATTCGTTACGCTAACATTTTTGTGAAGTTAGAGACGCTATTTGTATGCATAAGTTAATAATGTTGATAGCGATTTAGAATTGATGACGGCGACATTAAAGGTCACAGATATTTATGTAACAATGTACAGTGGCCAGCACATCAAGTTACCACAAACTGTCAGATTTTCTCGTTCGATTTCGAACTTAATCAGCAACAATATAAAGTTCAAAATCGTTTGGGGAAATTTGACAGCTTCGTGTAGCTTGATGTGCTGGCCACTGTACTTAGAATCTTGACTTAGATACACAGTTTTAAAATAGAATAAGGCACTTATGGATACTTGCGTCACAATCATAACACAAGTTTTAGTCATAGATCTTTCTTTACAGATATACCAATCAATGTTAGATATAGTACTATCGAGCGTCAGTATTTCGATGTGCCTTGATCCTACTGAGGCCCTAGTGTGAGTTTATTTTAGCCATTTTGACTTTACGCATCGACCGCGTTCAGTATTCCGATTGGTGAAGGGCTAATCGGAGGCCAATCGGAGCGCTGAACGCGGTTGATGTGTAAAATCGAGATGGTTAAAAGAAACTCAAACTAGGGCCTCAGTACCTACATCATGAAATAACATGACGTCTAAGTATATTCACCGAAGCGATAAGCAGAAGTGTTTAGGTTCCATAAAAGACTTCATGGATTCTATGAGGTTATTTATTAGAATGCTGCTATTCATACCCATCAATGTTAGATATAGTACTATCGAGAGTCAGTATTTCGATGTGCCTTGCTTGTTTTTATAATCCACTCACACTAGGACCTCTGAGACCCTAGTGTGAGTTTATTTTAACCATTTCGACTTTACGCATCGACCGCGTTCAGTATTCCGATTGGTGAAGGGCTAATTGGAGGCCAATCGGAGCGCTGAACGCGGTCGATGTGTAAAATCGAGATGGTTAAAAGAAACTCACACTAGGGCCTCAGTATCTACAACATGAAATAACATGACGTCTAAGTATATTCACCGAAGCGATAAGCAAAAGTGTTTAGGTTTCATAAAAGACTTATGGATTCTATGAGGTTTTTTATTACAATGCTGCTATTCTATGACACAGAATATCAGTATTGCAATAAACTGAGCATCGGAAGATGAGAAGAAAAGCAGGGTCAAGAAGAAAGTGTTGCAAAAGTGAAATTTAGCAATAGGTACTTGAGACTTACCAGCTAAAAAACGTAAGAAATCATGAGAATATTTTTTAATAATAATAAAATAATAATACCATTTATTTCAGGCAACATGCAGGCCCATAGAAAAATACCTTAACCTAAACATACATATTTTATTATAAAACTTGTGTTAATAAAAAGGCTTAAGATTATGTTAAGTAGTAGTACTTCAGTTAGCACTAGCTGCACTTTGTACTGCCCTGTGGAACTTGTCCGCGGAAGGGACGGATCAAAAGTCTTCTTCCATGACGATGAGCAGATACAGATTCGGAACACGCACGACGAACGCCTTGAAGTTGACGTTCCGGTGCGATTCCAGTAACTGCACCCTTGGCGTGTACATTGTTCTTTTGGCGCACGTACTCCACGATGTCCTCCGCCTTAGTGGTGTAATGCAGGCGGGAGCTGTACACCGTTCTTATTCCTATCCTTGGGTATGCTTATAGACTTTTTAAACTTCTTGGAATAATCACAGACATAAAATGGTTACAAAATAAACTGTAGTATGGTGGAGTTTCTTGCCTATTCTTCTCCATGCGAATCTACCTTTTGGAAGGGACAATTACAAGAATCAATTTTATTTCCGTGTAAAATTTGACGTTCAAAAGTGCCATTAAGTGCCTATTTGAAATAAATACTTTTTTTTTTAAATAACGTTGTCCCACACTAGGAATTTCTCCTGTATCGTGGGTGCGTTTACAAACATTTAAAATCACATGTACAAACAGCCAGACCCGGAACAACTACTTATCCGTATTTTTTCATGCAGAATATCATGAGATTACCACCTAAAATCGTGATATCGTGAGATGAGAGCCCAACTCGTGAGAAATCACGATAAATCATCGACTTTTGCAACACTGAGTACAAAGATAAGCTGTTCCTACAACTATTAAGATTAGGACCAAAGCTATCGGAAAGACGAAGAGATGACATTATACATTAACGAATCCTAGGAATTCGATCCCTGGCCTCATGCAGCAGTATCTGGACCATGTAAAATTTGTTTCAAGCAACAATACATTAATAATGTATCATGAACAAGAAGTAGTTTTAAACCAAACCAACACAGAAACATTGTTTTAGATGAATGTTGGCAAGTAAGTCGCAGGGTAGATTTAAAATTTAGCTCTGCAAGAGTAGCCCGTGGTTGCGCTCGTTCTAAATCCGGCCATATATCGTGCATAGCCAGCTGCGGCAGAAGACAAATGTTTCCACTCCATTTACCGATATTTATTTACCGTTTTAATGAGATTTGTGAAGATTAATAGCCATATGTCTGTCATGGCTTGTCGTTTGTAGGGCTGACGTGTAGATTGTATGGAAATTATAGAGGTCCTGTTGGTGAACTTATAAGGTGGATTGATCTCGATTTTAAGGTGAAGTAATTTTTCCGTTGACATCTATACTAATATTATATAGCTGAAGAGTTTGTTTGTTTGGTTGAACGCGCTAATCTCAGGAACTACTGGTTCGAATTGAAAAATTATTATAGTGTTGGATAGCCCATTTATCGACGAAGGCTATAGGCTATATAACATCACTCTATGATCCTTAGAAGCCAAGCGTAAAGAACAAAAGTCAGAAAGAACGCTAAGCGATAACGAAGTTATAGCGCGGGCGAGCGACGCGATGCGACGCGATGGGTGGGCCGAAATTTCACGCGGACTAAGTTGCGGGCAGAAGCTAGTATAGATTAAGTTAATATAATAAGCTAGTATAAACAATACAATTAAAAGGTATGGTTAAGAAAAACCGTATTTCAATAGTGTAAAAGTGTAAATTGGACACATTTCAGTGCACCGAGCACTGGAATCTGTACAATTTCATTAAAAAAAAAAAAAAAAATCACTTAGCTCTTTTTTTCGATTTTTGTCTCTAAAAATCTTGTCTAAAAAACATATTCCTGAAAGCTCCATGAGCTCAACCGTAAAGGCGAGGACGCAAAATGAACACAAAAAAAAAAGAATCATTCCAATACAGATCCTTTGAATTTTTACTTCTATTTTTCGCCAAAATATCAACTAGATTCTGAGTTCCCGACCTACAGTAACAGCATATCTGCGTAATACAACATGTCATACAGCAATATTTTTAAGCTCCCAAGAAGCTGGCTCAGCATGGCCGATGGATTGTGTAAAACTTATTACTGTAACGAGAAGCGATGGGCCACGGTGGACGACAGTTTTACGGTCATCGTTGTTTATAAGAGCTTGTCTGTACCGGCCGCCACTTTGTATTCAGGGCCTCAAGTCTGCTTTTACAATAGTTTCAGAATGGTCTCGCCATTGTGAGTATTTGACAGTGTTTGCATGGCAAATCTGTCAAAAACTCACAATGAAGAGACCATTCTGACACTATTGTAATAGCAGACTTGAGGCCCAGTTCGCCCGCCAAGCTCTCTCACAAACTTTAACTTGTGTTAAAGTATTATAGATATACCCAGAACCTTTACGAGGTTTTGGAGTGTGATGAAAACAAGTTTTTTTTTGGAAACAAGCACGGAACAAGGGTTTGTTGAATTGCAAATGGCCACTGGAACTCCTCAATGATAAGTATTTCACGGGTGGCGATAAGATATTTCGATTAAGATAGTTAAGCGACATTTTTTTTTTTTATATCTAGTGCATCTCAGAGTGTAACCACTAAGGTTCCGACTCTTTAACCGGACTTTCCTGTGGCTGCCTTAAGCTCCTAACGAAACTTAATGCCTCCAGCCAGGGCGTAAAAACTATAAACTAAACGACTGCTGCTCGCTAAGGGCACCCCCTGTGGGGTACGAACCTCGGCTTAGGGCAGCTGAGTCGGAGGGAGGGTGGCAAGGGACCGACGGAGGCTGGATAAAATCAGTGTTTTGATTATTATCGTGGGGAGTTTGGATTACATGCTGCTCAGCTAAAACGCGTGCTGGCGCTTCACTTACAGTCAAGGGTCGGGGAGGATAAGCGACTATGAAACAAATTTAAATAAATAATTCTGATGAAAATGGTACCATCGAACTGATCTGAAGATGAAGCCGGAAGGTATGTACCGGAACTCCGTAATAAAACAATGTATCCTAGCCGTGTTTGGGCTTATTGGAATTGTCATGAGATGCACTCGGGCTATAAATGATTATAAACCGATTTTTATTAACTTTGCTTGGGTAGATTTTGAGTTAGCTTCGATAATACGTATTTAATCCACTTCGTATATCTTGTATCACTGTTGTTTGTGCGATGTATCAAGTAGTGGTAATCGAATTATTGTGGGGTAGGTATCATAACTAAAAAGTGAAAAATAAAAAACTTTTTAACAAAAAAACAACCGAACACCAAAAAAAAAACACAAAAAAAACCCTTTTCTTCAATTAATCATAGCATCTTGATTTTTAGCTGGGAGATCTTAGTTTAGATCTTAGATCTTAGTTTTAGACTTAGACGACAGTACTTCAGTTGTACTGTCGCTCAACATTCAGTTATTATTTAGATAACAATTTATCTATCAGAAATATGGGTGTATCTAAATAACAATCTATTTTAAATTCGTGAATAAGTACCTATTAGGTATTAGCATACATGGTCATAGGTCATAGGTCATGTCCAACACATGACCTAGCTAATACAATTCATAATGTGTGTAGCTCTATAGTCTTGTTGTTACTTAGGAATTATATAAAGAAAATGGGCAGCTGGATCTTCCTGTGAGCTTATATTAGAGATATATATCTTACAAATTACATCTACATCACATTACATCTACATCACATTACATCTTCATCACATTACATCTTATACATTCGGTGACAGATTCCCGACCATTAATTAAATATGCTAAGGCTTACGTTTCTTAATTTTACCGTTTCAGCAAAATTAAAAAAAATTAAAAAAAAATAACTCATTTCCACTTATAACACGTCAGCAGCTAGGTGGACGGTTCCAATTGGTCGTTTCCTATGGAGAAGAGCCGAAAAGAAACTCCACGGTTACTCATTTAAAAATAATTGGCTTATAAAAGCCAATTATTATTAAAAATATTTTTTAAATAAAAGTGTTAATATAGGTATGGGAGGTTAGTGTAGGCCTTTCAACAGGTACCTACCATGTACTTAACAATGTAGAAGTTCAGTAGGTAAGGTGCAAAGCTAGATTAGCAATTAATACGTCGATAGTAGGTATAGTAGTAAAACGTAAAATAATAGGTAACTTATTGCGGTGGACGAGTCATAATATGAGGAAAATGTGTTCATAAATCTACCCGGATGCTGAGCGATCTCTAAGCTGAGGTGTGTCGTAAGACGGACACAGGTATCTATCTATCTATGAGACAGAAAAACTTAATAATGATCAGAGGGCCTAGATAAATAAAAAATCTTTTCATTTTGTTGGTTATGAATAGACTTAATTGCAATTTAAGACTTTTATTGTATAATCTTGACTCTAACCGTTTTATAAATTAATATGTCCTATCTGAAGCTGCGGTCCCACGGTCCGCTTTCTCACAGGCCAGATCGCGCTATGCCACGCCGACAGGCCGTGGGCCCGTCGTATCCGATGAGGCCTCCGGTGGCCTGTCGTCGCCCGTCCGATCCGTCGGGAGTCGCGCCTGTGCAGGCGCGTTTCTTCCGCTTTGTTTATCAAATGTTGACCACTGAATAAAACCACAGCGTCTGCACATGCAGCCATGCGCTCCGTATCACTGGACATGTTGGAATAGCGGCAAACAGGCAGGGGCAGGCTGACACACGCCGCCGCCGCCGTCGGCGCCGTGGGAATGCTCGGCATGGGCCGCAACAGGCCTCGACAGGCGTGGCAACGTCTGGCGCGGCCTGTCAAAATAATAATAATGGCCTGTCTAGGACAGGACATTATTAAATGGACATTATTAACGGGCCGTAGCCCGTATGTGTTAAAATAGATTCGTACCTATTGAATTTTCTGGAAAAGTCTATGGTTGGTTTAATGATGTTTAATACCGCGTAACTTTATCCTAATAATAATAAAGTTTAATTCCATATTTTATGAATACGTAATTCAAAATGCATTTGGCGTTTGAGTCTAATCTAGTCAATAAAATAAATGATTATGCGGTACATGGTTCAAAGTTTATCATATTGGCAGGGGACTGAAAGGTACTGATAAGTTTTCACTTGATCAGGCGCGGATCTAGGTTTTCGCTCAAGGGGCGGAAAATGTTTCTCTCTGGGGGACGGAGGGGAAGGTTGAATTCCCACGCCGTGAAAGCCCTTTTAAAAAAAACCTTCGTTATCTATTTTCCGTAGGTATACTCAACAATTTCGAGGATGACTACATTTTATCTACTTACATATACTATTATAATGATGTATCTTAGTCTAACTGTGTATAAAGTAAAAATACAAGTTATAAAACTATATTTATGCCTAATTTAGAGTTATATGTGGTGGAGAAAATAAAGGTTAGTCGAAGCCCAGGGGGGGAACTGCACCCCCCTCCCCGTATCCGCGCCTGATTAAATCGCGGAAACACGGTTTTACGATTCTTTAACGTTTCAGAAACCGCTAAATTACTATGAGAGAGCTTGCTGTTTTTGATTTCTCCTCGCAAGGAAATTGGAATACGTTCTTTTGTTTCGCTAAAATGCCGCTTTTATAGAATAAATAATAAATAAATCCTTGCCTCCTCCTCCAAACCAGGAAATATCTCTTACAAGTTAGAGATAAGACAGGTCGAGTAAAATCCTTGCCATATTTTTTGCAGACTAAGGGTCGATAAAAAAACTCTATTGGAGCTTCTACTGTTTTGAAACAAAACCATATATGTATCGGTATCGCACGTTGACGGACAGTATTCCCTCACTGGTTGAACGTGTTAGGTCACTATAAAATTTCATAAATTGCTTAGAGGCGTTGTGTCAAATCGCAACATAGGACATACTTTTGTAGAATGTTATTTTTTTTAACATCACGTTTTTATGACAGTAAAGCCCCTCGCCCACGGCGACTTTTTGTAGCGATGCTGTTGCACGTTCGCATCGATACAGCCGCGATGCGGCCGCTAGCTGATTGCCCTCGCCCACACCACGATTCTCAGTCGCGATGCAAACGTGATACTGTCGCGCTTCTGTCGCGATGCAAACGCGATTCAGTAACGGCACAAAAATGCCACAGTTGCACTGATGCTCGGTTCTTCATTGACGAGCCACCCTCCCTCCGTTCTCTCCCCGATGTCGTTCGACACGGTCGCGCGTTTGCGTCGATACAGTCGCGATACTGTAGCGCGTTGCAAATACGCCTAATGCGCGTTAGTAGCGATGCTGGCTGCAGGCGTACTGTCGTATTCTTTTTCGCAGAGACAACGTCGGAGGCGTTCTCTCCGTCAACGTGATAGAGAAAAATTGCGAAATATTCCGCCCCTGAAACACAATCGAATATTTAATACTTAATTGTCGTTAATTCGACGGTAGTTATTTGATTCGCTTTCGACTGTAATTGAAATGATATGCGTGCAGTGCACAGTTTATTCCTTTTCGACAAATCGCCGTGAACTTCTGTCGTATTTTAGCTCCAAGTTCTAATGTCAAAGGAAAGTTGAGAGTTGAGATTTATGGGTTCAATACTCCTCATGATTGCTGCTGAACAACAACTTTTGAAGTACTTACGTAGGTACTTAATGCTGGAGTCATTCTATAGATTCTGAAAAGAGCTCTCAAGGTTTTATCGATGGAAGTTTACCTACGGGTTCTTCATTCAGGTTCTGTTTTTTTATCCATCCAAAGGTTGTCTGTAAAATATCGCTTTTAGCGATAAGACCGCCCATTGTGACACCCTATGTAACAGTTCTACATTTATATTTGTAATTTTTATCGTGTACATAATAATAAAGAGTATTTTATATATCTATTAATTAATGATAAAGTCAGTCTCGTAAAATGAGCATCGTCTTGTAGGAACTTGAACTATAAAAAACCGGGCGAGTGCGTGTCGGACCACGCACAATAAAGGGTTCCGAGTTGAGATGAATTTATCCCAAGAACAAACTTAACATTGTAGTCGAAAAACATGTTCTTCCATACAGAATGTATGGGAAATGTTTTTCAACTGCAAATGTAAGTTGGTCGATTATTACTCGGTAACTTGTGAAGCCTACTTAGCTTTGATAGTTTTTCTTTTAGCTTCGTTATATATACTACTGCCGTGAATTTTTTCATATATCCTAAACAACCATTTAGCTGGGGGGGGGGGGGGGGATACTTGACTCTAACAAAAATTAGCAATTGACCCTTAATATTACGCAAACGGATCTCTGAATCGAAAAATGGTTTTCACAAACCCGCAATATTTTTGAACAGCCTATTTATCGATACCCCACACCATGGGATAGACGAGAAAAAATATCTCATCTACACTTTACAGATAGAGATTTTTTTTTGGGTATTTTACCTCTTTGTCGGCGTGATTACAACAAACAAATTACAAAAATAATATATAAATTACAATAATTACAAATTACACACACATTATTAATGACATTAATTAAATTACATTAATTGTATATTAATTACAATTATTAAAAAAAAAAAAAAACGTAAAAACCATCCTTGGACTTCAACGAACATTAAAAAAAAAGAATTGGTTAAATTGGTCCAGGCGTTGTTGAGTTATGCGCTTACCAACACATTTTGCGATTCATTTTTATATTATAGTTTAAATGACCTATAACAAATTACAGTTTCCTAGTACTATGAGTCTCTGAGCTATGCCGCGGACAGACGGACAGACGGACAGACAGACAGACGGACAGACGGACATGGCGAAACTATAATGGTTCCTGACTGACCAAACCCTAAAAACTAACTTTATTTACTACTTATAATGAGGATTTCATGGTAATATTATGTATGAACTAGCTTTTGCCCGCGGCTTCGCACGCGTGGATGTCGGAAAAATCCAACGGGAACGTACTACCGGGATTGAAAGTACCCTATGACCGGGATTAAAAATACTTTTGAGTAATTCAAAAACTTAAAAATAAAAACTTTTGAGTTATTCAAAGCATGCAGTAAAATTCTCCCCTAAAAACGTAATTACCCCTCATTCCCCTGTTTGAGATCAATTCTCAAAAACCCCATATATTCGTAATCCTTCTTTCTTTTTGAGAGATCCTAACCTCAAAACTGACGGACTTTCATATAAACTTCCATCCCCTATTTTACCCCTTTAGAGGTGAAATTCCCAAAAATCCTTTCTTAGTGGATACTTACTCTTCACAAAGAACACTCCTTCCAAGTTTCAAGTCTCTAGGTCCAACGGTTTGGGCTGTGCGTTGATATAATTATCAGTCAGTCAGTCAGGACTTTGAATTTTATATGTATAGAAGATTGAATTTATGAATTTTATGAGGAGATCGTGGATAAGCAATAACAGCCACACGGGTTGATCCGTCGGGATCCCGGCAAGCGCAGCTTGCGCTTGCCGGGGATGGTCCGTGGATGGGTGACCATCTTTACTTACCGAGACTCCTCCGTGACTCGGAAAGCACGTTAAGCCGTTGGTCCCGGCTGTCATTCGTGGATCTTTGACAGTCGATACGGGTCGTCAGAAGTCTGACAACCAGTCTTACCAAAGGGGTATCGTGTTACCCAGTAATTGGGTTGTGGAGGTCAGATAGGCTGTCGCTCCATGTAAAATACTGGTTCAGCTGCATCCGGTTAGATTGGAAGCCGACCCCAACATAGTTGGGAAAAGGCTAGGCAGATTGATGATGTATGAATTCGTATGGAAAAAATTCGCTTGCTGTTTTTATGGTAAGGTAACATTTTAGGGTCCTTCACTGGGCCAGGTAATGCAGCCGGCGCGCGGCGTCACTACGATTGACGAAAAACCGGTTGCTTCAAGTATTTGCATTTTTTTAAGCTCTATGGAAGTTTCATACTACATAAAATACTGCAAGGACACCAGTTGAGAAAGTTGTTCAGTTGATGCAAGCGGTTTATGTAAATACATGCATTTTTTTTAAATAAAGTTGCAACCCTAAAATACTTGCTTGTAGAATATTAATTAAAAAAAAAAAAGCAGTTTAAAGTTGGTAAAAATATGAACATAATTTTTTGAAATAATTTAAGGTTGCCAGTAAAGGCATATAAAAAAAATATATATATAAAGGTCCCTTCAAACAGGCGCGACACGCGACGCGACACAAATTAAGGCACAGCTCGTCGCGCAATACGCGGTGCCTTTGTGTCGCGTCGAGTGTCGCACCTGTCCCTCCTGTAAAAACAAATGTAAGTGGTAAAAGTAAATAAATCCATACTTATATCGTTCTTTAAATATAAAAGTCACACATTTCAAAATATATCAAAAATGATTTTTTTGCATAAAATGCATCTTAAACGATGAAACTTTAATGTTTCGCTAAAACTGCCGTCGTTTTATGATCAAAAACACCCATACACGCACACACGTTAGTTTTGTTTTGTACCGTTTCTGTAACTGAGTTCTGCGGAAAAGTACCATATTGTCAGTTGTCAACAGTCATTTGGCATTCAGTCATTTTTTCCAGAGTCCATTCGAGGTATGGTTAAGATTGCTTTATTGAAAAATAGGCTTTTTAATTACGCATCTTTTGATACAAAAATAGTCTACGTAATACACATAGTTTATACAAAAATCATAAAATAATCCAAATAATTTTTGCAAATGCCGCTCCTGTATAATTTGCTTATTTTGACTTGTGGTGCTTTTGTATTTAAGGAGCGATATGTTGCACGAATATTATAAATGTGAAAGTAACTCTGTCTGTCTGTTACGTTTTCACGCCTAAACCGCCGCCGAACCGATCGTCACGAAATTAGGCAGAGCTTGGGATATGGAGAAGGACATAGGTTACTTTTTTATTATACACTGAAACCGGTGCATTTCACCTTTTGACCGCCACGGTCGGGTATAGCCGACAAATGAAAACGTGCACAACACGCCACCGGTGGCTAATGCCGACAAGAAAAGAAAAGGAAATAGGGTCAAATTAAATAAAAGAATGATGTTACGAGTAATAGTTTATTTAAAAAATAAGGGACGGAAAGCAATGATTAAATAGTTATCGATGAGATTTTGGCCGATGCGTTTACGCTCTGGCGATCAAAGGGTTAACCTATCTTTATTGATTCATATTATCTGTCGAAAGAGACTGGATCCTGCGACACAGGGTATCCTAGTGTGGGATCTAGTGTCATACCTAAATATTGTAACACAAGTTTAGAAATCAATAAAACTTTTTATTATTTATATTATTTATTTATACGATAATCGACATCCACGCGGGCGGAGCCGCGGGCAAATGCTAGTAAATAAATAAATTAAATAAAATTATCGTATGAGATCATTTTAGTTTTTTGTATATCTTGATATTAAAAATAATTATGGCTTTCCGCTGCTACAACGAAAGCTATTTGTAAGCGCTGAAATGTTTTCGCTAATAGATTTTCCGAAATCCTTGAATGGAGGGTTGAGTTGTGTAGGTAAGTAGTACTCGTAGCTAGGTAGTATTAAAAATGTCGGCTAAACTAATAATTAAGTCGAAGAGTTTGTTCTTTTGTTTGTTTGTTTGTTTGAACGCGCTAATCTCTGGAACTACCAGTTGGATTTGAAAACTATTTTTGCATTTGATAGCCCAATTCGGGAGGAAGGTTATAGTCTATTTAACCTCACGCTACAACCCTTAGGAGCAGAGCAAAACGAAAAAAAGTCGGAAAGAACTAGCGCAGGCGGGTGATGCAACGCGACGGGTGGGTCTTGGGTCTTGGGGCGAAATTTTACGCGGAGGAAGTCTTGTACTGAAGCTAGTTATTTCATAACTCCAGAAAGCACATATTTATGATTGTTTTGTTTAAAAAAAATTGTTTACGTCACACCTGGCCATAATGCGAGTTTTACCGCACGCTACGCGTACAGTAAAACTCGCATTGTGGCCAGATGAAGACGTAAAATTGTGTACTCACCACGGGCAGTAAAAAAGAAAGCCCTCTATCGCATATTGACAAATACCTGCGATTTCGGGCTTTCTTTCTTTTACAGCCCTTGGTAAGTAATCTACTCCTCCGTGCCTCGGAAAGCACGTTAAGCCGTTGGTCCCGGCTGTCATTCGTGGATATTTGACAGTCGTTACGGACAGCCAGTCTTACCAAGGGGTATCGTGTTACCCAGTTACTGGGTTGTGGAGGTCAGATAGGCAGTCGCTCCATGTAAAATACTGGTATTCAGCTGCATCCGGTTAGACTGGAATACGACCCCAACATAGTTGGGAAAAGGCTAGGCAGATTTTGGTAAGTAATGTACTATAAGTGAACGCATCTGAAAACAATGTGACCAAACGATAAAATAAAACAAGTTTCAATTTAATTTCATAACAGTAAAAGTTGCAACAATTACTTTATTTTATGTAAGACTATTAGATTGTTGAATATCTCGTAATGGTGTGGCAAATGTGGTTACCAAAACTGATTTGCAGCTACATAATTATTTGACATAATCTTTGTCTAATGATCTAATCTACGTATATGATATAATATAATCTAATTATGCTTTATATAATATTGGATACTTATAGCCAAATTATGAAAGTTATTTGTAATTTTTAACCGACTAAAAAAAACGGAGGAGGTTCTCAAGTCGACGCGTATATTTTTTTTTTATGTATGACCACGCATAACTTCATATAGAGAAGTCCGATTTTGATAATTCTTTTTTTATTGGAAAGGGTATACCCCGAAGTTGGTCCCATATAAATTTGGAAAAAAATATCCAACCCTAAGGGTAGGAAAACAGGGGATGATTGATTGTTCGCGGACTGATTGTAATGTATGACCACGTATAACTTTTTACTAGTGTAACGTGTGGGGTAGGTACCACAACTAAAAAGTTTTTTTTTTGTTTGTTTTTTCTTTTTCTAAAAAGGTTTTTTAAATGACTCAAAATCAGGGCATTTATTTCAAATAAACCAATTATATTCCGTCCACTGAGATAATGCTTTTTTGACACCTGTCAGTTTCATACAAACGAATATGTTTTACGAATTTAAACTTTATTAGTTCCAAATCTTGTACAGCTAACCCGAAGCCTAAATACTATAGCCTAATAATATTTCTAAAGAAAAAATATAGTAGGCGAAACTACTATATTTTTATTTCAATACAAATGGCGAGATGATCGCAATAGGGCCAGTATTATTCATAAAAGCTGAAGTAATAGTATTTTGTAACCTTAATTTAGAGTGTAAAAATACTAATATAATATAAGATTCAGAGTAGAAAAAAATATGCATTTCAAGAATAAAAATGTTCTTGAAATATACCTACTATATTTTTTCGCCATCTACTATATTTTTACAGGCAATGACTCCGAAAATACTATATTTGATATAAAAAAGGTTGGCAACCCTAGCCTTCCGGTACGCGGTCGCCACTCCAGAACCTTTCGGCCCCATCGGCCATCTGTTCTACGACCAATGTGCCCTGCCTACTGCCACTTAAGTTTGGCAATTCTTCGGGCTATGTCGATTACCTTGGTTCTTCTACGGATCTTTTCATTCCTGATTCAATCACATAGGAAAACTCCAAGCATAGCTCCATTGCCCTTTGGGTGACTGACAGCCTTCTAATGAGGGCCATTGTGAGCGTCGACGTTTAAGTGCCATCTCGCATGTCATCTCGCACTGGTGACTTATTTGTATTTCGTCTTGAGACACTGTGGTAGGTATATGAGACGAGAGGATATTCCGTAGCTTCCCGAATACAGCCCAGCCGAGTCGGATTCGACGGTTCACCTCTTTCTCGAAGTTGGACGTGTTTTTGGGTTTCTGTGTTTGGTTTCATACAATACAATATAGCGATTTGATGGGTTCGGCATTAGTAGCAGGTACGTAGCAATTTATTTTTATTTTTTATAATAATAATTTATTTACCAAAAAGAAGAAATACAATGCATGTTACATTATTTAGAGATATTACATTTGAGCTCAATTTTTGTGAATATTGACCCCGATGCTAGGAAAATCCTGTGTTATAGGGGCCATCCATTCGTCCGCTAAGATTATTTTTATAAAATTGGGGACGCTAAAACGTGTAACAGCAGCAATAGTGTGTGAGTAAGCGCGTGTAATGTAGTGTAATGGGGAAAGTGTATGAGTGTGTTGTGTGATGTGTGTTTGAGTGTTTGATGTGTAAAAGTTCCGGAGCCAAATCGGAATTTGTCTCATGACATGTGTCTGTAATAGTTTACACCGGCACCCATACTACATACTACATTCTACATTGCTTAGCATCAGTTACTTATGGCTTTAAACCTATTTTTCTTTCTTTCTTTCTATAGTCTTCCCCTCTTTCATGTCTTTCCCCAACTAATTCCTTTTCTTCGATGATGAAACGACTATGCGTAAAATTAGATTTTTCCAACAATTTGTAATTACGCACGGCACGCACGTACCGCCTGCTTGTATGTATGCTTAAATATATAATCGTAATTATCCTGTTTTTATCAGTAACGACGGCGTTACGCGATAACGGTTTTACGAGAAAGCCGCAAACTCAAACTCAAACTCAAACTCAAACTCAAAGCATTTATTTCAAATAAACCAATTACAGGCACTTTTGAATTGTCAAGGGGTCGGTCAGTCAGAAAGATGAAGCTAGTTGCCCATTCCAAAGCGTAGTAGGTTCCTATGGAGAAGAACGGACAAGAAACTCCATGGACACTCTTTTAAAACAAAATATTGCAAAATATGGGTTACATCATTCATGTTGAAGTTATACATGTGAGAACAATGTAGAAAGACGTGCACGTTAGAAGCGTCCGTAATAGAAACAATTCAAAAATTAAAATAAGCCGTGGCAGCTAAGAGATGACCAGTCCCAACTGACCGCTTTAACGATACTGGGTTTTACCTGTAGGTATCATGTACGAGTATTTGCACGTAGCGGCTAATAGTAAAAGTATGTACATACCTACTTACTTTCTTATTTTGACTTTAATTTCAGTAGCATTTCTCCAGAGGGAAGAGTCTTAGAGAAAATGAATTCTACCTTATTAAACACTAGCTTTTGCACGCGGCTTCGCCCGCGTGGATGTCGGTTATCGCGTAAAAAAGTAGCCTATGTCCTTCTCCATATCCCAGGGCCTCAAGTCTGCTATTACAATAGTGTCAGAATGGTCTCTTCATTGTGAGTTTTTGACAGATTTGCCATACAAACACTGTCAAATACTCACAATGGCGAGACCATTCTGACACTATTGTAATAGCAGACTTGAGGCCCAGGTTACATCTCTACCAATTTTCATGACGAGTTACTTTCACATTTATAATATTAGTATGGAAGTATGAATTACTAATAGAAAAGGTGGATTTAGATGTTTTTGGGAAATATTTTTTTTTTTTTAAAGTCGAAATGATGGATAATTTTGTAAATATCTTGCGGAAACATTGTTGGAACATCTATTTAGGTTCTTCATTCTGTTTTTTTTTTTTTTCTGTAATTCAATGCGGCGAATTTGTAGAAATTTCGAAAACTGTAAGTGCCTTTTCAGGTATTTCGTAAGGACTCTCCCCTTAAGAATTTCCTAAAAACACGCCAATTAACAGTGCCCTCTGTATGTAAGTAGGGTATTATAGAGAGTAGAGTATTATAGGGATTCCAATATAATTAAGAGGTATCTTCTAATGACAGAGTACCTATATGTATCCGAAATAAATAAAATTGAAGTCTCTGCTGTAATGTCAAAATAGCAATTTTTGACTAAATGCATATGAATGTATGCAGGTTGTCCCAGAAATCTACCGACATACTGTAGGTGGTGATAGCTTTGGTCAAGCCCTCGCAAAATAACAAAACATAATATATGTTCCGCAAAATCCACATATATATATATTATATTTCTTTTTTCATCACCACTGTTAAAAATTTATTGAAAAAAAAAAAAAACAAATTTGAGGAAAAACATCAAATAATAGTGAATCTATGTTGAATTTGTAAGTTTTTATGGAGAATCAAATGTAACTAATTACGGATATTCGTAGAGTAACTATTTAATAATATTTTGATGGAAAAGTTATTAATAAAATGATTTTATTTACACATGAGAGTCAAAAGAATGACGCATGACGGTTAATATGTTTTTTTTTTTTTTTTTAAATCTGTTAAATCTCGAAAACTATAAGATTTTGCGGAACATAATATTTTGTTATTTTGGGAGGGCTTGGTATGTCGGTCAATTTCTGGGACACTGTATACGGTACTTATAAAAAAAAACAATTATTTATTATCATTTTTTCTGCCTGTCTGTTTGTTCCGGCTAATCTCCAAAACGGCTGGACCGATTTTGATGGGACTTTCACTGGCAGATAGCTGATATTATAAGGAGTAACTTAGGCTACTTTAATTTTAGAAAACGCCACGCGGGCGAAGCCGCGTTTAGCAGCTAGTCTAAAATAAAATAAGCCTTTAAACATCTTTTTTTTTAATTTTTTTATTAAAAAGATAATAAAAGATAAATCACAAACCTTGACGCATTTAAAACGTGCGAGGACAAAGAAACGATCAAACAGCAATTAACATATTTTGTGTATCAGTAAGGCTAACTTAAATATAGCGATAACACGTCGATCATTTAATTAATCGACTATTTATTTATTTATTAAAACTTAATGCGCTCTAATTAAAAAAATATATGTTAAACTAGCTTTTGCCCGCGGCTTCGCCCGCGTGGATGTCGGTTATCGCGAAAGAAAGTAGCCTATGTCCTTCTCCTTATCCCAGGCTATATCTCTGCCAAATTTCAAGACGAGCGGTTCAGCGGTTTAGGCGTGAAAACGTAACATACAGACAGACAGACAGACAGATAGACAGACAGACAGACAGACAGATAGACAGACAGACAGACAGTTACTTTCACATTTATAATATTAGTATGGATAGTGAAATTTATTTGTAAAGTTATGTCTAACGCGGATAAAAAACTGAGAATCCCGCAAAATCTATCAAGCGTATTTTTCTGTAACCTTCACCTTTTTAAAGATGGACGGACCTTGGCAAAGAAAGAAAGAAAGAAATAATTTATTTGCTGATAATGCAGGTATACATATAAGTTGGAATATTTATTAAGTGTCCCGATACATTTTACCTTACGGCATGCAAAATATTAGGTTTGAATCAAATACTAATATATATTAGATACAGCTATTACAATTATTATTAGCCATAGTCGAATTTATAGGTTAGTAGTTACAGATCAGACTTAAACAAATCAAAATAATTAATGAATTAAATATAAATCTCTCGCAAATCATAAAATGAAGAATATAATAATGTCGTAATGTGTAATGTCAAAAAGCCTAATGTCAAAATATTCAAAAACATTAACAACAATCACAAATATTATTAGTTAAAGAATTTAGATAATCTGGTAATGTCAAAATCTGTTATGTCAAATTATAATTTAAGAACAACAATAAAAATAAAATAAATAACAATGTCATTATTATAATCTAAAACATTCGAAATTGCAAGCTTTACTTAACCTTGAAGATCGATCCTTGCAGCTGTTTTAATTTAGCCACTAGCCCTTCCCCTGTATATAGCAAAGTGAGCGATAATATTTTCTCGTTTCAATTTTCATCGAAACTAGATTAAGGCGAGGTTCTTCAAGTTAACCTCTAGGAAATGTAATTTTAATGTCATTTTATTTAGAAACGGTAATAATGATTAAACACGTGAAAAAATTATGTTGCTTTTGAGAACTTTCTGTAGTTACGTCGGGTACTCGTTACATAATTGGGTAAAGTTCGCTCGATAGAAAAAAAATCGAAACATACCCTTATTTTGTAGATTAAAATAATTTTATTTCAATATTATACCACATTATGAATTGGAAATCACATCAAAATAAACGTCTATGATGATGTAATGTCCGTCGGGCTTAACATTGTTAATATCGTAAAACATATAATTTTCAACTCAAAATTAACGAAATTCACGGCACAATTTACTCGCACCCAGCTGCCACCTCTAGAACAAAAATGCACGCACGAAGAACCTCGCCTTAAATACAATATATGTGCGGTCCATTTTTATTATCATTTTAATCAAAGCTTCTAGAAGCCTCCAAAGCACTGCCTACCGTGGCCTGATTGGAACCGCGCCAAGTGCGTGATAAAACTTTCATAAAAACGAAACAGTCTAGGCGTTCAGACGGAGGATACAAAAATAAACTTACAATGACTGACTGCTTTTAAATGATGGCGACTTAAGATTATTGTGGTTTTACTAAAGTCGAGACTTATTTGTGTACTTAGAAGACGAATACGAGATTATAAAGATGAATAAAAAATCATATTTATCTAGTTTTATTATAGTCCAAATATCAAAGGGAACAACGAAAAATATCAGTTAGTAAACGATATTCGGATCTGGGAACACGATTTTTCTCAAAAAGATACAACTTCATACATCAAGACAAAAAAAAAAAAAACGAGCCAAACCAGACCGTGAAAATTATGCCTAACAAAATTTTCACCAGTATTCAGACAAGCCAAGAGAATAGAAATAGAAGAAATTATTGAAGAGAACCAAAAATGCTAATGATTTCTGAAAACACTGCGCTTTCATGGAGACTGCAACTCTATATTTCTGTATGAAACCGAACAAAGCTGTGGTAAATACCAACCTGTAGCCATATATACTCACAGAACAAAAAAAACTTTTAGGTTTTCCTCATTGTTTATGCTAGTTGGCAGCTGCCGTTGAAACTTTCTGAGCTTGTCTATGTCTTGAGCAACTTTATAAGTAGCTATGCAAGTAAGGTATAAAGGCGTTTGTCCTTGAGTTCTTTATACGGTTGTAAAACTTCCGGTGCCCATGTATTTTATGAATATTTTATATTCGACATTGACCTTTTCATTGAGA
This sequence comes from Dryobota labecula, assembly GCA_947523025.1. Classification (NCBI taxonomy): domain Eukaryota; kingdom Metazoa; phylum Arthropoda; class Insecta; order Lepidoptera; family Noctuidae; genus Dryobota; species Dryobota labecula. The sequence goes on from OX383301.1 coordinate 12,387,626, forward strand.
GGTTTATATAAAAATTAGTGTCACAAGGTCAAGTTTCATGAACCTATATATGAAGCTCAGGCGTATCTTGGATTTTGACAAACACTGTCAAATACTCACAATGGCGAGACCATTCTGACACTATTGTAATAGCAGACTTGAGGCCCAGGGGCCTAAGTCTACTAATTTACAAACGTTGCAATGGTCTCGCGATTGTGAGTATTTGACAGTGTTTCTATGGAAAATCTGTCAAAAACTCACAATGAAGAGACCATTGCCACGTTTGTACATTAGTAGACTTGGCCCCCTGTAGGGCAGCGCTTGTCACACGAGACACCGCATTACACCGCGGATCTCGAAAGCGAAAATGGATTTCGATGTCCGCACGTCTCACCGCTCGCGCTAGAAGCCCAGCAGCGCGGATAGGCGCGCTCACCGCCTCCGCGCAGCGGCGGCGGCGCGGCGCACCGCCACAAAATATGATTCGCCGGCTCCGCCTTCCGCGGAGGTGAGCGGCGTCGTATGAAAACCGCTATAGACAGATCCAATATAGGTACCTACAGGCAACTGAAATATGAATAAACAAGTACTAATATGAACAAACGAGGTTTAAAAAAAGTTCCGAAACACGTTCAAATTCCGCTTGAATTTATTTGTAGTTCATTTTGTCCTTGAGATTCCTATGTTTAAATAGTTGCATCGGTGTTACACTAACCCTTCACTAAGGTGTTACATTTCGTTAGTCATCGCTCTATTGGCCGCAGTGCACACAAGTCGCACTATAATTTAGGGCCCGGTGTGCACGGGCGGCAGTGACATTAATTTTCCTCGGCAATCTGCCACACTCTCAAATCTCAGCGACCTTCAGTGCGCCCGTGCCTTGAGTAATGCGTCTACTTGAAATAAATTGCCGAATTCTATATTTTTTACCCGTATGACACTAGAAATTGACCAATTAAGTTTTTCTTTTGTTTTATTGATAAGGTCAGCAATTTTATTTCTATAACCTTGTTGTTATTTTCACTTGATTTTAGTGGATATATTGTGGGAATTTTTGAATATTTTCTTATTTTGTATCTTTTTAGACGCATTTGGAACATACTTCTTACATAATAGACACGTATAATTAGGTTTCTATGAATAGACCGGAATTTCTTGGCTAGGGGGATCGGAAGTTATCTTTAAATAGATCGATGATTTATTCCGAAGTATATTAATAATCAATAATCATGATTGCGTGTTGACAACTTACTTCGAACCCATGCGTCTGCGTCGCAGTGAATCATAGCTTCTTTAGATTATTTTCATTATTTTCAGTAATTCTTACTCCGATGTTTCAATGGAAGTATATGAATAGTGTTAGTACCCTTTAACGCTTAATAATACAGTGTGTCTTTAAATATATGCACATATGGAAATGAGGGAATCTATGCTTAATTTTATCAACGGAAAAAATACAAAAAAAGAAATACATTATTTTTTTTATTTTTTATGGAATTTTTATTTTTTAATTTTTATTTCACAATTTCTTAATAAGACTCCCCCTTATTGAGAAATTTTACAATTATTGTAAAAAATGATGAAAAAAACAGATTTTTGCTAAAAATACATGTTTCTTTTCAATTGAGGGTAGTTTTTTCCCCAATTTTTATTTATGAGGACGCCTAATTACTTCCGATCATTATAAAGTTTGTTTCATCGTGATAGATCATTTAGTTTAAAAGTTACACCGTTTTGTTTACACTGGGAACAACTTTTTTTTTAAATTCGATAAAAAAAATCATAAAATATTTAGATTTTTTTTATATTTTTGCCGTAGATAAAATTAAGCATAGATTCCCTCATTTTGATATGTGCACATTATAAAGACTCACACTGTATTTTATAGTTGATCTGCTAGTCTCATTTGCTTTAGTACAAAAATACATCATGTTATTCTATCCTTACTCTGTGGATTCTTAATTTGGCTTAGCAGCTATTGGTCACAGTATTGGCAGTCTCTGCTCTGGAAATGGATATTCTTGCTAATGATAATTATTTTGATAGGTTATTTCGACTTCTTGGAAAACCCCTCAGTAACTACTTGTACGCGGACTTGAAACCAGTTTTGGATTATACAATGGTAGATCTGTGCTTAATGTTCTTTGCAATAAAGGGTTTTCCCCAGCTCATTATATTATTATTATTTGAACAGGGTTCCTAACTGCGGCAGCTTAAAATCTGTCTTTCGTGAAAGCTTTTTCACAGTTGCTGTGAAACGGTTTGACAAATTCATTATAACAAAACCGAATTTGTTTAAATGCTTATGCAACAAATTTATAATTTAATATGTAAATGTAACACATCTTCATTTCAAAAACATTTCATTTGCAAACTAAAAGCGACAATCAAAATAAATAATTGCACATGGTTATCCTTTCAGGAGAAAAACTTCAAAGTTCTGGAACAATCAGGAGTTTATGAGATCTTAACCCCTTTTTGTACTCCATTTAATTTTTGACGCGTTGGTGTAGTGGTCGCTACTGCTGAGCATGAGGCTTCGATTCTGGGTGTGATTTCCGGGTCGAACAAAGTGTAATTGGGTTATCCATCTTTGAATCTTTCAGTAGCAGCCGGGAGTCTGGATTTGAGCCTGGTTTTTTTTGTATTTTTTTTTAATGGCAATTTAATAGGCTATAGCGTTGTCTATGCATTTTTGACGTGACAACGTCTAATAAATTGATGAACGATGGCTGTATGCACGAAAAAGGATGACTCATTGTCCCGTTACGCTCATTGTCCCGTTACGCTCATTGTACGCTTGCGCCGCATCAATGTTTTGTTATGACGTTGTCACGTTAAACTATCGTCCGTAAACCAACTTTACAGGCAACCATTTTTTTAACACCATACCGCGATCGCCAACCCGCCTGCCAAGCGTGGCGATTATGGCAAACTCCCCGAACTGGGGGAGGCTTATGTCTAGCAGTGGACGTCTTTCGACTGAAATGATGATGAATGATGATGGGACCTAAACATAACTGGTGAAATGTGGCTGTACTATGTGCACCTCTGCCCAACGCTTCGGGCTATGTTGTTGAGCCTTGGAACTCGTCCAATTTTTTGCATTCATGTGAGAAAAAGAGGCATGGTTTCGCATTCTAGAATATTTTATAATATTCGCATTTATTTTGAAGGATATAAAACTTGTAGCAGTGAGTCACTTCTCCCACAATTCGCCAGTTATACTTGCGTAATCAAATTAAGCCTAATGGTGTCCACTAAACAGGGAAAACTTCGTAGTTACAAACAAGCTACATTAACTTAGGAAATCATGTCATTAAGAAGGTCAACAAACTTCTACAACCTATGAATGATGCGATTTTCATGGATGAACAATAAAAGAACCATTGTTTTGCAAAACAAAAAACTTTTTTACAAAAGAAACAACCGACTTTAAAAAAAAAACTACAAAGTAAAATTACTTTAATTTTGGAAGTCGGTGTCTTTGGATCTGTCTTTGAGTTTTTTTGCCACCGACTTCCGTAATTAAAGTTATTTTTCACTTTGTAGTATTTTTTTTTGGAAGTCAGTGTTTTTTTTTTTTATTTTTTTTTTCACTTTTTCGTGATTGTATAACATCATCAAGATACATAAAGTGAATTAAATACGTATTATCTAAGCTAACTCAAAAACTACCCAAGCAAAGTTATTAAAATTTATATGGGAGCTCCGCGCAAGCTTCTTCTACCAAATGAAAAAATAATTTTCAAAATCAGTCCACAATTGACGAAAATATCGAAGAACATGTCTTCGATATTTTCGTCAAAAAAATAATTTTCAAAATCAGTCCACAATTGACGAAAATATCGAAGATTATGTTCTTCGATATTTTCGTCAATTGTGGACTGATTTTGAAAATTATTTTTTCATTTGGTAGAAGAAGCTTGCGCGGAGCTCATACATTTAATAAAATACAATGTTTGTAAATATGTGAGCACCATGTATTTATCCCATAATTATCGTCTTCACATGTAATGATATAGTAAATAATGTATACAATAATTTGGACCATAACATAGAAGAACTTAAGCATAACTGGTAGATTGAACGTGTACTGTACATACTCATCTGTTTCTCAAAGCGCATACGAGTATATGCATGATGTTATTTTATGGAATGGAGTGAACAGTACAAAACATGTGATTGCAGCAATCGCGGGAGGTTTGTTGTTATTTAATAAAGAGTTCTATTGTCTATCTCTGAAGGTCTTCATCAGATCTCCTGGACCACCTCGGGAGTAGATCTGTTCATACTAAGCCAGAGCACATCTCATGACATTTCCAATAAGCCCAAATGATATTTTGTGAATGCAAAGACCTGATTTGTTATAGAAAATACCAAAATCGCCTTTAATATTTAAAGGCTCGTACAGACTCGCGCGATATCGCGGGCGCCACGCGATAATAGTAGCGATTATCGATATCGCGCGAGTCTGTACGGACCTTAAGGAGTTCCCTCGATTCCTCATGGATTCGATGGATTATCATAAGAACAAAGTTTGACTCATCTCAATCGGTCGAGCCGTCTTCGAGTGATCGGTGTACATACTTTAAAAAACAATATTTAAAAAAAAAATACGCGACAAATTAAGAACCTCCTCCTTTCTTTGAAATCGGTTAATGAATTCAGGTGTTTATTGATTTATTGTTTAAAAATAATGGTGATAAATATTAATGTCACCTATTTTTTATGATCCATTGAAAAGTTGCACGCAACTATACCTACATCATAATTATAACGATAGATGTGACCTACTGAGATAATGTCTCCGTCATCATCATCATCATTTCAGCCAAACGACGTCCACTGTTGGACATAGGCATTCCTCAAGCACCGCCACTTCGACCGATTCTGTGCTTCCCGCATTCAGCGGATTCCTGCGGCCTTCACAAGGTCATCGGTCCACCTTGTGGGAAGCCTTCCAACGCTACATCGTTCGATACGCGGTCACCACTCCAGAACCTTTCGGCAATCTGTTCTGCGAGCAATGTGCCCTGCCCACTGCCACTTAATTTTGGCAATTATTCGGGCTATGTCGGTTACCTTGTTTCTCCTGCGGATCTCTTCATTTTTGATTCGATCACGTAGGGAAACTCCAAGCATAGCCCTCTACATTGCCCTTTGGGTAACCTTTAGCTTTCATTGTGGCCAAGGCCAAGGCCAATGTCTCTGTAACATCAGTTAAATGAATAATCACATTTTCGGGCTTGGTAGGAAAATCTGAGGGGAAAATCCCAGCAAAATACCGCGCGCGTAATTTTGCTTCATCGATTGTACCGATACTCATTAGTGCCATAATTATCTCATCAAAAAAACGCGGGGTCAGCGAAATTATATAATTACGACAACTGATTTCACGCTCAGATTCGTCCCTAGCGTTAAATTAGGTCCACGCAAGTCAGGCAATAAGACAAATGTTCCTATTGTCGCACGGTATGGCTCGGTAACAGAACTGTGTCAAGTATGCGTTTAACTTATTTACTTTGATTACAACACACATGTTGGATGGTACAAGTGCATTATGTTTGTGCACTCATACTAGTTTCTGAGAAATACGTAGTGTGTACTTTATAAATAGTTGAAATTGCTACGTAAGCTACCGTGCTTAGTGTTTTGTAAGAAACATTATAGATTATTTTATCCATTAGAATGACTTTTGCACAATTTATACTATACCTACCAAATAACAAAGCTGTAGAGTTTGGTTTTTTGTTTGTTTGGACGTGTTAATCTCTGGAATCTCTGGTTTTTTTTTTAAATCCATCTGTTATGGATTAAAAAAAAAAATGCATTTGATAATCCAATAGGGATGATGACTAAAAAAATATTTTTTGTCCGTCATATAGATTATTAAAAAGTATTGGACATGTATTTTTTCTTTTTTTAAGTAAACAAAACATTACGGCGATACATTGAGTTCAAATGTGGCATAACGTCACTTCTCAGTAGATTTTATACGTAGCTGTGACGTAACGAGCCCCCACTCCCCAAGTTTAATATGTTTTATCTAAGTAATTTTTTTATTAATATGATAAAGCAAAAAATACGTGTCTAATATTTTTTTATTATCTGATTGACGGACTAAACAGTTTTTCTTTTTTTTTACCCAGGACTAGAGATGGGCGCCACGCGCACGCCGCGTTATGCGCGCCGCCGCCGCCGCCGCCACCGCCGCCAAGTGTTCGAAATTTGGCGCCGATTGACGCGAATTCATAGCGGCCACAAGATCACAGATTTCCTTTGACCAAAAACGTAGTAGTAGCATCTCTTTTAGATCCCAGGTTTTCAGGATTTAAAGAAATCGATTCTTATTTAGAGGAAAGAAATACAAAGTCGTGCGGCTTTTATGGCAGATTGCATCAATGAACATGTAAATGCTACTGATTTTCCATGTTCCGATTACGGAAAGTTTCTCCACCAAGATCCTCTTAGACTCATCCTTTGCTGACAAAATTATCTAAGAAGCACAGTAGTTTCAGTGACATTGACGAGGCAACGGGAACAGATTTTTCTCAAGAATGCTGGAGGTACCTAACTTCGGTCGATCCCAAAGAAGTGGAGATTTTGAACGGGATGTGCTTGCCTATTGGCGAGAGAAGAAAAATGTGTTCCCAGGACTAACTGCGCTTGCCAGGACTATTCTTGCAATTCCTGCTACAAGTACGCCGAGTGATCGTGTTTTTTAAATAGCAGGATTGGTTTTGAACGCTAAAAGATCGCGGTTGAGCCCTACACACGTCAACAAAATAATGATCATACATGACCATTATATTGTAAAAATATTTAATTATGCATTTTCCTGATTTTAATTATTATTTCTGCCTTTGATAGCTTTAAAATATAACACTTAAACCAAAAATTGTTTAAAAAAAAATAAAAAGACCCGCGCCGCGGTGTGGCGCCGCCGCGCCGACCTGTAGAGCAATTCTGTAAAAATCTCACGGTGAAAACTTAGGTGAAGTGAGCTTGAAGTGACGTGTAGATGCTTGAGATTGACACTGTTGACAGCTCACTTCACGCTCACTTCACCTAAGTTTTCACGGTGAGATGGTTACGGAATAGCACTGCAGTTCCTCCAGGCGCGCCGCCGCCGGCAATTTTTTGGTCGACACCCACCTCTACCCAGGACACATCCCTATTCTTGAGGAAGGCTAAAGGCTATTTGACATCACACTTAGACCATAAGGAGCCGAGAAAAAAGAAAATAAGTCGGAAAGAACGCAAAGTGAAAACGAAGTAATAGCGCGTAGGCGATGCGTTGCGATGCGATGTGACGACGGGGTGGGTCGAAGGAACATTTCACGCGGATGAAGTCGCGGGCAGAGGCTATTATTTTATAATCTCAAACTTATTCCCTGAGTAAGTACATTGAGGCCATATTATTAGTCTTTTATACGGAGAGTTCATTTCAAATGCGCGTAGGCAATTTGCTACGAGAGTGCTACGAACGAACCCCACATAATTTAATGGTTCTTTTACCACAAAAAAACGCTTTGAATATTTCAGTTTGCAACATTATTTCGTCAATTTGTTATCTTTATAATTTTGATGATTAATAAATAATCTGAATTCAGTCTAAATTAAAAACAACCGTTTGTAGCGTGTCAAGGTTCTTCTACTACGAAAAGTGTTTATGAGAAAACCAAAAAAAAGGTACACATCAAAAAAAGTTTGTGATCACAAGCATAAGCTGATATAATTTTTTTTATTTAACTTTATCAAGAAAAATAATTTGTTGTGTTTTCTTTAAATAGAAATACCTTGTTTAAAATTAAAAAATAAAACGATTTTATATTAAAAAAATTTAGTAACAGAAAATATTGAGTAATAATCATAATGTAATTGTAACAGAAATTTGATAGAAAGAAAAAGACTGTTTAAACAATTTACTCCTCCCCTGGTTCGAACACATGCGGTGATCCTCCTGGGCATGCTGAGAATCAAGTTATCCAGCATTTCTTGGGGTAACCTGTCCCATTCTTGAATAGGGGCTTCCCTGAGCTCTCGCACTGTCTGGGGACGTGGCTGACGGTTCCAAACATCTCGCTTAAGAGCATACCACGCGTGCTCTATTGGGTTTAAGTCAGGCGAGCCGAATAATAATAATCTACCGTACCTAACAAAAAGATTTAGATTTTTCAAAGTGATCGCAAACTTTTTTTGATGTGTTTATGTTTTAACTACCAAAATGTACTTTATGTTATTGTGTAAAAAGATTGCCGGCTGAGCATGAGGTCCTGGGTTCGTAGCAAATTGGCTGTAACAGACGGACAGACAGACACACGAGTGATCCTATAAGAGTTCCGTTTATTCCTTTTGAGGTACGGAACCCTAAAAATCGCAATTTAGGCATCTATACCCAAAGTCTCTAATTCAGATCATTTATGTAAACAAAGTAATGTCAAGAAATGTCACTGTCAAAATGACAGGACAGTGGTACAAAACATTTTATCATACTTTTTTTGTTGTAAATAATCATCTATGAAATTAAAGTGAATTAATTATAAGAACTATGCAAACAAAACACCGTTGGCAAACAATGTTTTATGTAGTGTGTCGGAGACACGGCCTATGATCGTCAAAATCAGCCGTTTTAAGTCCTCTGCTAGACTTAGGCCTCCCAAAATCGATTTCTACTCGAAACAGTTTACTGCCGTTTTCATCCAAAATGTGGCTAGATATGCGACATACAATATGAATTTATGAATGAGAGTTGTAATATTCGTGTTGTTGAAGATGTAAAAAAAGTAAAAATGTTTGGATCCCCTGTATTGTTACCAGTATCATAAAATATTTTATACCAGAAAATCTCCTTTTTTTTAATAACTTTGTTTAAAACCGAAAATTTATAAAAATAATTACGGTACGATTATTTTTTTATTATTATTTCTTAAATTCAGTACTTAAAACAAAATGGAACCTTTTTTTCAACATTTTATGTGAATTACCATTACGAAGATATTTTTTTGATATGTTATCCCCTTTGTTTACATAAATTATCTGAATTTGAGACTTTGGGTATAGTCTTAATTCTTTGTTGCCGACCAAAGTTTTGTAAAAGAGAGTAAGCTAAAAGATATTATCTATCTATATAGGTATATAAAAATCAATTGCTGTTCGTTTGTCTCGCTAAAACTCGAGAACGGCTCGGCCGATTTAGCTGATTTTGGTTTTGAAATGTTTGTCGTAGTCCAGGGAAGGTTTGAACGGTGAGAAAATATGGAAAAATTGTGAGGAAGATAGTAAAAACAACAATTTCATTTTCCCATAGAAACTGTTCTACCTACTTTCCTGTCAAACATTTGACGTTCGTCAATGTAACTTTATGGCGTTTGACATAACGTGTCAGTCATCATTTGGTAGGTCTGAGAATATGTTTTTATCTAATTTTTTTAAAGGTTTTATGTAGGTAGTTAGGTAGGGTAGGGTAGGTAGGTAGGTAGGGTAGGTAGGTAGGTAGGGTGGGTAGGGTAGGGTAGGGTAGGGTAGGGTAGGGTAGGGTAGGTAGGTAGGTAGGGTAGAGTAGAGTAGCGTAGAGTAGAGTAGGGTAGGGTAGGTAGGTAGGGTAGGGTTGGTAGGGTAGGGTAGGGTAGAGTAGGGTAGGGTAGAGTAGGGTAGGGTAGGGTAGAGTAGGGTAGAGTAGAGTAGGGTAGGGTAGGTAGGTAGGGTAGGTAGGGTAGGGTTGGTAGGTAGGGTAGGGTAGGGTAGGGTAGAGTAGAGTAGAGTAGGGTAGGGTAGGGTAGTGTAGAGTAGTGTAGTTTATACTATATTTCCTTTGCGCGTAGACCAACTGCCACAGTCAAACAGCTTTTGACAGAACAAAGTCTGTCGGGTCAGCTAGTAATATATAATTTCAATGTTATTTTGCACAAGATGTTTGTGACATTTACCCTTGACAATGAGGATATCTCTTTGTATCGAGCATGTACTGCATTTTTGGCTAAAATCCTCGAGACTTGCAATGTTGTTATATTGTTTGTTATTTATACATGTACCACCGCGGTCTCGGACAACGGGCCACCGTAATGACTAATCTTGCTTGTACCACTCGGCCGCTATAGTAACGCTTACATACTCGTATGTACGCTCATCAATTAATTGCATCGCAGCATCAGATTTTTGCTGAGCCCCTTGCTTTTGTAAACGAAAAAAAAAGACCGTAAAAAATCAGCCGAGGTTGTCAGACATCTATGATCATTGTAACAGAGCTTGAGAAATGTATTCAAACAAACGTTTTTTTTATTATTCGTTTCGCTAAAAGGGGCGGTAAACAAATGTGGTGTGGTGTGTGTGTGGCACGGGATATTGTTTTTAAGGTGGTTAGATTTTTGTGCCCGCGATAGTATATTTAAATATTAGTCGCATCAAGGGCAAGGTTGTAAAGGTTGAGCCACAGATATCACGAGTTGTATCAAAGATACTGTATGAAGAATAAATCGTAACACTTATTTCCTAAGTTACTAGACTAACTAGTACAATGGTGATTTTTCTGATTATTTTAGCCGAACATAGTTGAATTATCACGTCAATCCAAGACCAAGAGTAGAGATCCAATTAAATGATGTGAATTTTAACTATATAACGAAACGTGATATTATTTTCTTTTGGAATTATAGTAGGTACTTAGATGCAGGCATGTCAAAATAATTTACTTTACCTATAATTAAGAACAAGAATTTTTCAGTAGTCACAATTCATTTAGTTATTATTATGTTTCGTTGTTCCGTGTGGCGCCGGACGTAAAGAATAGCACCGTCTAATTTCCTCCCGTGGGTGTCATAAAAGGCGACTAAGGGACTTACTAGAGAATGGGCAGCAGCGTTCTCTTGCATTTTTAACACCATACTGCGATCGCCAACCCGCCTGCCAAGCGTGGCGATTATGGCAAGGGCAACCCCCCCCCAATTGGGGGAGGCCTATGTTCAACAGTGGTCGTCTTTCGGCTGAAATGATGATGATGCCACACAATATTTTAACACATTAGCGCCATTAAACTCGGTATTATATGTCACAGTAATAACAAAAAATAATAAAACATTTGACACATGCGTGCAGTTGACAAATTACACCTCAACGTAGCGCATGGGTTTTAAGGCTGTGCGGCGAGCGCGGGAGTCTGCGCGGGAGTGGAACGAACTGCGACGCCGGCCGGTGGCGCGCATAGTACAGACGCGTCGCTCTCCGACAGCGCACGCGCAAATCGCTGATACCACACCACGCTATAAAAGGGTAGGCGCCCTTGCTGCAACCCACTTACACGCTTGTTCTTCAAGTGGAAGGATCTTTTGTGACCACAGTTGGAACCAATATTTGTGCCAAAATGTCCGCGGAACATCTGGATGTGTTGCTTCGACATGACGAAGGTGAAGATGACACGGACGGTGTCGTATTGGCCAAGGGGGTGTCCATGATCGTCCTCTTCTGTGCCTCCATGGTCTGTGGTCTAGTACCTCTGCTGTTGGCTAAGAAGTTCCACTGGCTGTCGGCTGAAGATGCAGGGAACCTGAAGACCACAAACAGGATCGTGATGACTCTGCTGTCATTCGGTGGTGGTGTCCTGCTGTCCACAACATTCATGCATTTGATACCTGAAGTGGAACATAATGTAGAATACCTTCAGAGTGAGTACTTCTGGATAACTTATTTTTAGTAATATATACATAAAGTTAACCCGTAATTAGTGCGACAAAGTAGGCCACATAAATCACGTCAAATAAATAACACATGGATATCTTTAAACCTTTGTGCTTTAATCATAAATCTATATTAACAGTCTATAAGGCCTGTGTTAAATTCAAACCAACGGTTAGGTATTTAAACAGTTGGTTTATGTCAAATTTCCTAAAGAAATGTTGAGTAAACAACTGATTAAATATCTAAACAGTTGATTTAAATGTTGGTGAACACAGGCCTAAGTATGTGTTAATACAGGTGATTTTTTAAACAAGATTATATATTCTTGAAGCCGAAAATTATTAATATTATTATTTTTGATTTTATGCCTAATACGTGACCACGTTACCACCCAAATACGTGAAACTATTTACGCTTTGAAAATCCAAGAAAACGGCATCAGCTTATTTTTTTAAATAAAAATACTATTTTATGTTTATACATTTTATAAAATAACATTTAAGTATCATATTTATACATGCCATGAGGAAAAATATAATCCCGAAATATCTAAAACCTTTAAAAGTCCACATCAAATCCGAACAAGGAAGGAAGTTAACGAAACTTAAAAAAAATCTATATAAATATAAGGGAATAATATTCTGTACCCTAATTCCGTAATACACAATCAATCGCAATATTAATGATTTTGAAGCAGATTGTTTCATATATTATGTTCGAAAAATTTGTCTGCAAACAACGTAAATAACGCGAATGTCGTTGAACTGTCAAAATGAAACCGATTCCTACTGATAATGAGTTACGCAATAAGGCTCCTACAAGCAGGTGCGACACGCGACGCCACACAAACACAAAGGCCAATAGGAGTATCAAAAATAATTTTCGACAGGAGAAACCTACCTGAAATGAATATGTGTATAATTGCAACTTTTATTTACCTACATTATTTTAATTGATCTTTCTTATAGTCCAACTGGTAATTGTGTGAATTGGGTGAATATCTAGTGAATCCTCAGTTTTAAAGCCCTAAAGATAGAAAATAAGATGTTGGAACTGAGTCGTGATCACTACAATAATCGTGCTTTGAAGGACAACTTCAACAGTAAGAAGCTGCTTAGTGTTTATTCTCTCATTTTAATTGATGAACACTATCCAGCAGTCATCTCATCAAGTAACTTGCAAAATGCCCACATGCAGCATATTTGTTTTCTGACCTCTAGAACCGGGCAGGAGTCAAAAAATCGTTCTCCAATTGAACCTTATTTATTTAGTTTTTTTTTTTTTTGTATCTGTTCTGATACCGAGAAATTCTAAATCTCCATGCTTATTAAAACCAAATAAAAGAGTATCTTTAAGTGATCATTCGTTCAAGAGTAGTGTTTGTCTACTTCCGAAGTTCGCATCACGCCTTCCATTGCCATAGTCATTGCATAACGCAGCTCTTGAACTACAAAGTACTAAGGTTCCAATTTGATGATCACGACGTACCATGAGTAGCATGGCTATTTATATAACGTCGAACAATAATAGTGTTAATCTTATAAGTGGTGAGTATGAAAAACTTTTACTAAGGGACCAAGCCAAAAATATCGAAGACAAAAAAGTTGATGTTTACATTTTGAGCGAATATAGGCTTGATTAAATGATAAATGATTTCTGTAAGTAGGTTTTTACAAACACTTTTACACGTCAATCATATTTTAAAACTAGATGAGGTCGGCATTTCGTATCTGACTACTCTGAGAAGAAAGACCGAAACAAACTCAGAGGTCACAGTTTCTTTTAAAGTTCTTAAAGTTCTTCACAGTCTCTTGCAAATCTTTCGTGTAATAATCCACCATATACCGCAGAGATTTTAAATAAGATAATTTTTCAGTGTTGGTCCTTTATTAGTAACAGTGGTTCATAAGACAGGAAAAAATCAATTGATATATATCAAGATAAAAATCAATTGATATATATCGTGATATATATCATGATATTTTATATATCCGCTCATATATATCGGCGAGCCCTGGTTTTAAGGCTCAATTGTTTTGACTACGTACTTTCATTAGAATATGCGAAGTCGAGAGGACATTATCTAATGATTGCGCAACCCGCCAATTTATGTGTGCCACTGTGCAGGCGTAAACACTCACTTGTCTTGGGGTTTTTTCTATAGTTTGAAAGATATAAATAGTTGTTATTATTGCTTACCACAAGAACGGTGGGATGATTAATAGGACTGTTCAAGGAGATCGCCTATTGTGAATTAGTTCATGACTTAAAATTCCAATGTTAAATTGGTAAGATGATTTAAAAGAAATTATAAATACTATACTCTGCTCTGTATCTACACATCCTCCCCGACCCTTGCTTGACGAAGCGCCATGCGCCAGCCCGCACCGTAGCTGAGCCTGTAGCTTTAAATTCCCCTGATAATAATCATAACCCTGATTTTTAGCCACCGTCGGTCCCTTGCCGTCCTCCCTCCGACTCTGCCCTAAGCCGAGGTTTGTACCCCACAGGGGGTGCCCTTAACGCGCAGTCGTTTAGTTTATAAGTTTTTGCGCCCCGGCTGGAGGCTTTAAGTTTTTAGGAGCTTAAAGGCAACCACAGGAAAGTCCGGTTAAAGAGTCACGATCTATAATGGTAAACTCTGAGATGCCCTAGATTAAAAAAAAAAATCTACACTTTAGAGTCTAAAGTGTAGACACAGACCATATATTTACCTAGGTACTTTTTAAATAATTAAAGGCAAAAGATTCTACAAAGGCAGACATAATGTGATGCCATATATATATGATATTCTCTCCCAGTCTTACTGAGCCTGGCTGAGACACAAAATATAGTAGATGCAACAAAATTAATACCATTTTAATAGTTAGACAACTGCACTTTCATAGAGTTCATCGATAGAGTATACAATATGCAAACTGTTCTGGTAGTAGCGGCCGGTTTATTACTGCTGGCTTTATTTGTTGTCGTTCTTGACTTTCTCATTTTATTGACCCCAGATATACAAAGTCGTGGTATTTCGGGTTGCCCTATCGATTCAGTTATTAGCAGAGATCGAATAGGTAAAAAACAAACAAAGGACAAAGGTCATGTCAAATGCCCATGTAACACCCACTCTCATGAATATCGGAGACGTTACACTCGAAATTGTGGACGAGTGTTTTTACCTAGGACAAACTGCCCAGTTACGTAGGTCCAACTTCGAGTAAGAGGTCAATCGTCGAATCCGACTCGGCTGGGCAGCGTTCGGGAAGCTACGCAATATATTCTCGTCCCACATACCGCAGTGTCTCAAGACGAAAGTCTTTGACCAGTGCGTGTTGCCAGTGATGACATATGGCACTGAAACGTGGTCGCTCACAGTGGGCCTTATTAGAAGGCTAAAAGTCACCCAAAGGGCAATGGAGAGGGCTATGCTTGGAGTTTCACTACGTGATCGAATCAGAAATGAAGAGATCCGCAGGAGAACCAAGGTAGACATAGCTCGAAGAATTGCCAAACGTAAGTATTGCCACTTGGCAGGGCTCATTGCGCGCAGAACAGATGGCCGTTGGGACTGAAAGGTTCTGTAGTTGCGACCACGTACCGGAAGACGTAGCGTTGGAAGGCCTCCCACAAGGTGGACCGATGACCTTATGAAAGCCGCAGGAATCTGCTGGATGCGGGAAGCACAAAACCGGTCGAGGTGGCGGTACTTGGGGGAGGCGTATGTCCAGCAGTGGACGTCTTTCGGCTGAAATGAATGATGAATGAATGAATAGGTAGAGTTTATTTACCTAAACTTCGAGGAAGGAAGTAATATAAAATGGATAATACCCTTTTTATCGCAATGTAATTATATGAATTATTTTTTTATTTGGTTATATATGATTCTTCAAATAAATAATTTGTAACTATAAATCAAGTTCAATAAATAATTCGTGGTTCCGGGGTTCGTGGTTCGTGGATTCCAGGATTGAAACGTCATTATAAAAACAAGTGTTACTACTCAATTAATGATTTTGTTACTGACAAAACTCTCTGTTAATGCTTTATATGCTGCTTCTTTGTGATTTAATTTTTCTGAAATTTATATCTTTAGTTTCATTGCAATTCTAATTTTATCTATCTAATTTATGACTTAATTTATTGACATTTGTAATTGAATTTATTGACATTTGTAATTGAATTTGTTGACATCTGTAATTTAATTTGTTGAATGTTTGTTTATAATTTTTGTCTAGTAAATGTATAATATTGGATTATTTTGCATGCCTTAAGGCAAAATGTATCAGGACTCATCAAAATAACCATCATATCTATTATTGCCAAATAAATGATTTATGATTTATGAATTATTCCGGGATTTTAGAGAAAGTACACTATGAAAGATCCACTCTATGTATTTCCCTTGAAGTTGAGGTAAATAAACTCTATCTATTCCGATCTCTGGTTACAAGCTAGTAGTGAGTACCTACGTCAGAAGGCTCACCACAACGTGCGCTGCACCGGACGTCGGCTAAACAATTAACTTATTACCAATTCAATGAAGGGAAACAGAACCAGACCAGCGCACGCGCACCGCATCGTAACATTAGCGTATTCCCCTGTTTCAAACATTAATATACATTCAAACTATTGTTTTTGGCTTATTGCATACTTATGGTATATTTTAAAACGCCACTCATGAAATCGGAATTTATTTATTGCAAAGTTGCTATTATTTGTATATCAATAGAAAATGCTTGAGTTGCATCGCAACAGACAGTTTACTATGTATTAATTTGTAATACATAGAATATTTCCATATGTATGGCAAATCATGTGCAATTATGTTGATTTGGTCTAAGATTGCATTATTAATTAATTGCTAATTTATGTGTTAACAACACATATGTAACTGTTACTAAGCTATGACGTTCCATGGATACTACTACTGGATTTTCCACATTAAAACATAGTATCATAATGTAGAGGTCGGATATTCGGATGCATATTCACCTAAAGTTGAGATGTTGGCTAATATGGAATGCGCTTTTGTATCGATCGTAAAAATCCCGCGATTCTGGAATCGACAATTTTGTGTTTTTTTTTGACTATAGAATTCGATGTATACCTATCTACCTACCTAAGTAGCCGAGGTAATATTTACGCCCAATCAGGATATAGTAATTAACTACATAAAAATAAATAAAAAATAACCCGGAATTCTTGGGTTGCATAACTATTCAGATGCATATTTGTTTAAAATTAATGTTTAACCCCCGATGCAAATATGCGTACCTATATGTAGGGTGTAAGAGGAGGGTCTCAAAAAAGGGTCTCCCTTGTTTAACCAAAAGGAATTAGACAAATTTTCACTTCCCAAAAAAAAATTCGCATAATTTCATTTGCCAAATTATTACTTAACAAAAAATCTCTTCACAAATAATTGTAATGCAAACCTAATGTTTGGCAAGTGAACGTTTAAACAATATAAATGTTTACCAACTAGTACTTTTACCAATTTTTATGTAGTCAAATATTTCAGTTGGAATTACTCATTTTACGCAAAATATAATTTGCCAAAACGTTTTATTACAAGGGTGTTTTTTTCACTTGGGACAAGTAATAATAATATTAATACTAACTATTCTGGTAGTATTTTTTTAAATAGTAGCATTTTTTTAAATAATTAATCTCGTCTAACTAGTTCAGTTTCGGGTAGCCTGTTTTCTTTTCCCATTTTTTTTCTTCTGTATAATCTAGTCGTTTCTGGCACTCGCCGGCCGCTGCCGCGGCACCGCTCGCTACGCTCGCTCGGCTCGTGCGTAGGAGCTCACAGTTTTAACCTAACATAACAATTTTTTTTTAATAATTGACCTACTCTATCTACTTCCATAAGTTACCATAAATTTGACTTCATAACAAATCATTTGACCAAACGTTTATTACAGCAAACAATCTATAGAGATTGTTTGCTGTAATCAATCATTTGATTAAAGACCAAATGCCTAAATGACATTATCCTTGATAATATTCTGCCAAGTAAGACCAAATGAAAATGTGCATACTAAAATCATTCCAAACATTGCATTGGTATAAAAAAGGTTGCTAAAATTTGTTTGGGTAGTGAAATTTTGTTAAAAATCTTTTTGGCAAAACGGCAGGCACCCCTCAAAAAAGCTTAAGCATAAACTGACCTCTCAATGTAAGTACGGAAATACTATACAATGCGTGATTAGCTTATACTGGAAATATATAGTTACATATGTAGCCGTGTGTACCTATAGTAACCCCTACATTTCGCCAGTTATGTTTAAGTCTCATATACAATATAATAAATAGGGGGTATTAAGGCCTGTGTTCACCAACATTTAAATCAACTGTTTAGTTATGTTATGTTGGTTTAATCAGTTGTTTACTCAAAATTTCATAGGACGTTTGACATAAACCAACTGTTTAAATACCTAACCGGTGGTTTGAATGTTGGTGAACACAGGCCTTAGTCTATTCTCATTAACCGGGCTCCGGGTTGCTACCGAATCCGACCTGGGAATCGAACCCAGGACCTCATACTCAGCAGAGTAGCGCTTGCGATCAACGAGGCAGAACATAATAACATATTCAGAATACATATAATAAGTCCCTAATAAATCATAACACGTCTAACTTACTCATGAAATCATGAGGAAACACGTGACAGCCGTGGGAAACAATGTATCGCACACGTTCACATAAAAAACAATGTTTCTCGGAACCTATTCTGTGCGAGAACAGAGAAAGTGTCGCATTCTCGTACACAGCACGTGCGATATTATAACGGTTAAATAAATTATAAACTGGCGGTCCAAAATAAAAGTAGCCTTAGTTAATCCTTATTCTGTCTGTCTGTCTGTTTGTTCCGGCAAATCTCTGAAACGGCTGGACCAATTTTAACGAGACTTTCACTGGCAGATAGTTGATGTTATAAAGAGTAATTTAGGCTACTTTTTTTTTTTAAAGATCGCCGGCGTTACCGCGGGCAGCAGCTAGTATCCATACTAATATTATAAATGTGAAAGTAACTCTGTCTGGCTGTCTGTCTGTCTGTATGTTACGTTTTCACACCTAAACCGCTGAACCGATAGTCTTGAAATTTGGCAGAGATATAGCCTTGGATATGGAGAAGGACATAGGCTACTTTTTTACGCGGTAACCGACATCCACGCGGGCGGAGCCGCGAGAAATAGCTAGTAGTTAATAAAGTTGGTAATTTGCTGTCACCGCACCGCATTGTTAAGAGGTTTCCACTAACCATTAAATACTACCATAAACAGTGAAAACAAGGAATTGTTTTTACTCAGTAGCTTTCGTGTGTTACGTATCGTACGTAACTTATCGAATATTCAAATCAAACGGAAACTCGGAAATCGTGTCTGCGGTTATCGTAACGAATGATTCACATAATAGGGATCTTTTTTTTTCCTAATGACTTAATGAGCTAGAGGTCGTAAAAAATACCTTGTTAGTTAGTTTCCGCAGTGCTAAGTGTGTTTATGTTTCATTGTTTATAAACAACTCGACATAACTGCTTAGGTAGGTAGGTATATTATGCAAGGAAATCTCAATTGTGACTGAGTGAACAGTGAAAATATTTAAGAATAGTAGGATATGACATTTTTCAAGTATATTTCTTACTTTATCTACGCAGCTTAAAATATTTATAAGTACCTAAACGTAATAGGGGTCATTCAATTATTACGTAAGCACCAAAGGGGGGTAGGGGGGTCTTTGCTTTGATTATTTTTGATGACATGGGGGATGGGGGTTTGGATGGTAGGATTACGTCAGCAATATTTATTAATTTACTTTTCAGATTCAATTGCAAAATTTAATTTAATTTGATTTGAACAAAGATGGCAACCCAATGTTCAGAGATTCCCCAAAATAATTGATATTGCTGTCTCGCTCTCACGCGATTTTTTATGGTTAGAAAAAACCGAAGTAGGGAATTTACTTAAATGGGCATTCAATTACTTTAGGTCTATAAATTCCTTATTTCTAGACTCATGAATAACAGTAAAGAAACAATGTTTACGTAAGCAAAGGGGGGGGGGGGGGGTATAAGCTTTGTTTACTTTTGCTGAGAAAGGGGAGGTGGGGGTTAAAATTACTAAAATTCTGCTTACGTAATACTTGAATGGCCCCTTATACAATAATACCCTATATACAATGAAGCCCATGGGCAAGTGACCAAAAATTTTTTATTTTTTTCCTGAATATTCATGAAAAATTATCGAAAATTAACTTTAAAAGGGGGGTCTATCTTTAATATTTTTCATGTTAAGGCTCCTACAAACAGGCGCGACAAGAGACGCAAAAAGAAAATTCTTAAAAACAAAAAAACAATCGATTCTATTAAAAAAACACAGAGCCAAGATATCAAGATCCTGATGACTTCACGGACTAGGTTTTTCCTCATGTCCATAACTGTTAGATATCCTCATACATAATATAAAGTTCACAAGCTGTCACGGTCAGTAATACGTGGGATTACATAGACGATTATATCATTTACATAATACTCGTCACGATTTAATTAATAAGACATCATATTTATTACTGAGACTGTCTTTGTGTTAGGTAACTAACCTAAACTTTTCTAAACAAAAAAAAGAGTTAAAAACTAAAACCCATCTACAACAAAAACGTCAACTAACTCGTCATGAAATTAGAGCACCCTTTTACCCACAGTTTATACGGCTTATTCCACAAATCCCCCCTGAAAATCCCCCTTAGGAGGAAAAGTGGAATCTATAAAAAACAGTCTAGAATTCACCCCTGATAATCCCGCTTAGGGGGGAAAACTAGAATTGAAAATAAAAAACTTATTCCAAAACCCCCCTGAAAGTGATTTTTTTTACATTAGGGTTCAGTTTTCCCCACTGAGAGGGATTCTCTGGGGGATTAGTGAAATAAGCAGGGGTGAATTCTAGACTGGTTTTTATATATTTCACTTTTCCTCCTAAGGGGGATTTTTCAGGGGGGATTTGTGGAATAAGCCAGTTTATACATTTTTTAGTTGGCTTTTTTGTTGTAGTTGGGTTTTAGTTATAAATAACTTTAATTTTTATTTCTATTATTTTGGGTACCTACCCATTTAATTATTTTGGGAAAATTCAACAGTAACATTTGGGGTTTATGTATAAACTAGTTTTTACCTGCGGCTCCGCCCGCGTGGATGTCGGTTATCGCGTAAAAAAGTAGCCTATGTCCTTCTCCATATCCCAGGCTATAAATCTCTGCCAAATTTCATGACGATCGGTTCAGCGGTTTAGGCGTGAAAACGTAACATACAGACAGACAGACAGAGTTACTTTCACATTTATAATATTAGTATTAGTATGGATAATCATAGATAATCAATGGTGCATTGGTGCCGATTCCCTTGTTCACAAACTAAACTAAATTTAAGTTCAGTGCATCTTTTTCTTTCTATTTCATAAAGAAAAGGACAGAAAATAAATTTTAGTTTAGTCCTGTCAAATTAATCAGCGCCTGTCACTACTCTATACAAGTTTAGATGTGATTAAAAACTTGCCGACTAAAATTACGTCAATTTACGTCAAGCGCTGATTAATTTGACAGGACTAAACTAAAATTTATCTTGTGTCCTTTTCTTAATGAAATAGAAAGAAAAAGATGCACTGAACTTAAATTTAGTTTAGTTTGTGAACAAGGGAATCGGCACCAATATCCCACTTACTATCCACTAAATGCCGCTGTTAGATTCTTTGTGACGTCATATCAACCGCGGAACAACCTGATGCTTCAAACGATACCTCGTTGGTCAATATACAACGTGAAGTAGCTAAAGCATACATACTAGCATACATACAAACCTCAACAGCAAAGAAAAACGATCTAAAGAAAAACATCCACATTCCTTTAGATCGTATTTTGTTGCTTCGTGTATATCAATATGAAACTTTATAAAAGGTATTAGAAAATTCTAGACACACTTACCGAGGTTGCTGATTGAGCCGTTTTTCATAATTCCTTCTCAGTCACGAGATACATTTTTTTAAGGAGTGGCGCTAGTAGACCGGTAGGCACCCTCTTAATAGTTATTTCAAGTGAGACGTCTCAGCGCACATCGGATAATCCTAGTGTTAATGAAGATTCTACATAAACAATAACCACGAACATACAAACTAATTTCAAATTGAGGCAATTATAAACTCGTACATTAAATACTGACGTCATCAACCACAATCAAGACTGGTTTAAGATAAAATAAATACACACAGTAAACAACCTGAGACTGACTGACTCGTTGATCTAGTGTTCGTAGACGCTACTGCTAACGATGATAATGAGGTCCTAGGTTCGATTCCTGGGTTGGCCAAAGTGTTTTAAGGTGTTTCCATCTAGAATTTTTCAGTTGCAGTCTAGAATTTGAGCCCGGTTGATGGCAATAGGATTATAGGCTCGCCCCGTATTACATGGGACTTACTTACTTAATATAAGATGTGGCTTTAAGATGTCTGGAACAAATGTCTTCCATGTATTTTGTATTGGACGTTGACATTTTGACTACCCTGGCAGTGCAGTGAGTTGATTGATTTGCGCGGTTACGTCATGTTGACAGCTGTCAAAATTGTTCTAAACTCAATTCTGTAAGTTTGGCGTCATAAATCCTCTAGACGTGCCATCATACTTATATAAAAAAAGTATCGACATAGATTTCATTCATTTTGGCTGATACTGTGCATACTGAGTTAGCTATAATTCTCTGCATTCTTACGACATTAACCCTGGGTTTTACCAGAACCCACTTTCAGACGATATCCTCCACTACAACGGTCTGCCATAATATTTATTACATAACTGGTTGGCCATCAGGTCGTCTGTACCTAAAAAAACTTGTCAGCCAAGCCAAAACAGCATAATAAACAATAACATTTGTATCGATTTCTCATGTAAGAAACCGGTCAATGACGTCACTCATTTGTTTTTAGAGGACCAATTCTCGTAACTAGTTATAAATGTTAATAAAAATCTCGTTTTCATTTTATCTCAATATCAAATCTATGTCAAAAATAAGGTAAATGATTTTATTTCCGGGACACTGAGATATATTTTTTGCCCACTGGTTGCCCCTTCTGGTCCCCCCGAAAGGTTGCCCACCCTGGTTGTCCCTGATTTCGTGAAAATATCGACTAAGTTCCGAAGCTCCTGGTCGTAAACCGGCCCTGACAAGATTACATTCATATATTCATTGAAACCTGTTAATAATGCGTAACCGTGCAGTTAACGCCGTGTCAGCGCCATTTTATGTCGAAACACGTAAAGGCAACCCTTCTATAAGGAAAATGTGCAAGAAGTGCATATTTTGTAAAAAAAGAGGAATTTCCTGATACTGCGTGTTTCACCGTAAATCACTACTTGAAGATGATTCCAATATTACAGAAATGTGACGTGTGAAGGAAAATAAAATGACACGTATCAACGACTACGTGTTTTTGTTTATTTATAAAATGGCATGAACGAATGAAAGGCGACTAACTAGCAATGGGTGAACAAGGCAGATGTGATTGGAACGCCTGGAGGGGATGCCCTAGGAGGACATATTGTGACCTAATTGGTGATGTTCTTCAGAAAAGTCAGGTGCGTGGTACTCGCAACCGGTGTGTGTGTATGCTGAGGCCCTAGTGTGAGTTTATTTTAATCATCTCGACTTTACGCATCGACCGCGTTCAGCTGTAAAGTCGAGATGGTTAAAATAAACTCGCACTAGGGCCTCTGAGGCCTTCAGAGTTTATTTTAACCATCTCGAATTTACGCATCAAGCGCGTACAGCACTCTGATTGGTGAAGGACGAATCGGAGGCCAATCAGAACGCCGAACGCGCTCGATGCGTAAAATCGAGATGGTTAAAAGAAACTCACACTAGGGCCTCTGGTGTACGAACGTAAACGAAGCAAAAGGAGTATGTAAGAAGCGTAGCAGGTGGCGTTCTATAGTTTCTGTCTACCCCCATAGGAAGAGGGCGTGAGTTTATGTATGTATGTATGTATAAAATTACACATGAAGTTAAGTAAAAGCTAAGTAACTAAATTGAATCAGCTGACTCATTTGTAATCGTAGGTGTAGGTTATTTTACGGAGGCAATCGGCGGCGGCGATCTCTTGCGTCCGGCCCTGGTCTAGTCCATGGTCCGGAGCGAGAGTGCATGGGAGGCAGTCACCTTCTTGTGCGAAGCAGTAATGCTCGCGAAGGAGGAGGCGGAACGCGTGAGGGAGCGGCAGTCTGTGCGCCCTAACGCCCTTAGTCGCCGCAGGAGACGCCCTGGGCGGCGGGAATCGGTAGCCGATTCCCGGCCACCGTAGGCGCGGGTTTGCGGACGGCGAGCTACGGGCAGCTCGCCGTCCGGTAAGGATCAGGCCCGGGTCGACGGCGCGTTGTGTTCCACGCGAGCCTCAAAGAGATGTCAGCTCGCACTGACGGGGTCCGCCAGGACCGATGCCTGCCAGGGTTGCGGGTTTGTCCGAAAGGGATGCCGCGGCCCTGGCACACAGGCAACTGAAGGAACATGGGTGGGTTTTAGTCAGTAAAAGTCTGACACACCCTCCCGCTCCGCCCACAGCGGGAGAAGTTATTTGATAATATCCCACCCAAAAAAAAAGGTGTAGGTTATGTGAGTTGCATCTTTGTTCATAGCAAAAATTGATTTTATACTGATAATAGACCAATACGAATAACCAGCAGTTTGGCGTCATTAAAATTTAGCTTCAATAAACTATTTTGCTTCCCCAGAGATCACGTCCGGAAAGCGTGCCATAATACTACTTTACAGTACATCTATTTTCTTAATGTCCCTCTGCAAACTTTGTGTTTCGTCAGTCGTCGGATAATCGGTTTCTATCAGTTGCCCTTTGCACTTGGTTCAGACCAGACACTTGCAATCGACTTAGAAGAAAGGTATGTATGTTAATAGGTATTAGCATACATACGTGTTAATAGGTATTAACATACATACATCACCAGGAGACGTGATTAGCTTCTGGACGGAGGTTGGCTGGTTGGAATAACCACCGACGGCCGCCATGGCCCACGCACAATGGTCCATCTTAAGGACTAAGTGCGGAAACCAAACCCTCTAACATAGAACATAGAACATACATACATCATTGTGTGTTATATATGTTACTTGAGGTACACATGGCTACATATCAAGCTATACATTTCCAGTTTATTCTGACCTCTTATTGTACGAAAACCCCATACAATTCGACATCAGTTTATACTGGAAATGTACAGCTTGTTATGTAGCCATGCGTACGTAGGCTAATCTAAAATGTAAAAAATATTTTTAATGAATTTACTAATATAAATCCGACGACTGACGAACCATGAAGATTGCCGAGGGACATTAAGAAAATTGTTATACTGTACGTACTTGCGAAGCTATGAGAGTCGTAGAGCTGCTACACCTAGACCAAAACATAGTAAACTGGAAGGTTAATAGTAGGCGAGTTGCGCAGGTTATGTGCACTCCATGCAAATGAGCCCTATCGCCGCATATTGGACTCCTATAAAATGCTAATATGGCGGCACTATAACCACGCGCAGCTTGCAACTTTATGCGATACTGACATGAAATATTTTTCCGTTTACTTAATTTTATACACGAACGCATTAAACATCAGACGTATGTTTTGTTTATATTTTCAGATTAAAGATCCCACGATAAAAATACAAACGAATCATCTTGTTTTTTTATGATCTTACTACGTTTCCTCAAACAACTCATGCATGAGGTACGTAGGCTTATCTAAAATGTACAAAGCTTTGTTTGTGGAGCTACGATCAAAAGGAACGATGGTTGCATAATAAATGTGCATTAACAAACCCGTAGTAAATGTCTGTCCTTATGTAAAGAAGAAAAATGTGAATTATTTAATGTTGTCCATTTCCGGACAGGCCGCATTTGGAGCAAGCGATTCTAACATATAGCTGCAACCGATATTTCCCGCTGTTCAAGTATTCGTAGAGTGTAAATAAAAAAAGCTTTGCAATTTGTGAATTAAGTGCACCGGCCATTTAAAGCGGGTATACATTTTTATGCTTTCCCGTAATGGACAAATTAACCAATTCGGGATGCAGTATTTCGGTCAAAATACCTTTACGACTTTAGGAGAACAGGGGCCTTACTCCCGAAAACGATTCGAGTTTGATTTTGTTTCCGATTCGAACTCGTTTCAATCCGAACTCGATTTAAAACCTTACTCCCGAACCAATTCGATCGTAAACCAAGATCGACATAGGTTCGAGTATTATCAGCGTCGTTTTATGCGTATCCGGGGGATTACGTCTTTTAGGTAGTTATCTCACTCAATCTGAATAAAGTAGATTCTTTGATATCGTGTAATTTGACGTTTAGTTTTGATCCAACAACTCGATATCTATCTGTCAGATGGCGTGCGGAGTACGAACTTTTCGATCCTAACGAATCTTTCGATCGAAGTTAGTTTCGCTTCGAACCACCGTACGATCGTGCGCTAGTGTCGGATTCAAGAGTATGGATCGGCATTTAATTCGAATCCAACTCGATTGATTCGGAACTCGATGCTGTCGGGAGTAAGGCCCCAGTTTTTAATTGAAATATGGTGTATACTAAAACAGCGTACGACTTTTTTATATGCCATAGGCTGAACATGGTTGAGCACTGATCCATTCGTGACTGCTGTGCAAATTATCTGCTGGCTGAATGTCGCCTACATTCGCGGAGGTGCCAGCACCAAAGGTTCGGCTGATTCACAAATATTTATAATGAGAGTCACGTGCATTTATTTTAGCCGATATGTGTCGCACGTTAGTACATTATTAGGACGCTTAACGGCACTGCACTTTCTTGTCGTCAAACGGCAATAATCGTAAACAATGCCGGCAGAAATCGTTTCAGAGGCTCTTAAGTGATATACTGCTCACATAAGCACCTGTTTAACGTTTTAGTATGTATATTAATTGGCAAAAGGTGCTGAAACGTAATTAAAATTCATACGTGCGTAAATTGGCGTAGGATCTCCTATTACTAACTCCGAAGGAGATTCAATTATTTTTATTTGATGATGATTTATTCATACTCGTAATTAGCCGAGTGTTCTATGTCTAAGTCAAAGCATTTATTTCAAATAGGCACATAAAGGCACTTTTGAACGTCAAAATTTACACGGAAATGAAATTGATTCTAGTTACCCATTCCAAAAGTTAGTTTCGCATGGAGAAGAATGGGCAAGAAACTCACCGTTACTCTTTTAAACTGTTTTACAATAATTTGTATACATCAATTATATCATTTCATGTGAAGGCGATGTACCCAGAATAAAATTACTATACCACAATAGGTAATAACAATAAAAAGTGAAGCAATGACGGATAAATTAATTATGTGTTAGATACATAGTGCTCACATATTTTCAAATGTTGTTAGATTAGATGATTTTACAAAAAAAAAAAAAATCTAATAAAAAGTCAGTGTGCGAGTTAAACTTATCATAAAATTAATGTCTTAAAAATAATATATTATACAATTAAATTAGAAACCTGTTTGATTTGTCTAGACTCTACATTGTCCTATGGAGCAGGACCAGAATGTTTCCAAGCATTTTTATCTTGGATATAATTCCTCTAATTTGTAATAAGCTTGTTTACAAAGTGTAGTTTTAATATAAGTTTTAAATTTTCTTTCATTTAATTGCAATAAATCACAAGGTATTTTGTTGTAACATTTAACACAATACCCGATGTACTTACTTTAGATAATCTGAAAAATGGTTGATCTATTTTATCTTTATTTCTAGTATTATAATTGTATCTTTCACTTATTTTATTAAAAAGATTTAGGTTTTTTCTTACATACATAATGTTTTTATAAATGAATTGGCAAGTTACGGTCGTAAATCTTTTTAAACAACCAATGTCACGTGCGTAAATCTTCTAATAACGTGTAATTAATTGCTACAAGACAATGATTATTCTTCGCCAACACTAATTACTTTACATTAGGTGTTAAGCTCAACACTTTACGTACCATTCATTATTTCCCTGTCTGTATTTTATGCATCAGCGATTCTCTAAACAAAGAT
This sequence comes from Dryobota labecula, assembly GCA_947523025.1. NCBI lineage: Eukaryota > Metazoa > Arthropoda > Insecta > Lepidoptera > Noctuidae > Dryobota > Dryobota labecula. The sequence goes on from OX383301.1 coordinate 12,415,372, forward strand.
GTTGTACAAAACATAACTTTCATATTTACCATGCATTGTTCTCATGTGGGAAGCAGTGACAATCTTGTATGCTTTATTAGTTTGTATCGTGACGTATCCGCAAGTCTGCCTGTTTGTCTAATGATTGAATTATGATTACCATATTAGACAAAAAGTCTCCAGTTTAATCTGCTATAGCTGGAAATAATTCTCTCCCAAGTCGCGCTGCAATATCCGGTATTTCGCCTTCCGTATCGCAATCGATTCTAAGTTTTTTTTTCTTCTCAGATCTTAGGTTGCTGAGGACTATTAGATGCATCATAAGTAAAAATTAAATTATTTTTGGTAGTTGCATTGCACTATTTATAATGATTAGGTATGACGTAGCTATAGTAAAAAAAAAAAAAAACAATATCAAAAGTACCTAACATCAAGTCTCTATTCGCGGTCCGAAGTCGCCTAAAAAAGCAATAAAGTTTATCAAGACGAAGTTTTAATTGACAAGTCTGATGCACAATGTTCTTCGTTAGCTGTTCCGACTTATCTACTTACGCTCCGTAGTAAGTAGTAAAACTGTACTAACGTATTGAAAATTCCGTTCCGGGAGTATAATCACTGCCTTAAGACCTTTTTAATGTTCAAGTGCTTGAGGTTTTCTAGTTTTGAATACGAAGTGGTGCTCGTATTTTAATCAGGACTGTTACCTAACTCCATAACTACAAAGTCTTTGAAAATTGAATTCATTGTAGCAAAAATGCGCATTTTTCAGAACAATAGCATAAAGAGCGTTCAAATTATTTTTACTGTTTATGTTTCCATCATACAAACTAAGTAGCACCTTTGTTTAAAATATCATCGAAAATAAAAATAAACTAGTTTCTTATCCTCTATTATATTTACTTCCTACATTACCTACTTTATGTATATTTCCTGTTACTAACCTTTTCGAACTAAAAATATCAACCTTTGTGGCTATTATTGAAGCCACCGTGACTCCGTAAGACCGGTTCCGTAAGCTGTCTTACTGAATATGTTTCTAAATATGCGGGAAATAAAATGATGATTTTGCCAAGAATGTCACCGAATATGTACCTTACTCAAACTAGTTGGAATTTCAAATCTCTTTTTCATATTCATGTAAAATTATTTTCCCAAACACTTACATCATAGGGGCTACCTTGGTGTAAAGATAAAGTTGGATCATCCTTGTCAACTTATATGCTGCGGTACAGTCCCTGCTTTTATAGATAGTTACGTTGGTACTGATTCATACCGTGCTTTATAATGGTCCACCTCAGAGAAACCATTAGGTGCAGGAGAAACCTCGAACCAAGGCTGGCAACATGACGACACACTTTAATTATGTCTAGCCAGATAGAAATTGAGACAAAAAGCTTTCGAGACTCACAGTAGGACACGAAGTGACTCAACGGTCATGACTTGCGTAGGGATTACAATAAATTAATGTAATGAAATCTGTACCATTTGGTTAAAAAATACTCATCATCAAATTAAAATTAAGATTTTATTTATGTCAAAAACCAAAGTAATTAGATTACCTAGAAAATAATGTTTTCTTTTTTATTGACAATATTTACCAGAACTTTCCTGTGCCACTAATAAATCGTAAAATATAAACGAAAGGGATAGTATGGCAAAGAGCAATGAGACTGCAAATTGTCATTGCACAGCTTATAAACATTTCACTTTCTTGGTTTCTAACTTATAACAGTGCATCAGCACTAATAAGGCTTTAAACTGAGTTTAATAAACTTTACTCACTTTGTCGTAAGAGAGAAAACAAATGTTTTTTTTTTTTTAAGTTTAAGCAAATTATTAAAATAACCAACCATTAACCAAGAATGTTCAAAATAATTCAAACGAGATTTGTGGAGTAGGAGGTACTCTAGAATCTCGTATCAACAAAGGACAACATATAAAGTTAAGTAGTTAAGGGCTCAAAATAGAGCCCTGCAGAACACCTTCGCACCACGGGCGTGGATGATTATTAAATAATGTATAATTTGATTCTGATATTTTGCATATTCATATTCATACGAGTATTTAATTGTATTAAACCAAACTTCTGATGTTTCCCGACAAAATGTGTAAAAGAGAACCAAAGCAACACTATCTAATGCTATCTATAATCTATAACTATTGCAATTATGCAGCGATAACATCGTAGTTACTTTCATTTCCTATATTTCACGTCTATTGTGTATTCAACAATAACTGAAACATATCACATGGACAAAGAATGTACATATATACCTACGCGTGTTGCACATAAAACATTTAAGTGTTTTTGTACATATTTACAGACATATGTATTGCACATTTTTAGGGTTCCGTACCTTAAAAGGAAAAAACGGAATCCTCTTAGGATCACTTCGTTGTCCGTCTGACTATCTGTCTGTCAGTCTGTCAAGACCCATTTTCCCAGGAACGTGTGCAGGTATCAAGTAGAAATTAATATCAATTAAGTAGATCTACGGTCCCTTGGAGCTCAAAACAAATTTGCTTCTAAGTCAACACAATAATAAAACAATATGGCCATAAAAGCGACATATTTTGATACTCGCAAATAAATCAAAACTTATAGGATACTTCCCGCTAACCTAGAGTCATGAAATTTGGTAAGAAGCAAGGTCTTATAGCACAAGTAAAGGAAAAAGTCCGTAAATCGTTAATTTGTAGTTTTATCATACAAAAAAAAAACTTTAATGCGATTAGAAACTTACATTTACAGTTGGAGAATTGACCGTGCCAATATATCGATGTATGTGAGAACATTAATGCAACAACAAAGTTAAGTTTGATCTTGGGATAAATTTATCCGACACACACTTGGCCGGTTTTCTTTATTTGCGACTGTAAAATCCAGGTTAAATGTATATGATAACGAATGTCTTTAGTCGTTTACTCTTCATTGCTAGGTGATAACTAGTGATAAGTCACTGTTTAGCGATATGCAATTAAGATCAGGCTCTAGGGATTACACACAACAATTCTGCATAACGAAATTAATCAATTAAAATTAAAGTTAATTAATGCGGCAAACTTATTATAGTCCGAAATCATGGTGTAAATACCTCCTACTATGAGTAAGCTATAGGTATAAATAAATGTATGTCTTATCATAGTTATAATAGATGCAGAAAATGGGTAGGTACCTATTTTATTTTAATTTTATTATATTACTTCAGAGCTTCTCATCTAAATTAGGTACAGTGGAGCTGCTATTACTTCCGTCATTGGTACAGAGAAAGTACGAGTATTAGTTACTTAACTCTTCTATTAATTACACATAGTGTACTTTCCGAGTTTTGAGTTATTTTAATAAGTTAAGCCGCAATTCAATTTCAATCTATTACAGTGTTATTCGATAGTATCTATTGAATAGATAATATGTCCGGTGACAGGTAATCTTAAAGATTAGAGAACATCACAATCTCGAATAGGGAATAGAAGATACGATAGGCATTATGCCAAGTTCATTGAAATCAGGTGATATGACTAATTTATTAATTCTGAATATGAGTTCATTAAGATCTTTAATTATTGAGAGCTTCAGCTTTATTCAATTCTCGTTGACAATGACCTATATGGAATAAAACCAAATCTAGTATATACATATGTATGAAATTGTCTGAATATTAAAATGTGAATGCAATTTGTGCATAATTTATTTCATTTGAGGAAAAACTCTAGACTATTAAATACGTTTACAAGATGCAACATAAGGAAATTACCTACACTATGACTGTTATGAACTTATGAAAAAACACGGATGTGGTTTTTCTTAGGTACTTCTTGAATTTTTTATTTTATTAATTAAAGTATCCTTACATTAATTTAATTATTGCATACGGTTATCAAATTTTGCTGATGTTTTGATTACTGACATTAAAAACAGCAGTTACTTAGATGATCATAAAATAATGTTAACAGTTACCTTCTTAACATATAAAATAGTTTCGTGACTGACAGACAAAACAAAGCCAACACAGAATACTAATATGAATTCGGAACATACATACGAATAAATTCCTTGATGTAGAAGTGAAATAAGAAAGGTTTTCGAAAGTCCACTCACGAGCAACTCAAACGGGGGATTAAAGTTTGTATGCAAACGAAGTCGCGGGACTTTTTGCTCGCCTCAATGGACACCCCCGCAAGAAACGTCAACAAAGTAATGTAAGCAATGCGGAATTTAATTATAGAGTCAAATTGGCGCAGTTCTTTGTGACAATCCGCCAAAACTGATATAATTATTCATGAGATGGAGCAGCTTGATTTGTATGTCCATAAACATATATATAGACTGGTACGTGGAGCTACAACTTAAATATGAAGTAGTACGAAGCTATCGTATTTCGAACCATATTTGCTCTTGGTTAGGCAATCGGAGGCCATGACATTTGTTTTTGGTGACAATGGATTGAATTACATTGCAGAAGGGGATAGGAATGCGTTGTATTGATTACTATGCTTTCATATAAGTGCGTCAATGGACAGATTGTCAACAGCATTTAATTTAACAAAGATAGAAAAGTTAAAAGTGGAGTTACTTTAAATTGTATGAATGCTTCTTTTAAGAGCTTTATTATACAATGCTTCTTTTAAGAGCTTTTATTCTGGTTGTAATATTAATGACCGTATAATGCAACAATATGCATGGATGTAGACCTTCCGTAGTTTCTGCCGACCCCCATTGGAGGAAAGCGGGAGTTTATATATGTAATGTAACTACGTTCTAATAAATAAGTAAGTAGTAAATAATTAGTAACAGGTGACAATAAACGAGCAATCATTTAACCGAGCATCCATATAACTGTGCTTGTCGTACAATTGAAAGCGAAAACTGAATAACTACCACAATAAACCGTAGACACTCACTACAGGGCTTGCTGTAACTACTATTAGAATTAGAATTTTTATTTATTTGTAAGAATGTAGTTTTACACAGTATGGTGTTAATTATTTTGTTAAATTCTATACATTCTACCGCAACATATGGTGTACAAATATTCAAATGACAGTCTTAATCAATAAATTTTAAGATTTGTGATTTACAATAAGTCCATCATGAATTAATATGATTACAATTAGATAATCTAGTTTTGCATAGTATGGTATTAACATATTAATTCCACTTCAATATATTAGACTTATAAATAGATATAAAACGTTTTATTTTTGAGGTGTAACTTCTTAGGCAGCGCGGCGGCTATTCGATAATTGGACGAGAATTGAGATTGAAATTTCAAGGACGCGTTACTTTTAGGCAAATTTCGTTACATGTATGAGAGAGAAGATAAAGAAGAAAGATATAACTCTCTATGTCTCTCGCACTAAATCTCACTTATTATTTATTTTTTAAGAAGCTTCACTTACAGCACATATACGGTGATAAACGCGCATTTAAAAAAAATATTACAGATTCTTCTACTTAGCTTTAATAATTTAGAATAATCTGGCCATGTTCATCCTATTATGTCCGAAATCTATGAATCTGAATAGTTATGCAATCCAAGAATCCAGGGCCTCAAGTCTGCTATTACAATAGTGTCAGAATGGTCTCTTCATTGTGAGTTTTTGACAGATTTGCCATACAAACACTGTCAAATACTCAGAATGGTCTTTCATTGATTTTATAATTGTTGATTATGACAAGTTTGGTAATCTAATAATATAATGGCGTCTTATGACTTTTCAATGGTCAGCCACTGACACTCCATTGAAAGAATTGCTAATCTCGTACATAATGACAATTGAAACTTCCTACTACCTCAGATTGCTTATAACACTAATAAATAATATGTAAAAATATATATAATTGAAATCTGGCATGAATAAATGTTTAAAATGCCATTTTAATACAATTCTATTACGAGACCATTGACCGACCAATGATCGACCATTATGAATTTAGAAGATTACGAACTTTTAGCAAAATGACAATGTGATCGTGTTGGAGTGACGAATTTATAAAAATAGCAGACTTGGGCCCCAGATTTATTTACATCTTTCGAGAGTAATGAGGTCCTAAGTATATTGCGTAACAATATTTTTCGCTACCGGTATGTCTGTCATATTATACTGTGCACTGTGAATTAAATACACATGTAAAGATAAACACGCACTTGGCTGTTGAAAAGATTAAGATATTATAATCTTTCAAGTTAAAAGATAACTTTGTCTAGATTCTATAAATAAATCAATACTTTTCCTCAAAAGATAATTTATTTATTTATGAATTCTTGTCAGGATCGAAGTTAGTTTGAATCCCTTATTACGTCAACGGACAAGTCATAGACATCTGAGTATAGACAATGTAACAGGTTATCCAATACAGGAAAAGTCACTCACGTCACTCCTTAGCATAATTACTAATACCACAGCAAATATAAAATCTAGTAAACCAAACATACATTTTGATATGTTGACTACTGCTCCTGCCCTCGACTTTACCGTCATGGCTTTTTCCAAACTAAAATATACCCCAAGTTACTACTTATAACATCAGCTATCTGCCAGTGAAAGTTCTGTCAAAATCGGTCCAGTCGTTTCGGAGATTAACCGGAACAAACAAACAGACAGACAGAGAGAAAGACAAAACATTTTTAAATTGTTTTTATGTTATTATAAAATACCGTATATAGTTTCTTATACATTTAGTAAAAACACTGCTATTTTGACATTAGAAACAGTCACTTGATTTTTATTTATTTGTGTAGATAGACTGGAAGCAGAAATAAATACGGTGATTCATAATTATTCTCCCCAAGATACAAATTCGGATAGAACAAACGATCAATAAAGTGGTGATAAACAGCCAAATGGTAAAAGAAAATGTATTAAAGCTATAGATAACAATGATAACATTGACAATGATGTTAGCTAAGTCAAGTTTATTATAAAAATTAACGAAGTTATAATAGGTATTGTTAGAAACGACGATGGTGAATCCCTGAAGAAATTATTTTTAGAACATTTTTTCACTGAAATCCAACATATGGTCTGCTTCAGGAAATTAGCTAGTGTAGGTAAACCGTTCTACATACTTATTGATGTAGATACTCATTGTTTCGTACACTTCCTTGAACAGTCATTATAATTGAAAGTAAAAATCTATCGACAAAAATAAACTAACGCAAAGCGTGAAGCAACAGCAGTTTTATTTTTCATCAAATTACTATCGGTGTATTACATAAATTAACAACGTAATATTCATTTAATGTTTTGTTAGAATTATCATAAGCATGTCCTAAAATGGGCGTGTAACGAATTGTATTAGGACAACATTGTTAGTAGCATATAAAGTTCGCGTTGCTTGATTACTCACTATCAGATTGTTTCATTTTAAGATAGCGTTCTTGGAAACGATTGCTATTAAATTAGCACCTATAAAGGTTGCTTTCCTTGCACGTGTAAAATTGTAGAGGAAAAGTTACTCACAAAAGAGAAACCTTGGAGTTTCTTTGCTGAAGTTGTTGCCAAGTTGTGCTTAAGAAACCACGCATTGATACCATAATGCGCCGCAATTTGAAATAGACTGCCTAAGGGCCGGTTGTTTCAAACAGTTCGTTAACGTAACATACGTACGTCAAATATTAACGATTACATTATGATGTTTAACGTACGTCAAATACAAAGCGTTGTTTCACTGCATACAAAACCGATAGTCAAACTTCAAATATCGAAGAATAAAATGACGTTAACCAGTGGGTTACTGTAATCGTTATTTTTTAACGAACGTCAAGGGCATAATTTTGTGAAACAACGGTTTGATGATAGTTAGCGCCATTTATGACGGATACGCGTGCGTCAAGTGTACGTGAAGCAACCCGCCCTAAGTGCGAAAATGAGGAAAACATTTGAATGTTATTGGGAAGATAGATAGAATACTCCTTATTATGTATGTACACCATAAAAATAACAGATATAAATTTAGAAATTTTACAAGGGGTGTGACACAATGCAGTCTTATCGCTAAAAACGGTATTTTAGAGACAACCTTTGGATGGATTAACATCATTATGTTTTCTTATAGTTAATGCTCAATCAGCTAAATTATGTATAAACTACTAACTGACCCGACAGACTTCGTTCTGTCAAAAACTATTTGACTGTGGCAGTTTGTCTACGCGCAAAGGAAATAATATAGTATAAACTTCACTACTCTACCCTACCCTACTACCTACCTACCTTACCCTACCCTACCCTACCCTACCTACCTACCTACCTACCCTACCCTACCTACCTACCTACCCTACCCTACCCTACCCTACCCTACCTACCTACCTACCTACCCTACCTACCCTACCTACCTACCCTACCCTACCCTACCCTAACTACCTACCTACCTACCTACCTAAACACAACCAAAAAATAATTTGCGAAATCGGTCCAGCCGTTCACTAATAGTTTTTTTTTTCCATATTTTCTCACCGTTTAAACCTTCCCTGGACTACGACAAACATTTCAAAACCAAAATCAGCCCAGCCGTACTCGAGTTTTAGCGAGACTAACGAACAGCAATTGATTTTTATATACAGTATATAGATTTGACATCGGCACCGTTACATTTTCAGTGCATGAATAAATTCATCATTAACAACGAAATCGTTGTCTCCCGTTTTCATTGATTAACTGCGGATTTTAATTCTGACACTTTCAAATATTGATATTAATCAATCTATAATGTCCCTTAAATAACTATAACTATCTACATAGCTCCATAACAATGGGGTCGATATATTTTGGATCGTTTTAGAAGTTAATAGTTTTTTGATTGATTTGTTCAATATTGTATAAATTGACATCATCGCAACCAACTAGTATCTCTACGAAATGTCTTATAAAGGCAAGTTTATCAAAATGCAAAGAGAACTGCTCGACAAGGTTACCAGCACGAAATGGAGTTAAAAGTTATATTAAAATAACTTCGCTCCGATCAATATTTGTTATTTCCGATTAGATAACTGTCCCAGTTCCGGATCGCCTCTCACACTGCTGAACCAGTTCTTAACAAATGCTTTTAGTATTACGCGACTCACTCCTCGCTAGACTAAATAGAATAAATAAACAATACAAAAAGTTTGTTGTTGTACAGTTGGTGCGTTCTTAGGTGAGCTAAGTACCCGCTAAATGTTGAATATATATTTATTGACACATAATAGAAAGACTTGACCCATATTTTTTTTACATTTAATATTTTTGTTCTCTTTGTGAGAAACTTTCAACTATATTATCTATTTAAAAAAATCTGAAATTTATATACAGGATAAATTTTTTGGTGGTTCAGTATCAGTAATAGAACAGATTTCCATTATTTTATCAATACTTTTTTTTTGGTCCTACTTGAAATCAGCACAATATGGATACAATCTATTCTTAATAATATCAATGGGCAAGCGCACAGCTGATAGGTACTTACTACTGCATTCCGCTTCACTGACCGCACCGCCGCGCCGGTGCGTTGCGCGACGAGTATCCATTATACTAGTTTCAAAATAAACATCTTTCGATAACGATAACTTAATTTTTTTGTACCTACTAAGATATATCAAAATAAGAAATAGGTGTATAATAAAACACGTTTAAGTTTAATTTGTCAAAATTTGCGCACTGACTTAAATCTTTTCCTCTATATGGTCCTCCTGCCCTTATCCCAATTCTTCCACTTCCATACATCTCTATCGGCTGCCAGCTATTGAGCTAACAGTACAACACTACACACAACACACGTAACGATAAGCGATGACTGGATTGTGTGAAACATGATATGGCAAAAAGGGGTGAATACCTCATTCTATAGTTTTTTCGGTCTCCCTACTCCCTACCCATCCGAGAAGCTCATGGCCGTTGGGTCCTATGACTGATAAAGGACTGTTTTGTTAAAACAGGCAAAAGAGTAAATATGCAAAATTTTAGATTCATTCAAAGGCTTTTTTTTTTTTTGTGTGTAACATAATCCGGAAAAGTAATTTTTAACATTCACAGGTTAAGGTTTAAAAATCTATGTTGATTGAAGAGGTCCTTCTAGTTTTGAGATACCTAAGTAAAATCTTCTTCTTCAAAGTCGATGTCTTTAAAATTGTACTTATTTATTCATCGGTAATAACCAGTTAATTGCTTGGTGCTCTGGCACGAACTAGGAGGATCGCGGGGCCCTGGGCACTTGCCCAGAATGCCTGGAGAGGCCTGGAGAAGCTACATATAACAGTTTTTCGCAAAAATAAAACAAACTGCTATTTTCCGAAAAATAAAGAATTAGAATGTCGCAATACAGTAAGCATTGCGAATCACGTTGACTCTGCTATACATATTTTCCGGGTGACGGTTATCTGTGCTAATGACATACTGGAAGAAAAATGTTACGAAACTGTGATGTGATGCTTTAGGTAAATGAAGTGCCGACGTGATCTGCACGCTAAGGTTGTGATGATGAGTGTATTACGTATTCAGTACGAACATTCAGATCTAAGTAACAGAAAAGCTATATGTCTACTTACAAAAAGAACATCAGCTCCTATAAAGTTTTAAATGATTATTGCTCGTCACGTCACGCATGAAGAATCCTATATTAGATACTATGGTTCAATTTGTCTTCTTCCAATAGCTATTATTTGTGTGGGTTTATTTCCAATTTACCAGCAGACAACTATGACGGTCTTAGATTTAGCACTACAAAAGAGTTAATGTATATATTTTAAACTGTCATCGCAGTCTACTGCTAAACACAGGCCTCTTCCTCTTCCAAGTTCCGCCGCATCACCTGGGGGCCAAGTCTACTAATGTACAAACGTTGCAATGGTCTCTTCATTGTGAGTTTTTGACAGATTTGCCATACAAACACACTGTCAAATACTCACAATCGCGAGACCATTGCAACGTTTGTAAATTAGTAGACTTAGGCCCCTGGTTCTTAGCCATCCATAACGAAACTATCTGTCTCGAAAGTAACTTCTCCGATTCAAAAGGACTCGTTAGCTCAATCAGTCATCGGCCCTTGCTCCAAACATTTCAAGTTTCCATTTCATGTTCACATTATCGGAGATTATACGCTTTTCGGTCATAATTATGTAACGCGTAAATCGCTTCAAAGACTTTGATGCGGACACCACTAATTCATTGAACAGTATATAAACACCACGTGTGTCAACTGAAACAGAAGACATCAGCGCTGGTTTCCAGCGCGGTCTTAAGACAGGAGTGATCTTCTGTGACATAGCGAAGGCATTCGACAAAGTCTGGCACAACGGCTTATTATACAAGCTGTACCAACTCGGTGTGCCGGAACGTCTCGTGCTCATCTTACGAGACTTTTTGTCGAATCGCACTTTTCGCTATCGCATAGACGGTACTCTCTCCGCCCCCCACCCATTACGCGCAGGCGTCCCTCAGGGCTCTGTGATTTCTCCCCTCGCGTTCACGCTATTCACCAGCGATATCCCGAAGCAAAGACAGGCACAGTTGGCTCTGTTCGCAGACGATACGGCCATCTATTGCAGAGGGACCAGTCACGATAGGATCTCTAACACTCTCCAGACCGCAGCCAACAAGCTTGGCGAATGGTTTAGAAAGTGGCGGATAGAGGTAAATCCCGACAAAAGTCAAGCAGTCCTCTATACGAAACCGCGTCACCGCCCCCCTAGTATCCGACCGATCACCATGTTCGGCAAGCCTATCCCCTGGGAGAAGCGAGCCAAATATCTGGGTGTGATTCTCGACCACCATCTCTCCTTTTCTGAGCACCTAAAGAAGGTACGCGCTCGCGCAGCCTTCGCTCTCTATAGGCTTCACTCCATCCTAAATGCAAAAAGCAAATTGTCACTCAAGTGCAAATTGCGCATTTACACCGCGTGCATCCGCCCCATCATGACCTATGCGAGTCCAGTCTTTGCACACGCCAAACCCCATCTCATCCATAAGATGCAGACCCTACAGAACCGAGTCTTACGTAAAATCACGGGAGCCCCCTGGTTCGTTCGTAACACTAACCTCCACGTTGAACTCAAAATCCCCACGACAGCCCAATTCATGAAGCGCACTTCAAAGCGCTTCTTCGATTCAGCAGCCACTCATCGCAACGCTCTAGTTGTTAAGGCCGCAAGTTATGTCCCCTCTAGAATTAGTTCGACCCGCCGTCCAAGGCATGCACTGACCGACCCAGACGACCCCACTTCTCTCCTCCAGGAGAGTCGTAGGGAAACTAGTACAGTTCGCAAAATAAGAGCACACAATACACGATCGTCATTCCGACCTCGCCGCCGAGGCCCCGCGCGAAATCCCCGACTAACGAATAGTCCTCCCCGACCCTTGACTGTAAGTGAAGCGCCAGCACGCGTTTTAGCTGAGCAGCATGTAATCCAAACTCCCCACGATAATAATCAAAACACTGATTTTATCCAGCCACCGTCGGTCCCTTGCCACCCTCCCTCCGACTCAGCTGCCCTAAGCCGAGGTTCGTACCCCACAGGGGGTGCCCTTAGCGAGCAGCAATCGTTTAGTGTGTAGTTTTTTACGCCCTGGCTGGAGGCATTTAGTTTCGTTAGGAGCTTAAGGCAACCACAGGAAAGTCCGGTTAAAGAGTCGGAACCTTAGTGGTTACACTCTGAGATGCCCTAGATAAAAAAATATATAAAAAACTGAAACAACAAAAGGAGTCGACAGAGATGTCACTGTCATCTGCATATCACTCCGATTCACTTGTTTTAACTTTATGTGTGTAAAATGTACCTACAATTCGTCTTGTTTCCTTTAGGTATTGTCTCCGAATAGCTTTGAATATGTATGAGTCTGCTCGGCTTTTGAGCGCGTGAATACCACGTAGCTGATAATTCACCTATAAATTTTTATTGCAGCCTTGTTTGTCAGCTGTCACATGGCAATAAAGCGCCAGTCAATTGTTAGGTCAATATTGTTATCGAGTACGGCAATAAGTGTTTTATTTATTTCATGTTTTGTAATAGTTGATCTATTAGCAGCATCTGTAGATCTGTATCTACTTATGTAGGTACTTTATTAATTACAATTGCACAATACAATTCCCTAAGCTTACCGTAGTACCGTCCTTTGTTTGGAATCAGCCATTAGATCCCGTGCATAATTCAAGGTCATTATAAGCTACATTATACGGCATAGAGTAGAGTACTATACATTCATGTATTTCAAGGTTAGAGTTTGGTGGAGGTGGCGCAATTCGTGCACGAATACGAAATGTTGTCGGCGTATGCGCAGCTCTACTAACGATTTATGTTCCCACTCATAGCGCGAGTTTGCGGTCAGGGAACATTGACTTTAAGGCACGTTTATACTAAAGATGTCTTTTATAGGCAGTTGAATGGACAAGTTCAATTTATAGGTAGTTATTTTTCCTTGGTTGTCCCCGATTCAGTGTTGACATTTTTCCTAATAGTTTTTTTATCTCATTAGATTTGTAGGTACCTTATTTATTTAACAATTTATGTACACACATATAAACAGACAAGAAGAAAGGAACAGAAAAATACGTATATTCGTACGTATCTTCTACTGATCAGGAAATTCTCTCTTGTTGTTCTTACTCTGCTTGAAATTGGCACCTCTTTTTATCTGCGCTATAGAATTTCCGATTTGTCACAACATGACAATAGGGTCACGACTTTTAATATTTATAAATCTTGTTGATCACAGAGTCTATTGTATGCTCAACTTAAAATACCTATACCTACTTACCTATCCATTTAATTTTTATTGCGTGAATTTTATTACTGCTTTTATGTGTTGAGTTCATTGTTATTGTTTTCCACGCAAACCGATTGGTAATGCGGTCTCATCAATTTATCTGATGCTTTCCGTAATATAATCTTAATTGCTTAATCGCATAGAAAATAAATCCTTCCCAGTTGTAATAAGCATTTATTATTATGCATTATTTCACTTCGATTTTTTTTGTGCTATGTAGTTTTCTTTTTGAATTGAATTGGAAAATCCAACATACGTCCCTCAAGTTCTTCTTATAAGTTTCTGATGTGGTACCTACTTCCTTCTTTTTCGAGCTATGAAACAAAGTCGAAATCCGAAAATGTCTGGTCGTGATTGAAGCATTTCTTTCGAGACAAATGAACCTGTCTCGAACAGCGGATCGCCGCCGGATCGATGGAAAGTGTGGTCTGTCGGGACTGCGCAAAACGCATGTCGAGGTCAGCCGCTTTTGCCTCTTTCTTATATTAAGGCCAGGTTCCAACACGAGGTTTTTAGACCCACAGTTGTGTTGCAATAAAAATGCAATGAACCTACAATCTGTAGAGCCTTGGAGTTTTCAGGCTTTGTGTAAACCTAACTACTTCCTTAATATTTGCATGGTCTACAAATCTGTTTATTGATCTGACTTTCTCACCTATTTGGTATGCGGAGTGTGGTTTAACTACACGTTATTTATTCTGACATACATATTCAATTAATTTTCGAGAAGTGTGAATGAACTGCCATTTTCCTTATAAATGTCTTCCTTCTTCCTCGAATAAATTGAGCTATACATGCACTATAACTTGCGTAGCGAGTAGCTCAACAAAAATAGCACCTACATTCATTGACAATGGGGTACATAATTATGTAAATGTAGACAGATAATTTCTTATTTGGGTGATATCACAGTATTTTTAAAAGTTTGAAAGGTTTCTTTTGTATCTAATTTGCAATGTTTTTTATCTGTTGTATTAACAATGAGACACTTTTATTCCCTCTTTTAACAATTAACGACATGGTTGCACGCTGTAACGTGTGAAATCGTCTTAGCCTTAACAAATTGAGATATAAAGCGAAAAAAAAAAAAAAAAACAGCCAGGACACTCCGGCGCCGATGAGTCAGACACTCAATGACAGTATGAAAATCTTGAATTTTTTATGTTAATATTAACTTTGGTTGGTGCTAAGGGCTTAAAGAAAATAACGTACCTAACGCTGAACGTCTGCAAACATTCGGGACTATAATTTTATTTTATCAAAACTACCAATACTTTTTTCTGAATATTAGTTTTTGTACGAAAAACAGAATCTAATCTAAATATCAAATCTTAACGAAATATATCTACAACCGAAAGCAAGTACTAAATGCTGATAGTGGCAGTGACATTGACATTTCAGATAGTAACTTTACTTATTAGGCTATAATTTAAGTTAAGCTTGCAGATGACCAAGCATAATCTTAGAAACTGTCAAGAGTTGAAAACATAAAAATATGATGATGTTACAAATTCTCATTAGGTTGCTAAAGAGCCACTTCGATTAATTTAGCATTAAGTAAGGTGTAATAAACATACATAATATATATTATTATGAATGCAAAAGTTGCAAGTAATATTGACAGCGTAATTTTATCATTAAAGTGATTTATTACACTACTTATGCATCTTACTGATCTATACTTTAATATGAATTTGAAAAAGTGACTCTAAGTGGATTTTGTTTTACAGAAAATCTTTTCTATCGGATGAAATCATCCGATCATTATCCTGCGAAAAAACTTCATTTTATTTCTAAAAAGATAATGGACTTGACCAATGATGAATTGACATTGGTACGTGTTAGGTGATCACGTAGGTACAATATTAAGAATATTGTATAGATCAGTGAACTGTAAGTTATATATTGGAATTATAGCTGTGACGGTGATGCAAGATTACGCAAAAATATTACAAGACTGATGGACCCGAAAGAAATGATTGCTGATGGACATACCCAACGCTACCTTTCTCTCTTGGTAAACAATAACAGCATGATTTTCATATGTCTTAAAAGTTTGATCCCCAATACGATAACCAAATCCACTGTGTCCTAAGGTGACCCCTCACAGGCACGACCGTTAATCTTCAAATGCCTTAAAAATTTAATCCATAGACAGTGGATTTGGTTATCGTATTGGAGAACCAAATCCACTGTTTATGCTAAGGTAACTCCTCACAAGCACGACCGAACATCTTCAAAAGCCTTAATTTAATGCATAAACAGTGAATTTGGTTATCGTATTGGAGAACCAAATCCAGTGTGTATGCTAAGGTGACCCCTCACAGGCACGACCGTTCATCTTCAAATGCCTTAAAAATGTAATCCATAAACAGTGGGGAGGGGTCACCTTATGCTAAGGTGACCCCTCACAAGCACGACTGTTCACAGAACCTACGAAAAAAATACAAATTCAACGGTATAGAGTGACGTCATAATATTTTGACATGTGCGTCTGCTTGCATTGCAGAAGATAATACTAACTTGCATACAACTATCATAATTGTTGCGGTTTCGTCAGACAGGACGCCAGCTTAGCGGCGCGGTGTGAATTTGCATCATCTGTTTATATGATCAGCCTTCGACCTCTCCAAGGTTGAGATGGGTAAGGTGGCTAGTTGCGACATTAGTTATAGATTTTGAGAAGCCAATAAAAGTAATTGCGCATATCACATATTGTTTCAACGCAGGCGCCGTAACCTATTTGTCTATAGGATCATTGAAATGTAGTGCGTCTATACACATTTTCACGATACAGGCACAATCTAGTAGAAAATAGATAATTATCGTGTTGGCGTGACTTCGTTTATTCTTTTGTCTTTATTCGGTACAATAAACAGAGCGTCAATATTAAAAACGGTCAAGTGCGTGTCGGATCACGCATAATGAAGAGTTCCGTAGTTGGGATTAATTTCTCCCAAGAACAAGAACATAAACTAAAACATGTTCTCCCATACATTCCAACTGCAAATAAAAGTTGGTCGATTATTACTCGTTAACTTGTAAAAAGCCTACTTAGCTGTGATATGTTTCCTTTTAACTTCGTTATATAAATTACTAGCTTTTGCCCGCGGCTTCGCCCGCGTAGATGTCGGTTATCGCGTAAAAAAGTAGCCTATGTCCTTTTCCATATCCCAGGCTATATCTCTGTCAAATTTCATGACAATCGGTTTAGCGGTTTAGGCGTGAAAACGTAACATACAGACAGACAGACAGACAGATAGACAGACAGACAGACAGAGTTACTTTCACATTTATAATATTAGTATGGATTGCCGTGAATTTTTTCACATATCCAAAAACAACCATTTAGCTGGCATTTGACTAAAAAAATTTGCACTTTTAAGCTTATCGGATCCCTGAATCCAAAAATGGTTTTCACAGACCTTGTCAGCGTGATTAATAGGTATACCCATGCCTAATTACAGCTTTCTAGTCCTAATTAAGAGTCTCTGAGCAAAGCTGCGGACAGAGAGACATGGCGAAACTATAAGGCTTTTTTGTTGACTACGGAATCCTAAGAAAACAGCCCCGGATAAGATCCACCAAATTAAGAAAATGTTCTGCCTCAGATTTTCTCTATAAAAGAAAATGTATTAGTTCGTTGATAACTATCCAAAATGCAAGTTCGTTTACCCAGAGTATTATTATAGTAAATTTATTGTAAAGTATTATTATTATTTTAATTACTGTGAATGTGAAGACTGTGTGGGTCATAGTTTATTTCTTTTGTTTTGTGTTTTTTCTCAGTTTTTATCGTCGTCTGGCAGTTCGAGTAATTTATGCGGCCTACCCAAATGTCCTTTTTATTTATTTATGTACACACAAAATACTTGACAGGACAGTATATTAACATAGAAGAGCACAAAGGTACTGCTTATTATTGCAGCTTGGTATTGTTCACCGAATCGTTGAGCTCCTTAAGTTCTGAGTTGAGCTGCACGATTACTGACAAATGCGTGCACTGACTGGACATATCCACTCAATCTGTGTGGTTCTTTCATCAAAAACCCATTTCAGACACCAATCTACATGGTCTTCACATGACCTGACTAAGATTATGTCTGGACTTTAAAAGAGACTGTGACCTCTGAGTTTGTTTCGGCCTACCTTCTGAGAGTAGTCAGATAGGAAACGCCGACCTCATTAGTTTTAAAATATGATTGACGTGTTAGAGAGCATTTGTATAAACTTACATACAGAAATAAAATCATTTATAGTATTATTCTTATCTGCCATCTGAAAGTAAACAGAATAGTATATTTTCCGCGGAAAATGCAGCGAAGAAACATTGTAGAAAATCATAAATGCGGCACTATCTCGCTGTGTAGGCAAAATTTTATGGTAATAGAAGAGGAATGGCTTCTACAAGATTTTTTTTCGCGTGGGCGATTATGTTACACGGCGCATAACTGAATGGGTTTATGTAAATACTGTATGTAATGTAATGTATCGACACACATCATAAATAGCTTTGTTATACAATTTCTTGCAAAACTGCAATCTTCGTCTGTATAACAATATTATCTTGGTACCTACCTACAAAATGGGATGCTGAAATTCTTTAATTTATTCTGCGTACCTTTTTGGAAACATGTGAAATAAACTCTGTTGTAATAGGTTGAGTAGTTACCGCGTTAAGGCTCCTCCAAACAGACGCGACATGCGACGCGACAAAAGACACCGCGTGCCGCGCGACGAACGGTCTCTTTCTGTCGCGTCGCGTGTCGCGCCTGTTTGTAGGAGCCTTTATGTTGGCGCTTGAAGTAAGCGGACCTAGTCTAGACTGTTAAGTCACACAACTTCATAATAAAATTATTTTCCTTTTAAAGTTAAAAGTTAGTACTGTAATTCCAAGTCAGAAGTACAATTCGCGTCACGTAAAAAGCGCTCTGGCCAACCGCAAAACCATACGTTGTATTAGTTCGCGTCACGTAAAAATGGTATGGTATGGTTGTACGGTTGGCCAGGGGCCTAAAGTCTACTAATTTACAAACGTTGCAATGGTCTCGCCATTGTGAGTATTTGACAGTATTTGTATGGCAAATCTGTCAAAAACTCACAATGAAGAGACCATTGCAACGTTTGTACATTAGTAGACTTGGCCAGTTGGCCCCCAGGACTCTTATTACGTGACACGATCTATATAACGTTACAGTTGCTCGCTGGCCGGCGGTGTTTTTGCGTGACGCGAACTATACTATACTATACTATATCCTCTGCGATTTCGAGTTCCCATTTCAAATAAGTGAGAAGCTATAATGTAGATTATAATACCTATAGGTATGATATCGTATATCCGGCTGAACGGTATATTAGGTCCGCGGCCTGAAAAATATTTCAGGCGAGTTGGAACGGAAGGCTTTTGTTTTACATTTCTTGTATTTCGACTGGCATGTCGATCTGTGCGGTCGAAATAGGAAGTCAGTAGGGAGGTAGTACAGATATTACTCGTCTTTAAGACGAATCTATATTCCATTTGAAATAAGATTAGACATTTAAATAATCCTTTTTTTCAGTCCGTTCAACCGATTTTGACTTCTATTGCGTCTAAATTAAAGTCGCTTTTCCTGTCTGTCTGTGTTGCGTTGTTCTTCTTAGCTACGCAACGGATTTTGATGTGGTTTTCGTTCACCATAATTTAGAGAATTTATTCCGAAAGGTTAGTTTATGTAGTAGGTACATGCATGATAAACTTATAGATAAAAAATAAATCTCGGTGCTTTTTAAGTCGTTAAATTAAAACCGTGCAAAGCAAGAGCGGTCGCTGTTGGATTAAAAACAAAATAACTCGTTTTTCAATATACCTAAGCTTTAAACATGAAATTAACATGTCCTGTTTAACAATAAAATCTATAACAAACCACTGAAGAGACCCAAATACATACATAAAATCGATAGTTGGAGCAAATATCGGTTGAAACGATTTAACAACACACAAGGTTGGTAGTAGGTATATCGTGAATAAATACGTAGATACTCCAATTACATAATTATGTAGGTGGGTAAATAAACACAATAGCAAACCTTTGATACTTAAGTACATAAGTATTAACAACGTACCTAGATATTTACGGGCTACAGCATCCGACACGTAGGCGGAGTCACGAAAACGACACCCTTTTCATTATACAGTTTGATCTTAGATAAGTAAATGTTCATACCAAAGCTGAATAACTGATTAGGTAACGAGATAATCAACTAATGGTAACGTTAGTTAATTATCGTGCACACCTTGTTATGTTTTGTCAAATTATTGTACAGATGGTTAGTGAAAGAGAAAAGTATGTAAGATATAAACAAAAGTTGTTGTTCATCCAAAACCCAGGATTAGGTACTGGATTTTGGCCAAGATTTCCCCCGCGTTTAGGTTCCATTTTTTTTTTTAATAATGCCATTTTCCGACCTTCATGCGTGTAAAGCCTAGTGCAAATACTAGTCTATTTATTGTATAGTCAGCAAGAAAATCAACAATTTTCACAAAAACTTTTTATAGATGGCAATAGCTCCAGTTGAGGTTGATCAACTGAGGTTTGAGTTTGACTTTTCCCATACATTTGGGTTTTAAAAATGTTTTAAAAGGATAAAAATAAGCTCTTTATGACATTGCAAGGCAATCGTTCAGCGTGAAAACTAAACTTTTAGTTTTTTAATGTAGTTTTTATTAAGTTAATATCATCTGCCTTGAAACCCCAGCTGCTACAGATGACACTGCTAAACGCTTTGGCCTACAAATTCTTTAATAAAAACCCGTTTACCTTAAACTTCACTTAACATTATTTCTCTAACCAGATTCACTGTTTTGTTGCAGGCATCGGCTCCATAAATGAATTCGAGTTCTCTTTGACACCTCTCCTGACATGCTGTGGTTTCTTCATCATGTACCTGGTGGAGGAACTAGTGCATATGTACATCCACCACAGGGAGAGGAAGAATGGCCAAGTGGCTCCTCTCGTGAGGAACCTCAGTGTGCGACAAAGCCGAAGCGGAGTCAACAATGGAGATAAGAGCCCCAATAACTCCACCGCGGATCTCGTTGAGCCAAAAAAGGTAATTTATTGCTGATTTGTGACACGTTTTTGAACCGAGGTAATTAATCTCTAAGAACGTAAAGTAAACAAAATGTTATGCCAGAGTGATTAATATATCCGGTCCATATTTATACGCAAACGAGTGTTTAAAGTATAGGTAGCAAGTACATATAGGTAGCTCTTATCTAAATAATCTCAAAAAGTTTTGTTCGGCACTTATTAGAGGAGGCTAATTTGATTAAATACAATTTTTCTAGGATCCTGAGAGTCATCACCACCACCAAAATGGACACTCCCACCATCACAGCCACATGCCTATGAACGTTGGAGATGATGTTACTTCTGCCCTTAGAGGATTGCTCATTGTCCTCGCTCTTTCTATCCACGAGCTGTTCGAGGGTTTGGCTGTCGGTTTGGAATCCAGCGCTTCTAACGTTTGGTAAGAATTCATATTTTTGTTTTAAGATTACTTGCGCCATCTATTATCGAGTAGCGTGACTTTTAAAAATATTAGTTTACTTTAGTCCTACATAATACTGGTACTCAATCATAGATGGCGCTTTGTATAATTTTGAAGTATATTGACAAGTTTGGTTTTGATTCTCTTCCAGTTTTATTAATATTACTTCCGTCATCTATTAACGAGTAGCGTGACTTATAAATATATTAGTTTACTTTAGTCCTACATAATACTGGTACTCAATCATAGATGGCGCTTTGTATAATTTTGAAGTATATTGACAAGTGTGGTTTTGATTCACTTCCGGTTTTAACTTTGTTTTTATTATTTTTCAGGTACATGTTAGGAGCTATTTCTGCCCACAAGCTTGTGATTGCCTTCTGTATTGGTGTGGAGCTCATCGCTACACGTACTAAGACTTCGCTGACGGTCGTGTACATCACTACTTTCGCCATTGTATCACCCTTGGGAATAGGTATCGGTCTCCTGCTGGTGGGAGGTCAAGGTGCTGCCGCTGCCGGTCTCTCCTCCGTGGTGCTACAGGGACTTGCTTCAGGAACCCTGCTCTACGTCATCTTCTTTGAAATCTGGAAAGGCGATAGATCGGGTATCTTGCAATTCATCGCATCTGTGGTTGGATTCTTCTTGATGTTCGGTCTGCAATTGCTGAGTAAGTGTTCACAAATATTTAATTCAAAATAAATCACGTCATATTATTTCCTATAAAGTTACAAAAATATATAATTCGTATGGTACCTACATGTTAACGGGGGATATTCCTATATATACTGCTGCGGTGTGTTACTATAAAAATAAAATAAATCTACCATAAGTTTACTAATTTTCCTTTTTCTATTTTCAGCTCCACACTCCCACTCACACGGCGGCGACCACGGCCATACCCACAACGCCAAGAAATAGGTTTAAGTTGAAACAGGAGCTAAAACTACATAATAACCACGTATTTCTTCTACGATGATAACTTGAATCAGACTTACTGATAAGTGTTGACCAAATGACAATATTTTTGTATGTGATAAATTATGTTTTGTATAAAGATTTAATTTAAGATAGTCTAAACTACATTGTATGTATTAAGAAAAAACTTTAATATAAGAAAAAGATGCAGGTTACAGGAGCTCAGTAAAATATTATTATTGTTGTTATTAATTTCGGATACTCGCTTCACTTTAAGAAATTAGTGTTGCCTTTAGTCGCTATAACTCAATTCCTAGATACCGTAAAAAAAAAAAAACTTAATCCTACGTATTACAATTATACGAGCACTAGCGAGATTCCGAAAGAAACGAACTTTCTAGTCATCAGCTACATAATAATACTTTATTTGCCTTTGTTTCAATGTCAATCCAACCTAGTAGTCAATTAGGAGTACATGAGTATTGTTCCACCTTGTGCTAAGAATTAAAAATTTCAAACATGTGTGTAGATATTTTTGTTATTTGTATTTTGGCTTGAATTTTCCATTACTAGTGTAGGTATAATTGATCGAAGATAGACAGCTATTACAATAAAAGTACAATATTTTCAGCTATTTTTTAAACTAGTACATATTGATTTTTTAAATAACGTCATAAATAACTGATATGTAAGTACGGGGGCCAGCACATCAAGTTACCACAAACTAAATTTTCTCGTTCGTTTTTGAACTTAATCTTAAACATTTTAAAGTTTAAAATCGTTTGGAGAAATTTGACAGTTTCGTGCTTGATGTGCTGGCCACTGTACCTAAGTTGTGTTAATTAGGTACTGATACTTTCTTAATATTTAAGTCCAGTTAGTAGGTGTTTGTCTGTCTGTGATATTGAAAAGCAGGAATAAGCAATTTAACCGGATGGGCCATAAAATTAATAGTTACTTTGTTTTTAATGCATAAATAATTATCACGATCAAAGTACGCTGGCCAGCACATCAAGTTACCACAAACTCAAATTTTCTCGTTCGATTTTAAACTTAATCAAAAACAATTTAAACGTTTGGAGAAATTTGACAGTTTCGTGTAGCTTGATGTGCCGTACAAACGTGCTTAACACGTACATTTAAATTATGCTGGGTTATGGAGAGGAGTGCTGTGTACTTTATTGAATTAAAATGTACACTAATGTATGCAATTTTATAAAAGTTTGTATAATAAAACCATAAATAATTTAAACATTGTTTGATTAACGTAGGTACCTACACCATCTCTTATTTGCTTCGGATTCCATAAAGCAAGATTGCAGTACAAGTCCAGCTCTGGCTGTTAACGTGTCATAATGATTTCAAAACTAGACGATATCCGTCGTAGATAGCTTACTTAC
This sequence comes from Dryobota labecula, assembly GCA_947523025.1. Classification (NCBI taxonomy): domain Eukaryota; kingdom Metazoa; phylum Arthropoda; class Insecta; order Lepidoptera; family Noctuidae; genus Dryobota; species Dryobota labecula. Next base: position 12,438,936 of record OX383301.1, read on the forward strand.
TCCATCATTAAGCCAGCATCGTCACACACACTGCACTGCCAGCAAAGAACTCAAGAGTATCAAACTCGGTATCTCAGACATGGTAGACCCAGACATGGCAAAGGCCTGAGGCCCGATGACTAGCCCCAGTGTCCCCACGAGTTAAAAAGGGGTGGGTGGTACCTTATTTCAGATTAAGCTACCAAAATAGAATCTGGACCCTGGCAGGCCTAATGTTTCATAGGCATTTTGATTGCACAAAGTTGGAAGAAAATATAAACTGATATGTCTGTCAATGATTCTGTTTCGAAATAAAAAAAAAATCGATTAATATTACGTAAATTTACGTCAAGCGCTGATTAATTTGACAGGACTAAACTAAAATTTATCTTCTGTCCTTTTCTTAACGAAATAGAAAGAAAAAGATGCACTGAACTTAAATTTAGTTTAGTTTGTGAACAAGGGAATCAGCACCATAATCAGCCCTTTTAAGTCCACTGCTAGACGTAGGCCTCCCAAAATCGATTTCCATTCAAAACAGTTTTCACCCAAAATGTGGCAAGATATGCTACTTACGATATGAATCTATGAATGAAAGTTGTAATTATTAGTGTTGTTGAAGATGTAAAAAATTTGAAAATGTTTGGATCTCTTGCATTATTACCAGTACCATAAAATATTTTATACCAGAAAATCTCCTTTTTTTAATAAATTTCTTAAAAAAATTATAAAAATAATACGGTATGATTATTTTATAGTTATTATTTCTTGAAATCAGTACTTAAAAGAAAATGGCACCTTTTTTTTTCGCCATTTTATATGAATAACCATTACGAAGATATTTTTTTTGATATGTTATCCCTTTTGTTTACATAAATGATCTGAATTTCAGACTTTGGGTATAGATGTTTTGTTTCTATTTATAAACCCTGTGCGTTTGTACAAAGTAGATAATAGAGATTGAAAAACATCTGAACATTGAAGAACATTCGGGGTAAAATCACTTTAAAGTGGGTAACCCTAAAGTTGCAAGTACCTTGATTTTCTGTCCCTTACAGCGACACGCCAAGCAGTGGTCTATAGTTTTCTAAGTCTATGGAACAAACGGTTTCTATCCGTTGTGTTTTTGATAGTGCTGAATGTAGATAATACCTTGACGATTCATTGTCAGCTGTCCTTGTCGCACCTGCTCCAAAGCTATAGTGCTATTCTGCTGTCATTGTAACTGTCAAGCTTGTCAAGGTCAAGTGAAATAACATTTTTTGACAATTACTAATTACCTCTGCGTGTTTTTTAATCTACTGCTCTTCAAGTTTTTATAAAATAAACAAAACAAAACACGGGCGTGACCGTTTACTTCTCTTCATTACACACAGTTAAATCAAACATACTCTGTTATATCTCAGGATCACCTGGGTTTGTTAAAAAACAGGTAAGTAACAACATTTTTACGTAAATACGACTTCTCTTCTTGGAGTTAATAAATTATATTATGTAAATCATTTTCATAAATGTTAATTAGCTGTTAGAAAGTGAAATGTTACGTATGATATAACAAGTTGAAAGGTGAAATTGTTATGTGGCCTTGCGCTGCGTGCGGCTCAGTTGCAGTCGAGTAGGCGAGCGCTTATAGAAAGTGTCTAACAGTTCACGTTCCCACTGATACTTCAGTTTTTCTAGACTTTATTGTTATCGTTGCATTTCTCTAAGTGTGTCGCAATGGCTTTGTTACTCGGTTCTGCTGTTTGTTTATCAGTGCCTGAATGTAAGTTTTACATTTTCTTTGAACTAGTTTACCCACTTGTAACTTTGTATGACATTTCGTGTGCTCAGTTTATTATCGAAATACTATCAGCTGTATCTGAGTTCATTGACTGTTTACCTGGTCGTAAATGAAGAAATAAATTGCCTTATTTATGATAAAGTTGAATTTGTTAAGTACTTTAACAGTTGTTTGTCAATTCCGCAGCAGTTGAGCACCGCCCGCTAGCGTGCAGGATGTCGGCCCCCGGTTTAACGTCAGAAGCGCAGATGCGGTACATGCTGCAGTGGTTCGGAGAGTTCAGCGAGCTACAACGTGAAGACTTCCTACCTGTATTGGCGGCAGCCCGAGGTGACAAACCTGATCAGCTCGCAGCCTCAATGGCTACTATCACTTGTGATGATAAGCCTGTCAGCCTTTTTCAATGTCGGGTAAGTGAAACTATTTCTATTAAATTTCTGAGGCAAGTACTAAGTTACCCTTCAATAAATAGAAACCTTGGTTTAAATATCAGGTGTCTGTCTGACTCATGGCATGAATATGTGAACTAAACACTTACAAATGACTCAAACTTGAAGTATTTCAATTAGACCATTTACAGAATAAGACAAATCTGGCTCATATTATTGTTGTGAAATGTTAAGAGTTGAGCCCTATTTGGTATGTAGGGCTGACTTTAGTGTCATTTGGAGGCTTTTAGAGAGCAAGGGTCCATTTCATATTTCTAAATGTAATTTTTGTGGAAAAATACCAGCAAGAGGCTACATATTATTAAGTAATGCATGTATACTTTAAAATAACCTATTCATTTTTTAAATGTATTTCTATACAGGGTGTTTGGCAGAACGTTGAACATACGAAAATGGTGGATAGGTGGGGTCATCTGCTACTTACTCAGCCCTAATTTATTTGGCCCTGGCCCCCTGAATATAAAAAAAAAAATTGTTTGCTTTCTTTTAGTTTCACCACTTTCTTAACTTTAAAGTGTATTTTTTTATTAAAAATGGGTAAAACAGGCAATATTTTAGTTTATTTTTTTATCTTTAATATTGGCAGATTCTTATAAAATTATTGCTTTATTCAGATGTTAGCTAGAAAAAAAGTTATGACTCCTCAAACTTACAGAAAGATGTAATAAATAAAAATATTGCCTGTTTTACCCATTTTTAATACAAATTACACTTTAAAGTTAAGAAAGTGGTGAAACTAGAAGAAAGCAAAAAAAATTTTTTTTAATATCCAGGGGGCCAGGGCCAAATAAATTAGGCCTGAGTAAGTAGCAGATCACCCCACCTATCCACCATTTTCGTATGTTCAACGTTCTGCCAAACACCCTGTATAGGAGTCAGATTTCACAGTTTAGTCAAAACAAGTTAAAAGCTAATCAAAGTAATTGCATTCATATCACGATATGGATCATGGATATTGATTGTATAATAGTGTTTAATTTCAATAATCAATTAATTTTTTTGTGTGTTTATTACTCTACACAACATAAATATTAAATCCCCAGAGTAGAACTATTACTGACGAAGCCAAAATTTCCCAATTTATAGATTGCCCGAACTAGCTACTCGCCCTGGCTTCATATGGTTGCAATTAGGTTTTGCTCGTGGCTCCGCCCTCGTGGGTGTCGGTTATCGCGTAAAAAGTAGCCTATGTCCTTCTCCATGTCCCAGGCTATATCTCTGCCAAATTTCATGATTCAGCGGTTAGGCATGAAAACGTAACAGACAAGAGTCACTTTCACATTTATAATATTAGTATGGGTACATAATATGTTGCTTAAGTCCACCTGGAATAAAGTACCTAACAAATGGTGAAATAATTTTTGAAATAGGATCTGTGGTTCCGTAGATTACCCTCCACATATACATAAACTCACAAAATTCGTTCTCTCTCTTTATAATATTACTGTAGATTGGTATTGGATTGGGATTTGTTTCTAACGTGCACGTCTTTTTCTTTCTACATTGTTCTCACATGTATAATTCAACATGAATGATGTTACCCATTTTTTGTAGCAATATATTGTTTTAAAAGAGTGTCCGTGGAGTTTCTTGCCCGTTCTTCTCCATAGGAACCTACTATGCTTTGGAATGGGCAACTAGCTTCATCTTTCTGATTGACCGACCCCTTGACAATTCAAAAGTGCCTGTAATTGATTTATTTGAAATAAAATGCTTTGAGTTTGAGTTTTGAGTTTGATCTCAAGAAAGATTATAATATTCCCAAGAAATTCAATTTTGCAGCCAGTTGGGAGCTTCATTCATATAAACTCCATTTATTATAACATTAGACAAATAACTGTTGTCACCCTTTCGTTATTTCGATGTAAACGTTTAATAAACTCCGTTATTACACGATAAATACAAAGCACTGTAATCTATTTACCATTTACATTAAAAAAATAACTCTAAAGTGCAGTAATTTCAACATTAATACACAATAACTGTCGTTATTTAGTCGTTATTTGTCTAATGCTATAGTAAATGGAGTATAGTGGTCGCAAGCGCCACTGCTGAGCTTGAGTTCCTGGGTTCAATACCCGGGTCGGGCAAAAGTGTTATTGGATTTTTTCCATTTGGAATTGCTCAGTAGCAGCCAGCGTTTGGATGGCAATAGGGTCGCCCCCTATTACATGGGACTTAAACAAAACTGACGAAATGTGGGTGTTATAGGTACACACCTCTGCCTAACCCTTCGGGAAATACAGGCCTAATAACATAACATCACGAAAGAATATCAATCTTCAGCATCGGCATCTTCTCAGGACCTTAGTTGATGAGTTTCCAAAAAACCACGATACAACTATTTTTTACTAAACACTATAAAATATACATTGGGCGGCTACAAAATATACATTGGGCGGCTACAAAATATACAATGGGTGGCTACAAAATATATATTGGGCGGCTACAAAATATACAATGGGGGCTACAAAATATATATTGGGCGGCTACAAAATATACAATGGGTGGCTACAAAATATACAATGGCCGGCTGCAAAATATATATTGGGCGGCTACAAAATATACAATGGGCGGCTACAAAATATATATTGGGCGGCTACAAAATATACAATGGGCGGCTACAAAATATATATTGGGCGGCTACAAAATATACAATGGGCGGCTACAAAATATATATTGGGCGGCTACAAAATATATATTGGGCGGCTACAAAATATACAATGGGCGGCTACAAAATATATAATGGGCGGCTACAAAATATACAATGGCCGGCTATCGCTTTCTGTGATCTCTTCTGGGCAACCTTGGAATGGACAGTAATTTGGTCATTTTCGTTATTTATGGTGTATGTATTCATACACGAAATATTTTAAGAGAAACATCTATAGGTGTTAAAAATGCCATAGAAACGATTTTTTTGTTTTTAATCTAAGTGTTTTCATTTTTACGTAATTATTATAATTTTAAAATTGCTTGAGACATTTTGCAAAAAGCCTTTACTTACTTATTCTATGAATGACCCGCCCGGACGCGGCGACGGTGGAGGCGCGAGCGCGGTGCCTTTAGATAAAATTTATCATCATATCAACTAATTTTAAATTATTTAATTTATTACATAAATTTAAAAAAAAAATCGTTTCCAAGGCTTCTTTACCACCTATAGGTGTATCTCTTAAAATATTTCGTGTATGAATAAATACACCATAGATATGTAACTCTTGTGCAAAATTTTATACCTGTCAGTGAATTTAAGATTTTTATTGTGTTGATTCTTTTTCTTGTTAATTATTTGGTTTTCCTGGTAGGAGTCTAATATTATTCTGAAAACAGGCATTACCTACCTGTGTTTACCACAATCTAAGTATAATCTATGTATGACTAAAAAATAAAATAATACCAGCCTATAACTGTCCCACTGCTGGGCAAAGGCCTCTTCTCATACAGAGAAGGCACGAGCATTGATCACCACGCTTGCTCAAGGCGGGTTGGCGATTTCAGACTTATATTAACTAGAAGTCCAGGTTTCCTCACGATGTTTTTCCTTCACCGATGTCAGTAATGTCCAAGATAAACTCAGAAAGTACATATGAATTGAAAAAGTCACATTGGTACTTGCCCAGATTTGAACCCACAACCTCATGCATGAGAGGCGAGGCCTTAACTAACGGGCCATCATGACACCTATAACTTATTAATAGTACCTATAAGGAAAAAATATTGTATATTGTGTAGCTTAAAAATAAATGTTGTCATTTGTTATCAGCATACAGCATACATGAACTAAGTTAACAAATCAATGTTTGCAGATAAAACTCTTCAATGAGTGGTTCCCCACCTGGGCTGAGGAAGACCAAGATAGACTGATCAAAAGTGTGTCAGAAACCGATCCTGAGTTTGGCACAAAGTTGCAAGACATAATGATAAACGGGCCAAAAGTGAATGGTGAACAAAATGGTACCAATGAATTACATTCACCAGTTCCTGAGGAAGAAGCTAAAACGGAAGAAAATGAGACAAGGAATAATGGAGAAAATGGGGAAGGGGAAGCAGTGGTTGAAGAACCTACTGAGCAGGCATCGGTTCTTGAGAATATTCCTGTTGAAATAGCAGCTGCATCTTAAATGGTGTTTTATTTTTGATATTACTGTCTTTAGTATTATTTTTTCAGAAAAAGTGTTTGCCACCACTTTGTTTGTTTGCATACATACATAAGAATAGCATTAGGTACCTATATATTGCATTATTTGCAAATGGATTTGACTTGTCTCATGCTCTTGCTGATTTCGAAAGGTCAATTTTATAATTACCTATACTAAACTATATGAAATGTAAAAATATTCTTGAATACTGAAAGTTTACAGTTTATTGTAACTTTCAGATAATATTGGACTATATTTCGACTGTATTAACATTGTAAACATTCCATTTAATTCATTCCAAGCTAGAATATTTATTAATATTCAGTTTTACTAACTCCTATACTTATAACTATGCTGTTTCATAGGCTTCTATTCAAATGTCTGACTCTTTACTGTCGAATCTCATTTTATATAAAGGGCTATTCATCTTTAAAATGTGTGTTTAGATGTTTTAGTCGCCTATTTTTGTATTAATGGATAACTTTTTAAGAATATTTATGTAGGAGTAGCTATGTTATTGGATATCACAAGCATAAAATGTCTGATATTATTATGTAATATGTATAAAAGTATTATAAAATCGTCATTAACATAAAAATCTATGAATTAAAATGCTAACGTAACATGTATTCACTGAAGTTGATTGAGTGTGTGGCACGCTAACAATTTTCTAATTTATTTATTAGAAAACATGTAACTCGCTTTAGTTAACTCTACTTGCATTCTAATTTGATTAGATATTTGTATTGCTACCTAGTGTTAATACACGTGTTCAGATAATGGGGTGCTATCGACACCCTGTTCTACTTTAGCGAAATTTAAAAAAAGCCAAATATGAATGATCTTTGGAATTCTCCTAGATCGCGAGGTAAAGGAGGAAGTACAAACATAATAATACGTGCCAAGATTTAATGAGTAGGTATATTTCATTCTTCAGAGAAGTATTTTTTTCCTATGTTCACAAAAGTAATATATTTCCGTAGTTGTATTCTTTCGTGATGTCTGAAGTGTGAGTGATAGAGCGGTGCTGGCGGGGCCGGGGGCCGGGGCGTGACTAGAAGGAGGTCATTTATACATCTAATTATAAATAAATTATTTACTTAATACAAATTTTATTATAATTGTAACATTGTTTTATTAATTCCATGTCGTAGAAAGCTCACTTTCTTATTTTATTGTTAGGACACAATATACAATCTTATAAACATAGAGAATACAGTGGCAAGATGTACTGTCATGGATGGCACTCATTTGTGACTAAACTCTTACAAAACAATGTAACACTAATGTCAAAAATATACTTTATTTCACAGATAAAAGTTCTATAGGCATTAACACTTATACATTAAGTTAATCTCAAGTTACACTGCACTTTTAATGAGTACAATACGAAGTTAATGCCTGTTTAACACGTAACAAGTACAGTCAAACGCACGTCAGTAATAAGGGCCTAAGCACACACGCTACTTTTAGCATCGGCGATCGGCGATTTTAAAAGGCGAAAAAAAGGTTCTTTTCTGTACTGATTTTAGAAATAATAATTAAAAAATCAGTACAAAAGTAAAATGGAAACTTTTTTTTTATTCGCCATTTTATGTGAAAGTGTGAATACCCCCAAATTATCCGCTTTTTAACCTTTTAACCGCCCCGGTCGGATTAATACGACAAATTTTTTCGTGCCCGTACCGCCTCAGTCGTATTTATACGACTGAGAACCTATGTTCGTTCGCACGACCATATTTGTCGTAGATATTTATTTGTAGATTTATGAGCCGGGCGCTGGGGGCACGGCAATTGATATAAAACCAAGCGGTCAATAGGTTAAAAGCTAAATGCATCGTTACCTACAGTCGCGTTTAGCTTCTAAAAAGCGGCTAAATCGCCGATGCTAAAAGTAGTGTGTGTGCTTTGGCCCAATTTGCTTTCCCCCCCTTTAACACTTAAAACAATGTATTTATTTTTACAAAATAAAGACAATCTCAATGTTGTCAAACTGTTACCATGGACGTACGGTTGGCTGTGCGCATTATTTTTATTGCATTTCAAAAATCTCAGTCAAACAAATGGTATCATTTACCTAGGGGCGTAACTTGGATAGGATCCAGTCGACGTATGCACCGACGCGGGTGTAGACGCCGGGCCAGCCCTGGGTGCCGCAGGGCGAAGGCCCGTAGGACACGACGCCGATGACCATCCAGTTGTTGGCGGAGGGCGCCTGGCCCATGAGTGGGCCGCCGGAGTCTCCGCGGCACGAGTCCTGGCCCGCCACGCCGCCCGCGCATATCTGCGTGTTGTCTATCCGGCGGGTCACGCGCTCGTACACTCCTGCGCAGTTGTTTAGGTTCACCACAGGCACGCGCACTTTTAGCTTGACGTCAGACTCCGTACCTGAAATTATTTATTTGTATGTTTTTAAGGTGGGGTTACATTTCATGTAGGTTTTAATTTAAGCAGAACCAAGCGGGTTTTCATTTAATCAGTGGCAGTAGTTTAATGCCTAGACTGCTGGTACCTACTGATATAGCGTTTTATTTATACCAGTCAAATTAAACAATTTTAGGACCAGCAACATTTTATTGTAGCTGCATCATTTAGCAATGCTTAGGCGAAAGCGTCAGGGTAGCCCGCGAAACTCGAATTTTCTTAAGTTTATTGTAATTTTCAAGTCAGTATTGTAACATGGCATGAGTCGTGAGCACAGACACCTGCGCAGTAGTAAATTTTTAGGTCTCTTTGGCGGAATGAAGAAGCTGGGGGGCGCCGAGCTGCATGCGATTGGTTTGTCAGTCGATACTCGTCGTCTATTGGACTCTCGCGTGTCATTTTTATTTAGCCGAAAGGGTACATGCGCGAGCCTGCCCCCACTAATTCGCATCTGTGCTCACGGCTGGTGCCGGTTATTATATCAGGTTGTTTGATCTAATTAAGTTTCGCGGCCATATCAAATAATTATTTATATAATTATAATCATAAAAATCATCAATACAACTCTATATGGTCATATAATCCTACTGAATGACTATTTCATGAAATCATTAAGGAATACACTAACTTAAGGAGTTGTATTACTGATTCTAATGATTATAATTATATAAATACATATTTGTTACGGTCGCGAATTATAATTTAACCAACATACACCCACACAATGAGCTGCAATTTGCAAAAATCGTAAGAAAATTTGAATTTTGCGGACTGCCTTATTAGCACATGGACATATTTTTGAGTTTAAGTTTTTGCCACTATTTAAATGTAACGTCTGGCGTAGGTATAGTATTGAAAGGCGTAAGCGCAATTTCAACGACTAAACAATCTGGGCCTCAAGTCTGCTATTACAATAGTGTCAGAATGGTCTCGCCATTGTGAGTATTTGACAGTGTTTGTATGGCAAATCTGTCAAAAACTCACAATGAAGAGATCATTCTGACACTATTGTAATAGCAGACTTGAGGCCCTGGTAATCACTTTCCAAATCATCTTCATTCAATGGAAAACAAACCAAAAAATAAAAAGTGACTAATTTTTGTGCATAAAGGAGTGCAGAGAGCAAGGGCCCAAGTCTGCTATTTTTACAAATTCGTCACTCCAACACGGTCCCATTGTCATTTTGCTAAAAGTTCGTAATCTGCTAAATTCATAATGGTCGATCATTGGTCGGTCAGAAGTTGGAAGTTTAGTAGGAAGTTTCATTTGTCATTATGTTCGAGACTTCGATCAATAATCGAGATTACAAATTCTTTCAATGGAGTGTCAGTGGCTGACCATTGCAAAGTCATAATGACGCCATTATATTAGTAGATTACCAAACTTGTCAAAATCAACAATTATGAAATCAATGATAGACCATTCTGACACTATTGTAATAGCAGACTTGAGACCCTGGTGAGTAGTTTTTTTTATTTTTTTTATGATTGAAAACAATGGAAGGATAATTTGAATGGATTGTTTAATCTGCTAGGCGAAGGCTACTTGAAAGTGGAAGATACGTTTAGTCCAAAAGAACAGAAGACTCCAAAATAGAAATTAGGAGTACCTGTCTAATTGAGTTTCCAAGACTATCTTGTTGGGGCAGATATGATTGTAGTTTATGGTACAACTTGACCCCCCACGAGACTTTGTGATCGTGGTTCCTTTGCATCATTTATTTGATCGGTGATGGGCCAAACACTAGCTAGTTAGGCCTATGGGATTACTGTACATACAGTGCGGAATAGAATATACCTAGGTACTTATCAATTTCAAATTATTGTTCGCCATTTCTATATTTTACCACATGATGCGGGCATTTCTTTCCTTCAGCCTAACTTGGAGCTGCCTATGTTATGATTCTATGAATGCAGTTCTATGTAGGTACAGCTATAAGTCCTAGCTAGCTATTTCTATATCAGGAGGTTAGGCTCTTTTGGTAAAACGTATCACTAAGCACGCGGGGTGGAATGTAAGCTATTGACATATTTCCATGGAAAGGACATCAGCCCACCTGACACGTAAGGTCCAAACTGCCGGGGATCGTTACTGTCGCCCTCTTCTGAAAGCAACTATTGTTAGCCGAACTACTAGATGAGTTTGTGCTGGTGCTAAATGCTCATAATGTACACAGTGCAAGGTTAGTTCAGTTTATGAATCTTTAGCTGTTGAGTGCCAGTGGTACTTACGTGTTTCAGTCTTTCCCCATCCTGCGACTTCCATGTCAAAACCTTCGTACAAGCTGTTTCTGAGGTCGTTGTTCAGTGGCAAACATATTGGTTTGACGAAGTCTGAAACATTCATCAATAAAAATTTTAGTTTACGAGACATTTATCCAAAGATTCGACTGAGCGACAAAGTCATGTCTGACAAATTCCTTACATACAAGGTGTAAGGGACAGCCCTCCGCAAACTAACAGGGTGCGTTCAGCTCCTTATTTTGAATCATATTCCACCGGCAATATGCTCAGAATTTTTTTCATTATTTTTTACCTTTTTTATTTACAATTCCTTTATTTAAGACTGCGCCGAGTGCACAGTGGCGCCCTCATCGTTATTTCGGTTATTTCTTTTATTTTAGAATGAAAATGCAGAAAATAAGCTCGTCAAGTTGTGCTTCACAAGACTATTATTACTACAAACAGTAGTTTTAAATTGTTATGTTTTATTGTAATCATTAAAATGGAAAAAAGTGGCCACTAACCTCCGTTTTAATGATTACAATAAAACATAACATTTTCATTCTAAAATAAAAGAAATCACCGAAAAAACGATGAGGGCGCCACTGTGCGCTCGTTAGCCTCTTAAATGTAAAATTACATTCTCTGTATGCAGAACTCCATGTATCGACACCCGCTAAGTATACGTATGTATCTGCCAGATACACGAAACGGTTTTTATTGCATTTCTGGCATTTACCACATACAAGTTTATTTTATTTTTTCAACTAACCCAACATACTTTTTTCTCAAACGTATATAGGGGCTTAGCTACGGCGATTTAAAGAAATTGAAATCTTCAATTCGCTCTCCTATAAAATTTGCATTTGTCAGTTACTTAGTTGTACTTAGGAGGTGTATGTACGCAAATAAAACAGCAATGGATGTTGAAATACTCTAACGAACGACGCGTGAAATCAGCTTTTCACTTTCTGCCAAGCTACAGAGTTTGTTCTTGATGAACAAACTCTGTAGCTTGGCAGAAAGTCTCGCCGCGCCCCATGTCAGGGAGGGCGGCTGAAGGCTCACTGCGCTGCCGTTCGCTATGTGCGTTTTGTCACGGTAACGATACATTGTGTGTTTATTGGATTCCCATAACGTTCCTGAAATAATTTCACGCACCGGTCATCTTAGTATGATATACTGAATTAACCCCATCAGTCTGCGGAGGGCTGTCCCTTACACCCTATAAAGAAACAAAAATGATTCGGTTTGTGGCCAACACGTGTTTACAAAGCACAGTTTAACGTTAAATAAGTGGGTAGATATTGTATATCCATTTTAACCTCATCTATCGCTCTCCGTCAGGCGAGATCGATGTCAAGAGTAGGCCCAATCAGTAATAAAAAATAAATAAAAACTGTGCATTGTAAGCAACCCTAAACATTGCTGTGTAGTGCAGTGTGGGGTCTTGGGCGTTGGAGCCCTCTTGTCGATCTATTCTGTATAACGCTCACAGTGAAAACTAAGGTGAAGTGAGTTTGTAGTGAGCTGTCATTCTTTCTGCAGTGCTATTCTGTAGAAATCTCACCGTGAAAACCTAGGTGAAGTGAACTTGAATGAATGAGCTGTCAATAGTGTCAATCCCTAGTCTCAGATGGAATGACAGTTCACTTCGAGATCACTTCACCTAAGTTTTCACGGTGAGATTTAACAGAATCGACCGGCTGCAGTGGTATACTGTAACGTCTGTAACCATCTCACCGTGAAAACTTAAGTGAAGTGAGCGTGGAGTGAGCTGTCAATAGTGTCAATCCCAGGCATCAGGTGAAATTACAGCAGTACTATTCTGTAACCATTTCACCGTGAAAACTTAGGTGAAGTGAGCGTGGAGTGAGCTGTCAATAGTGTCAATCCCAAGCATCAGGTGAAATTACAGCAGTACTATTCTGTAACCATCTCACCGTGAAAACTTAGGTGAAGTGAGCGTAGAGTGAGCTGTCAATAGTGTCAATCCCAAGCATCAGGTGAAATTACAGCAGTACTATTCTGTAACCATCTCACCGTGAAAACTTATGTGAAGTGAGCGTGGATTGAGCTATCAATAGTGTTAATCCCTAACATCAAGTGGAAAGACGGCTTACTTCAGCTCGGCAGCTGAATTCACCTAAGTTTTCGACGTGAAATTTTTACAGAATAGTACATAATACTGTAGGATGATATTATGTACCACCAGGATATCATCTGTCGTCTTGGGACTAAGTAAGTAGGTATAGCCGGTAGAAGATAGGTACTAGGAAATCTTACCGTTGAATTCCGCGTTGTGCGTAAGTCTGAGTAAGGCGATGTCGTGGTGCTGATTGGGGTCGTCAGCGCTGTACCCCTCCTGTGGGATGATTTGTTCCACCGGGATATCCTGTACGGGCCGGCTGCAGTCATCATGGAAACAGTCCGTCTCGGTCGATGTGTTCCACTCGCCCAGACGCACTTGCGAACTGAAATCATTTGATGAATTGGGTTTACTTATGTAACAAGTTTGTGAGGTACTTGTACTGGCGCTTGTATGGTGTAGGTATACCTATTTTATCCGCTTATGTATCCAACTTTATTTATTTTGGGTATGGTTGGATATAACGGTCAGGAGGGATCTCGTACATATTCAAGATACTTAAGGAAGGTACATAATGCGGACATTTTATGGCACATAGGTTTGTGTGTTCCGGACAAGTACGTGTGGAGACGACGACAGCCACGGCTGCTGGCGGAGCCGCGCGCACGAACCAATCTTGTAAGGCCGCTTTCCGAATTGGCTATAATCGCTCACAGCGCTCACATCGTATCACATGCGTTCCGATTTAGATATTACGATTATGACAGCCGAGGACTGTCAACAACTCGGAACGCTCGTGAACGCGCTCACGGTGCTCACGCAATGTCAAAACGATATTAGAGTATTTCTCTGTGTATACACCAAAAATTTGTTCTTCTTAGGTTAGGCAGCAACTGTAGCCAGAAGAACAATTTTGAAAATGCCACGTTAGATACGATGCGACTCAAAACAAAACAGCACAACTGTCATTTTTGACAGCGCTCACGGCGATATTAGTAAAAGGCATGGTCGGCGTTATCGCAAGATGGCGAATGTCATGACGTCATCTATGACGTTTCACGGGACATCGTTATCGCGCTCGCGCTACTTCGGTACGGGTTTTAGCACGCGAATATCGATATTATCGCAACTCGGAACGCATGGTAAGTAAGGCGCCACTGACGCCTGCACTCCGCACTCTTAGGTAACCTTATACAAGGCCGGCTTTACCTATTGTGCAGGGTGTGCGGTGCACACGGGCGCAGGGTCTTAGGGGGCGCCAAGCGCCGACCGCTTGCGATGTCTCCAAAGAGCCTGGTGTTTTTTAATTGTTTCGGAGACACATAAGTTTGTCTAGGGGATCTTCCTAGGTTTATAGTTTTAGTTTTCAACAAGTTCTTGTAGTCTGTAGACATCGCAAGGCTGTGTCAAAAGGGATTATGGATATTTTGCGCCTTTTTAAGAGAAGACCTGATTGAATCTAGTTAAGTAAGCTACACGTGGTTGCCCTTAAGGTAAGCTAACAAAGCTTTCAATGTACACATTTCACACAAAAAATTACCGATGTGAACTCTATTGTGTGTCTGCAAAATTTTATCCATACCTACTTTGTCCTGTGATTTACATTATTTTTGTTTTTAAATAAAGAAAGAATTTTGAATTGACAATACTTTTCACTCTCGAGTCTACCCCGCGGGGGCGTACCGCAAGCTTACTTCGCTTGCGGTACGCCCCCGCGGGGTATACTGGCTATTGCTTCCCAAAAGCATTTATAATTGCACCATTTGCATCCAAAGATCGCGCGCCTACTATAGGGCGCCAGGGTATTAATTGCACACGGGCGTTACATGGACTGGAGCCGGCTCTGACCTTATAGCTAGTGACTCGGACCTATTTTGTTGTTCTCTGAATGAGTTCACAAAATGTAATTATAATAATAAGTTAATTATTAGTTAGAATAAGATTAGATAAGTACGCTATCGCAGTAGGTTACCCTGTAAGGATAGAACGTAAGTTGTAATAAAAAAATAAAAAATAAATGTTGCTAAGCGAAAGTTTCCGGCAGCGAATTGTAAACCCAGATCCCAACAAACAAAAATGTCGTATAATTCCAGTCTCTTATGACTTCGTTTTATATAACAGTTATGTAATAGTGGTATTTAGTTAGCTATTACGTTGTATGCATAGACGTACATACATCTTATGATGTTTCAGTCGCGTGATTGTTATGTCTTATATAAGTTGAGTAAACGTTTTAAGGACTAATACAACGTCGTATAGTGTCTTATTAGGTAGATATATAAGTTGACTGCTATGTGATATAAGCGGTCACTTAAGGGTCTCATCACAACCAGTATGGACCGTAAAGAGTATTCGACCGTAAAGTCAGTCTTTGTACTTTTATTTAACTTGTTTATGACGTTTAACGGTAATTGGCTGACTTCTACGTAACTACTAAACGATAATTGTCGTGTAATTTGGGCCTAATTCGTGTTTTATAAACTTTTATACGACCAATCTTAAAAAAACTAACTAAAAATGTAAAACGTTAATTCGACTAAGTATTAAAAAACATTCATTTATTAGTTGGGCCCGCGTGGATGTCGGTTATCGCGAAAAAAAATTGCCTATGCCCTTCTCCATATCCCAGGCTATATCTCTGCCAAATTTCATGACGATCGGTTCAGCGGTTTAGGCGTGAAAGCGTAACATACAGACAGACAGACAGTTCATCATCATCATCATTTCAGCCGAAATACGTCCACTGTTGGATATAGGCCTCCCCCAATTGGGGGGGGTTTGCCATAATCGCCACGCTTGGAAGGCGGGTTGACGATCGCAGTATGGTGTTGAAAAATGCATAGAAAACGCTGCTGCCTATTCTCTAGACAGTTACTTTCACATTTATAATATTAGTATGGATGTAAATTTCTGATAATCGCCAAACCGTCTAGCTAGAGCAATCGTGGTGATCAATGATTGTGTCTTCTTTGTAAGTAGATAGGCGGTTATTACCTAGATAAATAAGTTTAAACAAAATATAATGGTTTTAGTGAAAATTTATTGCTAGTAGGCATATACAGGGTTATTGGTAAAACACTAAAAACATTGCAGGACTGTTTTAATAATATCATAAACAACTGCTTTTGTTCTACTTATGAATTTTTACAAAACGTTATACTTACATTTACCAAAAAATACCTTCAAAATTTCGTTATTCTATACATTTAGAGCGTAGAATTTAAATATTTTTATTTTTGTATGAAAGCCTGATGAATTAAGATAAGATAATCGTTTATTTATCACTACAATATAGGTACATTATAGAGGTATCAATACAAAGTACATAACAACAATAATTATACTGTGGGAGACTGGTGCCTAAACTAGACGTATGGTCTGTATTTCAGGACACCAGAATTGAATTGAATTATTAAAAGTCATAAAACAAAAGTTGTTGTTTATGATGTTAGTAATATAGTTCTGGGAGGTTTTTAGTGTTCTACCAATAACCCTGTATAATACCTCAGGTAGACTAAGTAATACCTGTCTATTTTCTCTACAATTTAATACTCAAAGCATAGATTTACCTAAATCGATGACTCAAAGGCATAAAATTAATAATTAAAAAATAAAAAATACATTTTAAAATGCATCTAAACAGGAGAAGGCAAACAATGAAAATTTTTTGTAAGTCAAGTGACCACCAGAGGCCCTAGTGTGAGTTTATTTTAACCATCTCGAATTTACGCATCGAGCGCGTTCAGCACTCTGATTGGTGAAGGGCCATTCGGCGGCCAATCGGAAAGCCGAACGCGCTCGATGCGTAAATTCGAGATGGTTAAAATAAACTCACACTAGGGCCTCTGAAAATTATGTTGCTACAAGCTAGGTTACACGTCTTCGTATGTATTTCTCATTGGTAGTAATTATAATAGGTACGTAGGTACCTGTGAATTGTTATTTTGAAATAACGATAAGAAAACACGACTACGATTTGACAAGCTTTGAGAAAGTAGGTACCAGACCAGGGCCGTAGTTAGACTTGAATTTAAGGGTAGGGGCTATTGTTACAGGTAGGGCGGAAGTAAAAATGTTACTTGATCTGTTCTGGTCAATCGATTTTTGGTTTTCTTGACTTGTGAACTTGTGACTTGGCAAGAATTGTGAAAAAAGAAGGAAATTTAGTTTGATACATGCTCGTTTTATTGTACACCAAATAACATAAAAGTCAAAGGAAGGAATAAAAAATATTATATAAATCTATAATATAAAAATGCATCGATGTAATGCAAAATGTGTTAGTAAACGCATAACTCAACAACGCCTGGACCAATTTTAGCAATTCTTTTTTTTTAATGTTCGTTGAAGTCCAAGGATGGTTTTTACGGCGAGAAAAATTAGGGTAGGGTAGAGTAGGGTAGGGTAGGTAGGGTAGGGTAGGGTGGGTAGGTAGGTAGGTAGGTAGGGTAGGGTAGGGTAGGGTAGGGTAGGTAGGGTAGGTTAGGTAGGTAGGTAGGTAAGTAGGTAGGGTAGGGTAGGGTAGGTAGGTAGGGTAGGGTAGGGTAGGTAGGTAGGGTAGGGTAGGGTAGGGTTGGGTAGGGTAAGGTAGTAGGGTAGGTAGGTAGGTAGGTAGGTAGGTAGGTAGGTAGGGTAGGGTAGAGTAGTGTAGTGGAGTTTATACTATAGCTTTTGACAGAACGAAGTCTGTCGGGTCAGCTAGTTATATATAAAAATATTCAATGTACAGTTTTGACTTCGCTAGCGTAAAGCGAAAAAGTAATTTCCGAAGACGAGGTTTGGGACCGATTCTGACCCCGATTTTTTTTTTTTAATTTTTGTCTTATTGAAATTGTCTGAATGTATGTTCCAGTATCACGCAAAAACTACCGGATAAATTTTGTTCAAATTTTGCATAGATATTCCCTATAGGTCTGATCAGTCTGTAGGTAATTATCACGCTATTTGCTATGGGGATGAGCAGTGTTGCATTATGTTTTGAGATGGGTCAATAAGGGCAGGTACCTTAACCTTGGTCGCTACAACAAAACGGTCTTAACAGACTAGGCCGGTCTAGATATTGTACCAGCGGGTACCCACCCGCTGGTACAATATAGTCGAATAGTCGAATAGAGTCGTTTCTATACCTACCTACTATCGGACCCAAGCATTAAGTGGCGAGGACACGTCACAAAATTTGCTCTCGCCTATTTAGTCTACCGGCTACGTGTATATTTTTCAGTACCTACCCCGCCGGGGGAAATAACACATGAATACATGATTGGATAATTCCAAGAGATTTCCTGAATCATTACATTGCAGTTCAACCGAACAAGTTACCAATAATTTGACTTGACCTCATTTAGTCTACCTACATTTACTTGTATGACTAGGGCTGTCATCACCTAAATTGCCGGCGCCGGACAAAAACTTACAAAACCCCGGACATTTAGGTGAAATTGAGTTTTTTTTCACGGAAACCGCAACAAATTTTTTGCACACAAAGTTTGCATTCTAATTTTTTTATCTATTTAAACAGCCTGTTTGCGCTTTATTGAACAATAAAAAAAAAAAAAAAAAAAATACGGTATTCAGATATTCAGATATTCATTCCGATATTCAGGTATTCTGATTGTATATTTTTCAGTACCTACCCCGGGGGAAATTATACATGAATACATGATAGGATAATTCCAAGAGATTTCCTGAATCATTACATTGCAGTTCAACCGAACAAGTTACCAATAACTTGACTTGACCTCATTTAGTCTACCTACATTTACTTGAATGACTAGGGCTGCCATCACCAAAATTGCCGGCGCCGGACAAAAACTTACAAAACCCCGGACATTTAGGTGAAATTGAGTTTTTTTCACGGAAACGCCAAAAAATTTTTTGCACACAAAGTTTATATTCTAATTTTTTTTTCTATTGAAACAGCTTGTTTGCGCTTTATTTAACAATTAAAAAAAAATATGAAAAAAATACGACTAAAGCGTAAAAAATAAAATAGTCAAATAAAACAAACAATACTTCTCTTTCTGAGGTACCTAATCAGAATCACCTAACGGTGATCTTCACTCTAGGTATTCAGATATTCAGATATTCATTCCGATATTCAGGTATTCTGATTGTATATTTTTCAGTACCTACCCCGGGGGAAATTATACATGAATACATGATTGGATAATTCCAAGAGATTTCTTGAATCATTACATTGCAGTTCAACCGAACATGTTACCAATAACTTGACTTGACCTCATTTAGTCTACCTACATTTACTTGAACTAGGGCTGTCATCACCGAAATTGCCGGCGCCGGACAAAAACTTACAAAACCCGGGACATTTAGGTGAAATTGAGTATTTTTCTCGGACACACCTAACAAATTTTTTTTGCACACAGTTTTAAGTTTTTTTTTTTACATAGTTAAAGTTTACTTTCAATTTTTTTTATCCATTTAAACAGTCTGTTTGCGCTTTATTTAACAATGTTAAACTACAATGAAAAATACGACTACAGCGTAACAAACAAAATAGTCAAATAAAACAAATTGTTGAGCTGAATGGTGCTAATCCATGCGTCATGTTCGTGAACGGGCGCCGTCAGTTGGGACTGGTCATCTATTAGCTGCCATGGCTTATTTTAATTGTTTTATTTTTGAATTGTTTGTTTTTTTCTTTTTGTTTCTATTTGGTGTACCTACTCTGGACGCTTTTAACGTGTACGTTTTTATTTTTTATTTTTACATCGTTCTCACATTATGTTATAAATTCAAAATTATATGTGTAACTAATATTTTTGTAACAATTTAAAAGAGTGTCCATGGAGTTTCTTGCCCGTTCTTCTCCATAGGTACCTACGCTTGGAATGGGAATGTAGCTTCATTTTTCTTACTGACCGACTCCTTGACAATTCAAAAGTGCCTGTAAATGGTTTAATTGAAATAAATGATTTGAGTTTGAGTTTGAGTTTGGTAAAATTTTCTCTTTCTGAGGTAATCAGAATACCTATTGTGAAGATCACCGTAAGTAATCTGGTAACAGAATAATTAGTTCACACTCTTTTTGGCATCAAATCATCAAATAATTAGACTTTTTGGTTTAGTTCTTTTTACTTATTTTGGTACTTTTCAGACTTTCCAATTTTTGCTAAAATTATCTATCTTTTCTATCAGGAATTTGTTATTATTTAATTTTATTGCTTAGCTTCCAATAAATTGGGATTCCCCCTGACACTTTTTGAAAATCCCTTCCAGATGCTCTACGGATTTTTTTTTCTTCCTCTAAACTAGGAAAAAACCGGGGAAACCCGGACGGATTGCAGCCCTATCTGATATGACTATAGGCAGGTATGGTAAGTAGGGACTACGAATTATGTAGGTACCTACCAACTTGCGGGAAAATGGAAGTACCCAATTAGTCACACGGTAATTAAGAAGGAGTATAAGAACCGCAGAAAACAAAATATATACGTATATGTACAATGTAATATGTACCTATCAGTGTACATCGTTTTCACGTATATAATTATACTAGCTTGCCTGCGGCTCCGCCCGCGTAGATGTCGGTTATCGCGTAAAAAAGTAGCCTATGTCCTTCTCCATATCCCAGGCTATATCTCTGCTAAATTTCATGACGATCGGTTCAGCGGTTTAGGCGTGAAAACATAACATACAGACAGACAGGCAGACAGACAGAGTTACTTTTACATTTATAATATTAGTATGGATAATTAATCAAAATCAATCTGCCTAGCCTTTTCCCAACTATGTTGGGGTCGGCTTCCAGTCTAACCGGATGCAGCTGAATACCAGTATTTTACATGGAGCGACTGCCTATCTGACCTCCACAACCCAGTAACTGGGTAACACGATACCCCTTGGTAAGACTGGCTGTCAGAATTTTGGGCTTCTGACGACCCGTAACGACTGTCAAAGATCCACGAATGACAGCCGGGACCAACGGCTTAACGTGCTTTCCGAGGCATGGTATGGATAATTAATGTATACAAAATATTTTTAACATTTTAAAAGAGTAAGTGTGGATTTTCTTACCCATTCTCAAATTCTTCTCCATACGTAATAAGTAGGACGTATATATATACGTTATACCTTTTGAACCTACTAAAATCAATTCAATTTTTTTGTAAATTTTGACGTTCAAAAGTGCATTTTATGTGCCTATTTGAAATAAATGATTTGACTTTGACTTTACTGTAATGATAGCCTGTACCTACTTATTGTCGAAAGAACAAGCTGCTGTTTGATTGGAGATTCCATCTATGTAACTAAGTATTAAATTTAAATTGTAAATAGACTCACAGTCTCCAGTTTGGCGGGAGGTCCGAGCCCTTGACGCAGTGCGCCGCTGTGAGGACGTATCTGGCGGCTATGAGCACTCCTCCGCAGTAGAAGCCCCAACCGACGGCTGTAAAATAACGACATTACAATAAAATTCCTGTTTCTCTTCTGCCTTAGGTCCGTGTTTCCTAATCGATAACCACTGAGAAGAAGAACTGTAACTAAGAGGTCATATAAGGTCTCTTTTACATTCCTATTGATGGTTCGATCATAAATCAGAGCCTTGCAGGTAAATCTAATCTATCTAACTATCTGAGGCCCTGTCTGCTATTTTTATTAATTCGTCACTTCAACACGATCCCATTGTCATTTTGTTAAAAGTTCGTAATCTGCTAAATTCATAATGGTCGATCATTGGTCGGCCAATGGTCTCGTAATAGAATTGTATTACAATGGCATTTTGAACATTTATTCATGTGAGATTTCAATTATATATATTTTTACATATTATTTATTAGTGTTATAAGCAATCTGAGGTAGGTAGTAGGAAGTTGGAAGTTTAGTAGGAAGTTTCATTTGTCATTATGTACGAGATTACCAATTCTTTCAATGGAGTGTCAGTGGCTGATCATTGGAAAGTCTGACGCCATTATATTAGTAGATTACCAAACTTGTCAAAATCAACAATTATGAACTCAATGATTGACCATTCTGACACTATTGTAATAGCAGACTTGAGGCCCTGACCGCGCGTGTAGTCTCCTCTGTAATAAACATTATAACCACCTAGCTTTAATAACCGAATCGATCCTTTGACTCTGTGTTTACTGTGTGACATAAAGAAACCATCATTGTGTATTACGGATTCCGGAATGGAGATTATTTTGTCGACTTGGCTTTTACAGACTTTTAGACAACCCTACAATTCTGTATCAAACTTACGTTTGTCGTATCTGATGAGCGTCATCCAAGGGTGCTCGTCGATGTCAGCCTGCGTGCCTCCAACTATTCTGTCGTTGTTCTGGATCCCGCAGATCCGGGTGTTGGGGAGGAGACTCGTTGGATCAGCAATCCTCGAATCAAGGGGAGGACTTTGTTGAGGACTACTTAAGAACTCCGGTGGACAGCATATCTAGACAATCAAAAGAACGTTAAATATTCAGTAAATAAGTTTCTCTTGTATCTAAAAGTTTATTTATTGGGTGTTCCAATTAATACCATGAAGTTAATTGGTAAATAGTAGTTTTCAAAAATGTAATTCTCAATTTACTCGAATGTTTCCTGTAATCGGTTGACGTTTCATCTGATTGGTAGAAATGATAATAAATATGTATAAGTACCTAATTGGTATGGTTGGTTTGGTTTTGTAAATTTACAAGTTGACCCTTCCAAAAGGTAGTTACGTATGGAAAAGAATGGGCAAGAAACTCCATACTTACCTACTCTTTTAAAATGTTAACAAAATTTTGTATAGGTACATTTTTTTTTTCAGTATATATTATAATTAGATATGTGAAGACGATGTACCTAGAATAAAATTACTAAACCACAATAGGTAAAAAGAATGAAAAGTGAAGTAATGACAGACAAAATAATTATGCGATAGAGACAAGGGTGCTCACATATTTACAAACATTGCCCCAACTATAGAATCGCCACAATTTATAACAAATTACCAAATTACGTTAAAGATGACGAGAATAAAAATATTTTTTTTTACTAAACTTAGATCACTTCTAATAGAAAAATGTTACTACACAGTTGAGCAATTCATGACGGATAAAACTTTATAGGTGTGGGTAGATTCTTCATTGTAAGATCCGGTCTGATCAAATACATAATACTGTTTATTATAGTGACATTAATCTGATTTTATTTTATTTTCTATTGTATTGTATTGTATTGTATAATGTAATAATTGACATACCATAATTGCAACTAATTATTACTTGACAAGACATGATTGTATTTACCACCTATCTCTTATTTGACTACCTATCTTATAATAATATCTGACATGACTGTATCTGTGTTTTTGTGTTATTGTATAGTGTTCATTACTGTTTACTGACATTATATATTTCTATATATATATATTTTTTTAACTTATTTTATTGTAGTTTATAAGTCTTGATTCGATTTATGTTAATTCTATAAACTCAACAGCAAGCCAGCATTTATGTTTTGCAGCGCCCTGACAGGGTTCATGTACAAAAACCGACAATAATATTTTGTAAAATGTGTGATGTGCATGAGAGCAAATAAATAAATAAATAAATAAATAAAAGTAGATGATTTTTCTAAAATTTTAACATATAATAAGTCAACAAAAAAGCAAGCAACAAAATTCGATCTAAATAAAAACGGCCACATTCCTCTAGATCGTATTTTATTGCTTCGTGTCTCAATATGAAACTTTATAAAAGGTATTAGAAAATTCTAGACACATGACATTCCTTCTCAGTCACGAGATATGTAATATGTTTTTAAAAGAATGGTGCTAGTGGACTGGTGACAACGCTCTTAAGTTATCAGTATTTCTTTTTTTTTATGTGAGCAAGCTCATCTTTTCGGGCTTCATTGGAAGGCACACTCTTGATTGGCTCACCATTGGTATGTCGCTGCCCTGGAAGCCGCAGTGCAGGCTGCGCAGGAGTAGTGTCAGCTGTGGTGTTGTGCCACGCTGGAGCCGCGTGTACAACCCCGTGCAGTCGCTCAGAACGATGCAGCTCGCGCCGCCATTACACGCCTCTAGAATACGTCGAGTTGGGTTACGTTGATTTAATTAGATAAATTATCTCACCGTGTCAGCCTCAGTTTCCGCGGAACGTAGGGCAAGAAAATCATTGATCGCTAATAAAAGTTCGTAGGAAATATTGCTGTTGTAAGAAAGATAATGCTACCATATACTGACAACCTAACTCTTCAAATAGGTAGGTATCTGATAGAATATCCCAAAGAATATGATGTTCAGAAAATAAATATCTATTTTGTATACTAGCTGCAGCCCGCGGCTTCGCCCTCGTGGCATATTCTAAAATAAAAGTAGCCTAAGTGTACATCCTGACTGAAAAGGCGTGCGGCGCGCGGCGCACAGTGGAACGAATGTATGGGAGCGGTTGGACGTAGACATGTCCGAAAAATAAGAGTAAAATTATGACAAACTAATGATGCCATCTTATTCGATTACTTAATGCCTTCATAAATTGTGGTGATGAATTTCTTCATAACTCCCATATTTCGGGAGTAATTTGAGAAAATGTGAAATTTTACTATGAAAATGAGTGTATCGAGCTCTCTCCCTCCTGATTCCGGGCTTGTTTCAAGTAGCGGTCTCTAATATCGTAATGCTATTACTAAGAGCTATATTTAATACTAAGACACATAGTGCGCCAAATGTGCACTTTCTGGGATAAAAGGAAATGAAAATTTAAAAAAAAAAACGTTTTTTCCCCATTTGTATTTACTTTAAACCGCAGACAGACTTATTAAGAGGTCTATAAATATATTATATATATACAGAAATATATATTAACAAAAATATTCACAAGAACTGATGAGAGTATGACTTTTAAGTAAGTTGATAATAAATTACCTAGTTTCATTAAAAGTACAATAAATAATTAAGATGTAAGCTCTAATTTACTAAGTTACACATTTTAAAACAATAACATCATTTAATTATCTTCGTCATCATCATCATCATCAATTAATTCAAATTCAGAATCGATGTCCGCTAAATCATTTATGTTAACAAATTCGATATCACTTTTCTCAGAATCCGTAAGCTCATAAAATTCCTTAAAAGAAGATTTTTTTACAAACTTATTTCCTTTTGGACGGATACTTGTAACAAGTGGATCAGAAGACAGTAAAAGATTGTGCATAATATCTTCATTGCATGAGATACTGCTATGCTTTCGAGAATGCCCCTCTCTATATTTTCTAAAATCTTTATTTCTAGCCTCAGATGCCTCTTCGGATAGAAAACCAATGGGCACAATTGACATGTTCTGAACTATGTCTGGCCCATGCATTAAAATTTTATGAAGTGAAGAAGGCATATAATACCATGGGTATAACTCCACGTAAAGCTTAGCAGTATCAAAGCAGAACTCTCGGAATTTAGTTACGTTGATCTTCTCTCCTGATGAAATACACTGCAAGATCACACAGATTTTTCTTAAAAGCATAGCATCTATTCCGGTCAGTTCAGCAGATTTAGTGTAGTTTTCAAAAAATCTCCTTGCCGAGTTGCCATTGTTGGTGGATCCACTGCCTTGTTTCACAACATCGAGAAGTAAGCCCGTTTCTCTTCTTACAGCCTCTTGAACTCTTTTCTTCCTGTCATCAACTTGCCTTTTTGCTATATCACCCCTTACTTGCCATGATTTTATGTCTAATTTGTAGGAAATGTGTAATAAGCATTCCATTGAGCGAATCCAAGCGTGAAGGGTGCTTAAGCTATATTTATACATGTCCTCGTTTGCGTGTTTATCTTTGATTAACTCTAAATTATTCATTTCTTTAGGACAAGCCTTGCATATGTCACACACTGAAGCTGCTGTATTGGATATAATGGAATGAATTTTACCATCAATCATTGTCAACAGCAGTTGGTGTTTGACACTAATTCCATCAGTGATGGTGGATGGAGTTAAGGCTTCAATCTCTGCTTCGATTTCAGCCATCTCTCTCTGCACATTTTCTTTGGTTTCCTTTATAAACTTAAACAATATTGGCCGGCAAAATGAAGTGGAAGATGGTCGCTCGTTTTCCCAAATTGTTACACCTTTTGAGACGAGCCGCAGTGGTACAAGACTAATCATAAAATTACTAGCAAGATCGATTTGCTCATCTTCACTCGTCCTTTGATGATAAATGCTTTGGCTAGATGATCCGTCAAAACCCCATTTGCTGGTCAATACGAGCTGTTGATTGGGATCAACAGGGGTTTCTAACGACCTAATAAGTCTTCTTGAGGTTAAATCCATCAAGGCTTGTAATTTGATTTTTGCAGAGCTCTCTGTAACTGTGAGATCTTCTTTGGCCGGATAGCACTTAATTTTTTCTTTAACCAACATGTAGTAACTCGGGTATTGAAGAGCTCCTTCTTGAGTGTTGAAATCCCGAAGAGTGTTATAGCGCCATTTCGATAAGTTCATCGATACATAAAGAGCCAATGCCTTCAAAGGGGATATTTCCCGTACCTGAATTGATTTACCTTCAATGAAGGCTTTGATTTTTGAGGCCTCTTCTGGATTCTCCGTCAAGTATTTCATAACATAAGCTGTATCGCTTTGTCCTGCCTTTTGAAGCGCCCTTTCGGCCGAAAACATAATTTCAGCGCTGCTACTGCTGCATGAAAGACTATCTTCAGTGCGTCTTCTTTTTTGCCGGTTACTAAGGTCCTCAAAAGATTTACGAGGACTAGGATGTGTACAAGTTGAAGCATCAGATTTAGCAGGAGAAATTATGGGCTCGATGACGTCACTTATATTTTCTGTAGAAGGTTCCATATTTTCATTCTGTAATTCCGGCCATTGAATTGCAGCCTGTAGCCAAATCTCATGTTTCTTCCGAAACTTATCTGTGCTTCTTCCAGACTGTGTCCATTTTGCATAAATGCGGTAGCAAAATCGACGACACCAGTCTTTTAAACTTGTTTCAGCACTTTCACATAACTGAACACAACTGTTATCTTTTAAAACACTGAACAAATAGTTAAAGTCGCGTAAATCTTTATGTGCGCGTGCGCATAAAGCAACGTGAATATCAAGATTTGTATTAAAATTTGGAAAATACATTGCGAGATTAGCTTGGATACAACGAGGTGTAAATCAACACTGATTTTAAAGTTACTAATAGTGACCTATTTATATAAAATCCAGGTATCCCAGGTATCCTTTGTTAAATATTGCAAGGTAATTAGTTATTGTGATAATTAGTAAATGATGCATGCTAAATTAGTGTATTAAGAGCCATTTAGTAATTAAATAATAGCAATGTTCTTATCAGTAATCATTAGTGCATCAGTTTTATATGTAAACCTTAAGTCCCTAATTATATATCCTAATTAGCTTATATCTTCTCTAATTGGCTGCTCAGAAATGTTATTGTAATAAGGTAAACCTTTAGAAAAACGGTTTTAATCAACAAAATAAACAAAAAATAAAAAAATTGTGTTATAAAATAAACATCACTCTTTATCCCAGAAAGTGCACATTTGGCGCACTATGTGTCTTAGTATTAAATATAGCTCTTAGTATTAGCATTATGATATTAGAGACCGCTACTTGAAACAAGCCCGGAATCAGGAGGGAGAGAGCTCGATACACTCATTTTCATAGTAAAATTTCACATTTTCTCAAATTACTCCCGAAATATGGGAGTTATGAAGAAATTCATCACCACAAGTTATGAAGGCATTAAGTAATCGAATAAGATGGCATCATTAGTTTGGCATAATTTTACTCTTTTTTTTCGGACATGTCTACGTCCAACCGCTCCCATACATTCGTTCCACTGTGCGGCGGGGCGTTTTGCGTCGCGTGCAAGCGGCCAAAGATTGTTCGGCGCGCCGCCCGCTCGCCGCCACTAAGGGCCTCAAGTCTGCTATTACAATAGTGTCAGAATGGTCTCGCCATAGTGAGTATTTGACAGTGTTTGTACGGCAAATCTGTCAAAAACTCACAATGAAGAGACCATTCTGACACTATTGTAATAGCAGACTTGAGGCCCAGGACACTCGCGAGGGATTGTATGTGTTTAACATGAACGCCGCACGCGCTGCCCCGCCGCGCCGGACGCTCTTATACTCAAAGTCTCAAATTCAGATAATTTATGTAAACAACGGGGATAACACAACAAAAAATATCTTCGTAACGGTAATTCACATAAAATTGCAAAAAAAGAGGTTCTATTTTCTTTTAAGTACTGATTTTAAGAAATAATAATTAAAAAATAATCATACCGTAATTATTTTTATAAATTTTCGGTTTTAAACAAAGTTATTAATAAAAGGAGATTTTCTGGTATAAAATATTTTATGATACTGGTAACAATGCAGGAGATCCAAACATTTTCACATT
The DNA here is from genome assembly GCA_947523025.1 of Dryobota labecula. Classification (NCBI taxonomy): domain Eukaryota; kingdom Metazoa; phylum Arthropoda; class Insecta; order Lepidoptera; family Noctuidae; genus Dryobota; species Dryobota labecula. The sequence goes on from OX383301.1 coordinate 12,467,395, forward strand.
TTTTAATCTTCAACAACACTAATATTACAACTCTCATAAATAGATTCATATTGTAAGTAGCATATCTAGCCACATTTTGGACGAAAACGGCTGTAAACTGTTTCGATTGGAAATCGATTTTGGGACGCCTACGTCTAGCACTGGGCTTAAAAGGGCTGATTATGACTATCATATACCGTGTCTCCGACACACTACAAAAAAAAATATTTGCCAACGGTATTTTGTTTGCATAGTTCTTATAATTAATTCACTTTAATTTTATCGATGATTATTTACAAAAATATTTAATGATAAAATGTTTTGCACCACTGTCCTGTCATTTTGACAGTGACATTTCTTGACATTACTTTATTTACATAAATTATCTGAATTAGAGACTTCAGGTATAGTTACTCCTTATACCATCAACTATTAATCGGTCCAGCTGTTTCGATGATTAGCCGAACAAACAGACAGACGGACAGACAGAAAAAAAAAATTTGTTGTTGTTATAAGTACCGCATATACTTATGTATGCATTTAGTAAAAAGCTGTTACTTTAACATTACAAACAGACACTTTTATTTATTCGTATACAATACATGTATAAATAATATTCCTGATATCAACCAGAAAGATTACATGTGAAAGCAGAAATATAAATCTTCTGGTTTTAATTGATTGGAAGCAAAGTCTCTATAAAGATAATGCTATATTATAATGCCATACTAACAACTTAGCTCTTCAAAAATAAAATAGGTATAGAAAATTTTAATAAATAATAAAAATAGAATCAATGAAAGTAACATCAAAGACGCATTGTAACAGTCAATTAACTGGCTTGAACATAATAATTTAAAATTAAATTTAAATAAAACTAAAATTATGCAATTTCGACAATTATCGATTTTAAATTCTTATATTGTTGTAGTGTATTCCCTAATGGGTAATTTTTTGAGTTACCATAACCCAACTAGAAGACCTACTGTAACACCAAAAATCACACTAATAAATACTTTGACTCTAACCTCCTTACTAATAAACGTTGTATAGCGTCTGTATAGTTACACAACGCTTTGTCTTCTTCTTTCGAAAGTCAAATTACTGACGAGTGAAAGAGAGAAATCGGTGTGTAACTATACAGACGCTATACAACGTTTATTAGTAAGGAGGTAATAATTTAAATTAACCGCGAATGGATAGATTATAATAGGGCAGCATGTGGCGACCTGTTGGGCAGTTGCGACTCCACGGACCCTATCTCCCGGAAGAAATCATGTTCCTCATCTCTAGCTTGCCTTTATTGGCCGGTTGGAGTGAACACTGACGAGGAAGTGAGCTCCCACCTCATTCTTGCCTTTATTGGCCGGCTTGAGTGGAGATTCGCAAGAGCAAACGTGCTCGGAGGAAGGAAGTATTTCAGTAAGTGCTTGTACGGATCTTGACCATCTTCCGGGCTCTGGGATTGTTCTGAGAGCCGTGGAATACCTCTCCACTACTCGAGCACCTCAGGACATGTTGCCCCCTTGTCGCTACGTCACTATGTGCTAGCGACCGTTTTCGGGGGCCCATTATTGAGTGTGCAAGTCACCCCCTGCCATTTTATCCGTGTGTAAAAAAACATTGATCAGGCAGGGGCCATAGTCCTTCCATAGTTTTAGGTAACCAGTCCATTTTAACCACCCAAACCCATAGTCTAATATCTTTGTTTCCATATCTTGCAATAGTCCTACACCAACCGGGGGTTGTCCTTGGGTGCACTTGCGTAGTGCGTACAGGGATAATCGTCGGTTGGTGCCTCATTTAATTAAAAAGCGTCTAACGGGCCTCTGCGAGTTGGCTTCGGCCCCTCGTACGCCTTCCAAAGGTCCGGGACCCGAGGGTCCCGAGATATGTAAACATTTAAAAATAATAACAATAATAATTTAGTTCAGACTTACGTCCATAAATTTGTTAGTAACAATGTTCTTAACCTAGTGTTAGTAAAAGTACAAAGTAGTCAGGCGCTTGTTCTCGCGTGAAGGCCCATCCAGTGCGCCATCCGTACCGAGTTCCACCGGCCAGCGCACGCGGCCAGGATGGCGCTGGGGCTGCCGCGCACCCGCGCCAGCATCGAAGCACAGCGCTTACGCATGATCGCGTGGAATCCATCCACGTGCGCCTCCGCGAACATGCCACTCGCGCTACAGTACCGCGGCAGTCCCATCAACACCCTGAACGCGTTATTATACTGTACACGTAGGGCGTCGTATGTCCTCTGCGTGTATTTGACCCACAAACTGCACGTGTAAAAGATTATGAAATGAGATATGAGAGGAAGTCTGAAGGTGGCACTGGCGACTGAAAAGGGAATCGGCCATTGCTATTGCCTTATTCCTCCGCATCACATGCACATACCATGGGCATGTGATGCGGAGGAATAAGGCAATGTCGTAAGAAAAGATTCTAGGAAGATGATGTGCCTAGAAAGGGGGTAACTACTTAGAATATGTCTAATAGAGAAGTATGGAAAAAGAAGACATGTTGCGCCGACCACAAATATATTGGGATAAGGTCAGGAGAATGATGATGATCAGAGATCGGAATAGGTAGATTTTATTTACCTAAACTTCGAGGATGGAAGTAACATAGAGTGGATCATAGCTCCTTCAGAGACACTTGACTTATTGTCCTCCGTATGATTTTGTGCCGATACTCAGAGTCGTTACTTGGGACTTGTCAATTAATATCCACGTTAATCGACAGGTATACATTTGGACCCTAACAGTCAAAATAGTACAGTCTAAAAACATTAAATTTTTGTTGGTGGTGGTGTCTAATTGGTTGTTGGGTGACGTTTCTAAGTGTGGAAACTGTGACTACATTGTTGGATTGGGTTCCCTTCTGTAAAAACAAATGTAAGTGGTAATAGAAAATAAATAAATAAAATGCCGTAATAATTATAATGACGTGAAAAACCACGAATTATTTATTGGTTTTTATTTAAATTATTAAAAAAAAAAATGTTCTAAATTTAGTTAAATTATTGATTTAAAAAATCGTATAACATTTTTTGGGGTTCCGTACTAAAACTATTAAATTAAAGAGATTGAACTTGATTTTTCAAATCAATAGTTTGTGTCTTTAAATAAAGTTCAATAAATAATTCTTTTAAATCCCGACATTTAAACGTCATTATAATTATTCCGGGATTTTAGAGGAGGTATTATCCACTCTATGTTACTTCCTTCCTCGAAGTTTAGGTAAATTAACTCTACCTATTCCGATCTCTGATGATGATTGATGATTAATCATAATGATTGATAAAAAAGTCTTATAGAGGTATGAGGAACAGGGTGTAAAGTTCACTCATACTCTATGGAAAAGGGAGGATCCACCGACGGTAGACGGGTGACGGGTAGACGGGTGTTGTGTATAGTGGGTGACGGGTAGACGGGTGTTGTGTATGGTGGGCAACAGCCCAACGGTTGATGTCGGGATGTTGTATAATATGCTAGTCGCGCGGTAAACTCTACGCGGTGCAGGATTTGTGACGTCAGGTCTTTCATGCGTAGTTCGCATTTGTGGCGTTGTAGAAACCGCCACATCACTCCTCCGGAGACTGGAGGTCGAAAGTGGGCTGAGTCAGTGCAATTTTGATGCTTGCCAGGGCCAATTGTGGTTCCAATGAGTCGGAACCGGATGCCGCATAGTTCTCAGAGAGTCGGAACTGTCTGCGGTGATTCCCCAGTGAGTCGGGCTGGCGCTGCGTTATGATCCAGTGAGTCGGACGTGGTACAGCGCCGGGTTGAGGCTGACTGCTGGCGTCGACCAGGAGAGGATTGAAGTGCTCTGCTTGTGGACCGGCTGAAAGTGCAGTGTGCTGTGCCAAGGTTGCTGATAAGGCTGAGGGTGATGACCAGTTATGGGCGTTCGCTGCATGCAGGTGGTCAGGATACCCGTTGAAGCCGTGAGTGCTGACTGGCTGTGTGACTCGCCGCTCGAAAGCTTAAGGAAGTGATGATGACGTCACACTGAACTAGCTGCTCTAAGGCTGCGCTCATGTCCATGTTCGGGGTCACCATAATAGAGGTATGAGGAACAGGGTGTGAAAAAAGGGATGATCCTCCGACCAGACGGGTGTTGTGTTAGTGTCTGGCGGGTAACTGCCCGACGGTTGATGTCGGGATGTTGTATATATGCTAGTCGCGCGGTAAACTCAGGTTGCGCGTTGCGCGATGCAGGATTTGTGACGTCAGGTCTTTGATGCATAGTTTGCATGTGGCGTTGTATAGATACCGCCACAGTGTCTAATCATTTAAATTAACTGCATGAAATTGATTGAAAGTAAAATTTCTAATTTAAATTAAGTGGATCAAATTGATTGAAAATAATTTAAATTAACTGGAACTAATTGATTGAAAGCGATGGAAAAAATTAAGGCTGCAAATAAGTATGGATTATATCCAAAGTCTCTAATTCAGATAATTTATCTAAAAAAAGTAATGTCAAGAAATGTCACTGTCAAAATGACAAGACAGTGGTACAAAACATTTTAGCATTAAGTATTTTTGTAAATAATCATCGATATAATTAAAGTGAAATAATTATAAGAACAATTATATTAACGATTATGTTATAAGAACTATGCAAACAAAATACCGTTGCCAAACAAGTGTTTTGTGTAGTATGTCGGAGACACGGCATAATATGATTGTAATAATCAGCCCTTTTAGTGCAGACGTAGACCACCCAAAACCTTTTTTTTATTCGCCATTATATTTTATGTGAATTACCATTACGAAGATATTTTTTTTGTTATGTTATCCCCTTTGTTTACATAAATTATCTGAATCTGAGACTTTGGGTATAGATAGTAGGTAGGGTAGACTCAGGAAAATGAGTGACCTCTGCATAATGTGAACAGAGTGATGTCAATGAATATAATATTGAATATTAAAATAACATTTTACCTATCTTATTTATAAATACCTTTACGATTATTATCTAGCCTCTACACCTTTTTGGGTTTTCTTAATTGAGAATATCCACAAGTAGCTCACTTGTTATCAGACATGGATTTTTTTATTTTTTCTCTCTTTATTCACGACACAAAAGCATATTCGTATTGGCCTTTGGCTAACTTTTGTTAAATTGCGTTTGCTTGCATTCTTGATTATGTAAATCACGTAGCCTCGAAAACCATAGTGATAAATTTATCTTAAATAAGTGGGTGTTATGCATCTTCCTTGTATTTTTCTATGCGATGTTAGAATTCACTTCCAGTCTTATCGAGTAGTAAATATTATTATTAATCTTATTGTTTATTTAACAATTCAAAATCAAAATATTTTATGTCACATAAACCTACATGGGCACTTATGAAATTTTAGAAGCTAGGTGGACGGTTTCAATTGGTCGTTTCCTATAGAAAGGAACCGGCAAGAAACTACACGATTACTCTTTTAAAATTTATTTGTAGAATTTTTTCATATAATCGTGTATCGTGTAGTTATGGGAGGTGTAGGCCTTTCAACAAGTACCGGGTACTTAACAAAATAGAAAATGGTCAACAGATCTACAGTCTATTAGGCATTCAACGTTCTCACATTCATAAAATAGGAAATACCTAATCTATTTAAAGGTTAAAAAAAAGAAAAGCTATTTAAACCAAATAGCATGGTTGCCATTACAACTACAATAATAAATCTGAATAAATATCATATCCACAAAAGCAACGAATAAAGAGTTGAAATTAGAATTGTAGGTATGTAATGTCAACTATTGAGATGATTATATGATTATGTCAAGGAAGAATGTAAAAAATAAAACATCCTTATTTGGGAGCAGCTAATAGACACTTACATAATTATACAGCCTTCATACAACCCGATTTCTATTGGCTTCCCTTCGGAAAAACCACTCTTCTTAGTGCTATTGTAGACTGTCGTCATGTGATACACAGTAGACACATGTCTAATGTGTATCACATGACGACAAATCCGCATGGATTCGTGAATAGCGTTATGCTAGTCCTTCGGTTCAGAAATCACGTTATCAAACAAGTGCCATTGTCGATACAGTAGCGAATCGTACTTTTGCGAATAGCTATGCTGATTAATTTTTTCCTCCGCTTCCCTCTAACGATAATTGTAGCTGTGCTACTGGTAGTTACAGCTGATTATCAGAATAATGGTAAGAAGGTCCAAACCTACCCCCGGTAGCTCTATCTCGTTTTGTAAATGAAATAGTTCTCATGGTGGCTTAAATGTGCCTCCCACATCAATCGGTATACTATCAATAGAAATCAGCCATTCAGGACAAGGAGCGACCACCACACATCCACGACCCCTGAGTTTGTTTCGCCATTTCTTCTCAGGGGTAGTCAGATAGGAAATGTCGACTCCATCTAGCTTATTTTTAATACTTTTTTAATATGACGTGTAATAGTGATTCCGATATCCTATTTACAGATAAAAACGATTTCATTTCATTTCGAGTGTATTGAATTTCTACGAAGAGACCTGTAGCGCTATTCTGTAAAAATCTCACCGTGAATTCGTAGGTGAAGTGAGTTCAAATTGAGTTGTCAATCTCTAGACTCCTTAGCGTCAGGTAGGATGACAGTTCACTTCAAGCTCACTTCATCTATATTTTCACGGTGAGATTTCTACAGAATCGACCGGCTGGTTATTACGTACGTACATAGTATACCCATGGAATATACTTCACATTTGTTGAAGACAAGAAGAATATAGGCAGCTAGACTCTAGAACATGCCTTGTAGTTTATATAACTCACTGATTTAGGGCTCGTGCAGACTGGCGCGATATCGCAGGCGCGACAGGCAGCATGATTCTTGTCGCGCCCGCGATATCGCACCAGTGTGTGGGAGCCTTTATGCATTGATGTATTAAAAAAGGAAGATAAGGCACGCTTTAATGTTACGTAAACATTATTGGACTAGAAACAATTACATGTAAACGCACCCACACAACTACATTTCTCGATGTCGTGAAACAACCGAAATAGAGAGATATGACGCGGACTGCAGCGGGAACGTGATAGCAATAATTGTCACTGTTACGTACCCATATCAACTCAGAAACAAATGGCGACCTAGAAAGCAATATTATTCAGGAGAATTTTAAATAAAATAAGTTTGATGTACCTACTTACGAGTGGAAAGTAATCCGGTGGAACTTGTTTTTGGTTTGTGAATTATTTGTGCACATTTTGAAAACACTGGAACGCATTGTTGCTGCTTATTTAGACGATTATGGTAATTTAAATTAACTTTCTGCACATGTGCTACACAAACGACAGTTCGATTGTGACTAAGGTAAGTTGTGCCGGTCGGCGTATGCTATACGGTCCACGTCGAGTAACGCGTACCTAAAAGTCGAATTATTAATAATTCACTGGAGGAAACTGACAGGTGCTAGCTGTCACATTTTTAAATAATAAGGAAATATGTATTGTATTCTAGACTTTTATGACTAAACTAAAATTTATCTTCTGTCCTTTTCTTAATGAAATAGAAAGAAAAATATGCACTGAACTTAAATTTACTTAGTTTAGTTTGTGAACAAGGGAATCGGCACCAGTGTCAATAAAAAAATAATGTTATTACTTATGTACAAAAAAAGGAGCTACGTCTGCCATATCTTGTAATAAATTATTTCTGTGATTAACCGCTTTTTTTTTTCCTTTTTTTTTCACGCTGTTGTCCCTCACCGTTTTGAGAGCAGGGGTGATGAAATTAAATACACAAAGTTAAGTGCCTTTCGGGGTACAAACCTACGATCTACAACTCGTAAGTCATGTGTGCACCATTGCTCATTACACCATTACAATTCCTGTCTCGGCCGGATCGGGCGAGACTCAGCGGCCGAGTCGCCTACTAAGCCACATTATGCATGGAGTATTATTTATCTCTCCTTCATTATCAAGAAACCTCAACTGTAAACAGAATTAGTCATATGTAATTTGATAAGGAGGTACTTTTCGCGTGAACTTTGTGAACCCATTAATTTATTGATGAATTGACTTTGAGTAATGTGTGATTTGCTCTGAGGAGGAAAACTGGGAATCCGAGTAGGTACAACGGCATTCATTGAAATATTGTAGGTACACACGGCTACACATCACGCTATACATTTCCAGTTTTAGATGACCTCGCATTGTATAGGTTTTTCGTACAATCAGAAAATCGATTTCCAATAGAAACAGTTTACAGCCGCTGTTTCGATTGGAAATCGATTTTGGGAGGTCTACGTGTAGCACTGGGCTAAAAAGGGCTGATTATAACGATCATATACCGGTATTTTGTTTGCATAATTCTTATAATTAATTCACTTTAATTGTATCTATGATTCATGGCATGTGGCTAGATATCGACTGTGAACTGGCAACCGGTACTATCTCAATTTTGACAAATTTACAGGATGAAGAAAAAACATGTTAGCATCATTTATACAGCATCTCGTATGTTAAATAAAAATACGTAGCTTTTAATTTTTTTTATTGCACAGATAATTAAAAACAAAAGTAACATTATATGCTTCCTTCCAATATAAAATCGAGATAAGACAATATAAATTAACACAAGAACAAACATAGGACTTTTTACTTGGAACAATATGGGCTATCTTTTAAATCAAAATAAAACAATAACGATAGGACATTATCAACACAATATTATTTATAATAAAACGTACTAATTAACAATAAAGGAACATTTTTAGGTAGGAAAGTCTACAAAGTCATTAGTGTAGGTGGGTCGGTCAAGAAAACCAAACTTATTCCTGATAAGGCAAATTATCATAAAAGTTACGACAGTCTTGTGGAATGACAGCTTTCAATTCTTGAAGGTGCAACCACTTCCTGTTAGGAACACGGCATCTTGCCGTAAATAAGGGTGGGTAACAGTCCACTGGATTTAGTCTCTTTGGTCTATGATGTAAGTCCATCAAATCTTTGGTAAAATCAAGTTTCACACTGATTAGTAGTAGACTTTGATGTCTGTGACCATTGGATCATTTTTTGTCGGACCGGGTCTAATGCTATTGTACCTCAAAGGTTTCGTGTAGTCTTTAAAAAAGTCGTAAGTCAGCTCAATAGCCTCGTATGGTGTTGGATGTTTTCTTGCTTCTCTGGTCGTAGACACGTAATCGCTTGGTAGTTTTATTTCTTTATTTTTTAATTTTCCCTCGATACAAGCATATACAGAGTCTACCTCCATGTGCGTGTGACCGACTTCGAGGTATTTCTGATAAATGAAGACTCCGTGAAGCATACTAAAATTAAGCAATGCATTTGCTATGACATTGTTTCGGTTCTGTGCTGTACATCCATCAGAAAAAATGACAACTGGTTTTTTTTTTTTTCAAAAGTGAGACATAATGAGAATCATGAAATGAATGTTGATGCAACTAGTTGATTGTTTTGATGTTCTGAAAACCAATAATATGTAGCTTGCTTTTCTACAACATCGTAAATTGTCGAGTTATGACAAGCTAGCTTTGTTTTGTAATAAAAAGCATTAGCATATGTAAATGGAGCTAGCTTTACAGCTTGAAAATCAACTTCTATTTTTTTATTTTATTCTACTATGAGTTTGCTCTTGACTTTAGTCTAGGTCTGGATGACAGAGACAAAGACTACGATGGAGTGAGCTTACCCAGAAGAAGCCTGTTCACTCTCACTTTGAATAGATTAGGGTTGTATGCGTTCGGAAACACAGACGCAGGCAGAGAGTTCCACTCCTTTGCTGTGCGCATTATAAATGACGTTTGAAAACGCTTAGTGCGAGTTGGTAGAATATCAACTAGGTAGGGGTGGTAACTTGCAGTGCGTCTAGATGTCCGATGGTAGAAGGGGGCCGGTGGAATGAGGTCGTGGAGTTCATGGGCACACTCTCCGAAGTACAATCTGTAGAAGACCGACAATCAGGCAACCTTGCGACGATGAGCCAAGCTGTGAAGCTTGGCATCCACCAGTTTTACGTCGCCAATGAGCCTCTTAGCTCTGCGTTCCACCGAGTCAAGCGCAGCAAGTTGGTACTTTGCTGAGCCATCCCAAAGGTGGCTGCAATACTCCATGCAGGAACGAACTTGTGCTTTGTAAAGGGTTAAAAGCTGTCCAGGCGTAAAGTATCGCTTCACCCTATTTAGGACGCCCAGTTTCTTGGCCGCAGTTTGAGCTTTGCACTCGATGGTGGAGCCGAAGTTGAGACCAGATGTCAACTCCATGCCTAGGAGCTCGAGCCGATCAGTTACAGGAACAGATGTACCCCGAAAAGTAGGAGTTTAATCAAAACGACTCCTTTTAGCGGTAAAAAGACACGCCTGTGTTTTGGTGGCATTAAAAGAGACCAGATTGTCATCACCCCATTGGGAGACAAGACTCAAGGTCAAATCAGTCCGCTCAACCATGGCCTCTCTCAGGGAACGAAGTTCAGCCCCGCTGGTTTTTGCGCTGGACAAGTATCTCTCTGAAACGGTACTGTCATCCGCGTACCCACCAATACCAGGCAGAAGCAGGTCATTGATGTGCAGCAGGAAAAGAGTTGCAGAGAGGACAGATCCCTGAGGAACTCCGGCATCAATAGCCATAAGGTCAGAGGAGCAGCCGTCCACGACTACTCTGATCGACCGTTCACTCAGGAAGTCTGATATCCAGTTACAAAAATCTGCTGGGATGCCATAAGCAGGAAGCTTGCTGAGTAGTGCAGCGTGCCAGACCCTGTCAAAGGCCTTCGAGATATCAAGCGATACAGCAAGTGCTTCGCCCTGTTTCTCGATGGCTATTATCTTATTTATCTTTATATTATATTATCTATTTCTATTAAAATTACTTCTCCCTTAATAGCTCTCTTTATATCCTCGCGTTTTTCCGATCTAGCAATCTCGTTCTTCGCTGTGTGCTCCTTCCAAACTTCTTCTGGTATATTCTTGGTTTCGTAACTGGCGCATAAGTTGCATTTATCTTTTTTTACATTAAATAATGAAATATTTTTTTTAACCATAACTTCGCTGAATTTTTTTTCGGCTAAACGCCGGTTGCAATGCTTGAGTACACGTTGACTTGTATAATGTAACTTCTTGTATTGTTTGAAAAACAGGTTCTAGATAGAGTTTTGTTGAATTCTGCCTATTGTAATGGGATGGCATTTTTGGAAGATTATCGAAAAAGTTATTTAAACACTCAATTTGTGTTAGAAGATTATTATTTGGTGTGGTATTTTTATCTTTTGATGTCATGGGTATTCCATGCGAGCTGTCACACACCCATGCTTGAAGCATTCTATACCCAATACCAAGTGTATTTATAAACATTTCTCGACAAACTTGATAGCTCTCTTGTCTCTTGATAGATTTCTTACAACGCTGTGGAGTATTAAATGGTATAAAATGGCATTAAAAAGTGAAATCTTAAAAAAATTGAGATAGGACTGATTGCCAGTTCACAGTCGATATGCTACTTACAATATGAATCTGTGTATGAGAGTTGTAATATTTTCTGTTGTTGAAAATGTACAAAATTTGAAAATGTTTGGATCTCCTGCATTGTTGCCAGTATCAGAAAATATTTTATACCAGAAAATCTCCTTTTATTAATAACTTTGTTTAGAACCAAAAATTTATAAAAATAATTACGGTATGATTATTTTTTCATTATTATTTCTTAAAATCAGTACGTAAAAAAAATGGAACCTCTTTTTTCTCAATTTTATGTGAATTACCATTATGAAGATATTTTTTTTGTTATGTTATCCCCTTTGTTTACATAAATTTTCTGAATTTGAGACTTTGGGTATATAGTGAAACGCGCGTGCGTGACAATGTTCTTTTTTTGAAATTCATAAAGATACCACGAATTGAGTAGTGAGAATGGAAGGGAGGATGATGATCCCTTCCTTACTCATCAAACAGATGAGTAAGGAAGGGATCATCATCCTCGTAAAAGCAAAGGAGTTGCATTATGAAATTCAGTACAACATTATAACTCCCGTTTGGATGCTATTATGGGTACTATGTGGATGTTTTAATGTTGGCAATAAGCTAACTGTTTCAGAAACTTTTATAGAGGATTTATAGCATGGGCGTAGATAAAATATATTAATTACTAGGTAACCACATTAAAACAAAATATGCATCTACTTATCAGTTAAATATGTCTGTGCTTTAATGTATAAAATTTACAGGGACACTTTTGAAAGTACTCCTCTAACGAATAAAAACATTCTTTTAACAACCACTTCCGCAACGCAACACAAAACTTATTGAAGGGTAGTTGAGTAATTGATCTAGGCAAAGCATTGTAAGTTAGGGGAGCCATGTAAACGCAGCTCCGTCGGAAAAGTTCTAGCTTTGGAACTGTTTGGAACGGGCATTTCTAAATCTAAATGTGTAACTTTCCTTTTATTTGTGTTTCCGTTCAAATAGTTCAAGATTTATCACATCTATATACTTTCGTGCTTTTTTGCCACACCCATCATTCACTTCCATAAATAAGCGTAGGCACCAGCACACCATTGTGAACAGCCAGGTGAGCCTTTTTGGCCATCGTGTGTATAGCACCATTCACTTTATTCCCAGCATTTATCAATCTTTCCATCCCTTCAGCCCCGGATCTAGAATTTGATCGAGGTGGGGCAAAAAATTCTGTCTGTCGCCCCCGATATGAAGCCAAATTTTTTTTTCTTAAATATACATGGACATGTCGGATATTTATTTGAATTAGGGTATGACAGGATAGGGTTTGAAAGCTTTGTTTCCGTTTCAGCAGCTGTGAGATTATAGCATATCACAGAATTACCTCTTAGAGCCTTTTACTTTCGATCGACTTATGCAGAAAAGCTTAACACTAATTAACATGGGACGGGCAGAACGCCCGACGCCCCGCTACGCGAAGTTAAACTTCAAAAATAAAGGATTTTTCATTAAATTTTTAACCACAGAGGCGCTCCCGAGTTCCTGGCAGAATTCAACCCGCTCACACCGTCTGCCAACCTATGCTTACGCTAATCAGTGATTTCGTTACCCGCAGATAGGTGCGGCGCGTCATTTATTGCAAGATTGCGGTGTGCTGGGTGCTGCACTTGTCTGCCACGCCGCCCCCTGAAGTTGGTGCCCGGAGAACGGGCCCCGGTTTGCTCCCCCCCTTACATCCGGGGTTGCATCCCTTGTAAACTGACTCCCCAAATATACAAACTCACTTACTGCTCCACACTCTTTATCTTTTATTTTCACATCACGCAATGATAATCCTCTTCTCTTTCAAACACCGTGACCTTCGTCTTATTCGTATTTATATTCATCCCTTTCATCTTATATGTCTATATTACCATGTCTTGCAACTTTTCTGCTGACACCAATAGACATAGAGTGTAGATTTGTTGGCACTTTTATATTTTGTCAAGTACCTGGTAATTGTTGAAAGGCCTACACTGTCCTCCCATACCTATTAACAATGTTATTTGATAATATTGTAAAGCCAATTATTTTTAAAAGAGTAACCGTGGAGTTTCTTGCCGGCTCTTCTCCATTGGAAACGACTAATTGGAACCGTGCACCTAGCTTCTGACGTTTCATAAGTGCCCATGTAGGTTTATGTGAAATAAAATATTTTGATTTTGATTTTGATTTTGACGATGCAACTAGAACTTGATCATCTGCATAAAGAAGGCATGAAAATGAAAACTCAATTCAAAAAATTTATAGGAACACTACTTATTAAACGAATTCAAGTTTTAGTAATTATTTTTGATAATATCGGCTGCCTTAGAACGTTGACTTTGAATGTCAGAAACTTGTTTTTGTTAGGTATCGTAACATCGTTAATTAATAAAATCTTTGGTTTTGTACTAAAGATTCTCACCAAATTGCATTAGAAAAAACCGGATTTCTTATTGGTATTATGATATTAGTCATGGTAGTACAAAACAAGTGTGTTATTCGCTCGTGTTCTGCAATGTTTTAATAATTGTGGTACAAAAGAAAGGAGATTGGGTTTCTGCATGATTGTTGGCTATTTAGTACCGTTAGCCGATAGCTTACATGTCTGGTAAGAGTCAGTAGTGGTATTTAATTATACGTTCCACTATAATAACAGAGCTGGCGGGATTGGCTTATTTCATAGCTGTATCATCTTATAGTTAGATACCTGCATTATAGGTACTAGTTTAATGTTCACGGATAATTCTATTAATCGTGGTAATCACTATTCAAATTACTGACACTGTCATTAAAATACAGTTAAGTTAATTCGGGTATTATAGATGCCATGTCATGTTGCCATTTAAGTGGCATATAAAATTTAATCGGATTACTATTTAACCAACAATATTTTCAAGTTATATTTTCAAAACCGGCCAAGTGTATGTCAGACCACACACAATGAAGGGTTCCGTAGTTGGGATGAATTTATCCCAAGAACAAACTTAACACTGTAGGTAGTAGAAAAACAAATTCTCCAACTACACATGTAAGTTCGTACGCACAATATTGAGAGATTTAGCATGTTATATTAAGACCATAGACTTTTTTTTTATACCGGGCCTCCGGGCTGTGAGTAATGGGTAGCTAACCGTCCGATCAGGACCAGGCTCGTGCCGGACGGCGCGTACGTGTTTCACGCGCGCCTCAAAGAGATGTCAGCAACGACGAGGGGGCCCATTAGGGCCCAAGCCTGCCGAGTCAGCGGTATTGTCCGAAAGCGGTACCGCTGCCCCGGAACATAAAGGGCCAAGGAAGGAACACGGGTGGGTTTTAGTCAGTAAGAGTCTGACACTCCCTTCCGCTCCACCCAGAGCGGGAGGGGTCATTTGATGATTTCCCATCCTCAGAAAAAAAAAGACTTTTTATAGGTTTTCCTGTAATCTATAAGTAAAGATCTATTTTCTGTAACTATTTCAAAATTATAGAATCAGTATTTTCAGAGATAATTTCGGTGGGGAATGGCCAGTTTTCATTTATATTCATAAATAACTTTAAAAGTGTTTGTTTTAAAATTATTATAAAAATATATCTGAAATCCTCATAATAAACCCTTTCATTTGATATGTCACACGGTACAGTTCGCAAAAGTGACCCCCATATTCTAAATTCATTTATTTACATTAAACGTCCGTGTTTGTGTCACAGAAGTTCATATGTGTACCAAATTTCAACTTAATCGGCCCAGTAAATTCGGAGCAAATCGACTGTGACAGAGGGACGGACAGACAGACACACGATAGTGATCCTGTAAGGGTTCTGTTTTTCCTTTAGAGGTACGGAACCCTAAAATGAAATCTTTGGTACCTATTTAGGAAGTAGCTCAATGAAGAAGTTACAGGTTGTTAAATGTGTTTACTTTGTGGTCAATAGACCTTGATGTTACCGCTTCTTGACTAACATACCCATTATAATGTTGTTTTTTAGCAGTCATGAACTCATGATTCGATATCATTGCCGAAGATGTGGCTAAGTAATTACAGCCTTACGGGTGGATTGATTAGGTTAAGCTACGCTTGCCGCGGTTGGTCCGTGGATGGGTGACCATCTTCACATACGAAGACCTCTCCGTGACTCGGAAAGCACGTTAAGCCTTTGGTCCCAGCTGTCATTCGTGGATCTTTGACAGCCGTTACGAGTCGTCAGAATCCCGAAAGTCTGACAACCAGTCTTACCAAAGGGCAAAATATTAACTGGGCTGTGGAGGTCAGACAGGCAGTCGCTCCATATCATCATCATCATCATCAGCCTATAACAGTCTACTGCTGGACATAGGACTCCCCAATTGCACGCCATTCAGCTCAATTCTCGGCAACTCTCATCCAGCCGCTACCAGCCACCCTGCAAAGACCGTCATCCACCTAGCCTGAGGACGTCCTACCTTACGTTTGCCGATTCGCGGTCTCCACTCAAGAACACGTCTACCCCAACGGTCATCGGTTCTACGGCTAATATGGCCGGCCCATTGCTACTTCAGCTTGCTTATTCTGTGAGCTATGTCGACAACTTCGGTTCTCTGCAGGATCACCTCGTTCCGGATTCGATCCCTCAGATAAACTCCAAGCATAGCCCGTTCCATAGCTCGTTGAGCGCCCTTGAATTTATGGACCAGCCGTACCGTGAGTATCTACGTTTCGGCTCCGTAAGTCATAACAGGCAAGACGCATTGTTTGATACGCGACGAGAAGACTCGACGAAGCTTCCCGAATGCTGCCTATATAAAATATTGGTATTCATCTTGTTCCGATTAGACTGGAAGCTGAACCCAACACAGTTAGGAAAAGCCTAGGCACACATCTGCCTAGGCTTTTCCAAACTGTGTTGGGGTCAGCACGATGTTAGCACCTATGTGCGTTACTTAATGGAACATGTATTTCATTGCGGATATTACAGTTTACAAGAATTCGTTAAAGGCCACTTGTAACATTTAAATACGTCCAAAAAAACATATATCTAAGGATAAAAAGTTTCATAAAAAACTTTGTCAGTTTGTCACCTTTGTTTAACACTACACAAGCACGTATATATATATAAGATCACGTTGTATGTTACATGTCAATTAGTAAAACGGTAATTAAAGAAACATTTCACAGAAGCTAAGTAAACAAAAATACTTAGATGATGATATGTTTATACGCAATCACAGATGGGTAAGCGGTCGTACACTACAGATTATGGAGGTTAACTTATGCGGTAAGGTCACTGGAGTTTAAAAACACATTTTTTTCTTCTCACTGAAGCTTCAATTACAAATAAAATAATGGAATAATACTCACGTCCACCAGCGCTCGACAATGTGGCGACGAGAATGCAGGCGACGACAACCGTCCCCTCGTACAGGCTCTTCATCGTTTGGCACTTGTAGTATTACAACAAATTATTAAACATTAATTTCCAAACGAGTCTGTCAACAATATTGTTGTCCTGAGGACGGCGGGTGCGCGACTGATAGTTTAGCACACCGGCCACTGGCCGTGGCCGCCACTAGCCACCAACACACGCTTGAGGTTATCAACAATAAATATTTTTTGAAAATGCGAATAGCGGCGATCATGTTGTGATGACGCGAGTTTTATTATTATAGACAACACTCGTCTTAACTTAAGATTTTCCTTATATTATATAAAGACACTAGTTTTGTGTCGGTGTTTGATCGATTTCTTATACGATTTTGGGGACTATTATTTACTAGTTCTGGCTGAATTCTATACTGTATTTCAAAAAATCATCAGTAGCCCAACTTAACCAACTGTTCGTTGAAAATAGCATGTTCTAAAACAGCTAGGAAATGTCAAAAACTAAGTGAGATTAGCACGTGTATTTGTATGTATCTAATTATACTTACCTCGTCAATGGTTGTAATGCCACTGCTACTAGAAATGTGTTGCATAGTACTTTATTTTATACAATTATTAGTCGTGAACTTGTGAAAAAAATTAATATTGCGAGATGTAATTTAAATCGACAATGGTTTGTGGGGTGGTTGTGAGTCTTGTAAGTTATTGGTCCCAAGTTCGATGCTCGGGCGAGGTTTGGCCTGGTCCGTCACAAAACGAATCGTCTGATGCATCACACTCACAGTAAGTTTTTATAGATCGAGCACATTATACATTTAACCAACAACCCGAGAGCAATCACTTGTCCTCAGTGCTTTGTCTCTTGATTTTTGCTAGATAAAACTTCGAACGGTCTATAGATACTTTCACTAACTAATGAACACTAGGAACTGGCGATATGTACACTTCTGCTTATCCCTTTGAGGGAAACCGGCACGATTTATACATAATGCAATAAATAGTATTTAACCATTTTTATTTGTATGTGCAGACATAAAACCGAAATGATTCCTTTCCTTCCTGGGGCCTAAGTCTACTAATTTACAAACGTTGCAATGGTCTCGCCATCTCTAAGTAGTCTGTGCGCCATTGTGAGTATTTGACAGTGTTTGTATAGCAAATCTGTCAAAAACTCACAATGAAGAGACCATTGCAACGTTTGTACATTAGTAGACTTGGCCCCCTGGAAGCGTGGAGGTTGACTTAAAGCAAATTTTGATAAACTTATAATTGGTTTAGGTATGCATGCATGTCTCAATACACAACACACAATATACTACTTTACTTACTCAAGTCCTAACGAGCTTATTCCCATAAACCGGGCATATGTAAATCCATACTGCTGATAGGGATTCTTGATAGAAAAACCCAATAACGCGTATAATGAATAAATACTTAATATACCTATGAGATCGATGACAGCAGGTGATGAAGAGGTTTCAAAAAACCAGCGCGTCAAAAACTTGATTTCTGATTTCGTTAGTTATTTTTGAAGTATAGTATCATAAAATGTCACCCAATTAGAAAATCCTACACATTATGAATTTCCCATTCAATAAAAAGATACAAAACGAGTCAAAATAAATCCTTACTCATTTCATATTACATTATCATTGAAGGAAAACTTGTTTTTGTATCGCCGCCGGCACCGGCGCCGCGCGCTTGCCGTCGTGCCGCATTTGCGTCTGTGAGGGAATCCCTTCCGACTTGTCAAAAAGTTTTTGTTTTAATTCTTAGTAGTACGAGTACTTACGGAGTACACAAATCCTGGAATATGTAAATAGCAATAAATAGGCTAGTTTTTAACTGTCTGGATTAAGTATTTCAGGTGATATTTTATCTAACTGTGGTAACATGTAGTTTCAGTACATTATGCATCGGACATAATATTTAGATCTTATGGTTCTAAAATGATTTAATAGTCTAATGCTTCTTACTCTTCTCTTCATCATTTCAGCCCAAAGACGTCCACGGCTGGACATAGTTATCCCCCAAGTACCGCCACTTCGACCGGTTCGGTGCTTCCCGCATCCAGCGGATTCCTGCGGCCTTCACAAGGTCATCGGTTCACCTTGCAGTACACTTCTCTTGGTCAATCAATTAGCCTTACCAATTGAATTGATAGAATTCCTGATAGTTATCTGCCCGAGAATAAAAATACTTATATGTAAGTAGGAGTCTGTCTTCTCGTCGCGTATTCCGAAAGACGAAAATCTTCAATCAGTGCGTCCTACCTGTTATGACTTACGGAGCCGAAACGTGGACACTCGTACTGGTCCATAAATTCAAGGTCGCTCAGCACTGCTGGACATAAGCCTCCCCCAATTGGGGGGGTTTGCCATAATCGCCACGCTTGGCAGGCGGGTTGTCGATCGCAGTATGGTGTTAAAAATGCATAGAGAACGCTGCTGCCCATTCTCTAGTAAGGCCCTTACCTAGTCGCCTTTTAAGATACCCACGCGCCACGGGATGAAATGGGGTGTGCTATTCTTTACGTCCGGCATCACACAGTACGGTAAGTTGTCGACATAGTTCACAGAATAAGTAACCCAACTAACAATTTAACGTCGTACAAAAGTTTAGTAAACGTTATCTTAATTGCATTGATCGTAATACCTAAGTCGCACTAACGTTATAATAACGTTTACTAAACGCGAAAATGGCCCCAGTTATACAACCAACATTGTCGTACTCGTATAATGGACGTACAAAAGTCACAAGCTGACTTCGTTAACGTCATTCAAAAGACGTATGAACGTTATGGTTTTTTTTTTTTTTTAAACGTTGCCCCACACTAGGAATTTCTCCTGTATCGTGGGTGCGTTTACAAAAATTTAAACTCACATACACAAACAGCCACCACTTACCACTTTTGTCGCGCAGAAGTCGCATCATAACTTTACAACGACTCGTTTGTTGTATTGTCGTCATACAGGTGTTTTTGAATGACTAAAACGTTTTATTTGAGACAACACCTGTAAGACTTATTCATTTTTCTTGTTAGTAACACGTGTTTGTGGTTTTGCTTCGAGATTTGAGTGCAAAATAAATAATTACAAGGAAATAAAAGGCGAGTGTTATTTAACTTATATGTATGTATATATCTCGCTAATAACTGTATCTGTCTCTCATGCCGTTTAGTTCGACTGGGTATTAAAGTTATATGATAATATACCTATGTGTATTTATTTCGAATTTTCATGCCCCCTCGCAATTTTGTGTTTAAATTATTATATTTTTATTAATAAAAATATTTTTATTTCTAAAAATGTAGGACATGTTGCTTTTGTCACACACTTATCTCTTTACGACGTTGTAAAGATATAAAGTTGTATTAAGGTTATTTCAAGACCATGCAATACGCCATGACAGCTAGCTATTAGGGTTCCTCATAAATTTAAAACCCTTTTCATATTGCAGGGCACAGTAAAAGTGCAGTGCACATTTCAAAACATTTTAACATTCAAGTAAATTTTATCTGAAAAATCATTCAATAATTGGATATAGATAAATTTCTAACGAGAGCAGATTTTAGACTTCTTAATAGATTGATTTGGCCATGGGAAAGCACTCATTTTATACTATAGGAAAAGTGCTATGGTTGCCACAGTATCATTGACTTTCATACACTGCTATTTCATTTCATTATATCAAATAAAAACAAAATTAGAGATTTATTGCATTTTAAGGATTTTTGGTGCCACAACTGCTTAAATTTTACCGTGTACAATCATTTTTTGCAAGATGAATGTGATTATTGTTTCTGCTCAGTTCCTGAAGGAATTGAATAATAGTATTATCATACCTTCAATTTCAAAAGTTCTCACTTAACTTAAAAAAAAAAAAAAAAAAAAAATAAGTTTTGTTGGCAATTTTTTTTACAACATGTATTGATTAATCATTTTAAAATTTACTGATTAAAAACGAATCAATCAACACAACATTTACTGATAAATAACGAATTCAGTATCGGAAGAAATCACACACAATATTTTTATAGAAATAAAATAAATATTGATACTGAACCTTTTTGTTGTTCACTTTTTTGTTTGTTGGGAAGTTAAAGTGGCAATGGGCCGGCCACATTAGCCGTAGAACCGATGACCGTTGGGCTAGACGTGTTCTTGAGACCGCGTTTCGGCAAACGTAAGGTAGGACGCTCTCAGACTAGGTGGAGCGACGATCTTCGCAGGGTGGCTGGTAGCAGCTGGATGAGACGATGATCAGGCTGAATGGCGTGCAATTGGAGAAGCCTATGGATGTCCAGCGGTAGACTGCTATGGGTTGATGATGATGATGATAGGTATGTCTTGACGATTCCCAATCCAACCATCCATATACCTAGCTAGCCTTCTCCCAACTATGTTGGGGTCAGCTTCAAGTCTAACCGGATGCGGTAGGTGCAAGTACAGTATTAAAAAAATCGACATTTTTTCTCGTCTATCCCATGGTGTGGAATATCGTTGGAAAGGCCGTTCAAAAATATTACGGGTTTGTAAAAACAATTTTTCGATTTAGGGATTCTTTTTTAAAGTGTAAATTTTTAGAGTTAAGTGACCGTCCCTTTTTTTTTCTTTGTGACGCTGAGAATGGCATTACGCATGCCCGCTCGTCGGGGGACGAGACGGGGTATGTGGGACTCCCTGCCAGTAGTATACCCACTAAAACTCAGCGGAGTTCTCTCATCGCCTTGATGGGAGGGTCATGGGAAACCGGCTCAGCCTTTACATCCACAACCCTCCCGGTGCATGCCCGCCTAGCTGGCGGGCCCCGCATGCCCCCCCGCCTGGGGGGATACGGGAATGGCCGGGATAAGTGACCCTCCCTGCCAGCTAAATAGTTGTATTTGCATATGTGAAAAAAATCACAGCAGTAGTATATAATATAACGAAGTTAAAAGGGAAATGATCACAGCTAAGTAGGCTTTACAAGTTACCGAGTAATAGTCGACCAACTTTTTGTTTATAAGGTATTCATACGAGTATTGTTGCTAATGGTACCTACGATAAAAGTACGACCTCAGCACACCGTGAAATTGGTTTAAAACCGTTTAACCGATCCTTGTGATCATTTCCGTGACTTCCCCTTGGCTTCCTTGGTCTCGCTGCTGCTAAGCATAAGGTCCTGGGTTCGATTCCCAGGTTGGGCTAAGTGGTATTGGGTTTTTCCATCTGGAATTTCTCAGTAGCAGCCTGGATTTGTGCCCGGTTGATGGCGATAGGCTCGCCCCTATTACATGGGACTTAAGGCGACGATAACCGAAGTTTAATGATTTTATACTGAAGATCATGTCTAAACGAGTAGTGTGTGTCATTTGGAAAAAAAAATATGTTAAATTACAGCATTGTCTTAATAAATGAATATTTTAGATGATGTTTATATTACACAGTGACATTAATTTGTAAAGTTATATCTAACGCGGATAAAAAACTGAGAATCACACAAAATCTCTCAAGCGTATTTATCTGAAACCTTCACCTTTTAAAGATAATTTAAATATTGATCTTTTAGTATACGTGTTTTATTAAAATACCTTTTGCTTTATGTATAATAAATTAATAATTCGTCTTATTTGGGACAGCGCTCCTGGATGGTCGAGTCCTATTACTGGCTGGATGTACGACGCATTGCGTGAGCTCAGTACCTACAGAACACGCAAGCTAATCACTCAAGGTCATTGGCATATATAAGTGTCTTAAACATAACTGACGAAATATGGGTGTACTACAGGAACACCTCTGCCTAACTCTTCGGAGATTACAGGCATGATGTTATGTTGTGATCATTCTCGTGAATTCTGAGCAATAAAGCTGAGTAGTTCCAGCTCAGCAATTTCTACCTAAATAACTAGTAGGTATCTCTATCCAGGTCTATCCAACTCCCAATTCGAGATAATTTGTATAAACTAAACAACTTCTGTTTATGCAACTACAAAACATTAGCAATACGGAGTACCTTTTTCTGCAAAAGATGAAGTTAAATAATTAAGTATAAAAAAAAATAAGGCCGTTTCTGGCCCGCGCGAGCCGTGCCAACCACATGCCACCGTAGATACTAGGCTCGAATGATACACATATTCAAAAACTTCACGAATTTTATTAAGAAACAGTTTATTCTACTCCTAGCGGTGCCCGCGTACTGGTTGAGGCTCTGCCCTTAGAAATTGAGTAGACACGGACGCGACTCGCGCACGTGACGTTCGGCTTATTCCACTAGTCCCCCCTGAGAGAATCCCCCTCAGTGGGGAATACTGAACCCTAATGTAAAAAAAAACACTTTCAGGGGGATCTTGGAATAAGTTTTTTTTTCTTCAATTCTAGTTTTCCACCCTAAGCGGGATTATCAGGGGTTAATTCTAGACTGTTTTTTATAGATTCCACTTTTTCTCCTAAGGGTGAATTTCAGGGGGGATTTGTGGAATAAGCCATGACGTTCTAGTAGCATAAAATATCTAAATTCAACAACAGCAGTATAATTTATAGGACTTTATTTAATTTTAATATAACCACCAGCCGTGGCATTATTCGGTGCTTTTGGGGGGACTGTCGGTTTGGTAGGATCCGTCGCTTAGGCATGCGGCACTTTGGCGGAATTTGTCACTTTGAGGGCATTCGTCACTTTGGCGGGATTTGTCGCTTTTGGGCCCTGCGCCACTTTGGCGGGATTTGTCACATGCGCCTATTTGGCGGGATTTGGCGCATGCACCACTTTGGCGAGATTCGTCGTTTCGACGACATTTACCGCTTTGGCTGCCTCCTAACAGGAAGGATACTTTGGCGTGGCGGGCTAGGTCATTGAACAGCTTCAGCCCAACAGCGAACCAAAGGATGGTTTTGAAGAGCGCCCACTGGTACCGGTCGTTGCGAAGTCTCATCCAAAACGTGTACAAGGTATTGATTGACTTCAAAATCTTACTACGCAGCAGAGTAAAATGCTGTAAAGAAATAATAAAATTTAATATTTGTTAGCATATCTAATTTTATTTCAGCCGCTACTAAGATCCATCGGCTGAAAAAAAAAAAAAAAATTGGAAATTGTGTAACCAAACAACATTAAACTAACCAATAATTAACTAAATGATTGCCATTGCTTCCATTGACATATCTAGCGCTATTTTCCAGGGGCGGGTTGGCAACTGAAATGCGATGGCCGATGAAGCCGAGTCGACGCCCAATGAAATTTCGAAAAATATGTTTTTTCAATGTTTGGAAAAAGTTTAATCCATTTCTAAAAAGTAACCTTTATTTTTGATTCAACAAGGATTGCCTTTAACACACCCACCCTACTACAGCTAGTGTATTTCTCGTTTGCAGATTATTTATTTGATTGAACTTGTTTTTGTGTGAAGTTATTTAAGTGTTCAGCCTAGAATTTCGAATCGGTAACCACATATCCTGGGGTGGGCACTAGACCATTCTGGGCTGGGCACGCCCTCTCCCCTCCCTATATACGCCTATGATAGCTCATGACCCGGTCACCCGAGCATAGCCGCAGGGACGCATCTGTAAATAACGTAAATCAATTTTATTTGTTTACGAACAACCTACTATGAACAACACTGAGTCATTAATTATAGATAATGATGCAAAGCAATTGAACGTACCTAATCATTTAAAAGTTTACTATCCCGATCATGGGCGTACCCAGGGGGGGGGGGCAGGGAGGGGGGCAGCCGCCCCCCTGGAAATCTCGCAGAACACGTATGTACTCGCCTAATATTTTTTTTTTTTAAAACGGTGCAAGGAATTTCTCCTGTATTGTGGGTGCGTTTACGAACATTAAATTAACATACACAAACAGCCAGACCCGGAACAACTACTTGTAGGTCATACAAATATTTGTTCCGTGCGGGAATCGAACCCACGACACACAGCGCAGCAGTCAATCGCTTAACCACTGCGCCAACCGTGTCGTCAATTACTAATCAAAGTGTAAACGGGGCCTTATGCTCTAACTTTTAAATAAACCGCGCAGTAGACACTGGCAAAAAATCGCGCGCGACGATGGCGGACGAGATCGCTAATCTTCTGACTTCTGACTAGGCCAGAAGCTGGGTATGCCCATGATCCTGATGGCTTAGTAAGAGCTAATACAAAATTATGTTCAAGACTACACGGGCCTCACTAAGTTCCTCCCCTTCTTATTTGCTTATAGTTTGCTCTCTGGAACTGTCGCATTGAGCGTTGGTTCAGCGTAGGCGTTCGTCGAAAGTACAACGGTACAAGGATCTTTTGGAGCGTGAAAATCAGAACGAACGCCGTCATCTTATTTATTTTTAGGGTTCCGTAGTCAACAAGGAACCCTTATAGTTTCGCCATGTCCGTCTGTCCACGGCTTAGATCAGAGACTCTTAATACTAGAAAGCTGTAATTTGGCATGGGTATACTTATTAATCACGCTGACAAATTGGTAAAATAAAAGAGGGTCATTCTGAATTTCGACAGTTAATTATTTCGACACGGTCTTAATTTCGTAAAACAATAGATCGACTACTCATTGCTTCGACAGAACATTTATTTTAGTCGACAAGCATTAGTCCGACAGAACATACTGTAGGGATAGGTGTAAATGAGTACACGAATTGATGTATAATACTGGTCTTTATTAGCAAACCATTCAATATATAGACTTAGGCTACTTACACATATAAACATAGACATAGTTGTATAACACCTACACTACAATACTTCGACAACACACACCTTCGAAGAACACTACTTCAACAGAAGCCTTCTTCGATATGCACTAGTTCGGCGGATCTCTATTTCGACGGAACATACCTTCGACTTATATTATTACTGCTCTGAAATGTGGCACTAATAATTGAATGTTGGTTTATGGTTTTAGGTACAAAATAAAAACATAAATAATAATCAATATTAACTTTTTAATTATAACCAGTAACAAATCTTTGTACAGTTATATTTTTGAACGGCCTATGCAACAATACCCTACACTGGGATAGCTGTGGACAGCTTAGCTCAAAGACCATTAGTACTAGAAAGCTGTAATTTGGCATGAGTATAACTATAATTATATATTAATCACGCCGACAAAGTGGAAAACTAAAATATTGAAATACATTTTTATTAGGGTACCTCCCCTATACGTAAAGTGGGGATAATTTTTTTTTTTCTCATCTATCCCATGGTGTGGGGTATCGTTGGATAGGCCGTTCAAAAATATTGCGGGTTCGTGAAAAAACATTTTACGTTTCAGGAATCCGTTTGCGTAATAAAGTGCTAATCTTTGTTAGAGTCAAGTGTCCTCCTAACTCCTGACAACTAAATGGTTGTTTTTGGATATGTGAAAGCAATCACGGTAGTAGTATATAGAACTAAGTTAAAAAGAAAACTATCACAGCTAAGTAGGCTTTACAGGTTAACGAGTAATAGTCGAAAAACTTATATTTTCAGTTGAAATGTATGGGAGAACATGTTTTTCGACTACAATGTTAAGTTTGTTCTTGGGATAAAATCATCCCAACTAAATTGATTCACTGGAGTAATCTGACATGTGCTAGCTGTCACTTTGTGTAATATAATGGTCATATTTATTGTAATGGTGATGTTTAGTTTAATTGATTTCTAAAGTGTAAAATAAATGTATATGTATTGTATAAGTGTAAAAGTCTAGAATACAATACATATTTCCTTATTATTTAATCATGAATAATTCGACTTTACGGAAACCCTCTTTGGGTGTGGTCCGACACGCACTAGGCCGACTTTTTTTAACTATCATAATAATATTAATAATAATAACCTCACCGCCGTATCTCTACGTTGACGTCGTGGTGGGGCTTGCGCGCTCCGAACTCTAGGTCTGTACCGGTAGAGTTTACTTTACCGGAACATATCTAGAGTGAGGAGCCAGACCAAGAGAGATACAGAAACCCGCAGGGCAGCATGTGGCGAGCTGTTGGGCAGTTGCGACCCCACGGACCCTATCTCCCGGGAGAAGTCATGTTCCTCATCTCTGGCTTGCCTTTATTGGCCGGCTGGAGTGAACACTGACGAGGAACTGAGCTCCCACCTCATTCTTGCCTTTATTGGCCGGCTTGAGGGGAGATTCGCAAAAGCAAACGTGCTCGGAGGAAGGAAGTATTCCAGTAAGTGCTTGTATGTACTATATGATCCATTACATTTATTTGTTAGTATGAACTTAAAAACTATGTTAGTACCTAATAACTAAGAGAGACTTAGTCCTCTGGGTGAGGCTCCACACCAGTGGGCTGTCTAATTTATTACATTCAGGATGCTGTTACTGCTCCCACGCAATCTGCTTAGCAGTGAGGCTGTCTTTTTGCGCCAGGTGGCATCAAAACCGTCTGTGCGTGACTCAGCAAACATTATTGACGCACTGCAGAAGCGCGGCAGACGTAACACGTGTGCACACGTGTGCTGAGCTAGCAGAAAACCGCGCTTGGGCGCCCCGTAGCCCCGTGCTCGTCACCGCGGCTCCTCCACGCAGCGCCTCCCGAACCCCTCGCCCCGTCCCGTTGCCAGTGTGTGCAGCCCTCGCGAAACCCCTCCAAAAGGATTTCGCTAGCATCACCGCGAGTGTCCCTGGCGCTCCTAGTATCAAGCCCATGCCAGAAAAGGCGCTGAAAAGGGCTGATAATGATGATGGTTTCGTGACGGTGCAAAGGAGGAAGCGCCATTCGCGAACGAACAAGAACCGCTGCGGCAAAGCTCCTCCGGAGCCCGAAGTGAGTCTTCGTGCCGCATAGCCGAACACACCGGTGTACATCTCCCGCCTGCACTACACCACTAAGGCGGAGGACATCGTGGAGTACGTGCGCCAAAGGACAACGTACATGCCGAGGGTGCAGTTACTGGAATCGCACCGGAACGTCAACTTCAAGGCGTTCATCGTGCGTGTTCCGAATCTGTATCTGCCCGTCGTCATGGAAGAAGACTTTTGGCCGCAGGACGTGGTGTTCCGTCGCTTCCGCGGACAAGTTCCACAGGACAGTACAAAGTGCAGCTAGTGCTAAGTGAAGTACTAAATTTTATATTAAAATATGTATGTTTAGGTTATGGTATATTTCTATGGGCCTATGTTGCCTGAAATAAATCGTATTTTTATTATTATTGCAACAGCGCCCTGAAGGCATTGTTGAACTGGATGCGCAGAGAATTGTAAGCCCTTTGGGTATATCTGAACCACAGGAAGGCAGGAATCTTGTTATGGTTATGGTATGGAGGATGTATCGGTGTGTGATGTGAAAATAAATGATAAGAGTGTGGAGGAAGTGAGTGAGTTTGTATATTTGGGGAGTCAGTTTACAAGGATGGAAAGATTGACGAAGATTCGGAAAGGAGAGTAAATGAGGGAATAAAGTGAATGCGAATACATACGATTATGACCAACCAGTCGATGCAAAAAAGGCACGACTGGCTGTTCACAATGGTGTGCTGGTGCCTACGCTTGTGGAGGTGATTGTTGGGTGTGGCATAAGAAGCATGAAAGTAGGATAAATGCTGTGGAAATGCGTTCCTTGCGAAGCATATGTGGCGTGACTATGAATGATAGGTTGAAAAACCGGCCAAGTGCGTGTTGGAGCACGCACAATGAAGGGTTCCGTACTTGGAAAGAATTTATCCTAAGAACAAACTTAACATAGTAGTTGGTAAACATAATCTCCCATACATTCCAACTGCAAATGTAAGTTTGTACGCATTGTGATGTATTGACGCATGTATGACTATGAATAAAAACGAAGCAAAAGGAGTATGTAATGAGCGTAGCAGGTAGCGTTTTATAGTTGCTGTCTACCCCCATGGGAAGAAAGCGTGAGTTTATCCATACTATACTAATATTATAAATGTGAAAGTAACTCTGTCTGTCTGTCTGTTTGTCTGTATGTTACGTTTTCACGCCTAAACCGCTGAACCGATCGTCATGAAATTTGGCAGAGATATAGCCTGGAATATGGAGAAGGATATAGGCTACTTTTTTACGCGATAACCGACATCCACGCGGGCGGAGTCGCGGGCAAAAGCTAGTTTAATATGAATGTATGTTCTTATGACCGAGTAAAAAAATTATGTTTAATGGAAAGTTATTTGACTACTTCGTTTTAAGGGGGAAGCGCTGAGGTAGCTTGCGAAATTCAAATATTGTTACGTTTTTTTGCAATTTGCAGATCAATTGCAAGTTGTATGTTGATTAAAATATGATTCGGGGTGTATTTACAGGATTATAATCAGCAATACGCGGCAGCAACCACGTTGGTAAGTCCTTTTCAAAAGTTAAAAAGTAATACTAACACTAGGGGGAGGATCGAAGACGCTGAGGCTATGAGCTTGTCGCCTTCGTCGCTCTGGTTCGGCGACCTCATTGGCTCCCTCATCCCTTGACATCCTCCGACTCCGATCACCGCCATCTTCATCGTTGCTATCATCTCCTTGGTTTCTGCGGCATGCGGGGATAGAACATGCACACATCACACTAAATTTAGCCTTGTTGGCCCTGATTTAATGATTTATGGATCACAATTAAGTATATAAATAAATTTATTAAAAAATAAAATATTTTACGGAAGGTGAACTTGACAGCGTTCTGTAACAATATATTTTGTTACGTGTCAAAAAAACTCTCAAAAAAGCTTACAAGTGGTGAAAAAACATAGAAAGTACTCCGAGTAGGTACTTACTAAATCCATGGAGTAGTTTATACTAATAGGCAATGAATTTACATGCAATTCATGCAATACTAATACAAAAAGTGCATATCTCTGAGTAGTATACGGGGTGTATTATAAGAGACAGTCCTCCGCAAACTAACAGGGTGCATCCAGCTCCTAATTTTGAATCATATTCCACCGGTTTGCTCAAGAACTTTTTCAATTTTGTTAATAGTTTTTTCAGTTACTATTCCTTTATTTCAATGTAAAATTACATTCTCTGTACGCAGCACTCCATTTATGTAAATAAAACTGCTAAAATAAAAACAACCTGCAATGTATGTTGAAATATTCTAACGAGCAACGCGCCAAGTCAGGAGGGCGGCCGAAGGCTCGTTGCGCTGCCGTTCGCTACGTGCGTTTTGCCACGGTAACGATTTGCGTGGATGAGACGTGCGTTTTGCGTGTGAGGAAATAAAACAAATCAGGTGTATTGGATTCCCTTAACGTTCCTGAAATAATTTCATGTAACGGTCATCTTCTTAGTATGTATACTGAATTCAACCCATCAGTCTGCGGAGGGCTATTCCTTACACCCTGTACACGTACAGTTATCTGTAGTGTTAAATACACTGCATTGTGAACCTAAAAGCGGTGCAATAAGAGCCACTCAAATCTTTAAATAGACTCCGGACTCTGGTAGGCCGAAGCAAAGAAAACCTGCTAAGGTGGAGAATCACAGATGACTCCGCCCTGGAGTGTAAATGTGGTGCTGTCCCACAAACAATCGGGTATTTAATAACATGTCCAGCGTGTCCTGTTGTCTGCACACTCGCGCTACAGGAGCTGATGGGCGCTACTGAAGGTACTAAGCTCATAGGCAAATACTGGGCTGACTCTATAGAAGAGCCACTTTACGAGCAAGTGTGTTGTAAAACGTTGTATAAAACGCATGGCAATGGCAACCTTTGCTTACTTGTATCCTAATGTACTTACTATTTCTTTATAAACTCAACTGCCTTGTAAAAGTATGTATATTATATATTGTATTATATATTTGTCACCATCATCATCATCATCATTTCAGTTGAAAGACATCCACTGCTGGACATAGGCCTCTCCCAAGCACCGCCACTTCGATTGGTTCTGTGCTTCCCGCATCCAGCGCATTCCTTTTATCTTCACAAGGTCATCGGTTCACCTTGTGGGGGGCCTTTCAACGGTACGTCTTTCGGTATGCGGTCGCCACTCCAGAACCTTTCTGCCCCATCAGCAATCTGTTCTGCGAGCAATGTGCTCTGCCCACTGCCACGTAAGTTTGGCAATTCTTCGAGCTATGACGGTAACCTTGGTTCTCCTGCGGATCTCTTCATTTCTGATTTGATCACGTAGGGATACTCCAAGCATAGACGTTGCCCTTTGGGTGACTGTTAGCATTCTTATAATATTATGCACTGCCATTATTGGGAAATACTGATAGGATTTCGCCTGGACATAGGCATTTCTTAAATAAGCAGGTGTAATTAGGTAGTGATGAATGTATATGTAGCCACCGCTAATGGCGGAAGATTTTTCATCTGGTGTGCTGAATGGAAATTCCGCCGGTATCAGATTCTCAATTCGGCATTTAAATATTTCAGTTGGGTTTTGGAATGGCATCACCAAAATAAACAAATAATGGTCATACTTACATTGAAAATTTTTCTTCCATGGATTCGAGGTTAAATAACTATACCAAGGAGTCTCAGTCAAACTTACTACTTAAATAGTTACGAAAACTTTAGCAAAAATAAAAACAAACTGACTTACAAAACAAGAATAAAATGTAAAATGTCCATTGTGTGATATACAACCAACTCGATTTTTATAATCGAAATCACACTTGTTTTGGGCAGTCGTGTAAAAAGTAAGCAAGTACATAGGCTGGTACACACGGCTACATATCAAGCTATACATTTCCAGTATAAGTTTCCCTCTCATTGTAACGAAATCCTATACAATGCGAGATCAGCCTATACTGGAAAAGTATAACTTGATAAATGTAGCCGTGTGTACAGTAGACCGCTCATCAGTGGTTACAAAACCAGTGTAAGCTTGCCTTTTCATCATCGATTCATCATCACCCACAGCCCGACTTCATCCAACGCTGGTCTGGCATCTCTTTGCTAATGATACATGCAGATTTTCATTTTGTAAATTGGTTAAATTAGGCAAAACTTCTACTCGTACAGAGTACTGCACGTAATTAAAAAAAAATTTAGCTATGTAAATACTCTGAGAAGAAACACCAAAACGAACATAGAGGTCAGTTCTCTTTAAAAAAAAGTCCATACAACTACATTGTAATAGTCAGATTATATGAAGGTCATGAAGGTAAATCCCCACGCTTCTGTACCAGCCTCATCCAGCTACATAGCCTTATTCCATTGAAACTCCGTACTACATTAGGGCAGGGCCTCAAGTCTGCTATTACAATAGTGTCAGAATGGTCTCGCCATTGTGAGTATTTGACAGTGTTTGTATGGCAAATCTGTCAAAAACTCACAATGAAGAGACCATTCTGACACTATTGTAATAGCAGACTTGAGGCCCTGCTCAAGTGTCACCACCGACATGCGGTTAGTTTACACTTTTTAGGGTACCGTAGTAAACAAGGAACCTTTATAGTTTCGCCATGTCCGTCTGTCTGTCTGTCTGTCCGCGGCTTAGCTCAGAGACTCTTAGGCCTGTGTTCACCAACATTTAAATCAACTGTTTAGATATTTAATCAGTTCTTTACTTAGGAAATTTGACATAAATCAACTGTTTAAATACCTAACCGGTGGTTTGAATGTTGGTGAACACAGGCCTTAGTACTACAAAAGTTGTAATTTGATTTGGGTATACAATATACATATTCATCACGCCAACAAAGTGGTAAAATAATCTTGAAAAATTTTTTTTTTATATATTTAGGGTACCTCCCGTACACGTAAAGTAGGAATGATATTTATATTTCTCGTCTATCCCAAGGTGTGGAGTATCGTTGGATAGGCCGTTTAAAAATATTGCGGATAGATTCAGGGATCCGTTTGCGTAATATTAAAAGCTTTAAAGTGCTAATTTTTGTTAGAGTTTAATGTCCCCCCCCTCAGCTCAATGATTGCTCAATGGTTGGTCGACTTAATGACAAACATGTTTTTCAACTACAATGTTAAGTTTGTTCCTAGGATAAATTCATTCCACCTACGGAACCCTTCATTGTGCGTGGTCGGACACGCAATTGGCCGGTTTTTTTATTTTTATTTTCTATCTATTATTGTGTCATGTGTGCCTTTTAGTCTGTGCTAAATAAATATATTCTGTCCTTTCTTTCTTTCTTTCTAATATCTGGTGAGACGTTTAATAAATAAGTTATGCGTGCTATGGTGGGGGTATCGCGATGGAGGGAGTGCGGAGCGACGCACTCCACTCGCAGTCTTGTCCGAGCAGCCGTAGCGATAGCACGCCTAACGCAGTAATATTGGAAACAGTGTTTTATTGTTCATATCTAACCTAACCTTTTTGTCCTTCCTTCTTTGTCTAACTCTTTAGGTCAGACTACTTTCGCTTACCTAAAAATTTAATCAGGTTTTATAACATAATTCAGCACAAATGATATGATCATTTGACCGACCTTTTTAGCGAATCAACAATGTGCTTTCGAACTTTTTGTCGAGCCAACATTGATATATATAGTATATCAATGCGAGCCAAGCAATCCTTATTGTTCTTGTTCTACCGCCACCTCTCTGCCCGTAAGACCGTCAAGTCGGACATCTTTACGAAGAATCGATTTGACTAGCATTTGATTGAGCATTGGCTAGGGTTATCGACGAAACGTTCGTACCGACATTTGGCACGGATAGAATGGTCAAGTTTGGCATCATTCGTTTCGTCGTTCAGTTTGACAAAAGTTAAAAGCGGCGAATGCTTTATGATGTGTTAAAAGTTAATGCTCAGGTTTATTAGCATCTATGGGATAAGTTTTAAGGTTAAAAGAAAGAAGGAAGAATAGACTTCTGGCCCCCTAATAAGAAGCAAATGAAAAGATACCTTACCAAGTCCTTGTTCAGTGAGCTGTTAAAGAGTAAAAGTGTGATAGGCGTTTTTAAATACGTTATATTTTTCAATGAACACGATCAAAACCACAAACTACCTAACCACAGAATATTTTTATAATAGGTTTCTTTTAACGGGTTCGTTTGCATTTTTTTTATACTTTTCGGCTTTCTTTTGAGTTCGTCGCTTTGACTGCGCATCTCCCTGAACAGTCTCAGCCCAAGAGTGAACCATATACCACTCTTGAGCATCTCCCATCTGAACGGATCTTTACAGAGTCTCTCCCAACCACAGTACAATTCTTCGATGGTCCTTAAAAGTATTTGTCGCCACGAAGCGGAACGGTGGCAGCGGGAACACTGCAAAGAGATCATTAAATTATTATGTCTAGCTTCTGCCCGCGGCTTCGACCGCGTGGATATCGGAAAATATAAACATAAACTATCTGTGTGCCAAACATCCAAATCCGTTCAGCCGTTTTTGCGCCAATCCAAAACATACACCCAGACAAACAGACAAACGGACAAAAATTCGAAAAACAATATTTTCGGCATACAACTCTGCCGCACTAACGAAAAATGCAATAACTCGATTTGTCGCTTCCGAGAATTGTATTTTTGATTATTGAATTTGTTATGAAGTTTTAGTTATTGCATTCTTGATTACTGAAAAATCGAGTTCCTGAAGGATGAATAAAAAGTTGCTTAGAGAGAGTTATTATATTAGATTTCGATTCTCTGACTCCAAATATATAACTTAACGAATATATAACTCAAAATCGTCCAAAATCATTTTTATTTATTCATTAGCGCGGCAGAACTCTTTCCCACACCTCGTAATTTTTTTTTTTTTATATATTTTTTTTTTTTTTCAAAAATATTCAATGTACAGTTTAGACTTTGTTACTAATCCATACTAATAATATTAAAATGTGAAAGTAACTCTGTCTGTCTGTCTGTATGTTACGTTTTCACGCCTAAACCGCTGAACCGATCGTCATGAAATTTGGCAGAGATATAGCCTGGGATATGGAGAAGGACATAGGCTATTTTTATATGCGACTAGCTTTTGCCCGCGGCTTCGCCCGCGTGGATGTCGGTTATCGCATAAAAAAGTACCCTATGTACTACCCTCTCCATATCCCAGGCTATATCTCAAAATTCTAATTTAATATTAATTTTAATGTGACTCACTATGTGTTTATTACCGAGCTGGTAATGAGTTGAACTATCGAACTAATGTGCACACTAATAGGGTTGAAAATAAAACCACAATTGTGTACTGATCTAAGCTGGTATATTTAATTAAAATTGCGAGACCCCAACCAAATCGCGGTAACGAAACCATAGCGAGATCTATTTCGACGTCAACGCCATCTATCGAGCTTGTCATCAAACTCTTAACATTTCACAATAATAACTGTGGTTTTATGGTTTCTTCATGAACACTATGTGAATAGAAACCGAAACAAATGATTTAATATAGTAAAAGTACTTATGTTCTGAACGTGAATGAGTCTTTACCTAAATATAACAAACACAAAATCAAAATACGAAATTTCACTCAAATTCTTAAAGCAATCAATTGTACCAAATACAACACGAAATAAAATTGCGACACAAATAATAATTTTAGAATAATTCACGTAAGTACTAACTTTTCTCAGGGTCACGTTCGCAATTGGACGAAATATTAGACATTTATTTTGTACTTGCAACACGATCTGGATGTAGAATTCGATTAATCGACTAATAATTGACCGGTTGACATTTTAGCGGGAACACCACTAAACGAACGAAAAAAGAAAACAAAATACGTCTATACTCTGTGGTCGTGTGGCGGTGTGACGCGATGCTTAATGTAAACATTCATCAAGGTTATACGTGCGTAAAGTAATGGATTCAATGAGAAAACGGTTTAATCTTAGAAGAATCTTATACAGAATTACTGAGAAATAAGTGTAGATTTCGTGTTGAGTGTTTCGTATTGTTAGTTTATCGAAAAGTGATAAATATGTCAGTGAAAAAGTAACGAAAGTTTTGGAATGCACAAATTTTGATCATAAGGCCGCCGTGTTTAGTAATGTTTTTATGATAAATATTCTTGTATACTGTTTGAAATACACGTAAGTAGCTAGCTTATTTATCTACGAACATAATTTGGCTAATAGCTACTGATATTATAGCGTATTGTTATCGTAATCGTATTTCCAAGAGTAAAATTCGGCAAACAAATACCTACAAAAAGTCAATAAAATGGATATAGTATGTTATCCTTAAGAGATAGACATATGCCATCGCGGACTTTTTTGAAGACCTTTTTATGATACACAATTCCACCATACATTATTTTGTTATATCTCAAAGGGTTTAGACAGCGTTTTCGTTAAAAGCTCCCAGACGGCTTATTTTTTTCCGACACCTCCAACAAATATCGTTAATTCATACAAAAATGCATACAAAAACATAACAAATTATATACTAAAACCTTCCTAGAGAACCAAGCTATCCATTGGTGAAAACAGCATGAGAATCGGTGCAGTAGTATTTGAGTTTATCGCGAACAGACAGACAGACAGACAGACAGACAGACGCGGCGGAGGACTTTGTTTTATAATATGTAGTGATAACCGACATCCACGCTGGCGGAGCCGCGGGCAAAAGCTAGTATAAAATATGTATAGATTTCCCGACTGGCTGCAAAGAGGTTTTTTGTTAGTGTTGGACTAGGCAGAGGTGCAATAGACCCACATTTCGCCAGTTTATGTAGAAGTTCCAACCATGTAACCGTAAAAAAATCACATTTATGTTCACAAAACTCGACAAAATGGAAGGAACAGCAGATTTTTTTAGCGATTTTAGTCGTTGAACTTTCGCTTTGCCATTTCGGCTTCCGAGTTATTTGAATTACGCCTCGTATACGGATGGCCGTCATTTTGCGGAGTTATACTAAATTTATCTGCAAAAGTTAAAAAGCAGGGTAACACTAACGGAAGGACGGGGTTCGCAGACGCTGGGACTAAGACACGGTTGGCATGAATGGCGATGGCTTCGCTCCACTACCATGACATCAATCATGTCAATGTCATCAGACCCACTCGAGGACTCACAAAGCCGCGCCTTTTTCAAACACGGCCTCCTCCTGCCCTGATTACCGTCGCATTTATCGTCATCACTGTCATCCCACTGAGTACGGGACGAGGGGGTTTTGGGGCATGCGGGGCGATAACAAGAACTCATTATGTCACGCTTAATAATTTAACTTTGCATTTGTTACATGAATCTAAGAATCTTAGTGATCCAGGAAACATTTACAGATCAGAGAATAATCACTAGAATATTGGAAAAGTGGAACCAAATGAAAAACATTTGACAGCGATCTGTGTCAGTATTTTGACACGTGACATAGAAGAGTTAGAGTAAACCATGGAGTAACTCAGTCACCAAAGTCTTTTGTGAGTAGGTTTCATGGTTTTACTTGTTACTTAGGTACTCCATTCTTCAAGGGTAGAAGGCTCTTTTGGCACGTGTCCAAAATCGGTACTAACGCCGCAGTCTAGTTTTTTAATTTTCAACGTCAACCCCCCTACTCACCACCGTCACCCCTGTCAATTTCAGGCGCCGAAAGCTCCTTGTAGCACTCTAGGTCAATAGTAAAAATACCTTTGACCGCGTGTGATACGATGGGCTATTGTATTTATTATTATTACATTTACAAAAATCTCCCAATACAATTCCACCAGTTAATCTGATCGTATCTGGAAAACAGACACTTCTTTATGAATCAAGGCGAATAAGCAACGTCATTATACGCAATCCACGCAGGTGTACCGCAGGGTAGCGTTATGGGTCCCATTCTGTATCTCATCTCATCGTACTGCAGACCTACCTTTTTCAGACGTAACTATAACGGGTACCTTCGCCGACGATACAGCAGTATTGTCTTTGGATGAACTTCCGGAAAATGCCTCCCAAAAGACAAAAAAAAAAAAAAGATACCGTTGACAAATTGTGGAGAACCTAGGGAATTATATTTTTGGCAGTCGGTTCTACTGGCTATGGTATATACAGTGTCTGAGCATGGGCTGATTTGAATCTCTTGTATGTACCCAAAACGAATTGCCTGACTATGTTTGAAATGGTTCAGGCTATAATCAGATGTCCCATACAAAACTGCAATACCTACTCGATCCACATGTATGAGACAGCTGAATATTTATGAAGATTTTTACCTACACAGGGCCAGAACCCTCCACTATTTTAATAACAACTAGCTGATGCCCGCGGCTTCGCCCGCGTGGATGGTTATCGCGACCAAAAGTAATCATGAAATTTTGATCCTGTTCCCGCAACCCATGGGAACCTATTCCAGGGATAAAAAGTAGCCTATGTCTTATTCCAGGCTATAATCTATCCCTCTACCAAATTTTAGCCAGATCCGTTCCAGAAGGCTTATTTTTTTCCGACACCTCCAACAAATAATATATCATTATATTTTAGCTAATGTACACAAAACCTTAACAAATTTGTACTAAAGCCTTCCTTGAGAACCACTCTATCCATTGGTGAAGTGAGCAGTAGTTTTTGAGTTTATCGAAAACAAACAGACAGACAGACGCGACGGACGACTTTGTTTTATAATATGTAGTGACAACATACATTGTTATGGCCTTCCTTCTTTCTTTAAGTGGTGTTGGCTCACAATGAAACTGTTAATTAAAAACATACATACCTAAACTCACGCCTTCTTCCCATGAGGGTAGGCAGAAACTATAGAACGCCACCTGCTACGCTCCTTTTGCATCGTTTACATTCATACATCAGAGGCCCTAGTGTGAGTTTATTTTAACCATCTCGATTTTGCACATCGACCACGTTCAGTACACCGATTGGTGGTCAATCGGAACGCCGAACGCGCTCGATGCGTAAAGTCAAGATGGCTAAGGGTTCTGGTCATACACCTACGCCGGTTGCGAGTGCTACGCATCTGATCTTTCTGAAGAACATCACCAATTAGGTCACTATATGTTCTTCTAGGGCGTTTCTTCCCAGCGTTTCCACTCACTGCCTTCTAAATACCTTTTGTTAGTCGCCTTTCATTATTCCTCTACATGACCAAACAATCTAAGCATACTCTTTTAAATTTTTGTCACTACATCTTTTAAACCGTCGTTATCTTATCACATCATTTTTCAGCCTATCATTCATTAATGCAAGGAACGCATTTCCACAGCATTTATTCTACCTTCATGCTTCTTTTGCCACACCCAACATTCACTTCCATACATAAGCGTAGCCACCATTCACTTTATTCCCTTTATTAAAAACATAAAACAAAATGAATATCTTAAAAGATCATTTATTCAAGTGTTCTATACAAATACTGGACTAGTTTAGTGAAGTCAAACTTACAGAAGAAGGGTACAAAAATAATCTTTACCACGTTTCCGCACATTGATAATTCACATCCCATGACTAGCTATAGACATCCGGTCACAACAAAGTGTAACATTCTCAATAATATACATAGGTTTACACAAAAAACCTGTGCATGGCAAAGTCAGCAGGTAGACTAGGTGTCACCTGAAATGATAACTTTTACAATATTTGCCTAGCTAAGCCATACGGATTTACTGAGATCCTCTAATTGTTACAAAATTGTTTGTCAGATATCGTTGAATTACATAGTAACAGGGCTGACATATATTACAACGGTCATATATTTAAATAACGTCATGTATAATTCTTATCAGTAGCCTTTTCCATTCTACAACAGCGAGAGTTGCACGGCTTTCGCTGATCGATCCGAGTAATAACCAAATCTATTATTTCAATCATCACACGCTATCAACTGTGCATATTGTCTAAGATCCAGTTCATATAGTAAGCCACATTGGTGTAGACTCCTGGGAAGCCACCGATGCCGCATCTCTTCGAGCCGTAGGAGACTAGACCTCGCTGCACGTACCGCACTCCAAATTTCCCGTAAGTGCCAGGGTACATAAGAGGCCCGCCCGAGTCACCTCCGCAAGAATCTTTGCCTTTGACCCCACCAGCGCACATTTGGGTCACCCTTACTTTCGGAGTTCTGTAAATAAAGATAATAAAAAATATACTAATCTGATGTTTAGGACCATGCCAAATATCGAGAAGAAAGCAAGGAGGCCCTGTCTTTGACTGATTAATCTGTTGAATTAATCCAATGATGCTCCCTTGGATGACACCAACACCATAGTAATAGTAACGTATATAATTATTGACAAGTTTGCACATTGAGGAAACTCTCAATATCAATACAATACTATTTCTTCAATGCTGCTAATAGTTTGTTTAGACATTGGTTAAACTTATGTATATTTTTTAACCTATTGACCGCTTGGTTTATATTAATTGCCGTGCCCCGAGCGCCTGGCCCATAAATCTAAAAATAAATATCTACGACAAATATGGTAATGCAATGATATAAAAAACACAAAACGAACATAGGTTCTCAGTCGTATAAATACGACTGAGGCTCCACGGGCACGAAAAAATTTGTCGTATTAATCTGAACAGGGCGGTTAATAGGTTAAACGATCAATGTGCGTGCGATGTAAGTGACCTAGAAGTATGAGGATTTGATGGAAATGTTGGCTATCAAACTGTTACTGTTAGCCTGTATCATCCCTCTGCTGGGCAAAGGCCTCTCCCTAGAATTCCAGTGTTTGCGATCCAGTGCTAATGTTGACTAGGTCGTTTGTTTTGTCCAGCTCATCCCGCCATCTTCTACGGGGTCTGCCGCGACGCTTCTACGAGTAGCTGTTCCACATAGTGACTATTTTGGCCCACAGTTCATTGGGCCATGCGGCAGATGTGGCCGGCCCAGTCCCGCTTCAACATTGCGGCTTTTTGAGCAACGTCAGCAATCTGTGTTTCGGAGCGCAGTGTGGTGTTGCGTATATGGTCTGTTATTTTGACGCCTAGAATAGTGTTGGCTATGATAATAGTAAAACTGGCACCGATATCGATACTCGAAGAATACCTATATATTTTTAAGAAAATACCGATAACAGTATCGACATCTGGCATAAATACTGGTATTTTATATCAGTAATTTGAGTATCGGTTTAAAATATCGATAATTATATCGATACTCAGTACTGATATCAGGCTACAATGTGACGTCACAGAACATTTATTGATGATTCTTAAGTAAATACATATTTTTTAAAGTCGCGAATCATATTTTAATCAAGATACAACCTGACACTGACCTGCAAATTGCAAAAAACGCAAGAAAATTTAATAATAACGGTATTATATCGATACTCAAATATCGGTATTTATAACGATATTTTGGTATCATGTATCCAAAATCGGTATTCAGTCTCTGAAACTAACCCACGGTACGCCGCCGTACAATCGTCGTTGCCGATGACGGGAAGCTCGACGCTGAGCAGAACGGGAGACTGCAGGCCTTCCTCCGTGACTCCCCAACCCGCAACTTTCACGTTATGTCCTACTAGAGACTCCGTTTGAAGCTTTTGAGTGATGGGTAGACACAATGGTTTCATACTAGCTGTAACAAAAAAAAAACTTGTGATGTTATCCATAATATCTTGATAACTTAGCCTTTTCTTTGTTATTTAGGGAAAGATCCGGCACGAATGCGGTGCATTTGCTTCCCCGCACGCAATCCTGTACACACCAAAGCAGTCATGAAAGAGAGTATTGTAAAGGGGATTAGTATTAATATACTAGCTGACCCGACAGACATTGTCCTGTCCAAGTTTCAATAATTCATACAAAATTCCCATAGAAAATGCACTATCAGTTTTACCAAATTTTCCGGCAAGTTTTAAATTTTTTCGTTTTTACGAACCTAATTCGAACTATTACGAACATTTTAAAACAAATGTTTGACTAATCGGTCCAACCGAAGAAAGTGAAGTGATGCGCTTACCAACGAACAGCATTTCATTTTTATTTTATACTATTAGGTTCTGCCCGTGACTTGAAATTTCTTGCTCCCCTGACCCACCCCGTCGTATCGCATTGCTTGCCGGCGCTAGTACCCCCTACGTTTTCACTTACACTACATCTGACTTTTTTTTCTTTTTGCTCGGCGCCTAAGGGTCCTAGCGTGTCGTTAAATAACTGAATGAAAAAAGTTTTTTTCAAATCCAACTGGCAGTTCCAGAGATTAGCGTGTTCAAACAAACAAAAAAAAAACAAACTCTTTAGCTTTATTATTACTGTCTTATCCAGCAGAGATATCTACAGCCTGGGATATAGAGAAGGACATAGGCTAATTTTTTACGCGATAACCGACATCTACGCGGGCGGAAAAGCGGGCATAAGCTAGATCATAATAAAGTTATCCGCTTCGTAAACCTATTTTAGCTATCAAACTGTTTTGGCCCTTTATGTCAAAGCGACCAAACAGGGGCCCAAGTCTGCTATTTTTATAAATTCGTCACTCCAACACGATCCCATTGTCATTTTGCTAAAAGTTCGTAATCTGCTAAATTCATAATGGTCGATCATTGGTCTGTCAATGGTCTCGTAATAGAATTGTATTATAATGGCATTTTGAACATTTATTCATGCCAGATTTCATTTATATATATTTTTACATATTATTTATTAGTGTTATAAGCAATCTGAAGTAGTAGGAAGTTGGAAGTTTAGTAGGAAGTTTCATTTGTCATTATGCACGAGATTACCAATTATTTCAATGGAGTGTCAGTAGCTGACCATTGGAAAGTCATAATGACGCCATTATATTAGAAGATTACCAAACTTGTCAAAATAAACATTTATGAAATCAATGGTAGACCATTCTGACACTATTGTAATAGCAGACTTGAGGCCCTGTTCGTTATACTTAGATAAGATCTATAGACCATCCATGTGTATAATAAAAGACACACACAAAGTACTTACGGAGGGTAAAATTGGCTGGTTCAGCAAGTCGTATTAAAGCTATATCGTCGACCAGCGACTGAGGTGAGTATCCAGGGTGCGGTACTACTGCAGCTATCGACACGTTCTGTGGAACAAAATAATACGAATAAAGTACAGCCAATAGCTATAAAATATAAAACCAATTCATCAGGTTTTTCCTTCGATCAATAATAGCACTAGATTCCCGATAAGCGCTTCAGAAACGGCCCGAAAAATAAGAGCACAAATACTTTTGTGGTCTTATTTCAAATTAGTATCGTCCAAACATAGCCAACGTTAAGACGTCAAAATGCCGCATTGCGCGTTCAAAAATTGTGTAAATAACCACCGTAACACCAAGATTTTGGAAGGAATATCTATTTTTCGGTAAGTTTATATCATTATGTATGTGTTTTTCATAAAATAATAACAGTTAAATAGTAAATTATACATCATTTAGCAAATATTATGATTGTTTGGCCAATGTTTGCGACCACGCGCCAACTATTGTACCAAACATCGACTGTTCTGGCACAGGGAAATGCATGGAGTAGTATTGTTATTTTATATGTTATTT
Source organism: Dryobota labecula (assembly GCA_947523025.1). Classification (NCBI taxonomy): domain Eukaryota; kingdom Metazoa; phylum Arthropoda; class Insecta; order Lepidoptera; family Noctuidae; genus Dryobota; species Dryobota labecula. Next base: position 12,510,402 of record OX383301.1, read on the forward strand.
TTGTTTGTAGATTTCCTAGCGAACCATTTCGCAATGCAGAATGGGTATCTACTGTCGCGAAAGAAAGAGGAGAAGAAATATTTAAACCTTGAAAAAGTTCTAAGTAACACATTGTTGAATTTTTAACTCAACAATTTGTTCAATTCATTTTGATAAATTGGACATAACTGAACTGATCAAGATTACAACCTGATACGGACCTGCAAATTGCATAAAACGCAAGAAATTTTGAATTTCGCGGGCTACCACAGCGCATCCCCCTTATTAAAATAACTATTGTACTAATTTAGTCCTACTACCTACTTTTTTTAATTTATCAAAAATATTTGCTACCTTAAAAAGAAGCTTCACTTTAAAAAAAAAAAAAAATATCCTGCAACTCTACGTCTTTCAATAATTACTGTGTTCTGAGTATTGAAATGTAATACCAAGAACTACGTCTAGTTCCAAAATAGAGTAAGCACGAAATTGTCAACAAATGTTTTTAACCTTATTGCTTAGGTTTTAAGTTTCATTTTAGAATAAATATTTTTGTACTTATTATAAAAATGACTTTTTATTTTCAAGCGACATTTTAAATTTATTTATTTACCTTTCTCCGATGATAGAAGGACTTAAATATAAATATTTTCCAATCGTAACTAAACTTTATAGTTGAGTGTTAAGGTTTATATTGAACTGAAGTTGTTAATATTATAAAACTTTTTTCTATATTTCGTAGAAACAAATGTAAATGTGTATGTGTGTGTAAACGTGGCCACTTCAATGACTAAAGGCTCGTACAGACTCGCGCGATATCGCGGGCGCGACAGGCATCGACAAAGAAATTGTGCTACTAGTGTCGCGTCGCGCCCGCGATATCGCACTAGTCTGTACGAGCCTTTATTTTTATTCCTGATCCTGTATCTAGTGCTATTATTGATCGAAGGGTTTTTCAAACAAGAAAGAGACCTGCTGATGCATAATGCATAAATTTCAAATGTTGGCGTGTAATTTATATAGTTAAATCCGGATATATTTACTAAATTGTCAGCAGTTAAGACGATGAAAAAAAGCTTCTTTGGTGTTGCTCCCAAAATAAAATACCCGATGTCATAAAGAGTATGCCATAAAAAAAAAAAAAAACAGTTTTCATAAATTATTGGTTGAGAAATGTTACTATGCCCTAGACCAGTGTTTTTCAACCTTTTTCATTGTGTGGCCCCCTTAGTATGGAAACATATTTCGCGACCCCCTACCGAGGTTTCTAACTTGGAATTCAAGTCTGTCACTTTGGTTACTTTTTGGTTAAGCAGAAAAACAAAATACCCACAATTAACCACAGAAGCTTTGAAGTGTTTGATTCCATTTGTTTCTATTTGTTGTACCTACTCTGGACGCTTTTAACGTGTAAGTTTTTATTATTTTTACATCGTTCTCACATCCATACTAATATTATAAATGAGAAAGTAACTCTGTCTGTCTGTCTGTCTGTCTGTCTGTATGTTACGTTTTCACGCCTAAACCGCTGAACCGATCGTCATGAAATTTGGCAGAGGTATAGCCTGGGATATGGAGAAGGACATAGGCTACTTTTTTACGCGATAACCGACATCCACGCGGGCGGAGCCGCGGGCAACAGCTAGTTTAGTTATAAATTCAACATTATAGATGTAACGAATACTTTTGTGACTTTGTGACAATTTAATTAAAAAGAGTGGCCATAGAGTTTCTTGCCCGTTCTTCTCCATAGGTATACCTACGCTTTGGAATGGGAATGTAGCTTCATTTTTCTTACTGACCGACTCCTTGACAATTCAAAAGTACCTGTAAATGGTTTAATTGAAATAAATGATTTGAGTTTGAATTTGAGTTCCAATGGAACCTCTACTTGCGCGAGATAACGTTTTCATCGATGGTTAATTAAAAGGCAAATAGAGAAATGGCCGAAAATAAGAGAACGAGTTAACGAAAGTGTAAAAAAAAAAATTGGTTAGCGAGAAACAGGCGCAACCATCACAATAATGTGGATGGGTGCGTATGTTCAACTTCACATTAATAATTCATGTGACTACTGGGTATTTGTTGATTTGTGTTTACCTAAGCCTTTAATTTAAAAAAATTGTTAACATAATAACATTTTGAACTAATATGATTTTATATTAATTAGCTTTAAATTTTAAAGTAACGGCGACCCCCTTAAAGAGGCTTGGCGACCCCTAGGGGGTCGCGACCCACAGGTTGATTAACACTGCCCTAGATGATTACTTTAACGATAACACACTATAATATATACTATACCTATTAATAATCCAATGTATTGCATGCATGATTTTGTTTTATTTTGATATTTTTTGTTTGTTTTATATAGTGAATTTTGTTTGCCTCTATTATAATATAGTCTTCACTGATATTTGTATGTCATCAATGACAAAACATAGCGCAACATTATGATTAATTATAAGACCTTAACCTTTAACCTATATGCTTTACAAATAAATAATTCTCATTCTGATAGTCAATCAGTGACGATCCTCGTATGTCGTGGAGAGTGGCCGAAGTTTAGCTCAGTGGCGTACAATTTGAGAGGTCTTATGTGCAGCTACGGATTTTTACTGATGGTTAAATATTTATATCCTCACCACTATTCTCGGTGCGCAGTACTCTCTATCATCTGACATTTCGCAGTCAGGGTCCCGTCTGATGTCATGCTCTCCGAGGATGACTCCATCGAGTCTCAGTCTGTTGCCCAGGAAAGAAACGCAGTGAGCCGCCGTCAGGACATACCATTCGTTGATGAGTGAACCACCACAGCTCAACGCTGTGCCGCGACCTGGAAGTTATAAAAGAAGGTTTTTTATTTGGTAAGTATTGACACGGAAAATGACTATTCAAATATAGTGGAACAGGTCCTTAGTCACATGTAAATGAAAGTAGATACCTATATTAAAGTAATTTCTTCCATATTATGGGTAAAAAAATATAATCATCGTTTACAAGCACATTCTAGACAGGAGATTTACCATGGTTTGTTATTAGAATATGAATCATAGTTACGAGGTATAGCATACCTGAATCATATGATAGAAGCACCATCCAAGGCATTTCAAACAGTTGCGTCATGTTACCACCATTGATCCTGTCACCGTCAATATTCCCACACTGCATGGGCAGGAGGCCCAGGTTCGGATGAGCTTCGACGCCTATTGGCCCAATCTTATTGTCTAGCGTAGCTCTAGTAAAAGGTTCTACATTGTCATCAGTGTCAGGTCCTAAGATCATATTATGAGTAGCTGGTATTTGACTAGCTGTGTTTCCCGAAGCAGCGCAACACACCTGTAAAAAAATGTTTTACTGTTTGCTTTTAATGTTTTTAAAACGTTAAGTATTATATAGATATACAACTATGCCGTACACACGGCTACACATCAAGCTATACATTTCTAGAATAAGCTGACCTCTCATTATACGTAAATCCTATACAATGCGAGATCAGCTTAAACTGGAAATGTATAGCTGGATGTGTAATCGTGTGTACACAATTCTAAAGCTATTTTTGTGAATGACTCACTAATGATTATAGTATAGTTTGACAGGCACCGCTGTACCACGCCTTAGGAATGCGCGGCAAGGCGGAGGCGGGGGGCGGCGGGACGCGCCGGAGCGTTTATGGAAATCCTTCCAGTATTCAGAACCCCAGTACTTGGGATCCTTTAAGCGATTGAACGCGCAATTTGATGGATTAAATGCTACCTCGACTTCAGGTGCAAAAACAGTACTAAGTATACTTTTTTTCTTTTCTTTTGCTTATATCTCGTAAATGGTGCGCTATCGCAAAAATGATGAAAATTTCGACCCCCTTTACAAAACGCATCTAACCCTAATACTCAACATGTAGGTAATTTTTTTTTCCATACACTATGTGGAAATTTCCATAAAAAAAACACGTCGAGGCTGCCCCCCCCCCCTGCACGCCTCCGCCTCAAAAAAAAATACACAGCTAGCTATACATTTTCAGTATAAGCTGACGTCTCATTATACGGAAATCCTATACAGTACGAGATCAGCTTATACTGGAAATTTATAGCTTGATATTATGTAGCCGTGTGTATAACGTTGCGAAGCCAAAAGAAAAAAAACCACGTGGAGTCGCGATTGTCAAATTCGATTTTAGTTGTGTCAAAGTTATTTAAAATTAAAAGAGAATGCCACGGGGTGGTACCAACTTGCGGGGGTGTGTGTCACAACCAAATCTAAGTATATAAAATTACTCTTATTTTTTTAATCAGATTTATGTTTTTGTTATGAAAGAGATTCTCGGATTTCGGACATCAAAAATAAAAGTATTTTTTTACTTTTGTACGAATCTTCCACATTATATGTCACTGCCATTACTTCATTTCCGAATGTTGCTATTACATAAAAAATGTTATAGCAATATAAATATACTGCCAATAAACATTTATATGAAGAAGATAATTATGTAAGTACCGATTTTCTATTTAGTATAATATATATTAGGTATTTAGGTTATGTGTGACAAAAAAAAAATCTTTAGGTCACGCGTTGCGTCAGGTTGCGTCTTAATAATTCAAATTATTATTGGAATACATTTAAAGCATAAAAGAGGACCGTTTTAAAAAAAAAAGTCGTTTTTATTGTGACGCACCTATTGCATTTGTTCTTTGGCTGACTTATACAGGGTGTTTGGCAGAACGTTGAACATACGAAAATGGTGGATAGGTGGGGTCATCTGATACTTACTCAGCCCTAATTTATTTGGCACTGGCCCCCTGGATATTAAAAAAAAAATTTTTTGCTTTCTTTTAGTTTCACCACTTTCTTAACTTTAAAGTGTATTTTTTTATTAAAAATGGGTAAAACAGGCAATATTTTAGTTTATTTTTTTATCTTTAATATTGGCAGATTCTTATAAAATTATTGCTTTATTCAGATGTTAGCTAGAAAAAAGTTATGACTCCTCAAACTTACAGAAAGATGTAATAAATAAAAATATTGCCTGTTTTACCCATTTTTAATACAAATTACACTTTAAAGTTAAGAAAGTGGTGAAACTAGAAGAAAGCAAAAAAATTTTTTTTTTAATATCCAGGGGGCCAGGGCCAAATAAATTAGGCCTGAGTAAGTAGCAGATCACCCCACCTATCCACCATTTTCGTATGTTCAACGTTCTGCCAAACACCCTGTATAAGTTATCTGTGGTTCATTGGCGCCGTTTTTACTTTCAATGTTGTTTTCATCTCGTACCTACGTGATTAATTAATGTAGTGACATTAAAAAAAACTATCAGCAAGTATTATTTATTATTGACTATGAGCGATATACAATACGTATTCCATCAGGAAAAAACTAGCACAATATCAAAAAGAATAAACATGACCGATATTACCACCTTTTTTGTCACCAACTCCACCATTTTAACCTCAAAATATTAGGTAGGTAAATGGCAAATAAATAAGAATTGCGGAAATCTATGTAAAAAACATTTAAAAATATAGGAAGAGCATGGAATTCTCCTCCAAATACATTGGGTTTGGTTGTGACACCGGACTTTTCGTTTGGTACAGAGTGCCCTATATTTGATGGCATTCTCCTTTAGAGAATTTTGGTTTGCAGAATAGCTATAAGATTCTCATAGCCAAAAGCCAAAAGTAAGGAATTTTAGTGATAGTTTAGTCCGGTGTACAAGAGAATCGGCACTATCTTTCATTTTGAGCGCTAAAAACCAATAACTTTGCTTGCTACCAGTATTTTATGCAAAAATGAAGTTTTGTGATGAATTTACACATTTACGTATTTTTAATGCAAGTGGCGAATACACTTTCAATTTATGGAGTGTACAAAAATGTAACGAATTTACTTTGTGGCGAATTTACAATAACTCGTAATTTTTAGGGTTCCGTAGTTAACAAGAAACCTTTATAGTTTCGCCATGTCTGTCTGTCTGTCTGTCAGCAGCTTAGCTAATTGACTCTTATTACTAGAAAGCTGTAATTTGGCATGGGTATACATTAATATTAGCACCTAGCTTCTGACGTTTCATAATTGCCCTAGGTTTATTTTAAAGAAAATATTTTGATTTTGTTTTTTTGAATCACGCCGACAAAGTGGTAAAATAAAATATTGCCGCCCTTGCACGTAAAGTCGCGATGATATTTTTTGAGGGTTTATTGCGGGTCTGTGAAAACCATTTTTCGATTCAGGGATCCGTTTGAATAATATAAGTTGCATATAAGTTGCATAATATAAGTGCAAATTGAGTCAAGTGTCCCCCCCCCCTTGCCAGCTAAATGGTTAACTATCTATCTATCTACTAAAGCTTTACAAATTACCGAGTAATAGTCAACCATCTTACATTTGCAGTTAGAATGTATGGGAAAACATGTATTTCAACTACAATTTTAAGTTTCTTCTTGGGATAAATTCCTCTCAATTACGGAACCCTTCATTGGCTTCATTTTCCCTTGGCGGTTTTTTAATATGTTTGGCAATCAATTTTGTTTACACTTGCTAATTATTGTAATTTCTTTTTAGTGTTGCGTAAATACTTATATGAATACACTCGACTTTATATATAAAATCTGCAGCTTGAACAATCATAAATATAAAATGTTGGCTTACCATAGGGTCCTTAATTTCGAAGCCACATGTTAGTTTCTGTAGCTTCATCCTCATGTGAGGCGGTATGGGGTTGCCTGCCCGCCTGACTTCGTCGAAGATGTGCTGACATTTCGGCAAGGGAAGGCAGGTGCCAGACTCACCCTCAGCAACGCAACTCTCTCCGGAATATACTGGAACAGATTATACATAGAAACTTGAGTCGACATAATGATTTCCAGCTTTAGTCGCCAGCGCCACTGACGATCGACGCATTGACAGAATCAACTTCAGATAAAGGCTCCTACAAACAGACGCGACATAAAGAGACCGCTCGTCGCGGGGCACGCGGTGTATTTGTATCGCGTCGCGTGTCGCGCCTGTTTGTAGGAGTCTTAACGGTAGAAAGGAGCGCAGGGCTCCTTGCTAGCAAATCAAATTAAAAAAAAAAAAAAATTGGTCACAGAGTAAGTAAGGATGCGAGTCAGGACCGCTGTCAGTGAGATTAGAGATGTCAATGTATTCGTAAGCTTTTATGACAAGTCTTTTACAGTTCAAGTAGTACGGTTATCGAAGACGTATTGGGCACCCGCTTAAACGGCACCTGAGTGAATGGCACCTGAGGTATTCCACATACGGCACCTATCGATATTTTTCGCAGGTGCCATTAGTGGAATAATTTATTATTTAAAATTTTATTCCACAAATGGCACCTACGGATAAGTAAGCAACTAGTGTTGGGACGATTACTTTATTAAGACATTAAAATCAAAAATTCAATTAAAATCAGTAGAGAGTTTAATAACATGATAAAATATAACTTCTTTATGTTTTTAATCATTTTAATATCACAATCAGTTTCCTTAATTACATGTAAGTATTGCAAAATCAGCCTTGAGTCAAGAAACAAATACTTTTTAGGTTTATTTACGATTATTTATCTTCTTAGTAAACTTTGTTATCTTATTCACTCAGTAATTGGCACGGCTTTTATTGAAAAATCAGTCTTGAGATATTTTTTTATGTACTATAAACATTTAAAATATAAAATACTTAAACATAGATTATGCGTCACAAGTGTAGCTCACATGAATGCCTTGACCAGGGGCCTTAGGCCTGTGTTCACCAACATTCAAACCACCGGTTAGGTATTTAATCAGTTGTTTACTCAAAATTTCATAGGAAATTTGACATAAACCAACTGTTTAAATACCTAACCGGTGGTTAGAATGTTGGTGAACACAGGCCTTAGTCTACTAATTTACAAACGTTGCAATGGTGTCGCGATTGTGAGTATTTGACAGTGTTTGTATGGAAAATCTGTCAAAAACTCACAATGAAGAGACCATTGCAACGTTTGTACATTAGTAGACTTGGCCCCCAGGGCCTCAAGTCTGCTATTACAATAGTGTCAGAATGGTCTCTTCATTGTAAGTTTTTGACAGATTTGCCATACAAACACTGTCAAATACTCACAATGGCGAGACCATTCTGACACTATTGTAATAGCAGACTTGAGGCCCAGGTCGTCGGTCTATCTTTTGGGCCATCATGACAGAGGTACGGTCAGCTGCAGAGAAATTTTACATAGGTACTATCTGGCTGTGATGAGTGAGGAACTGAGAATTTCTAAGTGGTTCTGCATTCGTTTGTTTTTCCAGGGATTTCATCGATCGAAAGTCAATGTAATAAACCAATTTCAAAGTAACTTTGTTTACGTACGACTTGACATGCTTATTGAGGACATGAGAAAAACGACTTTTATAAAATACCACTTCAATTAATATTTATTTTCTTGTTTCAAGTACCTGAGTTTAGCATCGTCAAGGAATGACTTTTTAATTTTTACGTCTTTTGTTAAATACGCGTAAAGGCGCAGACAGGCGTGACGCGACACCGGTAAAACAATTTCCATAAAATTTCATAGAAATTGTTCCACCAGAGTCGCGTTGCGCCTGTCTGCGGGAGCCTTAACATGTGATATTTTATAGGTAAATATTTCTTTTGGTGTTGTTTTCGGAAATTAAATGGAAATTTCGTTATTTTCATTACTAATTTATCTTTGTGATTTTTGTACAGATGTTATTATATGTTTAACATATGCATAATTTTACTATTACTATGAGAATTAAGTAAACTCCGTGTTTCCCACATTTATGAGTGTTTAATATCGCAAATTGATGTAAATACAACTTTAAATTATGATCATGACACTGGTACTGAAGTGTTATTTATTTTTAATGTGTACTGTGTATAACATCATGAATGTATTATTATATTAATAGACTAGCTGCTCTCTGCGGTTTCACCCGCGTAAGTTTCGATTCCGTGGTTTATAGGCAACATTTTGCTACTTTGGGTTATATTATTGCCATTTTCTTAAGGATCTCTAATTTTTTTTTTATAAATTATAGTCTATGTTACTTCCTGATAATTTAGCTTTCTATTGGTGAAAAAATGGTTAACATCGGTCCAGAAGTTTCGGAGCTTATTCGATACAAACAAACAAAAAAATCTTTATAACATTAGTATAGATATCAGACATTGCCCATATACTATGCCTATGTTGATCCCACTGCTAGGAATCAGGTCACAGAGGCCTGACTGCCTGAGTGTAAGGGAGTTGGCCGTAGTAGATAGATACTACATACATCCTCGCGCCGTGATCCACCATGCGTGTTATGTGCCTTTGTTTTGTTGTTATCTTGCCTACCTTGCAATAATTAATGTTAGTTGAATATCTAATTGGAACCAAATTAAGCGCATTTCGATATGGTCATAAAAAGGCACGTTCATTAATGTAACGTTCCGATCCATCGCCGTCTCAAGTATAATGTCAGGTGTAAAATCTAATTTCACTTACAGCATTCCGTTTGCAGCAGTAATTGCAGGTACACAGTCACGGTTATCATTGACTTGAACATTATTAATTGTTTACACCACAGTCTTTAACCAATTTAAAATAACACTCGTCAAATACACTAACTCGGATAGCACGCACACACTATACTTATAAAAAAACTACGTGATCGCCGATCGTTGAGAATTAAACACTTATAATCGATAGATTTTTCCGTCAAACTGTCGTGGTCCTATTAAAGTAATTGTCTGTGTGGATTGGTTATCCGCTGATAAAGCCCGGGTCAGAATGAGCGCCGGTTCGTTTTATACTTTACAAACTCCGAGCGCTTATGTGTCATTTTCCTCGTGTTGTGGTTTTTATCTCTGTTCAAACTAAGAATTTGTTTTAAAAGGTACTAACGATACCGTTCGGATGTGGAGATGGTCAAAATGACGTAGGTCATCGGCAACTAGATAAACGAGACGGCCTGTTAACATACTAGTTTCGCCGGGAAACACTCTCTGCCATCTCCTTGACTCCGCGAACTTCTTATACGCATACCTACTTTTTGTTGAAGATTCTCACTTATTCTGTGCGCTTCATTGATTTAAAAAAAAGGAAGATCAGGGCCTCAAGTCTGCTATTACAATAGTGTCAGAATGGTCTATCATTGATTTCATAATTGTTGATTTTGACAAGTTTGGTAATGTACTAATATAATAGCGTCATTATGACTTTCCAATGGTCAGCCACTGACACTCCATTGAAAGAATTTGTAATCTCGTACATAATGACAAATGAAACTTCCTACTAAACTTCCAACTTCCTACTACTTCAGATTGTTTATAACACTAATAAATAATCATGTAAAAATATATATATATAAATGAAATCTGGCATGAATAAATATTCAAAATGCCATTGTAATACAATTCTATTACAAGACCATTGACCGACCAATGATCGACCATTATGAATTTAGAAGATTACGAACTTTTAGCAAAATGACAATGGGATCGTGTTGGAGTGACGAATTTATAAAAATAGCAGACTTGGGCCCCTGGTGCCGTATTATGACGTTTTAATGCCATCATGATTCCAGTGCAAGAGAGAGATGGAGCTATACATGACCGCTAGCACCATCCCTTTTTCGGTCATGAAACGAAATGGCTTTTATACTTCATAATACGGCCCCAGGGAGCTCCTCGAAGTGGACCGCATAACCTATGCCGACCGGCATAATTGACCTTAGTCACAATCGAACTGGCGTTTGTGTAGCACGTTAAGTAAAATTATCGTAATCATCTAAATAAACAGTATAATGCCTTCTTATGTTTTCAAAATATGCAAAAATCGTAAAGTATCGGACAAGTAATCCCGTGGAACTTGTTTTTGGTTTGTGAATTACAAACCAAAAACAAGTTACCACGGGATTACTTTCCTCTCGTAAGTATATCAAAACTTATTTTCTTTAAAATTCTCCTGTATTTTTGCTTTCTAGGTCGCCATTTGTTTCTGAATTGTTATGGGTACGTAACAGTGTCAATTATTGCTATCTCGTTCCCGCTACAGCCCACGTTATATCTCTCTATTTCGGTTGTTGATGGATGACGAACGACATCGGGAAATGTAGTTGTGTGGGTATGTTTACATGTGATTGTTTCTAGTCCAATAATGTTTACGTGACATTAGAGCAGTGCCTTATCTTCCTTTTTTATATACCAATGGTGTGCTTATAACACCGGTGAGATGGCGCTTAGGTCGTCAGGCGGCGTCTTAAACCAGTACTCAGTAATAACTTATTGCAGGTTACTTACCCTCCCACATGTTGTACAACTAGTTTGCCGGGTACGTTTACATTAGGGCTGTATGATCACAGATCACACCATTATTGGATCATCATTATAATGATAATAATGATGACCCTATAAGTCCCACTTTATATTGCACTTAATAAAAAGTAAAAATAAACTAATACTGATACCTAATTTAGTCTAATCGCTCCCTGTCATGTAAAGTCAGCACCGATAACGTCTTCCTGACTGGCACAAACTCAAACTCAAAGGTACTTTTGTATTGTTAAGGAGTCGGTCAGTCAGAAATATGAAGCTAGTTGCCAATTCCAAAGAGTAGTAGGTACCTATGGAGAAGAACGGGCAAGAAACTCCATGAACACTCTTATAAATTATATTGTTACAAAAATATTAGTTAATGTTGAATTTATAACTATATGTGAGAACGAAATAAAAAAATATAATCTAACTTACAAAAATATATATATATACGGCCTAAAATATTTTTACCACGGCATGGGATACTTTTTTTAAATATTTTTAGCTATATATTCTGTATTTATTTCAGTCAGCTAGTAAGTAGGTAAATAATAAATCATACTGCAATACATAGTAATTTGTTAGTTGTTGCTGGTTGGTTAGTTATAGTGAATTTGTGATCAATTTTCAAGGTATGACTTTTACAAATTCAAACACAGCCTTGCGATACAAAGATATAAAAACAGTTATGGCTACAGTCGGGCGGTTTGTTTGTGTTGTGGTAAATAATAAAAAATAATTATAAGTAGTGATGGATAGTGGCATTGAAAGAAGTGGCCGATGAGCTGAGCAGCCCAATCTCACTGCTCCTCGAGTCTTCGGTCCATGAAGGCATGAACCTTTATGGGCTAGGTGATGCAAATGCCCCATTAGAGGAAGGCCACCGAAAACGAGATCCATAAAGAAGCAGGTTGACTCATCTCAATGCAATAAATACTAGAAATAAAGACAAAATAGATCAACCATTATCATCAGATTATCTAAAGTACATACATCTTTTATGGCGTACTGTGTTAAATGTTACAATAAAATACTTTCTGATATATTACAATTAAATTAAAGAAAATTTAAAACTCATATTAAAAGCACACTAATTTGTAAAACAAGCATATAACAAATTAGAGGATTATATCCAAGATAAGAATGCTTGGAAACATGCTGGTCTTGGTCCATAGGACAATTTAGAGTCTAGACAAAATCAAACTGGTTGCTAATTTAACAATATCGAGAGATTTACCATATTATTTTAATAACTATGGCTCTAAAGCCAGTTAGTGGTCCAAGAAAGCACTTCTGTAGTTTGTAGAATTGTATCTAACCAGGAAATTTGTTGCCGAGGACACGGACCATGCCCCGTGATTGGTATTAGAATCTATGGTTAACGAATCATTTTACGTGCACTTCTTTACGTCATTAGAAATGACGTCAATTTTAAGATCAAGAAACCCAACTAGTTTTTTGTTGTTTTGCATACGTATTTTTATTGATAAAAAGCAGGAAGGAAGTTCAAATAACGGTGTTTAAAGTATTCTGTAATGACTAATCCAACTTTAGAAACTGTTCACTACTGACGTAGGTAGAGCTTTTATAAAAAGAAAGGTACAAAAGATTATGAACGAATGCACAAGTTAAGGGAAACTGCGTCAGAGGTGTGCTGCGTCAGAGGTGATGTGGTGGTGTGGGCGAAGGAGAAAATACGTTTTTTTTTTTTTTTTTTTAACTGTTTGTGTACACACGGCTACACATCAAGCTATAATTTCCAGTATAAGCTGATCTCGCATTGTATAGGATTTCCGTTTAATGAGAGGTCAGCTTATTCGGGAAATGTATACATATGTATAAACAGAGAAGAAGAAAGGAACATAAAAATACGTACAAAGGTGATGCTTATTTCTAAAGAAATCTCTTCCAACTCTCTCTCCTTCTTTCTTTCTTTAATGTGTGTTGCAGCTGAAAATCAGCGTCAGGTGGTAGACCTTTTTTTTTGTAAGCAGAGCATTATCAAATAAGGGGCGGCTAAGACTTTTACTGACTAAAACCCTCCCGTGTTCCTTCAGTTGCCTGTCTGCCAGGGCCATGGTAGACCTTGTATTGTCATCTGACACCATGCTGAGCTGAGACCCTTTTGACATTATAATTATTGTTTTCTGTATTTATAGTTTTAATGTGTATTTTTTGCTGTAATGCCAATAAACGCATTTTTCTTTCTCTATTCTTTAACATTTGGCACTTATTTTAAAGAAAACCGGCCAAGTGCGTATCGGAACACGCACAATGAAGGGTTCCGTACTTGGGAAGAATTTATACTAAGAACAAACTTAACATTGTAGATGGTAAACATAGTCTCCCATACATTCCAACTGAAAAATATGTTGTTAATAGTTTGTACGCACAATATCGAGAGATTTACCATATTATTTTAAGACCATAGACTTCTTATAGATTTTCCTGTAATCTATAAGTATAGAACTAATTTCGGTATTTTTTTCAAAATTGTAGGCTCAATAGTTTCGGAGATAAGGGTAAATTTTCGTCTATTTTCACTTACAACTTTAAAAAAAATTATTATAAATTATAAAAAAAAAATATTTGAAGCCCTCACAGTAAGTCCTTTCATTTGATATGTCAAACGGTACAGTTTGCAAAACTTTATTTTTTATTTTCTTATTTGCCCCCCAAAACTGACCCCAATATTCTAAATTCATTTATTTACGGTTCGTCCGTATTTGGGTCACTCAAATTGTTATGTAAACCAATTTTCAACTTAATCAGTCCATTACATTCGGAGCAAATTGACTGTGACAGACGGACAGACAGACAGACAGACAGACACATGAGTGATCCTATAAGGGTTCCGTTTTTTCCTTTTGAGGTACGGAACCCTAAAAATTGTACTTATCAACTAAGTACCTATATCAGAACAAGATACCTTCTTAATTCTTCTGATAGATATGGGTTCCGTAGATACTCGCAGGTAAATCATAGTTGTTTGTTTTCCTATGATTTGGATTAGGTAGGTAATGGGAGAAACCTAATTGAAAATGTCATAAAGCATAAAAGCCGCTACATTATTTCACCATCTCGGTAGAAAGAGGATAATGCATACCTATTGTATCTGAACTATTGATACTTATTTATTGTATAATATATATACCTAACCTTCTTAGTGAGATTTACAACCTACAGAGTCAGAATTACACCCAGTCAACGCCGGCTGTCGCTGAAAATCAGCGCTGGGGCTCTGTCTCGCACAGGGTCGCAGCATTATGCTGAGCGATGGCCGTTTTGCGTGGATATGACGCATATTTTCCCCCAACTTGTTTTTATTTTTTGTGTTTGTGTTCTTTTTTTTGCGTCATGTTTACCGCAAATAAACGTTTTTTTCTTTCTTCTTCTTTCTTCTAGAATGTAGGAACACCTGTAGACTTGAAGTTTGAAAAAAAAAAATGGTTGCCTGTAAAGTTGGTTTACGGACGATAGTTTAACGTGACAACGTCATAACAAAACATTGATGCGGCGCAAGCGTACAATAAGCGTAACGGGACAATGAGCGTAACAGGACAATGAGCGTAACGGGACAATGAGTCATTCTTTTTCGTGCATGGAGCTGGCGTTCATCGATTTATTAGACGATGTCACGTCAAAAATAAATGATTATCTGTAAATTTAGTTTACGGACGATAGTTTAACGTGACAATGTCATAACAAAACATTGATGCGGCGCAAGCGTACAATGAGCGTAACGGGACAATGAGCGTAACGGGACATTTTCGTGCATGCAGCCGGCGTTCATCGATTTATTATTTATTATTATTTAATACTATAGCACAAAAAAAAAATGTACAGAGGCGGACTTAATGCCATAGGCATTTTCTACCAGTCAACCTTTGGGTGGAGCAGAGACAAACAGTGGTAGGTGCAATTATGAAAATTGGAGGAATAATTGTATACATATAGGTATATCTTTAGATATACCTATACCTTAACTATAAATAAGATATATATACCTAATTATATATAAATATAAGAACAAATAAATACATATAAATACACGAATATACTAAAACTAATTAAACAAACAATGGGATAACATTTCCGTTGTTATGATACTGCCAGCTTCTTACGAATGTGCTCGCGAACTTTAACCTTAAAGGATAATCGGTTGGTTACCATCATCGGCGATTTATTAGACGTTGTCACGACCAAAGAACATAATTATATCACGACAAAAATTTGTTAGGTATCGCATAGTTTTTATTCAATCGGCGAATTTCTCAACAAAAAATCATGTCAGTCGTAGACCACTTAAGGCATGAATTGTAGTCTCTTTTAGTTATAATTATATGATACTTCTGTAAGCTAGTTATTCATGCGTAATGGGTGTTTAAAACTTTAATTCAAATTGGTGTTGACTTGAATAAATTGTTCTTTTCGTTAATAGAAAAAGGGGGAAGCGTAAGGGTAGCCCGCAAAATTCAAATTTATTACATTTTTTGCAATTAGCAGTTCAGTAACGTATCAGATTGTATATTAATCTAAACATGATTCGCGACCATAAAAAATATGTATTTACAGAATTATAATCATTAGAATCAGTAATAATAATGTATGTTAGGTACTATTTAACTGACTAACATCCATTAAATATTTGCATGCCATCACTGCATGGCGGAATGTTATTTATTTATTTTTTTGTCTAGGGCATCTTAGAGTGTAACCACTAAGGTTCCGACTCTTTAACCGGACATTCCTGTGGCTGCCTTAAGCTCCTAACGAAACTTAATGCCTCCAGCCAGGGCGTAAGAACTTATAAACTAAACGACTGCTGCTCGCTAAGGGCACCCCCTGTGGGGTACGAACCTCGGCTTAGGGCAGCTGAGTCGGAGGGAGGGTGGCAAGGGACCGTCGGTGGCTGGATAAAATCAGCGTTTTGATTATTATCATGGGGAAGGCGGAATGTGTCTTTGCTCCGACTTTTATATATCTTTTGCACGTGATATGCAAATAAACGATTTTGATGTGATTTAAACTCGACGACAATAGTTGCTTGATCTTGGAAAGGGCCAAGCAGTTCCTGTTTTATCAAGACTCTTTTAATAAGCGTAGGTACCTAGTTCAAATTAATCAAGACGGTTTCATTAGAATTTCATCTGCTTTCAAAAAAGCAACAAATAAAAAATGGGTTTCCTCCGTTTTTGTCTAAATCTTGATTTTATATTTTTACCACAAGCGGCTTCGCTCACATGACTATATAAGCTATTGGCATTATAAGTTATTTGGAACGTGAAGTCATATCCTCTACAACATCGGTTGATTTTGTTTATTTAAATACGAAGATTTCCGAAGCGCATACCTTCTCTGGTATAACTGTATTACTTAATTACATTAAACCTTTTTTAAACTTTTGAGTGACAGTGACAGCTGACGAGGTGTGGCCGGGCTAGGTAACCAGACGTAGAAGCAGGAGAAGCTTTAAGAAGCTTCGCTTCTGTGGCGCGACGTTCGTGCTAATTCAGAAACACGAAGATTTCCGAAGCGCATACCTTCTTTGGTGTTACTGTATTACTTAATTACATTAAAAACAAGAGATTCCAGTATTTTTCAGTTACGCATACCTATTTTTGCATAGTCTCACCTTTGTTCTTTAATCGGCTGATCAAGTTCTCAAAGAAGTGAAAGAAATTACAATTAGGCATTGATATATTAAGGGATGTGTTCACCAACATTCAAACCACCGGTTAGACATTTAAACAGTTGGTTTATGTCAAATTTCCTATGAAATTTTGAGTAAACAACTGATTAAATATCTAAACAGTTGATTTAAATGTTGGTGAACACAGGCCTAAAAGGAGGAAGGTATTTTACGCGCTAACATCGCAATCAGTAAACCTGGGGCTCGGCGCACGACTACATGCGCCAAAACTCACACATCTGCCTGTGATCAGTGTGATCACAGTCGCAAACCTACAGTTACCGATAGATAAGAACAAAGATAGGAGACGGCGCTGTCGTGTGAGCGAAATCGCGTTAGCTGCCGAATGTTTACGATTATGAATGACATTGCATGTGGCAGAACAAACATGGCGAAGTAAAAATTAAATATTATTATAACTTTCAATAAATTAGCATTTTTGGCTGTACTTACGAGTGGTAAGTAATCCCGTGTGTCTTATTTTTCTTCCATGTATTATTAAAACACTGTTTAGCTGCACAAGAAGTCATTTTGATGCGTATTTATCACAAAAAAAATAATACTGTAACTATGGAGCTGTTTGATCAACGATATCCCGTGCGCGACTGAGTGCCAACTACGGGCCATCACTTAGTTTGATAGGACTAGGCGCTGTTACTAATTCCCGTATCTACCGCTTTTAATACATCAATGCAATTAGCTATTTTTTTTATATGAACGCTTTTTACTGTCGGGCCCCAGGAGTGATCATAAATTACAATAATTTTCTTTCATTCATATACTTAAACCAAAATGTACGTATGTGTATGTGATGTTGTAAACTAACAAGTTATTATTATTATTATTCTTTTTAAAGTTTATTATTATTCATCAGACTTTCATACAAAAATAAAAATAGTTAAATTCAACGCCCTAAATGTACAAAACAACGAAATCTTGAAGGTTTGTTTTTGGTAAATGTATTATTTTTTTTATCTACGCCCATGCTATAAATCCTCTATAAAAGTTTCTGAAACAGTTAGCTTATTGCCAAGATTAGAAAGAGAGAACATTATTGACAAGATTAGAGAAGACCATTCGAATGGTCTATATATGATTATAATATAATCTGTCCAGTGTTCTTGTTTTTAACGTCTTATGATGAAAACTAAGTTTAGATATTTTTAATTAATTACAATCACACAAACCCACCCGCCACGCTTACCACTGAAAAATCTGTAGGTTTAGAATAATCACCCCTGCCATATAAAGAAATAATGAAAGAAAAAAAAGTATTTATAGGGACTATACTCCATTTATAATAGCATTAGACAGAAGTTAAAAAAGGTTATTTTTGATGCACACTTTATAACAAAAGTACAATAAACTTGTTATAGTTACGATTGACGCCAAATCGATTAAAATGAATTTATATATCAGCTATCACACTTAATTGTAATCATTTAAAAAAACAACCATATGAAATTAAGTAGCTTTCATTTAGATATATTATTTCATTCCAATTTAAAATTACAGTGCCTATGCTAAAAACCTAAAAGAAGCAGGAGTCAACAATACTGCAACGCTTTTTGTTTCACTATAATCCTACCAAATCTAAAATATTACTTAATCCCTTCATAGCTGTGACAGCCGGGGATTTCTAATTTTACTGGTTTATGTCGTCTGTGAAATTGACTTGACAATGTTCTAAGATTGTCATGTATGTCATTTACTTGTGAATACTTTGTTTGTTATTGTTTAATTTTCGTGATTTTGTTGTTATTTATTAAAATAATAAATAATATTTAGTTATTTCTTTATTATTGTATTGTTATCAGTGTTGTCATTGGGTTGTTTTTACAAAACGTTACTTTTTTTTTGAGCTATGAGTGATCCCGGTGCGGGACCGAGTGGCTTACAACATATAAGTGCTGAGTCTGACCAAAGCCAACGGCGAAAAAAACGTGGTCCAAAAGTTGACTCCGACGAAATAATAATGTCTCCCAAAAAAAAGAGAACGCTGCGTGCTGTAGAAAAACAACCTGTGATAAATATTTTTAAGCAATTGGAGTCCTGGCCTGCAGATACTCCTCATTATAGGACTGAGATGATAAACAAAATCGCAGAAGTTGCCGGTAAGGATGATTCATAAAATTATTACTATAAAAATATTTGAAACTAACATGCATTGTGATAAAATGTATTATATTTTAGAAACTCCGCACATGATTTTATTATTTACAGGCGTATCTCGGGCTACTCTGTCCAATATTCTCAAATAGTACAACATAAAAAGTCGCCTGCAATCTCCCCCTCCCCAACAGAAGCACATGAAACGTGATGATTTTGATGACATCACATTTAGTGGAATATGCAGGAAAATTCATTCCTTCTTCTTTAATAATGAGTTGCCCACCTTGGAAAAGATGCTGGAAGCAGTTAACAGTGACGAGTCTCTGCCAGATTTTAAAAAAAGCAGTCTGTATAAAATAATTAAATAAACATTAAAGTTCACATAAATCAAACGGAGCAGAAAAAGCACTAAAATATCTTCATGAAATAAAAAGGCTAAGGAATAAAGGAGGGAAAATATATTATTATTTAGATGACACTTAGCTAAATGAAGGTACAGTGCTTCTAAATTTCTTAACAGCTATTTATGCACTAAGCAGTGTATGACCTCTTGCATTCAATAACATTATAATTAATTATACAGTTAAACATAATTTCATAAAATTGGTTCGTGAAATGAATGGTATTTATATTAATAACCTTTTATCATACAAACAGGTCACACGAAAAGCCTAATATGGCATGACACTAATAATAAGTCTTCAAAAGAAGCACATTGGGAAGGTCTATCTGCTGGTTTAAAAAATCCAACCTATAATCGGTCATACTGGTATGTATTTTATGGACTGTCCTCGCCATAAAAAAATGAACACCCCATTGTTATTGACTATTAATTAAGTAATACATATTATATTGTATTATGAATTAACGCATGCAAAGCGAACTTTTAAAGTTATAAATTTTGTTATAGTATTTATCTATGAACTATTTCCAGCAGTGAAATTATATAGAGGGTACGGAATAATTGACTTGTATTAATTTTATTTCACAGGGTTTGTGAAGGGTTTTTAATGGATGCTGCATTAATATTTGATGCAAAGAAAGGTGATGAAGATGACCACTCCGAAATGGACGCCTTCAACTTTAATAATAATAATAATTTATTTATTTACACTTCAAGACACAATCATCTGTGTAGCCCTGACTCTTGTACTAGGATTTCCTGTTTCATAAGAGCCAGACCTCTCAATTTACAGGGAATATGTTATAGAAGCGCGATAGACAAAAGTGAAAATGGTTCAAGTTAATTTTGTCAAAAATTGAGAGTGGCGCTGTAATTTTTATGGACAATGCGCTATACCACTCAAGGACATTGGAGAAGCTGCCAACCACAGCTACACGAAAGGCAGATATATAGGAATGGTTTAAAAGCAAAAATATTCCTTTTGAGGAAAAAGATCTTAGGGCAACTATATTAGAAAAAGCAAAAATACAAAGACATTTATACCAAAAGTTTGTTGTAGATGCCATGTTGATGATAGCCATCTGGCTAGAGAGAAGGGTATTTCAGTATTGCGCCTCCCACCCTACCACTGCGAGTTCAACCCTATAGAATTAATATGGGCTCAAATGATGGGGTATGTGGCTCATCATAACAAAACGTTCAAATTAGACAAGGAGAAACAATTACTCCCACAAGATCTGGATAGTATTACGCTAGAACGATGGCAGTCTTGCGTTGCTCATGCAATTAAAGAAGAGGAAAAGTTAAAGCATAATGGATGATGTGGTAGAAAGATTTATTATTAGGTAACGTCGGTGAAACTTCTTCATCTTTATTCTCTGATGATACTCGTAGTGACTAAATTATATGATGAAGACGAAGAAGTTACACCAACTATTGTGTGTTGAAAGTTGTTGTTTTAAATAAAATATTGTAAAAAAAAAAAGACTTTTATTTCCTTTAATCTTAATTAAATTTAAATCAACACGACGTAATCGTTTGTTTCATTCATTCGTTTTGTTGTAAGTAATGTGTGATGAAGATGTTATTACGACCTATTTATCAAAGTTATGTTAAAACATTTTTAGTTTAATTGTTTAAACTTTTAACTTTGAATAAAATGTTTCGCACTCCTGCTTCTACGAGCCTCTTTTTTCTAATGTTATAGTAAATGAAGTATAGTACAGGTGATCACATTCTGCTATTACAATAGTGTCAGAATGGTCTATCCTAGGATAGACCATTCTGACACTATTGTAATAGCAGACTTGAGGCCCTGGATAGATTATAATATAATCTGTCCAGTGTTCTTGTTTTTAACGTCTTATGATGAGAACTAAGTTTAGATATTTTTAATTAATTACAATCACACAAACCCACCCGCCACGCTTACCACTGAAAAATCTGTAGGTTTAGAATAATCACCCCTGCCATATAAAGAAAGAATGAAAGAAAAAAAGTATTTATAGGGACTAGTACAGGTGATCACATTCTGCTATTACAATAGTGTCAGAATGGTCTATCCTAGGATAGACCATTCTGACACTATTGTAATAGCAGACTTGAGGCCCTGGATAGATTATAATATAATCTGTCCAGTGTTCTTGTTTTTAACGTCTTATGATGAGAACTAAGTTTAGATATTTTTAATTAATTACAATCACACAAACCCACCCGCCCCGCTTACCACTGAAAAATCTGTAGGTTTAGAATATATTGATTTCATAATTGTTTATTTTGACAAGTTTGGTAATCTACTAATATAATGGCGTCATTATGACTTTCCAATGGTCAGCCACTGACACTCCACTGAAAGAATTGGTAATCTCGTACATAATGACACATGAAACTTACTACTAAACTTCCAACTAGCCAGATAGCTTAAAACACTAATAAATAACATGTAAAAATATATATAAATGAAATCTGGCATCAATAAATATTCAAAATGCCATTGTAATACAATTCTATTACGACACCATTGACCGACCAATGATCGATCATTATGAATTTAGCAGATTACGAACTTTTAGCAAAATAACAATGGGATCGTGTTGGAGTGATGAATTTTTAAAAATAGCAGACTTGGCACCAGTGTTTTTATTTTTAACGTCTGTCGCTTTAGTGATGTTCCTAATTTAGCTAAGACGGATAAATGGACCAAAAAAGTCACATAATGGTACCCGATGAATGGAAAAAGACGTAGAGAAAGACAGGTGAAAAGGTGACAGGATGATCTGGTAAATGGTTGGCGAAGAACAGCTCTGGACAGGAATAAGTGGAGGGAAATAGAGGAGGCCTATGTCGCAAGACAACCTAACCTGATAGTTACTAATAGCTAATTTGCTAATATGGTACTTATGCATGTACGAATAAGGGTCAGACGAAATAACGGCTATGTTTTTCTTTATTTATTAAATTAAACTTAATTTGTATATTTCTCTACCATTGTGTGCTATTATTATTTCTTACTTGACGATATTATCGTAGACGTCCACGTCCATAGAACCTATGGAAATACGTGCTCGTTATAACGTTATTTGGGACGGAAACTTAAAAGCGTCTTGATATATATTTCCATACATTTTATTTCTCTGTGTGAACGTGATGCCATGCCGTGGACTTCCACGATAATAGTAGGTACAGTCATACATTTTTATGTCCTTCCTTCTTTCTTTAACTGGGGTTGGCTCACAATGAACCATTTAATTAAATACATTAAAACAAAACGAATATCTTACTGGACTAGTTTATGAAGGCAAACTTACAGAAGATGAGTACAAAAATAATATTTATCACGTTTACGACACACTGATAATTCACATCCCGTGACTAGCTAAAAACATCCGATTACTCGTATAACAAAGTATAACATTCTCAATAATATAGGTTTACACAAAAAACCTGTGCATGGCAAAGTAAGCAAGTATCAACCAGTAGACTAGGTTTTATCTGAAATGGTATAACTTTTACACTATTAGCTGGCGATCTATCTGACATGTTGTGTTAGGGCGCTTTCACATTAAGATGTTTGCAGTGCGATAGTAGCGCGGCAGAAGCACATTCCTTCACATTATAAGAACAGCCGCGCGTTAGCAGCGCGGCTACCGCGCCGCAGTTTAGATCAGTGTAGCGCACTTCATTTCAAACATTCGAATATAAATTCATAGTTTTCGAAATCAGAAATAAACAATGCACATAATTCTTGCCAGGTATTCTTTTTTAGGGTCCTGTTGTTGTAATTGTTGCTTCTTGAGTCCCACAAAACAGGACGCATTTGAATTTCAATAATAAATCGTTCGGTATCAAACTCGCTCATTGTGCAGTCTATAATCACGTGCGTTTGCAACACTGGCTCATCACCACAGAGTACTTTATACTATACTCATCACCGACTGAGCGCACGCGGCGGCGGCAGCGGCAGCGCACGACCGCCGTGCATCTGTTTAAAACTGAAATTCTGTCAGCGTGACAGTCGCACGTCTGTCGTGCGACTGTCGCGCTGCTAAAGTCGCCTAAATGTGAAAGCGATCTTCTACATTTAATGTTCGTACTATTATAGCCTAGCTAAGCCACGGATTTGCGAAGATCCCCTCATTTTTATTTCATGCCATTTATAATTGTTTGTTAGATATTACTACATTAGTAACAGGGCTTCCATTTAACAATGTTACAAAAAGTCTTATATAATTTCTAATCTATTCTTAGCAGATGTGTAGTGCCTGCATCAGTAGCCGTTCCCATCCAACTACAACGTGATTTTACGGCATTCCCTAATCGTTCCGTGTATTAAACAATATCAGTTGCGTTATTTCAGTCATCACACGCTATCAACTATGCATATTGTCTAAGATCCAGTTCATGTAGTAGGCTATATTGGTGTAGACTCCTGGGAAGCCGAGGCCGCAGCTCCTCGAGCCGAAGGAGACGATACCTCGCTGGACGTATCGCGCCCCAAATTTCCTGTAAGTGCCAGCGTACATAAGAGGCCCGCCTGAGTCTCCTCCACAAGAATCCTTGCCTTTGACCCCACCAGCGCATATTTGAGTCTGTCTTATTTTCGGGGATCTATAAATAAAGATATAAAAAAAATAAAAACAAATATGTCAAATGTCTAGAAGCAAGCAAGCAGACCATGACCCTAAGGGATCCCTGACTGTTCTTCCAATGTAGTCCAATGATGCTCCCTTAGGGGACACCAACAGAAACATAGACCATGGTGCCGATTCCCTTGTTCACAAACTAAACTAAATTTAAGTTCAGTGCATCTTTTTCTTTCTATTTCATTACGAAAAGGACAGAAGATAAATTTTAGTTTAGTCCTGTCAAATTAATCAGCGCCTGTCACTACTTCATACAAGTTTAGATGTGATGTGATTAAAAACTTGCCGACTATAATAACGTCAATTTCCGTCAAGCGCTGATTAATTTGACAGGACTAAACTGAAATTTATCTTCTGTCCTTTTCTTAATGAAATAGAAAGAAAGAGATGCACTGAACTTAAATTTAGTTTAGTTTGTGAACAAGGGAATCGGCACCAGTAACAGATACGACATAGTAACCGATATATTCTGTTAAAATATCACCGTGAAAACTTAGGTGAAGTGAGCTTAATGTGAGCTGTCATTCCACCATAATAATATGCTAGGGATTGACGCAATTTTTCACGGTGATATTTTTACAGAACAGGGCCTCAAGTCTGCTATTACAATAGTGTCGGAATGGTCTCTTCATTGTGAGTTTTTGGCAGATTTGCCATACAAACTCTGTCAAATACAATGGCGAGACCATTCTG
Source organism: Dryobota labecula (assembly GCA_947523025.1). Classification (NCBI taxonomy): domain Eukaryota; kingdom Metazoa; phylum Arthropoda; class Insecta; order Lepidoptera; family Noctuidae; genus Dryobota; species Dryobota labecula. The sequence goes on from OX383301.1 coordinate 12,535,216, forward strand.
ACACTATTGTAATAACAGGGCCTCAAGTCTGCTATTACAATAGTGTCAGAATGGTCTCGCCATTGTGAGTGTTTGACAGTGTTTGTATGGCAAATCTGTCAAAAACTCACAATGAAGAGACCATTCTGACACTATTGTAATAGCAGACTTGAGGCCCAGACTTGAGGCCCTGCTATTACAATAGTGTCAGAATGGTCTATCATTGATTTCATAATTGTTGATTTTGACAAGTTTGGTAATCTACTAATATAATGGCGTCATTATGACTTTCCAATGGTCAGCCATTGACACTCCATTGGAAGAATTGGTAATCTCGTACATAATGACAAATGAAACTTCCTATTAAACTTCCAATTTCTGACCGACCAACGATCGACCATTATGAATTTAGCAGATTACGAACTTTTAGCAAAATGGCAATGGGATCGTGTTGGAGTAACGAATTTTTAAAATAGCAGACTTGGGCCCCAGGGCCTCAAGTCTGCTATTACAATAGTGTCAGAAAGGTCTATCATTGATTTCATAATTGTCGATTTTGACAAGTTTGGTAATCTACTAATATAATGGCGTCATTATGACTTTCCAATGGTCAGCCACTGACACTCCATTGACAGAATTGGTAATCTCGTACATAATGACAAATGAAACTTCCTACTAAACTTCCAACTTCCTATCCTACTACTTCAGATTGCTTATGACACTAATAAATAATATGTAAAAAAAATATATATATAAATGAAATCTGGCATGAATAAATGTTCAAAATGCCATTGTAATACAATTCTATTACGAGACCATTGACCGACCAATGATCGACCATTATGATTTTAGCAGATTACGAACTTTTAGCAAAATGACAATGGGATCGTGTTGGAGTGACGAATTTATATAAATAGCAGACTTGGGTACAGCAGTACTATTTTCTAAAAATGTCACCGTGAAAACTTGCGTGGAGTCAGCTGACAGTGCCATCCCACAAAGCATAACAAATACGCACCTACCTAAATCCTAGCATCATTGGGATGACATCATCATGACAGCTTACTTCAAGCTCACTTTACCTAAGTTTTCACGGTGAGATTGTTAGGTACAGAATAGCACTACAGGTTACTCAATACAACTGTTTCTTCAATGCTGCTCAGTCCGTTGAGCGATCAAATCAATGCTCAAACTTATGCATATTTTTTAAACGATCAAGATATGTGCGTGTGATGCCTATTAGATGAAGGGTGACCTAGAACTCTGAAGAGTTTATAGAATAGTTGGCTATGATGAAAATCAAACTAACCCTCGGTACACCGCCTCGCAATCGTCGGTGCTGATGACGGGAAGCTCGACGCTGAGCAGCACTGGAGACTGTAGCCCTTCTTCAGTAACTCCCCAACCCGCAACAATCGTGTTTACTCCAACAAGAGACTCCGTTTGAAGCTTTTGAGTGATGGGTAGACATAAGGGTTTCATGCTAGCTGTAACCAAAATTAAAAAAAAAAAACTTTTAATGATATCCACGATATCTTGGTACATTAACTTAGCCTTTTCTTTATTAGTTAATCTGAAGAGAAAGGGAAAAAATACGGTGTGGCGCGAATGCGGAATCCTGTACGCTTGTGTACGCTCCAAATCACTCACGAAAGAGCATACGCCATACGTGTCTATACACGTAGCTCAAGTCATAGAACAAAAGTTGTTGTTTATGATGTGAGTAATACAGTCCAGCAAGGTTGTTAGTGTTTTTCCAATAACCCTGTATAACACAATCTCATGCACATCAGCAGTGAGGAGCTGTCACTACCTAATGTCAAATTATAATTCACCATGAATAGCGGGAAACAGATATAATTGAAGCATGCACGAAAGGTTGGTGTGGTCAATAGCAGCATTAGGGCAGGGCGCGGTTGGAAGACCACCCAAGGGCGCCAGAAGGGGTGACGAAGGCCCTTCATGTCTGGTTTCACGTCTTGTCCTTCCATTGAGAATATTGGTCACTATACCTGTAGCGGTAGGGAATGGGGAAAGGAGTTTTTTTTAAGATTAAGCTAATAAAAACCTATCTGCGATCTGAACCGAGAATGGCAACTTTATCAATCGAAAATGAAATTGCAGAAAACCTAAGAATTCGATGATAAGAAAAAGTCTAGAAAATATATTTTTTAAATTGAAAGTTTTTTTTTTGTTGTGAATTGGAGAGTAGAAAGGGGTTGTCATAGAAACCTCGCCCAGGGCGCCGCACACTGAAATTTTGCTTCAATTGTGGTCACCTATATTTTATCCCTGCATCTTATAGATCAGCGAAGAACTACAACTTCTGGGAAGGAACCATATTTTTGTTATGTTTAGTTTTGAAGTTATTTTAAAACTCGAGAAAACTCCATAGAGACCATAGAAATGCATTATTTCGTCTCAAATATATGATTTTGCAATTATTATAGATGAGGTCTTAAAAAGGACTGTTATATCAATCAGCTCAGTTTTATTTTTATTTTTTTAATATTCGTAAATAGAAGGAAAAAACAAAGTATTTTTTTTTTTCTTCAAAAATTAGAAATATTTTTTATTGAATTAGGTAGTCTCATTGTATCCGCATTTTTTTTTAAACATGAATAGTTTTATATCATAATATACTATGTAGGTATATTATTTTAAAAATACTGGTGTGGATAATGCGGGACTTCTGAGTTACTGAATTTTTATTTTTGAGGTTTGGGCTGTCACTTTATTCTATACCCTATAACTATTCTTGGATATCTTTGACTGCCAATTTACTATCTTTTTTGATGTTAAATGAAATATAATGGTTTTCTTTGGTGTAAAATTAAGTATTTGTAAGACTCCTGACACGCCTATTTCCATAGAAATTCTATGGAAACTTTAGAAATGTAATGTTTCCGAAGTTCCACTGTTAACTTATTTGCTTTTTATTTTGTGATGTTAATAACTATATTATGTATGCTCAGAATTAAAATCGGACACGGAATCGATAGGAATACGGAGAAAACCGCAATTTAGTGAAAATAATAAAAAAAAAAACTATTTCTCTTTGTACATCGTAGATGCAATACATAAACTTTGTATGGACTTAGATATTGTATTGTTACTGTAATAAAGCAATGATGTATGTAAATCATTTATTATTATTTTGAAATGTACAAATAAAAACAGTTTTTTGCTCGCGTCAGCATAACTTTAAATAACTTTAAAACTAAACATAATAAAATCATGGTTCCTTCCCAGAAGTTTTAGTTTTTGCTGGTTCTATAGGATGAACGGATATAAAATATAGGTGACCGCAATTGAAGCAAAATTTCAGTGTGCGCCGGTAATGCTAAAACCAGCACTGGGTGTGGTAATGAGTCAGTGTAGTGATATAATCAGCTTAAATACGGGATCTCACAGGATTCCACAGGGCCTATTAATTAATGTAAGATCTATAAAACACCCACATGAATAGTGAACAACACATACATAGTACTTACGAAGTTCAAAATTGGCTGGTTGAGCAAGTCGTATTAAAGCTATATCATCGACCAGCGACTGCGGTGTGTATCCAGGGTGTGCCACTACTTCAGCTATCGACACGTTCTGTGGAATAAAATAACCAAAATTAATAAATCAATTGCGTCATAAGCCGCCTCTGGACACGCTATCATATTACGGGCAGCGTGGCCGAGTGACATGGAAAACGATCTCGCAGACAGGACCGGTACATTCAAAATACTGCTCGATGCAATCGTACCATGACCGCCATGATGTTGGCTACGAGGCTCCACAGCTCTTCAGGCTTGCTTATAAGCGACCAAATCATCCGAAATCGTTTACGTAAAGTGAGTCTGTGTTCCCGAAAGCCGCTGAGAGTTCCACCTATAGCACACCGCAATCGTGGGGCCCGTTTACAATGGGTGCGCGAACATAGAAATTGGGAGGAAGAAGTTGTGTTGTGTTTGTGATTCCGATGAATCTCGTTTCGGTATTAGGCCGGATAGAAGACGTACTCGAGTTTGGAGGACCGCTGGACGTCATGAACGTTTGAAATTTTGTCGGAAAGTTCATTCATATGGACAGGGAACAATAATGGTTTGGGCCAGTAATTGGATCGGTGGAAGAACCGATCTCATTTGGATCAGTGGCAATCTCAATGCTCAGATTTATGCGGAGAGGATTGTTTCAGACGTGATCATCCCTTTGCGAAGCCAGTTGGGTGATTCGTTTCGACTAATGCACGACAATGGACGTCCACATACGGCTAGAGTTGTGACACGCACTCTTGCCGATGCTCGCATCAACATTCTGCCGTGGCCGGCTCAATAGCCAGACCTCAACCCAATTGAGCACGCATGGGATTTGCTCCAAAGGAGAGCTCTGCCGAGTATGGATACCGTGCATACCCCACAACAACTTTCGACAGAACGTGGGATTCGAACGTGGATTCCTCAAATTGATTTTGGTGAACTGATTTTAAGCATGCCAAATCGCTGTGATTGTGTGATTCGTGTCAATGATGGAAACACAATTATTTTTTTATCTTTACAATAAAAAAAAATCGTTATTTTTGCTTTTTTTGCCATTTAATTGACGACATTAATAATAATAATAAAATAATAAAAACTTTTATTTTCTCCACCACATAATGAAAAATTAGTACAATACATAATTGTGTATACATTGATGTTGTGTAGACTAGAGCCTGTTCTAGGAATACCTGTGTTACAGGTCTCCAGGCCTCCAAACTACCCGGACAAGACACAGTAATACAAACATCTACCACTAGATAATGATGATAATGTTGGGATGAAGATTTAAAAAAAAATGGTGAAATATTAGACAATTTAGCCTCACCTCTATTCTCGGTGCGCAATCATCTGCTGTATCATATGACACTTGACAGTCAGGGTCCTGTCTGGTGTCATGCTCCCCGAGGATAACTCCATTCAGTTGTAGTCTGTTGCCCAGGAAGGCCACGCAGTGAGCCGCCGTCAGGACATACCATTCATTGATGAGAGAACCACCGCAGCTCAACGCTGCGCCGCGTGCTGGAAATTTTAAAAGAGGGTTTTTTATTTGTTGAGTATTGACGAGAAGTGACTATTCAAAAATGAAATGAGAAATACTTCCTTAGTCGCTTGTGAATGAAAGTAAATATTAAAATCAATGTCATGCCTATTATAAGTAAAAAAACCGGCCTAATGCGTGTCGGACCACGCACAATGAAGGGTTCCGTAGTTGGTATGAATTTATCCCAAAAACAAACTTAACATCGTACTCGTAGATGAAAATACAGTTGAAAAACATGTTCTCCCATACATTCCGCGTAGAAGAACATGTTTTTCAACTGTGAATGTACATAAGTTGGTCGACTATTACTTGGTAACTTGTGACGCCTACTTGGCTTTGATAGTTTTCCTGTTTACTTCGTTATATATACTACTGCTGTGATTTTTTTTACATATATTAAGTACAACTATTTAGCTAGCAGGGGGGGAGACACTTAACTCTAACAAAAGTTAGCACTTTAAAGCCTTCAGAAACGGATCCCTTAATCGAAAAGTTGTTTTCACAAACCCGCAATATTTTTGAAAGACCCATCCAACAATACCCCAGACCATAGGGTAGGCGAAAAAAAAACCTCCCCACTTTACTTGTATGTACAGGAGGTAGCATAAATAACTATTTTTTTCATGATTTTATTTTACCTCTTTCTCGGCGTGATTAATATGTTTAAATTATAGCTTTCTAGTACAGTCAGTTACCACAGTTAGCTGACCCCCCTTTGCTCAAATGGTTGAGTTTTTTTTACCAAAAAATCGTACGATTTTTTTTTTCTAGTTTTGAGTCGATTTCATCATCATCTTCCTGCCCTTGTCCCATGTTACTTGGGGTCGACGCAACACGTTTTCTTTTTCCATTCCCCCCTGTCAACCGTCACTCTATCATTCACTCCCTTCTCTTTCATATCATTCTTCACACAATCCATCCATATTTTTTTGGGCCTTCCTCTCCCTCTCCATCCATCCACATTTATCTTCATCACTCTCCTCGTCACACGCATTTCCTCCCTCCTAGTAGATTTCGTATAGGTATTTAAATTAAATTAAGAATTATAAAATTCTATCGATCCGTATTCTAAAAAATCTCAACCATTTATGCAAGAGGGGGTCAGCTAATTGTGGTAACTGACTGTACTAAGAGTCTCTGAGCTAAGCTGGGGACGGACAGACAAACAGCCGGACAGACGGACGGACATGGCGAAACTTGTGCAAAATGATTATGGTTTTGGGTTCCTTGTTGACTACGGAACCCTAAAAACATAATCATTTTGCACAAACAAGTTCTAGGCAGGACATCTAATCATAATTTGTTATTACAATATGAATTTAAGAAAAACCGGCCCAGTGCTTGTCGGACCACACACAATGAAGGGTTCCCTTAACATTGTAGTTCAAAACCATGTTCTCCCATACATTCCATCTGCAAATGTAAGTTTGTACGCATAATATTGGGAGATTTACCATCAACAACGCCACATGCGAACTACGCATCGAAGAAGAATATGCCATTATGCCTACGGAATAGAAGTCAAAATCGGTTGAACGGACTGTAAAGAAGGTTTATTTAAGTGTCTAATCTTATTTTTCAAATGGAGTATAGGTATAACATACCTGAATCATAAGATAGAAGCACCATCCAAGGCATTTCGAACAGATCCGTCCTGTTACCCCCATTGATCCTGTCTTTCTCAATGTTCCCACACTGCATGGGCAGGAGGCCCAGGTTCGGATGGGCTTCGACGCTTATTGGTCCATTCTTGTTGTCTAGCGTAGCTCTAGTAAATGCTTCTACATTGTCATCAGTGTCAGTTCCTAAGATTCCCGAAGAAGCGCAACAAACCTGTTAAAAACATGCTTTTACTTGTTGTTTTATAACGTTCAATATGTATGTAAATAGACCATGTCGTACACAATTTAAAAGCTATTTTTTGTCTCAAAAATTATCCTTAAGGGGGTCATGGAGGGGATGAAAGTTTCTATGGCAAACGTAGCATTTCTTAAGTTTAAAGCGAGGTTCTTCGAGCGTGCATTTTTGTTCCTGAAGTGGCAGCTGGGCGCGAGTAGATTGTGCCGTGAATTTCGTTAATTTTGGGTTGTAAATTATATGTTTTACGATATTAACAATGTTAAACCCGACGGACATTACATCATCATAGACGCTTATTTTGATTCGATTTTCAATACATAATGAGGTATAATATTGGAATAAAATGATTTTAATCTACAAAATAAAGGTATGTTTGGATTTTATTTTTCTATCGAGCGAACTTTATCCAATTATATTACGAGTACCCGACGTACCTACAAAAAGGTCTCAAAAGCAACATATAATTTTTTCACGTGTTTAATCATTACTGTTTCTAAATAATATGACATTAAAATTACATTTCCTAGAGGTTAACTTGAAGAACCTCGCCTTAAGATATGGATCTCGAACTTAAGAAATGCTACGTTTGCCAAATAATAAGAAAATTAAAATGTATGCATTTAATATGAAATAAAGTGCACCTAGCATTATAGGTAGGTACTATCTATATCTAGGTAATGACAAAAACCCTTACTCTTTCATAACTGAGTTGTAACGCCCTTTATAAACTACGAAACAATACTGTATTTATTACTAACGTACAATATAATTCTTAGTTAAACGAAAATACCTATAATTAATAATCATCATCATTATCATCATTTCAGCCGAAAGACGTCCACTGCTGGACATAAGCCTCCCCCAATTGGGGAGGGTTTGCCATAATCGCCACACTTGGCAGGCGGGTTGGCGATCGCAGTATGGTGTTGAAAAATGCATAGAGAACGTTTCATACTTTTACATTTATAATATTAGTATGGATGTAGATTTCTGATAATCGCCAAACCATCTAGCTAGAGCAATCGAGGTGATCAATGATTGTGTCTTCTTTGTAATTAGGTAGGCTGTTATTATTATTATTAATATCTGAAAATCGTAGCAGCTATATCTCTGCTACCCATTCTCTAGTAATTAATAATATAAATTATAAATACGTAAACATACACAATTCAGAATAAATAAATAGCATCAACGACAGTAGTATGAAAAGTTACCACCAGTACATTAAGATCATGTTTGAAGTTGAACACAAGAATTGACTACAAGAAATACCAGACTGAGTTTCTTAGGCCTGTGTTCACCAACATTCAAACCACCAGTTAGGTATTTAAACAGCTGGTTTATGTCAAATTTCGTAAGAAATTTTGAGTAAACAACTGATTAAATATCTAAACAGTTGATTTAAATGTTGGTGAACACAGGCCTTAATCGATTTAAAAATAAACAGTCGATTTAAGAGTAAAACAGGGGATGATTTAAAAACTCACAGTGCAGTCTGAGCCTTGTGTTACAAGGGCGCTGCGGAATAGATTTAAGTCTAAGTTGCATTTACAGAAACACATTTTTGCGTTAGGGTGAATGAACTCTGATAAAGATGTCGCCGCTCCATTCCGCGGTGCCCTTGTAACACAAGGCTCGGACTGCACTCGTAACAGGGTGTTTTAAACTATGTCATGCGTCATAATTAATAAAAAAATAAAAAATTCATAAATATATATATATATATATACATTTTGTTTTTTTATGAATTATTAGTAGTCATTGGATACATGAACTGGGCTGTCTTTGTAAGACGACTAAAATGCCTCGGTGTATAATTAAATTAAAATAAAACAAATATTTAAAAGGGGCTCCCATAAAACAAACATGATTTTTTTGCCGTTTTTATAGATCATGGTACGGAACACTTCGTGCGCGAGTTCGACTCGCACTTGGCCGGTTTTTTTACATACATACGAACATACATAACAGCCCATAATGTTCCCACTGCTGGGACACAGGCCTAATCTCTTGGAGAGGGATTGGGCTGTAATCTACCACGCTGGCCCAGTGCGGATTGGTAGATGTCACATGTCTTCGAAGTTTTGGTTCTAGGACAACGGTGAAGGAAAAAATCGTGAAGAAACCTTCAGTTTCTTCACTATGTTTTCCTTCACCGTTTTGAGAGCTGTGGTGATTAAATTATTTAAACAAAGTAAAGCGCCTACCTAGGTCGAACCCACGACCTACATAAACTTTTTACTTTGCCAAAAAGTAATAACAATAATGAAGCAGCTTCATTTCACCCCTATTCATAGTCAATCATTCAAACTCAAACTCAAACTCAAAGCATTTATTTCAAATAAACCAATTACAGGCACTTTTGAATTGTCAAGGGGTCGGTCAGTCAGAAATATGAAGCTAGTTGCCCATTCCAAAGCGTAGTAGGTTCCTATGGAGAAGAACGGACAAGAAACTCCATGGACACTCTTTTAAAACAAAATATTGTTACAAAATATGGGTTACATCATTCATGTTGAAGTTATACATGTGAGAACAATGTAGAAAGACGTGCACTTTAGAAGCGTCCGTAATAGAAACAATTCAAATTTAAAATAAGCCGTGGCAGCTAAGAGATGACCAGTCCCAACTGACGGCGCCCGTTCACGAACATGACGCATTTATTCATAAACAATTAACTTGTATGTGAATTTACACCCAAAATTACACAATTACAGTATACAGGAAAAGTTTGTAATCAGTGCGCAAATTAAACTTAAACGTGTTTTATTATACACCTATTTCTTATTTTGATATGTCATAGTACAAAAAAATTAAGTTATCGTTAACGAAAGATGTTTATTTTGAAACTGGTATAATGGATACTTGGTCAGTGGAGCGGAACGCGGTAGTAGGTACCTATCAGCTGTGCGCTCGCCCATTGATATTATTACGAATAGATTGTATCCATATTTTGCTGATTTCAAGAAGGACCAAAAAAAAAGAGTATTTAACAAATAATGAAAATGTGTTCTATTACTGAAACTGAAACAGAAAAAAAAATTGCACACTGGTTAAAAACTTATCCTGTATAGGTACACTAAAATAAATTACAATTGAATTTCATAAATTACATCAACAATTAATACATTTACATTTCTTCAATAGTACTTCGACATGTAAATTGAACAATATGGCCAACTCCTTAAAATTAAAAATAATAACAATACATTACATATTAGGCTCACTACTTAAAAACTTTAGTTTAGATTTGCCAAATCTTTATTATATACAGGGTGTTTGGCAGAACGTTGAACATACGAAAATGGTGCATAGGTGGGGTCATCTGCTACTTACTCAGCCCTAATTTATTTGGCCCTGGCCCACTGGATATAAAAAAAAAATTTTTTTTTGCTTTCTTCTAGTTTCACCACTTTCTCATCATTTAATTTTTACCAACCTTGAAGTATTAAATTTCAAAGTTTTTTTTCATAAAAGCAAATTAAATACCGTTAGAAAGGTCACACACTAGGGATGTTTTGCTAGAATTGGAACTCCTCAATCTTTTTTTTTTTTAATTCGAGTTGAAGTTAAGATTTAAGTATTTTTACATCTTTCTGTAAGTTTGAGGAGTCATAACTTTTTTTATAGCTAACATCTGAATAAAGCAATAATATTATAAGAATCTGCCAACATTAAAGATGAAAAAATCAAACAAAAATATTGCCTGTTTTACCCATTTTTAATCAAAATTAGGTGAAACTAGAAGAAAGCAAAAAGATTTTTTTATAATATCCAGTGGGCCAGGGCCAAATAAATTAGGGCTGAGTAAGTTGCAGATGGACCCACCTATCCACCATTTTCGTATGTTCAACGTTCTGCCAAACACCCTGTATTATTAAGTATTATCTACTAAGTTTCTGTCTCTCGTAAATAAATAAAAACAAACACATCATCATCTGCCTAGACTTTACCAAACTATGTTGGGGTCAGCTTCCAGTCTAACCAGATGCAGCTGAATACTAGTATTTTACATAGAGCGACTGCCTATCTGACCTTCACAACCCAGTTACTGTGTAACACGATATCCCTTGGTAAAACTGGTTGTCAGACTTTCTGGCTTCTGACAACCCGTAACAACTGTCAAAGATCTACAAATGACAGCCGGGACCAACGGCATAACGTGCTTGTTGTTGGACACCCATCCACAGACCAACCGCGACAAGCGTAGCTTCACCTGATCCATCGACCCGTGCCGCTGTTTTTACTTAGCCCCTCAAATAAAAACACACTATGACTATGAAATTCTTGCTTACCATAGGGTCCTTAAATTCGAAGCCACATGTTAGTTTCTGTAGCTTCATCCTCATGTGAGGCGGTATGGGGTTGCCTGCCCGCCTGACCTCGTCGAAGATGTGCTGACATTTCGGCAAGGGAAGGCAGGTGCCAGACTCACCCTCAGCAACGCAACTGTCTCCGGCAAATACTGGAACAGATAAAGCAAATAACAAAGTCAAAGTCAAATCATTTATTTCAAATAGGCACGTAAAAGGCACTTTTGAACGTCAAAAATGACTAAAATAGTTAATTGATTCTAGTTGCCCCTTCCAAAAGGTAGTTATGTATGGAGAAGAATGGGCAAGAAACTCCATGCTTACTCTTTGAAAATGTTAACAATATTTTGTATACATTAAATGAATAATTATAGGTGAAGACGATGTACCTACCTAGAATAAAAATTACTTACCCCAATTGGTAAAAAGAATGAAAAGTGAAGTAATAACAGAAAAATTAATAAATGCGATAGGTACATATTTACAAAAATTGTATATGATTTCCCAAAAAATAAAAAATAAACAACATATAATAAGTCAGTGTGTGAGTTAAAATATTAATAACAGAAAATAAAATTAATATCATAAAAATTATAAATTATACAGTTAAATTAGCAACCAGCTTCATTTTGTCTAGACTCTAAATTGTCCTATGGAGCAAGACCAGCATGTTTCCAAGCATTCTTATCTTGGATATAATCCTCTAATTTGTAATACCTATGCTTTACAAAGTGTGCTTTTAATATGAGTTTTAAATTTTCCTTATATTTTGACCGCATAGGTATTGCGTTTTGTAAGAAATAGCTGTTTTTTAGGGTTCCTTACCCAAAGGGTAAAACGGGACCCTATTAGTAAGGCTCGTCCGTCCGTCTGTCACCAAGCTGTATCATGAACCGTGATAGTTAGACTGTTGCCGCTATAACAACAAATACAAAAAAAAAAAAACGGAATAAAATAAATATTTAAGGGAAACGAGCAATAAAATCACGTTTGTTGTATGGGAGCCCCCCATACAACAAATGATTGAACAAATGAATGATTTTTTGCCCGTTTTTTTATAGATAATGGTACGGAACCCTTCATGCGCGAGTCCGACTCGCACTTGGCCGGTTTTTTTTAAAATGATAAATGATTTTATTTCTGTAAGTAAGTTTGTACAAACACTTTTACACGTCAAACACCTCGTTTTAATAACCGACGAAAAGTTTCAACGCAGAATCATTTTAAATGTTGTTGGTGTTCTTTATGAAATAAATAACGATGGAAGATCATTTTCCTTGTCACTTTGGGAAAAATAACTCACACAAAACACAACAACATCAAGCCTGCACCCATATACGTTATAAATAATATTATAAAACGTGTCAATCCCACTAAAGTTCACTGTCAGGGGACTTACTCTTCTATAATAGCCATACCCATCCCTTATTGAAACAGCACTGATGTTACCTAGGCTAAGTTTTTTGGTAAATAAATGATTACTTACAGCATCCCTGAACACAAAACACAACAACATCATGGGATGTGGGTGTACCTCCCGTGTACAGTACACCAACATTTCGCAAGCTATATTAAAATCCCATGCAGGTACTATCGGGGACATCCGAATCGGTTCAATTTCAAAACAAAATCCCGTGCTCACGGATGTCCACTTCAGCGGTGCTATTCTGTAACAATCTCACCGTGAACACTTAGGGAAGTGAGCTTGAAGTGAGCTGTCGATAGTGTCAATCTCTAGCAACAGGTGAAATGACAGCTCACTTCACCTAACTTGTCACGGTGAGTTTCTTACAGAATAGCACTACTGTTTACCGCCCCTTTTTGCGACGACCAATAAAAAAACTTTTGTTTGAATAAATTTCTAAGGCTCTGTTACAATGATCACAAATTTCCGACCACCTCAGCTGGTTTTTTACAATTTTTTATTTTTCATTTGCCTAAACAAGGGGTTACTCAGCAAAAATCTGATGCTGCGATGCTATTGGTTGATGAGCTTAGGTAAGCGTTACTATAGCGGCCGAGCGCTGCAAGCAAGAATAGTCCTTATGGTAGTCTGATTCGGATGTCCCCGATAGTACCTAATAATAGACGAGCTTATATTGCTATCAACCGGTCACAAATCCCGACTCCGGGATTCCTGACGGAAAAGCCAACAACTCGGCCTAGGGATCGAACCCAGGACCTCAAGCTCTGGCAGTCGCGCTTGCGATCACTAAACCAACTTAGCTTCTGACTTCCTGAGAAATAATAGTAATGAATAAAAACTGGTCAAGTGAGTGTCTGACGACACACAATGAAGGGTTCCCTAACATTGTAGTTGAGCAACAAGTTCTTCCTCCCATACATTCCAACTACAAAATTAAATGTAAGTTTGTACGCAGAATATTGAAAGATTTACCAAGACTTCTTTTAGGATTCCTGTATTCTTTAAGTAAAGAACTATTTTCTGTATTTTTTGCAAAAATTTTGGCTCTGTAGTTTCTGAGATAAGGGGGGAACGATAAATTATCTATTTTCTTAAATAAATTTAAAACTATTTAAAAAAAAAAAACTGATATCCTTACATTAAGCCCTTTTATTTGATATACAGTCACTCTAGTTTGCCCCCCAAAAGCGACCCCCAAAATTTACAATTAATTTATTTACGTTATTCGTCCGTGTTTGGGTCTCAGAAGTTCATATATATGTGTGCCATATTTCAACGCATTTGGCCTAGTAGATTCGGAGCAAATTGGCTGTGACAGACGTACAGACAGACACGAGTGAACGCGTGCACGAGTGAGTATAAGGGTTCCGTTTTTTCCCTTTGAGTTACGGAACCCTATAAAAACTCGGTCTCGGACTCTGTCTTGATCGGTTAGAAAATTGTCTTAAGTAAATTACGCAAAGGTTAATTATAATTACCAGAAGGCGACGGACCGGTAACTGTTATTACTAATTAACTACAAAGTTGACTGGTTAATATGATTCCATTAGATCAAGGATGGGCAAACTACGGCCCGCGGGCTATCCCCGGCCCGCAACCATCAACCCAAAAGTAAATAATGATGCTGATTCCCTAGTTCACAAACTGAAACTAAATTTAAGTTCAGGCATCTTTTTCTTTCTATTTCATTAAGAAAAGGACAGAAGATACATTTTAGTTTAGTCCTGTCAAATTAATCAGCGCCTGTCACTACTCCATACAAGTTTAGACGTGATTAAAAACTTGCCTACTAAAATTACGTCAATTTACGTCAAGCGCTGGTTAATTTGACAGGACTAAACTAAAATTTATCTTCGTCCATTTCTTAATGAAATAGAAATAAAAAGATGCCCTGAACTTAAATTTAGTTTAGTTTGTGAACAAGGGAATCGCCACCAATAACCTAACATAACTCGCGCGAAACTAAAATTCATCAAGACCAAGTCAGAAGTGCAGTGTCGCATTGATCAACGCGTACCTACAGTGTGCAGTGCAGTGACGCGTACTGGCTTACATTAAATAAGTAAATCTTTGTTCCTATTTTGTAGATTACTTGCAATAAATATCATGTCCCAAAATGATTTGAATATCTATACCCAAAGTCTCAAATTCAAATAATTTATGTAAACAAAGGGGATAATATAGCAAAAAAATATCTTCGTAATGGTAATTCACATAAAATTACGAAAAAAGAGGTTCCATTTTCTTTTAAGTACTGATTTTAAGAAATTATAATTTAAAAATAATCATACCATAATTATTTTTATAAATTTTAGGTTTTAAACAAAGTTATTAATAAAAGGAGATTTTCTGGTATAAAATATTTTATGATACTGGTAACAATGCAGGAGATGCAAACATTTTCAAATTTTGTACATCTTCAACAACACTAATATTACAAGTCTCATACATAGATTCATATTGTAAATAGCATATCTAGCCACATTTTGGATGAAAGCGGCTGTAAACTGTTTCGATTGGAAATCGATTTTGGGAGGCCTACATCTAGCACTGGGCTTAAAAGAGCTGATTGTAACGACCATATACCGTGTCTCCGACACACTAAACAAGACATTGTTTGGCAACGGTATTTTGTTTGCATAGTTCTTATAACTAATTCACTTTAATTTTATCGATGATTATTTATGAAAACATTTAATGCTAAAATGTTTTGCACCACTGTCCTGTCCTTTTAACAGTTACATTTCTTGACATTACTTTGTTTACATAAATTATCTGAATTAGAGACTTTGGGTACAGTTCATATCACTTAATTTTTTTAAACGAGTCAATAAATAATTTTATTTCGGAAAATACAAATACATATGTATTTCAATAAAAAAAATATATATTATAATATAGCCAAAAAGTCTAAAACATGGCCTCCCATAGATTCTTTTTTTTATATATAAGCCCGCATAGGAAAAAGCTTGCCCATCCCTGCATTAGATTAATTTATTCAGTTATGGTTTTAATTAACTCTCGTTCTAAGAAAACTTGTAAAGGTAGGAAATCTAGATCTAATGCTTTAACGCCAAAGGCACATGCAAAACTGCTATGTGCTAACATATTTTGAGCAAATCAACATTTCACATTGTAGTGGAGGATGTGTTCCTACTAATATTTATTATAGCTTTTGCCCGCGGCTCCGCCCGCGTGGATGTCGGTTATCGCGTAAAAAAGTAGCCTATGTCCTTCTCCATATCCCAGGCTATATCTCTGCCAAACATGACGATCGGTTCAGCGGTTCAGGCGTGAAAACGTAACATACAGACAGACAGACAGACAGACAGACAGACAGACAGACAGACAGACAGACAGACAGACCGACAGACAGACAGACAGAGTTACCTACTTCACATTTATAATATTAGTATGTATATTCAATAACATATGAAATAATACATTCAAATTAACTAACAATCTATTAAAATAAAAGTAAATGATGATGAATAATAATAATAATAGGAAGCTGTTATGTTAGTAGGTTGACTCTTTAAGATGGATTAAAAGAATATTTAGGATATCCAAATGGAATTTGGCAAGCAAATTGGCTCGTCCCAATGACGACTAAGCTTCAGTCGTCACTGCGGCGCGATTGTTGACGCCTTAGCAGACACAAGTTCACATAACGGTAAGAGCGCTGCCGGTCTATTCTGAATCTCACCGTGAAAACTCAGGTGCAGTGAGCTTGAAGTGGACTGGCTTTCCACTTGGTGCTAGTTCGCACACCATTTACTGTTCGTCATTCTCTCTTAGATGGACACTGCTTGCGGTAGCGTCGGGGGTCGGGTTGCCTCCTCCCCTCAAATATGGCGAAGGTGCTACTTGTAGTGACTGGTCGTCATGCTGATCATGGTTTCGTTATTGTTATTAGTAATCAACTATTTATTTTACTTCGATGGTCCTAGTTTATCATTTGTGTTACATAATCCAGTATTGAATATGTAAGCGGGCATTTATGCCAGGAGACTTTTATTAAGGTACTAGCTTCTGCCCGCGACTTCGTCCGCGTTAAATTTCTTGTTCCCCCGACCCACCCCGTCGCAACACATTGCCTGCCCGTGCTTTTACTTCGTTTTCGCAAAACTTTCATTAAAAAAAAATTGTGGCCTAGTTATTAGACGGACGACAGACGGACGGCGGAGTTTTAGTAATAGTGTTCCATTTTACCCTTTGGGTACGGAACCCTAAAAACTAACTCTTCAGCTTTAGAATAGACTACATCGCAGAGTGGATCATTATTTTGCTGCGGAGTTATTATAAAACAGTTATATCTCCTAAGATATTCATTGAAATTAAATGATGTAAAGGCAACTTTGTTCAAAATTAAATACTTGTGATGAATAACGTATTTATTTGGATATGGATTAATACCATGTTTATGAAAACTCCTTCGCAAATAATGCATTAATTTCGAACAAATTTGATTACCATAAAAAAGGTTATAGTGAGTCAATCTTAAAAGATAGACATATGCTGTCGCGGACTTTTTTTTAGAACATTTAAAGAGGAACAATTCCATGGTACATGATATTTGCGTAACTTAAACCGTTTACGCAGCGCACGCAACGGAAGCTCTCAAAAAGGAATAATTATTCCCGTTTTTGCAACATTTTTCATTTATGCTCCGCTCCTTTTGGTTGTAGCGTGATGTTATATAGCCTATAATATTTCTCAATAAATAGACTATCCAACACAAAAATAATTTTTCAATTCCAACCAGTAGTTCCTGAGATTAGCGCGTTCAAACAAACAAACAAACAAACAAACTCTTCAGCTTTATATATTAGTATAGAAGTATAGATAAAGTGTTTTTGAATTTTTAGTTTTTTGCTTGAGTAGGTATAGTTTTCATTGTATTTGCTGGTATATTGGCGTATGTTAGCTAACATATGGCGAATACTTTAATTAAAGGCTCGCACTGACTGGCGCGATATCGTGGGCGCGCGACTGGCAGCGCAACCCTTGTTGCGCCCGCGATTTCGCGCCAGTCTATGGGAGCCTTTACTGTTCTGTGCCTCGTAATGTTAATTACTTTTCATACTTACTATTGTATACAATCAAGTTTATCTAACTGAAAAGACAGCTGTGCTTCTGCGGAGTTTGTTGCGCCACTTCTTATTCCCAGTGAAAGCACTAGGAAGTGGTGAAGGGCGGGCGTTTTGGCCTTATGTAATTTTGACTTTCGAAAAGTGTTTTTTATTTTTTGAAATTTTTTTTTTTTTTGCTTCACCAAAATCTTTCTCGGTGAGATTTTTACAGAATAGATCGGCAGGTCGTCTAGCTAAGAGATCGATTGGTTCACAGATTTAGAAAGAAAGGATAAGCGTCACGTGAGAAACACAGGACCGATATCAATAAGAAAGGGAGCCATATACACAGCATCAGCAGCTATGGTATTGTGACAGACTGATGATAACAGTCAATGTTGGGAATCGAACCCAACACAACACCTTGAGTGCGGTCTGCACGCGCAAGAAGCGTGATCATGCGGGACTCGATCCCCAGCCCGACTTTTCAATTGTAGAAAAATGACAGGGTCAGAATCAGGAAGAGGATTTTATTTCCGTGGAATTAATTTTAGGTGGACCATGGCCAAAAGACATATTTTATTTGCATATTCCTCATCATTTAGGTGATCCACCGGCACGAAAAAGTGCCCGTGGTTCACCCAGGTGAACTAAGTAGGTGGACCACGACCGAATCCCGACGACGCGACGACTTGCTTCAACGGACTCCACCGCGACGGACGATTCTCCTGATCTCCTCTCTAAGGCGCCATCTTCACGGGCGAGAATGAACCGCGGATGAACCCTGATGAACTATGAATCAATCTTTACACGGATCCAATCATCGCGGCGATTATTTGAAGGCACAGCGTGAATATCGCCGCGATTCTCTTGTCCGTGGAGATGGCGCCTTACTTAATTATTTACTGTTTGTTCGGATAAGTTTATATGTTGTAATAAGCACGGCAATAAATCATTGCTTATTTATAAAGTCCATTCTTTTCTTGCTCGCTCACGTGGTGGACTGACCTGGTGGATTCCGCGGGAATTCGCTGTATGCAACACGCATACAGAACCGGTTTACATGATACTACCTAACGATTATTGTACACACATAAATAAAAAGTAATTTCTAGTTAACTAGAAAGTTAACAGTTTAGAAGTAGTTAGTTGTTTATTTTTGAAATACCATAAGCCATGTATTGACGAGAGGACAAAGTCGCGCAACATATCGCGGGGCGTCGCGGCACTTCTCGAATACTCAAAATATTAAGTAGGAAAATAACAAATAAATACTAATTCTCGGTGAATTACTATTCGGTCGACACTTCACGTGACCAGAGGGTTGGCTCTTTCTTTGGCCAAATAATTAACATTGCCATTCAACGTGGCAATGCTGCCAGTCTTCTGGGCACGTTTCCGGATGACAGCGATGCGGACGAGTACTTCGACGCCTAAGTGTCCTTTTGTTTTTCTTTGTATTTTTTTTGTTTTTATGTATTTAGTCTGTTAGTCTTTTAATTTAGTACCTAGTGTAAATAGTTGCGACATAATATATTGTATATTCTCGGTAATCAACGTAAAAAATGTTTCGCAATATAGGAAGAGCATTGAATTCTCCTCCGAATACTAAGTAGCTTTGGTTGTGCTTGTGACAGCAAACTTTTCGTTTGGTATAGGGACGCGTATATTGGACGGTATTCTCTTCTCACTTACAGCATTCCGTTCGCAGCAGTAAGTGCAGGAACACAGGCACGGTTATCATTAACTTGAACATTATATTAATTGTTTACATCACAGTCTTTAACCAGTTCAAAATAACGCTGCTCACGTCAAACACACAAACTTATATAGCACGCACACACTATAATACTTATAAATAAACACTACGTAATCATCGATCATTGAGAAACACTTTTAATTGATAGATTTTTTTCATTAATCTGTCGCGGTTCTATTAAATTAATTGTATCTGTGTGGATTGGTTATCCGCTGATAAAGCCCAAGTCAGAATGAGCGCCGGTTCGTTCTAAACATACAAGTTTACTAACTCCGGCTCATGCGTCATTTTCCTTGTGTTGTTGTTTTTATCTCTTTTAAAACTTATTAAAAAAAAACAAAGAGCAATCCTAATAATATTTAAAGCAAATTATACCTAAGCCTATACATAATTTGTTTTAAAAGTTATTAGGATTGCTTAGATAGCTTGGATGTGACAAAATTACGGAGTGGGTCATCGACGACTAGATACACGAGACGGTCATTACCATACTAGTTTTGCCGGAAAACACGCTCAGCCATCTCCTCGACATCGCGATCTTCATATAATAGATACGCATACCTACTTTTCGTTGAAGATTCTCACTTATTAGGTATTTGCGCTTACACCGCCAGCCGGTGAGATGGCGCTTAGGTCGTCAGGTACTCAGTTCATTTGTAATAACTAGACATCGGATTATATGCATCTGCATAAAAAGCTATTTAGCGTTATTGCATATTTTAGTATTTTTCTATTGATAGTGCTTATTTCAGTACTTATACCCGAAGTCTCTAATTCAGATAATTTATGTAAACAAAGTAATGTCAAGAAATGTCACTGTCAAAATGACAGGACAGTGGTGCAAAACATTTTATCATTATTATTTTTTTGTAAATAATCATCTATGAAATTAAAGTGAATTAATTATAAGAACTATGCAAACTAAATACCGTTGCCAAACAATGCTTTATGTAGTGTGTCGGAGACACGGCCTATGATCGTCATAATCAGTCCTTTTAAGTCCACTACTAGACGCAGGTCTCCCAAAATCGATTTCTACTCGAAACAGTTTACAGCCGTTTTCATCCAAAATGTGGCTAGATATGCTACATACAATATGAATCTATGAATGAGAGTTGTAATAATAGTGTTGCTGAAGATGTAAAAAATGTGAAAATGTTTGGATCTCCTGCATTGTTACCAGTATCATAAAATATTTTATACCAGGAAATCTCCTTTTTTTAATAACTTTGTTTAAAACCGAATATTTATAAAAATAATTACGGTATGATTATTTTTTTAAATTATTATTTCTTAAATTCAGTACTTAAAAGAAAATGGCACCTTTTTTTTCTCCATTTTATGTGAATTACCATTACAAAGATATTTTTTTGATATGTCCCCTTTGTTTACATAAATTATCTGAATTTGAGACTTTGGGTATAGTTAAATTTGTTAGGCGTGTCGTATATTATATAACGCGGGAACGGTGGCGGGCCGCAGCCAGAACAAAGTAACGCCCTTCCGAAAAGGAAAAGGTCCGTGGCAAATTAAATGTTGTTCTGTATAAAAACCCGGTTCTTGAAAGAATAAAGAAAGTTAACACATTTATCAAAGGTACCGTCCAAACTCTGCCTGAAGAGGTTTCTGCAGAAATGGCGCCAAATTTCAAGTTCTCTCCAATAACGTCAGTTGACGTAGAGAGATTCAGCGTACAAATTAATATTAGGTGACGAATGTCACAAGTTTGCTCTAGAAAATATAGAAAAATATTTATAATTGTGCATAGGTATATTGTGACAAAAAATACAACTGATTATTAATAAATATAAAAAATTATTAATTTATTTTATTATTTATGTACACACAGTTAAATACATAGAGATACGACATAATTATAATTTCAGTACAAAGGTACTGCTTATTTCTTAAGAAATTTCTTCCAGCAGACCTGCGAAAGGAGAAATGAAAAAGATATGTAAGCAATAGTGTGTGAGAACATGAAGAGAATAATATGAATATGCGAAGTTTCGTAGTTTTTTTCTGTCTTTTTCTCCATTGTATTTTAACTACTAACACTAGTACTAAGTTATAATATTGTTTACTAACACGCTGGATCATTGTTGTCCGAAAATAAAAAATATGATTATTATTAAAAGTCATAGTTCAAAAGTTGTTGTTTATGATGTTAGTCCTACAGTCCTGCAAGGTTAACCCTGTATATTCTGAATTTATTTCAGTCAGCTAGTAAGTAGGTAAATAAATAAATCATACTGCAATACATCTAATTTCTTAGGTGCTGGTTGGTTTGTTAAAGGTGCGAGTATAGTGAATTTGTAATCAATTTTCAAGGTACGACTTTAACTAATTCAATTTGAAACACAGTCTTGCGACCAATCGATATAAACAAATATGGCTACAGTCAGACGGTTTGTTTGTATTGTGATTAATAATATAAGGAGTATTATTATTTAATTTTTATGTGTTACATATCTCGGGACTCGCAGAGGCCCGTTAGACGCTTTTTAATTATCATTCATTTCATTTTCATTTCAGCCGAAAGACGTCCACTGCTGGACATAGGCCTCCCCCAATTGGGGGCAGCGCCTGATTAACCCTTAGGCTAATTAGGCTGCAGCCTAGGGCGCGAGGATCGGGGGGGCGCGCTGAAATCGTGTCTATGCATGCACTATTAATCTAGAGTAACAACAGAAGTGCAAATGTTAAAAAAATACTTAAAGTCGAAGCAACTGGTACACTAGATGACCATGCTCATGGTCAATGGCCGCAACAACTAAGTTGTCTATAGAAACACGACATGGATTTGGTTTTCTACTTGGTAGCCTGCAGTCACTTGTTATGATTTTATTCGAATGCGTGAGGTGATTTGCCTTTATGTACGGTCAGCTAAAAAATGGTTTGCGACTCTAAGGTTAAATGTTGTGCAGATTAAAGGACAACGATAGTTTCGCTTGCAGATTGATCTGAAAACTTTTATAGGTAGTATGACCATGTTAAAATTTTCACACTAGTAAACAAAGTCAAAACGAATAAACTACTTTTTAGGCCGACCGTAACACACCAGGCGGGGGCGCGTCCTTATAATTAGCCTAGGGCGGTCAGAACTCTTAATCAGTCGCTGATTGGGGGGGTTTGCCATAATCGCCACGCTTGGCAAACGGGTTGGCGACGGGTTGACGGCTTGGTGTTCCGTGTGGTGCCGGACGTAAAGAATAGCACCACCCCATTTCCTCCCGTGGGTGTCGTAAAAGGCGACTAAGGGATTTACTAGTGAATGGGCAGCAACGTTCTCTATGCATTTTTAACACCATACTGCGATCGCCAACCCGTTTTTAATTATATGAGGCACCAACCGATGATTATCCCTGTACGCACTATGCAAGTGCACCCAAGGACAACCCCCGGTTGGTATAGGACTATTGCAGGATATGGAAACAAAGATAATGGACTATGGGTTTGAGTGCTTAAAATGAACTGGTTACCTAAAACTATGGAAGGATTATGGCCCCTGCCTGATCAATGTTTTATTATACACGGATAAAATGGCAGGGGGTGAATTGCACACTCAATAATGGGCCCCCGGAAACGGTCGCTAGCACTTAGTGCTGTAGTAACAAGGGGGCAACATATCCTGAGGTGCTTGAGGATTGGAGAGGTATTTCACGATTATCAGAACAATCCCAGAGCCCAGAAGATGGTCAAGATCCTTACCAGCACTTACTGAAATACTTCCTTCCTCCGAGCACGTTTGCTCTTGCGATTCTCCACTCAAGCCAGCCAATAAAGGCAAGAATGAGGTGGGTGCTCAGTTCCTCGTCAGTGTCAGCCAATAAAGGCAAGCCAGAGATGACGAACATGAGTTCTCCCGGGAGATAGGGTCCGTGGGGTCGCCACTGCCCAACAGCTCGTCACATGCTGCTCTGCGGGTTTCTGTATCTCTCTTGGTCTGGCTCATCACCCTAGACATGTTCCGGCAAAGTAAACTCTACCGGCACAGACCTAGAAGTTCGGAGCGCGCAAGCCCCACCCAACGTCAACGTAGAGATACGGCGGTGGGGTTATTATTATTATTAATAATATAAAGGATGGATTGTAGCGTTGTAAGAAATAGCCGATGAGCTACTGAGCGGTCCCATCTCACTGCCGTTTGAATCCTCGACCTTGAAATGCTCGTAAACCATAAAGCCTACGCAGACACCTCAGCTAGACATCGCAAACTTTTAATAACTCTGAATATCTTGAATAAAATCATAGGGTAGGCTTTGCAACGGAGTAAGACTATGGTACCGATCACGAAATCCACCGAAGCAAGGGTCCATGCAAATATCGAAATTGGTAATCAGAAACAGAATCTCAAAACGAAATTGATGATTTTTTGTAAACTACTAGTAATAAGGCACCTTGTTCAATATAAAGCTTCAAACGATGGTTAGAAGTCCAAGAAAGCACTTTTGTAGTTCGAAGAATTATAACAGGAAGTTGGTTTGCTGCGGCCATGGACCATGCCCCGTGATTAGTATACGAATCTATGGTTTTATGGTCGCTTTTAAACACAGTTCTTTACGTCATTAGATATGACATCAATTTTAAGATAAAGAAACGCCAACTGAGTAGTTTTTTGTTACTGTGCATATTTTTATTGACAAACATGAGGAAGGCAGTTCAAATAACGATGGTTTAAGTATCCTTTAATCACTGACCCAACTTGAGTGACTACTGACTTAGGCAAAGCTTTTAAAACGATCGCTACAACAGGTTATGAACGATGCAAAAGATCAGGAAAAGTTAAAGGAAACTGTGTCAGAGATGTGAGCGAAGGAAAATACCAGGACATTAAACAAAATTGTGTTGCATTTGGGTCTCATTTTAAAGAAAAGAGTGCGCAGTACCTTCAACCTAAGTACCTGTATCAGAACAAGATACCTTCTTAATTATTCTCATAGATATAGGTAGGTTCCATACGTATTCCACCTTGTATATTTCTTATAATTTTAATTGAATTTGGTCATAATATCACACTATTTCTGTATATTTTTAATATTTTATATTTTACCCTGTTTTATAATATTCATGATTTTTTTCAAAACATAGCACAATACACAAGAGCATAAACGATGCTCTTGTGTATTGTGCTATGTCTTTTGTGTGCACTGAATAAATGTTTTATCTATCTATCTATCTATCTATTCGTAGATCATAGTTGTTTGTTTTCCTATGATTTGGATTAGGTAGGTATAACTAATGGAAAAATGTTGAATAAATTATTATCGCTAAGCATAAAAGCCGCAACATTATTTCACCATCGGTAGAAAGACGATAATGTAATTGTACCTATTATAATGGACATTATTGGTTGATCTTGTTTGCAAGAAAGAGTCCTGCAGTCTTCCTGATTTATCAAGACTGTATAATAAGCGTGGTTGACATTAATCTCGCTGGTTTCATTTGAATTTCATACCTTAAAAAAAACACACTACAAAGTTTGTTCCTGTAAATATGTATATGTTTCAAAGCGTTTTTCTTTGAAACATATTTTGAGCCCATCTTCTTATCTTTTTCGTTTCGATGGTAAAAATTAATATAAGTTGTTTAAATTATATATATTTTCTACTTTCCTATCGCAGGGATGCTGGAAGAGATTTCTTTAGAAGTATGCATCACCTTTGTACGTATTTTTCTGTTCTTTTCTTCTTGTCTTTTTATATGTGTGTATATAAACTGTTAAATAAATATTTACTATTTTTATTATTAGATGAGTTTGAACCCTTAAATTCTATTTGATTCTATTCTATTGAATAACACTAACCAACACTAAATAACCTGCTTTGTATTATACATTCGATTTTTTTTTAAGAAGGTGAGAAATTTGATTCTTCTTTCTTTTTTTTTAAAGAAAGAAGAATCACATTTCTCATCTTCTTAAAAAAATCGAATGTATAATACAAGGCAGGTTATTGAACATATATTTATTTTTCTTATCAAATAATGCTAAATAAAGCATATCGTTGTGAAAATGATAGACAGATTTTTTGTCCCATATGTGTGTGTAAGATAAATCGATGAAGCGCAATTTCACCTCTATATGTATAACCGTTTCGTTTGAATTCCTGACAGGGCAGACCTAGGATATAATAATAATAAATTTTATTTATTTTCTCCCACAAATAACAATTTACACATTATATATTTCAAAAAGTTTTAAGATGGGAGAAAGGAGCCCATACTAAGTAAAGCCTGTGCTGTGGTCACCTGTGGTCTCCTGGTTCTAAGACTAGATTTTTCAGTTGTTTATCAAGTAAAGCATATTTTTTAGTATGGGTTGTTGACGCATATTCTATTGATTATACCTGCGACATACACGGTAAGGTTTGGTTGCTACCCTAGCTATTTATGAGCAGCTATAGGTGAGAAAACGCGCGTAACTAATATCGTTTGTACGCTGCAGTGCACTTGTTGCACGTATGAACAGAACACTGGGAACGCAGTCCAAGCAGTCATGAACGTTTGTTCACACAACAAACTTCGTAAATATATTTGTGCTAAAATAATAAACGGATAACACCAATTATGTTTTCGAGCGGATGGCGGTTCACGTTAGCGTTTACAATTCTGCTACATTACGGCGTTACAGGTAAGTTAATCGATTTATTTCTAATTAATTAACGCTGTTAGCACTTAGTTTACAAAGTCAATTATTATTATTCAAGTGTTTTTATTATTTCACGTTTTGTTATGGACGTATATACCTACTCGTATCAAACATGGAGCTGTGAAAGTTCGTTTGGTTTTTACATGCCACAGAAAAAAAAAAATCTTTTGCTGTGCGTCAGCTGTAGGTACCTACCTATTTAACAAATACAGCAAAATTATCTCACCATTTTACAATTAGCTTAAAAAGTTAGGTACCTACCTACAATCGGTCCCACTGATCAACAGTAGCATACGTCATAAATAAACCCTTTACGTTAATATAAACAAATTCCCATTTTAAAATATTAGTCATTTCCTGTCTTTAGATTACTCACTTAATTGTATATTCGGTTGTCTGTTTTAGTATCTTTGGAATAAGGTTTGTCCCGATGATCGTCATGATAAGTAATTAACAGCTATTGACCACATAAATTATTCCTAGTATCTTACGTAATATTATGCTATGCACACATCATTCAACTACCTAACGTGTAGGTACCTATGCTATTCTAATTGAAATAAATCGTAATAGTACATTACTTACCAAGGGCTGTAAAAGAAAGAAAGCCCGAAATCGCAGATATTTGTGACCCGAGCCGCAGGCGAGGGTTGTAAATATGCGATAGAGGGCTTTCTTTTTTACTGCCCGTGATGAGTACACAATTTTACGTCTTCACCTGGCCACAATGCGAGTTTTACTGTACGCGTATCGTGCGGTAAAACATTATGGCCAGGTGTGACGTAAAAAATAATTACGAGGCTTTATAGAAAATATTGTAGTACTTAATTACTTAGGCCTGTGTTCACCAACATTTAAATCAACTGTTTAGATATTTAATCAGTTGTTTACTCAAAATTTCTTAGGCCTGTGTTCACCAATATTCAAACCACCGGTTAGGTATTTAAACAGTTGGTTTATGTCAAATTTCCTATGAAATGTTGAGTAAACAACTGATTAAATATCTAAACAGTTGATTTAAATGTTGGTGAACACAGGCCTTAGGAAATTTGACATAAACCAACTGTTTAAATACCTAACCGGTGGTTGGAATGTTGGTGAACACAGGCCTTAGGAAATTTGACATAAACCAACTGTTTAAATACCTAACCGGTGGTTTGAATGTTGGTGAACACAGGCCTTAGGAAATTTGACATAAACCAACTGTTTAAATTCCTAACCGGTGGTTTGAATGTTGGTGAACACAGGCCTTAGGAAATTTGACATAAACCAACTGTTTAAATACCTAACCGGTTGTTTGAATGTTGGTGAACACAGGCCTTAGGAAATTTGACATAAACCAACTGTTTAAATACCTAACCGGTTGTTTGAATGTTGGTGAACACAGGCCTTAGGAAATTTGACATACACCAACTGTTTAAATACCTAACCGGTGGTTTGAATGTTGGTGAACACAGGCCTTAGGAAATTTGACATACACCAACTGTTTAAATACCTAACCGGTGGTTTGAATGTTGGTGAACACAGGCCTTAGGAAATTTGACATACACCAACTGTTTAAATACCTAACCGGTGGTTTGAATGTTGGTGAACACAGGCCTTAGGAAATTTGACATAAACCAACTGTTTAAATACCTAACCGGTGGTTTGAATGTTGGTGAACACAGGCCTTAGGAAATTTGACATAAACCAACTGTTTAAATACCTAACCGGTGGTTTGAATGTTGGTGAACACAGGCCTTAGGAAATTTGACATAAACCAACTGTTTAAATACCTAACCGGTGGTTTGAATGTTGGTGAACACAGGCCTTATTCTATGAATAAATTATAATTAACGCGCTCTTTACGCATCGTTATGGCATTTTATGAGGAACGAGTATTAAAATATGTGGTATCTCTAGACAATAGTCCTTCATTTTCTTACAAATTATAAATCAAATTATGACTGGATTCACAGGTACTTGGCTCAGGTGGCACAATCTTAGGAACAATTTCTTTTTGAGATTCGCTCCTTTCAGACCGATTAAAGGTGGGTGCTGGATGTAGTTTTTTACCCAAGCAGTGTTATGAGAGAGGATTTCAAGTCTGATTACAATACGGCCGACCTCTTCAATTATTCTTATCAAGCACCGAATTATTATTACCTATGATCGGGCAGTGTTTCCTTCGAATCTTTTGGGGTTCAGAATGGTGTCATCTTAATATTATTGCTTGGGTACAAAAATAAATCCTGTATAGAGCTTTGTAGTGACCTATGCCAGATGGGAGGACGATCTGGATCTTTAGGTCTAAGCGAATCCAGTTGAGACAAGTTTAAATAATTATGATAGTCCATGCTAGCTTGCTATGTTAAAACAGAGAGGACCAGAGAAATGGAGAGGTTGGGAAAGTCGGGAAATGAACAGACATCCCTATCGAATATACAGTCCCAGAAATCGTCCGACATAAAAGGTGAAAGCTTTCGTCAAGCCCTCCCAAAATAACAAAACATAATGTTCCGCAAAATCCACATACATTTTTTTTCGTCGTCAAATTTTAAAATTTATAATAAAAAATATTTGAGATAATATTTGAAATAATCAAATAAAATTGAATTTATGTTGAATTTGTAAGCTTTTATGGAGAATCAAAGGTAATTACGGATAGAACACTATTATTATTACAGATAACTATTTAATAATATTCCATGGAAAAAGTTATTAATACAAAGATTTTATTTACACATGAGAGTCAAAAGAATGACGCATGGCGGTTATATATATATATATATTTTTTTTTTTTTGAAAATCTAGTATAAGTAACTCGAAAACTATACGATTTTACGGAACACATGTTTATTATTTTAGGAGGGCTTGACCAAAACTATCACCACCTACAATATGTCGGTCGATTTCTGGGACACCCTGTATGGAGGGCTCTATGATCAAACATATAGGTAGAACACCAGACTTTTTAGTCGCTCTCGCATAGTTCCAGTCGTCTTCAACATCCTGGTCGCTAGAAAAAGCTCTATACACCCCACTGAATTACCTTTCATCTGCAGACTCTTGCGTACACATTCTCAAACAATATACTTATTTATTTAATATATAGGTGGTAAAAAGCCATAGCAGCGATTATTTTTTTTAATCTAAGTTTTTTTATATTTTTACATAATTATTATTACTTTAAACTTAACTTACTAACTAACTTAACTAACTTTACTTACTTTAACTTTTTACTCAGGCTAGGTGGAGCGACGATCTCCGCAGGGTGGCTGGTAGCAGCTGGATGAGAGTTGCCGAGAATCGAGCTGAATGGCGTGCAATTGGAGAGGCCTATGTCCAGCAGTGGACTGCTATAGGCTGATGATGATGATGATGATTACTTTAAAATTACTTGAGACATTTTGCAAAAAAACCTTTACTTAAAACCTTTACGTTATTCTATGAATGACCCACCCGGACGCGGTGACGCACGGTGGATCGAAAATCGGCTGTAGAAGACATAGGATCTCGATTTCTTAAATGTTATTTTTTTTGCTGGAAATGACTTCTGCTGATCATTACTATGTACAAAAATGACACCCGAGTTAATTCTGCCCAAAAACGAAGGAAATATATTTTTTTTACGAAAAATTTGTATGAAGCTAGTATGAAAAATCGAATTATCTCCTAAACGGCATGTTTAACCGTAATATCCTTGGAGGTGGTCATAGTGCTAATTATTTATGATTTTTTGGTTGCCGATTTGACGAAAAATTTAATGCCGTTTTTATAAAAAAAATCGTCAAAATATTTTTATTTATTTTTACATGTAAAACGATCCCTTTTAGTGTCCAAGTTAAAAAGTTCGATATGTTATTAATCCAAATATTAAGAACACACAAAACAAGAAAAATTTATTAAAAAAATTGCTGTTTTTTGACACATTTTTATTAATTTAAATAAAAAAAGCATTTTCATGACCTCCTTGGTGCCACTTAAACTGACAGATGGAGACAACATCTTATGGACGAACCCAAAACCATGCTCAGTTTTGTATTGTCGTCCAGTTCAGTTTACTTTTGTAAAGGAGAGTGAAGCAGTTGTCCTTGAGCTGAAAAAACAAATGGATGAAGAAATTGAGGCCCTTATCCCCACAGAGTGCAATAATAATAATAGGGAGACTCATGAACTAATGATGACGATGATCGACGCTAAAGTTTGCACTTACCTTTCTGAAGCTAGATCAAATGCATCGTGCTACCTGTGCTTAGCAAAGCCTACAGAAATGAACCGCTTAGATGCTGTAACATCAAAAATTGTGTGTTCTGACCTGTATGAATTTGGCTTGTCCTCTCTACACGCCCGTATAAATTGTATGGAATGTCTGTTACACATTGCATACAGGCTCGACTTCAAACGGTGGGCAGCGAGAAGTGATGAGCACAAAGAAATGCTACAGACAAGGAAGAAAATAATTCAAAATAAATTCAAAGATGAGCTCAATCTGTTGATTGATATAGTAAAACAAGGCTCGGGAACCACCAATGACGGGAATACTGCAAGAAAATTCTTTGAGTTTCCTAATAAAACCGCAGCTATAACCGGTTTGGATGAAGACCTCATCAAAAGATTTGCTGTAATTTTACAAGCAATTACATCTGGAGAGCAGGTCGATATAATAAAATTTAGAGATTATGCCCGCAAAACAGCAGAAAAGTACGTATTATTATACGACTGGTACTACATGTCGTCAACCGTTCATAAATTATTAATCCATGGGGCTGACATAATTGAGAAAAATAATATTGTTCTTCCGAGAGAGTCCCACTCTCTCGGAAGAAGCCTCAGAGTCTCGAAACTAAGATTTTAGGAGGTTTCGAGAACATCATTCGCGGAAAAGAAGCAGGGAAGATTCCAATCAAGACATTTTAAATATGCTTGTTGTTTCTTCGGATCCTTTGCTAAGTGCACAAAGGCCTAAGTTAGATGCCAAGAAAAAGCAGACCTTTTTGCTGAAACTCTCGACTTAATTCAATTTCAGGAAACTGAGTTCGAGTTTTTGGATATATCCAATCTGGATGCTGACTCAGAATTGGAGTCTGACAACGAGAGTGATAAGGAAAATTTAAAAAAAAATTATATATGTACTTATTTGTAAATTTGTATTTGAGGGTGTTTGGGTTTTTTTTTTGTAATATTTAATGATATTTTGTCTTTTTTTTTATTTATTTTACTTTATTTTACAAATGATTAGTATTAATTCCTTAAATTAAATTATTTTGTATATAATATAACTTTATATGTTACTTAAATAAGAGTTTGATAATCTTTTTTTATTTAAATTAATAAAAATGTGTCAAAAAACAGCAATTTTTTTATTTAATTTTTCTTGTTTTGTGTGTTCTTAATATTTGGGTTAATAACATATCGAACTTTTTAACTTGGACACTAAAAGGGATCGTTTTACATGTAAAAATAAATAAAAATATTTTGACGATTTTTTTTAAAAAAACGGCATTAAATTTTTCGTCAAATCGGCAACCAAAAAATCATAAATAATTAGCACTATGACCACCTCCAAGGATATTACGGTTAAACATGCCGTTTAGGAGATAATTCGATTTTTCATACTAGCTTCATACAAATTTTTCGTAAAAAAAATATATTTCCTTCGTTTTTGGGCAGAATTAACTCGGGTGTCATTTTTGTACATAGTAATGATCAGCAGAAGTCATTTCCAGCAAAAAAAATAACATTTAAGAAATCGAGATCCTATGTCTTCTACAGCCGATTTTCGATCCACCGTGTGACGGTGGCGGCACGAACGCGGTGAATTTTAATAATTAATCATCATATCAACTAATTTTAAATTATTTAAGTTTTTAAATAATATACTCAGATTAAATAGAAAAGAATCGTTTCCATGGCTTCTTTACCACCTGTAGGTGTATCTCTTAAAATATTTCGTGTTTTAATAGATACACCCTATATACTTTTATGTACAAAAAATGCACAACAAAAAAATTCATTAAACAATACAAAATATACAATAGGCGGCTTTTAACGCTTTCTGCGATCTCTTCCAAGCAACCATATTCTATTCTTATTTATATATAATATAAATAAGAATAGAATATTAAGATATAGAGTACAATAGAATACAAGTAATAGAAAAGCAAATAAGTTAAATAGTTACTAACATCTAGAATTGTAAGTATTTTTGTAATTTGGTTGTATGTTCAATAAATAAATTATTATTATATAATATAATATTGTGTAAATTCTTTTATCACGCTGCTTTGGTTCAAGCAAAACAATAATTGCCCAAAATTATGGTTTAATCTCGGCGTTCGTTATTAAGATCCAGAGCTAGGATTTAGGTACTTTAAGTACTTATTGTGGAAATTGAAAATCTGAAAAAACTTTTTAATTTCCTCCTTTACTGTTTTTCTAATAATTTGATTTTTTTGGTCACCATTAATCATGGAATTTGTAAAGGTAATCATGATAAAGTGCAGGCCAATGGTATTGCTTCAATACGTTCACAACAAGTTAAGATGATAGATAAGCCTAAGATCCTATATCTAGGTACATCACGATCCAATTCCGTCGCTACTGTTTACAGTATTGATACCAAGTAAGTAAAATCTTTATTTTGCATAAAACATGGTACACAAAAGGTCTTATATATATAGTTTCACATATTTTTACCCTCGACTGAAAAAGAGGGGTGTCATAAGTTTAACGCATGTATCTGTGTATCTATGTGTCTGTCTGCGCCATCATGGCTCACAAATGGACCGATTTAGTCATTTTTGTTTTGTTTGAAAGGGGACTTGATCGAGAGTGTTCTTAGCTATGATTCAAGAAAATCGGTTCAGCCGTTTGAAGATTATCAGCTCTTTTCTAGTTGATGAATGGATGTGAGCATCTTCCACAGGTCTGATTGAGTTAAAATTTGGTATTCTGGTACTTCAAAGATATTAGAACATGGAAACCTTGAACTAATGCTGCAGCATCACCAGGAATTTGCAGGATAACGAATTGACACACCAACTTACAGCAGAGGTATTGTGTTTAGGCTCATTGGAATGATCTCAATGAATAGGTGATGATCAAAGTCTGATGGAGTAGCGAAGAGAAATGAGTAACTAGCTTCACTGTGGGAAAAATACGTACAGCTGCGCAGATTTCGGCGAGGCCCATGTCAATCGTAGCGTGTTTACTAGTAATATTCAGAGTTTATAAAACAGGATATAAAATTAAAATTTAAAATTTTATAAACCCCCGACTCATATAAAAACCTCTAAAAAGTATAAAAATAATATTTATTTGCCCTTTAAGTTTAATATAAGTTGTAGAAAATATGTTGGTCCAAGCGGCGTCACGTCGCGCGTCGCGCGTCGGGGGATGACTAGACGGCAAGATTTAAACAATATTTCTGTTTATACGGAGGAAAGAAGAAAGGAAGAATCGATTGAAAAATATATTTTTTACTTGCGTCCGTGTTCGACACACAGAACGACAAACCATAAACAATTTGAGAAAATGTGCATATGGGTTATTGGACCGTTGTTCACCTGAATATCGGTTGTCTGTTATTAGAGTGGGTAGGTTGGTGGGGAGATGGTTGGGCTTGCTCGAAGCCGTCACACACAGCATGGATTTTGAGCTAAACGTGCTGTCGTCGTCAATAATATCAATAAAACAAAGAAGGAAACCCATCCATATGTTTAATTAATTATGCTGAAACGGAAAATCTAATTTTCAAATATTAAAGTATTCATCATCTCATACACACTAACACTCATCGCATGCATATACAAACCCAACACATTCACCCTCACACTCATCACTTAAATACTTACACTCATCACATACACACATAGGTACATTTGGTTATTTTTTAGTCCTTAGTTAAATATACTGATACCGGTGCATTTGTTAAACTATCTTTATTGATTCTTAGTAGATATCTGTCGAAAAAGACTGGATCCTGCAACACAGGGTATCCTAGTGCGGGATCCAGTATCATACCTCAGTACTGTAACACTTGTTTAGAAATCAATAAAACTTTATATTTTTATAATTTTTTTATTATTATGTGATATCGATAACCATTCCTAATTTGTACAGATGACAAAACCTTAACTTTGGAGGAGCAATCGAAGCACCCGGCATGGACGAAGCTGGATGCTGTAGATTGTGGAGACAGTGCTGCCGACCGCATCATCGGTGGAGTCAACGCCGGGCTGGGCCAGTTCCCCTGGATTGCACGACTCGGATACATTGGTCAGCAGTTAATAGCTACTACTATTTTTTGGGTTCCTCAAAACGATCTGGCGTTTTGCTAAGGACATGTTTGTGCTAAGGAAATCAGCAGGAGAGCATCAAAATCATAAGAAACGAAGACTGGTTTGAAACCAGCACAGACTAGACTATGTGTAAATCTTTCGTTCAATCTTCATTTCAATCCGGAACAAAAACGGCAATTATGAACTGAGTAATTATTCTATATAACTGGTAATTTCAGACAGATTATTTTAATAATTACTATGAATTGATGATTCATATTCATTAATAGAAATTGGGTACCCAGATCATTTGTGTCAGGGCACTTCTACATAACTGAGATCATTAATAACATTACATCATAGGTTTTCAAGTAGGTATTTTGCAGCCAGTGGTCAATTATTTACTTAAGAACATTCTCGTATACAATGTAGGTATATCTAGGTATACATCGGTTTTACCATATTCCATAATTGGCGGTCCATTACATCCTGTAGGTTGTTGATAGTCAAAAGAATCTACAAAACGATATATATTATTATAAATGTATAATGTTATGTAGAAAAAATAGGCAAAAAATATGATGTTAGTTACGTAATGATCATGTAATTATGTAAATGATCTGTTAATGTTATATAGAGGACGATGAGATCGACTGGATGTGCGGAGGTGCGCTGGTCACCGAACGCCATGTGGTCACGGCCGCGCATTGCGTGCAGAAGTCAGATTATGGATATGTTTTGTAAGTAATATAAACAGGATTGTCTTAAATTGGCTAGCTAAACTCAGCAGACGCGATGGATAAAACAAAACAAAAAAACCGGTCAAGGGCGAGTCGGACTCGCGCACCGAGGGTTCCGTACCATCACAATTATTTAGCTTCATAAGCTTCATTCGTATAAGTAGGACCTAAATAGTTATGTGCCCAGAAAAAACTAGAACTGTGCTTCACACAAAGCAACCTGCGAATAGGTAAAAAGGAGGATATTTTGGTTGTGAGCCGCGAAACGTTTTTAAATTTTCATCGGCTAGGCCTTTATTCGTCATTTAATTTTAACACTGTGGTGTAGAAAATTACAGTTTTAGTGCAGCGCCATCTATTGACAGATAAAAGAACTAATGTAATTTTTGTTGATTTCTGAAAAAGTGTGCTATTTAGAGACATAGTTTAATTTTTCCTGTAATCTTTACATAACCTTCTATCACATAGAATAATTTCAGATTTTTCTCTATGCAAACTTCGAAGATAAGGGGGGGAACGGTATTTTTTTTTTTTAATTTTTCATCAAAAGTCGAAAACAATGTGGCCTAAAGAAAAACAAAATGCTTGAGAATGTGCAAACAGCGCTCTTTCATATGATACCCCACATGCCCTAGTAGCGGCATTTCGAATTTTTAAAACCACCTTTCAGTCCCTGTTGCAAAAAAAATAAAACTTTTTTGTTTCTTTCTTATTTGCAAAATATTTGGGCAAACGTCATCTAAAACTATTCTAAATTTCAAGTTGATAGCATCAGTAGTTCTTGAGATATCCAGCTGTGACAGACAGACAGACAGACTGAGTCACACCATCAGGGTTCCTTTTTACCATTTTGGTACGGAACCCTAAAAATTATGATTTTTTGTGGGGTCATTGACCGCAGTTATTGTAGTATTTTGAAATATCTCTTTAAAAAATAATTATGTTTTTTTTTTCTTGTGTAAACTTCACAGACGCTATGGGTATCGTTATCTAAACACGATAAAACATAAGAAAACCATTTTTCTGAACTCATACACATCAAGTAACAACAGAACGGTCGTTGACCTCCCAAAAAAAACATCAAATCTTTTTATTTTATCGTGTTTTGATATTGGTAATTTGGTACCCATCGCGTCTGCGGAGTTTTGCTAGTCAATTTAAAATAACCCTACAATAGCCACCTTTTTCCGCATTTGTGTACAAGTAGACTTTATTTTTGCTCGACATAGTGGCGAGATAGTGGCTAATTTATGTTACATCATCGAGACCCCGTATTCTACGAGGTCTCGATTCTGTAACATAAATTATATGTCCAGTAGCCAAAAAAAACAAGCTGATTAGTTTATTAAAGTACCTAAAAATGCCTGCCAGGGTTGCGGGTTTGTCCGAAAGGGATACCTTGGCCCTGGCACACAGGCAACTGAAGCAACAAGGGTGGGTTTTAGTCAGTAATAAAGCCTCCCGCTCCGGCCAGAGCGGGAGAAGTTATTCCACAACTTCTTAACCAAAAAAAAAAAAATAATTACACAGTCATAAGGACTGCCGACAGAAGTGAAAACACAAAACTTTGGAATAACTGTTCTTTTATACATGGAAAGCGTTCGGTGACGATGACGCGAGTTTTATGATTTTTGTTCACCCAAAAAGTACATATTCATACACAGTATACAATATATATATAGATCATGTAAAGCGTTCGGTGATGATCGCGAACCCCTAAGTTTTTCCCCTACCAAAAATCGATCAATGAGCCTAAAGAAGTTTTCATAAAAAAAAAAAACAGTACCTAATAACTATATCATTTTTCCAATTAGGACTACGATTCGGTTGGGTGAGCACGACACTCGGACGGACCCAGACTGCGAACTCAAAGTGTGTGCCCCTGCAGTTCAAGACCGAGCCATCAAGAACATCATCAGTCACCCCTTCTTCAACAAGCCAGCCTTCCACAACGACGTGGCCATCATTGAGTTGGACAAGCCTGTAATCCTAAATGGTAACTAAAATTGTATCGCAATTTTGTTTTAAATGATGGCTATTTGTTACAACTATCAAGGTTTTTGAAAGCGTGTATCTAATATTCAATTTGAAAGAGAAGAGGATCTATGGTTGTATGATGTGAAAATATTAAGTCTTTACCTATGAAATTGCCGTTTTTCATGAAATAAGTTAACGCCCTCGTTTCTCTATATTTTTTATTTTTAATAATCAAAGTAATTAATTACTCATGCAATCAATGCATTTTAACCAACGTAGTGGTAGCTTATTGATGCCCTTTTTGAAAACGTCTGCTGGACGGGAGGCAACAAATTCTTCAAAGGCGTTTGGAACTGCCTCTCGGTTATTGATTTTTTTTCCCGCCAAGAAGTTATCCAAATTCTGGAAAAGGTAGAAGTCTGTAGAGGCAAGGTCTGGTGAGTACGGTGGATGGCGGAGAACATCCAACCCCAGCTCTTGTAACTTGGAGACCGTCTGCTGTGCAGTATGAGGTCGCGCGTTGTCGTACAGGAGCAGCGGAGCCGAACGATTGACCAAAGCTGGTTGGAGATGTGCGAGCTTCTCCATCATTATGTTCAGTTCTTCACAGTACACATCTGCAGTATGTACGGCAGAACGGCAATTTCATAGGTAAAGACCTATTAAATGATAAGAGTGTGGAGTTAGTGAGTTTGTATATTTGGGGAGTCAATTAACAAGGGATGGAAAGATTGATGAAGATGTAGAAAGGAGAGTAAATCATCATCTACCTGAAGTTTTTCTCTATGTTGGGGTTGCCTTCCAGTCTATCCGGATAAGGCTGAATACCAGTATCTTACATGGAGTAACTGGCTATCTGACCTCCACAACCCAATAACTGTGTAATACGATATTGGTAGGGCTGGTTGTCAGACTTTCGGGCTTCTGACGTAACGACTGTCAAAGATCCACGAATGACAGTCAGGACTAATTCCGAGGCACGGTGGGGTCTTAAAGCTATGTAACGATGGTCACCCATCCAGTAAATCAACCGCGACAAGCGCAGCTTAATCTGATCGATCGACCCGGCTGCGGCTGTTATTAATTTGCCACAATCCCCTCATCTAAATTAAACGTTCTTAATGTAGCTATAAGTACAAAATCATGCTGTGAAGGATAAGCTCATAGGGCTAGTCGGTATCCCTCAAAAAGGAGAGGAAAGGATAATTATGTCATAAGCTGGGGATTCTTCCAACCTTTAACTGTTTTTCACTGTTACATGAGATACTCCTAAAGCTCGCAATAGCCGAGGAGAGAGATATCGAGGAGAAATCAGATTTGAGTTTAGTGAATCCTTTGACTAAAATCAAATCAGATTGCTCCACAATTCTGTATTTTTAAGAAACCATTGAAATGAAATGAAATGAAATCGTTCTGTAAAACGCTATCTTATACTTACTCTGTTGAATGTTTCAAGACTACGTGTTGCCCATCTGCTTGCCTCGCACGACTGAGCAACTGGCAAACCTTCCCATTGGAGACCAGATGACGGTGGCTGGCTGGGGGAAAATGAACATGACCACGGAGGAGCGCGCTAAAGTACTGCAAGTTGTTGGCGTAAGTACGAACCGGCCTTAAGTTAAAAAAATTAAAAGTCAAAGTGAAATAATTTATTTTAAAAAGGCACATAAAAGGCAATTTTGAACGTAAAAAATTATTAAAATAATTAATTGATTCTAGTTGCCCCTTCCAAAAGGTAGTTACGTATGAAGAAGAATGGGCAAGAAACACCATACTTGTACTGTTTATGTGGCTTCAACTATATGTTGACAATGCGCTGCTTGAAGAAGGCGGGAAATTGCCATAACAGGACCAATAATAAATAAAGAAACAATAATATTAAAAAAACTCATTAACAATTTTACTAGCCTACTAGTTTTGAATAAAACCGTTGAACGTGTAACCCAACCAATTAGAAAACAAAATCATTTCAAGCATTTCAAGCGTTGTATTGTATCGGTGACCGTTACTTAAATAGAATAAGTTTATTATGTAATTTTTCACTTCTCATGCTCTAAAAGTACGCCAATATAGTCCTACGAAGCGGGACTAAAGTGACCACTTAGGGAGGGAAAAGTAATTAGTTTTTTAATTTCCTTCATGTGACATAGACAAACTCAAACAGCCCGTAAACATACTATTATCTGTGGATTCTGGACCATCTTCCTTGCGAAAATGTTGAGAGAGTGTTTTAAATTGTTAATATGTGACTGGTTTAGAAGAAAAAACTGACCGCGATTTCATTAAGAATGTCTAGTGACAGTGAAGAGTTTGACGTCGAGCAAAGAGCAAAAGACATAATAGATATTCTTTTGCCGCCAAAATCGCGGAAAAACTTACGAAAGTTTTATAGACTGGAGGAATAATATTTATTAAATGTGTTTGTACTAAATTGACTATTTGTCTCGCACTCAAAGTGAAAAGTACAGTTTGCACCTCGAGACTAAACGCCAACTTTATACCCTCGGTTTCATTGACTCCCTCGCACGCTCGGGAGTCAAACCACCACTGGTATATTATGGCTTCGTTTAGTCCCTCGATATAAAATATACTATTATGTTCTCATGTAAGTAGCTCTTTTGTCTTTATGAGAATAAAGTTTTTAAACCTATAGATTCCAGTAGTTGCGCCCGCGTTGTGCGGCTCTTTCGGCAAGGGGTTCAAACTGGCTGATTCAGAGATCTGCGCAGGCACAGAACATAATAAGGATGCATGCGGGGGTGATTCAGGAGGTCCGCTCATGAAGGTAATTTATAATCCATTAACTTAACAATCAGCAGTCACTCTGGTTTTTAGCGTGCCAGATACATCACGTTCTGCTAGAAATCAGATAATAATTTAATGACAGTAATTTGTTGTTAGCTACATTCGAAATTCCAGATTGATTATAATGCTACCTTTCATTTCATAATGTTTTGACCTACAGTGCTATTCTGTAACTATCTCACCGTGAAAACTTAGGTGAAGTGAGCAATGAGTGAGCTATCAATAGTGTCAATCCCAAGCATCAGATGGAATTACACGTCACTTCAAGCTCATTCACCTAAGTTTTCACCGTGAGATTTTTACAGAATTGCTCTACTGGTCTCATCGTGGTAGTCAGTACTCATGGTAGTTGTCTACTCCTCTAGTCAGCACAATTAAAACACTCTATCTTATACAGGGTTATTGGTAAGACGACCTTGTAGAACTGTATTACTAACATCATAAACAACAACTTTTGTTTTACAAAACATAATAACATTTACCAAAAACAAACCTTAAAGATTTCGATATTCTATACATTTAGAGCGATGAATTTGAATATTTTTTATTTTTGTATGAAATTCTGATGAATTATTAAAGTCATAGAACAAAAGTTGCTGTTATTATGATGTTAGTGTTATAGTACCGAGAAGTTGTCTGTGTTTTACCTATTTTTTCTATTCAAATACGAAATATTTTAAGAGACATAAGACATATAGGTGGTAAAGAAGCCATGGAAAAGATTTAAAAAAAAAAATCTGTTTCTGAATATATTATTTAAAAAATTAAATTAATAAAAAAATAAATTATTTAAAATTATATGATATTATTATGATGATCAATATTATCAAAAGGCACCGCGTTCGTGCCGCCCGCCACCGTTGCCGCGTCCGGGCGGATCATTCATATAATAAAAAAAAGTAAGTAAAGGTTTTTTTGCAAAATGTCTCAAGCAATTTTAAAATTATAATAATTATGTTAAAATATAAAACACTTAGATAAAAAAATAATCGCTGCTATGGCTTTTTTACCACCTATATAGTATAGATGTTTCTCTTAAAATATTTCGTATATGAATAGATACACCTTATATTGTATAAGGTGTATCTTTTTTTTTTTTTTTTTAAAAACGTTGCCTCACACTAGGATTTTCTCCTGTATCGTGGGTGCGTTTACAAACATTTAAACTCACATACACAAACAGCCAGACCCGGAACAACTACTTGTAGATCATACAAATATTTGTTCCGTGCGGGGATCGAACCCGCGACACGCAGCGCAGCAGTCAATCGCTTAACCACTGCGCCAACCGTGCCGTCAATATGTGTGTATGTATCTATTCATATACGAAATATTTTAAGCGCCACACTATAGATATGTATACACATATATATTTATACATATCTATAGCGTGGTGCTGCCTGGGAAAGCTTATGCCCAGCAGTGGACTTCGATAGGTTGACTTGATTGATTAATTTAAACTATAGATACATAGCGCATGCCCATCAGGTCACCAAGGACCATAGCGAGGCTTACTGTTTAGCTAAGGCTATCATCAGACTCTCGCGAAGACCGTACCAAAAACTCTAAAAAAAAGTTATGTCAAAACTTGATTTAAAAAAAAAATTGGCTGAAGGTCTGCCGACAGAAGTGATAACTAAACTTTGGAATAACTCAGTCTGGCGCAATACGTCACGAGCATGTCGCGCATTTCGGTGACGCGAACCCATAAGTTTTTCCCCTACCAAAAATCGCTCTACGCGGCTAAAGAAGTTTTTACTTCAAAACTTTGAGACAAAACAAATAGGTAGGTAGTTCATGGAAAGGCAAACTTTCAGGATATAC
This sequence comes from Dryobota labecula, assembly GCA_947523025.1. Taxonomy (NCBI): domain Eukaryota; kingdom Metazoa; phylum Arthropoda; class Insecta; order Lepidoptera; family Noctuidae; genus Dryobota; species Dryobota labecula. Next base: position 12,576,951 of record OX383301.1, read on the forward strand.
GAGTAGGTACCTACTTATCTGGTCTGTACCAAGTATAGCAGTATATCTCATCATTGGAATTAAAATTTCTAGTATAGGTAATCCAGGTAATCTCAATAAGACAGAAATGTGTATTTTTATAAATTATCTTGTAAAATAAAAGTACATAAATCTAACCTTGACAGTGTGGTAAATGGTATTGATTGGTCACGTTGATACAACTATGAGGTATTTCAATGCAATTTTATGAATGTTCTATAGAAAACAAACATGCCATGCCAATGCATGTAATAATAATAATTATGATATTTTAGCGATGTGTGTAGGTAAATATTGTGGTCAAGAAACCGATTAGGTAGGTATTACTTAAATAAAAAATCAAATACTTATTCCACTTTGTTATTTCCTCAAAAGCGGCTCAATTTTGATCAGATTCCATTTTTTTTTTTTTACTAAATTCGCCCGTAGATAATGCTTTTTACCTACCTGTTGTGTTTTTTTAGGGATTAGACAGAACATCGTTTTAAAAACCAAACCTCGTCTAATATGTTGCTTTCTCCAGCCAATCTCGACAAAGTAATATTGGTGCCGATTCCCTTGTTCACAAACTAAACTAAATTGAAGTTAGTCCTGTCAAATTAATCAGCGTTTGTCACTACTCCATACAAGTTTAGACGTGATTAAAAACTTGCCGACTAAAATTGCGTCAATTTACGTCAAGCACTGATTAATTTGACAGGACTAAACTAAAATTTATCTTCTGTCCTTTTCTTAATGAAATAGAAAGAAAAAGATGCACTGAACTTTTTAGTTTAGTTTGTGAACAAGGGAATCGGCACCATTATCAAATTTATTTTATATTCTGTAATTTCCCAGGTATTTGATACACCCGATGGGCCCAAAAATTACTTAGTTGGAGTGGTTTCCTTTGGGCCCACGATCTGCGGCATCAAGAAGCCTGGAGTCTACGCTTCAGTGTCGCACTTCCTTAAATGGATCCTAGATAATCTAGTCTAACTCAAACCTTCTGTAGTTATATCTATCTATTAGTAGTTCCTAATGTAGATTTATATGTACATACACTAACAAAATATATGTAGGTAATATTTTATGTGATTGGTAAAACAAAAATAAACACACTTGACGCCCAAAGTGATTTAGATGAACATTTATTAATTAAATTTAATTTCGTTTATCTCCAGTGCATAAGTGAAATAAAATCAATAAGTAAAATAATTAACAATGGTGCCGATTCCCTTGTTCACAAACTAAACTAAATTTAAGTTCAGTGCATCTTTTTCTTTCTATTTCATTAAGAAAAGGACTGAAGATAAATTTTACTTTAGTCCTGTCAAATTAATCAGCGCCTGTCACTACTCCATACAAGTTTAGACGTGATTAAAAACTTGCCTACTAATACTACGTCAATTTACGTCAAGCGCTGATTAATTTGACAGGACTAAACTAAAATTTATCTTCAGTCCTTTTCTTAATGAAATAGAAAGAAAAATATGCACTGAACTTAAATTTAGTTTAGTTTGTGAACAAGGAAATCGGTACCTACCATTATTCCTCTTTCTAAGGCCTGTCGGTCACGGTTTCCGAATCTGAGTATTTGTCATCGATATCGATTCTGTTTAGGAACTCTGTGACATCGCCGGTGTATGTCTCGGCTGTGTCGTTAATTGATACTTTGCGAGATCGAGTGGGACTATTGTAATGGTAGGATTTGTTCCTCGAGCTGCGTTTTTTCGTCGACTTCCTTGGTGACAGTTGCAAGCTGTCTAATGGCGCTGACAGTGATCGTGGTGCGTAGTACCTCTCGAAGAGCATCGGCTGCTGCTGCACCCTTCCGTACATCAACTCCATCTCGTGAAGGAACTCCTCTCGTCTCATTCTCTCCTCATCGCGCCGAGTTTGTAGTCTCATTGCAATATCCTCTTCATGACTAGAAAATTATATTAACATTTGCTTTAAGAGAATGTCCGCATAGCTAACAACCAATTTCTCACTATGATGTATTTATCTACATATTTTATCAAAACAGCTGCAACCATCCTCTGATTTCTCACGACATTCACCGGTAAAAACGAGTTTATCAGGTCTTAGGTATTAAGTAGTAGGTAATGTAGTAGGTATCTAACATTCAGTTATGAAATTAATTGAGCAAAATATCATAAAAACATGTCGTGTTTTAAGGAAACTGATGCATTTTGAAAAGACATTAAAAAAAAAACGAAGTAATTTCGAAGAGGATGGTGCGATAAAACTGGATTTGAATATCAATTGGCATCATATGAATTTCTGGTTGCTCTTACATTTTAATATTGTCAACTAACTTGTTTTTAACAAGATGCCAAGCAGGTTTGGATCGGAGCTGACGATCTCTGAGCCTCATCTCGTTACGCCGACGTTGTTCTGACAACCGTGAAGCTGCCTCCATTTCAAACCTTCTTCTGACCGCTTCAGCTCTTAGTAAGGCTGCCAGGTTGGACCTCCCTGAGGCAGAAGCTCGGAGATCGAGAGCAGAGTACGCACGTGCACCTGGGCCATTTCCAACTCCACTGGTACCACCGCTCTCGGTGCTTTTGTTTTCGGAATACATTTTCATTGCTACATCGTGCATCTAAAATTGAAAATAATTCAAATAAATCGGTGATTTATTCTATAAAATCAAACTCAACTCAACTCTAACTCAACACAATATCAACTCTCAACTCACTGTGTGGTCAAATATAAAAAGAAACCTCAAGAAAGCCCAATTGCCAGAACCGACAACCCAAGACAGAATAACTTGGCGCGGAAAAGTAAGGAGACCCGACCCAAAATAACGATACCAGAGGCTGAGAGGTAAATTATTTAATAAACTGAGCCTAAGGTAAGAAAATAGGATTAAAGAAAACACACTTTTTTAGCAGCTCTATCCGCTGTGTATAGCCGGAACGGCTGTGGACTTGTAGTGATGAAGTCTTCTTTGTGATATTTATCTCGCTTCTTCCGTTCTTTCGTAGGGCTTAAGCATCTTTGTCGGTCGGAGGATGAAATGGACGGTACACCAGGAGAGGGGTCTATGGGCAGGTCGCTGTGAGCCGCAGGTGTGGAGAGGCGACTGCGGTCCCGAGCCGCCATCGTCCCCGGATAATTTGCACTTCGTAACATTTCATCGGCTCTGATACGTTTATTCATTGATCTAAAATGTAATTAAAAGGAAAACGTGTCAATAATGGAAGCATGCTTTGGAAAAATACATCTTAACCATAAAGATGCTAGCTATAAATCTAGGATCAGGAGAACAACTCTCACGGTTTTATGATGAAAACACGCTTCCATCCATCAACTGTGATGGTTCAACTGGCCCAGGTCAGGAAAATAATATTTGTATAACGGTCAGTTACCTGAAAAAGTCATCTTCCCTCATTTTGTCGTAAAAGTAATTGGAAAACAAGTTTTTGGGAACAGGTCGAGCCCTAAATCTTTTCTTCTTTTTACTTTTAGGCAAAACGTGAATAGCTCGTTCACACATTCCACCCAGCCCCTTTTCTTCTCTTTTTGTGAAACTAAAAGGTTTCATTTGAGCTCTTAACTCTGCCTCACTATTTATCTTTGTAATTGCTCGTCTGCAAAATTTAAATGGAACTAATAAGCATGATTTTTGAATGAACAGCGCAGCGCCAGGTCATGATGAGAAAGTCATTAATGAGCTAAGAAGCCTAGGTATCTACAATAAAAGAAGATAGTAAATTATGCATATGAATGACGATTGCAGTCAAACTTCAAAGAAAATAAAATCGTGAATTTATTCATGTGCAGCTACATTCCGCGAATCTGGAAACGGGTTATGGTGGAACCGTCTAGGCTAACTTCTAATCTTAGTCTCACTCAGTCAGTTCACCAGTAGCCCTAGAGCCCGAACCAAACAAGTGGGCTGAACCAAACGAATTACTGACAAGAAATCGAAATATTAAAAAAAACCTCCTGGCAGATATATCAACATCTGATGATTGTGGGGCCTATTCAGTTTTTGCACTAACTATTAAAAATGTAAAAGTTAGGAAAGTGCTTAAGAAGGTACTCCAGGGATGTTACAAAGTTGGTTTTATCGGAACCCAATTCGGAATGGAAGTTTTTAAATTTGATTTGTCGGAACCAGAATCTGAATCGGAGGCGGCGGCAATAGAGAGATGTGTCAAGGGCAGGTCTAATAAAATAAAATTACAAACATTATTCATCAGTTTCATTCATATCAGTTCAAAAAATAATACATCTACCGGGATAACACTCCGATAAGTATAAATGAAGCACGAACGCACAAAACAAAACAAATGACACGATCCCAAATGAGAAACAAAACAATAAGCGAAAGAGTAATCGAATCGGTTCGCGGCGCGACAAGTAGGTACCTATAAGCTTGTTTGTACGCGCTGACCGTGGCCGCCGCCGCCGCTGTGCTTTCGGAACCGAAATCAGAATCAAAGATGCAAAATCAATCGGAAGTTTCGACGTTTCGGATTCGGAGTTCGAAGCTCCGTAACATAATCTACTAATATTATAAAGAGGAAAGATTTGTACCTTATATAATATATATATATATATATATATATATTTATTATTTATTATTATAATATAAAAGAGGAAAGATTTGTACCTATTTTTGTATGTTTGTACGTTTGTAATGAATAGGCTCAAAAAGTACTGGGCCGATTTAAAAAATTCTTTCAGCAATAGAATGCTACATTCTTCCAATTTGACATAGGCTACATTTAATTTTGAAAAAAATTAGGGATCCTTGGTAAAATTTGAACAATGTAACCGAAGGTGTAGAAAAATGAGTCTTCAAATGTCTTTCGTATTGTCTACCCCGTGCGAAGCCGGGACGGGCTGCTATTATATATAAAGTATCACGTAAATACCTACCAATTACTAAAGGAAAATAAAACCAACAGCATGCGTGAGAGAGCACAGACGAATTTTACTAATTGAACCAAATGCGGTAGGTAATGAAAGAGGCAAATTATACCAGCTGTTCTTTTTCCCAAAACCAAGCTTACTATAATCGTAGAAACGAAAGAAATTTAAGTAGGTAGGTACAGGCTATAAGTAGGTGGCATTTAAGTGATAAGCATTAAAATCAAGCATTAAAAGAAATAGGTACGTAAATTAAAAGTGTAGTCTAATAAGCATACAGGGAGCTTTCATGACGAATGGAAACCTCATAGCTTGGTCCTCTAGGATCTTGTCGTACAGAGGAATGCGAGACTCGATCGGAACTGGCTTGGCTCTGAACTTCTTCCTCTCGCGCTTCTGGTCGAGCATGTCTTCTGAAAACGATTTGCGGAGACACCGTAGTTCATTAACTATGCGCTCTTCTTCGTCCCTGCGGAAAATCAACATTAAAACTTTTCAGCCGAGTTTTTGCTCATGTACAGACGCCAGCAGGTCAAGCTACCCGAAACTGTCAAATTTTCGCAATCAACCTTGAACCTTATACTGTAGAGATAAAGTTAAAAATCTATTAAAGAAATGTGATAGATTGTAGTAGTTTGACGTGCTGACGTCTGTACATTGCCAGTTGATTCTGTTCTTACTTTTACATATAGACAGGGCCGGATTCACCATTAGGCAGAGTAGACAACTGCCTAGGGGCCCCGCATCGGCTTGGGGCCCCACGCGCGCACAAAAGTGAAATAAAGAGGCTTGTACAAAATTTAGTGAACATTATTCCGAGGAAATTGAGCCCGAGTTTATAAACGAAATGGTACAGTTCAAGTACTTCATCTTACATTTAGATGATGCGGGAATTGCGGGGAAAGATAAGAATTGTTACTGCCGAGGAATCGTTTAGGTACATTAATTTTTGATAATATGGTACAATCAACTTTCCCGAATGTAATGATAGCATTGCAAATATACAGAAGTCTGATGATATCATACGCAACGGGTGAACTTAACTTTTCAAAATTAAAATTATTAAAAAACTGTCTTCATTCGTCAGTGGTGCCGATTCCCTTGTTCACAAACTAAACAAAATTTAAGTCCAGTGCATCTTTTTCTTTCTATTTCATTAAGAAAAGGACAGGAGATAAATTTTAGTTTAGTCCTGTCAAATTAATCAGCGCCTGTCACTACTCCTTAGAAGTTTAGACGTGATTAAAAACTTGCCGACTAAAATTACGTCAATTTACGTCAAGCGCTGATTAATTTGACAGGACTAAACTAAAATTTATCTTCTGTCCTTATCTTAATGAAATATATAGAAAAAGATGCACTGAACTTAAATTTAGTTTAGTTTGTGAACAAGGGAATCGGCACCAATGTCTTAGAACCGTTTAAATCACAGACCATAAAATAGTATTTTTTAAATTCATTGTCGATAACGGCGATTGAAAATATAATGTAAAACGTCAACTTTCAAGAAGATATGAATGGTTTTGTATCCAAAAGTTAGAAAAGTTAATATTTAATCTTAAAGTAAGTAGGTACTTAACAAAACTATTTTCTTTCGTTTATTGTTTTTTAGTGCATTTAACAAGAATAAAGTTAAAATTAAAACACCCGCATCTTATTTTTCTTTCTTGCTCCATCATGAGACCGTGAGACGGTCTCATCTTATATACCATACCTAATGAGACCTGGATCATCACTTATCTATAACCTATGCCCAAATACAAAAATGTTTCTGTAAGTTCCTGAGGAGTTCAGTATCAGTCCGGTGATGCCTAAGGGCCCCGACATGGTTAATCCGGCCTTGCATATAGAGTAGTTGTTAAAACAGTATCCACATAATATTATACCATATTTTGGGTGAAGATTTTGAGTTTGATTAATATACAGGGTGTAAGGGACAGCCCTCCGCAAACTAACAGGGTGCATTCAGTTCCTTATTTTGAATCATATTCCACTGGAAATTTGGTCAAGAAAATTTTCATTTTACGTGCAGCCTGTGGGCAAAGATCGTACAGCGCTCTCCGCGTGCAATATAATAATGCGTTTAGGATACTGGTGGGGCTGCCCCGTTTCTGTAGTGCGTCAGGGATGTTCGCAGATGCGCATGTAGATTGCTTTTACGCAACAATGCGTAAAAGGTGCGCTTCCCTGGTGCGCAGGGTGGAGTGCAGCTCCAACAGTGTCTTAAGCTTGGTTGCCAGTCGCCTGGACTGTATTTACGTGGGTCACTGTTGTGCCGTCTGTCATGGGATATCACAACGGTGACCTAACATTATTGTTTGTTAATCGTATTGTTTTCCTTGTTTTTGTTTAGTGTCTGTGCTTACTAACATAGCCGTAAGTTTTACTAACATTAAATATTAACTTATTGAGTCTTGGTTACTCCAATAAAACAAAATTCTATTCTATTTTATGTATCGTTTTTTCAGTTACGATTCCTTTATTTTAATGTAAAATTATATTTTATGTACGAAGCACTGCATTTATGTAAATAAAACAACTAAAATAAAAAAACCAGCAATAGATGTCGAAATACTCTAACAAACGACGCGTGAAATCAGCTGTTCACTTTCTGCCTAGCTACAGAGTTCATCAAACACACTCGCTGCGCTGCCGTTCGCTACTTGCGTTTTGCCACGGTAACGATACATTGCGTGTGAGGTAATAAATCAGGTTTATTGGATTCCCATAATGTTCCTGAAATAATTTCATGTACCGGTCTTCTTAATATGATATACTGCATTCATCAGTCTGCGGAAGGCTGTCCCTTACACCCTGTAGATTGCTATTCCGTAGGTTCTTTACATTAAGTATTCCCTATAATTTTTCGATACCTAAACTTACCTCTCAGTCATCTTAAAGGGTTTTGGAATAGTAATGCTCTTCTTACGTCGAACAGGCGATCCAGAACATTTCGATCTCAAAGGACTTGAAGGCATACTTTGCGTTTTGAACTCGTCTCCATCGTCAAAATCTACTTTACTCATAGGACTTTCATACTTCTTCCCGTCAAAAAAATCATCAAACTTCTGATCGACTTCATTTCTACTTTCAAACTTAGCGTCATTCCACGATATAGAACAGGCTGAATGATTCCTTTTCGGACGTTCGTTTCTTGTCTTTTCTAAATTACTTTTCATTGGAGCAATTTTTAAATCTGCGTGGCCATTTTTCGTGTCCTCTGCCACACTTTTCCTAACAGATCGTTTCAGACATGTCTCTGAATTATTGATATGTAAGGGTTTCGAGCGTAAAGCTGGACTAGGTGTTTCATAATTAATTTTATTATTATTTGTATTATTCGATCCCGTATATAGTTTTCTTCTTGATACCCGATTTGATTTAGATTTATTGCTTTTTGGCAATCTACTGTTTTCCTCTGTTTTATCCAATAAATCATCTAAAACTTTGTCACCGTGTTCATTGCAATCATCATTAAATTCAATAGCCAGACCTAGCATAACTTTCTTTTTATCTCGCAAAGATTTTAGTGTGGAATAAAACTCTTCGGTGGGTAAATGGTTGATATCATTATAGTCTGGAATGCTACGGTAAAAATCCTTCATTTTATCTGCATCCACATCTGCGGCAGCAACAGAACACGATGAAGAAGAATCAATAGAACACTGCTGGTTAGTATGTACCTTCCCCTTCCGTTCATAAGCAGACTTTGGCATTTTACTAACGGGATCCACAGGAACTCTTAGGCAAGAGTTATTAAACACACTAGTATGATGTGTCATGCCGATTATAACCATAGAAACATTGTGAAAGATTTTATAGATCGCATTTCATAATGCATATTTTTACAGTGTTTGTTGTCATCGTAGTCACTATGGAAGCCATGTTAAATTCATCTTTACATTACTTATTGGAATTTCCACCAATCCAGTATTTATTATTAAACAGTGCTATTGTAAAAATATTTGAATAAATTATAAATAATAATTATTATTAATTACTCATTTGACGAATCACCGAAAAGCAGTATTGAAATGTATTTTCTGCGTAAGTTGGTACACACAGCTGTTGTTTTGACATTAGCAGCCAGGAGTGTTTGACATTGACATTATTGACAATCTGTTGACAACAGAAACAAAATAAAAGAATTGTAATTCTAACCTAAAATATAAATAATTATACTATTATCGAAATCGATAAATTTTCTTGTATTAAAAACGTAAAAAGAATGCGCAAATAAGTCGCTGACAACTATAGTACTTACTGTTTTACAAAAAGTAGCAACTAGAAGCATTTATCGTTTTTTTTTTACAAACAAAAAATACGTTACTGCGAAAATGTTAAGCAACAACGTAAAGCGACTGTTAATACGACAAATAAAATGCAATAACAAAAGTGCAAGTGTTCGTGCATTGAGCACCACAGAAGACATCGGCACTTCAACTTCAAAACCGGCCAAGAATTTCAAGGGTGACTATGATGTGATCATTGCTGGCGGTGGAATGGTTGGATGCACCCTCGCCTGTGCGCTAGGTACGAACATTTTTTAACATTATATTATATATACTAGACTACAGATTGACTACATAGACTACTATATTACAGATTGTTTGTTAGGCACCTTACCAAACAATCTGTCCTACTAGTAGTATTATCTGGTAGGCCAGCTCTCTTTCATTATTTTTCAACACTGCATATTGCCATCCTAATAATATTATAAATGTGAAAGTTTGTGAGGATGGATGGATGTTTGTTACTCACGACAAAACGGCAGAATAGATTTGGATGAAATTTGGCACACAGATAGTTTATAACCTGGATTAACACATAGGATACTTTTATCCTGATATTCCCACGGAATCGAGACTATGCGGGTGAAACCGCGGGACGCAGCTAGTTTACAATAACAGGGACATCACAGATTGCTATCCTAAAGACTAAGCTGAAATGTCTCTTGACTCTGACTCTAGTGTTGTGCCTGTAATTATACCTACACACCTAAAAAGTACCTGCTCCTCATATAAAATTTGACTAATGTTGCAATAATTATTCAAAAGATACTACCACTAATAAATAAATAAATGCCAAATAATTGATTATAGTTTAGTAGGCAAATACATATCGACTCTTGAAAGGTAATATTGACCAAATGACATGTTGGCAACTTTACACTAGAGCATTATAAAGAATTTTTTTCCAATTAATAAATATAAATAATATGCAGTTGAAAACCAGTATTTTACATGGAGCGACTGCCTATCTGACCTCCACAACCCAGTTACTGGGTAATACGATACCTTTTGTTATTACCACAAACCATGCCAAATAAACAAATAAATTTTAAATTTTCTAGCAAAAGACTCATTACTGTCAAGCTTAAAAGTATTGCTGTTAGAAGGAAGTCCAAATAAGACTTTTCAACTGAAGCCAGAATACAGCAACAGAGTGGTGGCCCTCAACCAGAACACTAAGGCATTGATGAACTCACTGGACGTATGGAGGCATGTCGAAAATATGAGGTTACAACCTGTCAGAAATATGCAAGTAAGTTTAAAGTTATACATTAAGTCAACTCCTATTTTCCAATATTTTACTTCTTATTTTTACTTACAGTTTTAATACCAACTGATAAATTAACTGCAGCCTACTGTCGTCATTTCTTCCAAAAAACATCCTCTGCTGGCCTTAGGCCTCCTCCAAGAATCACCCATAAACAAGAAACCACCTTAATTTATCTATGTACTTAGGTACCTTTTAACATATTGCACCATCGGTGGAACAAGGGCACAACTAACAAAAAGTCTGAAAATGAGTTAAGTATGCCAATGTGCTTTAAAAACATCCCTTTAACTAGTGGAGCAAAGTCGCTCATTAACTTCAGTCTCATTTCGCTAGAGCGCTACTGTGCCTTTGTCTTATTGGTGCGTTTTTTGTAATATATTGGAACAACAAAATCTTATTGGTCAGTTGCGTCGCCGCCCGCGCGTTGTGAAAAATTACAAAACATGCATTTGTGCCCTTATTTCACCGATGGTACGATATGTACATTTCTTCTTTTAGGTATGGGACGCCTGTTCGGATGCTATGATAGGATTCAGCAGTGCCGAGATGCTGGATGACGATGTAGCCTACATTGTAGAAAATGATGTCATGCTACATGCCATCAACACAGAATTAACTGCAAAAATACAACAATTCAGTTCTTCCCATCCCAACAATAAAAATGTCAATATAGTATATGATTCTAAAATTGCTGGCTATCAGCTGCCGAAACAAGAAGATTCCAAGACCAACCCAAAAAGTGTTGTTGAAATGGCCAATGGAGACACATACACATGTCAGCTTCTGGTAAGTCAGTATATTAATTAATGTTGTCTATTCATTAACAAGTGCATGGTATATACCCATAACGGGGAAGCTCTTCACCTTCATCTCACCCGATGGAAATTGATGATAAGGCCGAAGATGGAAGTGAGTTTCACCTGGAATCCTTAACCACAGAGGAACTGGCTATCTCACCTCTAACTGCAACAACACAACAATGCTGTTAACATTGTTGTTATGGTGGCGTTTGAGCAAACTAATGGTAGCTACTTGTCAAAGGTGGTAAAGGGACCTAGGTGTAATGTAAACATTCACATTATTTTGTGCAGTGCACTGAATCACTACCAGTTCAGTGGCTTGTATATCATTTGATTATGTGTTTATCAAGCATGTTGTTTATTTTCGTCCTCATGTTCTCATGTTCTCACCTGGGGTTACGGGGCAGTCATTCAGGTAATAAATAAAAACTTTGTGTGGTAATTAATATTGTAATTGTTATAAGGTCGACATAACAATTATATGTAACAACTGCAAACTTTCTCATAAACAACATTGTATATATAAATGATTAAACATGGTAAAGTTACAAAAGCATAACTTTACTATACTAAGTAGAAAATATCATACACCAACACCAGTTTTTTTACTATATAAACTAGACCATACCTCATAAAAAACACATTATCGATAATAGCATGTCAAATAATACATACATTAGGTCTGTATGGAAACTGCAATTTAGGGTGGCTGATTAAGTTTGTTTTCAATTTGACTTAGCCTTAATTCCGTGTTATCAATTAATTTGTTTACCCTCTTTGTTAACTCTAATAGCTGTGTTTTTATATCGACCATGCATATTTCTTGTATTGCATTGATATTGAGCGATGTCGGTCTGATTCTGTCAGCATTTGACGCAGATGTTGTTCTCTTTCTGCGCTCTACTTGCTGGCTCTCTACTGAATATCTGTCAAACAAATTACTTCTTCTCTTCACTAGATCTTGTTTTTCTAGATCCTCTTCTCCCTTACATTGTCGTATTCGAAACACATAGTTGTTGTTATGTTTTATACTTTTCCGCGTGTGTTTTCGACTTGCAACCATTTTGTAGACAGATGCTATTAAATCCTTCGGGATCTGAAATCGGACATGAAAACAGCTATTGGTGCCGATTCCTTTGTTCACAAACTAAACTAAATTTAAGTTCAGTGCATCTTTTTCTTTCTATTTCATTAAAAAAAGGACGGAAGAAAAATTTTAGTTTAGTCCTGTCAAATTAATCAGCGCTTGACGTAAATTGACGTAATTTTAGTAGGCAAGTTTTTAGTCACGTCTAAACTTGTATGTATGTATGTATAATTTGACAGGACTAAACTAAAATTTATCTTTTGTCCTTTTCTTAATGAAATAGAAAGAAAAAGATGCACTGAACTTAAATTAAGTTTAGTTTGTGAACAAGGGAATCGGCACCATTATGATTTGTTTTTAAAATGATATTTGGGTTACACTGAATAAACAGTTTATGTACAATAATTAAAGAAGATAAGCCCGAACGGATTGTATCTGCATAACCCGCCCCTTCTTCCTTTCTCCTCCTTCTTTATAAGAAGCGTCAGGTAATGCAGAGTAGTAACTGACCGTACATAACTCAAACTCAACTCAAAGCATTTATTTCAATTAAACCATTTACAGGCACTTTTGAATTGTCAAAGAGACGGTCAGTTATTCAGAAAGTTGAAGCTAGATGCCCATTCCAATACGTATATCCCTATGGAGAAGAACGGGCAAGAAACTCCAAGGACATTCTTTTAAGGCGAGGTTCTTCAAGTTAACCTCTAGGAAATGTAATTTTAATGTCATTTTATTTAGAAACGGTAGTGATTAAACACGTGAAAAATTAAGCCACCTCTAGAACAAAAATGTACGCCCGAAGAACATCGCCTTAAATCAAGATATTACAAAATCCTGGGTACATTATTAGTACATTGCTTCTTTAAGTGAGACCATGTAAAAACTAATAAAACAATTAAAAAATATAAAATTAAAAATAAGCCCTGGCAGTCAAGAGATGACCAGTCCCAACTGACGGCGCCCGTTCACGAACATGACGCATGGATCAGCACCATCCAGCTCAACCATTTTGTAGGGAACCGAATGATCCAACACACCGGATAACACAACGGATTGTAAATAACTATTATCGGACAGATGTCTACTTATTATATATTCTAAAATATTTCCAATAACCCCGGATTCCCGGATTTGACAAATTTTTATGGGCTTGTCTCAAAATAAAAAATATGTCTTACCCTGTTCTCCCTGGGGTCGTTAGGTCGTATAGTGAGCGTCCGCGTATGCGAGGCGGTGAGCAACGCGCCCCACCGCAGCACGCCGAGTAGCTGCTTAGGCGCGCAGGTCAGTAGTGAGCTGAACAGCATACTCTCTAGGTGTGCCACTAGCTGCGTTTGTCGCACCAGTCGGTCTAAGCCAGCGCTCTCTTGTAACGCCTGGAAATTAAAAAGGACGAGATTTCGGTTGGACCAAATTTCACACTAAACAGCCTCTTACGGCTAATATAGATACTAGTTGTGAAAACTACTTATGCTATTAACCTTTTGACCGCCACGCCACGTCAAAAAAGCAAAAACGTGCCCTCGGCGCCAAAATACGAATTCATTAGGGATGCATCCGATACCGATACCGATGCCGATATATCGGCGATACTCGAAGTTTGCCGATATATCGGCATCGGCGATATTTTTATGGCCGATTCAACGATACTTTTCTCATCAATGTTAATTTTAATTACTAAAACTAACTTAACTAATCTGTCTATAGTTTTAAACGGTTTTATTTAGTTTTTCATGTTGTTTGTTTTTTTTTTTAAATTAATTTACTCAAGCCTGTGTTCACCAACATTTAAATCAACTGTTTAGATATTTAATCAGTTGTTTACTCAAAATTTCTTAGGAAATTTGACATAAACCAACTGTTTAAATACCCAACCGGTGGTTTGAATGTTGGTGAACACAGGCCTAAATAACCTGACTGGTGTTTTATTTATTTTACCTTCATTTATGAATTCAATAAGCGTATCGGTATCGTATCGGCAAAAAGGCGTATCGAGGAATCCCTAGAATTCATCCTTTCTAGTTTTTGTCATCTTATGTTAATATAGACGAAATATAAAGAAAGAAGTTCAACTAATGTAAATAAGGCTGAGTCAAGAAACATAATTAACAAAAGAAATAAGAAAAACAATGTTGTTTTATGAGCTTTATGTACAGATTTACGTATAAAAGTTTGTCATGTAGTCGTGACCGTGAGGTACTTGGCACATTTTGGTTTGTCATCTATATATGACTGTGGCGGTCAAAAGGTTAAATGTAGGATCGATGGCCAGACCGTTAGCCTAAAACGTTTGGCTGGGCTAGTTAAATAATAATTGGATCAACCAAGTAAGATATTAAACTAGCGCTAACTCTACTTATAAGATAACAATTGATCCAAACCTGAATATCGCTAACAGCCAATCCAACCAACAGGTTCGTCAAAATGACCGTGACGAGCAGCACAAATATCAGGAACATCCCATGCGCGGTGACCGGATACTGAGACTCGGTAGTGCTATTACTGTAAAATATGTCTTCATACTCTAGCTCGCCTGACATCATCATCACTGTCTTCACCAAACTGGCTGGTAGTTTGAACGCAGCATAGTTGCTGAACAGCACGCTAAACGCGAGCCCAAAAGCTATCAGCAAGCAACTGTATGCCAGTAGAAATGTCGCGAAGTTCACCGTAACTGGAAATAAGACAAATATATGATTTGTTATTGTACGAAATCAGGCAAAAGGACTGCTTAGAAAATTGACTATCACTTTAAACTGTCCGTAAATGCAAAAAACATTAACTGGTATTCCTTGATTGTCGTATAAAATCGCACGGCAAATTGACGTAGTATGTCTAACAACTAATTTGCCCTACTGTTCCAAAAACGAATAATGTGTTCGTCTTTTACCTGTAGTAAACATTTGAACGTATAAACCAAAGGTTGGAAATCGACCAATTATCATCATCAGCTCCAACCAACAAAAGAATATCGTAATAGCTGCGATATCGTGCTGCCAATTTGATGTGTTATGCCTTATCTCACCATTATCCCAACTTGGTATCTGAAAAAATAAATTGTCATTAGAATCCTTCCCTATATAATAATAATAATACCAACCTATAACTGTCCCACTGCTGGGCAAAGGCCTCTTCTCATACAGAGAAGGCACGAGCATTGATCACCACGCTTGCTCAAGACGGGTTGGCGATTTCAGACTTATATTAACTATACAAGTCCAGGTTTCCTCACGATGTTTTTCCTTCACCGATGTCAGTAATGTCCGAAGATAAACTCAGAAAGTACATATGAATTGAAAAAGTCACATTGGCACTTGCCCAGATTTGAACCCACAACCTCATGCATGAGAGGCAAGGCCTTAACCAACGGGCCATCATGACACGTCCTATTGATACTAATTTCGACAAATATCGAACTGGTTACGAAGTTTTTTTTATTTATTTTTATCCACAACAGGGAAAGTCTTGGCTTTCATCTCATCTGATGGTAAGTGATGATAAGGCCGAAGGTGGAAGCGAGCTTCACCCGAAATCCTCAACCACAGAGGAACTGGTTATCTTACCTCTTTACTGCCGAAACACAACAAATGCTGTTAACATTGTTGTTATGACGACAGACTTAGATAAGATGGTGGTAGCTAGCCAGGTGGACTTAGAACAAACCGTACCACCAACCAAACAGAGCACAAATTTTGTCCCCGCTAGGAATTGAATCCGGGACCTCTGGGTCAGAGACAGGTGGTCTTACCACCACAGAGACGGTTAAAAATTAGTTACGAAAACTACTAACTCAGTAACTAACTACTCAGTTACGAAATTACTGATTACGAAATCTTACCGTACACAAAAATACTCCGATTATAATCAACCATTGCAACCAATTTTCCCACTGCCTTATGTAAGCAGACCAATCCAAGCACGCTTGAAATATCTCCTTGGATAAGAAACAGAGATTCAGTAAGAGTATAAGATATTGAACTGGGCGAAGATATGTTGGCACGTTGCAAGTCCGCGATTCACATAGAAAGATCTCTGAAATAATACAATCATTTACTGAATAACACTATCAACAACAATAACAATGTTTTCAAAGATACAAATATGATACGTACGAAGGATGTAGAGGCTGTATAAAGTAATAAACAAGGCATGATAGATGAAACTCAAGACGAAAAACTTCCGTATTCTTCGCCATTTCAAGAAAAGAAAGGTTTCAGCAACTGGATGTTTCAGAACGTCTTTGCGCCCCACCTGAAATGTATTTTATAACTCTGTTATCTTCTAATGTGGGCTACATAGTGATGTATATAAAATGAAGGATCTTACTTCAATGAAAGCCAATAATAGTTCAGCTTCGCCTCTGGACAGACACGGCACTAAAGGCCTAAAGTCTATGACGAGCTCACAGTCAACATCGCCCAGCTCATGCTCACTGACATGCACGGCATCGTCCAACTTGCACAAATACCGAGGGATCACATCCGGCACTCGACGCACTATGAACGACAGCGCCGATACACCGCCATTCGTACGCAGAGTCACGTCCCCGCCATAGTCTGCAAACAGTTTGCGTTATCTTTAGAATATTTCTCTCCAATAGTAAGAATAACAGGAATTTGACTTTTGAGATATCGACTTAACACAAGCAACGTGAATTTATGTGATGGTACGACGTGTGAATCATTGGAACAGGATTGCTGGACATTTCGTTGAAACAAGTAATTCGTTTGTTGCCAGTTGTTGTTTAAATTATATTTCCAACGTCTACCATTACCTAACAATAACAATACACAGGCAGAGAATTCGTTCAAGGCGGCAATGTGTAGCGGTGTGTATCCGAAGTTGTCGGGTGCATTCGGGTCTGCTCCTGCAGACAGCAAGGTTCGTGCTACGTCACAGGCGCGCGCTCCTCGCACGATAGCTCCGTGGAGCGGAGTCCGACCATCTCCATCACGAGCACGAACATCCGCGCGTTTACACACCAACAGCTCAACCACTTCCAGTGATTGTGCTAGTGTTGCTGTAACAATACCAATCAAATAATAGTCAATATTGAGTTTGTAAGGAATAACGGTATAAAATTGTTAAAAGTGTTATACCTAAGTGCAACGGTGTTTGTCCTCTCGAATTTGGCAAATCAATACGAGATCCATGTTCTAGAAGTAGCCGAGCACACTCTGCATGGCCATCTTCTGCTGCGAGATGCAATGCCGTAGCTCTGCCAGTACCCAACGCTGCTCTCACGTCAGCGCCCGCATCCAATAATAACTTTGTGCAAATTGCCGAGCCAAGAGATGCCGCCACGTGCAGAGGAGTCTCAGTGAATACCTAAACAGATTCATGGCTTAGTAATATTGTTTTTGATCGTTTCCGTTAGTGTGTTTATATTGAATAATGGTTTATAATCTGATTTGTGTTCGATAAATGATCTAAACCAGGGCGCACCTGCGGTGTGTCAGGGCAAGCTCCCGCTTCCAATAACTCCTTCACGACTACCGGTGCGTCGCTGAGTACTGCGTAATGTAAAGGAGACCGCTCGCTGAGTCCAGCATTCACGTCAGCCCCATGAGCAATTAACACCTGTCGAAATAAATTAAATATTACAACATTAATTTAGTGGGTCATCTTTCATCTTTAAAAATATTCTGTTTACCTTGACGCACGCCAAACTCTTCGCGCTCGCAGCGCAATGCAGCGGTGTGGCTTTTTTGTCTGTCGATGAGTCCCACATGTTGGGGCTTGCTCCGTGCTCCAATAACAGTTTGGCACATTCTTCGCTGCCTACTAAACAGCTTAAATGCAGACATGTCCTAGAAGTAGATATTGTTTTGAACCCGAATACTTATATTATGTTAAATTGTTGTTGTGTCTTCTTGTTATGTTGAGTTGCTTGCTTACCTTCCTGCTTCGTCAGTCCTATTTGGATCTAGCCCCAACTTCAACAATCTAGCTAACAATGAACTCCTTCCGAGCCAGCATGCCCAAAGTGCAGCTGTTAGGATTCCATTATTTGTTTGCGATGCAATTTCTATAACTCCATCATAGTTTCCTGTTTCTACATTACTAGATATTTCTTCAGCTAATTCGAGATGTCGTAAGTTGTATTCAATTTCATCTGTA
The DNA here is from genome assembly GCA_947523025.1 of Dryobota labecula. NCBI lineage: Eukaryota > Metazoa > Arthropoda > Insecta > Lepidoptera > Noctuidae > Dryobota > Dryobota labecula. Next base: position 12,595,407 of record OX383301.1, read on the forward strand.
AAAAGTATAACATAGTACTTATTAGTGAATTTCTCGGATGAAATTTTGATTATGTTTAGCTGGCTGCAACCAATGTGCCATGCCAAAGTTTTTGAATGTTATAACCATTTTAATTTTCAAATATACAAGGCATCAGCATGCAACGGTCACTCATGCCTGCCTGCCAGAGCTTAGTGGTAAAGATTACTCTTAAAATCTTTGAGTCAAAATTCTTTATAGAGCAATTTAAGAATAAGTATAAGTTACCCAGCTCCCAGATATCAGGTGAAGGTTTGACTCTCAGCCGCTCGGCGAGGTCGACACCGTGCGCCGACTCATCGCTGGAGATGTAGCCGGCCTCCAGGTCGTCGTCCGTGTCCTCGGGCACCTGGCTCATGCCGCCGCACCATCGCGCGCTGCCCTCGCGGTACACCTGCCGATCGCACAAACACTCCTTGCAATAACACCACGACTTACGCTGCATTTAGCACCCCGGAGCAAGCACTGTCCTTTGATCTTTAGAACGCGAAGCGAACCATAAAACTAATTCGTTACAGGATGTAACCGCATTGTGTGGCACAAACATTTTGCTTTTGTAGTTACAAAGTACCTCACGTTATTTTGGTCTACTTTGTAATCAATTTATGCAACTTATAGAACTTATGTATATTTCAAACATTGCAATAAATATATTATTAACCTTTTTCCTCTTTCTGTCATGATTGTTGCGTGCGTTTGTGTTCGCATTCCGCGGTCGATTCGCGTGAGAGCGTATCATAGCGCGCCCGCGCTATACTGAAAACTGAAAGCTCTACTCAACTCCCGTGCTTCTCGTCCGCGCCGATGGCCGATGGACCATAACACGAGAAATAATCGAATTTATTCCGTCACGCCCGTATTCTCCATTCCAGATAATGCATATTTCGAATCAATCATTTCTGGAAACATGGCTCAATTTTACCACGTTTATTTTTATTTCGGAAATTGTTTTGAACGTTTACTAAGAATGTGTATTCACGGTTTTGATAGCGTCGCCAATGACCATCAAATGTGTCGCGACAAGCTCGGCCTACGCAATTATTTTAGGAACTACTCATCTATCTCTCGGGTTCGGTTCTTTTTAAACTCTAGACAGATTCCTATTTTTAGGGTTCCGTATGTCCGAATGAAAAAACAGAACACTTATGGGATCACTCGTGTATCTGTCTGGATATCTGTCTCTCTGTCCGCCTGTCACAGCCAATTTGCTCCGAATCTACTGGACCGATTAACTTGAAATTTAGTACACACAAGAATTTGTGTGACCCAAACACGGATGTGTAACGTAAGTTAATAAATTTTAAATATGGGGGTCACTTTTGGGGTGCAAATTAGAAAATTAAAAAAATAGTTTTGCTACTTGTACCGTGTGACATATCAAATGAAAGGGCTTATTGTAAGGATATCAATTTTTTTATAATTTTAAAATAAATACCTACTTATAAAGTTATTTAAGAAAATAAATAAAAATTTACATGAAGTCTATGGTTTTCAAATAACATGATAAATCTCCCAATATTATGCGTACAAACTTACATTTGACTTTGGAATTTATGGGAAAACATGGTTTTCAACTACAATGTTTGTTCTTAGGATAAATTCATCCCAACTACAGAACCCGTCATTGTACTTGGCCGGCTTTATTAAACACAGAGAGATGGTACATTATCTATAATATGAATCTCAACCAAAACTAACAATCTGCTCTAAATTCGCAATCGATATTGTAAACTTGTAGCCCGCACTTACTACAACTTTGTTTTTATTCTCAACAGAGCACGGTGCAATACAATGAGGTTCGTGTATTTTTTTCACTACGTATTCGTACGGTACAAATTCAGGCTTCCGGCCAGCAGTCTGCGAAAAACGAACAGTTATCGTCTCCTAATTTCAATAACTTTATACGGCGATCAATAAATCAACCTAAACGTTCCACTCTATTGGATGAAAATCGTGAAATCCTTCTGTAAGTTTGTATTAGCCATTGCTAAATTCATCGCGTCATAAAGTGACCAAAACCACCTGCTATGCGAGTGAAACATGCAAACAATGAAATCAAACATCCAATATTAGCACGTCATAACCGCAAGGTTCTGGCACACTAGACTCCGCCGTTTTCGTTTAAATAATACACACCCACTTCTATTAAAAGATAACTTTACATATAAACAATTTTCCATTATAAGAAAAGAAAAAAAAAAACAGGTTGTCAAACAACATTCTTTTTAAATTATTGAAAACAAAATGGGTGTTCATTTTTTGACTAATGTGTTAGCAACACATCAAAGAAAGGCGTCGCCGTCGTTGAGGCGCTAGTACAGCAAGCTAATATTCCAAGAAGTGCGTTAAGATTTTAATGACCGTATTCATTAGAATCGTAGGCGTCTGTTCATTTCTTAAGAAAGGGGCCAAATATCTAACGTTTTCCGCAAAAATACAGAATTTACATATTTGTAAAATAGTTAACATCAAGGTTTCCATTCTATTTTAATCTTTGTTTAGACACACGTCCGACTGATGGGGTTCGCGTAAATCGTTTCTTAACAAGATCTTGAGTTCTTGATACTTATGTAGTAATGTTCCAATCTCCTTTGTTTGTGAACTTGAAGAAGACAGACTGGCGAGGGCTTGTTTATTCAAGTCACGTCGATGTTGATTCGCTGTTTATAATGTCAAGAAACCGGCAATCAGCCAGCTTGCTACTGTTTCACTGGAAACGTGGTAGATGTTATTAACATCATAATTATCGAGTAAATTAGGATATTTTCATCTGTGTAGAATAATGTATTGGAATTAATTTATATCTGTTGGGATTCCCAGTACCTATGCACTCTCAAAAATAGAATGAATATGCGTTGTATGAACGATGGACAAAATAAGGAAGTAAGTAAAAAAACTACATTAAACTTACCGTATTGGCGTTGTCTTGTATTGTGTCGCGCAGCATGTTGCCACAGTCTGGTATTTACCGGTGCACACTCCAATTGAGGAGCTCCTCATTATTTCTTCATACGCAATACTTTTTTAATTCTAAATCGATCTCACTGACCTAATTTATTTTTCACCAAGTCCCGGTTTCTGTGTAAGACCGGATATTATTGCAAATAAAGAATTTTTTAGTATTTTTTTTTTTTTTCGATGAGACAGTTTTCTTCAAACTTGGCATTTATAGATGTCTGTTTGATGTAAACTTCGGAAAACGTATTCTTCGAAGTTGATTCTTTGTTCAATTTACTTAGTCAAGCTTTGATGCCTGTACAAAATACAAAGTACCTACCTACTGTACAATGGGGTGTGTAACGTTTGATATAATAACAAATGCTCTAATGATCATAAGACCTAATTTCATTTAATATAATTTTCATTTAATATAACGATCAAATGATATAATGAATTATTGATATAATTTCATTTTACCTAATTTCATATGGTATAATGAACAGTTTATATAATTCACATTTGAAATAATATTCAAAATCTATAATATAAGTAACGTTTAATATAATTTGGAAATGTCTACTTTTATTTTTGCAAAAACTGATTACATTTAATAGTAGTAATTAATAGTAGGAAGAGGAGTTTTTTTTAGTTTTGAGGAGCTCGTGGCTAAGTAATAACAGGTGCACGGGTCGATCCGTCAGATTAAGCTACGCTTGCCGGGGTTGGTCCGTGGATGGGTGACCATCTTTACATACCGAGACTCCTCCGTGCCTCGGAAAGTACGTTAAGCCATTGGTCCCGGCTGTCATTCGTGGATCTTTGACAGTCGTTACGGGTCGTCAGGAGCCCAAAGTCTGACAGACAGTCTTACCAAGGGGTATCGTGTTACCCAGTTACTGGGTTATGGAGGTCAGATAGGCAGTCGCTCTATGTAATAAAATACTGGTATTCAGCTGCATCCGGTTAGACTGGAAGCCGACCCCAACATAGTTGGGAAAAGGGGGGCGCGATAATGGTAGGGAAGAGGTGATAGGATATGGAAGGATTATTAGAGCCGTACCGGATATGCATACTAGAGTAAAGAAAGAAAGAAAGAAAAATAGGTTTATTTGTCACAGAAACACGTGCATACAAAAAGATAATTAACTTGAGTAGGTAGTAAGCATTGGAATAGTAGAGAGACGGGTGATATTTGGACGTACTTAAGCAAAAAGGACTCACTCTAATTGTGATCAGGCATGAGTTGTATATGCCAAAGAGGTCCTAACGGTTGGTTCTATCACTCAGCAAAAAAGATTTGTGGCTCTACAAAGATAAGGAAGATTTTTAGGGTTCCGTACCTCAAAAGGAAAAAACGGAACCCTTATAGGATCACTCGTGTGTCTGTCTGTCTGTCCCTCTGTCACAGCCAATTTGCTCCGAATGTAATGGACCGATTAAGTTGAAATTTGGTATACATATCAATTTGAGTGACCCAAACACGGACTTGAACCGTAAATAAATGAATTTAGAATATTGATGTCAGTTTTGGGGGTAAACAATAAAAAAAAAGGTTTTGCAAACTGTACCGTGTGACATATCAAATAAAAGGCCTTACTGTGAGGGTCTCCATTATATTTTTTTTTATAATTTTAAAATAAATTGTTTTAAAGTTATAAGTCAAAATAGACGAAAATTGACCATTCCCCCCCCCCCCCCATTATCTCCGAAACTACTGAACCTAAAATTTTGAAAAAAAAAATACAGAAAATAGTTCTATACTTATAGATTACAGGAAAATCTATAAGAAGTCTGTGGTCTTAAAATAACATGGTAAATCCCTCGATATTGTGCGTACAAACTTACATTTGCAATTGGAATGTATGGGAGATTATGTTTACCAAATGTTAAGTTTGTTCTTAGGATAAATTCTTTCGTACGGAACCCTTCATTGTGCGTGGTCCGACACGCACTTGGCCAGTTTTTTAATGATGGAAACCATCCCACATTTAGCTGGGTACTTTCCGTTAACCGTTAGGACCTCTTTGGTATATACAAAACATCCCTGACCACAATGTGGGTTGAGTCCTTTCTGCTTGACTACGTCCATTTATCTTCCGGGGCATCTTTTAACGAAGCCGCCGCCAGGTAGGGTCAGGTCAGGTCCAGCTGCAATAATGGAGCGGCTAGAATTTTCTTTTATGAGATTAGGACCCAAATACAACTAACAACAACTTGTTTTACTAACCCAAGTGGTGGACCAAACATTTTCTTCTCATGACATGAAACATGAAAGCATGTGCGTTTGGTAGTGACTAAAGAATAAATAAATTTAAAAATAAGTTTAATCTAACCGAGTTTATTTATACTAAACGAATAAATTACTTGTAATAATAATAATAATAATTCTTTATTGGCATAAAAAATGTGTACAAACAAAGTGAAAGCCCTGACTCCTGCGCTAGGTAAAACACCTGTGTTACAGGAGCCAGTGTCTTCTCCCAATCAGTAGGTTCTGGATTTTATGCAATAAACATAGTAAGCAAATGGAATGGCCAAAAATCCAGGAAAACTGTATTGTAAGCATTGCCTACAATAATAAAATTAATCCAGCATCTAATATTTTATTCTATTTTAGTACCTGACATGTTATATGAATGACGAATCCTATTTAATGAGTTCATGATAATATTGTAATATTGAAGTTTAACGTATGAATTAGAAATTAATTAAAAACTTGTTTGTGTTGTGAACTTGTTATGAAATGTGTTTATTTTTATTTTTTTAAATGTTATTTTTGTTTTTATAAGCACTTGTTTCATATATTTGGTTGGGTAGGCATTTTTAAGACCGTGTTTTTTCTGATTTTACTATAGTAAATTACTTTCACCTTAGGGAAGAACACGAATAATTTATATTTCTAACAGTGTAAAAGACGCTTACATACCAAATATTAACAACAGAAAACAATGCAAAAGCCGAGCGTCACTGTACCATAAAGGAAAATATCACAAGAATCAATGCATCGATATTTCCGCTTATAAATTAATGAACAGGAAAATTAACGTATGTAACGAGATTTCTTATTACATCTTATTCCTTCTGTTAGGGCAGATTGATTGATTTCAAATATCAGTTGCGATTATTACCAGATAAACTTTTGTATCAAGTTTTCACAACTCATTATGCAAATGATCATAATTATCTATGCCATGTCAATGTAAACGGTGTCCTATCATTTGACAAAAAACGAATAACAAATTTTCATTTAAAAAATAACGTTAGGTAAATTTATACTTGATAAAGTTATCACTTTACAAACTATTCTTTCCGTAAATGACTACTTTTGACAAATAATTGAAAGACATCATTTCATTAAATCAAAGCATCATTTGACAAACTAATCTTTTAATAATCATGTTAATTGGTAAAACAACGCAAAGCATAAATAACGTTTGAAAAAATGCATAGCTCGATAATTACTTATACTCCATTTATTATAACATTCGACAAATAACTGTTCTCGCCCTTTCGTTATTTCGATGTAAACGTTTAATAAACTCCGTTATTTCACGATATATACAAAGCACTGTAATCTATTTACCATTTACATTAAAAAAAATAACTCTAAAGTGCAGTAATTTCAACAATATTACACAATAACTGTCGTTAGTTAGCCGTTATTTGTCTAATGCTATAGTAATGGTTAGGTTAGAACTGCGACCACAACGAATGCCAGAACCGAATTTTACTTGGTTAGGGCAGCTTTTTTAATTGACTATCATTCAAGTGGTATCAGTATTTGTATGAAATTAGTACTTGCCTATAAATGATTTGTGCCAGATTTTTCAAAATTTGATCAAACTAAGTAGGTACCGTCAACTGTGGCATCTTTACTTTTCATGAGCAACTTTACCTATGAGTACTGTACTTAAGGCGAGGTTCTTCAAGTTAACCTCTAGGAAATTTAATTTTCATGTCATTTTATTTAGAAACGGTAATGATTAAACACGTGAAAAAGTTATATGTTGCTTTTGAGACCTTTCTGTAGGTACGTCGGGTACTAGTTACATAATTGGATAAGTTCGCTCGATAGAAATAAAATCCAAACTTATTCTTATTTTGTAGATTAAACTCATTTTATTTCAATATTATACCAAAGTCAAAGTCAAATCATTTATTTCAAATAGGCACGAAGATGCACTTTTGAACGTCAAAAATTACATGAATAATTAATTGATTCTAGTTGCGCCTTCCAAAAGGTAGTTATGTATGGAGAAGAATGGGCAAGAAACTCCATACTTACTCTTTTAAAATGTTAACAATAGTTTGTATACATTAATTAATAATTATAGGTGAAGACGATGTACCTAGAATAAAAATAAAAATTACTTACCACAATTGGTAAAAAGAATGATAAGTGAAGTAATGACAGAAAAATTAATATATGCGATAGGTTCATGGTGCTCACATATTTAAAAACATTGTATATGAATTTCCAAAAAAAAAAATCATATAATAAGTGTGTGAGTTAAATTTATATTAATCACAGAAAATAAAAATTAATATCATAAAAATTATAAATTATACAGTTAAATTAGCAACCAGTTTGATTTTGTCTAGACTCTAAATTGTCCTATGGAGCAGGACCAGCATGTTTCCAAGCATTCTTATCTTGGATATAATCCTCTAATTTGTAATATGCTTGTTTACAAAGTGTGCTTTTAATATAAATTTTAAATTTTCTTTCATTTAATTGTAATATATCAGAAGGTATTTTATTGTAACATTTAACACAGTACCCCATAAAAGATGTATGTACTTTAGATAATCTGAAAAATGGTTGATCTATTTTATCTTTATTTCTAGTATTAAAATTATGCCTATCACTGATTTTATTAAAAAGATGTAGATTTTTTCTTACATACATAATATTTTCATAAATGAATTGGCAAGGTACCGTCATAATATTAATCGTTTTAAATAGTTCTCTAAGAGATTCGCGGCGATGTAGGTTATAAATGGCTCTGACAGCCCTCTTTTGTAAAATAAAAATGGATTCAATGTCGGCAGCCCGACCCCACAGTAAAATGCCATACGCCATATTGCTGTGGAAGTAGCTTAAATAAACCAAACGCGCAAACCAAAGATAGAAGATAAATTTTAGTTTAGTCCTGTCAAATTAATCAGCGCCTGTCACTACTCCATTCAAGTTTAGACGTGATTAAAAACTTGTCGACTAAAATTACGTCAATTTACGTTAAGCGCTGATTAATTTGACAGGACTAAACTAAATTTTTTATTCTGTCCTTTTCTTAATGAAATAAAAAGAAAAACATTCACTGAACTTAAATTTAGTTTAGTTTGTGAACAAGGGAATCGGCACCAGTATCGTAAAACATACAATTTTTATCCCAAAATTAACGAAATTCACGGCACAATATACTCGCGCCCAGCTGCCACCTCTATAACAAAAATGCACGCTCGAAGAACCTCGCCTTAAATATCTCGCGTTGATATTAAATGGCGGCAACAGATTTTTAGTTTTTTAGTAATCGAGAGATATTTAAGTGAGACCATTGTGTGTGTGAATTGTGGGGAACTCAATGGTGATTTTTCGTTTGTTACTTTACTTTGTTATTTGCATCTTACAATAAATTGTAATATCCATTTCGTGGAAGTGTATTTTGTTTTACAATCATGAAAACTTGGGATAAGATGGATTGTTTGGTCCTTTCTATTCCACCTTTAATCTTTTTCTGTTGGACAAGAGCAAAACCTCAACGTCGTAGGTAGAACCTGTCAGAAAACATGGTAGCGAATCTGATTCCTCGGGGGTTTCTGGTCGATACTTAAAAAGATATCACAACCTACCTGACCCTAAATATTTACTTAAAACAAAATAAAGCAAAAAATAACTCAAGCTCAATATAACTTGAGATTACCTTCAATAAATTAACAATTAACATTCCATCAAACCTATTTCCCTACATCATTAGAAGAATAATGGTTTCCAAAGCATCAACAAGTGTTTTTCATAAAAGATTATGAAAAACAAACTTCACTATTCGTAGTGTTTCGCTACGAGCATATACCTAAATAAACTCAGCATGGAATCATTTTGAAAACGATTATTTTATTCCGCAAATAGTAAAGTACTTACGATGGGAATTGGGATTACAGAGATTTTTGAACGAGCAACTTAGTTTCCATTTGTCAAAAGGTCCAACAGTAGTGTTATCTAATCATTGCAATAACTATGTACAGGCAACAAAGACAAGCCATATTTTTCTTTTGTTTTTTACAACCGTCACCTTCACTGCACTTTTAAATAGTCACTGGTGGGCACTTTTCGAGAACACGTGGAGTTCGATGGTTTAAGGAGCAAGCAGGTACCTACACGGTGCTCTGCGCAACACTGTAATACTACTGCACCGGCAGCCGAGCCATACACAAATAAACCACCACAACTAATGATTACACCCGCAATCCCAACATCTGTTTACTATGAAATTTTAATAGAAAATTTTGCTATTCTTGTTATTTTCCCACTTACTAAGTAGTTTCTGTAAGCTTAAAATTTGGTTCCCTACGAAACAATCCGCATAGTAGATTTCTATACGCTATTCCAACGATATCTAAGTCTAGGTAAATACAACTTCCAATTGTTTAGTTGATAATCTGAAAATATTGAAAGGCAAAGTAACTTTATCGTTCCCGGAACTTTTCCAAAGATCGACAGTTATAGGGAGGTATTGGGAAGGGTACCGTGTGGTGCCGAACGTAAAGAATAGCACCACTTCATTTCCTCCCGTGGGTGTCGTAAAAGGCGGCTAAGGGACTTACTAGAGAATGGGCAGCAGCGTTCTCTATGCACTTTAACACCATACTGCGATCGCCATCCCACCTGCAAGCGTGGCGATTATGGCAACCCCTCCCCGATTAGGGGAGGCTTATGTCCAGCTGTGGACGTCTTTCGGCTGAAATGATGATGATGATTGGGAAGGGTGTTTTATGTTTTTCTCGCTTATATATTTGACTTTACCTCCATTGTAGATTTCTACGTGCAAACATGCATAAAAATACATGAATAAATGCATAATCTTTTGGAAGGACCCTTTGAATAACAACCATTGGTTTAAATTAAACGTTCATTGAATGCGATTTGGACCCTAGTTTATATGTGAAACTTTAACTCTGCAATTCCTTAGTGATTACTATGCCTGTGTTAGCTAGGGCTCTCAAGTCCCAAGGGTTATTGAGCAACTTTAATAAGACCCTTCTAAATATTAGGTACCTACCTACTCACTCTGGCAGTCCTGATAAATTCTGGACATCATAATATTCATAATCAGCCTATATAATATTCTCACTGCTGGGCGATGAGCGGGAGTGGGCCGTCATCTACCACGTTGGCCCAGTGCGGGTTGGTCGATGTCACATGTCTTCGAATTTTTGGTTCTAGGACATGCTGGTTTCTTCACAATGTTTTCCTTCACCATTTTGAGAGCAGGGGTGATGAAGTAATGTACACAAAGTTAAGCGCCTATCTTGGTTACGAACCCACGATCTACAACTTGTAAGTCGCGGTAGTTACCACTGGGCCACCACTGCTCAATTCTGGACGTGTCGTTATCAAAATATTCCTTCTCTATTTCAGATTGGTGCTGATGGCGCCAATTCGGCTGTGCGAAAAGCAATGGGAGTACAGTATCTCTCATGGAGCTACGAACAAATGGGCGTTGTAGCGACATTGGAATTAGCTGAGGTAACCAAAAATTTTATAATATTTAAAAGGCTTTGAATCCAATCATTTTCACCTGCTAATGAAGTTATGGCATTTTGCTGCATAAATGTTACTTAGACAAACTGGTAAATTAACCATTTATTAATCCGTTTATTTATTTTCTTCCATAATGAATAATATGTTTATTAATATTTCTTAAAAAAGATACATATAAAAACATTTGAAAATATAAAAAATGGTGGTCCGCCGGTGTCGGGAGCAGGGTCCAAGTTACCGATAGTTAGGGCTCCAGAGTCAGGCAACTCCTCGCGATGCGAGCCATATCAAGGTGTTTTATTTATTTATTTTTACTGTTACAAAAAACGGCCAAAAGCCAATTAGCCAGCTCTAATTCTACCGGTTGGTAACCGTTGGGAGATGACTTATTCCAGAGAAATTTATTTTTCTAGCGAGGTTTTGTAGGAAAAGTCTGAATTTGGCTATAGGCCTCGATAAGCCGTAGATAAACAGAAGGGGATAGTTAACACGAGCTAATACCTACTGTTTAGATAAACCAAGAACCTTTATAAATAATTATGTATAAGTCTTCAACCAAGGCTGTCCAGTACAAGTATACTATTAATAACGATTAACATGTCGGCCGCAGATATAATTGCTATTCTTTACACAACCTACATAATTATTTCTGATCTCTGAAGGTGGATACGGAATTGCGCCTCATGTATTAATGACGGATTTGTTGCCGTATATAACCGGGCTGTCCCCATAATTCAAAAGTCATTTATTTAAATTAGGCTGAGAATCAGCACTTTTCGAACGTCAAAATTACATAAGACAGTCCCCCAAAACGCTATCCTTTACCATTTCCTAGTGCTTTAGCTGGGAAGAACTGGTGCAACAAACTCCCCAGCAGCACAGCTGTCTCTTCAGATAGAAAAACTTGATTCTATACAATATTTGGTATGTAAAGTAATTAATATTATTACGAGAGACAGAACAGTAAATATTTTTGACGTGACAACGTCTAATAAATCGATGAACGCCGGCTGCATGCACGAAAAAGGATGACACAATGTCCCGTAACGCTCATTGTCCCGTTACGCTCATTGTCCCGTTACGCTCATTGTACGCTTGCGCCGCATCAATGTTTTGTTATGACGTTGTCACGTAAACTATCGTCTGTAAACCAACTTTACAGCCAACCAATTCTTTTTTGACGTGACAACGTCTATTAAATCGATGAATGCCGGCTGCATGCACGAAAAAGGATGACTCATTGTCCCGTTACGCTCAATGATCAATGTTTTGTTGTGACGTTGTCACGTTAAACCATCGTCCGTAAACCAACTTTACAGACAACCAATTTTTGCTAAACACTCTATCCTCCCCGTATCGCAAATCAAAATCAGCATATTCGCATCGACATTAATAAATTGAGCCAACTGCTAAGTGCAAATAAATATTGAAATTAATGACAGCAAATTGAATTATGTTAGTTAATTTGTTACCCTGCATAACGCTGCTCCAAAGTCACATTTAAGACTAAAGCAGATAGGTGCGGGACGCACCGATTCGCAACGCATTGTAAAACCCTCCTTCATAACCTACGTATACATTTTCTTTGAACCAACGCACACTACAGAGTGGTAATTGCGTACACACTATCAGTAGGAATGGGTTTCATTTTGACAGTTCAACAATATTCATTGCGTTATTTACGTTGTTGGGCAGACAAATTTTTCGAACTTAAGAAGCAATGGAGCAATCTACTTCAAAATCATTCTGATTGCGATTGATGGTGTGTTACGCAATTTAGGTGCAGGCGGGCCACACCGCACTTTTTTGTAGTAGTGGGTCGGTTACAAAAAACGGTCGTCGTTGCAACTGGTTTGAAGACGGACGACGGACGACGAAACTTATTCAATATGAAATAAAATTGCGTTTTCGTCGAGTGAAATAGTTGCAGTTTCTTACAACTATCAACAGGTTTGATCGTCGCATCACGAACGACAGCATTGACAACTGGTAGGTAAGGTAATACATTATCAACTGTATTTCATTGATATAAAGTTCACTTTCTATTGTAAGGACTGTTTTGCAAACGAACGGAACGAGACGCTTTGACAACTGGTAATACATTATCGACTGTATTTCATTGACATAAAATTTACTTTCTATTGCAAGGACTGTTTTGGACGACGACGCGACGGATGAGATAGTTGACTCATTGCGTTCTAGACTGTATTTTCATAGACGAAAAATATAAAATCGCACTAAATAATTCGAAGAGTGGTTTGTGCAACGAAGACTGTTTGAACCCAGGACGTAAAACGGTTTCATCGTCGCAGAACACAAAACGGTCTTTAAAAACGGTTCGTCGTCGCAACGCCCACTCCTACTTTTTTGTATGAAAATGCGTTGCGCTGCGGACTGTTGCAGCTGTAATGAGCGCTTGGCTTTATCAAGACATCACTGCGCTAACTTTGCGCTTCGCTAAAGCGGATGCATGACCACAGTGGCTACTATAAATCATAAAAACTGGTTTATCATACTAGCTAAATAATAAGCTATCTAATTGTGGCTAGGTAGCAAATGATTGGTTAATTATCGTGGTTATTATGACTCGTGACACCACTCGATAATGATGGCGGGTAACATGTTCTATAATTATTGTTATAATAAAATTGACGACAGGGTTGGCGCAGTGGTTAAGCGATTGACTGCTGCGCTGCGTGTCGCGGGTTCGATTCCCGCACGGAACAAATATTTGTATGACCTACAATTAGTTGTTCCGGGTCTGGCTGTTTGTGTATGTGAGTTTAAATGTTTTTAAACGCACTCACAATACAGACATGAGAAATACCTAGAGTCAAAGAAAAAAAAAAAAAAAAAAAAAAAAACATTAATTAATTAAACCAAAAACAGGATACCATTGTGGACTAAATAGGCCCCTGTTTGAGACGCTATTCTTGAATATAGTATCGCGCACATTATACACGGAGATGTCAAGTTTAAAAACAATAATTGTTTTTAAAAACAGGGTTATGGTTATTAATAGGGGAATTTAAAGCTACAGGCTCAGCTGCGGCGCGGGCTGGCGTTTCGTCGAGCAAGGGTCGGGGGGATATTTTCGTGAACCGCCTTGAACATTTACATAGACTGGGAGAAATCTTCTACCATGCTCCACCGTGGTTTGGCAAACAAAATGTACCACACATGATCCATGAGCTCGGAAGAAACTAATTGCAATAATTGAAAAAATAAAAAATAAAATTGGATGTCTGTAGAAAGAAGTTACCTACAATAATTGTAGGTAACTTCTTTTTATTTCAATTATTTCTCCCAGTCTATGTAAATGTTCAAGGCGGTTCACGAAAATATCCCCCCGACCCTTGCTCGACGAAACGCCAGCCCGCGCCGCAGCTGAGCCTGTAGCTTTAAATTCCCCTATTAATAACCATAACCCTGTTTTGATCCAGCCTGGCCCACCTTGCTGTCCTCCCCGCGACGCTGCCCTAAGCCGAGGTTCGTACCCCACAGGGGGTGCCCTTAGCGTGCAGTGCCGTGCAGTTTATAAGTTTTATGCCCTGGCTGGAGGCTTTAAGTTCACTTAAGGCTGCTACAGGAAAGTCCGGTTAAAGAGTCACGACCTCTCAAGGACAACTACGAGATGCCATTGCTTAAAAAACTTATATTAACTATAAGTCCAGGTTTCCTCACGATGTTTTTCCTTCACCGATGTCAGTTATGTCCAAGATAAACTCAGAAAGTACATATGAATTGAAAAAGTCACATTGGTACTTGCCCGGATTTGAACCCACAACCTCATGCATGAGAGGCGAGGCCTTAACCAACGGGCCATCACGACAGTTTTATAATTATTCATTAATGAAAATTTACAATTCCCCCCCCCCCCCCCCCCTTAATTCCGAAACTACTGAGCCTATAATTTTGAAACAAATACAGAGAATAGTTATACACTTATAGATTACAGGAAAACCTACAAAAAGTAAAAAACAACATGGTCTTAAGGCGAGGTTCTTCGAGCGTGCATTTTTGTTCTAGAGGTGGCAGGTGGGCGCGAGTAAATTGTGCCGTGAATTTCGTTAATTTTGGGTTGAAAATTATATGTTTTACGATATTAACAATGTTAAACCCGACGAGCATTACATCATCATAGACGTTTATTTTGATGTGATTTTCAATACATAATGTGGTATAATATTGAAATAAAATGATTTTAATCTATAAAATAAGGGTATGTTTGGATTTTTTTCCTTCAAGCGAACTTTATCCAATTATATAACGAGTACCTGACGTACCTACAGAAAGGTCTCAAAAGCAACATATATTTTTTTCACGTGTTTAATCATTACCTTTTCTAAATAAAATGACATTAAAATTACATTTCCTAGAGGTTAACTTGAAGAACCTCGCCTTAAAATAACATGGTAAATCACTCAATATAGTGCGTACAAACTTACATTTGCAGTTGGAATGTATGTGGGAGCATGTTTGTCAACTACAATGTTAAGTTTGTTCATGGGATTCATTCATCTCAACTACGGATCCCTTCATTGTGCGTGGTCCGCACTCAGGCACTTGGCCGGTTTTTTTTTTAATCCCTTTTTAAATTTGTTGAACGAGAAAACATACCGACAAAATGTTATGCAGTTCAACAGACTTTATGTATGTTATTGTGTATACAGATATTGAATAAAAAAAAACATTCTTCGACTTACATTTCGTCCTTTGCTCCTTCTTCTAGGAGTGCGAAAACACAACAGCATGGCAACGCTGGCTGCCTACGGGACCCATAGCAATCCTTCCACTAGATTCAAAGCGAAGTTCCCTGGTCTGGTCCACGTGGCAAGACAACGCAAAGCAGCTGCTGCAACTGCCTGAAGACCAGTTCGTGGACGCGTTGAATGACGCTCTGGTAATAAAAATGCTTGTCAATGTTATTGTTAATTTATTTATTTAATAGTTCCACCGCAAAAATTTTCAGAGGCGGACTTAATGCCATAGGTATTTTCTACCAGTCAACCTTAAGGTGACGCAGAGACAAACAGTGTTAGGTGCAATCACGAAAAGGACATCGTCGGAAATGGGCCCAGCAACAACAAACATCTGACCTACATAATAATTATAAATATATTTTATTAGACTAATTGCGAATATCTGTATGAAACGGACATTCTGCGTTCCATAATGAACAATTAAAAGAGCGACTATTGACATCACATAAAATATGCCGCCATCTTTGACAATTAGTTTAGAAATGATAATTAGTGATGTCCAATCTTTCATTTCACACATATCGAGAGCGAGATTACTTGTATTTGGCCACCTGCTCACGGATTTTAAACGCATTCATACGTACGTACTTTTCTTTTCAACCCTTTTTCATTCTAGGTTGGGTCACTACAGAAGCGCTTGACGCTTCTGTAGTCACTCTTGCGCCGCTTTTGTTGGTACCGTACTATACACTCTAGGTGCGAAAAGAATTCAACAACAAAACCAATTTTCATACCTTAATCCATACATCATTAATTGTTTAAAAAAAGATTATTTTTTAATAATCTTTTTTTAAACAATTACTACACATAAGTGAGATGCATTGAAAGATTTTATTTAAAATAATCGATCTAATGTATTGGCATCCCTAATATTTGTCATATCTGTCAATCAACTCAACTGTCAAAAGTGTCAAAAGTGGACTCGGCTGCTCCATCAGTCCCTCGACAAATATGGAAAGCCCGCTGCCACTTCAGCTTGCTTACTCTGCAAGCTATGTCGGTAACTCCACTTCCTTTCCGGATAACTTCATTTCTGATTTTTAACCGATTTGAAAAAAGCAGGACAGGTAACAAGAGATGTTGGCTAGAGATGAAAATATGGTTTATAGATTTATTTTCGATTGGCGCAAAAACGTCTGAACGGATTTAGATGTAACTTGGCACACATATATTTTATAATCTTGATTAACACATAAGAGTACTTATAATTTCCGTATTACGTTCCCGTGGGATATTTTACGACATCCACGTGGGCGAAGCCGTGGGTAAAAGCTAGTTCATAATTAAATCTACATTATCATAGGTATTTTCGAATACATTCTTGTCCACTAACTCTGATAGCCTGTACTCTACGTTCCAGTGGAAGCAGTACCCTCGCAACAGCGGCGTGGAAGCAGTGACGTCATGGACGAGCTCGTGTCTGCGGCGCATGGGCCTGCCGGACGGGGCGGCACGCCAGCTGCCGCCGTCCATCCGCAACGTCACGCCCGCCTCGCGCGCTGCCTTCCCGCTCGGCTTCGGACACAGCACGCGATACGTCGCGCCCGGGGTCGCACTCATTGGGTAACACTCACACTCTTGACTCTTTTATGAAGAAAAAAAAAAGAAAATATATTTAAGGGGCTCTGCCTTAATGCACACAATATTAACAATATAAAAATATGTAGTTTAAAAAAACTAAAAATCACGTTTTTATCACTCATTGGTGCCGATTCGCTTGTCACAAAATTCTTTAAACTAAACTAAATATCACCAAAATTTTGTTTATTCCTGTCAAACCATTTCCTATTCTGAAATTGACTAAAGTGACACAGCTTAACTATATTTTAGTTTGACAGCACTAAAATAGTACTTACTGAGTTTTTAATTTAGTGAAAATGGCAATTTTGCTATTTTGAATTTGACGTTTTTAAACTAGAATTTAGATTTTCTAACTATATCCGACTATCTTTAATCGCGATTAAAAAGGTGTGGAATAAAATTAGTTGTCATGAACTAAAATTCACACCAACACCTCGACTTCTGGTGCAAAAACAGTACTGTACCTATATATTTTTTTTCTTTTATTTTGCTTATATCTCGAAAATAATGAAAATTTCGACCTCCTTCATATAGCCCGTAAACCCCTAAAACTCAACATGTAGGTATTTTTTTTATTTTTTATTATTCGTCTTGGGTGTTATTTTCATGGTTTTCGCGGGTGTTAAAGACGACAGTGACGTTTAAATGTAAAGCCAAGATGGCGGCTCTTGGATTTACATTTTGATCTCACTATCGGCTTTACGAGTAGCACCCTCGAAAACCATGATAACGACACCCAAGACGAAAAATATGAACATTTTCGCAGCCGCCATCTTAGATTTATATTTTGACCAAAGAAAAAAGTCGCATGGAGGGCGGTGTCGCATAACCTGTGTCCATATTCGAAAATGGTGCGTCCTATCGCAAAAAGAATGAAAATTTCAACACGTAAACCCCTAAAACTCAACATGTAGGTAATATATTTTTTTTTTTTTTCATCCAAAATCTGTAAAAATCCATTTTAAAAAAACACGTCGAGGCTGCCCCACATGCGCGCCTACGGCTCTAAAAAGAATCATGGGGTAGGGCAAACAAGTACAACATTGCGAAGCCAAAAGAAAAAAAAAATACCACGTGGAGTCACGGTTATCAAATTCGATTTAGTTGTGTCAAAGTTATTTTTAAATTTAGAGAATTTTGTTTGCAAAATAGCGTTAAGATTCTCATAGCCAAAAGTAAGGAATATTAGCGATAGTTTAGTTCGGTGTACAAGAGAATCGGCACCATTATCTATCTATAAACATATCTTCTATATACATGCTGAACATTATGATGTGGAATTCAATAGACAAAAAGTAGACTCAACAAATGTTACAAAATTCCTCGGTATTTTCATTGATAATAAACTAACTTGGAAACCGCATTCTGAGGAAGTATGTAAGAAGTTAAGTAAGTCAGCATACGTACTATATAACTTATCAAAAAAAAATAAACACTCGCACTGTGCTGGCAGCATACCATGGTCTAGTTGTGTCAGTTTTGAGATTTGGAGTTATTTTCTGGGGTAACTGTACTGAGAGGGAGAGGATATTCAAAGCTCAAAAACGTTGCATAAGATCAATGACTGGTCTTAATAATACCGACAGCTGTGAACCTGTGTTCAAGTCTCTAAAATTACTCACCTTTCCATCTTTGTATATACTTGAAGTTGCAATATTTGTTAGAACTAATAGACACCTATTTACCCTAATGGAAGATATACGAACACGGCCAGGATCTGTTAGATCACAATATAAAAATCTAATGTACACAGGTAGGCACAAAACAGCATTATTGAGAAAAAGTATTTTGTCAATGGGGCCCGTCATATATAATAAAATTCCCCATACTATTAAAGATCAGTCATTAAGTATATTTAAGAAGAGGCTAACATCATTATTAATTAATAAATGATATTATTCAGTACATTTTTTTTTTTACTGATAAGAGTTTATAATGTTATATTAGGTAATCTATTAATTTTGGTGCAAATGTAATGATTTTGTTTATTACTATTTTTAGAATTAGATTATTGTTTTATTTATTGTATTCATGCATGAATGATATTTGTTCCATCCATCCACTGTACTTTGTTTATGTACTTTTGTTTTTTGTTCAACTGAGTGGATCTAGAAACGTATATACCTACTTATTGCCTTTGCATGCCGTAAGGTAGAATGTAGAAGAGCTATTTGTTAAAATGTGAACACCTTATTTTGTACCCACAGTCTTTGCAAAATAAATGATTTCTGATTTCATGTTGGATTTTTGAGATGGGGCAGTAAGGGCAGTTACATTAAGACTGCGCAGAGCGCTTAGTGGCGCCCTCATCGTTTGTTCGGTGATTTATTTTATTTTAGAATGAAAATGCAGGTGGGGCAGCCTCGACGTGTTTTTTTATGGAAATTACAGTTTTTGGATGAACAAAAAAATATATATTACCGACATTATTATTACGATTCTTAAAAGGGGGTTGAAATTTTCATTATTTTTGCGATAGGGCGCACCATTTTCGAGATATAAGCAAAAGAAAAGAAAAAATAAAATACAGTCCTGTTTTTGCACCAGAAGTCGAGGTGTTGGTGTGAATTTTTAATAGTTCATGACAACGAACTTTATTCCACACCTTTTTAATCGCGATTACACGATACAATTCTTGTTTGCAGCGACGCAGCGCATCGGGTTCATCCATTGGCTGGACAAGGAGTCAACCTGGGTTTCGGCGACGTCAAAGATCTCACACATTTATTATCAGAGGCCATGTACAGTGGTCTAGACATAAGTAAGTATACAGTCACGGATTAGTAAGTATGTGTAGCATTTAAACAGGGTTTTTCAATAGGGACAAAGTATCTTTGACAGCTGATGGCGGCCATATTATATTATATATTGGCGCGAATTTTTGACAGATCATTAAATGTTCGGCATACAAGATGAGTTGGTATACAGTTTAATAGCGCGTTCAATTGATTAAAGTGTATTATCAAAACGGTCGTTCAATTCGTCAAACGTTTAACGATGTCAATTTATTGAAAGAGAAATTCAACAGGTTCCTGATCTCAAGATTCGGGGACAGGGCATGGCCTCCAAGATCGTGTGATTTAATGCCCCAGTTTCAAATGTTTTGTCATGGGCATCGTTTTTATGGTTTTCGAGGGTGTTAAAGCAGATAGTGGTGCCGATTCTCTCACAAAATTCTCCAAACTAGACTAAAAATCACCAAAACTTGGTTTGTTACTGTCAAACGACGATTTCCTATTCTGAAATTGACTAAAGTGACACAACTTAACTATATTTTAGTTTGACAGCACTAAGATGGCACTGAGTTTTTAATTTAGTGAAAATGACAATTTAGCTACTCTGATTTTTACGATTTTCACCTAAAATGTATATTTTCAAACTAAATCTGACTATTTTTAATAGCGATTATAAAAGATTATAAAATTAATTGTCATGAAAAAAATAAAATTCACCTCGACTTCTGGTGCAAAAACAGTACTGTATATATTTTTTTTTCTTTTCTTTTGCATATATCTCGAAAATAATGAAAATTTCGACCTCCTTCATATAGCCCGTAAACCCCTAAAACTCAACATGTAGGTATTTTTTATTATTCGTCTTGGGTGTTATTTTCATGGTTTTCGCGGGTGTTAAAGACGACACTGGTGCCGATTCCCTTGTTCACAAACTTAAATAAATTTAAGTTCAGTGCATCTTTTTCTTTCTATTTCATTATGAAAAGGACAGAAGATAAATTTTAGTTTACTCCTGTCAAATTAATCAGCGCCTGTCACTACTCCATAAAAGTTGAGACGTGATTAAAAACTTGCCGACTAAAATTACGTCAATTTACGTCAAGCGCTGATTAATATGACAGGACTGAACTAAAATTTATCTTCTGTCCTTTTCTTAATGAAATAGAAAGAAAAAGATGCACTGAACTTAAATTTAGTTTAGTTTGTGAACAAGGGAATCGGCACCAGTGACGTTTAAATGTAAAGCCAAGATGGCGGCTCTTGGATTTACATTTTGATCTCACTATCGGCTTTAGCACCCTCGAAAACCATGACAACGACACCCAAGACGAAAAATATGAACATTTTCGCAGCCGCCATCTTAGATTTATATTTTGACAAAAGAAAAAAGTCGCATGGAGGGCGGTGTCGCATAACATGTGTCCATATTAAAAAACCCAGTACATATTTATAACTTTTTGGTTTGGTTTTTTTTTTTACTAAGTCACACTTTCAATGTAATATAGGTAATAGTCTTCATGAAAAGCGATGTGCTGTATGGAAAACAGTTACCCCATAGGGTAAGGAGAAAGGTGTAACGAACACCAACATTTCAGCAGTTATAAGTCCCATGCAGTAGGGGAGCCCTTTTCCCTACACATGATAAAAAGCCAGGACCACTTGGTTAGCTGTCAAGCTTGGGATTCTTATACCAGCAAGGTATAGGCATACGTACTATTCAATTTAAGTAAAAAAGTGAATACAATTACGACATTGGTAGCTTACCATGGTTTGGTGGAGTCAATTCTACGATTTGGAATTGTATTCTGGGGTAATTGTAGTATGAGAGAATAAATATTTAAGGCCCAAAAACTTTTTATAAAAGCAATGTGTGGCCTAAAGTTCCGGCATTATATATTTTAGAAATGGCAATTTGTGTTAATGCGCGCAGCAAAGGAGTGGAACTCTCTGCCTGCGTCTGTGTTTCCGACCGCATACAACCCTAATCTATTCAAAGTGAGAGTGAACAGGCTTCTTCTGGGTAAGCTCACTCCATCGTAGACTTTGTCTCTGTCATCCAGACCTAGACTAAAGTCAAGAGCAAACTCATAAGAATAAAAAATAAAAAAAAATAAAAAAAATAAGTATTACTTTCCAACAGTGTCAGAAACTAGAAAAGGGCCTGTAAGAAGACTATTGCAAAATGGGAGTTACAATACAGCTTTACTTAAGAAAAGTGTTTTCAGCATGGGTCCCACCATACATTACAAAATACCAGATACGAAAAAAAAAAACAATCCTAATCAAAGTTTAAAAAAATATTAATTGATTCACGAAACTTCTCAAGTAACACTTGAGAAGTTTAAACTTCTCAAGTAACACTTGAGAAGTTTCGTAATACTTGAGAATATAATACTTCTCAAATAATACTTCTCAAGTAATACTTGAGAAGTTTCGTGAATCAATTAATAATTTTTTTTTTTTTTAAATGACTCTATACTTTAGATTTAATATTTGACATTTACTTATTAATATTATGCTAGCTTTAAATTCAACTTTTTTTTTTTCAGCCTCATTTAATTTGAGGGACGTATTTTTTTTGAAATATCAATTTATTTTCAATGTTTGCATGACTAATTTAAGGTCGACTGTACAGGGATCACAAAACTTTGTAAACAAATTTATTTATGTACCTACTTTCTAAGCAAATAAACGACTGATTTGATTTGAAGGTAGAAAACCATGGTATGATATATGTTTCATCTCATTTCAGCTCACCCTGATTGGCTAGGAAAATACGAGAGCACACGACAAAGACATAACGTGCCAACTCAGATGATGATTGAGATGTTACATCGACTGTACACCGTAGACCTGATGCCCGTAGTACTGGCAAGAAGCGTAGGGGTCCAGATCACTAACGCTCTGCTACCTTTGAAGGTAAACCTGCATTTTAACGAACTTTTATGTCTGTTGAATAGATGAAAATTGTAAACTCGCAAAAACATGGTAAAAATGTTTCATGTTTTGTTGCCAACGGAATGCCTGTTACGAGTACGCTAAGAGTAGCAGGTTTAATTTCCGCCCGGAACACTTCGCACCTTTAGAATTATAGAGACCTAATGTCTTCAGAAGTTCTGAAGACATTAGGTCTCTATAATTCTAAAGGTGCGACTTGTGTGAACTACACTCGTGAGCAATAAACTGGAATCACTTCATCGCGCGTTGCTCAAGACAATTTTTTACAATTTCTATACATCACCTGAAAGGTAATTTTGTTAGCTTTCAAATGATTTCAAAAAGATTAAAAATTAATTAAATTTTCTACCTAAATTTAGAGAATTATTGCAATAGGTCGAAGTTGTGGAAGTAATATGAAAAGATAAAAAATATATTTACAATTTATATTATTTAAGTATCCCTTAATATTTTGTGCTACCCCCCTGGCCCTAATGACTGCCTGTAAACGGTTTTTCATTGACCGAATGAGTTTCCTGATGGAATCCTGTGGGATTTCCTGCCACTCTTCGACTAAAGCAGTTTTCAGGTCTTCTATTGACACCGGAGCTAGACATATTCCTCGTATCCGCCTTTTCAGCTCGTCCCATATATGTTCAATCGGATTTAAGTCAGGACTGAGGGCTGGCCAGTGTAGTGTGGGAATCCCGACTTCTACAAGGTACTGCAGCGGTGTGGCAGCGGGCATTATCGTGCATTAGCAGGAAATCTTCGCCAATAAACCCGGCGTAGGGGAGCACATGGCCTAGCAGAATTTCGTTGATGTATCTTTCTGCGGTTAGCCCCCCTCCCCGACCTCCACCAGGTACGTATATCAACTCCGTTTTTGCTTCAATAGATATCCCCGCCCAAATCATACAGGGCCCACCCCCGTATGCCACTGTTTCCGCAAAACAGCATTGTGCGAATCGCTCCCCCAGTCTCCTATAAACTCTCTGTCGACGGTCGCTACCATGCAGGCACATCCTGGATTCGTCCGAGAACAGGACTCGCCTCCATTGCTCGATATCCCAATCTAAGTGATCGCAAGCAAACTGAAGCCTGGCTTGTCGGTGGGCTAGAGACAATTTAGGTCCCGTGGCTAGGGCTTCCATTACGTAATTACGTAATTACGCAATTACGTAATTACGGACAGATTTTAGAAATCTCACAAATACGTAACTGAAGAGCTGCAGTCCGTAATAACGTAACTATAGGATAATATTAATTAATTTAGGTACCCATTTATTTAGTTCTATAGTTTCTGCCTACTCCATGGGAAAAGGCATGGGTTTATCTGTGTATTTACAATTTACCTTAATTTAGTTAACCTACGACTTACATTATGACAACACCAAAACCCTTTCTGTGGGTATCCCCCGAATTCCCGGGGTTTATTTTATAACTTCCAATTTGAGTCCGCAAGATTTAATTTCTTAGTCGTACAGAATAGAGTTCATTGTTGACCAATCGGGAAACGAAGGGAATCCCCGTTGGTTGTGGATAGTTCGGTACGTAACACAATCAAAGTTTATAAGTGTTTCGCAAGTATTTGATCTACCTCGTAGATAATAAAGTTTAATATTGTGGATTGAGCAAGCTAAGGGAACTCCCTACATTTTTCTTTACTTTCGTGAATTTAGAAACAATCTCAATACTCGGTACTCAGTCGTCTTACGTACACCTGCGAGATACTGTCCTGCCTGGTCTAAGCTTATTTTATTGACTTTTGTGATTTTGTGTATGTGCCGCAAAGTTTGACGCTTGGTTTTCAGAAGCTTTTCATTACAAGTTTCTAAGTAGATATCACCATACACGAGTAGAGATACTTCAACGAAAATGTAAGTACCTATTTTAACATTACTTTACTTGTCTACTTACTTTGTTTCTAGGGTATTGTGTGAGAGTTTATACATATAATTTAGTAGTTGATTTTATATTGTTGACGGCACGGTTGGCGCAGTAGTTGAGTGATTGGCTGCTGCGCTGCGGGTCACGGGTTCGATTCCCGTACGGAACAAATATTTGTATGACCTACAGATAGGTGTTCCGGGTCTGGGTGTCTTGTGTATGTTAGTTTACATGATTGTGAGTGCACCCACGATACAGCAGTAATTCCTAGTGTGGTGCGACGTTTAAAAAAAAAAAAAAATATGTGCGATTTTATTTTATTGTTGCTTGTTAGATGTCTGTGCAAATAGACATTGATTATGAGTTCACGGTACGTATGTAAATGTATCCCGTTTTAAGTGTAGTGCCTAACTATAGATGCTATTTATATGTATTACCTAACTATTAAATTATGAAATATTTATATATTGTTTTAGGTCTGCAGTAAAGAAGACTATTTATAAGGAGTTTTTGAACAAACGCACACAATCAGCTATATGGGAACACTTTTTGAGGGCTGAAAATGGGCAAAGTGTCCAATGTAAACATTGTCAAAAAATTTTGAAGACTCCTGGTGGTGCTACTGGAGCACTACATACACATATGCGTGCTAAACATATTGGCGAGATGTCACAAGAGCAAGATGCGCAAAGGGCAAGTACTTCATCGTGCTTTCAAGCAAGAAAAAGTTTAGAACCTCCATCGAAGAAAACTAAACTAACGGATTACTTTTCCACTGAGTATTCCTTGGACGTTATAGTGACTAGAATGGCAGCATTGGATGGCATCCCATTAAGCAAATTTTGTACTTCTGAAGATCTAAGGTATGTTTTCAAAAAATCTGGCTATGATCTACCGAAATCTCCTTCAACTATTACCAAAATTGTCCTGGAACAGAGTTGTGCCATAAAAAAACAATTAATAAATCAGTTTAAAGATATGAAGTCCCAAAAAAAATGGTTTACTATAACGTTTGATGAATGGACCTCTACCCGGAACCGGAGGTATATGAATATAAATATTCATAATAAAGACCTAGAACCAGCTAAATATAAAAATTTAGGACTAGTAAGGATAAAGGGTTCAATGCCAGCTCACGTTGGAACTGTACTGTTAGAAAATCATCTAAATGACTTTTAACTTGAAGATATAATTGCATTCACAACGGACGGAGCCAGTGTTATGGTTAAAATGGGCAAAAATTTTGATGGTCACCATCAGTTGTGTTTTGCTCACGGAATACAACTTGCAGTGCTGGACGTATTATATAAGACACGGAAAAGTACAACTACTGAACCAGAACTAGAAGATGAAGCTTCAGATACTGACACTGAAGAAATTGAAGAAAACGATGGCGGACTTTTCATAGAAGTACCTAGAGTTCTAGAACCAGAGTTTCTGTACAAAGATATTATAGTAAAAGTAAGAAAACTTGTTAAATCATTCAAAAAATCACCACTGAAGACCGATTTGTTGCAAAAATATTCTTTACAAGAGCATGGTAAAAGCCTCGATCTTATACTAGACTGCAAAACGCGATGGAACAGCTTATCAGATATGGTTGGACGATTTCTGAAATTGAAATCAAGTTTATTTAAGGCTTTATTAGACTTAAAATCAAATATAAGTTTCACAGACACAGAAATACAAGATCTACATAACATTCATCATAGTTTAGATATAATAAAAACTACAGTGATGGCATTGTGTCGCCGTGACTCGAATTTGTTAGCAGCAGATGCTGCGCTTCAGTTTATGTTAAATAAGCTTGATGCTCAGTCCAATGGGCTCAGTGACAAGCTTGCTGTATCCCTTAGAAAAAGAATAAAAGAAAGGCGAACAAATGTGTCTGGTGTCTTGCAGTATTTGCATAATAATGAAGAATATTATAAAACCGAAGAAACAGAAACTTTTACAAAACCGACGTCGGATTATATTAGAACATATGTTGCAAACTTATTAGAAAGGCTCAAATTTACACCGCCTACAAGTACACAAATGAGTTTAGATTCCGAAGCAGATGACAATGATGCTAATGATGGTTGTGGCGACGAGTTGACTGTTGCACAGCAACTAGAAAAAGAAATACAGAAAACTATGTCTACAGTAAACAAATCTGGAGTAAACACAGATCTTGAATCCATCATCAGAGTTGAAATGTATATCTACGATAGCACTGGCGGCGGTCGTGAAGTTTTCCTAACAGCAGCTTATAATTATTTACTATGTATAATGCCTACTAGTGTTGAAGCAGAACGGGCATTTTCTTCTGCCGGCTATCTTTGTTCTAAACTAAGAAGTTCCCTTGGTGACAGAACATTGCATTCGTTATCATTTATGAGATCATATTATCAAGAACAAAGATTGGAAAAATAACCATATTTTATATTGTTTCTTACTTTTAAACCATTTGTGCGTGGTACATGTTTTGTTTGAATTGTTGATTGAGTTTAGTCAAAATCAAAATCGTCAATCAAATCAAAATATTACATTTTGATTTGATTGACGATTTTGATTTTGAGTTTAATTTTAAAATTATCATTTTAATCTGTAATTTACTTTTAATTCCTTAATATTATATTTTTTTTCATTTGAAGTTGTTTGATTTTTTACTTCTAAAATACGTAATAAGCCCAGAATTTATCGTGCTTTAAAAAATCAAAACAGTTAAGTACGTAATTACGTAGTTACGTAATTGAAGCATCAAAATGCGTAACTAGTTACGTAATTAGCAAATCCGTAATTTTGGAAGCACTACCCGTGGCTGGCCTATTCGGGCTCAAGTTCGCTTCTTTGAATCTTCGCCTCACTGTCCACTCGTTGACAGCCCTCCCTCGAACTTTTCTGAGCTGCTGCTGGACGTCCACGCCGGTCAGTTGTCGATTTCGGAGAGAAGAGTTGACAATAAATCGGTTATCTCTCACCGAAGTACATCGCTGTCGTCCAGATCCTGGTCTCCGGATTAAGTTACCAGTCTCCCTGAACCTCTTGTATACCTTCGAGACACAAGACTGGCTCAAATGAAGCTGTCGAGCGTTAGTACGCTGAGACAATCCTTGCTGGATTAGGATGACGACTTGAGCGGCTTCTATAGGTGTGGTTTCCATTTTCTTTTAGCTTCAGTATTCCCAGTGACGTGAAATTTTGGACTGATGATCAATTTTCATAAACGCCCCCTTTTTATAGGGTTTCAGGACTACCAAACATTATGGTGTTTTGTTTTAATAATTGATGTTTTTTGTTTTACGTTCCATGACATAAGGTTATGATATTGAAAGAGGTTGAAAGCTAACAAAATTGCCTTTCAAATGATATGCCACAATCCATAGTTCATTGCATAAAAGTTGTAAAAATTTGTTGCGAGCAGCGGACGATGAAGTGATTCCAGTTTATTGCTCGCGAGTGTACTCGTATAACTGATAGTTGTTCCGGGCCTGTGTTTATGCGAGATTGTATTGTTAAACGCACCCACGAAATATACCCCTATACGTATCTGGTTTTCTTCCACGATAAGTCGACTCGTAACTGAATCCATGTGTTAAATGTATGTCTAAATGCCTTGCCAAACGTTATTTCAACACGATTTATGTACGTATACAGCTATCAAGACACAAGATAAATGGATCCGGGTAACGGCCCTTATCTAAGTTGGTATTTCTATGTATTAGCGTAATTTGAACTAAGCTTATCCCTACTATAGGCCAATCAAATTAGATCCATAATAAAAAGCGTTTTGATGAATTAATTTCCAGTAAGCTGGAAATCGTTTTAATACCTTCATTTGGTCCTAAATACGTGTAATCTGAGTTTGCGCAATCCCAGGAGGTGTGCATAACTTTTGGGAGCCAAGTAACTGCGAAATATTCGCTCTTTTTTCAGTTTTTTGCTTGTAGCTTGTAGCCGTTTAATATTAAAGAAGGTTACATTCTGAGTCGAATGAGCATCTAATTCGGTTCAGTGGTACTGCCAAAATCAAAACTTAGAAAACGGGAAAATTTCTCATTTAATTGCAAACTTATATAAACAACTTACTAACTAACTATCCATACTAATATTATGAATGTGAAAGTAACTCTGGCTATCTGTCTGTCTGTCTGCCTGTCTGTCTGTATGTTACTTTATATACTTACACAACATGTCCCTGAATTAAAATAATACATACACTAAATTGGTATATTTATGTATTGTTTATTTATTAAATTAGTTATACATATTGTAGGAGAAAATTGTGTTCGCATTCTACGCACGCACACAGTCGCACATGTACAGACGCGAGCAGGTCAAGCTACCCGAAACTGTCAAATTTTCGCAATCAACCTTGAACCTTATACTGTAGTGATTAAGTTGAAAATCTATTAAAGAATTTTGACAGATTGTAGTAGCTTGATGTGCTGGCGTCTGTACCTATAAGGGTCGTAATACTTCGTCCATTTTGGTTTGTTTTGACTGTACAGTGGTAGTGTGAATGTAATTTACGTAGTATTCATGAATAAAAAATTACGTACCTATATTAAAAATGACAGAAATCGATCCAGTAAACGATTCTGAACAAACTTCAGTTAGACATTGTATAATAATATGGTAATCTTCTAGACTCCTGTCTTAGAGTATTCATAAGAAAAAATAAATAAAGTATACCCCGTTTGTTTCAGAAAATGATACTCTCTCATGCAACGACATAATGCGATAAAATGTTAGTCACGTTGGAATGGCGATTGTTTTCAAGGTTTTATTTTATTTTATACGGAACGCTTATCGGAAGCCTCAATGGCGAGGACAAGTTAAACTGTTGGATGTATTATTTAGTTTAATAAAAAGTTAATTTATATTTATGGTGTTTATTTATTTATCAATCTAAGAGAAATACGACACAAAATATGCTTTTTCAAATAAATTACCTCATTATAATTAATATTACCACACAAAAAAAAAGTGTGGAACTCTCTGCCTGTGTCGTGTGTTCCCTTCCACATAAAACCCGGCTGCCTTCAAAGCAATAGTGAAGCATCTTCTGGGCACGCTCGTTCAGATGAAATGGTCAGGAGCAGGACTAATCAGTAATAAAAAAATTAACACATCGTCACCTTAGTGTGAAAACTTCGTAGGTATATGCGAAAAAGGCAACTTTACAGGAGGAAGGCGCCCATTTTATTATATTACAACTCGTAATAGATGGCGTTACAGGTTGCAAAACTTTTTTTTGTGTGAAACTAGGACGTGCGTTGCACGGTTTCCTTTCCAAAAATGTAATAAATAAAAAATGACCAAAATTGCATTGCCGAGGTTTTCACTCTAAGGCGACGACATGTACAGCTTCGGTTTCCTAAGAAAGCGATGAAAGATTACACAATAAATATCAACTGTCCAGATACAGAGCGTTTTTAGGGTTTCGTACCTCAAAAGGAAAAAACGGAACCCTTATAGGATCACTCGTGTGTCTGTCTGTCTGTCTGTCCCTCTGTCATAGCCAATTTACTCCGCATGTAATGGACCGATTAAGTACAAACACGGTCGTGATCCGTAAATAAATGAATTCAGAATATTGAGGTCAGTTTTGGGAGGCATACAAGAAAATTTTAAAAAATGTTTGCAATCTGTACCGTGTGACATATCAAATGAAAGGACTTACTATAAGGGTCTCAAATATAGGTACCTATTTTTTTAAATAATTTTAAAATATTTTTTTTTAAGTTATAAGTGAAAATAGACGAAAATTCAACATCCCCCCCCCCCTTATCTCCGAAACTACTGAACATAAAATTTTGAAAAAAAGTAGGTACAGAAAATAGTTCTATACTTATAGATTACAGGAAATTCTATAAGAAGTCTATGGTCTTAAAATAACATAGTAAAACTCTCGATATTGTGCGTACAAACTTACATTTGCAGTTGGAATGTATGGGAGATTATGTTTACCAACTACAATGTTAAGTTTGTTCTTAGGATAAATTCTTTCCAAGTACGGAACCCTTCATTGTGCGTGCTCCGACACGCACTTGTTTGCATCTAAATGTCAAATACTGGTGAAAATGTCAGTCAGATCACTTCTAGGAAACCGTACCTAGCTTAAGTAATGATCCAATAATAGCATAGCAATAAGTCATAATAGCTCAGAATTTCTCAGCAAAATCTGAGTTAGTAAATAGTCGCCCGTTATTCCGCGACAGTTCATAACAGACTCGATAATTAGTTAATCACCAAATTAACAAGACTAGTTTAGTTATAGCAAAAATTAAATCCTTGGAATTTAAGTACCTAATGATCGGATTAAACGACTTTCAAGGACATTCTAGCTAATCCATAACAATGTTAATGTTTAGTATAATCAGCCCATGTTC
Source organism: Dryobota labecula (assembly GCA_947523025.1). Classification (NCBI taxonomy): domain Eukaryota; kingdom Metazoa; phylum Arthropoda; class Insecta; order Lepidoptera; family Noctuidae; genus Dryobota; species Dryobota labecula. Next base: position 12,626,410 of record OX383301.1, read on the forward strand.
CCACTGCTGGGACTCAGGCCTCCTCTCTTCGAGGAGTTCGAAGGAGTGGGCTGTAATCTTACTATGCCGGCCCAATGCAGGTTGTTAGATGTCACGTCTTCAAATGTTTGGTATTAGGACATTCCTCACGATGTTTTCCTTCACCGTTTTTGAGAGCAGAAGTAATGAAATTATTTACACTAAATAAAGATGTGCGTGTGGTGTGAGGGCCACTTCGTTAAAACTTTTTGAAAATGTGCTTAGGATTTAGTGAACATTCCCAAAGAATTGTGAAAGTTGGAATCAGATTTAGTGAAAGTCAATTATCCGAGTTATGGACTGTAAAGTTGGGCCCTCAGTTCTCGCATAGAGGATTGAGGGCCCATCTGAACCTGATAAACTATGGACACTACAGAAAAAGTCTTTATGCCAAAATCTAAGCTAATGCCAAACAAAATTTGTGAAAACAAGATATTATCGCAAAACACTGTCCTACTTTGTATAATCTTTGTACAAAATGGGCACTCAATTCTCATACACGTAAAAATTTATTACGCAAATAAAATGAAATCATTAACTTACAGCTACTGTTTGAAATCCTATATGCTACTAAATAAATTGTGAAAATTTGTGAAAGCAAGAACAGGTCACCACTTCTTGTTGTTTGAAAGTTATGACATTGATAATGGTGCCGATTCCCTTTTTCACAAACTAAACTAAATTTAAGTTCAGTGCATCTTTTTCTTTCTATTTCATTAAGAAAAGGACAGAAGATACATTTTAGTTTAGTCCTGTCAAATTAATCAGCGCTTGACGTAAATTCACGTAATTTTAGTAGGCAAGTTTTTAATCGCGTCTAAACTTGTATGGAGTTGTGACAGGCGCTGATTAATTTGACAGGACTAAACTAAAATTTATCTTCTGTCCTTTTCATACGTAAATAGTAAGAAAAAGATGCACTGAACTTAAATTTAGTTTAGTTTGTGTACAAAGGAATCGGCACCAATATTCGGGCCCTCGGTCCTCCCATTTCTTTTGCTTTCGTTTTATTACGCATATCGTATGAAAGATAAGACAATTACAAAATTGTTTTTTTTTTTTTTGTGTAAAAAATTGTGCAACAAATTCGATACCAGAAAGAAAGCGCCTGCCTGGGTTCGAACTTACGACCTACAACTCGTAAGTCCACTTTCGTTCGTTACCACTAGGCCACCACTGCTCACGTTTCCTTGGAATTTCCGATAGTTTCACAATACACGAACTTATTTAGGTGTATCGCACCTTATCGGATTGGGCTACGTAGCAAGACGCACTGAAAATGTATACGCACCATTTATAAGTAGGTGCCTACAATCCTTCGTTAAATAAAAACGTGCTATCGTTCTTTTACTATCAGTCATATACAAGTCAACTTTGACCAACAACTTATCAACGTTGATAAGCATTTTATGATAATGAGGTTATTCATCGGGAAATTTAAAGGGCAAACGAATCACGAGTCTTGTTGAAACGTGTTGTTTCTGGCGTTAATTTGTGTGACGCATCATGTTAAAGATATAAATACTTAAGAGGGCATATACGGTCCAATAGCGCCAACCCTTAAAAAAATATTAGCTCGTGACTGAGAGGGAATTATGAAAAACGGCTCAATCAGCGATCTCGATAAGTGTGTCTAGAATTTTCTAATACCTTTTATAACGTTTCATATTGAGACACGAAACAACAAAATTCGATCTAAAGAAAAGGGGCCACATTCCTCTAGATCGTATTTTATTGCTTCGTGTCTCAATATGAAACTGTATAAAGGTATCAGAAAATTCTAGACACACTTACCGAGGTCACTGATGATAAAAATAAATAATTAACAAGTTTCTTTAGCTTCTTGGAACAAAGACTCGACTTTATTGTTGGAATAATGCGTGCATGCTTTCTAGTAATAATTACGCAGTTTGACTTATAATTTTACCTTACGACATAAACAAAGTTAAATTATTCAAATACTGTACGTGAGTCAGCCACGAAATTTTTGAATAGGCATTACGTCATACCGTCATACCTAATATAACTTATTGTAATAAAGGATTCGAATTTCGATTCTAAACAGTTTTCCTCATGTTTTATTACCATAATATCTAGCCGCGTCGTTTATTTTAAAAATGCCCCCCGGGCAGTCGACCAAACTAGATCGGAATTTTGTTGCCAACAAGCTCAATCTTTACTCATAATAAAATCGTAGCGAAGCCAAGACTGTACATCGAATATTTTTGAAAAAAGTAATTGCCACGAGGTCTGGAAACGAATCTGCTGCCGAAAGTATAGTTTTTAGAATTGTTGTCTGTCTGTTTGTCTGAATATGTTCCAGCATCACGCAAAAACTACCGGACAGATTTTTTCAAACTTTACATAGATATTTCCTATAGGTCTGGTCAAATTACTAGGTATAAATTATCACGCTATTTGCTATGGGAGATGAGCAGTATTGCAATGTTTTGAGATGGGTCAATAAGGGCAGGTACCTTAACCGTGGTCGCTACAAGAAAATGGTCTTAAGAGACTATCCTTAACTTTTAAGAAAAAAGTGATCTGCATTCACAGATTTTGAAAAAAATAAATTTTTTTGAAGCCTATCGATCCTGTTTCTTACGAGGATCAATAACTTTATGGGACCAACTGAGGTTTGAATACCTACTAGAAGCGTCAGAAATCGAAAAAGTTTTCACATAGTTTGTTGAGACTGAGATGAGAATGAACACAATATCAGTGTATGACAACAGTCGAATTAATCCATTACTACTTCGCGAGGTTGAATAGGAAAATAATATAGCAGATAGTTATAGATTTAATCTTATAAATGATTATCATACCTTATATTATGACATATTACCTATGCTATTTCAGTCAACTTTCAACAAAGCAACGCAAATTTGATTTCAATTCCAAAGCATTGATATTTTTTGTGCTTTTTTTTACGGTTCCGTACCAAAATCATAAAAAGGAACCCTTATGGTGCGACTCAGTTTGTCTGTCCATCTGTCTGTCACAGCTGGATATCTCAAGAACTACTAATGCTATCAACTTGAAATTTGGAATATTTTAGATGACGTTTGCCCATCTATTTTGCAAATAACTTCTCCCGGTCTGGGCGGAGCGGGATGCCAGACTTTTAGTGATTACAACCCACCCGTGTTACTTCAGTTGCCTTTGTGCCAGGGCCACGGTATCCCTTTCGGACAAAACCGCAACCCTGGCAGGCATCGGTCCTAGCGGACCCCGCCATTTTTTGCTGAAATCTCTTCGAAGCGCGCGTGGAAACAACCTCCCGAAACAACCGTGTCCGGTGAGGACCTGCGTCAGGCGGAAGGTGAGGACGCCGTGGCACCTCTCTAGCCACTTCTCAAAGAGGAGACTTATACTTGACTTCCCGTGTGTTTAAAATGTGCTGTTATATTATACTAGCTTTTACCCGCGGCTCCGCCCGCGTGGATGTCGGTTATCGCGTAAAAAGTAGCCTATGCCCTTCTCCATATCCCAGGCTATATCTCTGCCCAATTTCATGACGATCGGTTCAGCGGTTTAGGCGTGAAAACGTAACATACAGACAGAGTTACTTTCACATTTATAATATTAGTATGGATTAGTGATAGCTGTTCGTCAGGAATAATTCAATGTATCAGTGTTGTGCCATTAGTGTATATGCAGGAACGCAGGCCTTCAATAATTCACTAGAAAAGAGCTAGTGGACCTCGACACCGACCTGCAGACAGTCCAGGGAGGCTATGCCATTCTTAGATGGTAGGATAACCAGGCGGTTATTACTCCTGGGCTGAACCGGCTTGCGCCTGGTGACGGGGACCATCACGGGACACTGCTCGCTAAACAAACACTTCCACACAATAGGCATATCGGACAATCCTCTGTGCAGGGCTTGCATGGAGGCTGAAGAAACCGTCGTGCATGTGCTCTTTGAATGCACAGGCGTCACCCAGATTAGAACAGAAACCCTCGGGGCACCCAGATCTTTCACAGATGTTCTAAACAGACCGGGATACGTAATTATCTTCTGAAGGGAGTCGAGCTAGTTGGAATAACCACTGATGGCCGCCATGGCCCATGTACAATGGTCCACCTGAAGGACTACCTAAGTGCAAAAACCAAACCCTTTACCATAGAACATGGAACTGTACGTCGCTTGCTCTCGCGTCACCAGTCCTGACTCTGTATATTTTGACTGCTGTGACCAAAATTACAAACGTAGGTAGTATTCAGGGAAGTTTTATTAAAATGTGGCTGGTATTTTAGTATCTTGTGTCGTCTTACGACTTCCACGCGAACGAAGTCACGGGCAGAAGCTAGTTCCATATTATGTGAAAACTGAGAAGAATTTTCCCTAAAGAAATACATACATCCATGTTGATTTAATGTTTTCATCCGTTTTATTTATCTCTCGATCATATATATTGTGATATATATCGATTGATCAAGATATATAGATATATATCTTGATCTCAAATACGTAGGTACCTACAAGACATTTTCAATAACGTGTTTTTGCACCACATATTATATGATTGAAAGAATTTCTGAGCCTTTTGACATTTTAAATAGCTTATTATTATAATAACTGGTAGTTGAGTAACGTACCTACAGGATAAATTTGAGAGTCTGCGAATAGGTACTTGGTGGGTAAGTATACTAAGGATAATTTGTATGGATTCTTAAAGGAAGCCAAACTAAATTTCTCATGGCAGCTTTGTTCGATAAACACAAAAGAAACAATGTTACTTCCTTTTCGTTTCAATAATAATTCTAGACAAATACAAGGTCGGTTGCTAAAGTCCGTTGCATGCAGCTGCCAGCCACCCTACCCTGTCTGTTTATCGACCGTGGCCCGAGCGTGAGACCGTTGGGGTGACGTCACAACATGGCCGACCTGTAACCGTGTTGTTTCTCTCCAACTCATTTAATTATGGGAGACAAGGAAATATCAACCTAAACATTACTTGTAGAAGGCTTAGTTTAGAACGATTGAAAGACAATGCAGACGTTGGTATCTCGTGACTCAAACAATGAAAAATAATAGGTAAATGATTCACTATTCTATTGTATATGAGTGTGGTATTGAAAGGGTAAACACTAACTGATCTGAATACATGATATTCTTAACTGCGTCAGAAACTCAGAACATATTAATTTGAGTGCGTCAATATTGACATATTTTATCACATTTTATCCTGCTTATGACGCGATTAATGTATGGCTAAAATAAAATGATATCCTTATGAATTATAAGTATGTTCCTAATTCTCTCAAAGTTCTCATCATTTTCCTCATCCACAGGATTTTTCAAGCCTTTGGAGCCTTTTCCGTGCTCTTTTCGTCACACCTACTTCCCTGGTTTCATAGAATTCAGAGATTATTTTAGAGTAGGTATATTCGGTAGGCTACACCCTAATAACCTATTTTACAGTTTGTCCTATTTTTTGAGATTCACTGACACCGAGTCATCGACTGTATTTCTATTAGTAGTGTTTCTGAAGTTGTTATCCATCTCTACTGATCATATCAGTTTTAAAACATTGTTTAGATAACACGTGTGGTGTGTTGTGATAAACGAGCTGTTTACTTGCTTCCCAAGAAGCGTTATTTTACTTACCTGATTTCGGTTACACTCAAGAATGTTCTTTTTTTACCAAGTTAAGCAGGTACCTAGTTCGGTATTCGGAGGTGTGGTGACCTTTATGGGACGGCAAAACCTTTTTTTTTTAAAGAGAATAATAGTTACGCTGCTTGGCCGCGGCGAAGGCGTATTGTAGGTACCATCGATCTACATGGTCGACGTAGATCGATTGGTGTCTACTCCGTTAATTGGTGAATAATCCATTCTACAGTCGATCGATGGCATCGATTGACGATCGATCGATTGGTGTGGTAACACCCTAAAATACTCCAGCAATAGCACAGTAAATTTGCCTGTAACATTATAGAAGGACCTTCTTATTCTGTAAGCTGAGTTTCTAGGTATTGCATTTAGTGGTTTGGTAATTGCCAAAGAACTGGTAATTTTCTGGGAAACATCATGCTTAAGTAATGAAGACTTGTATTCATCAATGATTGTAATAGCCAAAACAAGAGCATACTTTGTAATATATTATGTTAATAAATTATTTACTTTAAAGCCCTAATAGCCTAAGTCTAGATAGTAAAGTAGTTTTCCTACGTCAATACTTTGTCAGAAATATCTGGAACATGCCCCGCCCGAGCCCCTGATCCCCCCCTCCTTACCTTCCTAAGGTGGCCTCTTTGTTGGATCAATATCCTCCTTTTTCTCATTCTCTCCATCATGCCATCTCTTTCCACTGTTCATGCGCTTTACGGGTGTATTCGGAAATATTGTAAACGAATAAAGGCTATATGGGGCATAATATTACGCTAGTCTAAATTTAGTCATCCTAATTAGAATAATTTAAGGTAAGCGTGTCAAGTAGGGCATGCAATATCGGAAGGTTCTCAATTCCGGAACTGAGTTCCAATACTGGAGATCTGATTCCGGAATTCCGGAACTGGTAACTTTTAAATTTAGTTTCAAATCAAACAAGATTTATAATTATATCAGTCTTTTAATCATTTTTAGTAACAAATTTAACATCTTTTTCCCTTTTTACTCTAATTAAACATTTTAAACCGTAAAATCAACAAGGCTTATTTATCACACAATAGAAGTCTTTTAATCATTTTTAATAACAAATTAAACATCTTTCTCCCTTATTACTCTAATTAAACATTGGCCGTCTAACGGCTTGTGGAAAGTTCCACAGACTAGTTTGGTTGCATTTAGATAAAATAATAATCAAAATATCAAAAAATTATGAATATCGGAATTCCGATATTACTCCTCTCAATTCCGGAATTTTTTAACAATTTTTCTGATGTTTCAATTCCGGTATTCCGGAATTCCGGAATGCATGCCCTAGTGTCAAGAAGACAGGAGCCACCATCAATGACCGACTGATTAGGATCCTAACCGTCCACTACTGCAATCACACTTTCTGAAATCTAATTAATTAACATTCCTAAAATCAGGGTAACAAAATGATAATCAGTGTCGAAGCTGTCGAATTTTAGAAATCGGTATCTACCCACTGTTGCAGACATTGTTTTGCCCCAATATTGTTTTAATCATGCAGAAATTTTCTTACGTTGTTTGTAGATCTAAATGTGATTAGCGACCGTATCAAATATTTATTTATAGAATTATAATCTTAGCAGTCATCAATATAACTTTGTAAGTTCATATAATCCTAATGAATAACTATTTCATAAAATCATGACTTTTAGGATTATACTAACGTAAGAAGTTGTATTACTGATTCTAATGATTATAATTCTGTAAATACATATTTGTTACTGTCGCGAATCATACTTTCATCAACATACACCCAGACAATTAGCTGTGATAAGCTTAAACGTAAGAAGCGCTATCTCTTCTGTTTCTCAGGAATTGTCTCTTTAGTCTCTTTTAGGTGCCAAGATGCCAACGCCTAACTCCAACATCATTCTTACAATTCGGTACATATTACACATAAGTATTATTTATATTTTTTCATCTCTTGACATTTCGCAGGACTCTGGGATTCCGGATCTTTGGCCGAAGCCAGCTTGCAGAGGCCCGTTAGACGTTTTTAATCAAAAGAGGCACATATTACATATATATATATTTTCTTACTAACAGACTGTTTCAAGTAAAATTATTGTTATCGGTGATTGAAAATACTCTCAGATACCATAATTTTCACAGTACCTACTACCACCTCTGTTACTACAAATTTCCGAATTAACCAAATCATCGTGTGTCTTCGGTTTTGATCGGCAAGATTCGTACCTACATGACTTTGGTATTGGAGTGACGCCATTTTGCGGCCAACTGCGCAGTGCGGCCCCCCGCCTCAGGTCTGGTATATAAGGCGGCCATGACGTCATGCGCCCACATTCTTAAATCGTCCTGGTGAAGTGCAGATGTGTCTTCGTTGTGTGTAGTGCTGAAGATTTCAAGAAGTGATATTTGTGCCTGTACGGATTCAGGTGTGTAGTATTGTCTCAAAACAGTACTTTTTGGCCCATCCTTAAAAATGGGCTACAAAGCAAAAGAAAAATCTATCGTTGACTTTTGTGAAAGTAAAACCGAATCCCTGTCTAATTGGGTTCGTCAAGTTAAAAGCAAATCCCTAAATGCCAAAACAAAGAGAAAGCGTGATTTGAGAATAATCGCCATTTTGAGCAACTCTCTATCACGTGCGGAGAGTGAACTCGTTACGAAACAAAGAGAACGCGCCAGGAGGTGGGCTCAAATGCAAGCTGATCTTGGATTGTGCAATAAGGAAGAAGAGGTCGCCAAGCAACACCAGCAGAAAATCGATAATCTATGGAAGAATGATCTCAGCGGCTTAGATAGTTTTTTTAGAGAATTAGACAATGTCAAGCCAGCTATAAAATAGACCATTTTAGGTAAAGTAAAGTGTATTTGTATCTGTGATATTATGTAGGATGTTTTTCTAAATTACAGTCCCATTGCGTTTCGCGTGGGCCTGCATCCGTCGGCCGCCATCTTGGTTGCCGCTGTGGCGTGGTCGCTGCCAGCTACAAAATGGGTTTGTAACGGTATCATGCATTTATTTAGTTTTATTTTAAGTGTTTCAATTTATTCTCTCGCCTAACGATTAAATTGGAAGTTTGATTTTTATTCATATTGAATAATAAAATTGTACATATGTTTAAGTATGGAAATAAACAATTTTTGAAAAAAAAAAAGGTCGTATCAATGAATTTTCATTTTGCTTATCTTACAATTTCACCACACCAACAATGTATTATTCCATGAGTCATCATCGCCTCTGCGTGGAGAACATGGCAGAGTTGCGTCAGCGATGGCGTGTTCGAGTCGCTGTGAACGAGTGTATGAGTCAGCTGTCTGCAGTGCCGCTGGCTTGCCTGCGATCTGCGTACCATACGCACTGGCGTGCTACCTGTCTGCTATACAACGCGCTCGCACGAATCCGTCCCGGTTGTCAGCCCACTAGGTAACCGTTAGGTTGATGGCGTGAAGGTTCCTATCCTACATTTAGCTAGTGTTATTGTTTGGCCCGTACGCGGGCCTTTGCGTGTAACATTGTGTTTAGTCTCTCAGAGCCCTGCCTACCGTGGCCAGCACCTGCCACGAGCTACGAGGAAAGGCTTCCAACCTTAACCTCGCAGTGACGATCTAAACCGTCGCCACAGAAATTCTACCTACTTTGGAATACGAATCTTTTCTAGAAGTCATGAACATTGGTGAGTCGCTTGTTTTCAAAACATAGTGGTCATTGTGTATTTAATATCTTATGACAATACTTGTTGTTTTGATCTTTATAAAGTCTTTTGAAAATAACATACGTTAGGATACTTGTGCCATAATAATCTAATGAACAGGAACGAAATACCCACAATGGAATTATCCTCAAGACGATATGTAAACATGGATGGAAGAAGTAAGATATAGAAGAGGTCGACAATGTAGGTACCTGTACCGTTATTTCCGACGGAAAATTGTACTGGCCTTGACATGCCTCTGCTCCCTGCTGCCGTCGACGCGGTGGTGGTCGGGGCGACTTTCACTTTTAGGTAATGACTGGTTATTACTTTATTACAAATCAGTATTGGCATGCTGTTTTTATTATCATTGTTGTAAAAGGAAACGTCTTCGAGAACGCAATAGCTTCCATCACAGTAGGTGCTGATTAATATGGATCACGAAAAGATAGGTTATACAAAACATGAAACATTGTCTGGGTAAGACCTTAATGACTTTATATCAAGAGAGAAAGCGTGGGCTGATGACTAAACCGGGACAATAATCTATAGCGAAACCTGATTGAAACCTAAGTAAATAAGCTGAATAACTGAACTGAGGGTGAAAACGTGAAAGGATAGATTGAACGGTGAGTTGTCGCAACTGTACTGACCTCTTTGATCTTCTGTAATAATTATTATGTTCTGAGATCTTAGTTGATGTGCTTATAGCGACAAATTAATTGTTTGTAGTATCGACATTTACTGATTGTGTGCAAACTTCACAGCTAACTACTGGAGTGGGGGCTGACGTGAGCAAGTATCACGCAATCTATGACTATCATGAAAAGCAAGGTGAAGTCCTTCCTAGTGAAGAAGGCTAACCCGGCTCCAGTTGATATTAGCGAGTGGATCGACTCACCCCATCCACAGATAAGTCTAATCGACCGTACTATAACTCGTAGTCAAAATGAACCGTACTTATATAATATTCCACAGGAGTGAACTTCATTATCTAGGGCTACAGTATATATCATTACATGATCTAAAACATAATACAAATAGGTATTGAAAATGTACTATGTACTTATAGGTAAGTCTGCCTAATGCGTACATTTCCTAATCTAAAGTTATTACACCGAAATTTTGCAAAACTATATGAAGCTATACATTCTGCTTGATTAGCAGTACAATCATTTTACTTATGTATTATTTATCTTGCCGCTCTGGCAAGTAGGGCCCTATAACCAAATAAGCTTTTTATTTCAGATATATGTGTGTTATAATACCTACTTTATTATCCTGCGACAGACTAGCTGCGATTACAACTAGCAATTTTTCCTAAATTTGAATACCTATGTGTTCATTTGTGGATCACAGATACACAATTATTAAAGCCAACTCAACAAACCCACACTAGAAATAGTAATTACAAAATCATAGAGCAAAGTGCAGTGAGTGACAGTATTAACGCAGAACCCAATTACTTAAAGAAATCTAAATACATACATAAACTCACGCCAAGAAAGAAATCGAATAAGTACCTAATTAGTTTGGAAGTACCTATGTTTTATAAAGCCTGAGGTATGTACCTACATTATCTGTAATGAAGAACTAATAACCTTCAAATTATTATTTATAATTTGTTGCCTAGTGGTGTTATATTGTGTTCCTTTTAAAGGAACTTTGTGTGCTGAAACTTTTGATTGACAGGTATTATTACTTCGCACATAACTAACTTCAGTATCACACAGAAAACAACTGTGAAGTAACCTAATATTTGCTATCATCGAAAAACGGGCAAAATAAACTGCATTTCCCTGCGCAAGCGAACGTGAGAATAAGAGAATACTAACAATGCGATTCAATTCAAAATGTGACATCAATAATTAAGGTTAATTATATCAAGTAACCAAGAGAAAATAAATTATATGAATAATACTTGGCTAAGAAAAGGTATGTCAAACACTTGTTCGTGGTGGCATTTGGCCAAAGATTCAGTCAATTTCAATTCAGTTATTGATCACTGTTCCTGCAAGTAATAGGAACCAAGCGCAGATAAATTTATCTGGTTGACCTTACAAGATTTTATAATATATCTACTCTAAATGTTTAATAATGCCGTAATGGACACAAGGAAGCGAAATGAGGTCGGAATGCAAGTCGACTTCCAGACACGATAACATCTGCCGAATGGTACGATTTTTTATTATTTTTATTAAGTATTAACATTTTATTACAATTTCAAAGTTTTCGTATACTTACATATTAGATTTTTCCGCTTATATATATCTTAATGCATAATACCACAGAAACGTGGACAAAGAGTTTTTATTAATTTGTATTATTTCTCTAAAAGCTTTTTCACATAACTTTCCTATGCATTTTTAGGACTGCTGTGCAGTCTTCTGTAATCAACCTTTTTCTCTATCTGTTTAGGAGCAGCTTATTTTGGACATGATATAGCAGACCCAATAAACTGACTTGCGGAAGCATATTAAAAAACCAACTATGGTTAACTCCTCAATTCAAAAGGCTTTTGGAAAGACCAACATTTTGGAGTACTTGCTAGCAGATTGATAGCTACTGCAAATTCGACTTTACAATTAGCCAAATGGCATATTATGCTTCTATGTAATCCTGTATCTTCTCAAAAGCAATATTGATTATCTTATCCTTTATGGGCTGCCAAGGAGCTGTAAATAGATTTGATGAGAATTTCAATGAAAGGATCTTCTACCAGAGTGCCTTCAAGATTATTACTTGTTGAATATAAAACTACACCGATACGATACGATTACAACCGATTATAAATGACTACATAAGCTGCCTTCAATACATTCTTTTATACAGGGAATCAAGCACAACATTATATCTTTTGCAATTTTCAGCGTTAAACAAAGAATTTATATGAAGTTATCAACTGCCATATTACTATATTACAAAAAGAAATTTAAATAACTATTATTACAATGGTTACATTACGATTTTATACTTTTAACAACTTAATGGATAAGTATAGCTGTCCACACACATCTAAAGGTACCGATAATATTCTTAACTTAATGAATTACCTTGACGTAACCTTCTCAGATACCTTGAGATCGTTCGTGACTACTCTTAAACGTAGACTACGCTTAATATAATCTGGTACGTCAAAATCATTTTTTTTATCTGACTGCGCGCGTGCTCTGTTTTTTGTTGCTATTATCAATTTGTCAGGTCTCCACGAGTAACAAGAGGCGCAGCCGTGACGCTGACAATTCGACACCACGTTCTATAACTACACTACATGTGATCTACTGCTTCTCCAACCATCGTCGGTTCCGGAGAAGCGGCTCATCAAATTGGGCACGTGTCAAGTTCGCGTGTCCTGCCTACTGACTGCAAGTACGTCAGTTGGGTCACTTTTAACTCCGTCGCGACTTCCGGGATCGCGGTCTCGCTCATACTAAACGGGTATGTGTCAACTGTCAACTGAGATAGTTATCTTCCGGCTTGCTAACCGCAGCTTCTCTGCCGGTCATTGATTCTCAGACTTATTCAAATTCAGTAAGACCCTTCGTGCGGCCATTGCAGGTACTCTTTAAGTTTTCCACTTATTACTGACTGCGCGACCTATCGTCGCCAGTTCTCGTGTTAACTCTGCTCCCTAAGTTGACAGCGCTCCCCTGCGTGGCCTCTCCACGTATCGTCAATACTGGCCGACTACGTGAGCTCTTCGCATAACCTCAATACTCGCCGACTACGTCACCTCTTCGCGTAACGTCAATGCTCGGTGACTACGTGACCTCTTCGCGTATCGTCAATGCTCGGTGACTACGAAGCCTCTTCGCGAATCGTCAACACGTGCTGGCTGTGTCCTTTCCTAGGTAGTCAAGCCTCTCTAACGACGTGTCTTCGTGTCGTCAATGATCCTTGACTACGTGTCTTCGTGTCGCCAATGTTCGTTGACTACGCGTGTCTTCGTGTCGCCAATGTTCGTTGACTACGCGTGTCTTCGTGTCGCCAATGTTCGTTGACTACGCGTGTCTTCGTGTCGTCAATGCTCGTTGACTACGTGTCTTCGTGTCGTCAATGCTCGTTGACTACGTGTCTTCGTGTCGTCAATGTTCGCTGACGACGTGACCTGCGCGTGTCGTCAATGCTCGCTGGCGGCGTGATCACCGCGTATCGTCAATGCTCGTTGACGACGTGACATCGTGTCGTCAATGTTCGCTGACGACGTGACCTGCGCGTTTCGTCAATGCTCGCTGACGACGGTAGCTCCGTGAATCGTCAATGCTCGTTGACTACGTGACCTACGCGTATCGTCAATGCTCGCAGACGACGTGTCCTCCGCGCGTCGCTAATGCGTACGACAACGTGACCCTCACGAATCGTCAATGATCGCTGACCTCGTGACCTCTCCGTGCCGCCAATGCTCATTTACCAAGAGGCGTCCGTATGTCGCCAATGCTCACTGACAACGTAATCTTCTTGTGTTGTCAATGCCCATTGACCTCGTGACCTCGCGTATCGTCAATGTTCGCTGACGACGCTTGTCGTGTCGTCAATGCTCGTTGACAGCGTGACTTCGTGTGTCGTCAATGGTCACTGACGACGTGACCGCTGTATTTCTTTAATAGCAGACGAATATCTAACTTTTTTCTCAATGGTGGCTACCCACCTATCCACTTCACTTAATCAGCCGCCATCGTTATTTTGCTTCCTGACTACCATGCGCACCCTTTTCTATAACAGTAGTGCCCATCCATGCCATAAGTGCAGGTCCTCACTGAATCCGTTCCACAATCTTTGCTCCTGCTACCCGTATCATCTCCTCAAGGTCCGTAGACATGGCCAGTTAACTCCCCTAGATGCTATGTGTGCCTGCTCCTTCAGAGGGATTCTGATCTTCGGTCAACTGGCTGAAGACGCCTCGACGCTAGCAGCGCAGCTTCTGATAGCCGGGTCAGCCTCGGTCACATTCATGGATCCCAGCCTGGATCAACTGCCTTCGGTTCGCTGCATCCAACCTATCACGCGGTTTCCACTAACTGCTCAAAACTTCGGTCATCGCACATGTTTCTGGTACGTCAGCTTCATTATTTTAGTAAACTGTGCATCTACCGTTTAACAAGTGACAAGAGTCCTGTCTACAGGACCACTCATTTTGCCATAGGTACTTGGGTCAGCGACTTCGTGCAACCTCTAACCGACCTGTCTATTCGCGCAACTTCTGCCCGGCTCGCTGACTTCGCCGGCGGCGCCTTCGTCGGGCAGCCACATGTGCTCGTGCAGGTCGAGCGTTCACTTCGGCCAGCCGTCTGGTCATCGTGGGTGCTCCTGTCACATCGCAAAGCTTGCCATGTGTATGCCTATGCCTGGCAGCCACCGGTGCTTGTATCAACCGAGTCATCCCAACGGCCATCCGCCTGGTCATCGTGGGTGCTCGTGTCACCTCGCGCCGCTCGCATACTGCGCGCCTTCTCCGGGCAGCCACTGATGCTCGTATCAGCAGTCATCCCATCTACCAGCCGCCTATGGCCAGCAGAGCATCCAATCGGCCAGCCGCCTGGTCGTCGTGGGTGCTCGTGTCATCTCGCACGGCCCGCAATCTGCGTGCCTTCTCCGGGCAACCACCGGCGCTCGTATCAGCAGTCATCCCATCGGCCAGTTATCTGGTCATCGTGGGTGCTCGTGTCACTTCGTTCCGCTCGCATGCGGCGCGCCTCCTACGGGCAGTCAGCTGCAGCTTAACGTGTCACAGCGCGGTGCTTGCTGAAGCGGTAGCGGCTCGTATACTGGGCGCCAACTGCCAGTCTCCGGAGCTCGCGTCTCCGCCGCCGGGTTCGCTGATCCAGTCAGCCGAGCCATCACATCAGCCAGCCGCCTAGTCGTCGTGGGTGCTCGTGTCGCCTCGCACTGCCCGCAATCTGCGTGCCTCCTCCAGGCAGCCACTTGCACTCGTATCAGCAGCATCATCCCATCAGCCAGCCGCCTGGTCATCTTGGGTGCCCGTGTCACCTCGTTCCGCTCGCAAGTTGCGCGCCTCTTACGGGCAGTCAGCTGCAGCTGAACGTGTTGGCGCGGTGCTTGCTGACGCGGTATCGGCTCGTATACTGCGCGCCTACTTCCAGTCTCCGGGGTTCGTGTCTCCACCGCCGGGTTCGCTGAATGCGTGCCTTGCGCGGGGGAGGCACGTAGTCAGCCGGGCCATCTCATCGGCCAGCCGCCTGGTCGTCGTGGGTGCTCGTGTCATCTCGCACTGCCCGCAAACTGCGCGCCTTCTCCGGGCAGCCACCTGTGCTCATATCAGCAGCATCATCACATCGGCCAGCTGCCTGTTCATCGTGGGTGCTCGTGTCAACTCCCATTGCTCGCTGATAGCGCGCCTTCTCCGGTCTGCCAGCCACAGGTGAAGCAATCAGCAGTGCCATCCCTACGGTCAGCCGAGCTCAATCCCACTGGCCAGCCGCCTGGTCATCGCGGGTTCTCCTGTGTCACATAAGCCCGGCTCGCATATTACGCGCCTACTGCCAGTCTTCGAGGTTCGTGTCTTCGCCGCCGGGTCACCGAATGCGTGCCGCGGGGGAGGCTCGCCGTCAGCCGAGCCATCTCATCGCCCAGTCGCATGGTAGTCGTGGGTGCTCGTGTCACCTCGCAAGCCCGAGAACTGCGCGCCTTCTCCGGGCACCTGTGCTCGTATCAGCAGCATCATCGCATCGGCCAGCCGCCTGGTCATCGTGGGTGCTCGTGTCGCCTCGCATTGCGCGCTGATAGCGCGCCTTCTCCAATCTGCCAGCCACAGGTGAACCACCAGCTCCATCTCATTGGCCAGCCGCGTGGTCATCGCGGGTTCTCCTGTGCCACATAAGCTGGGCTGGCATACTGCCGGTCTCCGGGGCTTATGTCTCTGCCGCCGGGTTCGCTGACTGCGCGCCTTCTCCAATCAGCCAGTCTCAGGTGAACATGTCAGCAACGCGGTGTTTACTGAAGCGGTACCAGCCGCCTGGTCATCGTGTCACTTCTGCGCGATTCGCAAACTGCGCGCCTACTGCCAGTCTCCGGGGTTCGCGTCTCCTCCGACGGGATCGCTGACTGCGCGTCTTCTCTGGTCAGCCAGCCTCAGGTGAACGTGTCAGCAGCGCCGTATTTGCTGAAGCGGTACCAGCCGCCTGGTCGTCGCGTCACTCCTGTGCGGCTCGCATACTGCGCGCCTTCTGCGGTCAGCCAGCTTCAGATGAACGTGTCAGCAGCGCGGTGTTTGCTGAAGCGGTACCAGTCACCTGGTCGTCGTGTCACTTCTGCGCAGTTCGCATATTGCGCGCCTACTGCCAGTCTCCGGGGTTTGCGTCTCTTCCGGCGGGCTCGTATACTGCGCGCCTTCTCCGGTCAGCCCGCCTCAGATGAACGTGTCAGCAGTGCGGTTTGCTGAAGCGGTACCAGCCACCTGGTCGTCGTGTCACTTCTGCGCAGTTCGCATACTGCGCGCCTACTGCCAGCCTCCGGGGTTCGCGTCTCCTCCGACGGGCTCGCTTACTGCGCGTCTTCTCTGGTCAGCCAACCTCAGGTGAAAGTGTCAGCAGCGTGGTGTTTGCTGAAGCGGTACCAGCCGTCTGGTCGTCGTGTCATTTCTGCGCGGTCCGCATACTGCACGCCTACTGCCAGTCTCCGAGGTTCGCGTCTCCTCCGACGTACTCGCTGACTGCTCGCCTTCTCCGGTCAGCCAGCCTCAGGTGAACGTGTCAGCAGCGCGGTGTTTGCTGAAGGGATACCAGCCGCCTGGTCGACGCGTCACTTTTTTGCTGTTCGCAGACAGCTTGTCTCCCCCGATTAGTCAACGCTACATAGTGTCGTCATTCGTGTCGCCCACCCCTGCTGAGCTGACTACGCGACTACTCCGGCCAGCCTGTGGCGCCCGTGTCACCCCTGTTGCGCTGGCTACACAACTACTTCTGCCATCTTGTGGCGCCCGCTTCGCCCCTGCTGCGCTGACTACACAACTACTCCGTCCAGCCTGTGGTGCTCGCAACGCCCCTGCTCCACTGACTACATGACTACTCCGGCCAGCCTGTGGCGCTCGCAACGCCCCTGATACGCTGACTACATGACTACTCCGGCCAGCCTGTGGCGCTCGTGCCGCCCCGTGGCTCGCTGACTGCGTGGCTTCTCGACGAACCTGTGGCGCTCGGGTCACCATTGCTTGGCTCGCCGGCTACCTGATTTCTCCGGGCAGCTCGTGTCGCCTCTGCCAGGCTCGTTGACGGCGCGGCCTGTCCGCCTGTCTCATTTGCACGGGTCGACGGCGCGGCCTGTCCGCCTGTTTCATCCGCCCGGGTCGACGGCGCGGCCTGTCCGCCTGTCTCATTCGCCCGGGTCGACGGCGCGGCCTGTCCGCCTGTCTCATCCGCCCGGAACGACGGCGCGGCCTGTCCGCCTGTCTCATCCGCCCGGGTCGACGGCGCGGCCTGCCCGCCTGTCTCATCCGCCCAGGTCGACGGCGCGGCCTTTCCGCCTGTCTCATTCGCCCGGGTCGACGGCGCGGCCTGTCCGCCTGTCTCATTCGCCCGGGTCGACGGCGCGGCCTGTCCGCCTGTCTCATCCGCCCGGGTCGACGGTGCGGCCTGTCCGCCTGTCTCATTCGCCCGGGTCGACGGCGCGGCCTGTCCGCCTGTCTCATTCGCCCGGGTCGACGGCGCGGCCTGTCTGTCTGTCTCATTCGCCCGGGTCGACGGCGCGGCCTATCTGCCTGTCTCATTCGCCCGAGTCGACGGCGCGGCCTCTCCGACTGCCACATTCTCACGTTTCGCTGCTGCCGTGCCTACGCAAGACTGCAATGTCAAGTCCGCCCGGCCCGCTGAATTCTAAACCGCCCCTCAGTCCAGAAACTGCTGGTACGGTATGTTTCTCTCGCCTACTAGACAAATAACATTATCTTTTGCAGAGGAATCCCAGGCAGTGATTTGTTTTGTATTGGGAAAAGTACCGGCTAAATATTTCAAACGCTATAAAAACCGTAATCTGTTAACTTAGTAAATCTGAAGTTACACAAATGACAACAATCAAGCATTATCTGAACTGGAAATTGAAAACAACAAAATCTTAAATCGATCTTATGGACAGCAGCATACCTATCATAACATAACCTACATAATTCTCCTAAATATAGAATCGGTAAGTCCGTAATAAATGCTTCTTTTCAGCAAGATTACTACCTTATCACAAAACTGCACTAGATTAAATGATCAAGAAAGTAATATCATCTATGTGGATTCTCGATATGCCACCATTCCACCTAATTGGACGAAGATCGAAACTTTAAATGGACAAAATCAATATATTATTTGAAATCATTAAAATTGCAAATCAAGTAAGGGAGTATTAAAATAAGCTGGTCTTAAATAATTATTCAGAAAATGTATGACAATATTTGACTACAATACCTGATGAAAATATCAGAGAACTAAACCGTAGGATGGACGAAATAAATAGCGAAAACAGACTTATGCTCAAACTGTTGGATTAGTAAGGTAGGAAATGTAAATTGATTGCAGATGCTAATGTAGCTGACTGGGTAACTAAATGTGGGGAATGTATATAGCTTGAATTTGTGGGTAATCAGTAGGTATGCTTAACAGATTTGGATGATTGATGCTTAAGTACTTGCACGACACCTTTATACATACATTCTGACCGAAAGATCTTCACATTAGAAACATTGGACACCCATGCTTATGTTAACTTTACTAGCAAACCTGAATGTTAGTACCTAGGCCTAAATGAGTATTGTCAAGGGTCACTTCAACCACCACACCATGTTAAAGGTAACAAACACGTCTTTTAATTAAAGCTCACGGGTCTTTTACTCTGATATTACTTATTTTACATTGTTTGTTTTACTCTAACAATTTGTAGCTTGGGATGAATTTATTGATATTAGGTGTGCATTAAGTTGTTGACAGATGTAGAGCCTAGTGTTACGTGGCATAACTGCTTTGTGTAAGGAGTAGCATCACAGGCACCCAGGTTTCAAATGCATGTAAATTGTTAGTGTAAAATTATATGAGCTAACATCGAAGTACTTGCAAGTAACTCTTTTTCATGTAATGATCACTAGGGTAGGATGCTAATTTATATTGTTAACAGATTTTCGCGTGTTTACTGGTTTGCGACATGTACAAAAATTCTGGAGCAAAATATTAAGTCCATAAAACATAACTCAATATGACTGATTTGTGTTAAAATAAGCCTAGTGTCAAATAATACTATGAGGACGAATTGTGTTGGTGCATATTCATGAGTTGTTAACAGACTGGTTGAGTCATTGAGTGTGAGTAGCAAGCCATAATACTGAATGGTATGTAAAAAAAGCAATTCATTAAAACTATTTAACTAGGATAGGTCCTTAATCCATATTGTTAACAGATGGTGACTTTTCGTTGGAATGCTCGATGTAGATTGCATGGCACCGTGTGCGAGCCACACAGTATGTCAATGTAGGTGCAAATTTATTGAGTCTAATAATGCAAGATGTTCTGATGTTGTGACTAGAGCGTATCTATATAACAAGATTGGCTATACCTAAAGTAACTATAACCTTGATTGTTGGTGCTTATCAATTTATTATTATGAAATATTAATCGAGCGCCAGTTACAGAATAAAAAAGGTAACACTTTTATTATAACTTTTTCTATTGGTAACGTAGGATAGGTGCGTAACTTATATTGTTAACAGATGACGACTGAGAGCCCGAGAGCATACTGAATAGACATCATGTGAAAATTCTGGCTGGGCTGGAAGCGAGACTATGCCTGTGTATGTAAAACACAACAATTTTATACTGATTGTTTGTCATAACAGTATTTCCTATTTCTAAATACTATATTATTGTCGGTGCATAACAAAGAGTTGTTAACAGATAACCGTGCGTACGATGCAAGCCAGAGCCGCAGGTAACCATTTTTCGTCCTATATCTAGGATAAGGTCGTAACTCATTATTGTTGACAGGTGAAGACTTGCGCTCCTAACTCAACTTGATGCCTATCGTCATGCGTTAAAGATTTCTCGATCAATCATCATTATGTATGTAAAACTTTACGATGATTTAATAGAATGGGACGTATTTGACAAAAAATGGTATTATGTTGTTGCATGACTAAATGTCGTTGACATATCAAGCGTGTGTTGTATTGTATGCCATAAAAAGGGAGGGTAACAAATTATTAGGTATGTACTCTTATACTATCGCTATTAGACTTGGCTGGTTTCGTAATTCATATTGTTAACAGATTGACTTGCGTTCCCGAGACAACAGCTAGTTGCATCGTGGTTATAGGCTCTGGAGTAACACCATGTACGTAAAACATTACCTACATCTTAACAATTTTACTGGCAATCCGATGCGATGAGTATTATGATAGTGCATTACTAAGTGTTGTTAACAAAATGCAGTTTTTAGAGGTGACAGTTATTATTGTAGTTTTATTACTTAGCATAACTAGCATAGATCCGTATTATGTATTGTTGACAGAGCATGTCGTTGGTTGTATGTCTGACACAACGCAAGGCCTTTAAGCACATTATTAAAGAATTGGATTAGCGGTAGCCAGTACGGATTCTGATGATTCACGGGCGATACAGTCAGGTAACAATTATTTAAGAATGCTAATATATGAAATACGGTATGTCCATAACAAGTATTGTTAACAGATTTCGATGGCATTAGCTGCTTTCCATGCACACTTTGCAAGTTAAAGTACTACACCCAGGAGCATTGTCGTGAATGCACGGGCTGCTCGTTAGAAAACAAGACCACTCTTTGGATGATGTTCGGTAGGCGCATTTAATGTTTTTGACACACTTCGCATGAAAAAGCGTTGATTTGAGGTAGGTAGGTGTATCAAGAGTGGAGTTATTTGGCTTTATATAGTTAAAGTACCTACTTACCTAATTGTGTGGTAATTTTCAATGTTTTTGATATTTATATTTGGTAATTTTCAATGTTTTTGATATTTATGTTTGGTATTTCAATGTTTTTGATATTTATGTTTCGTAATTTTCAATGTTTGTATTTTAAGTAACTATCTAGATGTAATTACGTTAGGTGCATAATGAATGTTTTCAACAGATTACAAACGAGTGCAATAGGTATGGCCAAGGATGGTGCATGGACTAGATGCATAATATCGTGAAAATATGCTTGTGTATGACGTGACACATTGTAACTAATTCCGAGGAAATGGCACTGTATTATGCGTGAGTCTGCTGCACAGGTAGTGACACATGTGTTAAGTTGTTTGCTACAACAGAAATATCGGGACATTTACCATAGTAAAACTAGCTAGGTACATCTGTAGATGAAGTTGGGTAGGTGCAAAAATAAACGTTGTTTCAGATACCTACTCATCGAAAAGAAGTAATATACTTTACTACTGCTTTAATACAGCTTAGCTTCAATAGGTCCATAACAAATATTTTAAACAGATTTCGACAAGGTCTGCGCCCAGAGCAACTCGAGCTCGAGCATCATACACAAATATATGTATCATAACAAAATTCTGGGCAAAACTAAAATACCAACGCAAACTAAGGGGGCAAAAGACTGCAGAGAACCTATCTAAACCTAACGGAAACTTTGGTATGTGCGCTTTGTGTTACACCTCTTGTTATACCACCTATTGTTATATTACCTACATATTATGCTCTTCAAATAACCCGTGTAAGGTAACGCTAATTCATAAACTTCAAATTGTTACTCAAAATGCGTTATGCATGCGTAGATAGCTTGGATGGGTGCATAATAAATATTTTTAACAGATCTCGACAAATGACTCGCTCGAGACGACATCTCAAGTAGATTGTTGGTATGTCGTGTATAGCGGGCACCACTCGCCTATGAAGCATGTAATGTACAACTCCATTGGTTATCTCTATTAGAACTATTGAGGAAAAGGTGGGTAGGAGCACTTTCTTAGTATTGTTAACAGATTTTCACCGAGCTTGGCGTGGTAGAAATAACACTGATACATGGAATGATAAGTAGATGAAATGCTTTGACGATTTCACAAGAGTGCAGACCTATTTGCTAACTGGTTTCATCGGTTGCTGTGTGGATGAGAAAACAGCGCTGTGTAGATAATGGCATTGAATGCGAAAAAAATCACTGCAAGCAATAGCAAAGGTAAAATAACACCAATTGATTTATTTTGTAACTAAATGTTTGAGAATAGCTGGCGAGAAATGTGTAGGTGCTACATAGATGCAATCCTGCCTAATAAGTATTGTTAACAGGTTCTTCAAGCTATATACCTACCTACAGTGCAAGATCGAACACCGCTCTTTAGGTAATAAACCGCTCTTTAGGTAATAATTTTCTAGTGTTACTTATTATTACAATAACTAGGATAGTCCGGTAACGAGTATTGTTGACAGATATAGCGATATGGCAGCGTATTGACCAAATAGCAACAGAAACCAAAAGTATGTAACTAAAATAAGTGCAGCGGTTTCTTCATTAAAATCAAGCGAAAATGGATCCTATGGATGGATTACGATCGGTAGGTGCATAATAAAATGTTTTTAACAGGATATACCTACTGTCTGATATCTGGGGCAACTGGTAAAACCTACCTACTACATCCAATGGTAACCCAAAGAACCAATGATTCTTACATCTACACTGCTTTAGTAGTTATAATGGAACGACGTGGCTCGACACCTCTAAGAATGTCACCGGTGCGAGGTTTGCTGAACCAGCAGCAGTATGTAATCTGACTTATAGATTTGTTTTCAATGAAAATGATGAGTACCTGTAGAAATGGAAACTGACTTTGCAGACGGATGAAGTAAGTGCATATTCAAGTGTTGTTGACAGGTACCAATTCGCCAATGATCGTGAATAGGAAACCAACACCACGAATGGTAACTACATACATACCTACCTACCTACAAAAGAAAATAAATGCACTTACTATTTAAAAATACTTCTGGAATCTACAAGTGTGGCGAATACTGGTAAGAAACCTTAAAGTAACTGTTCCTGAGAGTCAGTCAACCCAGACAACACACTCGTAGAATGGTCGCATTGCGTGGAAAAGATTTTTGGAACAGCAGTATGTAACTTTACTTAGTTTACATTTTTAAATATTCAACGATAAGCCTGACTTCATGGATTGAGAAAGTCATGGTAGGTGCATACTTGCATAGTCATGTGTTGTTGACAGATGATCATCGAGCGACGCGTGAGAGAACACCACAGTCTGGTAACTACGAAAAATATTTGCACGAAATTTTGCTTGGATAGGAAAATAATGAATATCTTCTTCAGAAAACCAAGATTACTCAATGCCTGAAATAGCTGCTTCGTGGAGGCAGAACTGGACCAAAGTATGTAAAACATAAAATGTCAATAAAAACTACCTACAATAGGTATGTGAAGGAGCAATGTGCTAATGCAACAAACATCGCGTGCAAACGGTAACATTTAATGATCTGTACATTATGCATCATGTTGCGCATTATGTAGATACATGTTTAATAAAAAGTAAGCTGCTTGTAAAGTAATTCAAATGCACGACATTTGGTATTATAAAGATTATTACTGTTTGCTTCATGATGACTGCGATTTGCGTTGTGTTAAATAATCGAATAGGTAATTTCTGGCCACAGTAGCTAAACATAACACCAATCAATCAACTTTGTTTGCTTAGCATCGGCTTCACTGAAGTGGGTGCATAATGAAATATTGTTGACAGGTTCATCAGGAATTATTTCCAAGACTCGATGCGTTTATAAGGTAACATCAGATAATTCCTTTAAATAGGCTAAGAAATGCTCGTAATAAGGTATTGTTGACAGATTATTGTTGTGAATAATACAACTGCGCAGAATTGAAGTATTGGGTGGAAGAAAGAACAGTAAACAACAACTTACACGTTATAAAGATATTAGGCGACTTTAGGAGTTGGCGACAACAAGTAAATAAAGGTACAAATTATATAAAAATACTTGGGTAGGTTCGTAATGAGTATTGTCAACAGAAACCCAGAAATGTTTGCTTGTAGCGACTAGCATCGTGTGAAACCAGATAACTTCTACATATAGATGTGAACATCACGTGAAAGAGGTAACGGTGTTTAAGAACTTACTGTGCTACGCATGCCACTTGATACGTTTGAAGTATAGGCGTATGCTCCCGAGTATAGATTGCGCGTGTTTCAAAGGCACGAACATGGTATGGCATGCATGTCTTAAATATTTTCGTAAATAAATCAATCATGAAGTTTTGGACAGCGTCACCGGTTGGTGCAATGCTAATAAATTATTGTCAACAGGTTCATCGGGTATACCCCACCTCGCTATAAACGGTAAACTTGATATTTTTTTATGAATAACTAGGATATGTCCGTAATGCCTATTGTTAACAGATGCCCACGACTTGCGTGTGTGACAACCTGGCAAAATGACAGCTAAACAGATGAACCTAAAATGACGGGAAATTTCTGAAAACTGCCCGAGTTCGGTAGGTGCATAATAAAATGTTGTTAACAGAAACAGTGTAACATGACGCCTGAAAGTACATATATATTTCATCATAATATGGTTAATGGATGCCGCTTCATGGAAAGCAGATATCGTGGCCGAGTCGTTTTTAGAGTACCTATGTAAAATATAAGCGAGACCAGGACACCCAACAGATGAAGACAACTGATTAACTGATTTAAGAGGTAATAAATTATAACAATCGATAAAATTAGTAGAATAGGATCGTAATCAATATTTCTAACAGATATTGAGGAAAGTGATTGTGTGATAACAAAAATCGTGAGTGAAGTGGTAGCGTAAAAACCGAGAATATGGTCTCAAAAAAGCTGGACAAAAAAACTTTGTAACAACATACGATAGTAATGTCATATCTAGGATAGGATCGTAATAAGTTTGTTGACAGTCCTCGAGGATACAGCGCCAGAAACTTCGTGTCGAGGTCGTGCAAAACACTGCTGCAACAGTTCAAGACTTCAAGGAAGGAAACGATAGAGATGGAGAGACGAAATTGGGTAGGATCATAATAAAGTATTGTTAACAGATGCTCACTGATGGACGGCTGCAGTAAAAACACCGTGTAAGAGGACGACAGTTGCTGTAAAAAACATTACAAGGTCCATAATAAAGTATTGTTAACAGATGAGAATGATTCACCTGCAAACGTTTCGGAAGCTACATGTGTAGAAGTGTAGGGGTTCACTGCACCAGGCGACTTGGACGGCAGTTCAGTAGCTGCATCTGAATTAATATTGGTATGTACGTAATGAAGCGTTGTTGACAGATATTTGGCCTCGAAACCAGTGATGAGAAAATGTATGTACTACAATGAAGATGCAGAACAAAGTTGAAAATTAAAATAAAAAGATTACGGATAATAATCGCGATGAAGACATAGAATGATAGAATACATAGATAAAGAAGATGAAGACATAGATAAAGTTGAAAACGTAAATAAGAAGCTAACAGTCAAGAACTAAGATGAAAAACAAAAACTAAAAGACGAGAAAAGCGAACTGAATGTTTACACAGAAATAAAGACAAGATTCATACATGAAAACTGAAAGACTTGTTCACGACACGAACAAGATTGATCAGAATATGTCTAAAAGAAGAAACACACACAAGAAGATATCGACTAGGCGTAGAAAACCAACACGAAGACGACACGGACGAGGAGCAAAAGACCAACAAGAAGACAACACGGGCGAGGCGCAAAAGATCATTAAGAAGACGATACGGACGAGGAGCAGAAGATCAACATGAAGACGACACGGACGAGGTGTAGAAGATCAACGAGAAGACGATACGGACGTGCAGCAGAAGATCAACAAGATGACGACACGGACGAGGGGCAGAAGATAAACAAGAAGACGACACGGACGAGGAGCAGAAAATCAACAATAAGACGAAACGGACGAGATGTAGAATATCAACAAGAAGATGACACAGACGAGGTGCAGAAATCAACAAGAAGACGACACGGACGAGGTGCAGAAGATCAACGAGAAGACGACACGGACGTGCAGCAGAGGATCAACAAGAAGACGACACGGACGAGGTGCAGAAGATCAACAAGAAGACACGGACGAGCAGCAGAAGATCATTAAGAAGACGATACGGACGAGGAGCAGAAGATCAACACGAAGACGACACGGACGAGGTGTAGAAGATCAACGAGAAGACGATACGGACGAGGAGCAGAAGATCAACGAGAAGACGACACGGACGAGGAGCAGAAGATCAACAAGAAGCCGACACGGATACGGCGCAGCAGATCAATAAGAAGACGACACGGACGAGGTGCAGAAGATTAACGAAAAGACGACACGGACGAGGAGCAAAAGACCAACAAGAAGACAACACGGGCGAGGCGCAAAAGATCATTAAGAAGACGATACGGACGAGGAGCAGAAGATCAACAAGAAGACGACACGGACGAGGTGCAGAAGATCAACGAGAAGACGACACGGACGTGCAGCAGAAGATCAACAAGAAGACGACACGGACGAGGTGCAGAAGATCAACAAGAAGACACGGACGAGCAGCAGAAGATCATTAAGAAGACGATACGGACGAGGAGCAGAAGATCAACACGAAGACGACACGGACGAGGTGTAGAAGATCAACGAGAAGACGATACGGACGAGGAGCAGAAGATCAACGAGAAGACGACACGGACGAGGAGCAGAAGATCAACAAGAAGCCGACACGGATACGGTGCAGAAGATCAATAAGAAGACGACACGGACGAGGTGCAGAAGATTAACGAAAAGACGACACGGACGAGGAGCAAAAGACCAACAAGAAGACAACACGGGCGAGGCGCAAAAGATCAACGAGAAGTGGACACGGACGAGAAGCAGAAGATCAACGAGAAGACGACACAGACGAGGAGCAGAATATCAACGAGAAGGTGACACGGGCCAGCTTGGAGAACAAATAAAGTAACAGGTAATAAAATTTATAAAACGTTACATGATCATCAGAAGCGATATTAATACATAAACTTTTTATTTTAATTTAATCACTTCATATTCGCATTTAAAAATATATTTATGTTTCAGGAAACCATAAACAACACGGATGTGGTGCAGTAGATGATTGTGAAAACTGCAAAGACGAGAAGAAGGAAGAATATTATACAGATGAATCACACGGACGAGGAGCAAAACATCGAATTGAAACCATGGTAATTATATAAATTTCCATTTCATTTATCAAGGGCGCATTATTCAATCAAGATGACTTCAAAAAGCAAGAAAGTAATTAGAATCAGGGTAAAGAAAACAAAATCGATAGTGTAGATAAGGTATGTAATTTAAAAACCTTACATGAGACAAAACCTAAGCGAAGACAGTTGACATAAGAAAGTCGAGACAATACTGAGAATCGAGTTTATTATGGATACGACACGGACGAGGTGAGAATGAATAGCTGCGATTGGCACGGACGAGCTGAAGATAATTATAAAACAATGCAACGATGACAACTCATATTACGTAATAATATTAAAAACCTTGGGTACTTGCACGACGACAAGAATTAAGGTGACGAATTGGACAATACGGAGGTGACAAGAAGGAATAAATGGTAGCAGGTAACAATCACTATTAACATTTGCAAGGCGAAAATATTAAAAAAAAACTAGGATGACAATACGACACGGACGAGGAGCAGAAGATCAACAAGAAGACGACACGGACGAGGTGCAGAAGATCAACAAGGAGACGACACAGACGAGGAGCAGAAGATCAGTAGGAAGACGACACGGACGAGGAGCAGAAGATCAGCAAGACGACGACACGGACGAGGAGCAGAAGATCAGTAGGAAGACGACACGGACGAGGTGCAGAAGATCAACAAGAAGACGACACGGACGAGGTGCAGAAGATCAGCAAGAAGACGACACAGACGAGGAGCAGAAGATCAGCAGGAAGACGACACGGACGAGGTGCAGAAGATCAACAAGGAGACGACACAGACGAGGAGCAGAAGATCAGCAGGAAGACGACACGGACGAGGAGCAGAAGATCAGCAAGACGACGACACGGACGAGGAGCAGCAGATCGGCAAGATGACGACACGGGCGAACCGTAGAATATAAAGAAGAAAAGTAGAACAGGTAATTAAATTAACACTCACTTATTTATTCTATGTCCACTTATATGATAACCATAAGCAATTTACAACTAAGATAAATAAAAATATTTTACATAATTATTAATTCGCTTATTTTCTTTCAGAAAACCCGTAATAACACGGACAAGGAGCAGAAGATGAATACGACGAGGATACGAGCAAGCACGAGGGCAGAAGAATCAAGCACTGGAAATAATTGAATAGATAGGCGCAAACAACAATGGAAGGGGTCACGCGGTGCAGAAAAAGTCCGAACACTACACTCATCAAGGTATCTGACAATTTTTTTTAAAGAACAATATTTTACATAATTTGAGTACATAAGAAAGTAGAAGTAAACATAAGTTTTAATTCTTTTATCTTCCCTATATTCAGTATAGCTTTGCGAGATTTACAGAACACGCCGCAGCTGTAGTGAGATTAAATTCATACTAAATGTATACTAATTTTTGCGTTCCAGATCCATCCAGCACTGAAGAAAGAAGAGACGACGAAGGAGAACGGCAAAGAAAATGAAGCAGGACCAGGCGGCGAAGAAGATGAAGCAGGACCAGGCGCCGAAAGATGAAGCAGGACCAGGCGGCGAAGAAGATGAAGCAGGACCAGGCTCCGAAAGATGAAGCAGGAATAGGCGGCGAAGAAGATGAAGCAGGACCAGACTGTGAAGAAGATGAAGTAGGACCAGGCAGCGAAGAAGATGAAGCAGGACTAGGCGGCGAAGAAGATCAAAATATTGTATCAATTAAATATAAATAATAAAATTGTGTTGCAACATGTGGATTTTTTTTACCATAATCATATTTTGCATTCATGAGGATTTGGCAAATAAACAATAAAATACTCTATGGAGAAATATAAGGTATCACGGAGAAAATAAAACATTATAAGATAAAACCATAAATCTAGAATGTCTCGAAATTAACCCGTATCCCTCTGGTGGTGACAGTGCCTGAAGGGTGTACGTTACCCCAGCAGGAAAGTGTACATATAATTAGTGCGTAATCTGCTGTAA
The DNA here is from genome assembly GCA_947523025.1 of Dryobota labecula. Classification (NCBI taxonomy): domain Eukaryota; kingdom Metazoa; phylum Arthropoda; class Insecta; order Lepidoptera; family Noctuidae; genus Dryobota; species Dryobota labecula. The sequence goes on from OX383301.1 coordinate 12,655,891, forward strand.
ATGTGCGCCACATAAAAAAATTGTGCGCTTTGTCGTTTGTGTGCGTTACTCCAGCGGAATGTTGTCGCTTTTCAGGATTTCGGCTTGACAGATAATTAGTACCCTATCTCGTGTAAATGTGCCCGAAATTTAGAATTTGTGCGTCCAGCCGATCCAAAGATATAACAGATTCCGCTGGAGTAACGTTACCCCAGCGGCATGTTTTTTAACCGGCGGTCGTAACTGAGTACAAACTAGCTACTCGGTTAGCTCACATTTGTGCCTAATTGTGCACAAAAAATGAAATTTGTGCGTCTTGAGGTTTCAGAGTTATTCAAGATGCCGCTGGGGTAACGTTTAGCGTATGCGTAACCCCAGCAAAATATTGCGCCTTAGAGAATATTTAATATTACAGATAATTAGTATGAACTAATTATCTGTAATATTAAATATTTTTGCTATACTTGAACAAACTGCAACTATGAAGTTGCAGTTTGTTCAAGTATAGCAAAATTTGTTCAAGTTATATTTTCGAAGTTATTCGAGAAAAACTGATTTTGCTGGAGTACCGTTACCCCAGCAAAATGTTTTTCAAAAAAGGCATTTAGCCTAGAACCAAGTACATGGAAATATAGCTTTTGATGAGTTGTAAATGTACACCAATAGCAAAATTTGTTCAACTTATAGTTTTTGAGATATTCAAGATTTTGCTGGGGTAACGTTTTGGGATTTTCAAAATCTCGAAAACTGTTCGTCGCAGAATTTTGAAAAAAATACCAGTTATAGGCCTTAATTTGGTATGCGAAACCCCAGTAAAATATTGCGCCTTAGAGAAAATTGAGTTTTACAGATAATTAGTTCATAATTAGTTGCAATTTGTTCAAGTATAGCAAAATTTGTTCAAGTTGTATTTTCGAAGTTATTCGAGAAAAACTGATTTTGCTGGAGTAACGTTACCCCAGCAAAATGTTTTTCAAAAAAGGCATTTAGCCTGAAACCAAGTACATGAAAAGATAGCTTTTGAGGAGTTGTAAATGTATACCAATAGCAAAATTTGTTAATCGTATAGTTTTTGAGATATTCAAGATTTTGCTGGGGTAACGTTTTGGGATTTTTAAAATCTCGAAAACTGTTCGTCGCAGAAGTTTGAAAAAAATTCCAGTTATAGGCCTTAATTTGTTCAAATTTGTTCAAACATAAATATTTCGATTCATCAACAAATGTCGATGTAATTAATTGTTTTTAAGAATCAGAAAAAAATTGATTTACTCGTAAATTAGTACATTTACAAACAAATAAAAAGCAGTTACATATACCTATCATATACCCTTTTAAGGTGTACAAATCTGAATTGAATAACTTTACGCGATATGAAGATATAAAGAGATTTCATCAAATTTCAAGCGGTGTTTCTTTGGCGATCGAATACACAGCTCCCTCTGAACACAAAACGATGGACTATAGAAAACAATTTTGTTCATTTTGTTATTAAATCCTGAATGGAATAAAAGTTATTCAAAAAACAAGAAAGTGGTGCCGATTCCCTTGTTCACAAACTAAACTAAATTTAAGTTCTGTGCATCTTTTTCTTTCTATTTCATTAAGAAAAGGACAGAAGATAAATTTTAGTTTAGTCCTGTCAAAATAATCAGCGCTTGACGTAAATTGTCATAATTTTAGTCGGCAAGTTTTTAATCACGTCTAAACTTGTATGGAGTAGTGACAGGCGCTGATTAATTTGACAGGACTAAACTAAAATTTATCTTCTGTCCTTTTCTTAATGAAATAGAAAGAAAAAGATGCACTGAACTTAAATTTAGTTTAGTTTGTGAACAAGGGAATCGGCACCAATGTCAGCAATTCTCATATAAACTGACTTAATTACGGAGGGTACGAAAATGCGAGGATTTCATACTTGAGCGTAACCATCTGAAAAAAACGGTATAATAGTAATTTGTAGGTGGTACCGTCGCATATAAAAGGATTATTGTGGTCGATTTTTATTTGTTCGTTGTAGTTTGAAAACGCTATTTTAGTTGAGACGTCAAAAATACAACATGACGACATTTAATAAGTACATACTGTTATGCATAAGAAATCGAAAAGGATGACTTTTTTGGCATATTTTTGTGATTTTGATTATGTCTATGATTTTAAATAATTACCACCCCACCTTAACATTTAAAATACTTAACAAATCTATAGCAAAATTTAATAACCTATACTTAAAACATTTGAGATTTCGGTTAAGTACATTTTTATTTTTCTGCTCGACTGTACTCAATATCGGTTATTAGGCTGCTAATTTGGGTAGGACACCCGCAAGTATGAAATCGTCGCCTTTTCGTAGCCTCCGTAAGAGAATTGCTGACATTTTCTTGTTTTCTGAATAACTTTTATTCCATTCAGGATTTACACCTGAAACTTTCAAGGATGCATAACAAATTAAACAATTTTTTTCTCTATAGTCCATCGTTTTGTATTCAGAGGGAGCTGTGTATTCGATCGCCAAAGAAACACCGCTTGAAATTTGATGAAATCTCTTTATATCTTCATATCGCGTAAAGTTTTTTAATCCAGATTTGTACACCTTACTTTTTATTTGTTTGTAGATGTACAAATCTACGAGTAAATCGATTTTTTCTGATTCTTAAAAATTAATTACATCGACATTTGTTGATGAATCGAAATACTTATATTTGAACAAATTAAGGCCTATAACTGGTATTTTTTTCAAATTTCTGCGACGAACAGTTTTCGAGAGTTTGAAAATCCCAAAACGTTACCCCAGCAAAATCTTGAATATCTCAAAAACTATAAGATGAACAAATTTTGCCATTGGTATACATTTACAACTCATCAAAAGCTAACTTCTCATGTACTTGGTTCCAGGCTAAAAGCCTTTTTTGAAAAACATTTTGCTGGGGTAACGTTACTCCAGCAAAATCAGTTTTTCTAGAATAACTTCGAAAATACTACTTGAACAAATTTTGCTATACTTGAACAAATTGCAACTAACTATGAACTAATTATCTGTAATACTCAATTTTCTCTAAGGCGCAATATTTTGCGGGGGTTACGCATACACGTTTAGCAAATTGCTGTACCTCTCAAACGGCATGACATACAACTATGATTTTTTTACTACGGTGGGTCTTAATTTGTGCTTATGCTGTGCAATTTTATTTTTTCTATTCGACACCGTTGGAAAATAAGAAATTGATTTTCAAAAACCCTATAATCGATCCTTGCGCTTCAATGAGAAACCCTAGAAACTTTCCAATTATGGTGGTTTGTACCTTTTATGAACTCAAAGCATCATGCGAAATTAGATGTGTCTATTCCAACTCCTCAGAGAGCTCCATTTCAATTATTATTTCCATTTTAATTAAAATCTGGCTAGGCTAAAATGTAACACTCCAATATATGAGTTATTATTAAGTAACGGTAATTGTGATTCGACAAATAATTAGTACCTTTATTCAATCAATTATTATCCTTAAAGTTTCAGCTGAAAAATCCTTGTAACTACACAGTTATAAGAAAAAAACCATAGGAAAAGAAATTTCACGATTAACCAAACAAATTCGAATGACTGTCTAAAAGCGGGCGCGCAGTACATTATGCCAACTTCCTTAAATTTGAAGTACAAGATTTCGTTTTTTGAAACAGTCTCACACAAAAGTGTTACATAAAATTATTTATTGGTTAGTAAAACACGTACGTACATACGCACAGTATGTACATACATAATTACACCGGTTCGTGAGTAAAGTTAAGAAGGTCATCGTTAAGTATGAAATCAAAACACCTACGTTAACAAAACGTCGGAAAATTTTATTTTCATATTTTTTATGATTTTTACAGTATTAATACTTTTCGACGCAGTTTTAAACTCTTTTAAGTGTTTAAACCAAACCCGAGTTAAACATGAAAAACCATTTTTTCTAAAAAAGCGCAAAATGCGCCATTTGGACATGAATCAAAAACTGCCGAAAAGTAGGTGACATCTTCTGTCAAGTCACCACCGATAAAACAGAAAATTATATGAATATTGAAGCGATATGTTGACAAGATCAGCCGCACGTCGAGCACGCCTACTACCCCCGGACTCGTCGCTCAGCTCCGCCTCACCGCCGCCGGTACCCAGCCCCACTGTAAACGCTGTGACGACACCGGCAGCGGTAGTTGCGTCGAGCTCGAGCGACGATTATTTCATCCCGCCCACGACTCCACCACCTGCTCGTCGACGAGGAAGACGCCGGCCGCCGAAGGGCTTAAGATGATAGGGTTTCAGCTCCCGGCGGAAGTGTGCAGCGCATGAAATGGACACAATCCATCAATGAAAACGTCATGCGCTCATACTATGGGGCTACAGAGGGGGGAAACAATCTGACAACGTACCGTGATCGGATGCTCTCTCTTTTTCAGGTGCTTGAACCGGCTGTCAACGTATCGGCACAACGACTGTCGGATCAGGTGCGGGTCATCCAGCATCATCATATGTTGGATGACACTGTACTTGATCGCATGCGAATTGAAATGCAGAGTAGCCATGTCGTTACCCCCCATTCGCAGACTGTTGTAGTATCATCACAGTCCAACCTAAACCATGCTGACGAGGGGAGTGATGACAGGGCTACAAACGTAAGTGCCCAGTACAATGAGGAATTGAGGAGTGCTTTGGAGGGTGCGATTCGGGAATATCGGTTCATGTCGCCCGAACTAAGACCACGCTTACCCCGTTTGCACATACATAACAAAAATAGGGCACTGGTGGCGGTCCTGGATTCGCAGTTGTCAAATTATTTTGATGACTGCGAAGACCTCACCGATACACATTCGATTCTGTACTGCGCAGCTGTAGCGGCATGTCGTGTAGCTCACGTCAAATTTGCTATTGACTCCAGAGCTACACGACAAAAACTAGCCGTACCAGCTTGGCAGTGCAGGATTGAACGCCGTATTGGTGAGGCCAGAGCGCTCATCGGCAAACGAATCTTCTTCAGGGAGGGCAATGCTCGCCGTATAGTGATGCGCTTTGCGAAGCGGGCGTTCTCAGGGACTGATATCAGTCCTCAGAACTATATGTCCCGTGTCACAGAGCGCATCGACTTCCTGAAGCAGAAAGTGTATGCATGGGCCAACCGTATTCGTAGGTATAAGCGTCGAGTGAACCGATACACTCAGAGTCGCACCTTCCAGAGCGATGAAAGGTGGGTCTATAGGGATTGGGAGCGATCGGGTCAAGGTGTGGCTGACACGCGCCTGCCGGATGATGATGCCATGAGTTCTTTCTGGCGCAGTATCTGGTCGGTGCCTGTCGGTCACACCGAAGGTGTTTGGACTCGGGAAGTCGAGCGAACATGCGATCCAATACCAGAAATGGGGGCTATTACCATCGGCCCCCAAGATGTTGCTCGTGCAGTCCATCCGTTGTCTAACTGGAAGTCTCCAGGGCCGGATTGGCTGCACAACTTCTGGATAAAATGGTTTTAAAGGTCGCATGCTCGCTTGGCAATGCAGTACCAGACAGCTTTGTAGTCTGGTTCGCTGCCCCAGTTCCTGACGACAGGAGTTACCCACCTACTCCATAAATCAGATAGCACCGCGGAACCCAAAAATTATAGGCCGATCACATGTTTACCGACGGTCTATAAAGTTCTTACATCCATTTTGAGAACTAAACTTAGCAAACATGTAGACACCAACTCCATCATGTGTGCCTCTCAAAATGGGTGTAGGAACAGGTCCCGTGGTACTAAGGAGCTGCTCCTCATTGATATGGCCATTAGCCAACAGGTTCGTCGTTCCCGAAAGGATCTGTCGACATGTTAGATAGATTATAAGAAGGCCTATGACTCGGTGCCACATACATGGCTCATGAGGGTGCTGGAGTTGTATAAAGTATATGCAACTTTGCGCACCTTCCTGATGTCATGTATGAGGCAATGGAGGACGGTCCTTCACTATCCAGGATGTCGAAATATCCAGAGATAGAGAGATAAGGATCGAGCGAGGCATATTTCAGGGTGATAGTTTGAGTCCACTTTGGTTCTGCTTAGCCTTGAATCCTCTAAGCACATTGCTGGAGGGTTCAGGTCTAGGTTATCGGATGAGGAGAGGTGGTCAGGTTATATCTCACCTCCTCTACATGGATGACCTAAAACTCTTTGCCCTCAACAATTTGCAACTGATGGAGCTACTGAAACTGAAACTTTCAGTAGTGCCATCAGGATGGAATTTGTTGTGGACAAATGTGCGGTCATGCATGTAAAGCGAGGGGAGATTATGGATTCCGTGGGAACCCAATTCTCGGATTCCATAAACCTTAGAGCCCTCTCCGCATCCGAAACCTATAAGTATTTAGGAATGTCGGAAGCGTTAGGCATCAATGCTACTGACATGAAGCAATCGTTGAAGGAACGCTTCTTTGGCCGCCTGAAAATGTAATAGTCTTTTATCGGGCGGAAACCATGCCGGTTTTGATGTACTCTTTTGGCATACTCAAATGCATCATCCAAGATCATCGGTAATGAGACTGTATACGTATCCCGCGAAAGTGTGGAGGTCGAGGCTTTTTAAACGTTAAGACCCTCTACAATCGCTATGATGCATCGAGATGTGGTCGCGGTGGACAAGGGCCTCACCCCGCTCTCCTTGGCTAAAGAGAACTGGCGCAAGCCTGTAGTGCTTGACACTGACGATCGCAAGGAGGTATGGCAGAGTAAGGAGCTTCACGGACGCTTTTTCCGGGCCCTACATGGACCCGATGTAGATTTTCTAGCGTCCGTAACCTGGCTGCGTTTCGGTGACCTCTTTGGGGAAACCGAAGGTTTTGTCTGTGCAATTATGGACGAAGTTATCATGACGAACAATTACCGGAGATTTATTGTGAAGGATGGCACGGTTGACATCTGTCGGGCATGCCACCGTCCGGGAGAATCAATCCGACACATTATCTCCGGGTGTCCTCGTCTAGCTAACGAAGAATACTTGCATAGACACAATCTTGTAGCCAGGATTATCCATCAGCAACTTCCTCTGAAATACAACCTAGTGGATTCGAAAGTGCCGTACTACAGTTATGTGCCCGACCCCGTTCTCGAAAATGGACATATCACATTGTACTGGGATCGATCCATCATCACTGGCAGGACTATTGTTGCCAATAAGCCTGATATAGTGGTGGTGGATCGAATAGAGCGGCGCGCAATGATTATTGACATAACAGTCCCACATGACGGGAACCTCGTGAAAGCCGAGAAAGATAAACAAATCAAGTATCTTGACTTGGCTCACGAGGTTGTCGACATATGGGATGTGGACTCAGCAATCATTGTGCCGATAACCGTATCAGCCAATGGCTTAATTGCCAAGAGCCTCGACCAACATCTAAGGAGGCTCTCGTTGGGCAGCTGGATCAAGGGCTTGATTCAGAGAGCGGTACTACTGGACAGGGCTCGCATTGTTAGGAGGTTCCTCTCTCCCTCTGGAGCCCTGACCGCCGGTAGCTTGGACCTTGTTCCCGATACCGGTGGGCTACTATATTTTTTTATTTTTAAATCTATACTAATATATAAAGCTGAAGAGTTTGTTTGTTTGTTTGTTTGTTTGTTTGAACGCGCTAATCTCAGGAACTACTGGTTGGAATTGAAAAATTCTTTTTGTGTTGGATAGTCCATTTATTGAGGAATGTTATAGGCTATATAACATCACGCTACGACCAATAGGAGCGGAGCATAAATGAAAAATGTTGCAAAAACAGGAAAAAATATTCCTTTTTGAGAGCTTCCGTTGCGTGCGCTGCGTAAACGGTTTAAGTTACGCAAATATCATGTATGATGGAATTGTTCCTCTTTAAATGTTCTAAAAAAAGTCCGCGACAGCATATGTCTATCTTTTAAGATTAACTCGCTATAACCTTTTTTATGGTAATCAAATTTGTTCGAAATTAATGCATTATTTGCGAAGGAGTTTTCATAAACATGGTATTAATCCTTATCCAAATAAATACGTTATTCATCACAAGTATTTAATTTTGAACAAAGTTGCCTTTACATCATTTCATTTCAATGAATATCTTAGGAGATATAACTGTTTTATAATAACTCCGCAGCAAAATAATGATCAAGTCTGCGAGGTAGTCTATTCTAAAGTTGAAGAGTTAGTTTTTAGGGTTCCGTACCCAAAGGGTAAAATGGGACCCTATTACTAAAACTCCGCTGTCCGTCTGTCTGTCTGTCTGTCTGTCTGTCCGTCTGTCACCAGGCTGTATCTCATGAACCGTGATAGTTAGACAGTTGAAATTTTCACAGATGATGTATTTATGTTGCCGCTATAACAACAAATACTAAAAAACAGAAAAAAAAAAAATATTTAAGGGGGGCTCCCATACAACGGACATGATTTTTTTTGCCGTTTTTTTTTGCCCCAACCGCGTGGATGTCGGTTATCGCGTAAAAAAGTAGCCTATGTCCTCTATGTCCCAGGCGGTCTATCGGCGGTATCTCAGCGGTTTAGGCGTGAAAACGTTACATACAGACAGACAGACAGACAGACAGAGTTACTTTCACATTTATAATATTAGTAAGGATTTGTATGGATGGTACGAAACCCTTCGTGCGCGAGTCCGACTCGCACTTGGCCGGTTTTTTGTTTTTTGAACGCGCTAATCTCTGGAACTGCGAGTTGGATTTGAAAAAATCTTTTTGCATTTTACAGCCCAATTCTTGAGGAAGAATAACATTCCTATTAACTAGGACACAATTTTTTTAAATGAAAGTTTATGCGAAAATGAAGTAAAATCACGGGCAGGCAATGTGTTGCGACGGGGTGGTTCGGGGGAACAAGAAATTTAACGCGGACGAAGTCGCGGGCAGAAGCTAGTATTTTCATATTTTTATATTCTAATATTTAAAAATATAATTTATATGGATTTATTCAAATAAAGGAAATAATAATTAAAAAAAAAACATGATGCAGACGTATTGTTTTTGAAAATCATAATATCGATGGCCCCACCGAATAAACGTATAAGAGAAAAATGAAAAACTTTTCAGCAAAAAAAAACTTTTTAACAAAAAAACAACAAAACACTAAAAAGTGAAAAATAACTTTAATTTCGGAAGTCGGTGTCATTGGTTCTGTATTTTCGTTTTATGCCACCGACTTCCGAAATTAAAGTTATTTTTCACTTTTTAGTGTTTTTGTTTTTTAACGTCTGTTGTTTTTTGTTAAAAAGTTTTTTATTTTTCACTTTTTAGTTATGTTACCTATCCCACAACAGCTCGATTACCACTACTGGCTTCACCGCACAAACAACAGTGACACAAGGTACCTTTACGAAGTGGATTAAATACGTAGGTATTATCGAAGCTAACTCAAAAACTACCCAAGCAAAGTTAATAAAAATCGATTAATAACCATTTATAGCCCGAGTGCATCTCATGACAATTCCAATAAGCCCAAACACGGCTAGGATACATTGTTTTATCACGGAGTTACGGTGCAAACCTTCCGGCTTCATCTTCAGATCAGTTCGGTGGTAACATTTTCACCAGAATTATTTATTTAAATTTGCTTTATAGTCGCTTAACTATCTTAATCGAAATATCTTATCGCCACCCGTGAAATACTTATCATTGAGGAGTTCCGTTGGCCATTTGTGGTCTTCTTCATCAGTTCCACTTCATAAAATGATACTAATTGAATGCAAATGTTTGAATTGTTGATGAAAATACAAAAATCGCTATATGTTTGCCTATAAAATTTGAAGAGTTCCCTCAATTCCTCATGGATCCCATCATCAAAACTGGATTTTGAAATAGGACCAATCTGGAAGTATATCGTTTCAAATAAAAAAAGAAGTTTCCAAATCGGTTCATAAACGACGGAGTTCTGAGGACAAATATTTAAAAAAAAAAAAAAAAATACAACCGAATTGAGAACCTCCTCAATCGATGGAGATTGCTCAAGATAATAGGAACTATGCACAAAAAAAAAAATCAAGAGTCTACTGTGGATCCCGTATCTAGAAGACGAGCCAAATAAATAATAATAATTGAGGTAATAGCTAAGACGTAGGAATGTCCATCCATGCAGAGTTAAAAAAAAAACTTACTTGCTGTCACATTATTGGAAACGGAACACACAACACTTTAACGATTCGAGTTTCTCTGGAACGCAGTCGGTGCACGTTTTATGGACGTTTTCAGACAATGCAGCAAGTTACATGCTCTGTGAGTGTAGCAGTGATAGCAGGAGATAAATAAGTGTCAGGTTATTTAGGAGTACATACTCTGTGGTGTCAGGCTTTGTCAAGCTTCGCGCGCTAACTTTGAAGTAAGAAGGAAAAAAAAAATCGCACAAGAAAAACGAACAGCTTTTTTTTTAATAATTAGTTCCTGTTCTGACGGAACAGGCTAAGGTCTGATACCAAATGCTGCCTAGTCAACAGTAAAACGCACTGCTATCGCGGAAGTAAATGTAACGGTGTAATGTACTAATAGCGCGAATGTTCGAAAAGAGATTATTCCTCGATTTTCGTAAGTAAACTCGCAATGGCGGCGAGTAGGTATCCATTTGCGACTTTGTTCACGAAAAAAACCTCCGCCCGAGATGTCTGCGAGCTCGTTGCGTTTCTCAATATTGGATTCCAGTCTGTTCTTCTCTCGTCGGGGTCACCAATTTAGGCGCATTAAGGCGCCCTGTTTATTTGAATGAAACAGTCCAGTTGTGTTCTATTTATGTGTTTTTGCATCACAGCACAGTATCCAAGCGACAGCAGAAGAATATACGTACTATATACAAACACAATAATAATAATCTTGTTATTTATTGACCAGAATATAGTAACATAAATAAGATAATAAGTTTTAAATTCAGAAAGTTTCAGATTCAAAACAAGGCCTCACTTGAACCATCGACTAATTGCTTAATGCTCTCTACTCTCTAGTGTCTGAGACCTAAAATAGTTAGTGTTGTCACTTTCTAACCAACAGTGGGAACTATAGATAATTAGTTTGGTTCACCACACTATAATTTATTGGAATACTTTCATACTTACAAAAACTTAACTTTTGATTGAGGATTGATGATTGTGGGAAGGCGAGACTGCCTTTTCATCGGGCATTGTTCTATCCAGCAGACATGTTGATTTACCAGTGTCAGAGAGGTGTTGAATAATTTATTCATGTTGTTTTCAATTGATTCGATTAATTTTGATTATATTTATTTTATAAGATTTCTATGAATTTATGCTTGTTGTTTAAAATTTCTACAAAATATTTTAAACTTTAAAATGTTGAGGATTAAGTTTAAAATCGAACGAATAAATTTTACAGTTTCGTGTAGCTTGATGTGGCCATCGTGCGCATCCATAAGCCAACTCAAAAAATATTACCATAGATTATAACCAGGAATCCAGATCACCAGAAATAAAGAATATGTTGCATGTGTAAGTGCAATTATAATAAATCTGTATGATGGCGCTTTTCTTTATTTATTTTTGAAATTAAAAGTTGGCACCCCTACTAAGTAGCGTAAATAGTTAGTAGTCTAGTGGTCGAACTGGCCCAACAAATATAAACTCAGATAACAGAATTGATTTCCGTAACATGAGGGTCCAGCCAGGATACAAAGAGGATACAACCATTAACCAAATTATACAGTTTTTGTATCCAATCTGGCAGCCCTGAATGTCTTTGGGCTCGTTTTCGTTGCGGTAGTGTTGTGACCGTTATAAGCCGTATCGATGTTCTGAAAAATCGTTTCTTTTAGAAACCTTACATTTACAAATTTTGTGAATTTATTTATTTACCCGACCTGACCACACTTATTTATTGTTAATTTTAATCTTGACTAGTGAGCTGTCCCGGCTTTGCACGGGTGCATATCATTAGGCTTGCCTCTAGGTACGCCACTGGTGCATAATATACAATGTATTCGCTTTTGCCCGCAGCTCCGCCCGCGCGGATGTCGGTTATCGCGTAAAAAAGTAGCCCATGTCCTTCTTCATATCCCAGGCTATATCTCTGCCAAATTTCATGACGATCGGTTCAGCGCTTTAGGCGTGAAAACGTAACATACAGACAGACAGACAGATAGACAGACAGAGTTACTTTCACATTTATAATATTAGTATTACTAAGGATTAGTATGGATATGGATGTATACATAAACCTTCCGGAAGAAATCAGTATGTCGGGTATTAGTTTATGTCTTGGTTTGGCTTTGAAACTCGCCCAAATATAAAATTAGTTGGGATCTACGCAATAACTGTTAAATATTACTAACACGTACATACATGTAATAAAAAGATATGCCTTGAGAATCTGTTTTAAGCAATGTAGATAAATTTTCGATTACAAAGTCTAAGTATGAGAAATCGATAAGACTCGAGAATCGATTTTTAAATCAACCAATTTTTGAAGTGAAAACTTCTTTAGCCGCGCTGAGTGATTTTTGGTAGGTGAAAAACTTATGAGTTCGCAATCGTCACCGAACGCTTTCCATGTTTTTCCCCATCACTACACAAAGTATTTTTATAACTGTCAAATACGACTTCTTAGATTGTCACGATTTTAGTCAATTGAAAATTGAAGCCACAACACGATAACAGGCAAAGGTAGTTTATAGGCACATCACTATATTTCATTCCTTCTTTTAGTCTGTGCATTTAATAATACAGAGCACGGCGGGTAATCTCAGAACAAAATATCCTGGCAGTAATAGACGTATTTTGTTTATGGTTGATTTCTTCAAAGTGACAACCGCCCCTCGTCCCTTACCCCTTTGTCGCCAGTGCAATCGACGCCATATTTGTTTGTTGTAAGTCTATCGTAGCTATGGTTGTCTCTTCATCCCGCCCACAGAGTACTTTTATATTGATCCCGCCATTACTACTTTATGGTCTGATGGTCTGTGTTTACAGTTGATCGAGAAAAGTTTTACGTTGATTATTTTCCATCATATCCTCTCAAAGTTAAACCTGTAATAGTGTAATTACAACGTGCAGTATGTACCGCACTTGCTGTGTTGTGAATTGTGCTAGTAAACGAAAGGACGTTAGATTATTTCAATTTCCCATACGTGAGGTAGGACTCCAAAAGTGGTTAGAGTGTATTAACTGTGAAGTAGGTACTGCGAAACACAGACACGACGGTGGACGATCTTCGCAAGCGTTATGTCTGTCAAAAGCATTTTGAACAGAAGTTTATCGTCTCGACTAAAGCGATGACTCGTCTTCATGTTGGCGCATAACCCACGCTGTTTTCCGATAACGAAATCAGCAGTGGCATTCCTTGGTTTCAATCTATGGACACTGACCACACTGGTAAGTACCACGTTAACCTGACAACATATAATAGTATAACACATTTTTTCATATATTCCTCATATAATTATACTCAAATGTGCATCATGTAATATTCATGCACTGATTAAAAAATAAAATTGCTGCTATTTCGGTTTCAAAACTTGAATTATCCACTGTGGAAATTCACAGAGAAGCCATACATTTTAAAGAAAATAAAACGTATCCTATGTCTGTCCATCAATGTTGCTCTGTTTTAAGTGCAAAATTATTACAATACCCAGACAAAATTAAAAAATTGTTCATTATAAAAACTACTGTGTAATTAACATTAATAATAACTTGATATTATCACATAGTATATGGGAAAGCATAAACATAGTTACTATTTTTATGGTTCCAAAATGGGTGCCAACGGGACCCTATTACTAAGGCTCTGCCATCCATCGTATCTGTCACGGGGCTGTATCTTTCTCTAACTTAACTACTCTAATCTTAACTGGATTGAAGTATAATTCTTAATTTAAGTTTTTTTTGTTTCCAGATTTTGATGTTATGGCTGCTAGTGTTATCGCTAACTTTGTGGATCACACCACATCATTAGTTGACGTGCCCTCCAATTCAGGCTGTGGAAGTGAAGCCTCACAAAGCCACATCATAAGAGGTATTAAAATTGATTATTACAATTATCTTTCACCAGTAGTGAGACATACATACAGCGTGCTGCTGCAATGGTGACATTAATTGACAGAGACACGCTGTATTCACTGAACAATGTCCTCTACTATGGCAAATAATTTAAATTAAGTAAATATAGTTCACATTACATATTTAAATTATTTGCCATGGTTGTTGCGGATGGTATGGTTTACAATCTGCAAAGCACACTCATATTTTGTTGACTTATCATACATTTTTATTTACAGATGCAGTTATTCCTTCTACACTGAGGCTTTGTCACAGAAGAAGGCGTGTTATTTTAAACAAAATGTGCCAGGCTCTACTGTGAATATTTTAAATCCCGGAAACAGTTGAAGAGCACTAAACTTTTCAAAGGAAAATACCTTTACAAACTTTTTTCATTTGTGGCAAACTTTAATTGGTGCAACATTATAAATAAAATAATAAAGGGCACAGATGTGTTTAGGTTGGAAAGCAAAAGTTTGCCACCAATGCAAAATAAAGCATTTTTAACTTATAAAACAATAAAAAGATAAATAAATAATTTTGGTTTTTTATTTTCATCACGCAATCACAACCTTGGGTTGAATTAAAGCAGCACCCCTTTTTTTTAAGTCGGTTAAAGGCTTAAAAGGCTGGTTTCCAAAGTATTCGGGGTTCGACAAACTTTGGCAAAAAGACCCAGCCTCATAACAACAAGCGAAAAATTGGTAAAATTTAAAAAAAAACAAACTTCACTTTCAAGAAAGCAGATTCGTATGGCGATTTTTCTTCTATGGGAGATTACCGTCTGAATACTATATGGTCTGTGATACAGAGTATTTCACAATTTCATTACAGACAGACAGATTATTATTGTCTGTAAAAACTTGTGAACGGATCAACGGAGAGAATTAGAATAGTTATAAATTGACATAAAGATTTATCATCTTAGTGAGTAGAAATTATATTAATAGTTGTACTATAATCATTAGTAATGTCATATCAATTGTATAGGAACACCACGATCGGTAATACTTTACAAGAAAGCCTCGACGAATTGATACAGGTATGTATTGTTTACATTATTTTGGTAATTACTAATACTAATTGTTCATAACTGTTTGTTGCTATGTGTTTGATTATTTTCAGTATGGACAGATAACACCGGCGCTAGCAGTTAAAGTTCTATTGCAATTTGATAAATCTATAAATCAGGCGCTATCTAACAGGGTGAAGTCAAGACTAACCTTCAAAGCAGGAAAATTAAATACATATAGGTGAATATTTGACGACAATTTGCTTATATAAAGTGTTTCTGTAGTAGCTAATTGACAAATGTGTACCTATTTCAGATTTTGTGATAATGTGTGGACATTCATGTTGAATGATGTGGAGTTTCGTGAAGTTCAGGAAGTTGCAAAAGTTGACAAAGTTAAAATTGTAGCATGTGATGGCAAAAGTGAGTATAACACTATTGTTGCTTTAGTTATACAGTTATAAGACTCAATCGGGTCAGAGGGTCGTATTTGGCGTTGGCTGCAGACAAGCCAACTCATCTATGAATACTGATTCTATTGGTCAGTGAATACTAATGGTGCCAATACATTGGCAACTAATATTATGCAATATTTGACAATTTCTATAATAATATGATATTGGTCAATAAAAATCTAAATATTTTATTTCACATAAACCTGCATGGGCACACGTCAGAAGCTAGGTGCACTGTTTCAATTGGTTGTTTCCTTTGGAGAAGAGCCAGCAAGAAACTATGGTCACTTTAAAAAAGAATTGGCTTTTAACATGTTGACTGTCTGTGCATTATATGTAATGCATTTCCGACTCAGCCATGACATTCGAGCATTACATGTAATGCATTAGGTAATACAAATTACATTGGCTTTTGTGAGTTGGACGTTTGAACTAGAAAACATATTTTTGCAGACTTAAGAGACAAGGAAATTAAAACACCAAAAAAATAAAGACAAAAAATAATATATTGATAAAATAATATGGACGTCTTGTGGTACATAGTAAATTTTGCTTGGAGAGTCAACGTGTTAAAATAAGTGTTATTTTTATATGGTCAGACCACTCCATTACCAAAACGATGCCAACAGCTGACTGTATGCACTCGCTCCCAAACAAGAGGTTGGACTAACCTTCAAGTGGGGCTATATTTCATACCTTAAAAATCCTGGGCTTTAAGAATCTCTCCTTTTCTATGATAACCTATTTATTTTTCTAATTTCAGATGTTGAGGAAAGAAGATAGCCTCTGGGGATTAATCCACATTAGGTTTAATTTAAACACATAATCTTTTGTAATAGATGCTCTGAATTTCTTAATATTGTTATTCCATGCAACATTTTCGGATAAAATTGGGTACCTATAAATAAATTGTATAAGTGGTAATTAGTCTTTTATTTATTTGGGTATTTGTAGAAAAACACATATTCTTTTATGAATGTAGTATTTAATAAAACATCCTAGAAAAGTAATATTACATAATATTTATACACGTATTTACAAATCCCTAACCCTTGTAAACAGATCTAATATGGAACAAAATGTCTTTAAGATCAATGCAACACCATATTCATACAAAATTGGCACTAAAATTATGCCCATCAATTAAAAGTCCAACCTTTTTCCAGCTTTTTATTCCTCTTTCCAAATAAAAAAATAAATCACGAAATGTGCAATAAAACTACAAAACAAATAAAATATTTTCCAAGAGCATCTTAATACCTAAATACGTCACCGGCGTCTACTGTGGGCACAATATAATGAGATGTAGAGCCACCACCATGACAGATTCAATATATGTAATTAAACAGGGTCATTGGTCATTAATTATCAATCATTGTCACCATTCATTACCAACCTCTTAGGACTATATTACAAACATCATAGACAACAACTTTTGTTCTATGACTTTTAATAATAGGGATGATGACTAAAAACAATATTTTTTGTCAGTCATGTAGATTATTAAAAAATATTAGACACGTAATTTTTCTTTTTTTACATAATCAAAACATTACGGCGATACATTGAGTTCAAATGTGGCATGACGTCACTTCTCATTAGATTTTATACTGAGCTGTGACGTAACGAGCCCCCACTCCCCAAGTTTAATGTGTTTTATCTAAGTCATTTTTTATTAATATGATAAAGCAAAAAATACCTGTCTAATATTTTTTTATTATCTGATTGACGGACTAAACAGTTTTTTTTTTTACCCAGGCATCATCCCTATTCATCAGATTTTCATATAAAAATAAAAATATTTAATTTCAACGCTCTAAATGTTACGAATTCCACGCGTAGCGAAACAAACCGCCGTGTCTTACGAGTGACAGCGCACGGGAGGCGTAGGTAAGTACAACAAAAAACAGAATTGAAATACGTTAGATAGAACAACGAAATCTTGAAGGTTTGTTTTTGGTAAATGTAATAAGTTTTGTAAAGTCATAGAAAAAAAGTTAGTAATACAGTCCTGCAAGTAGTGTTTTACCAATAACCCTGTATACGTGCGCAAGTGATGCGATGATTACATCGTAACTTACATAACTAAGCCACTACAACATTTATGGCGATTCTATTACACTGACTTACCGCTGGCTAAATAAATATATTCCACGGCAATATCGATTACAGATTGCAAGTTTTACCAAACGAAAAAATCCCATTTTGGACAAATGATGCAACAAAAATTTGTGTCATAAAGCTGTTGTTAAATATCACAATTAAATAGCTTATCGTAAAGATATGACATAAGAAATGGATTCACGCGCAGTAGGTGGGCGGCGATGTGAGGTCGGCGAGCAGGTCGAGCTCCTCCTCGGTGAGCTGGTCGCGGTGCTTGGGCCAGTCGTCCTGGTGCGTGCGCCGGAAGTCGGCCAGCGCGGCGCGGATGGCGGCCGGCACGGGGTCGGGCGCGGCCGTGTGGCGCGCCAGCTCGGCCAGCACGTCGCGCAGGCGCGCGCCCAGGCTGTAGGGCCGCGACGCCAGGTAGCCGCACAGCCCCAGCACGCCGCAGTGCCGCTCCACCAGCTCCGCGGCGCGGCAGCTGCGCATCAGGGCGCGCAGGGTTCGCTCCTCGTCGGGCAGAGCGCGACAGTGCATCAATCCTGTCAAAAGTTTTGCTGCCGATTGGCGAACCTGAAAACGAACAACACTTTGAAATAATCATCAAGGGATTCCAAAGATATAGGTGTCTTGGTGAGAATGATGTGGTGAGCCATGCTCGCCATAATCTTCACCTGATTACCGCGAAATTTGGTGTCAAAAAATAGTCAAGAAATGGTTATGACCAGGTTTACTATGTAGAATTATGTTAAACTTCCATGTAAACTTCTACATAGATTTTTCGAGTCGAGTACAGTCGAGCACAAAATTATTAAGTACGTATTATCATGAAGTTTTCAAAGGTGAGGATTGTGTGATGAAAAGGACACCACTGACGACCATGCCAACATCGCACGGCGACTGGAAGATGAAAACTATGAATATTTTTATTCAAGGACACATTATTAAAACACAAAAGGATCTCTTATCTAATGTTTTTGTGACAAGATAATTTTTTTTTCTTTCTTACCTCCAGTCTTGGATCTCTCATGAGTTTGAGTGCAAACTTCTCGGTGGCGACGGCGCGGTCGACGCGGTCGCATAACATCGGCAGGCCGTAGAACAGCAGCGGCTGGGCGAAGTCAATGCAAGCCAGGCGAGCCCACCACGAACGACCTGACGTGATACATAGTGGATTAGTTTTTTTTTTTTTTTTTTTTTTTTTAAACGTTGCCCCACACTAGGGTTTCTCCTGTATCGTGGGTGCGTTTACAAACATTTAAACTCACATACACAAACAGCCAAACCCGGAACAACTACTTGTAGATCATACAAATATTTGTTCCGTGCGGGAATCGAACCTGCGACACGCAGCGCAGCAGTCAATCGCTTAACCACTGCGCCAACCGTGCCGTAGTTAGAAGTTGTATCAAGAGCAAAGCCTGAAGGAGACGTTACCATAGAAAAATTTATAATAACGCTTTTGTATAGAAGCTAAATCTAGGCGTATAATAACGAACCAAGATTGTAATGCAGTTTTCAACGCGTACGGAGCCAGACAAATATTCGTATGACAACCAATGCCGCGGCAATGAAACGAATAATTTGACATAAGGATTACTATCATTCCCAGAAAAATTTAAATAGGTTCGGACAAAAAAAAATATATATAAAAACCGGCCAAATGCGAGTCGGACTCTCGCACGAAGAGTTCCGTACCATTATCTATAAAAACATCAAAAAAAAAATATGTCTGTTGTATGGGAGCTCCCTTAAATATTTATTTTATTCTGTTTTTTAGTATTTGATGTTATAGCAGTAACAGAAATACATCATCTGTGAAAATTTCAACAGTCTAACTATCACGGTTCATGAGTTACAGCCTGGTGACAGACGGATGAGCAGCGGAACCTTAGTAATAGGGCCCAGTTTTACCCTTTGGGTATGGAACCCTAAAAACCGCCTTTATTGCTTAGGAACCCCCTCCTGCGTTGCTTGTTGTTTGCTTTCAATGTAAAATTGTTACTATAGACTTGGTCTTGATGTAAAGAAATGATGAAATATCAAAGCGTCATACCATTAGACAGCGTCTCCAGATGCTTGAGCGCTGTATCGAAGGCTGCGCAGGAGTGATGCGCGAGTGCCAACGAGGCAAGTAAGCCGGCTGCCGCGCGAGGCAGTTCGTCGTGCGGCTGTGGCGGGCCTCGCGCGGCGAGGGCGCAGGCCGTCGCGACCATCGAGTACTGCGTCACTGTATTGCCGTTGACGCCACGGACTATCACGCCCATGCAGCCGCGTAGGACTGAAAGCGGAGCAAATTGGGTTAATTCCACAAATTCCCCCTGAAATTCCCCTTTAGGAGGAAGTGGAATCTATAAAAACAGTCTAGAATTCACCCCTGATAATCCCGCTTAGGGGGAAAACTAGAATTGAAAAAAAAAAAATATATTCCTTATTCCAAGATCCCCTGAAAGTGATTTTTTTACATTAGGGTTCAGTTTTTCCCACTGAGGGGGATTCTCTCGGGGGGGATTAGTGGAATAAGCCGACAAATTGGACTCAGTAAAACGTCAATCAGACTATGTCTTATTCCAGGGTATAATCTATCCCTGTACCAAATTTCAGCCAGATCCGTTCCAGACGGCTTATTTTTTTTCCGACACCTCTAACAAATATCGTTAATGTATACAAAAATTTAACAAATTATATACTAAAACCTTCCTCGAGAACCATTGGTGAAAACATCATAAAAATCGGTGCAGTCGTTTTTGAGTTTATCGCGAACAGACAGACAGACATACGCGGCGGAGGACTTTGTTTTATAATATGTAGTGATAGTGATGATGCGAGAAATGTTTTTCTCGCACTGAGCATGTTGGCCCGGCGCGTAATGGAACCAATTAGGGTTACGATCGTGAACGTTGGCTTAGAAGATTTGGTATATTACCAGTGGTGAGCAAGTTTAGCGCTCTGGCATGGTCTTGCGGCGCATGCGCGGCGACGTCGCCGGCGAGGTGTAGCGCCGAGTCCAGCCGCGCCACCAGTTGTCGCTCCACGCGCGAGCCACATGGTCCGCTCTCCGTGTCTGATGACTCGCCACCCTCCGCCGACTGAGGACATACTAGTTATTTATGCAACTGTTGTATAATAAGGGGTATATTTTAATAGCTAATTATTACAGTTGCATACAAGACTTTATCTACACCCATGACATGAATCCTCTATAAAAGGTTCTGAAACAGTTTTTGCAATACTAATATCGAACAAAAATGGCGGGATACGACGCTATGGTATAGTATAGTGAAACGCGCGTGCGTGACAGTGTTCTTTTTTTGAAATTCATAAAGACACCACGAATTGAGTAGTGAGAATGGAAGGGAGGATGATGATCCCTTCCTTACTCAACAGATGAGTAAGGAAGGGATCATCATCCTCGTAAAACAAAGGAGTTGCATTATGAAATTCAGTACAACATTATAACTCCCGTTTGGATGCTATTATGGTTACTATGACACTGGGCGTTTTAATGTTGGCAATAAGGTAACTGTTTCAGAAACTTTTATAGAGGATATAAAGCATGGGCGTAGATAAAGTCGTTTTTGCTTTATTGACGTGGCGTTCAAAAGGTTAAATTACTTGTGGCGCGTCCTCGTTGGCCCGCTCGTGGTGCTGGTCGGGCGACAGTCGCGCCACGTCCACAGAAGTAACGTCACCCACGGCCATGGACACGATCGAGTGTAGCGCGCGCGTGGCTGCGCTGCAGTCCGTGGAATCGTCGCGCGGGCTGCACTGCATAGCGGCGGCTGATGCTGCGGTCTTTATTACTGGAATTTTAATGCGGCTGCAGGTTAATATGTGTAAGGCAGTAAATGGCTACAGTGATGCTATTGATCTCCACTTTGACTCTTTTGCAAAAAAAAAAGTCATCCTTAATTGTTTACCGAGCAATCCTTAATCTCAACTTACAATTGTTATGAGTTTATCAATTTTAACTTTTTTTAAATTTATTTTTTACCAATGTTATCAATTTAATTTAATTTTTTTTGTTGATCATATTTAATCCTAATTTCATTTACATTAATTTTCATCTCTCGTGTACTTGCCGATGTTAATATTTTTTATGAATTTACTTAATGTTATGAATATTTAATTAAATTTATAATTTTTTTTCAACTTTTACAATTTTTTTTTTCTTTTATTACCAATTATTTAAATATTTTTTAACCAATTCTTATCAATTTTATAATGTCAAAGATTATTCAATTTTACTTTAACCAATTTTTCAATCAGAATTTCATTAAAAAAATATTGGTTTAATATTTGCGCTTATTACTAAGTAAGTTAGCTTATTTCTATGATTCATTGTTTTATGCACAGCTACTATAGAAGAACATAATGCAATATTGCTCATCCCCCATAGCAAATAGCGTGATAGTTTATAGCCTAGACTGACCAGACATAAAAGGAATATGTAGGGCCGTATTGTAAAGTATAAATGCCATTATGATTTCATACCGAAAAAGGGATGGTGCTAGCAGTCATGTATAGCTCCATCTCTCTCTTGCACTGGAATCATGATGGCATTAAAACATCATAATCACCTGTGCATTGAACAGAATCTATCCGGCAGTATTTCCATGATGCTGGGACTTCAAAAAAAGGAGAAGGTTCTCAGTTCGTTGGAATCATATATTTCCTCGATTACGCGAAGAAGGCTGAATGGAATTGTTTTTTTTTTTTTTGAAAGCTAAATACTTCGTAGATATAATAGTGGTAGTTTTCGAGTTAGCTTCAATAATACGTATTTTTTCCACTTGGTCATGTGGATAATGTTATAATAACCTCCTGTCACTGTTATTTATAGAGCAGATAGTGGTATTCGAATTTGTGTGGTGTACCTAGGTACCAGAACTAAAAAGAGAAAAATTAAAACTGATTACAAAAAAAAATAACAAGTGGCTTCTAAGAAAAACACTACATCGAGAAAAATTACTTTAACTACGGTTTGGTATTTTATTTTATAACACCGATTTCAGAAATAAAAGTTATTTTACAGCTTGTGACGTTTTTTTTTTTTTTTTTTGTAAAAAATGGAAATTTATGGCTAGATTTGTAGCCGTGCGTACAAATTTTTTTTTTCTCAAAATTAATCAATGTGTAGTTTTGACTACGCTACGATTTTATTATATGTGCAGACATTAAACTAAAGCAGACCAGCGTATAAAAAGAGCTATACCCATAGTGTGGCAAATTGCTCGAAAAGAAAACCATTTTTTTATTGTTTTTTAATTGATCCGTAGGCAAATCATTTGTCAAATCAACAGTTCGTTTATTGCTGCATCAGTACAAGGTGTAAGAGTGGTCGGTCTCAATCTGCAGTAATTTCTTACCAATACAACAAACAAACATACGATATAACACAGACCTATGTCCCCATTCTCGTCGTACAAGGCGGCGAGGCGCGGCTGCACCGACTGCAGGAACTGTTCCAAGCGCGGCGCTGGCCCGTTGTTACCTCCCGGGAACACCAGCTCCGTGTCGAAGATAGTCATCAACAAGCTACAGTCAAGAAATGCATACAGAATACATTTTTAACTAGTGCGCAATTTTTTTTTTTTGGTGGTTCAGTATCAGTAATAGAACACATTTCCATTATTTGTTCAATACTTTTTTTTGGTCCTACTTGAAATCAGCAAAATATGGATACAATCTATTCGTAATAATATCAATGGGCGAGCGCACAGCTGATAGGTACCTACTACTGCGTTCCGCTTCACTGACCGCGCCGCCGCTGGCGCGTTGCGCGACGAGTATCCATTATACCAGTTTCAAAATAAACATCTTTTGTTAATGATAACTTCATTTTTTTGTACTAAGACATATCAAAATCAGAAATAGGTGTATAATAAAACACGTTTAAATTTAATTTGTCAAAATTTGCGCACTGATAAAAAATAAATCCTGTATATTATTTTTAGATGACCACTGAAGGATGGACTGTGAAAGAAGAAGGGGTGACTACAGAGGTAACGACTAATAGAAAAAGACTTTTAGCGTCGACCCCTAATAAATTTGGATACGGTAACAAAGTAGAGTGATAAATTCACCATAACTGTAATAAACTGATACTATAGTATGTAAAGATTAAACTTGTTTTTGTGTGAAGTTATTTAAGTGTTCAGCCTAGAATTTCGAATCGGTAACCAAATATCCTGGGGTGGGCACCAGACCATGCTGGGCTAGGCGCCCCTCCCCCCATTAATACGCATATGTATGTGCCTAATAGAATAAAATGATTTAACTTTGATTCACTTTACCTGCCCACAGTTTCCCGCACGTTTTGGTACGGGTGTTGAATAAAGTTGGCTTCCTCCAGCCGTTGTAGCAGCAGCGCGGCAAGCGGAGCCGCCCGCCAGCGAAGCGAGCCTAGTGCGCCCTACACAGTAACATATTTTATGAACATTATATTTTATCATTGACTCCTCCCGTATATTAAATATATATTATAGTATTATATTATCTCCTTTTTATCAACTCTCAGGCTGAGATAAATAGACGTTACCCTACTTCAAGGATCTTTTGGCGCTCGAAAGACGTTGACAGAGGGGCAGTGCTGACAGGAATGCCAGGTCCATTGGAGTGTTGGGCGCTAACACCGCCCAAGAAAGCGCTATATTCAGCTAGATAGTGTGATTTTAAAAAGCGCTAGTTTTCATGCTTATTTTAAAATGAGTTAGAAGTAATGTAATACAAAAATATGAATTATTGAACAAATTAATATTTGATGCATAGAAATGCAATACTCAAGTCAAGATCAATAGTCAACCAACAAATCGTCATCGTCGCCGTCGGTTGCTGGTTGACGGTTTTTGAAGACTCCCAGATCCAGATGGCCCTGGCTGTGGTTCTGTGTTACCTATCTATATTGCGCTGGGCTAACACCAATTTATATTTTTCGTTACCGCCTATTTGTCTTCAAAATCTTATTACTGTCAAAATACTATGTCTGACAAAATATTATTCGTTAAAAATGGTAATAAATAAATACCTATGTAGGTTTAAATTAATGAGCTATCGAGATACTTATATTTTGTTATAGCGCTAGATTTTCCGTTAGGAGTTAACAGAAATAATGGGAGTCGACTGCCTTAAAATTGCGCTACATCTAGTCCCAAAAGCGCTAAGATGGCAGCACTACAGTGGGCAATCTTGGGAAACATAATTTATTTCCAATTGTTTTGTGAAATATAATGAACAAACAAGATGCCATGATACGGTGTTAGTTCCGAATTTGGCCACCGGCCAAAATAACCTTGTAGCGCTTTATGTAGCATATGCTATGGCTAAGCAGTATCACTATCGCGCAACTTTATACTGTAAAGCTGAGTATACACTAGAGCATTTTCTCGAGCATTTCCATGTAATGTAACGTTCTTACGCAGGGTTACAATACAGGAGAAACTCCTAGTGTGGGGCAACGTTTTAAAAAAAATAGAAAAGAAGAAAAAACTCAATTTAAAAAAGCATTTCCATATAATGTAACGTTCCTGCGAATGCTCGACACAGTGTTCGAAGTAATCCTCACGGCAAGTGAGCATTTACCTGTTACATTGCGTTTACTCTTCGTTGAAATGAATGTTACACAAATTCGCTCGTTTTTTTGGAAAATCAAGTTGTAACAAAGCACCGAGCGTCGTGCTCATTTTTCGGTTCCTGAAAGGATGACACGTTACTCGATGTTTTGTTTATTTATTTAATTTTATTCTATACAGTATTCTTAAACAATACGAATTTGAAGGCCATCTACAAACCACTTAAATTACAAGTAAATGCTCTAGTCTATACTCACCTTAAGATAAAGTCAGACGGGAACATTTCTTAGCCAAAGCATATGTCATTCTAAGTAATGTTTATTTATCTCGGCCTCAGTTTGACAAAACAATAGTTTTATTTGTGAAGACATCAAACATTTTGCATTAATTTATCGAAATACAATACGAAGGAATTGTAGGTAAAAGTATACATATAAAAAAAATAGTATTGTTTGTCATAAGGAACAAAAACATTAATCTAAAAATATACCTTCCGCCAGCATCCTACTCGAAAGCAAATAAAATTAAAAAACACGAAAAAAAATCATCTGCTGTTTAATAATCTAAAAACAAAAGAAAATAAATAAACTTGGAAATCGTTTAGACCGCAGAATATACTCCAACAAACATTCACGGCGAAACGAAAATGTACTAAAAAATTAAGAAAATTTGTATAAAAAGCAATAGATGCAGCAGGATGCAAGATTGCTAACGAATACTACCAGGCGACATGTAGCTGTATAATCTTGGTGAAAAAGAAAATATTATTTCGAATTAAATATACCACACAATCAGAATATCCCGCCTTAAATTTTGAATATATATATAATCAAAGAAAACCGCCATTTTCTGCCAACTTTTTTACATAAACTACCCATGAAAAATTTCCTCAAAGAAAATAAAAAATAACTTAAAAATAATACAAGTTTTACATCGTCATACAGCATGCTATCCAAAACTACTCGGAAACAAGTCGCGTGTGATTACCTAAAGCTGTGTTCACATGGGGACCGAGATCTCACCTTCAGGGCTTTAAGCCTAGCACACACACGGAACAGGGTGTTGCCACCCGCCTCGGTGTAGCGCTTGCTTGACGATGTGAGCATCTCTAGCAGGTCGGGCGGCATTTCCGGCCGGGCGCGAATGAGGCCCCTCTGTTGGATCGGTCACTTGTTTAGATAGTCTAATTAATTGTCAAGGTGTAATAACACCAACGCTGAAGTTTCCACGCGTGTCTAATACAAAAACAACCGTTCAACATTAAGCCAGATATACCTCAGTATGTTGCCACATCTCTATACTCTCCATACTCTGCAGATACAGCCGGTTACCTAACGAAACTAGGCACACCACAACTTATAATTGACATGCCCAGACTTACGGAGATCGGTTTAGCCCTAAAACTACCAAACACACCAACTTACCAATGATACCTTATGAATCGTCAATCGTAAAACTGCAGCACTTACTGGACCACGTAAACGACTGCGTAATATCTAACAAAAATCATAAACATGGTCGATGTAATGTGTATGCACCAAGCACTAAGATGATAATTGGCCGTCTTAACAATGGCGTCTTCGAAGTAATCTCCAAAAAAAAAAAACGAAAATGTAAGGCATGATTACCTAAATGATAAAGCCACGAGACAAAGGCTGGACACAGAAACACCTACAGTACTGGCAATGATTACTGGATTCCAGCGATCATTTCCTATAAATGGTGTATCTATTCATACACGAAATATTTTAAAAGAAACATCTATAGGTGGTAAAAAAGCCATAGCAGCGAAAAACATTTTTTATCTAAGTGTTTTATATTTTTACATAATTATTATAATTTTAAAATTGCTTGAGACATTTTGCAAAAAACTTTTATTTACTTATTCTATGAATGACCCGCCCAGACGCGGTGACGGTGGCGGCACGAGCGCGGTAAATTTTGATAATTAATCATTATATCAAGTATTTTTTTTTTTTTTTATCTAAGTGTTTTATATTTTTACATAATTATTATAGTTTTAAAATTGCTTGAGACATTTTGCAAAAAACTTTTATTTACTTATTCTATAAATGACCCGCCCAGACGCAGTGACGGTGGCGGCACGAGCGCGGTAAATTTTGATAATTAATCATTATATCAAGTAATTTTTTTTTTTTATCTAAGTGTTTTATATTTTTACATAATTATTATAGTTTTAAAATTGCTTGAGACATTTTGCAAAAAACTTTTATTTACTTATTCTATAAATGACCCGCCCAGACGCGGTGACGGTGGCGGCACGAGCGCGGTAAATTTTGATAATTAATCATTATATCAAGTAATTTTTTTTTTTTTGTTATTTTTTTTTTAAATAATATACTCAGATTTGTAAAAAAAATCGTTTCTATGGCTTCTTTACCACCTATAGGTGTATGTCTTAAAATATTTCGTGTTTGAATAGATATACCCTATATTCTAGATCACTTACTTGAAGCGCGTAAAGCCTAGCACAGATACTGAAGGACGTGTCAATGTCCGGTTCGTTGTCACCACGCCGCGGCTGTGGGGTGCAAAGTTGCACCAGAGCGATCAACACCTGGCGTCCTCGTGTGGGGTCCAACTTCTCTACCCCTGTGGCCACGCATGTACCCCAATCTTCTAGAGTTTCAGGTGTCACTGATGTCAGACCTAATGATAAATAGGATAATATTAGCTGTCACAGTTATAAAAAAAAACAAGTTGGGGAAAATATGCGTCACATCCACGCAAAACAGCCATCGCTCAGCATAATGCTGCGAGCCTATGCGAAAAAGAACGACTTCCGCTCTTCCTTTTGATCCACATACAAAGACATACCATGCATTGCATTTTATTTCGTTTAATTTTTACCATCAAGTGTTATTTCGTTTGTAAAATTTTCTTTTTCCTCGTGTTTTCTTACATATTTTTATTATACTTTATAAACTATCATAACTTACAGTTTGTATATGACATTTATGATAAGTACTTTTTAGTTTAGAAATTGCACTGTACAACGCCTTGGGATTTAATCCGTAATGTTGTGTACGTACACTTAAAATTATACAAATTAATAAAATTGAAGTGTCTGTTTGTAATGTCATAATTACACCTTTTTACAAATAATTAAACACATAAACTTTTTTTTTTGTGTATCTGTCTGTTTATACAGGCTTATCTCCGAAACCGCTGGACCGATTTTGACGGGACTTTCACTGGCAGATTGCTGGCAGAATTTTATTTCATAAAAAGCCACGCGAGCAGTAGCTAGTAATCCTAACTAATATTATAAATGCGAAAGTAAATTTGATTGTTTGTTTGTTACCTTTTCACGCCTAAACCATTGAACCGATCATCCTGAAATTTTGCATATACGTTGTCAGGTGTACAGAAACAGACATAGGGGGTACCCTATGTCTGTTTCTGTACACCTGACAACGTATATGCAAAATTGATAAGAACGTTATTGTTGTTTTCCTCAGGAATAGTACTTTTTTTTTTGGGATGAAAGGTATTTCATCCCGAAAAAAAAGTACTATTCCTGAGGATGAAAGGTATTTCATCCCGAAAAAAAAAGTACTATTCCTGAGGAAAACAACAATAACGTTCTTATGATAATAGATGGCGCCACGTGTCTTTCGAATCATGATTGAATTATGTTATTAAAGAAACTTTAGAGTGTTAAGAGTTCTTTAAAACAAAATTAAAGTACTTAATACAACACAATGGGTGGCCAACGGGATGTGACGCGGAGGGTCGGGGCCGAAATTACACGTGGACGAAGCCGCGGGACAGAAGATAGTAAATAAATAAATACCAGTCTCAAGTATCTTGACGGCGGCCGCGTACATGGCGGTGGCGCGGGCGCGCGGCCAGTAGCGCGGCGCGCGCAGGGCGGCGGCGCACACCTCGGCGGCGAAGCGCTGCGGCGCCTCCTGCGGGTCCGCCGCGCAGCGCTCCGCGTGGCGCATGAACTTGCCCGCGACTTCCTCGCCGAATTGAGCGAACAACGTCTGTATGGAGGATAAGCGCTATTGTATTTTTTTTTTTTTTTTAATGTGATTACTTCGTAGAGCGATTTTTGGTAGGGGGGTTCGCGATCGTCACCGAACTCTTTCCATGAGCTATATGTATACTGTGTATTATGTGTACTTTTTGGGTGAGCAAAAATCATGGAACTCGCTTCATCGTCACCGAATGCTTTCCATGAGCTATATGTATACTGTGTATTATGTGTACTTTTTGGGTGAGCAAAAATCATGGAACTCGCTTCATCGTCACCGAATGCTTTCCATGAGCTATATGTATACTGTGTATTATGTGTACTTTTTGGGTGAGCAAAAATCATGGAACTCGCTTCATCGTCACCGAATGCTTTCCATGAGCTATATGTATACTGTGTATTATGTGTACTTTTTGGGAGAGCAAAAATCATGGAACTCGCGTCATCATCACCGAACGCTTATTATGTGTATAAAAGAACAGTTATTCCAAAGTTTTGTGTTTTCACTTCTGTCAGCAGTCCTTATGACTCCTTATGACAATTTTTAAACTGTTGATAGGGCCTGCTCTTGACCTAGATTTCGCCAGATGGAAAGTGATGGATGAGGTCTATGATGGAACGAGCGTGCCCAGAAGAAGCCTGTTCACTCTTGCTTTGAAGGCAGACGGGTTATATATGGAAGGGAACACAGACGCTGGCAGAAAGTTCTTCACTTCGGCTGCCCGCATAATAAATGTGGAAGAGAAGCGCTGAGTACGACTGGACGGGATATCAACCAAGTGCGAATGATACCCTGCAGTACGACTGGTATTTTGTTCTCTTTTTTGATATTGCTCTAATGTGCTTAAATAGTGGTATTGGCTTCGACCGTTCTATTTAAAATATATCGTTATGACGTCAGAGTAAAATATAAACAAGTTGTTAGTGTTACTGTCAAGCCCTAAAAAGTAAGCACTACAACAGTTTTTGTATTGAATATAAATGTAGCTAGCAACATTTCATACAGATTGAAGTAACAATGTTGGGCCATTTTAATTTTCCACTTGCTGACATGACAGACGTCGTCCTGCCAAAATTTCTATGATTTAGAAAATCCTTTAGAAAAAAGCAGTTACAGTTTTTGCCGATTTTTTCAACTTTCCGGGCAACTTTTCCAATATTAATTTCCATAAAAATCAAATTTGGGTTTCAATGCAGACGCGTGGGCATAGCGGTGCCCAAATTAGATTTTATGCATTGACGTAGTGTTGTGAAGTTTATTTTTTGCTTTTTAACGACTGGACAGAGGTTTCAAAATGCCCGCCGACGTGGTGGATCAAAAAGATGTTGTCGTTGCTGTTTAGACATTTCGTTCGCGAACAAAGACAACAAATATCGTCATAATCGTAGAACAGTGACGGATCTGACATTTATGTTAAACTCTGTCGCGCATGCAATAACAGCAGTAAATATAAGTATAATTTTTGTCCAAATTTAGTTGAGCATTGATTCGGAATCAGCTCATTGCGCCGATTCCGAATCTATGTTTGACTCAATTTGGACAAAAATTATACTTACTGCTGTTTTTGCACGCGCGGCAGAGTTAAACATAAATATCAGATCCGTCATTGTTCTACGATTATGACGATATAACAACAATATCTCATAGCGCCGCGCGATTTGCCCGCTGACTTCAAGACCCTAGAAGCCTTAGTGTTGACGAATGAGCGGCCTGTACTGCCCCCCATCTCGCCGCGCACATACCTAAGGTGCAGTATAGAGGTATCGGTCAAACTATAACTTCACAATAGATCACAGTGAAACTCACCCTGAACAGCGAGAACCGCACTCCATTGAACTTGTCCTTCCCCTTCTTCTCCTCGACAGTGAGGAAGGCGACCAGGCGGTCTACATTAGCGTCGTCGTTGAAGAACTCATACACATGACGCTCGCCTTCCTCCATGTCCTCGGGGGATAAGTCCGAGGAATATGTCTGCTGCGAAGACGGTGCTGCCACCTATAGGAACGAATACGTCAAATTGTTGTAAAAAAACATGGATAAAATGGACTTTCTTGTTGGATCTTATTGTGTTGCCCAGCAATCAGATCTAAGTAATTACGCGTTCTTATCTATACAAATAAATAAAATTAAAGTGTCTGTTCGTATTGTTACAATAACAGTTTTTCTTACTAAATGCACATGAAAGTATATACGGTAAATATAAAAAAAACAAATTTTAAATGTATTGTTTTTCTGTCTGTTTATTCCGGCTAATCTCTTAAACGGCAGCACCGATTTTGACGGTACTTTTACTGGCACATAGCTGATGTTATAAATATATTATAAATAAAGAATTTGATCCACGGGAGGCAACAAAATGTATAAAAGTGAGAGTAAATAACATATGACTTACCTCAAGCAAATCAGGCCAAGCATAGAATCCGTATGTTTGGTTCCTCAACCACGGGCGCTCCCATTCTTCGTCAGTCTGATGCACTCTATCCTCTGACCATATAGCCCAGTCAAGATCCGCCCGGTACCCTGAGAAAATGTGATAAATGATGGTCTAAAGTTTGATTTCGTTTCTGATTCTGGATTATGAATAAAATCCTGAAGGGATGAAACATATAAATGATCAAATGCAACAAAATAGAGGCGAAATAAAGCGAAGAACTTGCCACACATTTTATATAAAGAAAATAAAGAAAAGAAAAATAGGTTTATTTGTCACAGAAACACGTGCATACAAGAAGATAATTAACTTGAGTAGGTAGGTATACAGAAAAAAAAAAAAAATAAACAAAATAGATCTACATTCTAATTACGAACACAAAACCAAAATAGTCGGCAGCTGCATGTCATGACTGTGACAAGAAGGCTTCCACTCAGCATGATGCTGTGCTATGAGGGACCCACAGCAAAGCGCTGATTTTCAGTGGTTACCCGGAAAAGACATACGGAAACCAAGTCAGGTTTAAAGAATTGAACATAAATAGGAAACTAAATAAAATAAAACAAACAGTACTCAGAATATAATCTAACTATACAACCAGATATATGAATAAATATTATTAGATAACATAAAAAAATAATCAAAATAATCCGCAGGCATCACCGCGCGTGCAGAAATAAATAAAGTAGGTATCCACTGAAACATACTATATTTATCGTCACAGGTTAATAATGACAAGAGGTTTTTTTATTGCTCATTGGCCTCAATTTCGCTTGATGGAAAGCGATGGACCGAGCGTGTCCAGAAGATGTCTGTTCACTCTGGCTTTGAAGGGTTATAATGTGGAAGGCAACACAGACGCTGGCAGAGTTCCCCACTTCGGCTGTGCGCATAATAAATGTGGAGGAGAAGCACTGAGTACGACTGGACGGGATATAAATCAAGTGCGGATGGTACCCTGCAGTACGTCTGGTATTCCGGTAGTAAAAGGGCGATGGTGGGATCAGGTCGTGGAGTTCCTGCGAACACTCTCCGGAGTACAGTCTTCAGAAGACCGACAGACAAGCAACATTACGCCGATGAGCCAGGCTGTGGAGCCTACCCACCAATTAGGTATAGTATATGTAGAGAAAGGCTGATTGGTTTCATATCAGCCGAAAGACGTCCACTGCTGGACATAGGCCTCCCCCAAGCACCGCCACCTCGACCGGTTTTGTGCTTCCCGCAAGCACAAATCCGGTCGATTATAAATAATTTTATTTATTAGAAATAATTTTATTTATTTATTTATATATTAGAAATAATTTTATAAATTTATTAGAAATAATTTTATTTATTTATTAGAAATAATTTTATTTATTTATTAGAAATAATTTTATTTATTTATTATAAATAATCTTTCTTTTTAGTTACCAAAGTAACAATAAAAGTAATAAGTAGGTACAACTTGGCCATAAAGAGTAGAAATTAAATGAGGGCGCCACTTTCTACGTAACTGTCACATGTTTGACGTAAAATGCTTAAACATGGCAACAATTTAGTATGGAAATTTTTTAGTTCCATTTTATTTAATTTCTACTTGTTCACGCAACGAACCGACCATAGAGGACAAAGAGGGGCGCGCGGGGGAGGCGCGCCCGCGACACACCGCTACGAACGAGCTCCGAAGTGAGTTCACGACAGTTTAATATCTAAACCTAATAATATGTATAACCTATGCAGAAACTTAAAGTAATATTATATTTGTACGGAAGCAGTATTTATTGAAGAACCCGACCATCTCAAGGAGCTGCTCGTAAATAACAGCTCCGACACTACTCTTTATGGCCAAGCTATAATTATGACAAAGATTGTGGGTTAATGCTTTGTATGTATTTAGCTGGCAATTCTTAAGAGCGCATACATCGGTCCACTAGCGACACTCCTTTAAAAAAATATTATCTCGTGACTGAGAAGGAATTCTGAAAAACGGCTCAACAGCGACCTCGGTAAGTGTGTCTAGAATGTTCTAATACCTTTTATAAAGTTTCATATTGAGACATGAAGCTACAAAATACGACCTAGAGGAATGTGGCTGTTTTTCTTTAGAATGAATTTTTTAGTGGACCCTTATACGTACTCTTAAATAAACAGAAAAAAAAAAAGCTTCCCAACTTACCAGGTATACGTTTACCGGGACGAGGGATCTCAGCGATTTCGTACGGATCGACGGACATCTTGATGATCTTGTGCTTGCGTTGTTTCAGCACGTAGTGCATCAGTCGCTGTGCGGTGCGGCGCACGGCGATGTCGTCGTGCAGAAGTGCGCGCAGCATGCCTGGGACAGCTGACCCGGGGTATGGGGTTTGAAGCGACGGGCAGAATGTTAGCATCTGCATTGCTAGTTCTAGGCGGCGCCATTGACTGTTGAATGATAGGATTTTTAGTTGGTGTCGCGTTTTGAGCGTAATTTAAGAAAGTCACTTTAGAGTTTTGTTCATGATTCATATGGTTCTAAAAAGCAGTAAAACCCTTTTTTTTTCCTTTGTGGGTATACCACTAACATCAATTTTTGTGTGCTCTTGATAAAAATCCATTTTTAAATAATTATTTATATTTATTAATAATATAAATATTAATTTTATAAAAGACCCCCCATACTGAGTTGAGCTAGGTACACGTTTACTGACAAATGCTTGCACTGACTGGACAGGTCCACTCAAAATTGTGTGGTTCTTTCCTCAAAAGACCATTTCAGACACGTATCTACATGGTCCTCAGATGATCTGACCAAGATTATGTCTGAACTTTAAAAGACACTTTGACCCCTGAGTTTGTTTCGCCATTTCTTCTCAGGGGTAGTCAGATAGGAAATGTCGACTGCATCTAGCTTATTTTTATTTTTTTATAAGACGTGTAAAAGTGATTCCGATATCCTATTTACATAATAAACGATTTCATTTCATACCCGCAGTCTATTGTTATGAAGTCTATGCTGCCGCACTAACGAAAAATGCAATAACTCGATTTTGCCGCTTCCGTGAATTGTACTTTTGATAATTGAATTTGTTATGAAGTTTTAGTTATTGCATTCTTGCTTACTGAAAAACTGAGTTCCTGAAGGAAAGTTGCTTATAGAGAGTTAATAGATTTCGATTCGCTGACTCCAAATATATAACTCAACGAATAAATCGCACCTTTGGGAACAAAGGGTAATTTCAGCATGTTTTCCAACTTTACAGGAAGAGCATTTTTTTTTTTAAACAAATTTATTAATAACTCTGTACTGTTTTAGAGTCCTAAGGCGATTCTCAGTCTTAAATTGATTAGTTCTTCACGGACAAGCGTGCTATGTATATAAAGTCGATTATGGCGGTTTTTCTGCATATTTAAGTTGTTTTTGCACAAACTTGCAGAAGTGACGCTTTGTTCGCAAAGGTGCGATATAACTCAAAATCGTTCAAAATCGAGTTATTGAATTCGTTAGCGCAGCAGTATGGCACTTGTACCTGGTTCACTTTCACTAAACTGAAAATGGACACTAAGCTTGCTGCCAGCCTGGAAGACCTTGAGCAGTTGTTTGGCTCCCGAATGCAGGAAAATGAAGCCAAATTGCAGCAGGCTACCACTGGTACCGCATCAGCTTCACCTGACATTGCATCCATCGCGCGAGTTCTCCGAATTTAAGCTGTTTGTCTGTCAAGCACTAAGTTAAAAACTCAAATTGAGCTGCTTGCTGCTGACCCTGGGTTTGATAGGCATGAAAACATCATGCGAAGAAAGGTCTTGCTGTTCCATTGTGTTTCAGAGAAGGATAATGAAAAGTTACTTGAAGTGGTCCTCAATATCATATCCAACCAAATAAAAATTCTCA
Source organism: Dryobota labecula (assembly GCA_947523025.1). Taxonomy (NCBI): domain Eukaryota; kingdom Metazoa; phylum Arthropoda; class Insecta; order Lepidoptera; family Noctuidae; genus Dryobota; species Dryobota labecula. Next base: position 12,691,301 of record OX383301.1, read on the forward strand.
GAAGTATGTAAGGACAAGAACATGATCCATGTTTGTCATGTTTGTGAACGGGCGCCATCAGTTGGGACTGGTCATCTCTTAGCTGCCACGGCTTATTATAATTATTTTATTTTTGAAATGTTTTTTTTTTTTTTCTATTTGTTGTACCTACTCTGGACACTTTTAACGTGTACTGACGTTTTTATTTTTACATCGTTATCACATCCATACTAATATTATAAATGTGAAAGTAACTCTGTCTGTCTGTCTGTCTGTATGTTACGTTTTCACGCCTAAACCGCTGAACCGATCGTAATGAAATTTGGCAGGAATATAGCTTGGGATATGGAGAAGGACATAGGCTACTTTTTTACGCGATAATCGACATCCACGCGGGCGGAGCCGCGGGCAAAAGCTAGTTTAGTTATAAATTCATATTCAACATGATGATGTAACTAATATTTTTGTAAAAATTTAATTTAAAAGTGTCCATGGAGTTTCTTGCCCGTTCTTCTCCATAGGTACCTACTACGCTTTGGAATGGGAATGTAGCTTAATTTTTCTTACTGACCGACTCCTTGACAATTCAAAAGTGCCTGTAAATGGTTTAATTGAAATAAATGATTTGAGTTTGAGTCGGATTCTCACAGCAGGGCAGGGTTTACCGACCCTTGATAGCAAGAAAGCTCTCAAGGGTACCGGGATCACCATCTCCGAGTTCTTGACACAAGTTCGGCATCGTGTATTTGCATCTGCTCGTAAGAATTTCGGTATACCTAATTGCTGGTCCATGGAAGGCAAGATTGTTGTTATTTGCTCAGACAAATCCCACCGGAAGATCGAAACGGCAGGCGAAATTGTGTAAAATCAAAAACATCGAAATACAATTTTTGGAGGAGAGTATGACCAAAAAACTAACAGAAAACTGTATTCTATTTAAAAAACAAACAAGACTTACATGTTAGGCGTCTCGACAATTTTGATGAGCTCTGCAATAAGCTCATGGTAGAGTCTTTCACATCTATCTGAAGTAGATTGTTCCTTCTGGAGAGAAGCGTTCAAGAGTATCTTGAAGCTGGGCTCGGTGCGCTCTGCTTCGGCTATGAGCAGCCCGGCCGCGACCACCGCGCCTATGGTCATCGTGAGCCGCGTGTTCACCGTCGGGAAGTGGCGGTGCAGACTCTCGCTGAACGCTTGCTCCAAGCTGTAATAATAATAAACTTTATAATACAATGATGAGATCCATCGTATTTAGTAGTGTGTATTAGAATTATTCTAATATTGCTTATAATTTTTTACTTTTTGATATTAAACTTAATTTTAAATAATATAACTCTATAACTTCCCTGCATAAAACTTGCATAGTAAAATTGATGAAGTAATAAAGGCCTATGTACACACGTCTGCATATCAAGCTATTACTGTAGTTGTAATTGCAATCATGTCATTAATCTTTTACAGGGTTCATGTACAAAAACCAATAATAATATTTTGTAAAATGTGTGATGTGCATGAGAGCAAAAAAAAAATATAGATTATTTTCTATTTTGTGAATGTGAGAACGTTGTAGGCCTAGTAGAGTGTAGATTTGTTGGCACTTTTCTATTTTTGTTAAGTACCTGGTAATTGTTGAAAGGCCTACACTGTCCTCCCATACCTACGAGTATTAACACTGTTATTTGATAATATTGTAAAGCCAATTATTTTGAAAAAGAGTAACCGTGGAGTTTCTTGCCGGCTCTGCTCCATAGGAAACGACTAATTGGAACCGTGCACCTATATAGCTTCTGACGTTTCATAAGTGCCCATGTAGGTTTATATGACATTTTTTTTTAAATACTTTTCCAGTATAAGCTAACCTCTCATTGTACGGAAATCCTATACAATGCGAGATCAGCTTATACTAGAAAAGTATAACTTGATATGTAGTCGTGTGTACACGGAGAATTGGCGCAGTGGTTAAGCGATTGACTGCTGCACTGCGTGTCGCGGGTTCGATTCCCGCACGGAACAAATATTTGTATGACCTACAATTAGTTGTTCTGGGTCTGGCTGTTTGTGTATGTGAGTTTAAATGTTTGTAAACGCACCCACGATACAGGAGAAATTCCTAGTGTGGGGCAACGTTTAAAACAAAAAAAAAAAATTACGCGCCCGTTTCTGCGGAGAGAATGGAAAATAATTGCCAGATTATTGTAGCAATATGTTCACGATCGAGGTTCATTGACATAGCTTAAGGATACCCCATTGGATCTACTCCAAAACTTGTTAGTTGGTCGACGTATTTATTTATTTATTTATAGTTAATTAAAAGGATACGGCATCAATTACATTAATTAACATAAAAAGATTAATATTGTCAATTTTTTTTGTATATATTTTAATTAAAACTATCATGTAACAGTGGACTCCTTTGCATAATTTCTCTCCCAGAGCACCAGAAATACCGGATGAATTTTTTTTTACCGTCTCGAAAGAAATTGGGTATACTAGTACTACTACCGGAGTAGAAGCCTATGGCATAGTTATTTTTTTTTTTTTCAGAAATATTTCAAAAAATAAAGATAAAAAATATTGAAATTTGGGTGCGTATGATTTAAATTTCAATATTATTTATCGTATTTTTTTTTTTGTCAAATTTCTGTGTTTATTTTTATAGTATGATAAGGTTACTTCAAATGTTAAAAGTAATAACTACTAACTCTATACTTTCGCTGCATAAAACTTGCATAGTAAAATTTTAAGTAATAAAGGCCTATGTACACACGGCTACATATCATATTATATTTTTGTCTTCAAATTTTTATTTATCGATAGATAAAATTCTTTGTAGGTTAAAGAAAAAAAAAAAAAAAAAAACTATTCCATAGGCTTCTATTCTGTTTACATAGTATACCCAAATTTTTTCGAGACGGTAAAAAATGCCATCCGGTATATGCAGAATTTTACTCCATTCATCCACAAACATATCGCATTCAGGGTTGGTAGTCAGAAGGGCGTTGAGCATCTTCAAAGTGCGACACACATTCATTGGAGATTCAGCTGTGGCGACAGTTTGGGAGTTTTGGCGTATGTATATCTGGAGTCAAACATGTGGCTGAATTGACAGAGTAATATTTTTGCATAGGAAAACGTCAACAAATTGTTGAATTGTGTAACTTACCGAACCATACTGGGTTTTTCACTGAGCGGCGCATTAAGTATGGCAGGCCACAGTGTACGCACGACATCCCAGTCCTGTTTGGCTATCAGTGGGCCAGTGCGGGGCCCCAACATCATGAACAACACGCCCTTATGTTTCGCGTGCCATTCGTCTCCCTCTCCCCCAGCCGCTAATATTGCGGCTAGCTTCGGTACTAACGCGCGGTAGGAGTACGGGTAGTGGCTCAACATCCAGTATAGACGGATTTGAGCTAGAATGCGGACCTGTGGGTTGAAAAAATATCGTTAAAGATTCAACTTACCTGTTATTATGTTTCTGAAGTTTTTCGAAGCTACACTAAGTTCCGCTTGCACCCCAAATCACTCAATGAGTTTAGTGTTAACGTATTTAAAACATATTTCTACTTTTTTGATCCATCCAAAGGTTGTCTGTAAAGAGATCGCTTTTAGCGATAAGACCGCCCATTGTGACACCAAGTATCAAAAATAATAAATCATGCTTGGCCTTAAAATAAGCGACCGCATAAAGAGCAGCGACATCAGAGGAAAGACCAAAGTCACTGATGCTTTGTATATGGCCGAGAAACTGAAGTGGAATTGGGCAGGCCACATCGCGAGGACTACAGACAATATATCGTCGCACTGGCAGGGATAGAGTGGACCAGAACGGCCCAAGATAGATACAGATGGAGGAGGCCTTCATCCAGAGATGAATGACCCCTACATAGGTTAATTTATTTAAAAAAATATAAAATTGTAAATTATTTTTATTTTATTTATTTATTTATTTTATTTTATAATAATAAAGAGTATTCTATCTGTCGATCTATAACAACAACAAAAAATAATACTCACCGAGCTATACGTATTGACAGACAAATCAGCTAACGCATGTAACGCAGTGAGAGCTGAGGGAGTAATGCCGGCCTCACACACGAGGTCGTACCGCGAGTCGTCGTGCAGACGCGCCGCGTCGGCCGCCAGCATGCGCAGGCGCGCCGCGCCCGCCCCACGTGTTCCACCGCAACGGTCCGGTGCGCCTCCGCGCCCGTCCAGTGCGCGCTCCAGAGCTCCGTATGAACGCAGACGAGCTTCTAGTCCAGGCGTTCCGCGTAAACCTTTAATTACGACTACCCGCTCCCATACCTGACGATAAAAATAGAATCTATAAACTTATTGACCTTCTAATGATATAGCTTTTTTCTAGACAAAATACAAACAGGTTGCTAATTTAATTGTATGATTTATTATTCTTATGACATTAATTTTACATTCTGTGATAAGTTTAACTCGCACACTGATTTATTAATTGTTAAAATTTCAGTAAAATCGTCTAATAACAATATTTGTAAATATGTGAGCACCATGTATCTAGCACATAGTTAATATATTGTGGTATAGTAATTTTATTCTATAAACATTGTCTGCATAATATATCGTCGCCTTAGAGTGAAAACCTCGTATATGCGAAAAAGGCAACTATACAGGAAGAAGAAAAAACTGCGCCCTGTAAAATTTTATTACCAGAGCTTTTCAAATATGTGTCTTTTAGTGTGCAATATTCAAACTCGTTATTGATGGCGTTACAGGTTGCAATTTTTTTTTTTGTGTGAAACTGGGACGTGCGTTGCGAGGTTATCTTTCCAAAAATGTTCAAAATTGCATTCCCGAGGTTTTCACTCTAAGGCGACGATATAATGAAATAATTATCGGAAATTCTACTAGTTGTAAGGTTTAGTTTAGAATATATGGTGGAGGGATGTTAGGTTAGTTAGTAACTATAGCTATATATATAGATGCGCGACCTGCGTGTCGAGCGCGTACGCCTCATAGGCCAGTGCAAATAAACAGCTTGTTACCGAAGGCCGTGTCTTATTTAACAGTATAGGGTGTCTTTTAGTGTGCAATCTTGGCGTTGCAGATTGCAAAACTTTTTTGTGTGAAACTAGGACGTGCGTTGCGAGGTTTTCTTTCCTAAAATATCCAAAATTGCATTCCCGAGGTTGTCACTCTAAGGCGACGATATAATGAAATAACTAGTGTATAATTATTGTAAAACAGTTTAAAAGAGCACACACAAAACTACCTTCTAGAAGGGGCAACTAGAATCAATTTTATTTCCATGTAAATTTTTGACGTTCAAAAGTGCCATTTATGTGCCTATTTGAAATAAATGCTTTGACTTTGACTTTAATTTTATGAACCTCTAAAACTTTTTGAGCTAATAATGCACACTTTTTAACTTTCTGGCCTTTTCTCACCGTTGATTGCTCTCAGCTAGGTACCTCGAAAAAAGGGTCAAGTTAGGTTAAAACTGTGATCAACCGCTTCACGAAGGATATCTATGAGTTATATGATTTGTTACGATTAAAGTATCTATGAAAAGAGAGAAGAGAGTTCACCTGAATAAGCATCTCAAGACCCCTAGTATCATCAGTCTTTTCAGCCAATAGTTTGGCCTGAACCTCGAGCAGTAGGCGAGTTAATGCCACGCGAACATTCTCTCCGTCGAGCGTGACGCGGAACCGCACGCCGCAAGTGAACGGAATGCTCGTCGCCGGCACTTGGGTTTCGATGCTGAAAGAAAATCAGGAGTAATGTAAGGAGCGTATTTGTGAATACGTAAATCTCTATAATATTCACTTAGTTTATAGAGTGTGTCTGGTCAACGGTGTCCGACCCGTTTAGAATTAAAATGAAGAGGTTATTCTATGAAGTTGAAGTTGTTCGTGTGGCTGTTGGACCGATTGCCTTGGTCTTCGACGAAGATTTTACTTTATGCTCTAGAGCATAAAAAGCAATTTTATGTCGCCTACGCACGACATAAAGACGAACTTTTAGAGCATGAGAAGTGTAAAAAAAAAATATTTAGGGTACCTCCGAAACACGTAAAGTGGAGATGATTTTTTTTTCTCCTCTATCCCATGGTGTGGGGTATCGTTGGATGGGCGTTTAAAAATATTGCGGGTTTGTGAAAACCATTTTTCGACTGAGGGATCCGTTTGCATAATAATAAGCTTTAAAGTGCTAATTTTTGTTAGAGTCAAGTGTCCCTCCCGGCTAGCTAAATGGTTGTATTTGGATACGTGAAAAAATTCACAGCAGTAGTATAGATAACGAAGTTAAACGAAAAAACACAGCTAAGGATTTATAAGTTACCTAGTAATAGTCGACCAATTTACATTTGCAACATGTGTATGGGAGAAGATGTTTTTCAACTATAACGTTAAGTTTGTTCTTGGGATAAATTCATCCCAACTACGGAACTCTTCATTGTGCGTGGTCCGACACGCACATGGCCGGTTTTTTTTACTGTTTACGGGTGGGTTTCGTTATTTTGGAATATCTACTGATGTAGAGGTCCTACAGGTTTAAAAGTGGTTTCGTTCGACAGCTACAAAAGTAGGCAATAAGTTGACACTAAAAGGTTTAAGTGTCAATAACTCCTGTGAACTTGGTTGTTTTTATTACTTTTTAAATGTAAAAAAAAAACTACGTTTTTTAAAACTTTTTAGATGCACTAAGTATTACCTAAAAACAAAAAAAAAATGCAAGATGCCTTATTACGGTGGTTTATCGATAAAATTGACCATATTGCTTCGCCTTAACGGGTCGGACACCGGTGACCAGACACACTGTATAATTTGTTATGGTATTGAATAAAACTTACTTTTTTTTTTCAATAAAATTAGTTTTCATAAAAATAAAAAATAAACTGTTTTTATCCTACTATATACTTTAACACAATGGTAGTGTAGATTTAACCGTTGACATTAGTACAACGCAAGACAGGTAAAAAATAAGATTGCTATTTCAAAAATACTTACAGCGACACAGGTTGCTCATCGGGCGGTGGCAGGAAAGTGCTGCAAGCCAGCACGGAGTTGATGATGTAGAAGCTCCTAAGCCTGCGCTCACGACACATGGGCCTCTCCCCACTCAGCCATTGCCGCAGCCGCCCCACTTCCGCCTTCAAGTATCTATCCAACAACATCTGAGCGCATGCCGCCTCCTCAGCAGACGGTACGTGCCACTTAAATTTGGCGTCCTTCAACAGACACCCGTAACCCCATTCCCTGATAGGCAGCCACTTCTCCGGAGCCTCCCCATAATCATTCGGCGAACTCTTCCACTCCTTCAGATCGATGTAGCACAGAGACGTGAGCATGTGGCTCAGCACCTCACACGCCCTAGTCAGCGCGTAATTAGAGTGCAGCTTCAGGGCTCGGTCCAATATCGGAAGAATGTCGGGAACGTACTTTATGAGCACCATGCCGTCGCACTCCACCGCGTGCATAAACAGAACCAGACTGTACATAAGGTCGCGTGGTGGATTCTCTTCATGCAGCGCCTCGTCCGTCGACAGCAGCTCCGTCAGGTCTTCACAAAGCTTTGGCATAAAAGCCGCTAAAGTAGCTTCCGAATTAATTCTCGCAAACACGCGCAGCATTACTCCCACCATACTTCCAGACACATTCGTCTCAAAAGTCGACTCTGTAGCGAAAGACTTAAACTTTCTCAACGCCTCCTTGAATATCTTGGGCGAACACTGCATCAGCACTGCTGTGGCGGCCGAAGAGATCGCTGTCTCCATTACAGCATCAGTCTTGCTGCGGACAGCGTCGGATTCCTTGGTGTCCAGTCTTACATGTTCAAGCACACTGGACTCGATAATGACAAACAATCTGTCAAAAAATACGAGGACAAAGTCTTCGAATTGTGCAGTTGACTCACAGGTCAGGAGCTCCTCCTCTGTGAGGTCATCCCAGTGCTTGTGAGCGGAACTACAATCTATGAATGGCACCATCCAGGTGAAGATGAGTATGAAGTGCAGTGTGACTAGTGTCTTTTTGATGTCGTTTGGGTCGAGCCCGGGCAGGACGGCTAGCAGGAATGGTACAACATGAGTGGGTCCCTCAGGATAGTCCGCGTCGGCTCCTCGCAGCATGGGACGCGCGACGGCGGCTACAGCTGACATAGCGGCAGTCACTCGGTGAGGCTCCGTCAGCGACGTCAGAGAGGTCTTCAACCTCTCTAGTAATGGCGGAACTACTATAGCAGGACGCAGCGTGGCTAGATTATGCAATGCGATGGAAATATCGAGAGAGCCGCTGCGGCTGTACACCGCCTGTAGCGTTGGTTCGAGCACAATGTTAACAAACTCAGTGATGTCTTCGTCTCTGAGACGATATTCCGGTGGAGTTTGGTTTTCCCAACTTTCGTAAAATTTCTTTTCACGTTCACGACGCACCCTGTAAGAAAAAAGGAGAGTTCAAATTGCTTTTTATTAATATGATTATTTTGGTGAATGATACAGCAGCATGTACGACTTTACTCACATGCATAGTAGCGAAGATGCCCGACTAGTATAGGCACGCAGTAGAGCCCAAAATCAAGAGTACTTCCGACGCCGAGGGGGGCTCGTCTCGTAAGTAAAGACATACATACTCCTAAACAAAAATGGTGTGACGAGAATGATGCTTGTGAGATGATTTCGAAATAACAAAAGATCAAAAGACCAAGTGACAAGACATACCAATATCAAGTAATTTATAGAATTTCTTATAATTATGATATGTCTTGTAAGGCCCAGCTTGATCGTTTAAAATGTTTACCTGTTAAGAAACTCTCGGGCCAGTTTCCTAAGGAGATCTCTTAGCTTGTAGGACCAGCGGCCCGCGTTGGCGCTGTGCAGGTAGCTCTCGACACCTGCCAGGAAGCTGCGCAAATGCTTCAGTACCACGCCGTTGGGACTGATACTCCATACGATCCAGGAGGCCACGTGTTTCATATCTAGGCCACATAAATAATTTGTTACACTGTGTTCACGCCTCTGCGTACCTACATAAATAAATAAATAAGTATCAAATATAATTTATTTGATCAATATACTGTCAATATTTCACGTAACATAACATCACGCCTGTATTTACTCGAAGGGTTAGGCAGATGTGCCTATAATAAGAAAGAAAGAAAAAATAATGTATATTTGGTCACAGTTCGTGAAACACAAATACACCCACATTTCGCCTTTAAGTCAGATGTAATAGGGCGACGTCAATATTTTATGTGATCATTACAGGTTTGTCTGTATCGGATTTACTGTTGAGTACTTTCACGTGCGAGTTATTAATAAAATATTCTTTATTGTTTACGGATACTTAATAAAATCATAAATGCACAAAGGGTTGTTTTATCGCTTTAGGCGATTTGTGCCAGATCACATTAGGATGGACAGTAGTTAAATTTCCTTTACGAAACAAAGATCAAGAGTTGGTTGTCAATCGAAATTATATTAAATAGCACTAAACAATATTGTATGATAAAACGCATCAAAAATAGCAATTGACATCTATACCCAAAGTTTCTAATTCAGATAATTTATGTAAACAAAGAAATGTCACTGTCAAAATGATAGGACAGTGGTGCCAAACATTTTATCATTAAATGTTTTTGTAAATAATCATCGATAAAATTAAAGTGAATTAATTATAAGAGCTATGCAAACAATATACCGTTGCCAAACAATGTTTCGTGTAGTGTGTCGGAGACACGGTATATGATCGTTATAATCATCCCTTTTAAGCCCAGTGCTAGGCCTCCCAAAATCGATTTCCAATCTAAACAGTTTACACCCGTTTTCATCCAAAATGTGCTAGATATGCTACTTACAATATGAATCTATGTATGAGAGTTGTAATATTAGTGTTGTTGAAGACGTAAAAAATTTGAAAATGTTTGGATCTCCTGCATTGTTACCAGTATCATAAAATATTTTATACCAGAAAATCTCCTTTTATTAATAACTTTGTTTAAAACCGAAAATTTATAAAAATAATTACGGTATGATTATTTCTTAATTATTATTTCTTAAAATCAGTACTTAAAAGAAAATGGAATGAATCATGCATTATTTTTGTTATGTTATCCCCTTTGTTTACATAAATTATCTAAATTTGAGACTTTGGGTAAAGCACAGCATTGTTTACCATAACATACCTATAATAAAGCAGGTTCATATCAACTTACCAAGGGAATGAGAGCGAGTGATCTGCATGTCTTTGTAGGCGACTGGCAAGTTCAGGGCGTGAAGGAAACGCATGAACATCTTGGGGACATGTGGCGTCCAGTCAATGGCACCGGGGTTGCGCTTAGCCAGCCCAGCGAATAGCATCATTAAGTCCTGAACAAAGCAACTCGTTATATAGCAAACAATTAAAGAGTAACCGGGCGTTTATTTTGTGGCGACATCTACAACGCCACATGAGAACTACGTATCAAAGACCTGACGTCACAAATCCTGCATCGCGCAATCAGAGTTTACCGCGACCGCGCGACTAGCATATATACAGCATCCCGACATCAACCGTTGGGCAGTTGCCCACCAGACACAACAACCGTCTGTTCGGAGGATCCTCCCTTTTCAATAGAGTATGAGTGAACTTTACAACCCGTTCCTCATACCTTTATACTGGTGACCCCGAACTTGGACATAAGAGCAGCTTTCGTGCACCTACTTCAGCGTGACGTCATCATTATCACTTATCGTCATCATTATTTATTTCACATTGTACACACATTATCAGGCTATGGCTAGGCTACATTTATTAGTATATGACCATGTTAGGACACAGCGTGTAACATTTAACTTAATGTCATATTGTGCATCATTACTTTTTCCTTTGTATTGTGCTGATCAGTTGTCGCCCAAATTGTAAGTACCTCATTATGTTACGTGCTATATCTTACCGAGATCCCACACTGTGAGTTGTAGCAGGTATCCCAAAGAGTCATGATCTCATCGAACCATAAGTGATGGCCAAACCGCGCGTGCTCAGGGTTCAACGCGACCGGCAAGAACGTGGCCAGTTGACACACCACGTGTGTGTCCGTAGACCACGGGTTTACTTGAGGCAACAACTCTGCGAGGATCTCTCTTGTAGATTGTATAGGGAAATATCTAAAAAAACCGAGAATGTATAACAGATGCTTAACGGAAATTTTTACGGTACAAAAGCGAGGATATTTTACTTACGGTCTTGCGCATTTAACCATCGATATGTATGATCCTTCTAGGGAGCTGAAATTAAATGAAGTGCATTAAAATAAGTTCCTATTGAAGAGACGTTTCAAACATGCACAGCCTGCCACCTTGATACACAGACACTATAATTTATACAATAGGATTACGTTTGATCGAAATAACTTATTAATTTTTCAACCACATTATAGTTGAACACTTAAAAAGTCATTCTAGGGTCCATAATACCAAGGATAGATAGTGACATGGGTCCGATGAATATGAGCCAAACCCGTCTGCCACCCGATGTGCGAACATTAAGCGTGTCCCGAAAACTTATATTGTTTGTCTATTTATTACGTGGGCAGTTCGTTCTCGTCAGCTCCTGCGAGGCCGAACAACTCTAGGGCGTCGCCCAGCCCGTCTCCCGACAGGAATTTGCGAATCATATCGAGCATATCGCCTCCTTGTTTCATAAAACGATTTGGCCTGAACACACATTATGATTTTAAGTTGCATAAACGTTGTCTTACGTAGATAGAAAACAATTGAGTTTATAAATAGCTAGTTATTATACAATCAAAACATCGATAAAAAACGAGCATCGAGCCATGTCGAAGTCATCATGTAGGTAGGTAAGAACTATGTTATGTCTCATTGTACATAGTAGTAAATACCACTGTATAATGTAAAGTATGTGGTAGTAATACAATATTCACGTATGTGATTGCGTCACACCTGTCGTACAAGATACGTCACATAAAGGAAGTGCCGAAACAAAAGTTGGCGCTAGATGAGTAGCAGACACATTCATAATCAAGTTCTTTGGATTATGTGATAATATTTGTGATGATAGTATTATGTTTGATATTCATTCCAATATTTAGTTGAATCAATGAATACTTACTTCAGGTAATGGTACATTCCAATATGGGTCGAGCTCTTATCAAATATTTTTTTGCCCATATCGTAGAGCGGGCGCCAATGCAGCGTCAGTTCGTCAGGTGTAATCAATTGTCTTTTCCTGTAGAAATAATTGAATTCGTAAATAATTAACAAAGCGGACAGTGCCAATTATTCTAGGTATTTACTGCCAAGATTACGCATATGTTTAGGTTTCTTGAATAGATTTTATAAAAGACATGTTATAGGCTGACATAATTATGTCTTAAAAAAAAACAATTAAAAAAAAACTTGCGCTGGGAAGATTTTTTGTTTTTTTTTGTTTGGACTGCTCGATTCTCATTGTTTTATTGACGCGTATTTTTCTCTGGCTCAACTTAAAATTACGCCTGGAATCATTTCAAAAGGCCAGTTTATTAGGCACAAAGATTTTGATATAGGAACCGAGCAGCAGAGAAAAATTATAAAACATTTTATTTTAACATTAAATTATTTCAGCTTTTCTTACTAGCCTAATTAATAGACTTTTAACTCGAAACTTGCACTTACTTTGTGAGCATTAGAAACATAGTAGCGAACTTGTGCACCTTGCCTGGTTCCAGATCAGGTATGAGCACAAGTTCATAAGCCAGTTTTATCAATTTTATGTGATCTTCTTTCCCGAACTTTAGGCCATGAATCCGTATGTATCTGTGAACAAAATAATTAAACGTTATAGTAATGAAATGACCTAATTCGGATTATTCCACATGGATTGCCCCCAGGTGGCAATCGGGAATAAAATTCGCATTTGCCACCGGGTTGGTGATCCACGCCGCAGTGTACAGCGATGAAGTAGGAGCAATAACTCCCCAGTCGCTACCTGGTGGCAACTGGGAATTTTATTTCCGATTGCCACCTGAGGGCAATACATGTGGGGGCGACTGGGAATATTCCTTCATTTCCAGTAGAAAAGGAAAAACAAATAAAATTACATAGAATTGGTAACTTAATTAACTCTGTGCTCTAATGCGATTGGTGAGCAGCGGTGTAATTGCGTAACATTCATTGCGTTACGTTATTGAGCAGTTTTTTTTTTCTAACATTGAAGCAATGGATTAACAATATGCTTCAAAATTATTCAGATTGCGATTAATAATGTTGCGCAATTAGGGTAGTCCTGGATACGTTTTCCAAATTTCTATTGGGCTTTTCCATTTCGAATTCCTTAGCCTGGCGTCTGGCTCTTCATATAGGTACATAATAAGTACTATTATAATTATTACATGGGACTTGAACATTTTAATTTGGTGTGATGTTTATAGAGGTACTAGCTTTTGCCCGCGGCTCCGCCCGCGTGGATATCGGTTATCGCGTAAAAAAGTAGCCTATGTCTTTCTCCATATCCCAGGCTATATCTCTGCCAAATTTCATGACGATCGGTTCAGCGGTTTAGGCGTGAAAACGTAACATACAGACATACAGACAGACAGAGATACTTTAACATTTATAATATTAGTATGGATGAGGAACAGGGTGTAAAGTTCACTTATACTCTACAGAAAAAGGAGGATCCTCCGACCAGACGGATGTCGTATCTATGGTGGGCAACTGCCCGACGGTTGATGTCGGGATGTTGTATATAATGCTAATCGCGCGGTAAACTCTAATTGCGCGATGCAGGATTTGTGCGACGTCAGGTCTTTGATATGTAGTTCGCATGTGGCGTTGTAGATGTTAAAACGTGTTATTTCTCTTAATTAAAATCGTGTATAAATATAGGTAAGTATTTAAGTGTATACATATATAATTTTTCCTTAAACCATTCCTCTAAAAAACAACACTTCATTCTGTCATAGTTTTTTACTACAGTAATGATTTAAGTGTAAGTATTAAAAAAAAAAAACCGGCCATGAGCGTGTCGGACCACGCACAAATGAAGAGTTCCGTAGTTGGGATGAATTTATCCCTAGAACAAACTTAACTTTATATGTAGTAGAAAATGTTCTCCCATACATTGATATACATCACGGTCAATGCTCCAACTGTAAATGTAAGTATGTAATCACAAAAAAAAAAAAAAAACTACAAATTAATAATTGTCGGACTTTTTCCTTTACTTGCGCTGCGAGGCCTTAACTAATGGACAGTACCCATAGGTTTCGATTTATTTGCGAGTGTCAAAATATATATGTCGCATAAATGGCCGTATTTTTTTATTACGTTGACTTAGATGTTTAATTTTTTTGGAGCTCCAAGGGACCGTAGACCTACGTATTTGATATTAATTTCAACTTGATACCTCCACGCGTTCCTGAAAAAAAGGATCTTGACAGACATACAACAAAGTGATCCTATAAGGACTCAGTTTTTTCCTTTTGAGGTACGGTACCCTTAAAACTAGTTACCTATCCAGTTATGGCCACTGAAATTACCTTAATCCAATCAAGCTTTCATAAATGAGTCATCTTGCAATATAATACAGGAACATAACAATAGGAATTGTATAGTAATATAATCATCAGTGAGTGCTATGTGAGGCCAGGTGCAGTTAACAGGAAGACCTGGGTGTTAGCCAGCATATTTCAAACTTCACTAATACTTGCCAAAGGTTAGCGCTAAACCGAAACTTGCAATAAAATGATTTACGTACAGCTGAAGAATATGACGTAGCCGTGTCATTGTTTTGTTACGTCTTCGGCTGCGTCCTAACCAAAAAGGAACCGCCATGTGAGTACGCAATCGACACGCGATCGTTTGTATGAAGTACTAGCTGCTGGCTTTGCCCCCGTTTTCTAAAATAAAAGTAGCCAAAGTTACTCCTTATTCCTTAATCCTTCAGTTATCTGCCAGTGAAAGTCCCGTCAAAATCGGTCCAGCCGTTTAGGAGATTAGCCGCCATAGACAGACACAGAACCATTTGATAAATTGTTTTTTTGTTATACCTAAGTAGGTACCGTATATACTTTCACTAGCTTTTGCCCGCGGCTCCGCCTATGTCTTTCTCCATATCCCAGGCTATATCTCTGCTAAATTTCATGACGATTGGTTCAGCGGTTTAGGCGTGAAAACGTAACATACACAGACAGACAAACAGACAGATAGACAGACAGACAAACAGACAGAGTTACCTCCACATTTATAATATTAGTAAGGATTAGTAAGGATATCAATTTAGTAAAAAGCTGTTATTTTGACATTACAAACAGACACTTTATTTTATTGATTTGTATAGCAATGACGTAGTAAACGCGACTTGATTGATCGTACGTCATTCATATAAAAGAGCGAGACGATCCGATTTCAGGGTTTGTTTTCCTGTTTTATTTTATTGTAAACAAAATAAGTCAGTGTTTGTTTCCTGTTTTTTTATTGAACTTAAACAAAATATTAAGTTAAAATACCAATTTTTAAATCCTACTGTATCTTTAATGAGGCCAATTATTGTTTCTTTTAAATGCTGAAATATCTACATATTACAAACATATTACCTAAAGCTACATACATACATACATATTACACCTGTTTTTTTATTATTAAGTTAGGCTCTAATAACGTACCAAAATTTTAAAACATCAGAATTTCACCATATAATTTTATGAGTCATTATTATTTTGCACAATTTGTTGAAAAAAATCCTTAAAAAAAAGTGATTCGAGTGACAACAAACTTATATTTGTAGTCAGCATTTGGATTTTTTCTTTAGCAGCAAATTTGTATTGATCGAAATTATTGCATGCGTTACTAACACAATCGATCAGAGATGTTCTTTGCAAGTATCTAACAGAAAATACAACAAAAAAAAGACGCTATTGAAAGGAAGCGTTGGATCGGCCTTCAGGGGCCCTGTGCACGGGCCCCATGTGCCCTTATGATAAAAATGGCATTGAGTACCTATGGTAAGAAAGTAAAGTTTTTAAAGTATTTTTTACTTACAGTAGGTAAGTGTTGATGTACATGGTACTAAAAACTTGTGTAATTCCTTTCAATTTATTCCGGTTATTAAGAAATACAATTAAATAAGTTGAATTAAGGAAAAATATTAAATACATAGTGTACAGTATTGACACCTCAGGGTCTTGTGGCTAAGTAATAATAGCCGCACCAATTAACTGGGTCGATCAATTAGGTTAAGCTGCATTTGTCGCGGTTGGTCTGTGGATGGGTGACCATCTTTACATACCAAGACCCCTCCGTGCCTCAGAAAGCATGTTAAACCGTTGATCCCTGCTGTCATTCTCTGTCAGGCTCTTTGACAGTCGTTACGGGTTGTCTGAAGCCCGAAAGTCTGACAACCAGCCTTACCAAGGGGTATTGTATTACCCAAGAACTGGGTTGTGGAGGTCAGATAGGCAGACACTCCATGTTAAATACTGGTATTCAGCTGTGCCCGGGGGACTGGAAGCCAACCCCAAAATAGAAAAGCAAAAGGCTAAGCGGATGATGACAATATCCATACCTCAATTTTAAGAGTCATAATCTATGAAAATGATTGCATAGGAAGTCTCAAATAATGCATAGGTTTACGCTAACTTGATTAAGTAAGTAAAAAAATTATCTTTTCTCTGCTTCGATGGATACCAGCTGATATTATTTTAATTTTATATCTGCAAAATAATTTGTGAATTGAACACCACAGTTATAGGGCTTAAACCACTGGACCAGCAAGTGTTGCTCATAGCGATATCTCTTTAGAGCAGGTGGAGCAGGCAATACTACATTATGTTTATAAGCAGAATCCACTAAAGTTATTTCTGTCCAGGGCTTTAACATAAAGAAGCTTTAGAAATTCCAGAGAGCAGTTATGTTTATTATTCCTGATAAATGTGTTCCTTCAATCCTTCAGCTATCTATTGGACCGCTTCCAATAATTTAAAATCACCTAAAATGTGCTAGCACTGGCCTGAAATAATGAGGTCTTTGTGAAAAATTCATATTTACTTCATGAGCCTGGAGGACCAGACCCCACACGCCGGTTTCATCTCGCGCAGCATGACGGCCTTCGCCAGGTTGAACTTCACTTGCTGCAGGAATCTTGTGGACTCATCGTCTAACTCGGCGGCATATGGTAGGATATGATTAGTCAATAATTCCTTTTGCGGCTTGAACCCCAGAGCCTCTATACGCTCCGGGGTCGTCACCAGCATCTCAAACTCGTCGTCCTGTATCATTTTGATTGTTTTATGTTATTTGTTTTTAGAAAAAATATAACGAGTCACTGTTATTTATGCCTGGAGGCAACATGAGCACAACTGTTAGTTTACTCGTTATACGATCGCGGATCACCAATAATAAAATGTCATTTATCAAATCAAATTAACATTGAATTTACACAAGTCATCGAGTTAATCACTGAAAGAAAATCCGAATCGCCAAGTCACACAGTGGAACGAATGTATGGGAGCGGTTGGACGTAGACATGTCCGAAAAATAAGAGTAAAATTATGACAAACTAATGATGCCATCTTATTCGATTACTTAATGCCTTCATAAATTGTGGTGATGAATTTCTTCATAACTCCCATATTTCGGGAGTAATTTGAGAAAATGTGAAATTTTACTATGAAAATGAGTGTATCGAGCTCTCTCCCTCCTGATTCCGGGCTTGTTTCAAGTAGCGGTCTCTAATATCGTAATGCTATTACTAAGAGCTATATTTAATACTAAGACACATAGTGCGCCAAATGTGCACTTTCTGGGATAAAAGGAAATGAAAATTTAAAAAAAAAAACGTTTTTTCCCCATTTGTATTTACTTTAAACCGCAGACAGACTTATTAAGAGGTCTATAAATATATTATATATATACAGAAATATATATTAACAAAAATATTCACAAGAACTGATGAGAGTATGACTTTTAAGTAAGTTGATAATAAATTACCTAGTTTCATTAAAAGTACAATAAATAATTAAGATGTAAGCTCTAATTTACTAAGTTACACATTTTAAAACAATAACATCATTTAATTATCTTCGTCATCATCATCATCATCAATTAATTCAAATTCAGAATCGATGTCCGCTAAATCATTTATGTTAACAAATTCGATATCACTTTTCTCAGAATCCGTAAGCTCATAAAATTCCTTAAAAGAAGATTTTTTTACAAACTTATTTCCTTTTGGACGGATACTTGTAACAAGTGGATCAGAAGACAGTAAAAGATTGTGCATAATATCTTCATTGCATGAGATACTGCTATGCTTTCGAGAATGCCCCTCTCTATATTTTCTAAAATCTTTATTTCTAGCCTCAGATGCCTCTTCGGATAGAAAACCAATGGGCACAATTGACATGTTCTGAACTATGTCTGGCCCATGCATTAAAATTTTATGAAGTGAAGAAGGCATATAATACCATGGGTATAACTCCACGTAAAGCTTAGCAGTATCAAAGCAGAACTCTCGGAATTTAGTTACGTTGATCTTCTCTCCTGATGAAATACACTGCAAGATCACACAGATTTTTCTTAAAAGCATAGCATCTATTCCGGTCAGTTCAGCAGATTTAGTGTAGTTTTCAAAAAATCTCCTTGCCGAGTTGCCATTGTTGGTGGATCCACTGCCTTGTTTCACAACATCGAGAAGTAAGCCCGTTTCTCTTCTTACAGCCTCTTGAACTCTTTTCTTCCTGTCATCAACTTGCCTTTTTGCTATATCACCCCTTACTTGCCATGATTTTATGTCTAATTTGTAGGAAATGTGTAATAAGCATTCCATTGAGCGAATCCAAGCGTGAAGGGTGCTTAAGCTATATTTATACATGTCCTCGTTTGCGTGTTTATCTTTGATTAACTCTAAATTATTCATTTCTTTAGGACAAGCCTTGCATATGTCACACACTGAAGCTGCTGTATTGGATATAATGGAATGAATTTTACCATCAATCATTGTCAACAGCAGTTGGTGTTTGACACTAATTCCATCAGTGATGGTGGATGGAGTTAAGGCTTCAATCTCTGCTTCGATTTCAGCCATCTCTCTCTGCACATTTTCTTTGGTTTCCTTTATAAACTTAAACAATATTGGCCGGCAAAATGAAGTGGAAGATGGTCGCTCGTTTTCCCAAATTGTTACACCTTTTGAGACGAGCCGCAGTGGTACAAGACTAATCATAAAATTACTAGCAAGATCGATTTGCTCATCTTCACTCGTCCTTTGATGATAAATGCTTTGGCTAGATGATCCGTCAAAACCCCATTTGCTGGTCAATACGAGCTGTTGATTGGGATCAACAGGGGTTTCTAACGACCTAATAAGTCTTCTTGAGGTTAAATCCATCAAGGCTTGTAATTTGATTTTTGCAGAGCTCTCTGTAACTGTGAGATCTTCTTTGGCCGGATAGCACTTAATTTTTTCTTTAACCAACATGTAGTAACTCGGGTATTGAAGAGCTCCTTCTTGAGTGTTGAAATCCCGAAGAGTGTTATAGCGCCATTTCGATAAGTTCATCGATACATAAAGAGCCAATGCCTTCAAAGGGGATATTTCCCGTACCTGAATTGATTTACCTTCAATGAAGGCTTTGATTTTTGAGGCCTCTTCTGGATTCTCCGTCAAGTATTTCATAACATAAGCTGTATCGCTTTGTCCTGCCTTTTGAAGCGCCCTTTCGGCCGAAAACATAATTTCAGCGCTGCTACTGCTGCATGAAAGACTATCTTCAGTGCGTCTTCTTTTTTGCCGGTTACTAAGGTCCTCAAAAGATTTACGAGGACTAGGATGTGTACAAGTTGAAGCATCAGATTTAGCAGGAGAAATTATGGGCTCGATGACGTCACTTATATTTTCTGTAGAAGGTTCCATATTTTCATTCTGTAATTCCGGCCATTGAATTGCAGCCTGTAGCCAAATCTCATGTTTCTTCCGAAACTTATCTGTGCTTCTTCCAGACTGTGTCCATTTTGCATAAATGCGGTAGCAAAATCGACGACACCAGTCTTTTAAACTTGTTTCAGCACTTTCACATAACTGAACACAACTGTTATCTTTTAAAACACTGAACAAATAGTTAAAGTCGCGTAAATCTTTATGTGCGCGTGCGCATAAAGCAACGTGAATATCAAGATTTGTATTAAAATTTGGAAAATACATTGCGAGATTAGCTTGGATACAACGAGGTGTAAATCAACACTGATTTTAAAGTTACTAATAGTGACCTATTTATATAAAATCCAGGTATCCCAGGTATCCTTTGTTAAATATTGCAAGGTAATTAGTTATTGTGATAATTAGTAAATGATGCATGCTAAATTAGTGTATTAAGAGCCATTTAGTAATTAAATAATAGCAATGTTCTTATCAGTAATCATTAGTGCATCAGTTTTATATGTAAACCTTAAGTCCCTAATTATATATCCTAATTAGCTTATATCTTCTCTAATTGGCTGCTCAGAAATGTTATTGTAATAAGGTAAACCTTTAGAAAAACGGTTTTAATCAACAAAATAAACAAAAAATAAAAAAATTGTGTTATAAAATAAACATCACTCTTTATCCCAGAAAGTGCACATTTGGCGCACTATGTGTCTTAGTATTAAATATAGCTCTTAGTATTAGCATTATGATATTAGAGACCGCTACTTGAAACAAGCCCGGAATCAGGAGGGAGAGAGCTCGATACACTCATTTTCATAGTAAAATTTCACATTTTCTCAAATTACTCCCGAAATATGGGAGTTATGAAGAAATTCATCACCACAAGTTATGAAGGCATTAAGTAATCGAATAAGATGGCATCATTAGTTTGGCATAATTTTACTCTTTTTTTTCGGACATGTCTACGTCCAACCGCTCCCATACATTCGTTCCACTGTGAGTCAGTCCCAAAGATACGTTCCGATTCACTAAAATTTGACATGCGTCATTTGAAGAACAAGCTGAACAAGTATCCTCGTCATGGTCATAGTATTCGTTTCATTCCACGCATTTAAAATGGTGATTGGGTGTGTTTCAGACTGCAGGAAGCGACAAATGCAACGCCATTGGTTGCAACAGCCGAAGTTATAGATATGTAATAAATTATCGATTATTCGGGAGAGCGAGAAAATAACCTGTCCTACAAGCAGGAAAGGTATGATATCGGGTAGGTAGGTAGGTACCTATAATAGCAATGTTATGTCTGCTACTCCTCCTCTTCAATGGTAGGTAAGTATTAATTTGAACGATTTTATGAAAGTTATGGAACTTTTCCTGGATTGGATTACGATTATTATTAAATTATCTCTAAAAATAAAGATTCAAGCGTCTTTAATATTATGCTACTAGCTTCTGCCTGCGACTTCGTTCGCGTGGAAGTCGTAAGACACCACAATATACTAAAATACCAGCCACATTTTCAAACTTTCCTGAATACTATGTTTATAGTTTTAGTCACAGCATACAAAGAGTCAGGACTGGTGACTTGAAAGCATGCGACGTACAATTCTATGTTCTATGGTAAAGGGTTTGGTTTCCGCACTTAGTCCTTCAGGTGAACCATTGTACAGACGCCAGCAGGTCAAGCTACCCGAAACTGTCAAATTTTCGCAATCAACCTTGAACCTTATACAGTAGTGATAAAGTTGAAAATCTATTAAAGAAATTTGACAGATTGTAGTAGCTTGATGTGCTGGCGTCTGTACATGGGCCATAATATTTCGGCCATCAGCGGTGGTTATTCCAACCAGCGGCCCACCTCCCTCCAGAAGTTAATTACGTATCCCGATCTCTTTAGAACATCTTTGAAAGATCTGGGTGCCCCGAGGGTTTCTGTTTTAATCTGGGTGACGCCTAGGTGCATTCAAAGAGCACATGCGCGACGGTTTCCTCAGCTACCATGCTAGCCCTGCACAGAGGATTGTCAATTATGCCTATTGTGTGGAAGTGTTTGTTAAGCGATCAGTGTCCCGTATGGTCCCAATCACCAGGCGCAGGCTGGTCCTGTCCAGGGGTAATAAACGCCCGGTTAGCCTACCATCTAAGATTGGCATAGCCTCCCTGGACTTTGACTGTCAGCCAGCACCCCGCGGTGTCGAGGTCCACCAGCTCTTTTCTAGTGAGTTATTGAAGGCCTTTTCGTGTTTCTCAGGGGCAAAATTAGCGTTGAAGTTTTGAATAAAACTGGTTTATTAAAAGAAAACCTTTATTTAGTAACCTCTAAGAATATTTACAACGACCGTCATGCGGTTTGGCATGGAATTAACTAATGCCACTATGACGTGCTTTGGAATGTTCTTCCATGCTTCCAAAATTGCAGGTATTCTCGAACAATTATTTCAGTGTGCATGCGCCCTTGCGCCAAAATGATTAACACGCACAATGTAATTCTGGCCCACTAACTCAGCTTATGGCATCACTTGAGCCTATAGGAGTCTAGGCTTTAACGAATGTATCGACCGGTATCGCTATTCAAAGTCGGTTTCTATTAGTGGGTGGCACCCGTAGTCCCGTCACAACCTCAAGGCCAGTTTTTCCTTTATTGGAAATTCCACTCCAGACTGTCCACGACCCGCCGCCATAACTCACCTTCTCTTCAATGAAAAAAAAAAAGCAATGTTGCTGAAAGTGAAAACGGTCTCCCTATCTTCGGTAGACTTTCCTACATTCATCATTGCCGTACAAAATAATCTTGGTTTTATCCGTAAAAAGAACCTGTCCATTAACGTTGAGTCCAATGCAAATGGTCACGTGCAAACTGTTAGGCGCGCCATTCTGAGAGCTTATGTGTCAGTTTGGGACCATTGGCTGGTTTATGAACTTTTTTTAAATCTTCTAACAGTTCGAGCTCAAACAGTACTCAGTCCATGAAAGTATCGAAGCTGTTCTTGGACCTGTACTGAGATCAGGTGACGATTACACAGACTGGTGGTAAAGATAAACCGATTGTGTCGTGCTGTAGTGACCCGGTTTCATGGTACTCCTGGACGGCGCACGAAACCACCAGTCTCCAGATATCGATGGTAGTATCCATAACCTGAACGTCAGAATGGATTAAAAAAGTCGGGATGTGGCTGTGACGTGGACACGGCCGTGTGTTTTATGAACACGCGTACCTAACGGGTAATATTTTAATTTGAGCGAATTTTTTGATCCTTTAGCCATCGAGTGGTGTAGGTACCTAATTAAATTTTGGATGTAGATGATAGACATGTAGCTGCAACACTAATCTGTATCCCCCGCTTTTCTTATCATCAGTTATTTAAATTGCCTCCCACTGTGGAAGCAAATTCGTCGTATTTTCGTCAATAAAGAAAAATAATTTCAATATCTACCTACTCTTTTTGTGCAAAACAAAACCCATAACGAAATAACTATTGATATAAAGATGCTCTAATCTAAGCTTACAACGACTAAACTCCGATTTTCTTCTCTTTTTCAAATTCGTGAATTCAAATATGGAACAGTGGTGATATATACAATTGATGGCCAGTATGTCAACTTCAAAACTGCATAAAAACTTTTTCGCTGAGTTATCATTATTTTTATGTTTTAGGCCTATAAACATAAAAATGATAGTCTCTAAGGCCTGTGTTCACCAACATTTAAATCAACTGTTTAGATATTTAATCAGTTCTTTACATAGGAAATTTGACATAAATCCACTGTTTAAATACCTAACCGGTGGTTTGACTGTTGGTGAACACAGGCCTAAGACTGTTTTCTTGTAGCTACCACGGTTATGGTACCTGCCTTTATTGACCCATCTCTAAACATAATGCAATACTGCTCATCCCCCATAGCAAATAGCGTGATAATTTATATCCTACAGATTGACCAGATCTATAGGAAATATCTCTATGCATTTGAACAAAATCTATCCGGTAGTTTTTCCGTGATGCTGGAACATACAATCAGACAAACAGACAAATTCTAAAAACCATATTTTCGGCATCAGAATCGTTCCCAGAGCTCGTGGCAATTACTTAAATTGTGGCCAGCTTATCAAGCTACACGAAAGTGTTAAATTTCTCCAAACGATTTTAAACTTTAGTGTGATGATAATTAAGTTCAAAGTCGAACGAGAAAATTAGACAGTTTGTGGTAACTTGATGTGCTGGCCACCGTACAGTACCGTACACAGGTAAGAGAAAAAAAAAAAAAAAGGAAGAATAATTGTTTATGTCTAGGTACCTATGTCCTATGAAGAATTGTGTACCTATTCTATGTCTACTTGGGTAGGTAGGTATGTACCTACTGTACGTACAAGTCTTGGCCAGCGAGGATGTAATTCAAGATGGCTGGACAAACCTTCAAAACCGCTCGCATTTAACTAGGTCAATAGGCCACTATTTGTGACGGCTAAACACCCTTATTTCAGAATTTGTGACGCTACAGAAGCTGAGATAATCGATCGAAAACGTGTCCAGCCAGCTTGAAAAACCACTTTTCGCTGGTCTCTCAATCTCGGTAACGGAAGTGATTTTGACGACTTTTTGCATATCAACGGGCGTCACATACATTTGTGACAGGAATCGAGTTAAAAGTTTTGTGATACGTACAGCGGTTTAGTCAAAAAATGCAAAAATCTGTGCCAGCCATCTTGAATTTACGTATAAAACTTTTGTCTGGCACTTCCGAATCTCAATAACGGGAGCGTTTTCGAATATGATTCCTTTACTAACATTTAGTGACGCAATTTGTGACAGTAATAACGTTTGATTTATGGCGTCACATGTAAGGGTTTACGAGAAATCAATAAAAACTTAATGTCCAGCCAACCTGAATTCTAGTTGGCTGGACACGTGTATCTCTGCTGCCTGATGATCTACGGCCTTCGAAATGGGTTCAAAATTTTGTGACGGGGACGATAATGATAACCTGAATTTGTGACGGAGAAACTTTGAGTAGTTTCAAAGATATTGATCATTTAAGTTTTCCCATACAAACACTGCAGTAGGGTTACCAATAGTGTAGGTTTTATGTAGGACAAAGTATATTTTAAGGTGATTTCTTTAATGGACGAAAATCCATGTATTGGTGATACTAATACGAATAACTGTAGGTATTTAAATCGATAGAAGACAAAAGTGAGGAAGGGGGGGTCATTTTTAATGTTATTGATTATTTACGTGCAGATACCTAAGTAAGTACATAGGTAGATATCATAGATATAAGAAATAAGGAGATATGCCCGGCAGCTAAAACTGTATGGAAACCCGATGTCTGCAGTCTATCCCTTCCACTCGCCACAACTACACATGCAGTTCAGTAAAAGCAATAGATACGAAGTCGCGCACACACTCGAAATTCATAAACCGAAACTTACTACACAATCAATTATAAACGCATCAAACACAACGCACATTTACCATACACCGTACAACTCACTCACACGAAAACATCGGACTCTATCGTTGTGCTGTGCAAAAGCCATTTATTTTACATATACGCTAATGATTGACTAAATCGAAAAGTTATCGATTCTTCCATTTATTATTGAATTAAAACTTTTGTGGGGGACCTGAAAATAAAATAAATAATAAACGGTATACAAATAATCACTACATATTATCAAACAAAGTCCTCCGCCGCGTCTGTCTGTCTCTTCGCGATAAACTCAAAAACTGCTGCACCGATTCTCATGCTGTTTTCACCAATGGATAGCTTGGTTCTCGAGGAAGGTTTTAGTATATAATTTGTTAAGTTTTTGTATGCATTTTTGTATGAATTAACGAGATTTGTTGGAGGTGTCGGAAAAAAATAAGCGGTCTGGGAGCTTTAAATGAAAACGGTGTCTAAACCCTTTGAGATATAACAAAATAATGTACGGTGGATTTATGTATCTTATAAAGGTCTTCAAAAAAGTCCGCGATGGCATATGTCTATCTCTTAAGGATAACATACTATATCCATTTTATTGTCTTTTTGTAGGTATTTGTTTGCCGAATTTTACCCTTGGAAATACGATTACGATAACAATACGCTATAATATCAGTAGCTTTTAGCCAAATTATAAATAAGCTAGCTACTTATGTGTATTTCAAACAGTATACAAGAATATTTATCATAAAAAACATTACTAAACACGGCGGCCTTATGATCAAAATTTGTGCATTCCAAAACTTTCGTTACTTTTTCACTGACATATTTATCACTTTTCGATAAACTAACACTCAATACAAAATCTGCACTTATTTCTCAGTAATTCTGTATAAGATTCTTCTAAGATTAAATCGTTTTCTCATTAAATCCATTACTTTACGCACGTATAACCTTGATGAACGTTTACATTAAGCACCGCGCCACACCGCCACACGACCACAGAGTACAGACGTATTTTGTTTTCTTTTTTTTTTTCGTTCGTTTAGTGGTGTTCCCGCTAAAATGTCAACCGGTCAAGTATTAGTCGATTATTCGAATTCTACAGCCAGATCGTGTTGCAAGTACAAAATAAATGTCAAATATTTCGTCCAATTGCGAACGTGACCCCGAGAAAAGTTATGCACCAATGGTGTTCATTAGTTAATTCGAGCGTTTTATCAGCACAAACGGTGTATCATGTGACATTTCGGAGGATTTCGTTTTGTTTTCACATTGTTGGTACTTACGTGAATTATTTTAAAATTATTATTAGTGTCGCATTTTTATTTCGTGTTGTAATTTGGTACAATTGATTGCTTTAAGAATTTGAGTGAAATTTCGTATTTTGATTTTGTGTTTGTTATCTTTAGGTAAAGACTCATTCACGTTCAGAACAAAAGTACTTTTATTATATTAAATCATTTGTTTCGGTTTCTATTCACATAGTGAATCACATTAAAATTAATATTAAGTTAGAATTTGAGATATAGCCTGGGATATGGAGAAGGACATAGGGTACTTTTTTATGCGATAGCCGACATCCACGCGGGCGAAGCCGCGGGCAAAAGCTAGTAATATAATATAAATAAACAATATTTTGCTAAAAACAAAATATTATTAAGTAAATTAAAAAAAATAACAATATGACAAAATGAAGGTGTGTAATAAACATTATTTCACATGGGTCTTCCAATCGGATTAAAACAGTTAACAAATTGAAGAATAAACTATAATAGCAAATATTCATTAGACAATCGACATTATTGTCGATAGCCTACGTTAGGAGATCTGTACAAGCACATCATTAGCTCGCGGCAAGGCACAGCGGCTGTACTACGCGACGCAACCGCATACACAAAATATCGTTTTGTGATTTTTACATTGCGTTGTCCAGTCACTTAGCGTCATACTTACGTAGTAGTTAAAAAGCAATGTATTTATTGCAAAAATAATACAGTCGCTGTTATGTATGAAAACAAAAATAACGTAGGAAAAAAAAAACCGAATTGATAACCTCCTCCTTTTTGGAAAGTCGGTTAAAAAGCAAGAAATATTTTACTGCTTGTTGTTTTTTATCATTTTAAAGACAAATATAGTTAAATACTTGTACTAACTTATGGTAAGTGATTCCATGATATACAAACATTTTGTTTTGGCTTCGGTTTTTGCAAGGAATCACTGAACAACACGGCATTCTTACAATTTGTCACGATCACGGTCAAAAGCGCACTAGTTCGCGGAGACTGCCATTTGCCTATTTTGCGAGCATTTTGATCATTGGAGCGGACACAGACACGCCCCCTTGCCATTTCTCCTGTTTTTTATATTTCTATGTTTATAACGGTCAGTTATACATAAGTCACACACACAGATTACACACAAAGCAAGTCTCATCATCATGGCAGCATTGGCAACGTTCCGAATCGCACTCATGAGCGTTAAAATCGCTCATGCTACTAATGCATAGAAATGGGTTAGTAGTGATTGAATGGTATGAAATTGCAGCTAGGTATGCAAACGATATATAAATTTTTAAAAACATCGATGTATCGTTCATAAACATCGATGTTGAAACTGTTAACATCGATGAAACATTTTTCTTAAGAACGATGTTTTCTCAGCGCCATCTATGTATTGGTTCGTATACTTGCCAAAATAGATGTTGCTATTTCGTTATTATTCCACGTCAATATTTACGGCGACATATAGAAATATTGGCAGTACCTACCTACTCTTAACAAATTTCTGAACGTGCACATGCGCTGCCGCAGACCGCACGCGGCGGTTCAATAGCTGGCATGGAAGTATTGTACTGTAGTGTTGCCAGATGTACGAGAAATCTCGTAACTTTACTAGATTTTGCGGTCTCTGTACGAGATACGAGAAAAAAAAATCTTTTGTACTTTTTTATGAGATTTTAATCACGTTTATTGATTTTTTTTCCAATTTTCAACGACCGGCGATGGCTAGTACACATAAACATATCCCTTTAAACAAGTTAGGATTGTCTAACTTTCCCCTGACAGCACCATATATCCAAACTAAAATATTATAATAAAGTTTACAATAAACATTGTAATATACGATCGACTCACTCAGCACATCACTAGATTCATTACCTCATCTCTGTAGTCTTTGGTCGGGGAATTCCCGCTCGATGTATTTATTTGTTGTTGTCCTTGTTGCACTCATGTAAACATCGTATTCTTTTCTCCATTGCTCTGAC
Organism: Dryobota labecula; assembly: GCA_947523025.1. NCBI lineage: Eukaryota > Metazoa > Arthropoda > Insecta > Lepidoptera > Noctuidae > Dryobota > Dryobota labecula. Next base: position 12,719,852 of record OX383301.1, read on the forward strand.
AAAATCGTCTTTCTATGAGAAAATCGATATTTTAAACACCAACATTTCATTAGGAAGCACATTGTAGATCTTGAAATTGGTAAACAAATGTCGATTAAATCGTCGTCGTATACACATGAAAGTTTTTGCATTTGATAGAGCTTCAAAATATGAAAAAGGCTGGCGAAAAAAAGTGATTTTGCAAAAAGTGACACATAAGCGGTCTTAAGTCGCAATGACGATATAGTTTTACTTAGTAGTAGTTGAAGTTTGTTAAGTTCCAATGCATTTTGATGTCTTCCGAATTATTCAGTGATTAATTTAAATTAATGAGTAGTGACTGAATCTCCATCCACTCCACCCAGAAAAAACTACGTACACCCTGGTCCTCCTCTCGACAACTGGTCGAATCTTAACTCTTATTTAGGTTGTCTTACCACAGATTAATTAATAGTTGTCTTACTCTGATTAGTGATTACACTTCGAAAAGTACATACAATGCCGACTGTCGAGTTTAGTTCTCATTTTTAGTTACCTAAGATAATGAACTAAACGCGAAATACAAGTGGGCTCTCTTTTGCAGCCCTGGTAGTCAATTATTATTTTGAATTAAATAAACACATACTTACGCTTTTTACTGCGGGAAAACCTTTTATTCCCACGGGAAAATCAAATACAAAGCAGGCGTGGCTGCTACCGGCCGATTAGTCGATTAAAAAGAAATCCTTTATTTATGTAAAAATTATGGTCACCTCACAATATTAATGGATGTTTGTATGGGAAAACTTAAATGATCAATATCTTTGAAACTACTCAAAGTTTCTCCGTCACAAATTCAGGTTATCATTATCGTCCCCGTCACAAAATTTTGAACCCATTTCGAAGGCCGTAGATCATCAGGCAGCAGAGATACACGTGTCCAGCCAACTAGAATTCAGGTTGGCTGGACATTAAGTTTTTATTGATTTCTCGTAAACCCTTACATGTGACGCCATAAATCAAACGTTATTACTGTCACAAATTGCGTCACTAAATGTTAGTAAAGGAATCATATTCGAAAACGCTCCCGTTATTGAGATTCGGAAGTGCCAGACAAAAGTTTTATACGTAAATTCAAGATGGCTGGCACAGATTTTTGCATTTTTTGACTAAACCGCTGTACGTATCACAAAACTTTTAACTCGATTCCTGTCACAAATGTATGTGACGCCCGTTGATATGCAAAAAGTCGTCAAAATCACTTCCGTTACCGAGATTGAGAGACCAGCGAAAAGTGGTTTTTCAAGCTGGCTGGACACGTTTTCGATCGATTATCTCAGCTTCTGTAGCGTCACAAATTCTGAAATAAGGGTGTTTAGCCGTCACAAATAGTGGCCTATTGACCTAGTTAAATGCGAGCGGTTTTGAAAGTTTGTCCAGCCATCTTGAACTACATCAGCGAGGTAAGTGGTACGTATCATTTACTGGGAGCTCCGTAATTTAGGTATACTCGTATACTCATGTCCGACGGATATCGAACCCCACATAGAACCGCTGTGGGTATTTAAGTATCTACGCTGCATCCAATCATTCAAGCACTGTGTAACTTATTCACTCATGGTGTAAGACTGCATTATTTTTTCGCTATTTTAGAGACTGGCTTTGATTCATACATACTTACGATAGTTTTGATTCTTATAATTTATAATGCAGCCCTTAAGCAGTTATAGCTGCAGCCCGCATTCTTTCTTACAGGTTAGATCGCGCCAAGGCAGGCAGACAGGTCGTGGCAACGCGCATCCGATGAGGCCTCCGGTAGCCTGTCCGATCCGTCGGGAGTCGGAGGGTGTCTGTCGCGGCCTATACAGGTGCGTTTCTTCCGCTTTCTTTATGTTGACCACTGAATAAAACCAGTGGCTGCACCATAGAGCACTGATATTTGCTCCGTTGGTTGCACGCAGCCAAGCGTTCCGTTTCACTTGACATGTTGGAATACATACGCCGTCTACGCCGTGTGGGAATGCTACTAGACACGGGCCGCTACAGGCATGGCAAGGGCCGTGGGATCGCAGCTTAATAAGTTTTTGTCGGTGTAAGTAGGTAGGTAGGTACTTACTATATATACTTATAGCATAATACAATCTACGTAATCATACATGAGGCAATAAGCCTCCCACACACTGGCGAGACAAGGGTCGCGCCAGTCTGTATCGAGCTTTAATACTGAACATAAGTGGCAGACAAATGTGTGCACTCGGCTGTTGTGGCTTTGACTGCGCCTTCGTAAGAATTTGAGGTAGTGCGGATCTCAGGTCAGGATTTCAGGTATCCGCATAGGTACCCGAAAAAGATTCCGATTCTACAAGTAGGTACCTACTATGGCCTTCAGCTCGCTCACTGGTAGCGAAAACCCTATTATAGTTCCCTCCCATTAAAACGCAAGATGATCATATTAGCGCGGGGCACGCTATTAGCGTGCATTGACGAAACTCTTTGGAAACCACTAGGCGCCGGGCATACATTGCCACTAGTTTTTTTTTGTCATGGCAATTTGGGTCTGTTTTTGAGATTTAGGTACTAAGGTCACGTCACGCTTTGGATCAAGACCTGTAGAGCAATTCTGTAAAAATCTCACGATGAAAACTTAGGTGAAGTGAGCTTGAAGTGACGTGTAATTCCACCTGATGCTTGAGATTGACACTAGTGACAGCTCATTTTAAACTCACTTCACCTAAGTTATCACGGTGAGATTTGTACAGAATAGCAATGCAGATTCCATAAAATCTCATTTGTTGAAATTAGTTCACTAGTTTAGGCATACGAGCGAGAGCGAGAGCGTACGTCTTAGCCACATCATTTCAGACTTCAGAGTAGCGTAGTTGGGTTAAAAAAAAAAAAAACAATCATTGAAAAAAGTTGTAGGCACACGATGTAGGTGAGATTTTATTCTTTATTTTGAAATAATAAGTAGATTTAAGTTATAGGGGAATATGTAGATAGAATTATCTAGGTTTATAACACAAGAGTACGTACAGTCACGAGCATAAAATATATGATTACTAGCTTTTGCCCGCAGCTCCGCCCGCGTGGATGTCGGTTATCGCGTAAAAAAGTAGTCTATGTCCTTCTCCATATCCCAGGCTATATCTCTGCCAAATTTCATGACGATCGGTTCAGCGGTTTAGGCGTGAAAACGTAACAGACAGACAGACAGACAGAGTTACTTTCACATTTATAATATTAGTATGGATGGACAGCTTGGCAATAATATCTGATGTCATGATTCATCCATTAATATACGACGGCAAATATATGTGATCGAAGGAACACCAAAACTATCTGGAGAAACAAGCGACGACGCCCAAAATATAGATGCTCATGAATAAAGTGATGTCAGATATTTTCGTTCACAACAAGGTAGGTATTACAATTTAACTGAGTAGGCAGATATTTATGACGCAAGACATGTACGGTGGCCAGCACATCAAGTTACCACACACTGTCAAAAGTTTCTCGTTCGATTTTGAACTTAATCCTCAACGTTTTAAAGTTTAAAATCGTTTAGAGAAATTTTACAGTTTCGTTTAGCTTGATGTGCTGGCCACTGTACGTTAATATTGCATTGACACATAATTTTCAAAGCCGATGCGATGTAGAATCCAAAATCGTTGGCGTCGCTTGTTTCGCCAGATAGTTTTGGTGTTCCTTCGATTTCACATATTTGTGCTCCCACTTGTATATCTCCACAAACGATCACATATATTTCCCGTCATACATATATTAATAGATAGATAATTAAATCAGATATTATTGCCGAGCTGTCCTTAATAATATGTTTATGCTTGTGACTGTACCTAGTTGTTAAACGTTCTAAAATCTAACTTTTCGGTACAGTTAATCGTGATGAAGAGAAACAGGTAGACTAGATACTTATAATGTAAACGTAACTGCTGTAAACTACACACAAGACACTTGTAAAACTTATTTGATAATAGTAGAAGTAACTGAACTCATTAAAGGCTAAAAAGCAATGGAAGCAGGACATGGCTAACGGACGTGAGTACTGTGCCAAGATGGCGGTATGAGCTGGATCCCTTTACAAAAGACTGGTTCTCATCTATGTAGCTTCTTTAAATAGACGAGCGGAAGGGATGTCATAGCCCTGCATTTGGACACTACAGTCTCATAACAACAAAGTATATGGATAGATCTGCTGCAATGCTTAAAATATTGTCATACCATGAAGATTTTTCGATGTGATTTCCGAGGAAAGCCAGCCGAGGTCCGTCTTCGGGGCATGCTAGATCTTTTCGAACGGAGACTTATCTTCTGGCCATATTAGTCCTAGTTTTGCAAATTTATTAGAACAAACAATGTCAACTATGGATCTTGAGGATACTGGCTGGCTGATCTTAGAGATATCGCTTCCGTTGTGTTCGAATAATAGCTACCAATAATCAACCGTAGTTGAATCCAGGGTAAGTGTATATTATCTCATCATAAATGGTAGAAATATTTTTTTCTCGTATCGATCGTAATTAGCTAACTTGTATCTTCATAGATGCATCAGCTAGGCAGTCGTCAGCCAGCGCAGTAAAAGCATAAATAACACTAACGACTGTTCAGACGTAAGGTAATCTTTATTATATTCGACGAGATTTGCTGTGTTCTTCAAATCTTATATTGCTGCTGGTACTACTTCGGTAAATTCCATTAGGTGGTGGGTATGCTTGGACCGGTCTGTTAAACTGCACCTACTGAGCGCATCAAGTCGGGTTTGAGTTACTTTATGTACCTACAATTAAGTAGGTAGGTACTATGTTGATGTCACGCCTAAAATGAAGATTCGAAATCTCTGCACGTAATATATATATCCTATTATGCACAATCAGCACTAGAGGTAGTCTGTCCAGTCATCGAAATGTCCCAAACGTATGTCTGTTTCTCTAGGTTTAGCTTCTTCTCGTTTCTCGCTCGTGTTTGGCCTTTTTTTCTCCTGCGGCTTCGCGTTAGCTGTTGGTTTCTTGTGAGCTACAGGCTTCTTAAAATTTTTCGGCCTCCTCCAGCCATTATTCATCTTTTCAGTCGTTTCTAGTTCAGCTTTTTCGGAAACTTCCGGTGATTTGTTTAATGTTGGTATATTCACTTCTGGTTTTATATTTTCATCTGCGCTTTGAGTCGATACAGGCTCCTTCTCAATTTTCTCATCATTGTTCATTTGTGGCTCGGAGGAAGTCCAACTTGCAGCAAGGACGATGTCTCGGTACATTGAGGAGGTTGCTTTATTCTGCTGATTTAATTTCAAACGGGCTGCCCCTGCCCGTTCATTTAACTTCAGCAGTTTGATCTGTGGTCATTCAAAGTGTTATTAGTAAAATTCAAGATAATTTTGGTTCTTCAAAGAACAGAAAGGTGCAAACTTGTGGTATACATGCACGTGTAGTAGAAATTTGGAGTACAGTAATTAATAATACATATATATATACATGTAATAAAACCATCATCAGCTTTCTGTTACTATAGAGGAATAAAGCTAATGTCACTTAGTATGAAGGCTTGGGAGAAAGTTATTGTAAGGCGATTGAAGAGAGTAAAATTTCGCAAAACCAATTCGGTTTTAAACCTGGTCGAGGAAAAGCAAAATGCCATCTTTGTTATCCGCCAGCTGTGCGAGAAATACAGAGGTGCGCATAAAAACTAGCACATGGTATTTGATGACCTCAAAAAGGTATACGACCTAGTGCCTCGTGAAGTTTTGTGGTGGGTCCTTAAGGATAAATGTATGCCAGGGAAGTATGTGCAGTTGATTCGAGCGATGTACAGTCGATGCAGTACCCAAGTCCAGTCTACAGCGGGCACGCCTGGCAGCTTCAATGTGGCTGTCGGTTTGCACCAAGGGTCGGTACTCAGCCCTTACCTCTTCGTGGTGATAATAGACTTACGTCGGACATCCAAGAAGAGGCTCCCTGGTGTATGCTGTTCGCCGATGACATTGTGCTGGTTGCCGAGAGCGGCTTAGAGGTCCAGAGCAGATTGGAGGTGCGGTGGGAAAGACTGGAGACCGTTGGCCTGAGACTAACTCGGACAAAAACAGAATATGTTTCGTGATTTTGGCAGTCTGTCCAGTCCTGTGCCCATATCTCTCGCCGAAACGCCATGAGCGATCTGCTCCGACTCTCGGTACCTCGGGTCGCTTGTCCAAGGGGATGCCGAAGTAGGCCAAGTCATAACGCACCGGATCAACTCCGGATGGATGAAATTTCGACAGATCACAGGAACAACTTGCGACCCATGGATGCCCCTCAAGTTAAGGGGAAAATTTACAAGTCCGTGATAAGGCCTGTCGTACTGTATGGATCGGAATGCTGGGCCGTGAAGATGGATGAAAAAATATTGCATGCAGCGGAGATGAGAATAATGAGATGGATGTGTGGAGTGACGAAAATGGATAAAGTCAGAAATTAATATATAAGGGGAAGTTTGAAAGTGGCGCCGGTGACAGAAAAGTTGAAAGGAATCGTTTGGCATGGTATGGGCATGTGATGAGGAGGGAGGAAACGCATGTGCAAGAATGATGAATATAAATGCTGATAGATGGAGAGGGAGAGGAAGGCCAAAGAAAGTATGGATGGATTGTGTGAGGAATGATATGAAAGAGAAGGGAGTGAATGATAGCGTGACAGTTGACAGGGGAGAATGGAAAAAGAACACGTGTTGCGCCGACCCCAAGTAACATGGGATAAGAGCAGTAAGACGATGATGACATAATTATAATAAAATCGTAGCGAATTCAAATCTGTACATTAGATATTTAAAAAAAAAGTCTGGGAACGATTCTAATGCCGAAAACATAGTTTTTAGATTTTTTCCAGAATCACACAAATACTACCGGATGGATTTTGTAAAAAAAATGACTTGATAATCTCTATAAGTCTGGTCAGTCTGTAGGCTATAAATGATCACGCTATTTGCTATAGGAGTTGAGCAAACTAGCATTATGTTCGTATTCCAGACGAGCCAAAAGGTTAAAATATTGCAGAGATTTAACTTTTTAAATGATTATCATCAAGCTATACCTTCTTGCAGCAAAGTAGTCAATTTTGACATAAAGAGAGCCATACCTCACCGGGACGCCATGACGACGTCTACAGGTCGCGCTGCCAACTAAATGTATACAGCTATATAGTGGGTGGCTCACCTGGCGTCCGCTTGGTGACGCACCCAACCATACATTTTGTTGGTGACGTGATCTGGCCGCGCCGCCATGGCGTCCCAGTGGGGTATGGCTCATACAGGGCGGATTTTTGAGATAGGGCAATAAGCGCAGGTCAGGTATCTTAAACGTTGTCGCTACAAGAAAAGTCTTAGGAGACTCTCCTTAATTTTTTTTAACATTTAGTTGCATTCACAGATTAAAAAAAAAAAAAAAAAAAATACAGACTTCCACGCAAACGAAGCCGCGGGCAGGAGCTTGATAATAATATTACAAAGACCTTACATAAATAACTAAACACTACAAATAATAATTTGTATCGTTCTACAAACAAAAAACAAAGACTAGCATAGCTCGTGCAGTCCTCGCGAGGATTCTCAAACAGCTGTGCTTATTCTGCCCCCAAACCGCACGTACCGGTGGACAATCAGGAACACATCTAGATATGTATGAAGAATATGGCAACTATTTGTCTCAAATGTTGCACTACTTGATAAATAAAATGAAACACGATAAATAAATAAAAAATAAAAAAAAAAACCGTTGTTTACTTCTATAACTTTCCATAGCAGACTTACAGCAGGAACACAACAGCTTTTACGGTGAAATAATAGTACAACATAAACAGTAAATACTAATACCGATAAAGAGAACAAAATGAAACCAATATGTACATAAAATACAAAGTTTATTCCCTTGGGCGTGAGCAAATAATAGAAAACCATGCATATAAAAAAACAATATTGTAAAAAAACACTGTAGGTATACATAAAATTATTAAAGCTCGAATTCATAAATAAATCATTTTAATTTCGAAAAATAATAATAAAATATGTGTATTTCACGGCCATGCGCGTTGAGTACAGATGGAGGAGTAATCTCCTCCATCTGTACTCCAAACGTAACGAATTCATAAAATGTGCGCTTGTGCATTATAAAAAACTACAGTCTATACTCCGTTTACACAAATAACTAGCATTAGACAAATAACGGCTAAATAACGACAGTTATCCATACTAATATTATAAATGTGAAAGTAACTCTGTCTGTCTGTATGTTACGTTTTCACGCCGCAAAAATCATAAGAAAATTTGAATTTCGCGGGGTAGCTTAGCGCTTCCCCTTTAATCGATTATTGTTTTTTATAATAACGAAGTCACTCGTTTGTAACATTGTCACTGAGAGAATGGTTTTTTGACACCTGTCAGTTTCATACAAACGAATAGGTAAGTATTTTACGAATTTAAACTTTATTAGTTGCAAGTCTTGTACAACTGTCAGGTGTCAGTCTGCTAGTTGTGCAATATTGTTGAAATTACTGCACTTTAAGAGTTACTTTTTTATTTATACGGTAAATAGATTACAGTGCTTTGTATTTATCGTGAAATAACGGAGTTTATTAAACGTTTACATCGAAATAACGAACGGGTGAGAACAGTTATTAGTCTAATGTTATAATAAATGGAGTATAGTAAGTCTTGTAATGCGGACAGTCTAAACACTGATCTACCACTATACTAACTACTATAGCTAAGCTGTTTGTTTAAATGTTCGAATGACTACATTAAAGTAAACGTAGTCATGCCCGTAAAATGCAATTGATAAAAATACGCACAACGCCAATCAAACAACAATCACACTTCGTACGAAGTTACAAGTACAACACAAGGCACTAGCTAAGCGTATCTTGTTTATAAAAAACATATTGTATAAAATTTAATATTAAGGTACTGGGTTTTGTAAATTCAACTCTATTATCATGTAGTGACCGTTTCTTTTTGCGTGGTGTATAGACTGGCTGCGAATACGATGTCCCTCTTGATCGCGGTTGAGGCTTCCATCATTTTGGCTTGAAGCTTGGGGTCGCCGACTGCCACGGCGGCGTCTTTCACGTCTACTAACAACTGTGGGATTGGAAATAATAGTACATTATTGCAAAGGCCGGGAAATAGGCAATTGCAGGTCGAGTATTAGTATGAAGGCCGAGCCGAAGGCGTTTAGGCTACAGAGCGTGCCAAAGAAAAAGACATACATTCGAAAAACATTACCCTCCTTCTGGGGCAGTCGGGTAATAAAAGAGTATTATTCTCTCTTACCTCATGTAACTGTTGAATGCACCTGACAATAATTCCTTCTTGCACATCAGTGAGATCCATTATTTCAGCAAAGGGTTTCTCTAGCGCCCATTCGTAAACTACCCTCACAAGGCCGAAGTTGAGTCTTTCAGATTGACCTTCGAATTGACCCACCTGAAATACAGTTTATTGAATGAAGGACCAGAAAATTATGTGAGGACTAATGGAGTGAGTCCACAAAAACGGCACAAAAAAAAAAGGGGCATAATGTGCAGTGTCTAATCTCAACCATGTTGTTTTTAAGATCTGTATAGAACTATATATTATAGCGGATTTTGGAGGTCTAGCGAAGTTTTCTAGCAGTTCAGTTATGCCTTGTTTAAAATACTACGTATGGTCGATCTAATACGGTAACCGCTCTTCCCAAAATAGTTTTGGTCTTGACTCGTATCGCTTGAGCTCAACATGCAGGACCGAGACCAGATTCTCCCAACAATTTCCACTTACCAAGTACTTGGACTCAATAGCAGTCAACTCCGCGTCAATTTGTTCGATTGCTTTGACTCCCTCCGCCAGTTTATCTGTCAGCTGGTTCTCCATCTGTGTACGCGCTTGGAACACGAAACAACTCAGCAACGCTGCTATTTCAGCTGGAGTCTTGTCTGTGAAGACGTTTCTGAAGACTAGCTCGGAAATTATAAGCTCGTTTGTTCCCATGCCGCATGCTACTCGTCCTGTAAAAAGAAAATGCATGTTTGAACAAAAACTTTTATTAATTATCATACCTTTATTCATAAAAAAATCGCATTTCTTTGTGTGTAAACTTCACATACGTGATGGGTATCAATTGTATATCGGTAACTAAACATTAAAAAAAGACAGATTTTCTCAACTCATACTTCCAGTAACAACACAACCAGCGGTCACTGACCCCCCCAAAAAAACATCAAATCTTTTACATTTTTTGTTCGTTCGTGTTTGATATCGACATCTATCACGTCTGCTGAGTTTCGCTAGCTAATTTAATTTGACCCTGTATGTTAACATACTTAACATGGACAAGTCCTATAGTAATTTTTGATTTTCTATCTTTATGTATTTTTCTGATTTATGTGTACATAAATAAATACATGTAACCTGCCCTCTATACACATACCTTTAAGTATAACGCTGTCATGCTCATCAATATAGCTGAGCTCCCTCAGTACCATCAGTCGTCTCTGGTAGTCAGGGTACAAAGCCAGGTTCTCGAACGACAGCAACCGTTTGTACTTGTCACGTTTACGTTCAGTCAGCTTTCGCTCGTATACTATTGCGAACTCCGTTTTAAAGTTCGCTATGTCCGTGCATTTCCTATGGTCTTTGAGTTCTTTCTGAAATTTTGTTTTAAGAAATTCTCTTTTAATTAGTTTTGCGAAGTTCTGCGCACGCAGGCCTTATGTCAAGGTTCGCATTTTGCCAATAAATATGACACCAGAGGTGGTAGTGCTCTTCCTCTTCGTGAAGTAGCTTGTCTGGGTAAGTACTATACCGCCGTAATTATTTCTGCCACCAAGAAAAAGCACTGCTGCTTCGTTTCAACCCGGAGGTTGGCGGGTATGGGTGCCGGTGTAATTACCTAAGGGGGAAGCACTAAAATAGCCCGCGAAATTCAAATATTCTTACATTTTTGCAAGCATTAGAATCAGCAAAATAACTCCTTAAGTTAGAATTGCCCTCAAATGTAATGAATTCACGAAATAGTCATTCAATGGGGAAACTTGGTCTTAGACAGTTGTATTGATGATTTTCGTCGCGAATCATGCTTTGATCAACATACAACCTAATACTGACCTGCCGTAAGTTTGAATTTCGCGAGCTACCCCGTAAGTTCACATTACATTACAGCTTAATCTTTTTGAGTGCAACCTGCGGGTGCCGTTGGAATTGCGAATGATTGGTTTGAATGTCGTTTTTGCATGTCTTAACTACGTTGAACACTCATGTCATGACCTATTTTGAGTTATGATGACTTGGCCCATTTCAATTCATTTCAGGCCAAGCTGTAATCCTTGTTCTTAGCAGCTTCGCTTTGCAACCCAAAAATCATTTAAGGTACAATAACGAAAACAATTTTACACAGTTCTACTACACAAGAATTTACGCCTATCATAAATATAATAAATACCAATTTTACATGAACTTTCAAAACAGGATGATATGAACCATTGAAAACTACGATGTAGGAATATTTTGGAACTATGATGAACGAATTATTTCATAGGGGCCGATTTCGTATCCCAACTGATTATAGGTTCTTTAGGTAGTAAATTTCAATGACTACAGTGAAAAAACAAAAAAACAATGAGCAGATTATGATAGTAATTTTTGTTTGTTACACAAATTATTATTAGGGAAGGAAAGGTAATCAAGGTGGGTGGTGGTGGTAGGTGGTTATTAGGGTAGGTATCTACCAGTCAAGTATACTCCATTTATCCACAGCATCCAAAGGATTTTCCTATATCCATAGTCGCAGGGGTTTAAGCATTAAGATTAATCGCAGGAGCAGTGCGAAGCGAAATAGAAACCCAGCTTAGCAGCTTATAAAATTAAAATTACCTTTGCTTTGTATTTCCTGCAACTGAAGCAAATCAATTGTTATTACAACTATTAGTAGGCAAGTCTACCCAACCAGCCGATGCTGCTGGGACTCAAGCCTCCTCTCTGAGAGGCAGTGGCTCGGTATTTCACCACTCGGGCTCAGTGGGGTTAGTACTTAGGCAGTAAACGGTGCTATTATGTCAGTGAAATATAGATGGGGTGGTTATTTTGATACAATAACAGGTATCCCGTAAAACTGAAAGCGAAATATTTGAACTGAAGACAAAATATGCCTTCGAAAGCATTCGAAAAGAAGAAGCGGCAAAGGTATGTCTGTCGTAAAATGTAGAGTGAAAAAGTATTGTACTTTGAAACGACCAATGGGAACCGTGCACTCAGCTTCTGACGTTTCATGAGTGCCTATATAGGTTTATGTGAAATAAAATATTTTGATTTTAATCTTTTTTAATTAATTTTCTCAACCAGAGTCGGCTTCCAGTCTAACGGGATGCAATTTTTGGGCCAGGTTTGAAAACTGGCTCTTTCATACACACTCTGTGTATGGAAGAGCCAGTTTAACCCCTAAATATGTGATTAATGAATGGCAGCCAATAAGTGTACGCTAGCATTTCGCAAAGCTTAAAAAGGCCAAAGCATACGTAGTGTGAGTGTTTTAGTAGCTGTTAATGACATAAATATGAGAAACTCGTTTTACTACATTACCATCTTATATTATTAGGCGGTATTGCAGTCTATTTCATTGCATGTCTCTCTTTTTGCTAGGTGCACGTGATTTCAAATAGGTACAGATTGATTTTAGCCGCCACTTCGCGGCCATCGATGCAGCATACGCTGAAGCGGCAACCAGGTCTAAATAGCCGACTAATACCTTAACCTTTTGACCGCCACAGTCATGTATAGATGACAAACCAAAATGTGCCCAGCACGCCACAGTCACGACTACATGACAGACTTTCAAAGCTCATAAAACAACATTGTATTTTTATTTCCTTTGCTAATTATGTTCCTTGACTCATCCTAATTTATACACTGTGGCATTTTAGTCGTCTTACAAAAGAAGTCCACTCAATGTATCCGACATAAAATACCTCTAGGCGTGATTAAAAACTTGTTACCATTAATTAAAATAATAGGTGCAAAGAAAAATAAATAATGCATTAGAATTATGAACATCCTGTTTATAATGTTTACGAATTAAACGATAGAACATACCTACCTAGCGCACGAGCGAGTAGCCGCTAAAACGCTCGTGGCTACTTTGGTGTCACTTTTTTGTTATGGCTCTGACCGCGCGCTCGTAACAGGGTGTTTCAAATTGCGTCATGCGTCATACTTATTTAATACTATTAAATTTTTTGAATTATTCAAATGGTTTTTATTTTGTTATTTTTTGTTATGAATGATTAATAGTCATTGGATAAATGAAGTGGGCTGCCGTTGTAAGACGGTTAAAATGCCACGGTGTATTAGTTGAACTTCTTTCTTTATATTTCATCTAAATTAACATAAGATGACAAATACTAATACCAATTATAAAGTTCGAAAAACATAGTGCCCTCAAAGAAACAGTCACCGTATTATCATGAGACGTAGTGATGTAGGTAGCAATCAATATAACAAGAATATCGACTTCGACGGTAACCTACGTTATATTTAATTTCTTAAAATTATTCTACAATAAATAAGTAAAACTTTTGATATTGAAGTTCATGATTTCTCAAACATATTGAGAAATCGTGAACTTTTATTAAAATCATAAAAAAAGTAAAAAAAATAAAATGTTAGTTTTATTTATTTATTTAAGACTGCGCCGAGTGCACAGTGGCGCCCTCAGCGTTATTTCGGTGATTTCTTTTATTTTAGAATGAAAGTGCAGAAAATAAGCTCGTCAAGTTGTGCTTCACAAGACTATACGTTATTATTACTACAAACAGTAGTTTTAAATTGTTATGTTTTATTGTAATCATTAAAACGGAAAATAGTGGCCACTAAGCTCCGTTTTAATTATTACAATAAATCATAACAATTTAAAACTACTGTTTGTAGTAATAATAACGTATAGTGTTGTGGAGCACAACTTAACGTGGTTAATTTCTGCATTTTCATTCTAAAATAAAAGAAATCACCGAACAAACGATGAGGGCGCCACTGTGCACTCGGCGCAGTCTTAAACAAAAATGACGCCGAATGCGTGAATGCGTAATGCTACCAACTTACTTTTATGGGAACCTGCCTCCACGCCCCATATGTTCCTCAATGACACAGTATTATCGTTTCCGCGCGAAACAACTTGAGCTTGCGCATCCTCAAGTTGTTTGCCGGTTATTATACAAACCTTGCTTGCTGAACAGCCCTATTTTATCGATAGCTAATGCTAAAGTGTCTACAGGGGCTTTGCAGCTTCATATTGACAAACTCGTAGAGCCCTTTCCTATTAAAGTTAAATCTTACCATGCACTTGTTCATTTTGTCGATGGAGGAGAGTATTTCTCCTGTGGTGATGGACAGCGATTGTGTAAGGCTGACGTGGTCCAGCGCGGTGGCGCCCGAGCACACTGCGTGGGATATGCGCGAGAGTTCCTGCACTGCGCTTGAGCAGCTTGACCCTACTGGGGCGTCTTTGAATCTGCAAAATAATGGATTGAAAGGAGTTTCCAATATAAAACAAATGCCTGTATGTTAGTTAAACAAAAAAAAAAAAAAAAAACTGCCGCGTGCATGTTGGACCACGTACAGCGAAGGGTTCTGTAGTTGTGATGAATTTATACCAAGAACGAAAATAACTTTATCGTTGAAAAATGTTCTCATAACTACAATCAATATCGATATATGTCTCGGTCAATTCTCCAACTGCAAATGTAAGTTTGAATCACAAAAAAAATGTGATAAAACTACAAATTAACAGGTTGTCTTTAAAAGATCGCTTTTAGCTATAAGACCACACATTATGTCACCCCTCTTAAAATTTATACATATAAATCTGTATTTTTTATGTATCTGTAATTACTTGTGCTGTGAGACCTTGCCACTTGCCAAATTTCATGAATCTAGGTCAACGGGGAAGTACCCTTTAGTTTTAGATTTAATTGCGAGTATCAAAATATGTCGCATAAATGGCCTTATTTTTTCTTGCGTTGACTTAGAAGCTTGGTTTTTTTTAGAGCAAGAGACCGTATTTGATTAATGTCAACTTGATACCTCCATGCGTTCCTGAGAAAAAGGGTCTTGACAGACAGACAGACGGACGGACGGACAGACATATCAGTAATCCTATATAAAGGTTCCGTTTTACCTTCTGCGGTACGGAACACTAAAAAACATGACTTCAGTGCTACCAACAATAAAATAGGGTTACCGTATACGGATTTTAAATGATCGAAAGTGCAGTCAAGACTATTCTTGACTGAGGAAATGGTTTACTTAATTTTTAAATCATAATGTAGTATGTAACAGATTGTGGGATAACTACCTGGGCATTTGCCTTCTCTCCCAGTCATCAATAATGATCTTATGGTCAATTTTCAGTGTCATTTTTGTGACGGCTATTATGTTTTTAGGCGCAATACATAATATTGTGTGATCCAATGTACTTTCTTCTGTGCCTGCAACACAAAAAATACATGTGTAGGTACGTTGCGTTAAGTTATTATGAAATTGTACACTGGATCGTACCCTCTATAGTGCTCTCTCTCTATCACTCAAACATTTGCTGAGATAAAACTCAAGTTTGAGTTAAGCTCGCCTAGGACCCATGGGCTCTATTTATCACTGTGTAATATATTCTGTTTGGTGTACAATAAAGAATTGAAGTACCACCAAACAACTATGCAAAGATGGAGTTTCTTAAAAACTGTATAACTAAAAATGTAAAAGGCTAGGAGGATAATACTTACCTATAGAATCATACATCGCGGAGAAACTAAGCATTCGGTACCAGTTCTCATCCACCTCAAAGTTGTACTTATCATTGTCTTGAATTTTGGCGTTCAATACGAGGACCTTGTATGGAGTTTGTCTTGGACCTAAAATCATTATGTAGCAGGAGATTAGAAACGCAACCAAATATAGTAAAGGTAGTCAATAAAAAGCTTAAATCATACAAGTTTTATTTACCATTATTATTCAACAGAATACCAAGTTGATTCATATAAGGCCCTGCAGACACCACCAGGATCTTCCCCGGTATCATTTCCTTCGCGACTTTAGCAGTATTCAGCAATATGGGCATGATTTCATTTAGTACATCGATGTACGCCGCTGCGGTATCATAGAATGACGCTAAAGGTGCCAGGTGGGAAGCCAGCGGTGTACTACACTTCTCTGAATATTCTTTTTCGGCGAGTTGCAGTTGTTTCCTGTAGTTGTCCGCTTGACATATTTGGTTGAACTCTCGGAATGAACGCTGCATCATGCCTTCTACTGATACTGTTGCGGCCCTGTATTTAAATGATGGCTATTTGTTACAACTTTTAGGTTTTGAAAGCGTGTATCTAATATTCAGTTTGAAAGAGAAGAGGATCTATCCGTGTATTATGTAAAAATAAATGATAAGAGTGTGGAGCAATTGAGTTTGTATATTTGGGGACTCAACAAGGGATAGAAAGATTGATGAAGAGTTTTTCTCTATGTTGGGGTCGGATTCCAGTCTAACCCGATGAAGCGGAATATTACATGGAGAAACTGCCTATCTGACTTTCACAACCCAGTTATTGGGTAATACGAAACCCCTTGGTAAGACTGGTTGTCAGAGTTTCGAGCTTCTAACGACCCGTAACGACTGTCAAAGATCCACGAATGACAGCCGGGACCAACGGCTTATCGTGCTTTCCGAAGCACGGAGGGTGTCTTGGTATGTCACACGGATGGATAGATGGTCACCCGTCCACGGACCAACTGCGGCAAGCGAAGCTCCCATGCGGATGTTATTACTTAGCCGCAAGCCCGTTCAAAGGAAATAAAAAAAAAGAAAGAAAGGAGAAGAAGAAGAAAGAGAGGTGGGAAAGAGGGGAGAGAAGAGATAGGAGGAATAAAGGAAAGGAGAGTAAACGCAGGAAATAAATGCCCAAAAAGGCTCGACTGGCTGTTGACAATAGTGTGCTGCCTACGCTTATGTATGGAAGTGAATGTTGGGTGTGGCAAAGAAGCATGAAAGTAGAACAAATTCTGTGGAAATGCGTTCCTTGTGAAGCATGTGTGTGGCGTGACTATGAATGATAGGCAGAAAAATGACGTGATAACGCAACGGTGCGGTTTAAAAGAAGATGTAGTGACAACATTTTAAAAGAATTTGCTTAGATGATTTGGTCATGTTGAGAGGATGAATGAAAGGCGACTAACAAAAGGTATTTATATGGCAGATGTTAGTAGAAACGCCGGGAGGGGACGCCCTATGAGGACATACAGTGACCTAATTGGTGATGTTCTTCAGAAAGGTCTATGTTCTATGTTAGAGGGTTCGGTATCCACACTTAGTCCTTCAGACGGACCATTGTGCGTGAGCCATAGCGGCCGTCGGTGGTTATTCCAACCAGCCCACCTCCTTCCAGAAGTCAATGATGTCTCCCAGTCTGTCCAGAACATCGGTGAAGGTTCTGGGTGCTCCGAGGGTTTCAGAAAGATCAGGTTCGTAGTACTCGCGACCGTTGTGCGTGTATGACCAGATGTATGAACGTTAACGAAGCATAAGGAACATGTAAGGAGCGTAGCAGGTGGCGTTCTATAGTTTCGCCTACTCCCATGGGAAGAAAGCGTGAGTTTATGTATGTATGTATGTAAAATACAGGGTTATTCCGAAAAGCGTACGAAGCTGAAAGGGAATAATAGAATGAAAGAAGAAAATGCTAAGTAATAACAAGGTTACTCGTTAAAAATTTCTTCGACTTTTTTTTACGATGGTTTGGCTCTTGACTCTAGTCTAGGTCAGAGGTGACACAGACAAAGTCGACGATGGTGTGAGCTTACCCAGAAGAAACCTGTTCACTCTCACTTTGAATAGATTAGGGTTGTATGCGTTCGGAAACACAGACGCAGGCAGAGAGTTCCAGTCCTTTGCTGTGCGCATTATAAAAGACGTTTGAAAACGCTTAGTGCGAGTTGGTGGAATATCAACTAGGTAGGGGTGGTTACATGCAGTGCGTCCGATGGAAACTTATATACTATTAACTTATTGCTACTTTACTTTGTTACTATAGGAAAGTTTGCATCTTCGTAGTCGAGTTAGGCTAGTCTTAACTGGATCACCATAGTTTATGCAGAGTGGCTGAAAAAAAAAATACAGTAGTATCAAACCTTACCGTAACAAGCTAAGTATCATAGCGTAAGTTAGTCTGAACTGTGACGATAGTTTCTGTGGTATGCCCAGCATCATGCCCTTCAGTGTAACCAGGTCAGGTACGCTTTCCTTGCAGAGTATGATAACAGTCCCCGTGTCATCCAGACCTAGGTAACAAGAACTTTTATTTGTATAGTCTCGGATATAGTAACGATGATGAGGCTTTGGCCTACCTCATCCATAATATATTTTGCACTATTCTTTGTGTATTACAGCCTTAGAGAATATAACACTGGAGAAGACATAAACGCAATACTATGAACAAAAAGCCTGTCACTTTTTGGGGTAGCTACTAAAAAAGAAAAAAAAACTCCCCGGAAAGAGAAATCCGCAACGTCATTTTTTTTTAAATTATATATCGATTGGATTTAAGATACGAGTTTCATTGGAAATGCTTGAATCTATCTAAAAAAACAGCTAATGCATAAAATAGTTAAATTTTAATAATAACAAAACATTACTACAATTAAATAAAAGTAAGAAAATTTACAATATTCTCAATGATAAAATAGGTTAAATTAAAAAAAAAAACATGATTTTCAAATTATAAAGCCATTAGAAAGGAAATATAAAACACTGAATATTAAAAATATAAATACAGTGTGTTTGGTGCATCGTGTGCCAAATTGAAATCGCCGACTGAAAGGGTTATCCGCTATCCTTTCAGACCCCTTAACACCTCTCATGCTCTGTGGATTTTTTTTATAGACTTTTTATTGTTTACTTAAAAAAAGACCCAAATATTTACGTTCAAGAAATATTCATATGGAAGGTTATTTCATTCTATATATAACTCTGGCGTATTTGTACGCTTTTTAACAGGATTTAACAGCACAGCGCATTTACACGGAGCTCCACGCGCCTTGAGAACGATTTACGATGTGCGTTAGAATCGATTTGTCAGTAGTTTTTATGAACGTACTAGAACATTTGTTCTTGTACTTTTACAGAGCGGGAAGTGTTCGTAAGGCTTCTTCAGTGTTATATTCTCTAAGATTACAGCAGTTTGATCTTATAGTCATCATAGCCGTCAATAGATAAAAACCTACCTCGTCTCCCCGCTCTACCCGCCATCTGTATGTACTCGGCGGGTGCTAGAGTACGTCGCTGCAGTCCGTCATACTTGGTAGTCTCATCAAAGACTACCGTACGCGCGGGCATGTTCACGCCCATCGCGAAGGTTTCAGTTGCGAATAGGATTTTGACCTGTAAATATAGTGAGTTTGAGTGCATATTCGCGTGAAGATTATTACATAACATCACGCCTGTAATCCCCGAAGAGTAAGGCAGAGTTGTACTCTGTAGTACACCCACATTTCGCCAATTATGTTTTAGTCCCATGTAACAGGGGGCGAGCCTATTTCCATCACCCGGGCACCGACCCAGGCTCCGGGCTGCTACCGAGAAATGTCTTATGGAAAAACCCAATAACGCTTTGCCAGATTCCCCAGATGATGTCTATGATCTGAAATTTTATACTTACAAAACCGGACTGGAACAACATCTCAACAATTTCCTTGAGAAGTGGCAATATACCACTGTGATGAACTCCTATACCATTCTCCAAGACTCTTTGCAGCCTTATAACCTGAAAACCAAAGACAACATGAGAATATAATTATTATTATGATGAAACTCCTTCTTCAGATTATTATTAGTTTTCTATTGAGAGATAATTACAGGCCGGTGCAAACATTATGGCGGCTCTGAATACGAGGAGATAAACTGCGCTGTAACAAATTCTGCGCAGCGAGTAGCCCAGAACCGCCATTAAGTTTGAAGCTCACTGTACCTGAGGTAATCGTCGGTCAGGTTCTTTCAACCTTTGAAGACATTTTTGGAAGAAAGATCGGATGTGGCCTTTTTCCTTGGCAGTAGTCAAGTCAACTGACATTAAACTTTCAGCGTTCTGATCACATCTGGAATCAAATTCTGTAGAAGTAACGCAAATTAGACGCATTCCGTCTCTTTACGGAACGAGTTGGCAGTTGCTTGTATTTAAACTTTATTCCGACTGACGTAAAGTTCTGAATATAAAAACTGACTTTAAAATAGGGATGATGACAAAAAAAAAAATGTTTTCGTCCATCATGTAGATTATAAAAAAATATTGGACACGTATTTTTTCTTTTTTTACGTAATCAAAACATTACTGCGATACATTGAGTTCAAATTTGGCATGACGTCACTTCTCACTAGATTTTATACTGAGCTGTGACGTAACGAGCCCCCACTCCCCAAGTTTAATGTGTTTTATCTAAGTCATTTTTTATTAATATGATAAAGCAAAAAATACGTGTCTAACATTTTTTTATTATTTGATTGACGGACTGAACAGTTTTTCTTTTTTTTTTACCCAGGCATCATCCCTATTGAGCCTAAGTTGTCAATTTTGTATTAAGAATTTTACGCTGGCCGAAATAAAGTTCAAATTAGAATAACTGGCTCAAAGAACTCGGTTTGGGCTTGAAATAAAGTATGAACTCGTTTTGTAATAAGACAGTAGGAGTTAAACTCACTTATACAAAAAAAAAAAATGGAATTTGATATCAAAAATGTAAACAAAGGTGTTGCCAATTTAAAATCATAACCACAATTGTGTAGTTTGTCGAAAAGTACTATAATATAGTGTTAAAATTGTAGGCATATCTTAAACAGATACCTCCTTACTAATAAACGTTGTATAGCGTCTGTATAGGTACACAACGCTTTGTCTTCTTCTATCGAAAGTCAAAATACTGACGAGTGAAAGAGAGAAATCGGTGTGTAACTATACAGACGCTATACAACGTTTATTAGTAAGGAGGTTATAATATAATATTGCACACAGTTTTCATCTTTAAAGTGACGTAAACTACGATCCAAGAATAATATATAACTGTTAAAATCGTGCAAATTATTTCTATTATACTGGCAATAAGGCAGAAGCTCTAAACATTTTGACTTCCATTTATTATTTTCTATTTATAAAAGGTACTTTTTCTATTTATACATATTCCTTCTAAACAATGGAATCTTGTAATATTATCTGGTGGAAATTCTTTACGATAAAATGTTTTCTTAGTACCTGTTACGTGACAGTGTAAATGCGACCACAGGTAGTTTGTCTTGCTGTTTCAAATGGTCAATGAACGCTACCCACATCGTCTGCTCGGCCTTAGGGTTCATATACGTTTTACCACCTAAAAATAAAACGTGCTTTTGAGACAATAGTTAATTTTTTAAGTAGCACTTCACGTGCCACAAGTTGGACCGATAACCTTGTGAAAGCCGCAGGAATCCGCTGGATTCGGGAAGTATAGAACCGGTCGAAGTGGCGGTGCTTGGGGGAGGCCTATGTTCAGCAGTGGACGTCTTTCGGCTGAAATGATGACTTCGCGTGCCAAACCACCACGAGAAATTATCAAGAAAACCGTTCCATGCAAAATGTATGAGATTATCAATTTTCTTCATATACAGGTTGTAGCGTAACTTCTCCGATTTTTTTATATTATTCGGAGACCTATAAAAAATTGTTTAAATTGTGGTATGTGATAGCTGAATATATGGTGTATCGACCCCTAAACGTTGGAAACCACTATTTACGCCACAACCTGTATATATTTTTTTATTTTTCATATTTTGTAATTGTTATTCTGCTATTCGGGGCGGAGACAACTAATCAAAGATCATAAAAGTCGGTCCAGCCGTTCTTGAGTTATAAACGGTGTAATTAATCCGACTTTTGTTTATATATTTAGATTTAGATGATATTTTACCGCATCATTCAATCTTCAGTATAGTTTACCTTTTGGTCCAAAACTCTTTTTGTACTCATTCTCTCGTGTTTTCTTGGCGGCAACTGCTTCATTGTATCCTCTTAGTTGGAAGTTTCCCTCTTGATCCACTACCAAGAACCTTTCGTGCTTCGACTTTCCACCCGTTCCTGAAATTATCAACACGTAAGTAAAGGGCCACTACAACTTAGTGGAAATACCTATTATGTTCAAGTACTGAAATGCAGGGAGCAATGGTGGCCCAGTGCGAACCTTGGTAGGTACTTTACTTTGTGTATTTATTCTTCACCACTGCTCTCAAAACGGTATAGGAAAACAGTGAGGAAACCGGCATGTCCTAGAACTAAAAATTCAAAGACCACCAAAGAGTTTTTCTCAAACATACATGGAAATGTTGTCATTATTTTCGAAAAAAGAACACGCGAAGTATCGAATTTATGGATAAAGAAAATCAAATCAATTGCAGGAGCGTTTTTTGAATTTGGAACATTACAACGTTCCAGGGGGCCAAGTCTACTAATTTACAAACGTTGCAATGGCCTCTTCATTGTGAGTTTTTGACAGATTTGCCATACAAACACTGTCAAATACTCACAATGGCGAGACCATTGCAACGTTTGTAAATTAGTAGACTTAGCCCCAGTAATGTTGTATGAAATGGCGTGCTGCTTGGATTGGATCTCTTTTATCATTCTTGGCATACCAAAGTAAGTCTCTTTGCTTAGCACAAATTGCGTTCACGTGGCTGTAATAGCCATAAATGCGTTTGCCTTTTAGCACAGATGATATATAGAAAATTGGCGGCAAAGCTGAAAATTCGTCTTGATTTGTTATTTACATACTTCAACCATCTACCACTACATCCGATGCCCACCTGCAAACCTCATCAGAAGTTCAACAAACAAACATAAATGTACCAGGGAAATCCATAACATTTTCTTTTAGTAATTGCCCCAATATGACTAATGTAACTTTTAATATTAATTAAATTAAATGTATAATATAAAAAGTATGTCTTATTTCCCTGCATTCTTTTGAGAAAAGCACTATATATGCCTCGGCGGAAATGGCAATTGCCTGTCTCGTATTAGTGAAGTCCTCGCCTGTGGCTCGGCCTTCATAGTAACACTCGACCTGCAATTGCCTATTTCCCGGCCTTTGCAATAATGTACTATTATATCTTACCTGTATAAAGATAGTGACAAAGCGGCACGGGTCTCTTGGGCGTGGACACAACATAAACCTTCCTTTTCTTAGTGCGGCCCACCCAGTCCGCAAACTGTAGCGTGTTCGGTACAGTTGCACTCAACATCACTATACTCACGTGAGCTGGCAAGAGGATCAGGACTTCCTCCCATACGTAGCCGCGCTGAGGAGTATTATAATTATTTATTTTATTCTCTTCGGGAAGCTTACAGCCGACTTATTACAGTGTTCTTCAAACATATGTCAAAGACAATGTCATCATTTATTTCAAATAGGCACATCAAAGACACTTTAGTATGTTAAAATAAAAAGGGGCAAGAAACTCCACATTCCTAACTCCACTCCATTGTTTTATAATTTAACAATATTTTGTATACATTAATTATATGTGAAGACAAATGTACCTAGAATAAAATTACTATACCACATACGTAATGAAAACACCAGGCATATGACACGATTACCTCCCTCCACTCCACTGTTACGTAACGACTTTATTTATAAACGCTGCTTAAAGTGTATTAATGTTTACCGACTGTTTAACCATACATTTTTGATGTTTGAACGTCACTTAACTTTAAACAACATTTATTAATAAACCCCAAACTAAAGTAAGAGTATTACTATATTCTACTAACAGATAGGAGTGGAAAAGAGATGTCAAAGTTGTGTGCGTCTGTCCACTTTTTTTTTTTTTGCGATGATTAAGTTTATTCTTTATTTTCGACTTTATTTCAAAGAACACAAGATTTATATTAATTTTGCAGTGAAAACTGCAGTGTACTGCGTAGAACAGAATAGTATGAAGGAAATACCTATTTTATACGATGGTATATTCATTCTTTTTATTTATTTATAGCAATTTTTACATAGCTCAGACAGGCTTCAGACATAACAAAATATTATTTGTTTATAATCTGTAAATAATATGTAAATAGCTAGTACATACAATAACACATAAATAAATAAACGTACCTCAGCATTATTAATGTAGTGAACCTCATCAAATATGACAAACTCCAGGTCCCTGGTGACGTCAGAGCCACAGTACAGCATAGATCGCAGGATCTCTGTAGTCATAACGAGGCAGGAGGCTGTGGCGTTGATTTGTAGGTCGCCAGTGAGAAGACCCACCTCACCGAACATCTTGTTAAAGTCATTGTACTTCTGGTTGGATAGGGCTTTGATTGGTGAGGTGTAAATTGCCCTGCAAAAAAAAAAAAAAACAAGCAATAATAACGTGTTCTTTTGGTTTGCAGGGTTAGTAGTACATGAGTTTACATGACACCAATATTAGTCCTGGTGTAGTACAGTTATTTTCCGTACCTCCTCGACAAACCGCGGATTTTGAGTGCGGAAGGGTACACTCAATAGGGATGCCACTGCTAAATGTTAATAGAATGAAACATACCTAGTGCAATTCCTTCTGGACATAGCAATAGCATATTCAGCAACAACAGTTTTACCAGCCGATGTGTGTGCCGCAACAAACACATGGTGTCCTTCTTCTAGTTTTAGGATAGACTAAAAAAATATGCAAACAAGTATCAGATGACAGATTAATTTATGATCATTGTATGTTTAACCTTTTAACCGCCCGGTCGGATTAATACGACAAACGTTTTCGTGCCCGTGCCACCTCAGTCGGATTTATACGACTGAGAACCTATGTTCGTTTTGTGTTTTTTATATCATTGCACGACCATATTTGTCGTAGATATTTATTTGTAGATTTATGAGCCGGGTGCTGGGGGCACGGCAGTTGATATAAAACCGAGTGGTCAATAGGTTAAAAACATAATTATTTATTTTCTGTTAATATGTAAAGTTTTGTGTGGACTGTGACTGTGCAGTACACTACAATAGATGAATGAAGAAATTAAGTCCCACAACTTGCAGAGTTCAAATTACATTATACATGACCATCAATCACAAAGTAAATCTCAGATCAGCCGATTGATTCTGTTAATATCTCAGTGTGAAAAGTAAGATGAAGTGAGCTTAGAGTGAACTGTCATTAATCTCAATCCCTAGGCATTAGCCGGTGTATTCTGTTAAAATCTCACCGTGAAAACTTAGGTGAAGTGAGCTTCAAGTGAACTGTCATCCTATCCGATGCTAGGGATTAATACTATTGACAGCTCACTTCACATACGTTTTCACAGTGAGATGTTTTACAGAATAGCACTACAGGTGGAATGACAGCTCACTTCACCTACGTTTTCACAATGAGATTTTTACAGAATACACCAGCAGGTATAGATGAAAAAGTAAAAAGTGTGATAAAGAAGTACTAAGTATTTACATAATGTAGATTCTTGTCATGATTCTGTTTCTGCTTACTTGTTTCTGGAAGTTATCCAACTCAAATGGATAAGTCTGTGCCATATCTTTGATCTTTTCCCTGAACTCAGGTACTGGCTGTGACACATCTATCATTTCAGCCCAATCAGTAGATGTAACTCCTTGCTTTGCCGTTGAGCTTGTGATGTTTAACACGGGTAACTCTGGCAGTTCTATGGGAGGCCTAATGATGGTGGCTTCTAGGAAATTGTCATTATCCATGTCACTGTCCAATTCGAGTTTCTTGACTGGTCTCTGTGGTTTCTTTTCTGGTACCTCTTCATCTTTCCAAAGATCTGCATAATAATAATATTTCGTTATGCTTCATTTTGATACTTTTAAATCACTATTAGGGTCTCATTTTAGCTGTCTCTTTCAGATGTATTATTTATTTAATCACATTATATACTTTATTGTACACCACAAAAATACATAACAAAAATAAATTAACCACTATAAAATATACAATGGGCGGCCTTATTGCTTATTGTAGAGACAGAAAGCCTGAAGAATATCTTGTGCCATTTCTGAGAATAGTGAGTAAAAAAACAGTAGGTACATACACAATTATATATTTGTTAAATTTCCAAGTAATACTTGCCTACTAAATGTGCATTATTATCCACCACTTCTTCTAAATTGATCTTCACATGTATGTCAACATTTTCTTTGTCCTCAGCCGTCTCATCGGACTCCTTGGGTGCGTTTAGCAGCGTGAAGCCATCATCAGCAAACAGTACAGTGTCTTTAGAGCCTGGTGCTGTATTCAGAATCTCTGTAAAACATTTTGTATTTTTTAGTATTTTTTACCGGTAGACTTCACTGGCATGATTACTAGAAGCACAAAGATACTAGATTGACTGCATTATTATTGACTCATTGAAATATCCAAGAATGAATGGGCAATTTTGAGATCAAAAACTTATTTTTCATGTTAACTGTGATTTTTCTGTAGGTATATCTTCTGTTAGAGGTCCTCAATAAACAAACATAAGACAAAAAACATACCAAAACAAAGGAGAGCTAGAAATAACTAAAAGAATGAAGAACAAAGTTAAGCACATGTACAAATTTTTAGGTAAACTCCGATTTCTTTAGGTCCACAGTAAACAAATCAATATAGAAGACTAAACTAACCACTTTACTTACTATGGGAGAGCTAGAAATAACTAAATACTTATTTATCAAGTAGTGGCATGGCGTACCATGGTTTATAAGTTTACAATAAAAATATGTATGTTTAGGTTAAGGTATTTGTGTATGGGCCTGCATCACATGAAAATAAATGGATTTATTTAACACCATCTAATGTGAAATATGGCTCTTTATGTATTTTTACCTTCACCCAAGAACTTTCCAGACTCTTCATTATCCAGGTCAATGTTTACATCTCCATTAGCTGCATCAGCCAGCATTTTCTCCAGCTCTTCCTCAAAACCCGCTGGCAGGAATGGGCTTTGGGTGGTTGTGCCCCTGGTTGCAAGGCTTGGGGGCAATGGAGCCCTTGACATAGAGAGACTGTCTTCATCATCTTCTACTGGTATACTTACTTCTTCCAAACCTGTTATCTCACCAGTGATTGGGTCCCTGACCACCTGTATAATAAACAGATTGTTATAGTTTTTTCTCCCTTGATTCGGAAAATATTATTATAATTCTAGGTAAGGTTCTATTGGACAAGCCTAAATACATTAATAATTTAAGTTCAAAATATGAATATGTAATAGATTCAGTGTGTGTGTGTGTGTGTGATTCGAAAAAATCGGCTGTTTTTATTTATCTATAATGCATTTAATTACCTCAAGTGTGGTGTCCGGCCCGAAATCATCGTCATCATGAATAAATAAAGAATCGATGTTCGATTCTCGATGCCAGTGGGACTGTGACCGCTCCCATTGATGTATTGAAAGTCTTTCCGGCTTCAAAAGGTATTCTTTTACCCTTTCATTTAGATCTTCAAAGATCGGTGGTAACTAAAACATATTGCACGAATTATATGACAATAACTTACAGATAATACATTTCATCGGGCAAGTAACACATACCTTGAAGTCGGAGAAATCATTTTCGGTATCAATAGACATTTAAATAATGATTAAAAGTCGTATATTCTTAGAAGGCGAGGTTATTTCGAATAATATTTTGATGAATTCACAAGGAAACTATTGAATTGACGGCAAAATGTCAAGTGTCACTTGAACTGCTTCAAAAAGTAAACAAGTCTTTGTGATTCCCCGACAAAAAGGAAACTTTCGTACATGAATTCAAGATGATTAATTATAAATAACATTTATATAAAGTGAAGGTTTGAAGTTAGATTACAGTTATTTTCTTTGCACCAATAAAATAATTTATTTCTCAGTGTACCTATAAAACACATTAAAGTTTCAGAACGAATTTAACTGTCAAGATAAACATTAATTCAACTGTCATTGTCAGATATTTCCCCGCAGAGTGCCGCGTTCTAAATAAGACATTTTTGCGAAAATGTTTCGTTCTTGTTCTTTTTTACAAGATTGAAGGTTCTATTTGCAAGCTAACACACCTTTGCACGCTACCTAAGTTTATATGATAATTATTTATTCAACCAAACGTAAATCTGAGTTGTTTTGCGACCACCAGCATTCACCGTGTAGAGACATCTATGCGATTACATAAGAACTAACCAGTTAAACTGCATACGGCATACGGTACTGCACTGCAGTGCTTGGACCGTAAGTTTGCGCATGCTTCCATCCAGGGCCGAATTTAGGGCAGGACAAGAAGGGCTCTAGCCCCGGGCCTCCACAAAGAAGGGGCTGTGGATGTTTTCTCCGCCATCATAAGGAACAGATCTGCATCGATCATGAGCATTGTCCGTGGTAGCACCAACACTGTCCTCAGAACGTTAGCGTGCAAAATTAATGGTCCATTTACTGTGTACTGGGCACTGGGCAGGTGTACAGCAGTACAGTAATAGGAAATAGACTAAATTATTATTGTGTAACTTGTTTTGTTTACTAACAAACTACTGACACCTTTTTATTCTATTTTTACTTTTGTATGTACGGTGGCCAGCACATCAAGTTACCACAAACTGTCAAATTTTCTCGTTAGATTTTGAACGTAATTATCATTATCTTAAAGTTTAATATCGTTTGGAGAAATTCGACAGTTTCGTGTAGCTTGATGTGCTGGCCAATGTACCTACTACCAACAACCCAACTAACGTTTTCTTTGTAATAATGTTGTAGATTGAATGTCTGAAATAAAGATAAAGAAAAACAAACTTGCCAACAGCAAAGCTGGTTGGCCTACCCACAGCAACCTTTATAATTTCCCTACCGTTGTTCTCAGAATTCATAAACCCTTTACTTTCTATTTTGTCATTATCATTCGTGAACTCATGGTCTAGAGGTTGCAAGAACGACTGCTGAGCGAGAGGGGGTTCGATTCCCAGGTTGGACAAATGCCATTGGGTTTTTTCGATAGAATTCTTTCAGTAAAAGCCTCTAAATTAGGAAGTTGGACGTGGGATACCCACTTCCCTCGAAGATTAGGTAAAATTTCTGGTAAAGGTTCTGAGCCTGATCTCACTCCGGTAATGTCAGATGGTCGTCTCATCGGACTCATAGTGAGTTGTGTGTGTTGCAAGTTGTTTAGTGTGCCGAGTAGAATCGGTCCCTTAAGGGGGAAGCGCTAAGGTAGCCCGCGAAATTCAAGTTTTCTTACGAATTTTGCAATTCGTAGTTCATTGTCTCGGTGTATGTTAATCAAAGTATGATCGCGACCGTAACAAATAGGTATGTATTACCAAAATGATAATCATTAGAATCAGTAATACTTACAACTCCTTAAGTTAGCATAATCCTAAGTCATGATTTCATGAAATATAAGTTATTCAATAGGATTAAGTATAATTATGAACTTAGAGAGTTGTATTGATCATTATAATTCTATAAATAAATATTTGATACGGCCGCGAATCATATTAAGATCAACATACAACCTGATATTGACCAGCGAATTGCAAAAAAACCTAAGAAAATTTGAATTTCGCGGGCTACCCTGACGCTTTCGCCTTAAGAGCCATTTCACAAAATTTTAACGCTCGAGTTTAGGTAAAAGACGGCAGCGCTGTGTATGTGAGCGTAGCTATCCACACATACACAATTTAAGCAGTGTAACGCGAGTGTCGAGACGGACTAAATAATCTTGAGCCATTATAATAATAATGCGGTATTTAGAGATTTATTAAAAAGTTATTTTATTTATACAGTCTACTAAAGCTTTCTAGACTAATAAAAAAATACAAATATATGTTTTGAAAGTATATAATAAAAATGAACAGGAAAACAATCACATCGTACAAAATATAAGTGTTGGTCATTATTATTTGACAATAATGTCAAGTAATAATGACTATCACTTACGTTAAATAAATATTTGTCGTAAAGGCATTGATCTTGCTTTTCTAGGGTCTATAATTTCCGGCAATACGCAATCTTCGTAAAAACGAGTCAATTTGGGAAGCATCAAAATGTTGTAGTCGTAGTATAATATCACGGTTACGATATGAGCACTCGACAATTGAGACGCGGGAAAAAGTAGCACAAGTCCCTCCTCGATGGGCGCTCGCGCTGTACTAAACGGTGCCCACTTGTGCATCGCAATTTATTCTTTTTTAGAGTGTTTAAAAAAAGGATATTGTGGCTAATTAAATGAAGGGATTTTAATCAAACTTGAGAATTCGATTTGTTAAAGAACATAGTTCATTTTGAGATGATTTTTAAAATGTAATTACGCGTTATTCAAACAAAAAAATCGCAATATAATTGCGAATAAATCGTAAAAATTGTCCTAAGTCTTTATTTTTTTTACCTATTAATGTTATTAATAATCGAAATTCTAGTACGTCATTTGTCGACAAAACTATATGTCTGATGCTTTGTGTATTTTTTTCAGTCAAATTTATAAATATTAATTATAGAAATAGGAGTCTGAAATTGCCTCTGCGAAGATTTTTCAGTAAACTAGTTCTGGGAGATTAATAACTACAAAGTACACAAATAAGTTTTTGTAAATGTGTTACATGAAGTGTCAATACCAAAGAATGATCTATTATTTACATATATTCACCAATACCAGAGAATTAACTAAGATGGTAAATTAGGCGACTAAAATCTTAGATATTCGCGCGAAAACGTTAAATGGCTCTTAAAGGAAACCGGTGACTAAATCGCCAGTCTGTGGGTATACAACGTGTTTTTTTGTATATCCCATAACTCTGGTTATTCTACTCGTATAAGTAAAAATAATACAAAAAGTTCTAGAATATGTGGTCCAAAAATGCATAGCTTCGAAGATAATTATCATCAATAATTATTAACATAGGTCAAAACTTGTAACCCGTATGACAGACGTTTTAAATTGTTATGTTTTATTGTAATCATTAAAACGGAAAATAGTGGCCACTAAGCTCCGTTTTAATGATTACAATAAAACATAACAATTTTAAATACTGTTTGTAGTAATAATAACGTATAGTCTTATGAAGCACAACTTGACGAGCTTATTTTCTGCATTTTCATTCTAAAATAAAAGAAATCACCGAAATAACGATGAGGGCGCCACTGTGCACTCAGTAGCCTCTTAATGTTTTTGTACCACCATCCAGTGCAAGTGCACCCTATTGGACCCCTCTCCCGGCGCCATAGTCAAAGTCAAAGTCAAATCATTTATTTCAAATAGGCACGTAAAAGGCACTTTTGAACTTCAAAAATTACAAGAATGGTTAATCGATTCTAGTTGCCCCTAAGAATGGGCAAGAAACTCCATACTTACTCTTTTAAAATGTTAACTATAGTTTGTATACATTAATTAATAATTATAGGTGAAGACGATGTACCTAGAATAAAAATTACTATACCACAATTGGTAAAAAGAATGAAAAATGAAGTAATGACAGAAAAATTAATAAATGCGATAGATACATGGTGCTCACATATTTCCCAACTATGTTGGGGTCGGCTTCCAGTCTAACCGGGTGCAGCTGAATACCAGTATTTTACATGGAGCGACTGCCTATCTGACCTCCACAACCCAGTAACTGGGTAACACGATACCCCTTGGAAAGACTGGTTGTCAGACTTTTTGGGCTTCTGACGACCCGTAACGACTGCCAAAGATCCACGAATGACAGCCGGGACGAACGGCTTAACGTGCTTTTCGAGGCACGGAGGAGTCTCGGTATGTAAAGATGGTCACCCATCCACGGACCAACCCCGGCAAGCGCAGCTTAACCTGACGGATCGACCCGTGCGTCTGTTATTACTTAGTCACGCTTCCTCAAACATTGTATATGATTTTCCCAAAAATTTAACATATAATAAGTCTGTGTGTGAGTTTAAAGTATGCGCCCTTGGCACGTCAAGCAACATAAGTATCCTACTTATCGAATTTTATTGGCCAGTCAGCGAGTTTGTAAGTCAAGTTAACTAGAAACTAGGTAGTAGGAATAGACATGTGGGTACCTATACCTACTAGTGATTGAGGTAGGTACCTACTGTTTGCTGCCGACCTTTTCCTTATATTCTAGAGAAAGGGAAAGCCTTTTCTTGTGTAATTCTCAACTCAATAGTTCATGCAGTCGACGAATTATGTATGAAGTTAAGTATAAGTAGATACCTACTTACTTCAACGACAGTAGAAGAATACTTAAATCTACTGATGTGTGATGTCTAGAGATCGGATAATCCACAGCCGGCAATGCATAACTAGTCGGGTGTATAGTATGGAAACGACTTCTAAAATTTTATTTATTAAAAAAAAAAAAAACCTGTCATTCTTGGATTGCAAACTATTCAGATGCATATTTATTTAAAACTAGCTGACCCGACAGACTTCGTTCTGTCAAAAGCTATTTGACTGTGGCAATTTGTCTACGCGCAAAGGAAATATAGTATAAACTTCACTACTCTACCCTACCCTACCTACCTACCCTACCCTACCTACCTACCCTACCCTACCCTACCTACCCTACCCTACCTACCCTACTTACCTACCCTACCCTACCCTACCTACCTAACTACCTATCCTACCCTACCCTACCTACCTACCTTACCCTACCCTACCTACCTACCTACCCTACCTACCTACCCTATCCTACCCTACCTACCCTACCCTACCTAACTACCTACCCTATCCTACCCTACCTACCCTACCCTACTCTACCTACCCTACCCTACCCTACATACCCTACCTACCGTCCAACCTTCTCCTGATAATAACAAACACAACAAAAAAAATAATTAGCGAAATCGGTCCAGCCGTTCACTAATAGTTTTTTTTTTCCATATTTTTTCACCGTTTAAACCTTCCCTGGACTACAACAAACATTTCAAAACCAAAATCAGCTAAATCGGCCCAACCGTTCTCGAGTTTTAGCGAGACTAACGAACAGCAATTGATTTTTATATATATATTATAGATTATTTTAACCCCCTATGCAAATATGTGTAAATAGGGTGTAAGAGTAGGGGTGATGTATGTTAGTTAAAATAAAAATAAAAAACCAGAACCGCGGGATTTATTCGATACAAAAGCGCTTTCCATAATAGCAAACTCTCAACTTTAGGTGAATATGCATCCGAATATCCGATATCTAGTGATGTCATAATTCGGTGGAAAACCCAGTGGCAGCGCTTAATGACTGAAGGACTACCTAATAATGTGCGCAAAAAGGTACTTTACATGTTTGGGTTTTGTAGGTGTTCCAAATCATAAGTAGGCGTACCTATGACATGGAATCTAGAAACCGTAAGTTGATAAGAAAAGCGGTACTGATAGGCAAGTCATTAACCGATGTCCCTAATGTGTAAAAAATTGGAATAAACCAAACCACAGTTTTATCTATGAATGTTAGTAATGAACACTGTTCAAATAGTAAGTGCAGATATTTTTGTCTATTTGTTTGTAATTTCTTATATTAGACAAAAGTTTATTCATTTTATTAAAAAAATAATATCGTTGGACGGGTTTTCGAAAGGCAGAAAGACATCAACACACACTCCAACTCATATCTACAGAATGTAGAGAAAAAAAGTATAATTTTCTAATTTCTTTCGAAAAAAGCTGCAACTTTTCTTAAGTTACCTATAACAGACATCAACACACACTCCAACTCATATCTACAGAATGTAGAGAAAAAAAGTATAATTTTTCTTTTTTAATTACTTAGGAAAAGTTGCAGCTTTTCTTCGAAAGAAATGAGAAAATTATACGTTTTTCTCTACATTCTATAGATATGAGTTGGAGTGTGTGTTGATGTCTTAGTTATAGGTAACTACTTAGGAAAACTAGCAGCTTTTCTTCGAAAGAAATGAGAAAATTATACTTTTTTTTCTCTACATTCTGTAAGAGGATAATATTTACATAATTTATAAGCTAATAGTCTTAAAACAATAATAATAATATGTACAAGTATATAAAAAAGGGAGGGCATACAAAAATTCGTCCGCATCGCTGGCAGCACTGCCGCTCAGCACGATGTATGGCAATGCTGATTCTTTGGCCAAGAAATAGGCCAGCCCTCTGGTCACGTGAAGAGTCGACCAACTGCTTTGGCGATGCAATGTCTCGAAAAACTAAGTGGGCACACGGACCCCATTGTCCTAGTGTTTCAACCCCAAACGGCTCAAACATATAGTTCCCAATAAGGTTGTTATATTTGCGCCGTTTAAGGTTTGTAAGTATTCTATATTTCGGAGAGTCATGAAGTAGGTAGCCGTAGTGAAATCAGTTACCTACACTGAAAAAAAATTAACTCCAATCAATTGACTTTTTAGCTTGATTGACGATATCTTGTTTAGATTAATCAAAGTCTTAGTTAAGTTGATCATCACGACATGATTGCAGCAATACTAGTTAAAATGATTGAACGCTCAAATAAGTTTCTCGATTACCCTTAACAAAGTAAGTTAGTTGTGTCAATCAAGCATTTTGATTAGGTACTTCAATAAAGATCATTGAAACTTTAATCTAATAATCTTGGTTGGAGCAACTATGTTTTGAATTGATTGCTGCAAATAGGTTTTGTGATAACTCCAATCAAGATCCCGTTTCAAATCTCAATCAAATAAAAGTAGTAGCTGTGATCATTGTGCTTGATAGGCTCAGATGCAAACAAGTTACTTAGTCAATCTAAACAAAATCTTGATTGCGGCAACTACTTTTTTTTTCAGTGTACGTTCTTTGTTACATCAAGTTCACGTTTAGTTCAGTCTGACTTCAAGTATGATAGGACATAGGTATTTGCTTTATCTTTTTTACCTGTGCCTTAAATAACTCAAAAGAATGCTATGAGACTGCACAAATAAACAATGAACCGCCGCGCCCGCGCGTCTCGTTTAGCGCAGCAGGGCGCAATCGCTGTATCATTGGAACATCATTAAGTGAATTCACACCACATAATAGACATAGATATAATTATCATTAAGTTTTTCTTGTAACTGATTCACGAGCAATAAGAAGACAGGACCTTTGTATGTGAGTCAGTGAGCCTCGTCGGTCAAGGTCGTCTAGTGGTCCCCTACAACAGCCACCTACAACCTGAGCTCACTCTAGTGCTGTCTCTTCGCGGAACGCCACTGATCAGCGCTCGCGCAACTAATAAACTTTTAATTTATCTCGAAGCTATACCTACGCGTGCAGTTTTTGTTGTGTTCAATTAATGTTGAGCTGGTTACAATGGCGTATCGATCGTGTGTGACAATATTATGTTTGTTAAATGTGATCTTAGAAGTGGCCGATGTGTTGACTTTGGTTTGTTTTTAATTTATTTATTTATTAAAAAGCTGGTGGCTGGGTCTTTCAACTGATAAGCATGCTAATTTAGAAGATAAGGTTTTCATTAAAAAAAAAAAAAAAACGGACGCAATTAGCATTTTTGCAGTCTCAGCAAATTATGTGTCGTGCGGCAAAAATATCATTTCTTTGAACGTATTGTGGTTTTATTGGAACAGTTCCGGTAACATGCTGTGAGTAGGAACCAAAAAATAACAATAATCTCCTACGTTTTTGATTTTGGTATTATTTGCCGTCTAACTTAGATTTTATTAGCTCTAAATATAAGTATAAACCAGACATAATATTGCGAGCATGCATCTTAGTTACAATTATTATTGCCTATTGTATGATTTTAATAGTATTTTGCACTAAAAACTGAAATTAAATCGTAATCTAAGAAAATGTCGTAGGTACCTATTGCTCAAGAAAACACGCAGATATTTTTGTTGCGGACACTAGGTATTACTTTATTATTTATCTGGAATACCTGAGCACTACATCTAGCATTCAAAACGATGAAGGAAAACATTGTGAGGAAACCAGCATGTCCTAGAACCAAAATTTCGAAGACGTTTTTCTTAAGATAGAATTTTGTTGCTTTGTGTCTCAATATGAAACTTTATAAAATGTATTAGAAAATTCTAGACACACTTACCGAGGTTGCTGATTGAGCCGTTTTTCATAATTGTTTCTCAGTCACGAGATAATATTTTTTAAAGGAGTGGCTCTAACCCTAGTAGCATTTTCCGTTGGCATTTAGTTGGGCCAACTTCAGAGGTATGTGGCCCAACCAAACGCCAACAAAAATGCTACTAGGGAATGGACCGGTGAGCGCCTTCTTAATACAAATGTTTTCGTAAGTTTTAGGTTTGGGAGGTTGTCGATGAAATGGTTAAAAAATTTAAATGTGATCACAAATCTCGTATAAGTATACCTTCCAGTTACCTCATTACAATTTTGTAGTCATGGAGGTCCATAATGTATACCTAACAATAGCCAGATATGGTTAAAACAGTTTGCTTTGTTTTCCTAAACAATGATAACTAAAATCTGATTAACTCTAGTAATTATAAACTTTCCTATAATTACATTTCCGTCGTATTCACTATTCGTTTCGTGATTGTATCGGTGGGCTGGTGATGGTTCGCCGACACATTTCGTGCGTGCGCTCAGAGCTGTGCGGAAAATGTTGTCGAAGGCAAAACGGGAAGCATTTCGCAACCGGCTGGGCCACATAATGTCTCTCCATGTTTGTAGGCACTATCTGTGCACGTGCCCTTTCTGATACAGAATACGACATTATGTCTTCAAAAGCATGCAAGGTATGATAATCATTTAAAAGAATAAATCTGTAACTATTATCTATTTATTTATTTATTAAAACTTTATGCACAAGTAAAAACTGTACAAAGGCGGACTTAATGCCTTGGGCATTTTCTACCAGTCTACCTTAGGGTGATGCAGAGATATAATACACAGTAGGGGCAATAACAGAAAACAATATAGAAGATATTTATAACTAACATATAAGAATAAATACATATATGTATACATACATACAACAAAAAATAAAAATAAAAAGTTATGAGAGTTAAACAAGAAAATCTACATCAACTTAATTCTGAGATTATCTGCTATATTCGTTTCCTATTCAACCCAGCGAAGTAGTAATGGAATAATTCGACTGTTGTCATACACTGATACATAGAGTTCGTTCTCATCTCAGTATCATTACCTACACGAACTACGAACTGCATGGGAAAAGCTTTTTGCGGTTTCTAACTTTTTCAGTACTCAAACCTCAGTTGGTCCGATAGAGTTTTTTGATCCTCGTAAGAAACAGGATCGATTGGCATCAAAAAACTTTTTGGTGAAAATTGCCCATTTTCTTGCTGAATGTAATTTTTTTTTCAAAATCTGTGAATGCATATCAATTTTTAAGACCATTTTCTCGTAGCGACCACGGTTAAGGTACCTGCCCTTATTGACCCATCTCAAAACATAATGCAATACTGCTCATCCGCCATAGCGAATAGCGTGATAATTTATACCTAGTAATTTGACCAGACCTATTGGGAATAACTGTGTAAAATTTGAACAAAATCTGCCCGGTAGTTTTTGCGTGATGCTGGAACATACATTCAGACAAACAGACAGACAAACCGACAAACAGACAAAAATTTTAAAAACTATATTTTCGGCATCAGAATCGTTCCCAGACCTCGTGGCACGGTACAGTTTTGACTTCGCTACGATTTTATTATATGTATAGAAAATGTGCCGAACTATTGAAAAATGTTTTTTAATGTTTAAAATAAAAAATATAATATATATTAATTAAATTAATAACGGTTCGAATCAACTCATGACTGAGTGCTCGATATTTTAAAGTATTCAGTGTCCAGAATTCCAAATACGTTGTTTTAAACAACTCTTATTTTTTTTGCAAACTCGTTAAAGTGTGGTCCTCAAAATATTATACAAGAGCAATTTGTTTGGTTATCATAATGATTATCGTAAGTACGTCGAGCACAATGTTTAGGTCGCCTTGTTCTATCGATGCCGACAGCATCGCGGCGTCTTCGACGTAAACAATGACGTAGACAAGTACGGCTCTGCATGAACAATGCGCCTTCCGAAGCACGGAGGAATCTCGGCATGCAAAGATGGTCACCCATCCCCGGACCAACCACGCCAAGCGCAGCTCAATCCGATGGATCAACCCGTACGGCTGTTACAACTTAGCTATACAAGCTCCTCCAGGGAAAAGAAAAACCACAGAAACTCATTCATGGGTATGTTATAAAATGGTATGCGCAAACTAATGAGAGCGATCCGCGAAAGTTGTGCAGCAAATATTTTTTATAGTTCCACTCTTATTTTCCGTTAACAATATTAAAGTTTCCACCACTTTCGAAACCAGTACATTATCGTTGGTAATTTATGACACAGGCATGGTTGTCGTCGAACAATGGAGAATCTCTGAAGCTCCGGTGGGCAGTCGTGTCATGGGCAGAAATAATTATAGCCGTCGTACTAGCAGTGAATCAAAATATTGTGTTTATGGAAGATGTCCGCTGATAATATGGGTATGATGAATACTTACACCGGTGTTCCTTGACTGAGTTTTCAATGCATATTTAATTTTGAATGAGTAGGTAGTGCTCTTTTTGTGAATGAGGAATTGTGGACCGCTTATGGTGTTGCTGCAGCGAGGTATAAATTTTTGTAAGAGAGGAGCCGAAGCGAAGCCGGTTTTAACTTGCTTATTTAACAATAACAATATAACAATAACAATAATATTATAAATGTGAAAGTAACTCTGTCTGTCTATCTGTCTGTCTGTCTGTCTGTATGTTACGTTTTCACGCCTAAACCGCTGAAGCGATCATCATGAAATTTGGCAGAGATATAGCCTGGGATATGGAGAAGGACATAGGCTACTTTTTTACGCGATAACCGATATCCACGCGGGTGGAGCCGCGGGAAAAAGCTAGTTTAACAATAAAGTAAAAAATAATTTATTAAGAGGGTACCGCGCAGTGGCACCCTTAAAGGATTAAAGAAAAAAAGATCGCAAAAAACCAACCGAGTTGTCATTGTAACAGAGCCTGAGAAATTTATTTACCTAAACAAAAAAATATTTTTTTTTGGATGGTACAATTATGGGCTGTAAACAGATGTGGACATCCATGAGCACGGGATTTTGTATTGAAAGTGTGCCGATTCTGATGTCCCCGATGGTACCTAAATAACTTAAAAACAATCTTGAACTTCAACTTTAAATAATCATCATCACGGTACTACGCTTCATTTCTCTCCTCTCACTAATTGTTTCGATAAAACTTATCATTTGTAATCATGAATTCATGATAGCCAATATTGATAAAATAATTAACTGTAGACACAAACCGCAATCACTTAATAGTTAATGACACAAACATTAACTGTGAATTAACCATGGTTGCGCTATCTGCCATTAACCTTTTGAATTACGAAACCTATTAAGCTTTCTAAGCTCGTGTGATGAATGCTTAGAGACAAATCATTAGCAGATAAATGTAACTATGATGAATAGTTTGCGCCTACGCATTAGGTACTGTCATTACTACGCATTTTTTAGGGTTCCGTAGTTAACAAGAAACCCTTATAGTTTCACCATATTCGTCTATCTGTCTGTCTGTCCGCGGCTTAGCTTAGAGACTCTTAGTACTAGAAAGCTGTAATTTGGCATGTATATACATATTAATCACGCCCGCGCGTAAGTGGTAAAATAAAATCTTGAAATATTTTTTTCCCCTACACGTAAAGTGGAGATAATATTTTTTTCTCGTCTATCTCATGGTGTGGGTTACCGTTGGATAGGCCGTTCAAAAATTTCGCGGGTTTGTAAAAACCATTTTTTGATTCAGGGTTTGCGTAATATTAAGCTTTAAAGTGCTAATTTTGACGTGACAACGTCTAATAAATCGATGAACGCCGGCTGCATGCACGAAAATGTCCCGTTACGCTCATTGTACGCTTGCGCCGCATCAATGTTTTGTTATGACGTTGTCACGTTAAACTATCGTCCGTAAACCAACTTTACAGACAACCAATTTTGACGTGACAACGTCTAATAAATCGATGAACGCCGGCTGCATGCACTAAAATGTCCCGTTATGCTTATTGTCCCGTTACGCTCATTGTACGCTTGCGCCGCATCAATGTTTTGTTATGACGTTGTCACGTTAAACTATCGTCCGTAAACCAACTTTACAGACAACTAATTTTTGTTAGAGTCAAGTGACCCCCACCCCTGCCAGCTAAATGGTTGTATTTAGATATATTATGTGAAAATATTCACAGCAGTAGTATATATATAACGAATTTAAAAGGAAAACTATTACAGCTAAGTAGGCTTTACAAGTTACCGATTAAGTTTACCAACTTGAATTTTCAACTACTAGTTTCGTTAAACTAAAAAAAAAAAACTCAGCACCATCCGTCTGCAATATTTTTCAATTTCCTTTACTTATTTCTGTCTTTTATACTTTTTTATATTTAACATTTTTGACGTTTAATAACTTAAGTTAAAAAATTATACGTTTTAAAGTGGTTGTGATTTTTATTACTTTTTCACGCTACAAAATGGCTTCTTGGGATCAATTCATCCCAACTACGGAACCCTTCGTTGTGCGTGGTCCGACACGCACTTGGCCGGTTTTTTTTTCTACATACCTAGGTAAATAAGCGGGTTGTAACTGGGATATGAATCTGTGATATGTGCACTGAAAAAAATATTTAGCCTAACTACTTCGGCTATTTGAGGAATAATCAAAGTTTGAAAAGACTTTATAAAAGTTAACTTGATTTAATAAAAGTGATACACAACAGCCAGCACAGGTTTTGGTTACATGTTGCATAAATTTATGTGGTCACTTTTTTGTGTTACATGTTGACGAAAGTTTGGTTAAGTATAAGTGAACATTTTTTTGAGCGTGTCATTTGTTGTTTTATCTACAAAATGTTAAGTGGTTCGCTAATTGCGTGAGTAATTAAATGCAAAAAATGTATACAAAATAAATAAAATTGAAGAGTCTGTTAGTAATGTCAAAATAACAGCTTTTTATGAAGCAATATATATGAAGGTACATATAACAAAAAAAAAAATAATAATAATAATTCGGTTTATAAACGACGGAGTTCTGAGGTAACAAACGTTTAAAAATTGGTTGTCTGTAAAGTTGGTTTACGGGCGATAGTTTAACGTGACAACGTCATCATAAAAAAACATTGATGCGGCGCAAGCGTACAATGAGCGTAACGGGACAATGAGTCATCCTTTTTCGTGCATGCAGTCCATGGATTTATTAGACGTTATCACGTCAAAAAATTTGTCTGTCTGTTTATTCCTGCTTGTTGACGATGTTACGTTGACTGCTCAGTTGCAGGGATGAAATAAAATACGTGGACTATAACAATTTGGTGTAATGCAGGAACACATAAAAACAAACGCAGTGCCTTTGTCGTGGTAAGATTTCAAGTGAAGATGCTCGGAGTGGGAGAACGCGTGAGCGCCCCGATCCTGATACCGCGGCCCGCGCGCCCCTCCAACCAATTGTAGTAGGCATACCGTGCACAGACACTGCTAATCTTCGAAACGGCGGGACCGATTTTGATGGGACTTTCAGCTGATGTTATAAAGAGTAATTTAGGCTATACTACGTATAAAACGTTTTTGTTTACTGTAGGTACAGCTTAATGGCGATAACTGATAAAGGTCTATTATTTTTATGTTTGTTACTACAACACGAACTCAAACATACAGCAGGCTTAGGCTTAAGGCTTTCTATTTCTACGAAGAATAGACACAGCTCTTTCAGTTTTCTTGAAGACTGCGCCGAGCGAATCAATCAAATCAAATCAAAATATTTATTTTCCAGAATATGGTACAATAGGTATTACAGTAATTTTGGTTCCAGCATATCCTGCCATGATATGGCGTGCAAATACATTTCATGTCAGTGATAAAGTCATTATTCTTATTATTGAACGAACAGTGGCGCCCTCATCGTTTGTTCGGTGATTTCTTTTATTTTAGAATGAAAATGCAGAAATTAACCACGTTAAGTTGTGCTCCACAACACTATACGTTATTATTACTACAAATAGTAGTTTTAAATTGTTATGTTTTATTGTAATCATTAAAACGGAGCTTAGTAGCAACTATTTTCCGTTTTAATGATTACAATAAAACATAACAATTTAAAACTACTGTTTGTAGTAGTAGTAATAACGTATAGTCTTGTGAAGCACAACTTAACGTGCTTATTTTCTGCATTTCCATTCTAAAATAAAAGAAATCACAGAAAAAACGATGAGGGCGCCACTGTGCGCTCGGCGCAGTCTTAAGTGATATTTCGTTTCTCGATTGTTGACATCGCACCGTAGAAACCCTTCTACAATCTGTCATTTTGTCTTTCGTTTCTAACGATCTTTGTCTAGATACATAGGTTATTTCAGAAGAAAGTTTTCTATCCCAAACTGTCTAAATCAACTGACAGTTGTCTAAGGTAGTAAAGACAATTTGATTTTGTAATCACCATGCTAAAGACAGTAGAAAACTTTCTACTTGACGGCCACAAAGTGTAAACGGCTATCTACAAAATCATGATTTTACAGGAGAGCGTTTTGAACGCAAAACTGTGATAAATAATAGAAGAATAAAGCTATCTTGTCCTATTTATTATACATCATTTAGTTAATAGGGCATTACCAAGGTAATGGTTAAGGCCAATATTACTGTAATATTTTTTTGTTCCATAATACGGTACAGTCAGTTACCACAATTAGCTGACCCCCCCTTGCATAAATGGTTGATATTTTTAAGAATACGGATCGATAGAATTTTATAATTCCTAATTTTATTTAAATACCTATAAAAAATCTACCCGAAACTAGAAAAAAAAAAATTGTACGGTCAGCTGCAGAGAAATCTCACCCCCTAGCAATGTATTTGTTCATTGCTAGGGGGTGAAATTTCTCTGCAGCTGACTGTACGATTTGTTATTAAAAAAACCTCAACCATTTGAGCAAAGGGGGTCAGCTAATTGTGGTAATTGACTGTACTTCGACACTGCGAAAAATGGTTGTAATTGTCTTATACGTGACTTAATATCAGTAAAAATTGAGAAACAAACAGAAAAAAAATATCTTATGACAAAACAAAGAATTCTGAGTCGAATTATGTAAAAGAGTGAATTTTGGAAAAAATTCCTGCTGGTGTAGATATGTATACAATAATAAGTATTTTACAAGAATCGATGAGAAAAAAATGTATTGGCACCGTATAGGGAAGCCAGAAAATAGAAAAATTATTGCGTCTACTGGCTTGCGAAAAATACTTATTTAACACGACAGGTAGGAAATGATGATCACTCACAAGCAATGATCATCATTTCCTCAAGTATATCGAGCTTATTTCTGAATACGAGTATTTGTTTTTATTGCAATCTGAATCACAGCTTTAAATTATGTAGGTACACCTAATTCTCAAGACTCGAATATTTCTAAGAAACATGAATTTAAATGCGATGGAGTTGCTCGTAACACTTAATAGACAGGATAAAATCAAGCCTGTTTGTCCTTGACGACTCGTATACTACCTTCAATTCAAATAAGTTACCGCAGTACTTCAATCTGCAAGGCTAATCCGCTCTCCAATGTTGGTCAACAATCCTTAAATTGTTACAAATATTATTATGTAGAGCTTTTCCTGCACCTAGTCAACACAACTTATTGAATAAAAAAAAAATTGGTTGTCTGTAAAGTTGGTTTACGGACGATAGTTTAACGTGACAACGTCATAACAAAACCTTGATGCGGCGCAAGCGTACAATGAGCGTAACGGGACAATGAGCGTAACAGGACAATGAGTCATCGTTTTTCGCTGCTGGATATGACGATATTACCACTAAAGTGATTAAAGCTACGTCTCAAATTATTGCACCAATACTCAGTCACATTATAAACAACTGCATTGAGAAAGGCGTATTCCCAGAAAGGCTGAAAATTTCAGTAATCAAACCTTTGTTTAAAAAAGGTGACAGGCAAGATCCAGGTAACTACAGACCTATTGCACTTATTCCTTGTCTTCTCTAAAATTTTCGAAAAAGTAATGCGTAATAGTATATATTCATTCTTAGAAACAAACAAAATCTTAATCAGCGAACAGTACGGTTTCAGGAAAAATAAAAGTATTAATTCCGCAATATATGCGCTTGTAGAACATGTCTTGACTAATATGGACAATGGAACTCCTGTAGTTGCATTGTTTATGGATATGTCAAAGGCATTTGACCATGTTAGCCATAAAATACTCCTAAACAAATTGGAAAAATATGGTATCAGAGGCAACATCCTTGAACTTGTTGAATCATACCTTACCAATCGGCAACAATTTACATGTATCAATAAAATCAACCCCCGTACAAAAACAGAAATTACATATCAATCCAAACATCGGGAATGTTTATGCGGGGTACCACAGGGCGGTGTACTTGCTCCATTATTTTTCATCATATATATTAACGACATGCCTAAACTCATTAACAATCCTATGATCTTGTTCGCAGATGATAGCACAATATTATTTAAAAGCAAAAATGATGACACACTTGAAAAATAAATTAATGACAACCT
The DNA here is from genome assembly GCA_947523025.1 of Dryobota labecula. Classification (NCBI taxonomy): domain Eukaryota; kingdom Metazoa; phylum Arthropoda; class Insecta; order Lepidoptera; family Noctuidae; genus Dryobota; species Dryobota labecula. Next base: position 12,764,363 of record OX383301.1, read on the forward strand.
TAATGACATAATATCCTGGCTAACAGAAAATAACTTAAAAATTAATCTAAATAAAGGTGGGTAGGCCTCTGGTGTGGGACGCAACCTGTGTCGACACCCTTGCGCCATCTCATGTTTCAAGCACGGCTGGCTGTGCTGGCGCTGCTGCTGCGGCTGCTGAGACCCTCAAGCGGCGCAAATACTGTAACCTTATGGGTAACTACAGTTTTGAGCCGTTTGGGGTCGAAACACTCGGGTCATGGGGCCCGAGTGCACGTCTCCTTTTTAAAGAAATTTCTCGCCGACTGGTCGACACTTCCCGTGACCAGAGGGCTGGCTCGTTCTTTGGCCAAAGAATTAGCATTGCCATTCAACGTGGCAATGCTGCCAGTCTTCTGGGCACGTTTCCGAGTGACAGCGATGCGGACGAGTACTTCGACGCGTATTAAGTGTCCTTTTGTTTTTCTTTGTATTTTTTTTGTTTTCGTTTTTGTATATATAGCTTGTTAGTCTTTTAATTTAGTATCTAGTGTAAATAGTTAGTTAAAAATGTATGAACTTATTATTGTTAATAATTTAACAGTGTTAATAGGTATGGGAGGACAGTGTAGGCCTTTCAACAATTACCATCTAAATAAGACTAACTACATCTCATTTGAACAAAAAACAAATAATAAAAAACCAGACGTTCGATATGGTAATACAAGTATTCAGGATACTGATCACACAAAATTCTTGGGCATGTGGATAGATAAAGGCATGAACTGGAAAATGCATGTTGAGGGCGTGTGTATAAGACTTAGCCAGTGCTCCTATGCCCTTTATAACCTAAGGAAAATATCAAGTCAGGCCACCCTTTTAGTGGCATATCATGGTTATGTGTCATCAACATTACGCTACGGACTTATGTTTTGGGGAAACTCGCCAGACAGAGAAGTGGCGTTTAGGGCACAGAAGAAATGCATAAGGGCAATATGTGGCATACAAAATACAGAGAGCTGTAAGCCATATTTTCAAAAGCTTAAGTTACTTACACTCCCTTGTCTTTATATATATGAAGTAGCTACTTTTGTCAAATCAAATCTACATTTATATAATCGCCCGAAGAGCATACTTTACAAAAATACAATATGCATGACAAGACACAAAAAAGCTATATTCAGCAAAAACCTTTTAGGCATGGCACCCAAAATCTACAATAAATTACCCAAACATATCATAGAAGCTAGTAATACAGATCTGTTCAAAAAATAGTTAAATGATTTCTTGATTGAAAAATGTTACTACACTATTAATGACTATCTTAATGAAACTTGCTAGAACTACTATATCCGATTTATGACATTAGTAAAAACTTGACATTGCACTGAATTAAATTATTGAAATAAAATTGTTATAATTATTACCTCTATGTTTATGTGACAATTAATTTGTTTGTGTGTGTAAAATTTTTGACTGTAATTAATAACACTAGTTTACAAATTAAAATAAAAGTCATGTCCTTTCAATGAATTCCATATCGATGTATTTAGTAGTAATAACTAAACGCAAACATATATTTGTTTTATTTCTATCACGTCTATAAATCAAGTTCTTATAACATCTTATTTTCAAACTACTCATAAGTTGGTTTCGATTTATTTTAAAATTTTGATGCTGTGCAGTGTTCAGTTAAATAAATACTTGTTTTAAAAATGTCAAAAAGGTTGTGTAAAGTACATTCTGATCGTTTTTGTTATGTTTGTGGTGAATTTATAATATCTAAAAAAGGATATCCGATAACGGAATCACTTAAAGATGCATATTTCGGTTATTTCAAAATTTCGGTCTGTCACCAGGACAAAACATGGGCTCCTCACGTTTTTTGTGAAAGATGTAGAAAAACTAAGCTCTTGGGCTGCTCTCGGACAAGTCAGCGATGAACATGGAGAGCGTTTTCATCAGGATTTGAAATTTTTTGAGCAAAATTATCAAGGATACTGGGACCAGGCCATGTTAGGTGATTATTGCTGGTCTGTTATTAGAGATACAGACACGAATAAATACAAGAAAAAAGCTAAGACAATTCACTTTTAATTTTTTGTTTGATATTTTTGTAAAAAAATATCAAAAATAATAAATATCTTGGAAACATGACGTGTAAGATTTTTTTAATAATTTTTCTGAAACTCAGTGCACCTCGATTGTTAAAAAAAACGTTTCATTCAAAGGACAAAAACTTTGTAAACTAGTGTAATCTAAAATATTGTTATTTTCTAATCATTCTGACATTAATGTTATTTTTGTAATTTGAAATTTGATAAAAACTGATTATAATCATCAATTTAATTTGTACGCTTAAACGCAAAACATAGTCGGGACTCTTATATTTAATTGTAACACCATTTAAAAACCTATGTTTACAAATAAAGATTTCATTTTCCTTTTTATTTTCGTACATGCAGCCGGCGTTCATCGATTTATTAAATATTGTCACGTCAAAAAAAAAAAATTAAAAAAATTGCGTGTCTGATAACACACAATGAAGGGTTCCGTAGTTGGGACGATTTTATCCCAAGAACAAACTTAAGATTGTAGTTAAAAAACATGTTCTCCTATACATTCCAACTGCAAATGTAAGTTGGTTGACTATTTCTCGTTATCTTGTAATGCCTACTTTTCTGTGATAGTTTTCCTCTTTTTTTTTAGGTACTCAAAGGTCAACGTGACTCCTTAACTAGACTTTCCTGTGGTTGCCTTAAGCTCCTAACGAAACTTTAAGTCTCCAGCCAGGGTACACAAAAACTTATAAACTAAACGACTGCAAGCTAAGGGCACCCCCTGTGGGGTACGAACCTCGGCTTAGGGCAGCGTCGCAGAGAGGACGGCAAGGGACCGACGGTAGCTGGATAAAATCAAGGTTATGATTATTATCGGGGGAATTTAAAGCTACAGGCTCAGCTATAGCGCGGGCTGGCACTTCGCTTACGAGCAAGAGTCGAGGAGGACTATTTAGTCGGGGATTACGCGCGGGGCCTCGGCGGCGAGGTCGGTATGAAGTTTTAACTTCCGTACCTATATTAATACTGCCGTGTTTTTTTTCACATATCCAAAAACAACCATTTAGCTGGCAGGGGGAAGGACACTTTAGTCTAATAAAAAATTGCACTTTAAAGCTTAATATTACGCAAACGGATTCCTGATTCAAAATGGTTTTCACAGACCCGCAATATTTTTGAACGGTCTTTCCCACAATACCATACCATGGGATGGACGAGAAAATAAATATAATACCTACAAAAAAAAAAAAACGAGGTTTGACCACTTTGTCGGCGTGATTAATATCGACGCTTGAAAGGCAATGGTGCCGATTTTTTGTTTAGAAATGTTAGTTTAGTCCTGTCGAATTAATCAGCGCTTGACGTAAATTGACGTAATTTTAGTCGGCAAGTTTTTAATCACGTCTAAATTTGTATGGAGTAGTGACAGGCGCTGATTAATTTGACAGGACTAAACTAAAATTTATCTTCATGTCCTTTTCTTAATGAAATAGAAAGAAAAAAAAAAAGACGTGTGGCACTCGGGGACTGCCGCGGTAAAGCTATTGCATAGCATTTTGTATCAACTTATGCAATTATAATTATTTATTTATTTTATTTATGCAGTATTTCTTTTTCTTTGATATTAATTTTTTTTTTTCGTTACGGAATTTCTGGATTCGGTCCCCGCGCTCAAGGCCCGCGATAGAAGCTATGCAATAGCTTAAAAGATGCACTGAACTTAAATTTAGTTTAGTTTGTGAACAAGGGAATCGGCACCAATATTGGTCAAACGACATGTTAGCAACTTTACACTAGAGCATCTTAAAGTATATTTTTCATAAAAAAAAGAAAACAGCTAGTATGCATATATATTATATATGTTAGAGCGCGACCGCAAGCGATTTCCCAGCAAAAGTCGCAAAAAAAAAAAAAAACCTCCATTAACATGACTCCTTTCGGTTTTACCCAAGTCGGTTATTCATATTTTCATACACCAAAACAATAACAAGTTACGTACCTAAGCGTTGTAGGAGCATCCGGTGATTTTTTCGTTAATTTGATTGACAGATTAAGTTACCTACCTACGTTTGCGCGTGTGCTGTTATTATGCAATACCAAATCGGGTTAAACGGCCACAGTACGCCACTGCTCGTGAATAAGAGATTAAGCAGATACCTATTCGTAATGTAATGATGGAACAATAAAGCATAAGTAACATACTTATCTTAGGTATTTAGTTAAACCCAAGTGTTGGTAAACAGTGACTAGATAGGATTCCACAGTCAACAGTTTCGCCATGTATATCCGTCTGTCTGTTTGTCTGTCCGCGGCTTTGCTCAGAGACTCTGAGTACTAGAAAGCTGTAATTTGGCATGGGTATACATATTAATCACACTTGCAAAATAGTAAAAAAAAACTATTTATTTTTTAGGTTTTCTACTCTAGATCAAAAACAAATTAAAACAAAGCCAGGACATAACTTAAACAACAACAAGGGTTAATGCTAACCCTTAGTTGATAAGTTCTTTGTACTAACCAGTGGACCAATCAATGATGTCAAATAAAATAAAATTATATAGTATTATTATTATTTTTTATTTTTTTCTCAGTTTCTTAGAACCTGGTACTTTATTAAAATCTCACGGGTATAAACCAAGGTGAGATTTTAAGTTTGAGTAGATAGATTAGGTGTTTTGTACTGCATTAAAATTATTGTCTAAATCTAACTGTGGGAATTTGCGTACTATGCGACATTCTGTTTAATATGGGTGCGTCTCATATAATATAAAGTTATTTGGTATATTTTCATTTCAATAACCTTCAAAAGATATAATAAACGTGAGATATACCAACTATTGATATAATTTCTTTACATATAACATTTATATACTCTAAAACTTATATCGTATAACGTTATTGGATATAACGTTTATTTAATCGAGGTCTATCGTTTAAAATATTATATATTGATACCATCATTATGGTTAATACCACGATTCAGAGCAATCCGACTCGTATAGGTTAGAAGGCTAAAAGGCGGGAGCGGCCGCCGAGCGCCTGATCCCCTCTATCGTTGGTGAATCATTTGGGTTAAGTTGGGTTAGACCAGTGACCATTAACGCGCGAAAGCGAGCGAGCGAAGCGAGCGAGCGAAGCGAGCGTGCCGCGGCAGCGGCCGTCGAGCGGCAGATCCCCTCCATTCTTGGTGAATCATGATTTGGGTTAGGTTAGATGAGAACAGTGATCACTAACGCGCGAAGGCGTGAGTGCGTGCTGCGGTAGCGGCCGCCGAGCGACAGATCCCTTCCATTGTTGGTGAATCATTTGTGTTATGTCAGGTTGGAACAGTGACCATTTTAACTAGGACTTTTTATTATATTAGACTAAATAGGTTTTATGTCTTTTGAGTGGTATATCTAATGATTTTATATTAAATGTATGTTAAGCTTATATATATATTTTTTTAATTATATTAGTCGTTTATTATAATTATTATATAGGTAACAGATTATTATCGATACTAATATATAAAGCCGAAGAGTTTGTTTGTTTGTTTGAACGCGCTAATCTCAGGAACTACTAGTTGGAATTGAAAATCTTTTTGTGTTGGATAGTCCATTTATCGAGAAATATTATAAACTATATAACATTACGCTACGACCAATAGGAACGGAGCATAAATTAAAAATGTTACAAAAACGGGAAAAAATATTCCTTTTTGAGAGCTTCCGTTGCGTGCGCTGCGTAAACGGTTTAAGTTACGCAAATATCATGTATGATGGAATTGTTCCTCTTTAAAAGTTCAAAAAGTCCGCGACAGCATATTATGTCTATCTTTTAAGATTGACTCACTATAACCTTTTTTATGGTAATCATTTTTTTTCGAAATTAATGCATTATTTGCGAAGGAGTTTTATCAACATAATATTAATCCTTATCCAAATAAATATGTTATTAATAACAAGTATTTAAATGTAATCAAAATTGTCATTGACATCACTTGATTCATTACTTAAACCACTCTCTCTCTTAGGTGACGCAGACGAAGTTGCGCGGGTCAGCTGTATTATAAAGCTATATAGTACAGTATAAAGAAGAGTTTATTTGTTTGGTTGAACGCGCTAATCTCAGGAACTAAATACTGGTTCGAATAGAAAAATTATTTTAGTGTTGGATAGCCCATTTATCGAGGAAGGCTATATAACATCACGTTAGATCCTTAGTTTCGTGTGGTGCCGGACGTAAAGAATAGCTCCATCCCATTTCCTACCGTGGGTGTCGTAAAAAGCGACTAAGGGATTTAACCAAATCGGGTTAAGGCTCCTAAAACAGGCACGACACGCGACGCGACAAAAAGACACCGCGTGCCGCGCGACAAGCGGTCTCTTTATGTCGCGTCGCGTCTCGCGCCTGTTTGTAGGAGCCTTTAAACGGCCACAGTTCGCCACTTCTCGTGAATAATAGATTAAGCAGATACCTATTCGTAATGTAATGATGGAACAATATAGCATTACGATTACGAACATAGGTATTCAGTATCGCAACATTATGCTGAGATAGGAGCTTTTTTGGCCTCGCACAAAAAATCAATCTCACTCGGTATTTAGTAAAACCCAAATGATGGTAAACAGTGACTAGTGTTTTAACTAAGTATCTTATCTCATTCTAGTTTATAACTTATTTATAACTTGAGTTGACATATGACTCAGGGCTGCAAATTCCTGGAGTACCGCACAGACCCAGACCCATTTCTAAAGGTCGAAATAATGTTCAATCTTTTCGTACCAAAACGACACTATGAGGTTTCCTTAGCTACCCTCTACCTCCAGTACATTATTTCATACTTGTCCTGAAAACCGCGGCTCCTGGTTTTTCCCTAATTTAATTAATCAAATCTGTAATTTTTATGGTGTGCAGTAAAGAATATTCTATTCTGTTCTATTCTATTAATTACAGACACAGTACGCCACTGCTCGTGAATAAGAGGTTAAGCAGATACCTATTCGTAATGTAATGATGGAACAATATAGCATTACGATTACGAACATACTTACTTTTTGTGCCTTAAACTGCGTCAAATAAATTTATTTTCTTTCTTTGATGCATATTTTTGTTAGTTTAACTAAGAATTATGTACGTAACCAAAGATTCAAATACAAACCGCGATACTAAATTAAATAACAGAACCCAAAGGTTGACTGGTAGAGAATGCCTTGTGGCATTAAGTCCGCCTATGTACCACTATTGTACATGAAGTTTAAATAAATAAATAAATAAATAAATAGAAGTACATTACCCACATAAATAAAATCACAATCATTCAAATCATCAAATAAATTGAAATAAAATGTTTAAAATCACAAATTTAATTAAAATAAAAAATAAAAATCTTTAAGTTAATAATCATCATTATCATTTCAGCCGAAAGACGTCCACTGCTGGACATAGGCCTCCCCCAAAAGGGGGCAATTTGCCATAATCGCCATGCTTGGCAGGCGGGTTGGCGATCGCAGTATGGTGTTAAAAATGCATAGAGAACGCTGCTGCCCAATCTCTACTAACTCCCTTAGTCGCCTTTTACGGTACCCATGGGAGGAAATGGGGTGGTGCTATTCTTTACGTCCGGCACCAATAAAAAATAAAAAATATTATTATTTCATTATTTATTAATTAAATTAATAATACAACAAAATAAATAAATAAAAATCGATATAATTTCATCAAAAAGAACAGCAACTGCCACAATATACATGCGCCCTGTGGCAGTCAATTCTCAATGAAAATTAAATCAAAAACAAAATCATAATAAAATATGGATTAAAACAAAATTAGATTAAAAATTGTGAACAATCAATTAAATCAGAAAACAGTTATATAAAATTAGATAAAAATCAAATTAAAATAAAGTCAGGACATAACTCAAACAAGAACAACTAAGGGTTATTACTAACCCTTAGTTGATAAGTTCTTTGTACCTACTAACCAGTGGACCAATGTTGTCAAATAAAATATATTAATATTATTATTATTAAAATAAAAGTCAATAATTATGTTAAGTAGGTTTCTGTGAATTGGTTGAAAAACATTTGAGACGAAATGAAATTATAAGTAACCTTTTTCCTTCTACGAGAATACCATGATTCATTCATAGCTATTCTGCGGTATAATCTGTATGATCAAACATTTAACTGCCAAAGTCAGACTAAGACAGAAGTCAAGGCTTAAACTAAACCGATAAACTTGTATTTTTTATAATAAATACGTTGAATATAAAGTACCTATTTATAATGAAATTAATTTATAAATAAATCTAAGGTGTTCTTAATCCATAATCCAGTCTACGTTCAGAAGATCATCATTCCATCTAGCTCAGGAGGTTCAATGCTATCCTTTATGTGCTACTGTATTATGTACTCCAGGATATTGTTGCTCCAACAGCAAGCAATCCAAGTGAAAAATGATAAGGATCAAATTTAAACGTGTGTGCAAATTTGTGTCTCTTTTAATGATCATATATTTTATAGTGAAGTGGATAAAACGGGAAGAAGACGAAGACTATGTTTTTTATGACGTGAGCACTGACTTTAACTAACTTGATACCTACGTACCTACAGCTTTTATTTATGTGGTTTGGGGGGGGGGGGTGTTTTTCCGTCTGTATGAATTAGGATCTTAAGGGCCTCAGATGTCTAGTTGATACCTACGTACCCACAGCTTTTATTTGTGGTTTGGTGGGGGGGGGGGGGTGTCTTTCCGTCTGTATGAATTAGGATCTTAAGGGCCTCCGATGTCTATTTGATACCTACGTACCTACAGCTTTAATTTATGCGGTTCGGGGGGGGGTGTCTTTACGTCTGTATGAATTAGGATCTTAAGGGCCTCCGATGTCTAGTTGATACCTACGTACCTACAGCTTTAATTTATGTGGTTTGGGGGGGGTGTCTTTCCGTCTGTATGAATTAAGGGCCTCAGATGTGTAGATCTGACAGTCGCTCCTTGTAAAATACCGGTTGGACTGAAAGCAGTTTAATACTTATGTTTTCTTTCTAAATAGTTGTGTTTTTAACTCCCGACGGAAAAAGAGGGGTGTTATTAGTTTAACGTGTGTATCTGTGTATATGTGTGTCTGTCAGCGCCATCGTAGCTCCCAAACTCATTAGCTGCTATTTACTTCCTATTTTCATTAGCCGATCCCTGAAGCGACGACGACGCTTAGACCAAAATATTACCTACAACTTTTAATAAACTTAAAGGGCCAATACATATATTTGTTTATGAAGGGGATTTTTTAAATTTAACTTTTATTGAGTAGGTATTTCATAGTAAACTATTGGTCAATAACAATAACCTTTCTTCTAATCCATACTAATATTATAAATGTGAAAGTATGCCTGTAACGTTTTCACGCCTAAACCGCTTAATCGATCTTTATGAAATTTGGAAGAGATATAGCCTGGGATATGGAGAAGGACAGGCTACTTTTTTACGAACTACCCGACATCCACGCGGGCGGAGCCGCGGGCAAAAGCTAGTAAAGATATACAAGAGATCATGACCATGGTTACTTAGGATCACTGTTTCGTGTTGTAAATATTTTGATCTTCATCAATTTTTGACTTTTTCGTGGATGTAGGACGGTCATCAATTTGTGTTTTTTAGGGTTCCGTCGTCAACAAGGAACCCTTATAGTTGCGCCATGTCCATCTATCTGTCTTTCCGCGGCTTAGTATGTCATGTGCTAGAACGATGTATTTTGGTATGGGTATACATATTAATCACGCTGACAAAGTGGCACAAAGACATCATGAATAAAATAAAATAAAATTGTATGGAGGTACCATACAATTTTATTTAGTTACGAAGCAGCAAAATTCATTGTAAAGAAAAGCGGCCACATTCCTCTAGATCGTATTTTGTTGCTTCTTGTCTCAATATGAAACTTTATAAAAGGTATTAGAACATTCTAGACACACTTACCGAGGTCGCTGTTGAGCCGTTTTTCATAATTCCTTCTCAGTCTCGAGATAATATTTTTTTAATGGAGTGGCGCTAGTGGACCCTTGTATGCTCTCTTAAGTTCGTATAATCGGATTGAATGACTATTTCAAAAATAATCATCCAATCAGATTATATGATTTTAGAGAGTTGTATTCATGATTTTTATGATTCCCCCGAAACTACTGAGCCTAAAATGTTGAAAAAAATACAGGAAATAGTTCTTTACTTATAGATTACAGGAAAACCTATAGATTTACCATGTTATGTTAAGACCATAGACTTCTTCTATGGTCTTAACATTACATGGTAAATCTCTCAATATTGTGCGGTCAAACTTACATTTACAGTTTTTATGGGTGAACATGTATTATATTTCAACTACAATGGTGCGGATTCCCTTGTTCACAAACTAAACTAAATTTAAGTTCAGTGCATCTTTTTCTTTCTATTTCATTAAGAAAAGGACAGAAGATAAATTTTAGTTTAGTCCTGTCAAATTAATCAACGCCTGTCACTACTCCATATAAGTTTAGGCGTGATTAAAAACTTGCCGACTAAAATTACATCAATTTACGTCAAGCGCTGATTAATTTGACAAGACTAAACTAAAATTTATCGTCTGTCCCTTTCTTAATGAAATAGAAAGAAAAAGATGCACTGAACTTAAATTTAGTTTAGTTTGTGAACAAGGGAATCAGCACCATTGTTAAGTTTGTTCTTGGAATAAATTTTTCCCAACTACGGAACCCTTCATTGTGCGTGGTTCGACATGTACTTGGCCGGTTTTTTAAATTAACACTTTTCGGCAACTAATATTAATTAAATGACGTAAGTATGTAGTGAATAATTTGTCGCATATTTGAATCGGCGAATGTATGTTTACGTACTAATCAGCGTCACAGTTTGAATTTAATGTTTTGCTAATTTTCGATCGACCATTTTGCCTCTTGTACAAACGGGTTCATATCAAGCTATAAATTTCCAGTATATGCTGATCTCTCATTATATGGAAATCCTATGCAATGCGAGACCAGCGTAAACTAGTTATGTATAGCTTGTTATGTAGCCGTGTGTACATAATAAGTTTTATTTTTAACTCTGCTCTTGCAACTTCCTAGATAGAAGATACATATTTTAATACATGATTGGCTTCCGCTAATAACAGTCAGGGCTATATTTACAGGAAATTATTCAATTAATTAATGGTGTTATTAAAAGTATGACATAGGAATCCAGTTATAGAATCACCATAATCAGCCTATACAGTGTGAGTCTTTATAATGAGCACATATCGAAATGAGGGAATCTATGTTTAATTTTATCTACGGAAAAAATACAAAAAAAATCTAAATTTTTATTTTTTATTTTTTATGGAATTTTTATTTTTTAATTTTAATTTCAAAATTTCAAAATTTCTCAATAAGACGTCCCCTTATTGAGAAATTTTACAATTATTGTAAAAAAGGATGAAAAAAAAAAACGTCTTTTGCAAAAAAAACTTGTTTCTTTTCAACTGAGGGTAGTTTTTTCCCCAGTTTTTGGACGCCTAATTACTTCCAATCATTATGGAGTTTGTTTCATCGTGATAGATCATTTAGTTTAAAAGTTACACCGTTTTGTTTACACCGGGATTTTTTTTATATTCCATAAAAAATAAAATAAAATATTTATATTTTTTTATATTTTTGCCGTAGATAAAATTAAGCATAGATTCCCTCATATCGATATGTGCACATTATAAAGACTCACACTGTATAATGTTACTGCTAGGACACAGGCACTTGTGTGAGCGGGAGCGGGCTGTAATCCACTATGCGGGCCATTGTGGGTTGGTGGATGTCACATGTCTCCGATCTTTTGGTTCTAGGTCCTAGAACCTAGAATCTAGGACATGCCGGTTTCCTCCCAATGTTTTCCTTTACCGTTTTGAGAACAGTGGTGATGAAATTAATTACACAAAGTAGCGCTAACTGGGCCATCACTGCTCCATATATACATATACACCGTGACATTTTAGTTACAAAGGTGGTCCACTCAATGTATCCGACATAAAATACCTCTAGGCGCGATTAAAAAAAGAAAAAATTGTAATTCAGATTAAGTTGCAATGGTAAGAAACAAATTTTTGCGCTAGGGTGAACTCTGATAAACTCTGATAAAAATGTCGCCGCTCCATTCCGCGCCTCCCTTGGAACGCAAGTCTCGGACTTCGCTCGTAAGTGTAACAGATTGTTTCAAACTACGTTATGTGTCATAATGAGTAATGTTTTAATTTTTGTAATTATACAAATTATCATTAAAAAAAATTATAATAATAAGAATGATTACTAGTCATTGGATAATTGAATTGGGCTGCCGTTGTAAGACGGTTAAAATGCCATGGTGTATAAGGTGTATCTATTCAAACACAAAATATTTTAAGAGATACACTTATATGTGGTAAAGAAGAATAGTTATTTGTGCAACAAGAGAGCAAATTCGTTTTTTGCTGCGAGTGCTGATTTGAATCCTGAGTGTGGCGAGGGATTCAAAGGCACGAGATGCAAAAACTTTTCTCTCGTGTAACACACATAACTTTTCACTTCAGCAGCGATATCCCATTAGTTCTAACGATGGAACAGGTAGAACAAGTGGGAAATAGAGACTCCCACTAGTTGTACTATTTTGTAATATAGTATATCGTAGTACTAGTGAGAACAAAACAAAAACTCTCATTAGTTCTACCGTGGAATTTCTTCTTTCACTTGTTCAGTAGAACAAGTGGAAATAGAGGGAATAGAGAATCCCAATAGTTCTACTATTTTGTTATACCTAATATCGTAGTACTAGTGAGAAAAAAATTACCATTAATTCTACCGTAGAACTGTTCAGTAGAACTAGTGGGAACAAACCGCGAGAACACTAGGAGATAATATATATTTACAGGTTAAATATCCGTTTTATTTGCAGTAAATACTTATTTTCGTTTAAGTACAACAATAAGTTAAAAATTAAATAAATTACATTAACATACATAATTATCTTTTTGCAAAATTTCTTTAGTTAGTACGAAATTCCGAACGTGTTTGTCTTTGAGGTCGAATTCAAAATCGGTACTTCGAAAGGGCTGGTCTTTGTCCCTCTTTCGTTCTAATGGCGGGAAAGAGATAGAGTGTGAATGTTTCGAATTGTATGATCAACCCAAGGCTGAATAAGTTATACGCGGCTTTCTGAAAAAAAAAAAGAAAAAAAAGTTACTTGGTTAAAGTTACTCAGTGAGCAAAATCGCATTTTGTTCACTGATTTCAGGCAGCAAAACCTACATGTTTGAGCTACTGAAGTGAAAACGATTTTTTTTTTAAATCTGCGTATATTATTAAAAAAAAAAAAAAAACAAATTACTTGATATGATGATTAATTATCAAAAGGCACCGCGCTTGTGCCACTACCGTCGCGTCTTCGCCGCGTCCGGGCGGGTCATTCATAGAATAAGTAAGTACCTAAAGGTTTTTTTTGCAAAATGTCTCATGCGATTTTAAAATTACCTATAATAATTATGTAAAAATAAAAACACTAACCTCCTTACTAATAAACGTTGTATAGCGTCTGTATAGTTCCACACCGATTTCTCTCTTTCACTCGTCAGTAATTTGACTTTCGAAAGAAGAAGACAAAGCGTTGTGTAACTATACAGACGCTATACAACGTTTATTAGTAAGGAGGTTAGATAAAAAAAAAAACCCTGCTATGGCATTCAAACCACCTATAGATGTTTCTCTTAAAATATTACGTATATTAATAGATACACCTTATGTAGAATCATAACGGATAATAATTCCGGTATAAGACTTGTAGCAGGTAATTAGTGGTTTGAAATAGCATGAATTATCTTAAAAAATAATCACAATCCAACGCTAGACTCACGATAGTCTGCTAATACTGGTGTGTCGTTAGTTTGGATTTATTTTCCTTATCATATCAATATGGGCCATGGCTGTGTTGGTTAATGGTCTTCTATTAAGTGTCAATTTGTATGAGGGTAATTAATTATGTGTGCCACCATGGCAGGTGGCACACATAATTAATTATCCTTTTTTAATTTTTTTATCCGCAACGGGGTAGCTCTTGGACTTCATCTCATCTGATGGCAAGTGATGATAAGGCTGAAGATGGCGAGCTTCACCCAGAATCCTCAACCACAGAGGAACTGGCTATCTTACTTCTAACTGTCGAAACACAACAAATGCTTAAAACATGTACCTATGTTATGGTGACAGACTTAGATAAAATGGTGGTAGCTAGCCAGGCGGACTTAGAACAAGCTCTACCACCGACCAAACAAAATGACACCTCGATCTAAAGTTTGAACGAAAGTATTTTGTATCAAACACAGCCTAATGGGGATCCACCGCGAGAAATAACCGTTACCAAGGTTGCGTCATAAGGGCTCGTACACATAGCGATCCGTTTTACAGGTCCGTTATTAAATAACGTCATATTGTCATAACCTTCTTTTTGGAGGACATTGGTGCCGATTCCCTTGTTCACAAACTAAACTAAATTTAAGTTCAGTGCATTGTTTTCTTTCTATGTCATTAAGAAAAGGAAAGAAGATAAATTTTAGTTTAGTCCTGTTGAATTAATCAGCGCTTGACGTAAATTGACGTAATTTTATTAGGCAAGTTTTTAATCGCTTCTAAACTTGTATGGAGTAGTGACAGGCGCTGATTAATTTGACAGGACTAAACTAAAATTTAACTCGCTCATACAACTACCTACGCCATCAAATTTTGATGGCGTATGTAGTTGTATGAGCGAGTTCACACACACAACAGTATTCCGGATTCAGTAATTATGTCACTCAGGTCCACTTTGTTAAAACGGATCCAGTAAAAACGGACCTATACATATGTGTCTGAGCCCTAACATCGGCTTTTCCAAGTTCCGTTTTCATTTCTTCCAATTCTTTATATGTTCCTAAATTCATACCACAGATTACCTGCAGTACTGTCTGTCCTTCTCTTTTTAATCCATCCATTAAAATATTTGTTTTAGCGATAAGACCGCCATATTGTGTCACCCTTTGTAAAAAATCTACATTTGTATTTTATTTATTTATTTAACAATTTATGTACAGACATATAAACAGACAAGAAGAAAGGAACAGAAAAATACGTACACGGCTACATAACAAGCTATACATTTCCAGTATAAGCTGATCTCTCATCATACGGAAATCCTATACAATGCGAGACCAGCGTATGCTAGTATAGCTTGATATGTAGCCGTGTGTACAAAAGTGATGCTTATTTCTAATGAAATCTCTTCCAGCATACCTGCGATACGACAGCAGATGTAGAGATGTAGACAACGTGTGTATGAGTAGAAGAGAAAACATATACATAAAATCAAAATAGCTATACACTAATATAAATACTTATAAACATACAATAAGAGAATATACTTACATACATACTTCTAAAATAAATATCACTCAATTAACTTAGAACTACAATGTAGTGGAAAATGATAAATACATAATAATATGCAATAATTACTCGTGATATATTATATATTATTATTTCTTAATTTGTATGGTTTAAATAATTAAGATATTGATCTATCTATCCTGTTTTTGTATCTATAAAATAATCCTTAATTTCGTGCCTTTATTGTAATAAAAATACTGTTATTTGCAGTCAGTGTCAACACCCCGTGTCTGCATCATCGGCGCTGGCTACTCCGGTCTGGGCACCGCCCGGTACATGAAAGAGTATGGCGTCAACTTCACAGTCTTTGAGGCCTCCCGGTTCATCGGAGGCACCTGGAGGTTCGACCCGCACGTTGGTGTTGACGAGGATGGACTGCCCCTCTTCACTAGCATGTATAAAAACTTGAGGTATGCACATATTTTCCTCCTTTATACAGGGTACTCATACGTGCTCAGTGAAACCTTTTTTGGTAATGATTGTCAATGCCGGTGTATTTGAAAGTAAGTATCCTCATGCTTAACCTCCACCTTTTTAAGGCCACATCAGATTTATTTATTTATAATGGCACTCCAACGACTACTTAAGAGCGCTGTCACCGGTCCACTAGCACCACTCCTTTAAAAACATATTATCTCGTGACTGAGAAGGAATTATGAAAAACGGCTCATTCAACTATATCGGTAAGTGTGTCTAGAATTTTCTAATACCTTTTATAAAGTTTCATATTGAGACGCGAAACAACAAAATTCGATCTACATAAAAACGGCCACATTCCTCTAGATCGTATTTTGTTGCTTCGTGTCTCAATATGAAACTTTATAAAAGGTATTAGAAAATTCTAGACTCACTTACCGATATAGTTGATTGAGCCGTTTTTCATAATTCCTTCTTAGTCACGAGATAATAACTATCATACTTATAGCTTACATACTTCAGCGAACTTGTCACTTAAAGGTGTGCACAGTACTTAAATAGTTTGCTATTCATGATTACAGTCATAAAAATAATAATAAAATAAAATAAATGAGTTAATAATACTAATATTAATTAAACTAAGATTGATATACATAAGTCGGTTACCGTCATCCTTTCTTTATATTTTACTGTGTTTGGTTACGAAAAGGAACTTGCAGTTGTTTTGATTGCAATGGTTGATATAGTTTGCCTCTAAATAGATTTAGGTATCTACCTTGTTCTCACACAGAACAACGTGATCATTAGTGCAAGATGCTGCATACCTAATCATAATCTGGTCTCGAAGTTTTGCAACGAATGCGCTAAGTAGGTACACAATAATACATGATTGCACTGTTTGCGAAACCGAGAGAAATCGCGGATATTAGATAATTGGCTCTTTTTAAAAGAACCGGTCCATTATGAAATAAGATCGCTGTGACCAATATGAGGACCAGTTTCGTGTGGATTTAAGGCGAAAGTGTCAGGTAGCCAGCGAAATTAAAAATTTCTTAGGTTTTTTTTTTGCTATTTGCAGGTCAGTTATATGTTGCTCTAAATGTGATTCACGGCCGTATCAAATATTTATTTATAGTATTTTAATCATGAAAATTATCAATACAACTCTTAAGTACATGTCGGAGAACAGTATAGGTCTCTCTCGTTATCATCAGCCATATTTATAACTACTGTGGGCGTACTGTGGGTAGTGTTGGTTATTGCGCAATAGAAAAACCGAATTAAACTCAAAAGTCATTTACTCAACCTGAGAATTTTTAAAGTTTACTTAAGACAGTCCCCCAAAACGCCCATCCCTTCACCACTTCCTAGTGCTTTAGCTGGGAAGAAGTAGTGGAACAAACTCCCTAGCAGCACATCTGTCTGTTCAGTTAGAAGAACTTGATTCTATACAGTAATGGGAATGCAAAGTAATTAATGTAGGTACACGACACAACTATACCGGACGCGCAACAGTTTCTAGACGTCTTCAGTGCTTGACCGCCACCAATGAACTTCACTTGTCGAATGTGCGGAGATCACTTGCCGCCGGTCGAGCATTATGTTGTAGACTCTGTCATGCGCCGCTAGGCAGCGCAAGCGTCGCGATTAGTCAAGAACCGATGGCGCGAACTCCACCAACCCCATCGAACGCCAACAGATGGCGCTGACGTACCGCATACGCACCAAAACCATTTTCATGTAAAATATTGCCAGGACGAGACCATATGGCTCGCACTGTCAAAAAGTTATGAAATCTCATGTAGAGCCAAGCTTATAACTCTACACGCCCTAACTCTACAAGCTCTAACTTCACAAACTCTACACATTAGTCAAATATGTGGCTAACCCTAAGAATTATGATGATCATCAGTGAGTGAGTTAGTGACGAAATCGGGGTTTTTTAGATATCAATAAAATCTTAAGTTTATGAGCTATGCAATTGAAACTTTATACAGGATGAAATTGAATTCACGGGCATCCTCTTAGGGATTTAGTATACTCATCATTATGAACAACTTTCACTATGAGACCGATTCTGAAATCTCGAAAAAAAAAAAAAAATGCTGTTACCTACATTTTGACGAGCTGTGCAAACATAAATGTAGGGAACAGCTGATTCTTTTTCCGCGATTTCAGGTTTGGTCCCATAGTGAAAATTGTTCCTAATTATGAGTATAATGATCCCATAAGAGGATGCCCATGAATTCAATTTACCCTGTATGTTTAATAAGTTCACTATTGACATCATATCCCGAGAATTTTGTTTATCTAGTATAATCCAAACCCAAGTTATGAGGGTTCAAAAAAACGGCGAAGCCTTTCGAGAATAAAAAAAAAGGTAGGTAGTGTTTTGGCGGGGTAACTACCATGGCCCCAGATTTGAGGCCAAGTGTAACTTAAGGAGTTATATTGCTAATTCTAATGATTATAATTCTAAAAGTAAGCCGTACATCCATGTTTGTTACGGTCGCGAATCATATTTTAATCAACATACAATCTGACATTGACCTGCAAATTGTAAAAAACTAAAGAAAATTTGAGTTTCGCGGGATACCAGAGCGCATCCCCATAATGTTTCCATTGATCTTCATACGTCAATGTAAGATTTTCTTGAATTTATTCCGCTAATGCAGGAAAATTTTACCACAGAAATTTTAATACCATACTTAGTGTTAGTAGGAAAATACCTATTAAAACATGAATAAAATTAATACCATTGTCCCATGTAACATTTCTACATTTATATCTGTAATTTTTATGGTGTACTTAATAAAGAGTATTCTATCTATGCAATAAAAATAAGTAATTTAAATACGATACAAACTATTGTTAATACATAATTAAAACCAAGGTCGCTTTTTGTTTCTAAATGCATGGGTGGATGTAAAATTTAATGAGAATATTAAAAAGTAACTATAAGTGATAAAATAAATTGACGAGCATTCAGCCCATTAAGTTAGAAGTAGAAGATAAAGGTCATGAACAAAGTAAAATTACACACGAAATAGCACGTTCTTCTTAATTAGACTACAATGTTAACTGCATAGCTATGGTTATTTTGTAGGTACTAAGTAGGCATCACGGTTTCTGGTTCACAAAAACTGACCAGAAACCACAGTGAACACGAACAATGGCCAAGAAAACTAAAAAAAAAAATTGGCGGTCATAAGGATTGCCGACAGAAGTGAAAACTCAAAACTTGGGAATAAATGAATTCTTTTTTTAATAAAAAAAATAAAAAATATGGTACAAAAGCTTCACGGACCATTTCATATATTGGAGTGGCTTCTGGATATATCAATGTCTTTAAACCCATATGTCCCAACCATATGGGTTTCAACACCCACACACACGCAAACATATTCATAAATGTTTTAGAAATCTATTTTTAAAAGAGTAACCGTGGAGTTTCTTGCCGGCTCTTCTCCATAGGAAACGACTAATTGGAACCGTGCACCTAGCTTCTGACGTTTCATAAGTGCCCATGTAAATAAAATATTTTGATTTTGATTTTAGAACAGGACGTGATTCTACGTGATTCTATTATTATTATTTAAAACTTCTTTTAAAAATAAAATACATAAGTACCTCCTTAATGTATTTCGTCAAAGCCCCACTTCAGAGAATATTTAATGATTTTGTTTTTTCTGATTTAATATAAGGAATGCTAGAATAGTTTTAATAACCTCTAAGTAAAAAAGTGTCAAAATAAAAAATCTAATCAAATCAAATCATTTTATTGTGGGCATAGGTTATACAGACAGATGTTAGATAAATTACAGATCCATTATGTCCTGCCTAATAGGCACACAATAATAAATTATGTCAACATGCAACATATCAAAAATTTCATCGTTCATCACATTAAAGCAAATCTTACAAAATAAGAATAAGGTGACAGATTATAGTATGTACTAATTATTAAGAAAATCTTGGATCGTGTAGTAAGCTTTGTCAATGAAAAAATTACGCATTTGAATAGTGGGAGTTCCTTGGTGTTTAAAATGTCCACAGGTATTTTATTGTAAATTTTAGATGCCATTCCAAAAAAACTTTTGCCCAGAAGAGCAGTTTTATGTGGTATACTAGATATTTTAAGTGCATATCTTTTTGATTTTAGTTCACCAAATAGATTTTTATTTGTTTTAGCAAATACTGTAACTTCAAAAAAAAAAACACAAACACAAACTTTATAAATTATGTTATTACTCGTATGACCAAAAAAAATGAGCTACGTATGCCAACAAACTGCTTTGTAGTTTGGCAGAGGTGTATATATCTTGTAAACAATTATTCTGTGAATAAACGCTTTTTTTTATCGCCCAATCTTAAAATCGATTATATCTTTATGTATGACTAGCTGCTGCCCGCGGCTTAGCCAGCGTGACTTTTTCTAAAATAAAAGTAGAACATTAGCTGCTCTATCTACCAGTTCGCCGCCGAGACCCCTCGCGAAATCCCCGAATTAACAGTCCCCCCCCAACCCTTGCTCGACGAAGCGCCAGCCCGCGCCGTAGCTGAGCCTGTAGCTTTAAATTCCCCTGTTAATAATCAAAACCCTGAACTGATCCAGCCACCACCTGTCCCTTGCTGTCCTCCCTCCGACGTTGCCCTAAGCCGAGTTTCGTACCCTGTTGTTTAGTTTATAAGTTTTATGCCCTGGCTGGAGGCTTTAAGTTTTTAGGAGCTTAAGGCAGCCACAGGACAGTCCGGTTAAGGAGTCACGACCTCCCAAGATCAACTGCGAGATACCCTAGTTAAAAAAAAAAACTACTAGTGAAAATCCCGGCAAAATCGGTACAGCCTTTTCGGAGATTAACCGGAGAAAACAGAAAGCGACAAACTTAAAAAAAAAAATGTTTTGTTATAGGTGCCGTATATAGTTTCATATGCATTTAGTAAAAAGCGGTTATTTTGACATTACAAACAGATACTTCAATTTTCGCATTTTTCTTCGCATTCTCTTCTATTTCGGCCACATAGTACGCAGAGGCGATGAACGTTTGGAAAAACTGATTGTGGTTGGGAACACCGAAGACAAACGATCGCGCGGTCGTTCCCCAACACGGTGGACCGATCAGGTGAAAGAATAATCGTCCTCTAAATTCTACACGGTGGTAAGGGATGCGCTGGACAGAAACCGGTGGAGGCGGATCATCCGCTCCAGATTCAACCCCGAAGCTGACCACGATCCTCAGACATGAGGGACCGACCACAGAGAGAGACTTCAATTTTATTTATTTGAACTCAAGTTGTAAAGATTCCTGTAAAAACCTTATACCTATCCATGAATCCAGAAAGCTTTTAAGTATTTTATAAAGCTCATTGAGTCACTCGATTCTATTTACGTATGTGTAAGTGAACAACATGTTTCAGAACAAACACTCCGCGCCAGACGATGGAGTACTCCGGGTTCCCGTTCCCTGAGGGCACGCCCTCGTATCCTACGGGACCCTGCTTCTACAAGTACTTGCAGTACTTCGCCAAACATTTCGAACTTATGAACAATATTCAAGTAAGTTAGTTTTCTCTGAAACAGATTTTACGGACATTTTACGTGAGGAGATTTGGCTGTAGATTACTTTTTTCTATACTATTTAATTCTACTATCTAAGTTTACTCAGTAGTCGGGTTTCGGCCCCGAGTTACGAGTTTTTGGTCGTGAGTTTGAACTCAGACAGGCACTTTGTGTATTTAATTTCAACGCCACTGCTCTCAAAACGGTGAAGGAAAACATCTTGAGGAAACTAGCATGTCCTAGAACTAAAAATTCGAGGACATGCTGTGACATCTACCAACCTGCACTCGGCCCGCGTGGTGTATTATGGCCCTCTCCCTCTCACAGAGTGGAGGCCTGTGTCCAAGCAGTGGGAACGCTATCTATAGGCTGATTATGCTATGCTATAACAAAAGTACAGGTAAATAATACGAACGAAAAGACGGACACAGAAAGGCTCCATAATCAATATTATTTAGGGGTGTGGGTCATTGTGTCGAAATTTGCTATTACTAAATTAGTTGTCGGGAAACGGACCTTTGGCACGATAATATCAAAATTACAAGACAAGTCGTTTGCTGTACTGGTCTTACAATGTTTCATGCCTCAGCTAACGTTAGGATTGAACGTTCGACCATTTAAGTAGTATGGCGAGAATCTAGTCGATTGCATCGTATTAATGTCACAATATTTGATAATCTGCGTGCCAATCTTATTAGATTGGCACGCAGATTATCAAAGATTATACCCGTATTCGGCCCATCACTAGTAATAGTGATGGGCCGAATACGGTTTTTACCGAATACGAATAATCGGCCGAATGTTCGGTTAAAAGATTACCGAACCGAATATTCGGCAGGATTTGGTGTGCTTTATCATGCATCTCAAACGTACCTACCATTGATATTTCTTTTATTAGACTAACTACTTATAATCGAAACAATGTAAATTGAATAGGTACTATGTATATGTCTCTTGATATACAGAATAATGATATGACACTTGATATGGATACAATTATGTAATTGTGATACTTAATATATGCTTATAGACATAAAGAGGCAACTTTTTAATACAATATTATTCGGTAGAATGTTCAGCATTTTTGCCGAATAATCGGCCGAATATGAATGTTCGGTAAACCTGCCGAATATGCCGAATACCGAACATTAAACTAATATTCGGCCCATCCCTACTAATAAACCTGCCATACCTAATCTTTTCTTGAAAGTATTCACTTAGGAAATAGTATTGGCATGTGATGATATTATGAGGTAGAAATACGAATAAGATGAATATTAGGACACTAACAAAATAGGTATACCTACAATTTAGAAATACGATATGATATCAAATAATATGGCTGTAGCCGACTGGAGAACGAATATATTTTTTTAGTAAACTTCTGTAATAAATGAGATAACTACCTTCTTGACATTTGAACGAAATAACCTAGTAATTTGTAATGTTTAGATATCAAATAGAAGTCAAATCGAACCACCTTTGCACCACGTGGCAATTTAATAATCAATTCAATTCGTGTTTGTTAATATTGTGTAATTTTAGTGAGAGAATGTTGTATGGTGTGATGTTGGGAATAATTTCCATTCAGCTGGCATTAGGGTCACTCAAGACTTGGGACTGGTTTCGCATACATAATATTGAGATGTTCTTGTGAAATTCAACCTTTACTACATCTGTTAGTATTCTACTGTATTCTATAAATATAAATCTGAGGTATAAATTGGCTATTGTTAAACGATTCGAACATTTATGATAGGAAACTAGGTTTTAGTAATATTTTTGCTTACATTATAATTGTTAGCGATGCGAATGGACTGTATTATGTATTATGGTTGGTGGAGTTAAATAAAACTAAAGCTCAATGAAAACAGGATTTAAAAGGGAAAAAATATTACATAAATAATTGAAACCAAACCAAACCTTTTGACAATAAAAAAAAAATAAGCAAGTGAAGGAAACAAAATTCGTTCAAATTAAAACTATAAAAATCTTCTAAAAAACTAGGCTCACCAAGGAGTCTGCAACAATAATATCTGTTTAATACAAATATGGTTAATATATCACTCTACTTTATTTCCATTTATCATACTTTTTAGTTTTTATTCGTTTTTCATCATTTAACATAATTTTATTCTTGAAACGACATTTACGTCAAAAGTGTCAAACTGAAGTCTACTTATTTCCGATTTTCTTACCAGCCTATTTATTCAATGAAGATTGCTGATCAACACATGCGCATTTTTTTTTTATTGGAAACTGTACCTCTGCCAAGTTACTAATGGTGGAGTCAAGAAAACTCCAATGATTTCACGAGCAATACCATACGCTACGATGATTTAAGCTGCATTATTTGGTAAAGGTAATGTACTCACGTTATAATGAATGTTCTTTTTCTTTGAATCTTATGATTAGGCCAGTGAGCTCGTTCATCATCGCTGTGAAGTCAGAACCTCGTTGTAAAAACAACTACTTACTTAAAGTTGCGCGTTGGCTAACCACGTGAAGATCGATAATTATGTGCGATGAATCGCAGCGCTTTATTAAATAACAAGACAACCCACAAACTATTTATTTTAAAATTGCAAAAAAATATACTTGTGACCCCACAGTAAGCCCTTTCATTTGATATGTCACACGGTACAGAGTGCAAAACTTTAAAAAAAATGTCTTCCCCCCCCCCCTAAAGTGACCCCATATTCAAAATTCATTTATTTACGTAACACGTCCGTGTTTGGGTTACAGAAATTGATATACCAAACAACTAAATCGGTCCATTCGTTTCGGAGTAACTTTGCTGTAACAGACGCAAACAACAACAGATGCAGAGTTTGTCTGACGGACAGACAGACCGACAGACACACGAGTGATCCTATAAGGCTTCCGTTTTTTTCTTTTGAGGTGCGGAACCCTAAAAGTGTTGATGTTATTACCTTAAAGAACAACGAAGTGAAATATTAAAAGCCAAGAGAAATCTTTTGTTGGCTAACTAATGTCAAAGCCTTGCATAACTCCAATCGTGTGAATGAAGCCAGCGTGCAGCGGTCATAAGGAACTAAAGCTATGACTGTGTGTACTCTTACTTGAACTTAGGTAACATAAGCATTATGTGGGACACTTAACACCAGTTAAACATGTGATGTGTAAAACTCGTACCTAATAAATGCAATTCAAGCACGTGTATGTAATTTTTATGTATGACTATACTCCATTTAAAATAAAAGAAGACATTAAAAAAAACCTTTTTTACAGTCCGTTCAACCGATTTTGACTTCTATTCCGTAGGCATAAGGATGGCATTAAAAGCAAAGAAGTGGTTACAATACCAACTGTTTACTACAGCTGCCATTTGTCATACCACCCACGCAATAGAAGTCAAAATCGGTTGAACGGACTGAAAAAGGTTTACTTAAATGTCTAATGTTATTTTATATGGAGTAATAGTCATAAATAAAAATTGAGATTTCTCTGCAGCAGACCGTACCTACCCCACAACAATTCGATTACCATTACTTGCTACACCGCACAAACAACAGTGACACAAGATATACGAAGTGGATTAAATACTAACTATCGAAGCTAACTCAAAAAATACCCAAGCAAAGTTAATAAAAATTGGTTATAATAATAATAATAATAATACCAGCCTATAACTGTCCCACTGCTGGGCAAAGGCCTCTTCTCATACAGAGAAGGCACGAGCATTGTTCACCACGCTTGCTCAAGACGGGTTGGCGATTTCAGACTTATATTAACTATAAGTCCAGGTTTCCTCACGATGTTTTTCCTTCACCGATGTCAGTAATGTCCAAGATAAACTCGGAAAGTACATATGAATTGAAAAAGTCACATTGGTACTTGCCCAGATTTGAACCCACAACCTCATGCATGAGAGGCGAGGCCTTAACCAACAGGCCATCATGACAGAACTTCGGAAAAAAATTGGTTAGTAACCATTTATAGCCCGAGGCCCAATAAGCCAAAACACGGCTAGGATACATTGTTTTATTACGGAGTTCCGGTGCATACTTTCCGGCTTCATCTTCAGATCTGTACAAAAAAAAAAAAAAAAAATGCTTCGTAGTCGCTTAACTATCTTAATCGAGATATATTATCGCCAACCGTGAAATACTTATCATTGAAGAGTTCCGGTGGGCATTTGTGGTCGTCTTCATCAGTTCCACTTTATCAAATGATACTTTCTGAATGCAAATGCTTCAGTTGTTGATGAAAATACAAAAATCGCTATGTGTATGCGTATTATATTTGAGGAGTTCCCTCAATTCCTCATGGATCCCAACATCAGATCCTGGTTTCCTTGTCATGGTACTACTCTTGGGATATCCTTTCCAACAAAAAAAGAATCATCAAATTCGGTTCATAAACGACGAAATTATCCGCGAACAAACATAAAAAAAAAAATATACGGTCGAATTGAGAAACCTCTTTCTTTTTTGAAGTCGGTTAAAAAGTTTTTGTTTATGATGTTAATATAGTCCTGAGAGGTTGTTAGTGTTTTACGACTATCCCTGTTTATATAGATCAGGGTTTCCCAACCTTTTCTTGGTCAGGGACCACTTTTATATTATTCTTGTTAGCAGGGACCACTATGTAGTTATAATAAAAATAAACTTATAATCAAACTGAAACTTTAATTAACAACTCAATAGGAAATTAATAACAAGAAATAATAATATTTTTAGGATAAACTTCTATAATTTTGTGTTAATGTGATTTCTGAGCTTGCATCTTCTTCACGAGTCCGGCTATCCTAGGACCAATATGTTACTCAAAGCTACACGCAAATCATCACTTACTTTCAAACGATTCCTAGCCTTGTTTTTAATTACCAACAAAGCAGAAAATCCTTGTTCACATAAATAAGTTGGCAAGGCAATTTCTCGAAGTTTAAAAATCATTCGCGGACAATATTTTGGCTTTTGCGGACCACTGGCACTGGTGGTCCACGGATCACTGGTTGGGAACCACTGATATAGATAGATGAACAATGTAGTTGAAAGAGTGTTATTAAGAATGTTAATTGAACCTCATTTGCAAACAGTGCATTGTAACTGGCGATGATGATTCTCACAAGATAAAGGAAAGAGGAGGAGGGTTATAAAGGATCAGCCCTTAATAAAATTCAAGAAACTCCTTTTCTTGTCTCTGTTCTTCGAAGTTTAGGCAAATAGGCACTACCTATTCCTATCACTGGTAATGATAACAGATTGCGTGATACTGAAAAAACGAGGAAGACAAACAACCGATCACATGCCCTTAAATAATTGTGTGTATGGCCATAGATAATCGCGGAATAAAATCAGGATGTACGGTTGTAAACAATTTGCTCATTGCCAATTGCCAGCTGGATGACGTGACGAGAAACCTGTATAGGTACATGATGTGTTATTTGTTGTTTATCGTTCACACCGTGGTTTTATGAATAATTCATTGATTTTCATAGATATGGTAGGACATGCCAGGATGAATACTAAAGGAACGTGGGACAACTATCGTTACGTTACATTATATTATATTGGTGCCGATTCCCTTGTTCACAAACTAAACTAAATTTAAGTTCAGTGCATCTTTTTCTTTCTAAAAAAAAAAAAAACAAGAGTGAGAAATCGGTGACAATACATTAAAAAAAAAACATGCATATTGAACCTCCTCTTTTTTCGAAGTCGGTTAAAAAAAGAGCCAGTCTATTCTATTATAGGATATTATAATTGCGGTATGAAATATTTTATTAAAGAAACCCCGGCTTTAAAAAATAATATTGTATATTATTTTTTAACGCCGTGGGTTAAAAAATAATATTGTATTTGAACAAATAACAAATCAAACGATACGTGAGGTCTTTCATCCTGTAAGACAATGGTGCCGATTCCCTTGTTCACAAACTAAACTAAATTTAAGTTCAGTGCATCTTTTTCTTTCTATTTCATTAAGAAAAGGACAGAAGACTAATTTTAGTTTAGTCCTGTCAAATTAATCAGCGCCTGTCACTACTCCATACAAGTTTAGACGTGATTAAAAACTTGCCGATTAAAATTACGTCAATTTACGTCAAGCGCTAATTAATTTGACAGGACTAAACTAAAATTTATCTTCTGTCTTAATGAAATAGAAAGAAAAAGATGCACTGAACTTAAATTTAGTTTAGTTTGTGAACAAGGGAATCGGCAACATTGTCTTACAGAATGAAAGACCTCACGTATCGTTTGATTTGTTATTTGTTCAGATACAATATTATTTTTTAACGCCGGGGTTTCTTTAATAAAATATTTCATACCGCAATTATAATATCCTAGAATAGACTGGCTCTTTTTTTAACCGACTTCGAAAAAAGAGGAGGTTCAATATGCATGTTTTTTTTTTAATGTATTGTCACCGATTTCTCTCCGTCTCATGTTTCTTTTTTTGCTTGTAAGGGTATACTTTCGAGGTGGTCCCATATAAATTATACTCTTTAACTTTGCTTGGATAGTTTTTGAGTTAGCTTCGATAGTAATATACGTATTTAATTGACTGTATTAAATAAATAATAAAAAGTTTATTACGGAACAATAACACAAGACAAGTACAACAAGTAGAACGATGATAGCCGCAAAAGTATAAACTGTGGCGCAG
Organism: Dryobota labecula; assembly: GCA_947523025.1. Classification (NCBI taxonomy): domain Eukaryota; kingdom Metazoa; phylum Arthropoda; class Insecta; order Lepidoptera; family Noctuidae; genus Dryobota; species Dryobota labecula. The sequence goes on from OX383301.1 coordinate 12,792,439, forward strand.
CTATCAACACCCCTCTCCAGATACAGAATGGAATGACGTTCCATACAAAATAGGTAATTAGGTAAGTTAATTGTATTGTGTATTGCTTCGTGATGTTATAATACTTTCTGTCACTGTTGTTTACATAACAAGTAGTGGTTACGAATTGGTGTGGGGTTGATACCATAACTAAAATGCGTCATGTTCGTGAACGGGCGCCGCCAGTTGGGACTGGTCATCTCTTAGCTGCCACGGCTTATTTAAATTGTTTCTATTACGGACGCTTCTAACGTGCACGTCTTTCTACATTGTTCTCACATGTATAACTTCAACATGAATGATGTAACCCATATTTTGTAACAATATTTTGTTTTAAAAGAGTGTCCATGGAGTTTCTTGTCCGTTCTTCTCCATAGGAACCTACTACGCTTTGGAATGGGCAACTAGCTTCATCTTTCTGACTGACCGACCCCTTGACAATTCAAAAGTGCCTGTAATTGGTTTATTTGAAATAAATGCTTTGAGTTTGAGTTTGAGTTGGAAAAAAGGGAAAAAAACCTTTTATTACAAAAAACCCAAAAAGCACTAAGTATAAAGTGAAAAATAACATTAATTTCGGAAGTCGGTGACACAAAAACTAAAATACAGGTCCAAAGACACCGACTTCCGAAATTAAAGTTATTTTTCACTTTATAGTGCTTTTTTGGAAGTCGGTAGTTTTTTTTTTGTCTACCTTATGAGCGTTCATCCCACGCGGGCTGGCAACGTTTTTCGTGATTATTTTGTTAAATTTAAATCAATGTACAATTTTTTTTTTCAGCCAAGCACTAGATCTCTGGTATTTATAAGTATGAATGCTATTTTTTTACAGTTATTTTGGTATTTACTCATAAAAATTGACAAATTGTCAATTATTTTCTATTTGCAGTAATACGATTAAATATTTGAAAAAAGAGTGTCAGTGGAATTTCTTGCCCGTTGTTCTCTCTATGAAGCTACTACACTTTGGAATGGGCAACTAGATAGCTTCATCTTTCTGACTGAACGACCCCTTGACAATTCAAAAGTGCCTGTAATTGGTTTATTTGAAATAAATGCTTTGAATTTGAGTTCAATGAATTTCTTACCAATCAGAAAGATACTGATACTAAGTATTAGTTATATTCACCGGATATTATTACCTTCTACACGGAAAGAAAATAACGTAGTTCCACGGATATGTTATATTCTTTCACAAGGCGTACTAGCAACAACAAAATTATTCTAAAAAGTCTATCTCTTTAATTTCAGTTACAAAGTTTTGTGACGCTTGTCAGGTGGTCAAACGACCACTGGGAGTTGACGTACACGAAGACTGACACCAAGGAGAAAGTGACTGAGATGTGCGACTTCATGGTCATCGCTAGTGGGGAGTTTAGCAGCCCTGCGATACCTGCCATCGACCAGCTGGAGACATTCAAAGGTAATGGTGGATCGGATGTGGTTCTTAATGTAGACTGAATGGATAATTGCTCAGCCGAAGTAACACTGACACAACTGCAAATTTGTAAATTGTATACTATACTCCTTTTATTTATTTATTTATTTAACAATTTATGTACACACATATAAACAGACAAGAAGAAAGGAACAGAAAAATACGTACAAAGGTGATAAGGTGGTGTAGGTCCTTTTGAAAAAAGATTAAACCGTTTTTACAGTCCGTTCAACCGATTTTGACTTCTATTGCGTTGGTGGCATGACAAATGGCAGCTGCAGTAAACAGTTGGAATTGTAACCACTTCTTTGCTTTTAATGCCATCCTTATGCCTTCGGAATAGAAGTCAAAATCGGTTGAACGGACTGTAAAAAGGTTTATTTTAATGTCTAATCTTATTTCAAATGGAGTATAGGCAAGTTTGAAAAACATTTATGGTATGACTTTTATAAATTTCTAATTTTACCAAAGACTTATTATTGGTTTAATAGTTTTAAATGTGGTTTGAAATCTTGTGTTTTAAGCACAACCAATTTTTTTTTCTCCGCCATTGTCGCCCGTTAATCGCGCGCCAAAATGTGATAGTTCTGCAATGGCTTTTCGCCCTCTAACGGATGATTCTTGCAGTTACAAATGCGGCGTTTTCACTCCAAACATAACTTAGGAATCATTTGGTATATTTAAGTTAGTTTTAATTTTTTTGCTATTGTGGCAATATTGCTCCGGATGTTCCATATGTAGAATTAAATTATTTAGAAGACTAGCACCTGTTTCGCATGGTTTTTACGACTTGACAAACTATAGAGATTTCTTTATAATATCTAAGTTTCATTATTATTTTATTTAAGTTTAATATTAATCTATTAACACATAAATCTTTCGGAATCAAGTCTGTAATTGATGATGAAAACCGCATCAAAATCCGTTGCGAAGTTAGAAAGAGCAACGTGGTCACACAGTAAGGCTGGGTGATTCTTAGAAAGGGAGGATAAAACATGTCCAGTCCCAATACTTCTTCAAAATTAAACCTTCATTAATAACAATAGGGTTTTAGTATACTTTATTAACCGGCACAACTATTTACACAACAAAAATAATATTATACAGAGTTTAATTTAAAATTTAAACTAAAATCTTCCTCAAACGTCATTATCTCGCATGTCCCACAAGACTGCGCTTGGTTATTTCGTCTAATAAAAAAGTTAAACAAACTCGTACGTCTTATTTTTATATGCCAAATCGTCTTTAAATGATCAACGTTTCAAATAACCGTGCATTATATACATTTCATTCATTTTATATAAGAAACCAATAAGACTTAAAGTTTGTCATAAAAAAAAAAACATTATACGCAGCAAGGTTTGCTTCAAATATTTCTCTATGGTTTTCCAATTTACGTTGACTTTGAAGCACGCGGTGCTTTTCCACTAGAGATGTGCTATGCAACGTTGCTATGGATGCGTTTGATATCCGCTAATCATATTCATTAGTCCACATAGCATAGCACTGGTGGAAACTGATTCAACTAAGCTACGCTTTTTATATGGAATGATGCATGCTATGGATGCGAGCTATGGATGCGTGCTATGGATGCGTGCTATGGATGGTCGCGAGTGGTGTAGCTATGTACAGAGCTGTGTACAGTGGCCAGGATATCAAGCTACACGAAATTGTCAAATATCTCCAAACGTAATTTAAACTTTAAATTGTTTATATTCAAGTTCAAAATCGAACAAGAAAATGTGACAGTTTGTGGTAACTTGATGTGCTGGCCACCGTACCTACAATAGGCGCGCGTTTGTCTATAGACATGCCATTTTCATAGCACATCTTACTCGCTCCGCTACATATAGCTTAGCATCAGTGGAAACGGTTACATAGTTTCGTAGCTTAGCTTTTACATTCTCGCAGCATAGCTGCATAGCACATCTCTGGTGGAAAGGCACCCTAAGGGACGAGAAGAGAAGTTAATTTTATAATATGTAGGTAGATAAGTTTGTGTGTTCTATCCAAAAGCTTTGACTTGAGGATTGTTTAATTTTGTAATGGATCTATTTTTGAGTATAAGACTCGTTTAATGCGAGGTTCAATACACTGACCACAAATCAAGACAACTACGATATTTTCTTCTTTGGCGTAGCATAGTTTTGGAGCGCAATAAAAAGTTTGCATAGGTACACACGGCTACAGATCAAGCTATACATTTCACTGGAAATGTTTAGCTTGATCTGTAGCCGTGTGTATATGCTGATCTCGCATTCTAAAGGATTTCCTTACAGTGAGCGGTCAGCGTAAACTGGATTTTTATCGCTCGATGTGTTGCCGTGTGTACTACACGCAAATTATTGTAGTAAATTTTTACCTACATTCATTACTCTACAATCTGGTTTTATCGTAAGGTTTCCATCCGTTCTTACAATGATAAATATTGGTCCTAGATAAGCAATACCTACAACTGTGTGTCATCACATTCATTCGCCTTACGGGATTGGCAGGATTCCATGCACTCCATTCTTCAAATATGGCCTTTGGTTGTTCCGCTATAGCAATATATTTATACTCCATTAAACAGTTAGTGGTGCCGATTCCCTTGTTCACAAACTAAACTAAATTTAAGTTCAGTGCATCTTTTTCTTTCTATTTCATTAAGAAAAGGACAGAAGATAAATTTTAGTTTAGTCCTGTCAAATTATCAGCGCCTGTCACTACTCCATACAAGTTTAGACGTGATTAAAAACTTGCCTACTAAAATTACGTCAATTTACGTCAAGTGCTGATTAATTTGACAAGACTAAACTAAAATTTATCTTCTGAAATAAAAAGAAATAGATGCACTGTACTTAAATTTAGTTTAGTTTGTGAACAAGGGAATCGGTACCAATGGCATCTTAACAAGGACAAGATGGTAATATACCTACATAAAAAAGTAAATAAGAATTTTGATTTTGTTTCTTTATTTGTGCAGACGTGTGCAGTTGCAGAGATAAACGTCATAAAATAAAAAATATCGGTTTAACTTTTTATTTGGGGCATCTTGAGAAGTTGGGGAAAAATTACCTTACCTTCATAGATTCGACAAAAAAAAAAAAAAAAAAAACACGTAAACCGATTGTTTTGTTTAACTAGGTAATTACCAACCAAAAACCAATCACATTTTTCAATGAAATGGAGGAGATTTTCTTGTCATTACAACGCTTTGATATGATAAAAAGGTCCGCATGAGTTACAGGAATAAATACGCCCACATTTTAGAATAAAATCTGTATAAAATAAAAAAATTGTCTTTTGGAAAAAAAATCGGGCCAAAATGTTCATTATTCTCTCTATTCATTAGTGTCAGTAGCAAAATTAAATAATGTTTATTTTACGAGAAGATGCATGTTAACAATCACTATTTCTCATTTCTAGGGTTTCGTTGTAAGGAGATTTATTAAAGATATATTCAATAAAAATAAAAAATAAAACAGTAATTATGGAGTCAAGATTATGTAGAAATTTAATATATTTTTGATTAGTTGATGTTTCTTTTAAATAACAAGTAGATAGCTCGGGGTGGCGCCTTAATTATGAAAATTACGCTTTGATGTTGACAAAAAATTCTCTACCTCTTGCAAACCTTTCTTGAATTTATTGGATCGAGATCAAGTTAGTTCGTAATTAAGAATTTCCTCCTTCAATGAACCGACTGGCCTCCAATTATTTAGTTTTTTTATATCTGAACATAATAACCCACCCACAAACTAATACGTTGGATTCTAAATTAATTATAGTCTCCTTTGTGTTCGTGTATTATTTTCCTGTACATTGCAAGTTTGTTTTGTTATGTATCAGTCAGGCTTTGAACTTCAAGGCTTTTTCATTGTGCTTAAAGTACCATAAGTTTAGAGTTAAAAAAAAAACATAATGAAAAAGACACTTATCATCCCACGTCTCAAAATGATATACATGTTTGACAGCACGGTTGGCGCAGTGGTTAAGCGATTGACTGCTGCGCTGCGTGTCGCGGGTTCGATTCCCGGACGGAACAAATATGATCTACAAGAGTTGTTTCGGTTCTGGCTATTTGTGTATGTGAATTTAAATGTTTGTAAACGCACCATGTTTGTAAATTCCTAGTGTGGGGCAACGTTTTTTAAATAAAAAAATAAATAAAAAAAATAGGTACCTAGTCAATTTAAGGCTCCTGCAAACAGGCGCGACACGCGACGCCACACAAAGGCACCGCTCGTCGCGCGACACGGGTGTCTTTATGTCGCGTTGCGTGTCGCGCCTGTTTGTAGGAGACTTTATGGTCAGGTCTTTTGTCAAAATCAGACAAACTGTTGATTTTGGCTTCAATTGCATTGAATTGTATGCTAATAACAGCACTGAAAGAAATAATTAGCCAAATAACTTAATTAACTAATTAAGTTACTTCAAAAATAAGTCAACTTTAGTTATATGGAAATAAACTTTGCTTAACAAAAATATTTTGTAGTGTGTAAAACAGGGTTTTGTAACAGATAACATCTAGTTCGCAAGTCACAATTTTTGTGTAAACAGTAACCAAGTTTTTGTTACAGTTATGCAAACATTTCTTTCAGTGAAAGCTGATAATTTTTGTTTCAGGAAAAGTCATCCACAGTCACGATTACAAAGATGCAGAAGCTTTCCGGAATCGGCGAGTGCTTCTAGTTGGCGCAGGCGCATCTGGCTTAGATCTCGCCATGCAGCTGTGCAATGTTACGGCGAAGCTCTTCCACAGTCACCATCTCAACTACAACCAGCCAGACTTCTCAAAGACCTATGTGAAGAAACCTGACATCGACTCCTTTACCCCGACCGGCGCCTTCTTTGTTGATGGATCTACTGAAGAGTTTGATGATGTTATATTCTGTACAGGTAATTCTATAGCATTACGACGAAATATTTTAAGAATTATTCTAGCGTCTAGAGATTTCGGTGGTCTTAACGATATTGACGATTGGAGCCTAGATTTATTTTGCACTATCCGGAAAAGATATACTTATAGTAAAGTCAATGTGACGATGAGTCTTCGAAATTGGGACTTGACAGAGCGCTAAAGCCTTGTGACGAGATTTCTCCATCATCATCATCATCATTTTAGCCGAAAGACGTCCACTGCTGGACATAGGCCTCCCCCAAGCACCGCCACCTCGACCGGTTTTGTGCTTCTCGCATACAGCGGATTCCTGCGGCTTTCATAAGGTAATCTGTCCACCTTGTGGGAGGCCTTCCAACGCTACGTCTTCCGGTACGCGGTCGCCACTCCAGAACCTTTCGGCCCCAACGGCCATCTGTTCTGCGCGCAATGTGCCCTGCCCATTGCCACTCAAGTTTGGCAATTCTTCGAGCTATGTCGGTTACCTTCAGATTTCTTACTGTATTGAAATCTATATTAAACATACAATTTATTGCAATTTCAGGTTACAGCTACGCTCATCCATTCCTAGACAGCAGTTCAGGAGTGACAGCATCACAGAAGTTCGTACTGCCCCTGTATCAGCATACAGTGAACATCAAACATCCCAGCATGATGTTTGTTGGCGTCTCCAAGAAAGTTATCAACAGGGTTATGGATGCCCAGGTCAGTTTATTTGACGTATTTTCTCTGTACGAAAGTATCTGTCAGGTAACCAGCAGTGCTAAGAGGTAACGTTTTTAGCCCAAATTTCCTTCATACTGAAATGGTTTCCCGTTTCCACCGTTTTGTGCTTTGCGAGCCAAATATTGAAAGTATGTTTATCGAACAGGGCCAGTATGCTGCAGCTCTAGCAGCAGGCAAGTTCGAGTTGCCGTCCAAAGAAGAAATGTTGAAGAATTGGCTAGAACACGTGTATGTGCAGCAGAACTTGGGCATGAGGATCGTGGACGTTAATGTTGTTAACGACATGGTAACTACAATGATTTTAGTAACCGACATTCCGTGTTTCGACAAATCAAAAGTTGCACACAGGATTTAAAGCTAAGAGGTTAGGGAACATGAGGCGGTTTGTAGAGGGCCATGTTCAGCAGTGGATATGTAGTTGGAATGGATTTATGTACCGGATACAATATACCGTGTTGTAGAGGGTCCGTGCCCACTCGACCCGCTTAGACTCAACCTGAAGAATAATATCAGATGTTTTATTACCAATTCAGTAACATTTGTAGTCAGGCAAAGTGATATTTAAATTCTAAATAACTTATTATACATAGAATATTTAATATTTTGATATGATACGAGTATATAATTGTACATGGTAGTCAGTGAATTCGTTTAAAAAATGTGTTTTTACGCCTATCAAAACAGAAATATCCAGGTATTATTCTTCGGGTCGAGTCTAAGCGGGTCGATTGGGCGTGGACCCGTTGTAGAGATATATTGGGCACTTAAATGTCGAAGATTATTACGACCAGTGCAACTTTACGATCAAAATGCCGTCTGACACTTAACTTTCTTCATAGAGACTTCATATATTAGAAGTAGAGTGAACGCACTATAATATCTTTTTTTAATCTAAGTATAGATATTTCTATGAATTCCTGTCTAAAAATCCTCAAGTTACTAAGATTTGTGTTGTTTTTTCAGGATGACTATTTCGGTAACCTGACAGCGGAAGCTGATGTCATACCAGCGCCGCCAGTTTTGACCAAAATCGCACGTTTTAATGGAAGGAACCGTTTAGAAGACTTGCTGAACTATCGTGATTATGACTACAAAATCGTTGACGCACAGAACTACGAGAGAAAATATACTCCTAGAAAAGAACAGCCTTGTCCTATCGAAATATAAATTGAGTGAGCATTCTGGAGGAATGTGTTAAGGCTGACGCACATTTGGGCACCGCACCGCAACGCAAAAATCCTCCGACGTTACTTTCGTACATTTTGTGTGAACCATCGCTCATTACAGGCGTGCACTGGCTTTTTTCTATTGGAATACGATGCGCTGCGGCCCGATACAGCTGTAATATGCGCTTCTCTTAAACCTACATTGATATTCATATTGGATAAAATTAACGAGTAACGAAACTAGAAGTTTTCTGAGGAAGAATAAGGAATGTACCTATCGATCTTATTATAAGATCAAATTTTAAATACTAAGATTATTAAAATGTAAATTCGTATACCAATGAGTGAATTTTGTTGACGAATGAAAATTGATCTTGCCTGTATTGATATTAGGTAGGAAATTAATTAAAATAAACCGAGTTATTAATGTAGTATTTTTGTTTATATTCGTTAACTTGACTGTTACCAATAATTACAATTAGGTAAGAATTATTAGATATTAATTAATAAGTACAAATAAACTACTGATTCTAGTTTTGTTGGTCTTTGTAAAATCTTTGTTTGTAAATGAAGTGCATTAATTCTATTTTAAATTATCTTTAATGAAAAATTCCTTAACACTTATAAGGTACATTTTGATGTTATTATTTTAAAATAATAAACAGTTGGAAATGCCATTTATCTTTAATTCATTACCCCTTTAAATATCAAAATAATATCTAATGATTTACATTATACGCGGCCGTTAAATATGGCACACCGAGATTACAAAAAATCGGATTTGATATTCTGTTTTTAATAGTCTTATGTGCCATATTAACACCCGGGTTCTGTATGTTTTCTTATATTCAACTCTATGGCACTTTCTTATATTCAACACACAAAATGACACAAAATTAAAACACAAAACACACAATTGTGTGATTTGCTATAGATAAATTACAATTGTTTGTTAACATGCGTAGTTAATATTTAAAATCTTTAATTAGGTACATATTAGTATTAGTGATCACACAATGATCTCTCTAAGTGCCTTAAGAATTTAGACAAATTAGGTAGCCAGCGAAATAAAAAAGTTCTTACGTTTTTTTGCAATTTGCAGTGTCTGTATCTGGTTGTATGTTGATCTAAATATGATTCGCGGCCGTATCAAATATTTATTTATAGAATTATAATCATAAAAATCATCAATACAACTCTTTAAGTTCATATAATCCACTTTGGACACGAGTGTGTACTGCAGTGGAAACGTGGACCCACGTGGTCAAACAAATTAATCCACGTAGCTAAAATGCGCCGCGTGCTCGTGCACAGCAAGCGCCGCGGTGGATCCGCGCCTTTACGAGTGACAGAGCACGGGAGGCGTAGGTAGGTACAGTGGCCAGCACATCAAGCTACACGAAACTGTCAACTCCAAACATTTTTAAACTTTAAAGTGTTCATGATTAAGTTCAAAATCGAACGAGAAAATTTGACAGTTAGTGGTAATTTGTTGTGCTGGCCATCGTACAACAAAATACAGTATTGAACGTGTTAGATAGAATAACGAAATCTTGAAGGTTTGTTTTTGGAAAAACTATTATGTTTTGTAAAAAGTCATATAACAAAAATTGTTGTTTAGGATGTTAGTAATACAGTCCTGCATTTTATCAATAACCCTGTATAAGGTGGTCACTGCGGCTGTCATATCCGCTTAGAGCCTTAAGAGGGCCCTTCCCGGTCCGTCTATCGTCAACGCGAGCATGCTTGAAAAGCGTGTTGTTTCATCCAGCGCAATGTTAATGCTAACAGGCAAGTGAGAAAGCAATAACATTGAACGAAAAATAGTGTGCGGAAATTTCATAAAACTTGTTCCAGGACATACGTGCTTTTGAGAAAGCCTTACAAGTTTGTGAAATAAATGTGTGTTATTTAGAATCTTCATTACATGTGCGATGTTTCTATGGAGATGATTTTTTGATTTTTACAATTTATGAGTACATTATGAACAGCCAAAGTTCAGATAAAATGTGTTTGTCCAAATTGTAATTTTTTGCTTTCATAGAAACCTAGATATAGTGCTCATGATACCAATTAGTTCAAAATTTTCATTAAAAGATGTGTTCCAACGCCATAATCAAGTACGAGCGTTTGTATGAAAAGTATGACGGGTTGGCCGCTCTTAAGAACCACACACGTTACGGATTTAGATGAGGTCGGACGGACGGCACTGAAAAGAACAACTGACCATGGCATGGGCGTACCCAATTTTTTTTTGGGGTGGGGCAGAAGTATATAAACTCGATAAGTAGTAGGAATTTAATGCTTTTTATTTACTAACCTTATTTCAATATTAACCTGCGAGGGTTCTGGCTAAATCTAGCAAAAATTTCATTTTTGTGCTATAATTATTGATGGCAGAGGATATTGATTTTGCATCCATAGCAGTCAGTACCACAAAACCTAGAAACTCTTCGCGAACCACCATATTTCTTCATAAAAATCTTATACCAATGGGAAGTTGTTCTTTTCCTGATGTGTCACAGCTGTCGTCTGCCAAGATACTGAAGGCGCGTGCATTCTTTACATCAGCTGTGATATTATTGTCTCTAATGATATCCCCAAATAGATCGATTATATGAATAATTAATTTTGTTACTTAATAAACCTAATTTTTTTGCGTCGAGTCAGGGACCAGGGTCGGGCAGATGCCCCACCTTGCCCCACCGTGGGTACGCCCATGGACCATGGTAACTACTACTAGCCTCTAAATAGCGTCTCATTATAGATTCAAGCCTCTCCTAACAACAGGATCCTCCAGTTTCCTGGTGAAGGTCTGGTCATCAATGACGGTGTACTCGTAGTTCCTGTAGGTGTACAAGTTATCCAGCTTGGCCTCTGTGTCCAGAGCTCGTATCTTGAACATCACAGGTGGGACTCTCTCAATGCCTGACTCTTCGGAAAGCTCTGCGTAGTATTGGTCCTGAAATTATGAGTTTTATTTGTTTAATATTGAGAGGTATATTTGTGGCGGTACCAACAACGCCACATGCGAACTACGCATCAAAGACCTGACGTCACAAATCCTGCATCGCGCTATCAGAGTTTACGGCGCGACTAGCATACATACAACATCCCGACATCAACCGTTGGGCAGTTGCCCACCAGACACAATACCCGTCTGGTCGGAGGATCCTCCCTTTCTATAGAGTATGAGTGAACTTTACACCCTGTTCCTCATACCTCTAAATTGGTGATCCCACCAAAAACATAGATGTGAAAATGGGAGCCAAGTTTAATATTATGATAATTAAGGTGTGGTTGTCGACCACACCGATAAAATGTATAAGTAAGTTTTGTAAATAATTGATATTAAAGTACCTATAAAAACGATTTATTCCGTTCTAATACCAAAAACTAATACCACTATGTATGTTTTCTAACAAATTTGATGAAACAAATATCAGTGGTATTCGTTTTTGGTATTAGAATGGAATAAATCATAAAAACGATAAAAACAACCTTTCATCATGGAACTTATTCTCCTGCGAAGGAGAAAGAGGAAGTTTTTGCTCTTATAATTTCTTAAACGTACAAAATTTACCTAATATAATCGATTGATTGGAATTGGAAATATTTTCAAATCCTATTCACTGTTTTCTGATTTTTTCCTTTGTATACCTTACAAATTACCTAGCTGGATGCCAAATTTAAACTTTCTAGGTCATCTGTCAATCAGTCATAACTGTCAATCAGTCATAAAAATTACGATTATTGAACGTTAATAACCGTTTAAGCTGTGATTATAAAATTTGGAGTGCTAGTATTTATCTTAGGAGTCTCAATATATAAACCAAATTCAAAAGTAGCTCGAAAGGGTTCCGTGTAATATACACACGGGTGCTGCTCGCCAGTTCTCTTTTATTTTCCTTTTCCTTTTTTTGAACTTGGCTTGACACGCTACCGAGTCTCTAGATTCGAAGGTCCATTTATTAATAAAATCAGTAAAATTAGAACATTTCTTTCTAAAGTTTCAATTATACACAGTAACTTCATTCTTTTTTTGGATTCTTGATTTTTTTACAAGCTTATCCGTCTATTTTAGCTGCATCTCATTTGGCTGCAAGCCGCTATCAACCAGCCTTACCAAGGAGTATTGTATTACTCCTTGTAAAATTGGCAGTCATAAGGACTGCCGACGGAAGTGAAAACACAGAACTTTGGAATAACTGTTCTTATACATATATAGCTCATGGACAGCGTTCGGTGACGATGACGCGAGTTCCATGATTTTCGTTCACCCAAAAAGTGCTCAACGCGCCTAAAGAAGTTTTCACTCCTCTTGCTCAAAAAGACCGTCATTGTGGCGTACCAGAGCGAAGCAAAAATAGCATTTCTTTCTCTAGGGGAAAAAGTGTTTTTTTTTTAAAGAACAACATTTTATTTTTGAAAATGGAACTAAATTCGGCGATCTCTTTGGTAGAATGCATGCAATGCGTTGCGGCTACAGAACAAATTAAAAGAAAGACATTGGGGCGAATTCTTTAGAATTTTCCTCTAATTTGCAAATTGAATTAGTGGCCGTAATTTATTTTTAATATTGTATTGGATTATTTTGTTTTCTCGCAATCGTACCTAGTGAAAAGTAGAGTGTAACACACGGCGCAAACACAAGCTTCGCGCAAGCTCGGGAGTAAAACTACCTCGTATAAATGGGTCATTTTAGCCCCTTGTATAACAATCTACTATTTCACTTCAATATTGAAGTACAGTAACCCACCTCTTTTTCAGCAAGTATATGAATAAAGGACATGGGCTTTCCCCTGGAGCGGATGGTGTCCACTCTTTTCTGCCATTCGTGCATCATCTCGTCTTGAGGCGGCAGGGTGAACTTGCCTGTGATGATGGCTGTGGCGTATCGTGCCTGAAAGTAAACATTTTAATTTAAAAGCAGTTCGATTGTTAACACAACTGAGGTCATGTTTTGCTTATTGTCTTCAACGCGCTCAGAATTCATCTGCTAAATTTGTGATTGCCCAGTTAAGGGTAGATACTTCTCCAGAAGAGAGTCGGGAGAAATCCATGTTTCAGTAGTAAATACTGCAACAGACTGCTAATTAAAAGCCGATTGTCTATCTCAGTGGTTCCCACCCAGTGTTCCGTGAACCACCAGTGGTCCGCAGAAGCCAAAATGTGGTCCGCGAAGGATTTTTAAACTTAGAGAAATCGCCTTGCGCTATTTTATGATTTTCTCAACAACTTATTTTTGTGAACAAGGATTTTCTGCTTTGTTGATAATTAAAAACAAGGCAAGGAATCGTTTGAAAGTAAGTGCTGATTTGCGTGTAGCTTTGAGAACAATATTAGTCCTAGGATAGCCGAACTCGTGAAGAAGATTCAAGCTCAGAAATCACATTAATACAAAATTACAGAAGTTTATCCTAAAAATATTATTATTTCTTGTTATGTAATTTGCTATTGAGTTGTTAGTTAAAGTTTCAGTTTGATTATTACAGTTTATTTTTTATTATAACTACATAGTGCTCCTTGCTAACAAGAATAATATAAAAGTGGTCCCTGACCAAGTAAAGGTTGGAAACCCCTGGCTATCTAGATTTGGCATTGGATCTTAAGGTGAAAATACAAAGTATGCTTTTGGATACTTCATAAAACGTGAACTAACGCAAAAGGCCAAAACACAGAAAATAAAATATTTAAGTTGAAAATAAATTAAGATGGTTTCTTTTAAGAATGACAAAAACTATCAGTTCAAAGGTTACCTGAGCATCCAAAGCGACCACTAAGCACGCTCTAACGACGAGCCCCATGACGATCATAGAGGGCTGGTTGATGTTCACCATGTACCGGTACAGAGGCATCACGCTCTTGGGGTCCAGGGTCAGGCCGCTCGATTCGTCCAGAAAAGGGTAGTCGTACAGGAAACCTGGGGAAGAAAAGAAAAAGAAAGAAAAGAAAGAAAAATTGTTTATTCTGCACAAACAAAACGCACTTAATAAAAAATAAAATTATAAAATATATACATTGAAATAGCCAAAAGCCTCATATTCAAGCAACAAAAGTTTGACAATTTAGTCCATTGCTTGATGTCAGGAAGAGATATTATGGTATATGGTTAAGGTTAGGCTATGTTTTATAATAACGCCCCGTATTAATGGTAAACTTTTGTTGAGCAACAATTGTTGATGAGCAACGACAAAGTTGCTGGAAATCAAGTTTACATCAATATGTCTTGTCCACACGCCAGTCTGAGTCAAAATATTGCCTTAGGAAGTAGTGTTGTTGTGTTCTCTTTATATAAAAAAGAAAAAAAGAGAGATGGGTGCGGAATTATCTCCTGTAAAGAGTATGTTTGATGAGTGCAAGGCCTCAAGTCTGCTAATATAATAGTGTCAGAATGGTCTGACTATCATTGATTTCATAATTGTTGATTTTGACAAGTTTGGTAATCTACTAATATAATGGTGTCACTATGACTTTCCAATGGTCAGCCACTGACACTCCATTGAAAGAAATGGCATTTATTGGTATTCTCGTACATAATGACAAATGAATGACTGAAATAGGCGGTAAGCTGCAAAAATTTTGACAGTTCCTTTGATCAGTGACCTACCATTAGAAGTTCATTGAGCAGTCATTGCTTTTAGGTTGCAAACACGTCCACACACGTCTACAGTTGTTGATAAACAGATGTTGTCGCTCGTGGAGCGAGAAGTTGTCAACATGCCGTGATCAACTCTGCAACATGCAGTATTGCCAGTAACATGGTGACAGCAACTCAGCAACATGACATAAATTTTATTTTTAGGGCTTTATCACACTAGCGAGTTGCGAGCGAGTGGAAAGCGGGGCGAGTACGCAGCAAGCTCGCCGCGATTTCGCAACGTGTGCGCGGCGAACACACCGCGAAGACGCCGCGGGTGCGCAGCGAGCTCGCGCCGAACGGCGCTGTCGACGCCATTTTATGAATGGCACTGAACGTACAACTTGCACTGAATGTACAAAACGCGGATCGTACACCGCGAACTCGCTGCCCACCCGCGGCGAGCTCGCTGCGCACTCGCCCCGCTTTCCACTCGCTCGCAACTCGCTAGTGTGATAAAGCCCTTCGACAAATGTTTACCATTAAAGCTGGTGTTTTGCCAACACTTCCACATAGCGTTGTAGATTTCTAGGAGGCGGTCACGGACTGGGCAGTCAACTTTTAAGCTTTATTACATAGATCAGATACGAGTACACGAGTACACCTACACTCATCACGCCTTTTTTCCCAAATTTTAGCAAATCTATTAATAATATTCACTCATCGCAAATCACCGAGTACACATCGAAAATTAACTGAACAATGTCAGAACATTAGCTTGTAGATCGTTCAGGATCCGAGGCTATATTTCCACGAAAATACCAAACTATCGTTTGTGGCCGCCTGCGGTCCTTCCTTTTGGAGTTTTGTATTAAACTGTTTGTGGAATAAATAGGAAGAAGCAGGTAACAGTTAACCAACCTGTGCAATAAATAACGTCATCAATCTCTTCAAAAGAACCATCTTTGAATATCACTCCTGTCTCATTGAACTCCTGGATGTCATGTTTCCTGAGGTACTGCGGGGGGAATGGCGTGGTGAAGTTGATCCTGGAGTGGTGGCTGTGGATGAGGCGACTGGCCACGTCAGCCACGTCCAGTCCGATGTCCATGCCGGAGGGACCGGCTCCCACTACCAGTACACGACGGTTTCTGAATGGGTCTGGCTCTCTGTAGTCGTGACTGTGGATAATTGTGCCTGGAAAGGTAAGATAATATTGTCTGGTGTAATAATAATAATACGCAATGAAATCAATCCTTTTAATCTGATCTTTCATGATGACCTATAATACTTGTAATTGAGTAGCAAATCTGGGAAAAAAGGAAACAAGGAAATGGGGTTTTGATTTCTTTTCGAAACCGTTTTGGTTTCTTGTTCGATTCTGGTCTCGCCTGATGACTGTTGGTGTTTTAATTGCACCGTTCACCGAAGAGATAAATTTAATTCTTTCAATTTATATACATCGTCAACGACATCGTTATTATCGTTTAGTCGAAAGCAACAGACAAGAGTCGCAGTAACTGCAGCTCTATCAGGGATGTTCGCGGATGCACATGTCGACCGTTTCTTCGCCACAATGCGTAAGCGCTGTGCATCCCTGGTGTGTGGGGTGTGGGGCAGTAACAAGAGTGTCCTGTCTCTAATTTCGAGCAGGCTGGACTGTTCGTACGTGAATCGTTGCTGCGCCATTTCCCATGGAATGGTGCAGCCGCGGTGATGCGTCGGATAGTCGCTGTATGTGTTGTACAGGATTTATGTTTAAGATGTAGGTATATAAAATTATGATATTACTAACGTAGGATAAGTTTTTTACTAACAAATGAGTCATAGTTACTTTATTAAATAAATTGAATTGTTGATAGATATTGATAGTTGGTAGATGTTACATGTCTTCAAATTTTTAGTTCTAGGACATGCCAGTTTCCTCACGATGTAGTCCTTCACCGTTTTGAGAGCAGTGGTGATGAAATCCATACTAATATTATAAATATGAAAGTAACTCTGTCTGTCTGTCTGTATGTTACGTTTTCACGCCTAAGCCGCTGAACCGATCGTCATGAAATTTGGCAGAGATATAGCCTGGGATATGGAAAAGGACATAGGCTATTTTTTTACGTGATAAACGACATCCACGCGGGCGGAGCCGTGGGCAAAAGCTAGTAATATATACAAAGTAAAGCGCCTGTTCAAATCTACGACTCGTAAGTCGCGGCCGTTACCATTGGGCCACCACTGCTCCTATAAAGCCACTGCAGCTATATAGGGTGTATCTATTCAAACACGAAATATTTTAAGAGGTACACCTATAGGTGGTAAAGAAGCCATGGAAACGATATTTTTTTTTAAACTGAATATATAAAAAATAAAAAAATACTTGATATGATGATTAATTATCAAGATTTACCGCGCTCGTGCCGCCACCGCCGCCGCGTCCGGGCGGGTCATTCATCTATGAATCATAGAATAAGTAAAATTTTGGACAATACAACTCCTTTGCAAAATGTCTCAAGCAATTTTATAATTATAATAATTATTTAAAAATATAAAACATTTTTTCGCTGCTATGACTTTTTTACCGCTTAAAAATGGTCCCCTTAAAATATTTCGTGTATGAATAGATACATCTTATATAGATAAGGTAAGGTGCCGTGTGGTGCCGGACGTAAAGAATAGCACTACCCCATTTACTCCCGTGGGTGTCGTAAAAGGCGACTAAGGGACTTACTAGAGAATGGGCAGCAGCGTTCTCTATGCATTTTTAACACCATACTGCGATCGCCAACCCGCCTGCCAAGCGTGGCGATTATGGCAACCCCCCCCCAATTGGGGGAGGCCTATGTCCTGTAGTGGATGTCTTTCGGCTGAAATGATGATATAGATAAGAATAAAACTAAGATTACCTTTGAAAAGATCTTCACCAGGAAAATTAGGCATGTTAGGTTTACTGAAGTGTCCGTTCCCCACGATGACGTAATCATAGTCCTCTTCAAACGTCTCGTTCGTTAACACGTACTCATGTTTGACCCTCCACACGTTGCCCACCCTGCTCACTTTGACTACGTTGTGTAAAAACTATGGAGAAGAATTTATTAAGAGCGTATACATCGATCCACTAGCACCACTCCTTTAAAAAAATATTATCTCGTGACTGAGAAGGAATTATGAAAAACGGCTCAACAGCGACCTCGGTAAGTGTGTCTAGAATGTTCTGATATCTTTTATAAAGTTTCATATTGAGACACGAAGCAACAAAATACGATCTAGAGGAATGTGACCGTTTTTCTTTAGAATGAATTGTGTTGCTTCGTATCTCAATATGAAACTTTATAAAAGGTATTAGAACATTCTAGACACTTACCGAGGTCGCTGTTGAGCTGTTTTTCATAATTCCTTCTCAGTCACGAGATCATATTTTTTTAAAGGAGTGGCGCTATTGGACCGATGACTAAGTGAATGATTTTACATTAAATATTTTTTAGGAGCTGGAAAGATACCTAAAAAGACGTTTTTCAGATGGGAACCTTCAAGAGGCTTTTACTAAAACCTTCCCGGTGGGCACCGTCAGCTTTCATTACTCTTTTAGAAACCGTCTGATGTTTTAGCATAACGCGTTTTATCAATAAAAACCCGTCAAGTGCATGTCGGACTACGCACAATGAAGGGTTCCGTAGCTGGGACGAATTTATGACAAGAAAGAACTTAACATTGTAGTTGAATTTTTTTTCTCCCATACATCGATATACGTGACGGTCAATTCTCCAACTGCAAATTTAAGTTTGTAAACGCAAAAACGATTTTTTAATGTTATAAAACTAGTAAATAACAATTTCGGACTTTTTCCTTTACTTGCGCTGTGAGACCTTGCTTCTTGCTAAATTTCATGATTCTAGGTCAACGGGAAGTACCCGACAGGTTTTGATTTACTTGCGAATATCGCATAAATGTCGCATAAATGGCTGTATCTTTTTATTGCGTTGACTTAGAAGCTTGATTTTTTCAGAGCTCCAAGAGAGCCTAAACTTTCGTATTTGATTTTAATTTCAACTTGATATCTCCACGCGTTCCTGAGAAAAAGGGTCTTGACAGACTAACAGACAGACAGACGGAAAACGAAGTGATCCTATAGGTAAGGGTTCCGTTTTTTTCTTTTGAGGAACGGAACCCTAAAAAGCATCTTTAAATAACCACAAAACAAAAAGTCTGATACCTTAATATATTTTAGAACGTCGAAGTGCTTCGCATAAGCTTGTAGATAGCGGTAATAATCACGCCAACTAGGGAATGAAGGCAGATATTCTGGCAAAGGGAACCCTCTGAGTTCCATTGTAGGTTTCGGTAGATTTGTTCTAAAACATAGAATACAGGAAATTAGAAAATAATTCAGTGTTTAAAATTAAAATGCTTCTAAATTGAGTGCAGTCTGTAGCACCAATAAATTCCAAATACCTAACTAAAAAGTATTATTGCCAGAGCCGATCCATAAAACAAAACAAAACAACAAAACAAAACTTAAAAACTTTTTATAGGATAGCAAACAGAACTAAATACATTTTTTAAGATTAAACCATAACAGTATACGAGTAATATATTAGTAGTGGCTACGCACGTAAGGTGGTTCATTGTTATGAAAAAGAGCGCCTCTCGCCATCAAACGTAAAAGTTTGGCGAGTTTAGAATTAAGTAACACCTCTGTATTATAATTTCTTTAAATAAATAAAAAAAAAATATATATATATATGGACTGTAGCAAGGTTTATTTTCTTAAAGATAATATTATCATGTTGTTTGAAATATGCCGCTTTCTAGAAGCAAGTGCTATCTATAAATAACTTGATATCGCGCCATCTGTTTATTTAGTTGAAAAGTAAGTAAACAGCGCAATACAAGCACATAAAAGTAAGTAAAACTTGATAAAAAGATAAACAACTACTAATATGAATTCATCATTATATGTTTTATTAAATATCTATTTTAAGTAGACTATGTTAAATAAACTATTCTACTGCAATTATTGTTTCTTTATCATTCTTCGTAAACGCACAAGAAGAAATATTTCTCATTCTCTCAAATTCACCCAGAAAATAATTGGAGCAAATGGGTTCTAAAAAAATGTTTATTGACTATATTCATGATTAAAATATACATACCTCAAGTGTTTGTACATACTGGTGTGTAGAGCTAGACCATTCTCGTCTACACCGACTCGAGGATCGTACCTCCAAGTCCCACCGACATATTGTGTGGCTTCCAAAACAGTGACGTTAATCCCTTCTTCTTTTAAGTATCTGGCCGAAGTTAGGCCTGCTACCCCGGCTCCGATCACGCAAACGCGTTTCGTCTAACACAAAAAAGGGAAACAATATTGATATTTATTTTTATCTTGCTTGTGATGGCACTAATGCCTCAAAATGGGAAGAAATTGCAATGATACCATATGACTTGGTTTATCTTTAATTGGGCTTCATTGAAATCTTCCACCATTGTCAGTAAGTAAGTTCTACTTAATGTTCAATTAGGTTAATTTCACTAACTGTAGAAAGTTATCTCCGAATCAAACAGACAGTTTAATTTAATTATTATTGGAGAACATGGGCATACTGTCAATACGAATTATTCTACTAGGTTTAGTTTTTCGTGTCAATAATAGAAATTCAGATTTGATTCAAACACTTCACTTTTAAATCCAGACATCATAATATTAGCACACTTCGTAAACGAACACCTTACTGTCACTCTTTGCTGTGTTGATTTCGTGTTTCATAATTTATTAGGGTACTAAAATACCAAGTATATTATTAAAACATCCACTATAAACAGTTCACACAAAAACGTGATAAGTGCTTAGTTATGCAATACATTAAAACAGATTTAGTTAACTACCAAACCTGGAAAAAAAAACAAAAAATGTATGATCTTACCATGTTTATTTCAAAAAAATGGCATATCAGTGAACACTGTCGCACAATTTTTTATAATTTGTCATTTTATTTACATTTATCTTATTTTTTTCGATAAGTATGAGATAAACAGCGCAGTCATGCGTGTTTTTATCAAAACAATTGACATGAGTATGTTGTGCGGCGGCACTTCGCGTCTACACGGCGCGGCGGCGGCGGCTATCTCACTGATTACCAAACGACACAAACGCCACGCTACTTTTAACTTTGTCACTATCTACTAACATTGTTTATTGAGAGGATTTGGCGACGAATTTTTGAATAGATACATTCATGTTACTCACCGAAAACACTCTATACCTACCCAGACAACCATATTTGAAAAAGAAAATCCCTTTCTAATGTCCCTATATTCAAATAATTTCGTGATTTTAAAATAAAAAAATTCGTCGGTTTCGCAAGTTTGCTGGAAGAAATTTCTTCTGAAATAAGCAGTACCTTTGTGTTATTTTATGTTAATATATTTTCCTGTCAAGTATTTTGTGTGTACATAAATAAATAAATAAAAAGAACTAGAAATAGATTCTGTACTGCTATAATAATAGTTGCCGCTCAATATTATATTATATTATTGTATATATTAAATTATATTGTATTATAATTATATTACCTATATTAAATTATATTATATTATTCACATAGCCTACCCACCTGACCTCCAGAAATTAAAACCTGCTGTAAACAGCGTCTCAAATAAGAAATGTGCTTAATTATTTAAATAAATATGAGAATCATATTTCAAACTAGATTTTACTCATTCAAAAAAATCTTGTCCACCGTGATATATAGTTATCATAATGCAATACGGAATAATTATGGAGTCCCACATGCTATTACGACCTACTCAAATTCGATATTTTTTTTTTATTATTTATAAAGGTGGCCAGCACATGAGCACATCAAGTTACCACAAACTCAAATACTTCGATCAAATTCTTCGACTCAAAAACTCAAGTACTTCGATCGTGATAATTATTTATGCGTTAAAAACAAATTAATTTTATGGCCCATCCGGTTAAATTGCGTATTCCTGCTTTTCTTCTAACTTCATGTGCTGGTCACCGTACAACACAAAAATACATAGCAAAAAAAAAATCATACATGTTAAAGATAAAATCACAAGAATCCGTACTCACCTTCACATAAGCACTGTAACTCAAACATATTTGTAACAGCACAACTAAAACTAAACAGCATTTACGAACCATTTCTATTTAAATTAATTAAATAATTAGAACACAATAGTGTGGCGTCCAGCGCTAATATTTTAATACTGGCGGACGTACCCGACACAAGTTCAATGCGTATCATTTCTCGACATTAACCTTATTATATATAAAACTTGATGAGGACAAACATGCGTATTTGAACTTCCAATAATTTTATCTATAGCATGATTGTAATACTCAATACTAATTAATTGGTGCAATTAACGTTAACCCGAGATGTGGATAAGTTAATAAACAAAGTTGTTAAACAAGACATTGGTACCGATTCTCTTGTACACCGAACTAAACTAACTAAACTATCACTAAAATTCCTTACTTTGGGCTATGAGAATCTTAAAGCTATTCGCCAAACGAAATTCTCTAAATTTAAAAATAACTTTGACACAACTAAAATTGAATTTGACAATCGCCACTCCACGTGGTATTTTTTTTTTCTTTTGACTTCGCAACGTTGGACTTGTTTGCTGTACCCCATGATTTTTTTTTTTGCCGGAGTCGCGCAGGGGCAGCCTCAACGTGTTTTATATGGAATTTTTCACTTTTTCTATGGAAAATAGGGGTTTATGGGCTTCATAGAGGGGGTCGATATTTTTATTATTTTTGCGATAAAACACACCATTTTCGAGATATAAGCAAAAGAAAAGAAAAAATATATACAGTACTGTTTTTGCACCAGAACTCGAGGTGTTGGTGTGGATTTTAGTTCATGACAACTAATTTTATTCCACCCCTTTTAAATTGCGATTAAAAATAGACAAATTCAGTTAGAAAATCTAAATTTTAGTTTAAAATCGTCAAATTCAGAATAGCAAAATTGCCATTTTCACTAAATTAAAAACTCAGTGCAATCTTATTAGTGCTGTCAAACTAAAATATAGTTAAGTTGTGTCACTTTAGTCAATTTCAGAATAGGAAATCGTCGTTTGACAGGAATAAACTAAATTTTGGTTATTTTTAGTCTAGTTTAGAGAATTTTGTGACAAGAGAATCGGCCCCATTGAGATATTGTTTTTGATTTGTTAAAAAAGATTTTTTTGAATTAAATACCAACTGACTTGTGATGTTGCTCAATGATTTCTGGTGTATATTTGTTTTTTTTTTTTCTTATTGGGCCTGCTCTTGACCTCGATTTCGCCTCATGGAAAGCGATGGATGAGGTCTAAGATGGAACGAGCGTGTCCAGAAGATGCCTGTTCACTCTTGCTTTAACGGCAGACGGGTTATATGTGGAAGGGATTACCAACGCTGGCAGAGAGTGCCACACCTTAGCGGTGCGCATAATTTTGGAGGGGAAACGCCGAGTACGACCCTGCAGTAGGTCTGGTAATCCGGTTATAAAAGGGCGATGGGTTTGCTCTTGAGTGAGTTTACCCAGAAGAAGCCTGTTCACTCTCAATGCACCAACTGGTGTATGTATGTTCCAGCATCACGCAAAAACTACCACACAGATTTTGTTTATTTATTTATTTATTTATTTAAACTTCATGTACAATAGTGGTACATAGGCGGACTTAATGCCACAAGGCATTCTCTACCAGTCAACCTTTGGGTTAAATATAAAAACAGTGGTAGGGTACAAAAATAATGACAAAAATACTAACTTCTTGATTAAGAGAATTTATATAGTTTTATTGATACTAATACACATATACAAATAAAATAAACTAATAGATATTTTAACAAATACCACCTAATAATAATTACTATGACTAGACTATCATTTGAGAGTTATTTAGTCTGACTTAAGTAGTGGTTACGAACTTTTCTTTTAAAAGTAAATTTGTTTTCAGCTTTTTTAATGCCAAAAGGTATCGCATTCCAGAGCTTTATAGTAGAGATAGCGTAAGAATTTGACATAAAACCGGTACGGTGTGAAGGAATTTGGAGAAGTAGATTCTTGGAAGCTCGTAGGTTACGACTATGAGAACTGCCCAACACTTTGAAATAATTCTTTAGATAATCGGGAGCACATGGATCGTTCATAATCGTGAAGAGCAAGCAGAGAGATCTGAGGGACCTCCTGAGTCGGATAGGCAACCATTTAAGCTGAGAACGGGAGGAAGAAATGTGATCGTATTTACGAAGGCCAAAAACAAACCGAATACAATTGTTGAGAAGTCGATCCAATTTATTTAGAAGTTCTTGGGAAAGATCAGAACAACAAACATCAGCATAGTCTATAATAGGAAGCACAAGTGACTGGACCAAGGTGAGTTTGGTGCTAGATGGGAGGAAATGCTTGAATCTATAGAGAGACCGCAGTGAGAACGAGACTTTCTGGCTCACCTGAGCCACGTGTTTATTCCAACTCAAACTGCCGTCAATGTACAGACCCAAGTCCTTTACGTGAGGTGAAAGAGAGATAACGGAGTTCTCGTACATCAGTGGCATAAGCTGACTAGTGTTCACATTCCTCAAATAGTACGAACTACCAATGAGGATGGCTTGACATTTCCCGACATTAACAGAAACCCCAAATTTGCCAGACCATTCTTCAATAGTTCGCAGATCAGCATTGAGTAATGAAATGCAATTGTCAAGGTTGGCAATGTCTGACTGAGCGTATAGTTGCAAGTCATCAGCGTACAGATGGTAAGAACATTTGAGGACAGCAGTAATGGAGTTTATAAATATTGAAAATAACAGAGGAGAGATTATACCGCCTTGTGGAACACCAGTTGCCAGGTCGCACCAGTCAGAGCAATCCTGATCAGCACGCACCGCCTGCTGGCGACCACGAAGATATGAAGAAAACCAATCACATGACAACGAAGAGACCCCAATTTGAGACAGTATGGCCAGGAGAATGTCGTGATCAACGGTGTTAAAGGCATTGGAAAAATCAATTAGAACTAAGACCGTTAATCTCGAATTCTCCAGGCCATCCCTTATGTCTTCAGTAACTTTAAGCAGAGCTGTGGCTGTGCTGTGGCCAGGCCGAAAACCGGATTGGAAACTAGACAACAGACTATTCTTGAACACGTACGAGGAAAAAAATTTCAAAGGTCAAATTTTACATAGATATTTCCTATAGGTCTGGTCAAATTACTAGGTATAAATTATCACGCTATTTGCTATGGGGGATGAGCAGTATTGCATTATGTTTTGAGATGGGTCAATAAGGGCAGGCACCTTAACCGTGGTCGCTACAAAAAAGTGGTCTCAAGAGACTATCCTTAACTTTTAGGAAAAAAATGATATGCATTCACAGATTTTGAAAAAAAAAAAAAAAATACAGTCAGCAAGAAAATGGGCAATTTACACAAATAGTTTTTTGATGCCAATCGATCCTTTATCTTACGAGATACACAACAGATAACAGAGGTTTGAGTACTAGAAAAGACAGAAATCGAAAAAAAGTTTTCCCATACAGTTCGTAGGTGAGACTGAGACTGAGACTGAGATGACTGAGATGAGAACGAACACAATGTATCAGTGTATGACAACAGTCGAATTATTCCATTACTACTGCGCTGGGTTCAATAGGAAACGAATATAGCAACTAGTTACAGATTTAACCTTTTAAATGATTATCATACCATATGGATCTAATCAGTCAATTATGACATATATTATTATGCTATTTCAGTCAACTTTCAACAAAGCAATGCAAATCGGATTTCGATTCCAAAGAATTGATATATTTTGTGCTTCTTTTTAGGGTTCCATAGGTACCAAAATGGTAAAAAGGAACCCTTATGGTGCGACTCAGTCTGTCTGATTCCTCTAAGTGACACACTTTTTCAGAAATCATCAACAAAACTTTCAGTAGTTCCACTATCGGTCAAGAGACGGCGCTGAAATAAAACTGCAATATTCTACACCGCAGTGTTAAAATTCTCTGACGAGCCGATGAAGATTCAAAAAAAAAATACGGTTCATAACCAAAATGTCATCCTTCCTACCTACTCGCAGGTCGCTTTGGGTGAAGCACAGTTGTAGTTTTTTCTGGGCACAGAACTATTTAGGTACTCATACGAATGAAGCTATATATGATGGTACGGAACCCTCGGTGCACGAGTCCGACTCGCCCTTGACCGGTTTTTTTTTACTGTAATTGTCTTTGAGGCGCGCGTGGAACATAACGCGCCGTCGTCCGGACGGCGAGCTGCCCATTGCTCGCCGTCCGTAAGTACGGTGGCTGGGAATCGCCAATTGATTCCCGTCGTCCAGGGCGTCTCCTGCGGTGATTCGGGGCATGAGGCGCACAGACTACCTCCCCCTCACGCGTTCCGCCTCCTCCTTCACGGGCATTACTGCTCGTGTCCTCCGGGCGATCCAAACAGTGGTAACACCCGGGCGTTTCCTCCCGCCTTATCCTGAACAGGAACCTCTCGAAACAACTGTGTCCAGTGAGGACCTGCGTCAGTAGGAAGGTGAGGACGTCGTGGCGCCTCTCTAGCCACTCCTCAAAGAGGGGATTTATACTTGACTTCCCGTGTACCTATTTACAATTACAATGTACTGTTTTAATATATTAGTGATAGCTATTCGTCAGGAATAATCTCTAAGAATGACAATGAGAAACATTCAATGTATCAGGTTGTGTCATTAGTGTATATGCAGCAACACAGGCCTTCAATAATTGGCTTATTCCACAAATCCCCCCTGAAAATCCCCCTTAGGAGGAAAAGTGAAATCTGAAAACAGTCTAGAATTCACCCCTGATAATCCCGCTAAGGGGGGAAAACTAGAATTGAAAAAACAAAAATTAACTTATTCCAAGATCCCCTGACAGTGATTTTTTTACATTAGGGTTCAGTTTTTTCCACTGAGGGGGATTCTCTCAGGGGGGATTTGTGGAATAAGCCCAATAATTCACTAGAAAAGAGCTGGTTGACCTCGACACCGACCAGCAGACAGTCCAGGGAGGCTATACCATTCTTAGATGGTAGGCTAACCAGGCGGTTATTACTCCTAGACAGGACCGGCTTGCGCCTGGTGACGGGGACCATCACGGGACACTGCTCGCTAAACAAACACTACTACACAATAGGCATATCGGACAATCCTCTGTGCAGGGCTTGCATGGAGGCTGAGGAAACCGTCTTGCATGTGCTCTTTGAATGCACAGGCGTTATCCATGCCGATTAGAACAAAAACCAGGGCACCCAGATCTTTCACAGATGTTCTAAACAGACCGGGAGACGTAATTATCTTCTGGAGGGACGTGGGCTGGTTGGAATAACCACTGATGGCCGCCATCGCCCATGTACAATGGTTCACCTGAAGGACCAGAGACCAGTCTTGACTCTCCATATATTTTGACTGCTGTGACCAAAACTACAAACGTTGTATTCAGGGAAGTTTTACTAAAGTGTGGCTGGTATTTTAGTATATTGTGTCTTACTAGTTACGACTTCCACTCAAACGAAGTCGTGGGCAGAAGCTAGTTTAAAAATAATAAAAATGCCTAAGCTCAAATGATTGATATTAGGATTTCTTAAAGGAACAAGCAGTTCATTTTATGTCCAGTGTGCATAAAGTTCAAAAATAAAAAGCAAAATTAATATTCCAAAAGTTTGAACAGCATCCTGTATAATACAGAAAGTACGAACACTCGAGCAGTATGTTGGAAAATTTTAAGTCACATCATAGGGAATTCCAAACGTCAATATTCCAACGAAAATACATGAATTATAAGTATGTTTATATTATATTAATAGTATCTCATTTGCCTACAATAAATGTACCTACTATATAGTGCCTCAAATATCAAGGAAAAAAGTACAAAAAAATATATTTAAAGATTGCTGCTGCTATAGAAAGTGTATTACTGTGACAAAGGATTATAGATTCAAACCTACTTATATATTTTTACTGGAGTGCACTGCTAAAAACCCAAGTTTTATCGAAAATGATATTCCAATGACATTATTATTCAATTTACAGTATCTTTGAACACTTGCGGAAGTCACGGATGATACAAAAATACTTAAACATGTAGGTAATTAAAATAATATGGCTCTTATTCACCTTTTTGAATTCCATATTTAGGAAAAGTCTATAAAATTTGTACACAAACCAGTAACACTTAAACACATGTGATTAGTTTCATAGCTACACTGTTTACTAGCTCATATTGTTGTAGTACCGACCTACATAAGTACCTAAGTCTCAAGTTCAGTGACTGCTACCATTTATCTTGTTTTACACTTGTGTATAGGAAAACCCATGCACATATTGCACAGGATACAATTCAATAATCCAGGCTTACACCAAAAATACATTGCGCACCTTTAGAATTCATCATCATCATTCATCATTTCAGCCGTAAGACGTCCGCTGCTGAACATAGGTCTCTCCAAGCACCCCACTTCGACCGGTTCTGTGCTTCCCGCATCCAGCGGATTCCTGCGGATTTCACAAGGTCATCGGTCCATCTTGTGGGAGGCCTTCCAACGCTACGTCTTCCGGTACGCGGTCGCCCACCTGAACCTTTCGGCCCCAACGGCTATCTGTTGCACGCAATGGGCCCTGCCTGAAATGTGCCTAATTAATGCCTGTGTCAATGTGCCTTTAGAATTATAGAGACAATAAGATAAGATAAGATCATTTATTTGTCCAAAACATAAGTACACACACACGGCATTCAGGATGTTACATAAAATTATAGCACAGTCATGTTTTGCCTTAACGGCGTACAAATATAAACACGTAAGTTAATTTTATTATTAGGATATAGACATCAAATTGTTATAAATTTGACCATTAATCAAAGGAATTAACATATCAAATTAAAACTTAATTAATTCAATTATAATAATTATACTACAGAATAGTGACATTAACTCGTCATAGTTTATAATAAAATAAAATTAGCCAGTCAAAACTCAAAGTAATTAGGAATAAAAATCTACATATTATTTCACACAAGTCAGATTAATTATAAAACATTAATATTGGACAAAAACAAAAAAAAATAAAAAAAACTACAAAAATGAAACTATATCAATACTTTGTCTGTTAGAAACTCGGAAATACTATAATATGCTTTGAGACTTAATTTGACTGTTAGCCTCTTCACACAACACTTGGTATATCAACTATTGGTAAAAACATGATTAATAGTTGCCTATGTTTAGTAGTGTTAGTAGTAATTAAGTATGGTACTTATTTGTTTAATGTATGTAGTTGGCACAATGTAAATATTTTATTTTCAATATTTTTATGTGATATACATAATATTTATAATAATTGATGGCCACACTATCGAATTAGGTCTAAGATCTGTAAAGATGATGATATAAGTAATTAAGCAAAATTTTGGCCAAAGAATTACAATGCCATTTAACGTGGCAATGCTGCCAGTCTTCTGGGCATGTTTCCGGAATACAGCGATGCGGAAGAGTACTTCGAAGCCTAAGGGTCCTTTTGTTTTTTTGTATTTATTTTTATACTAGCTACTGCCCACGGCTTCGGACGCGTGGCTTTTTCTAAAATAAAAGTAGCTTCAAGTCTTTAAAGGTACTCCTTATAACATCAGCTAACCAATGAAAGTCCCGTCTAAATCGGTCCAGCCGTTTCGGAGATTAGCCAGAACAACCAGTCAGACAAACAATAAAAATAATTTTTTCATATGAATTGAGTAAAAAGCTATTATTTTTTATTACATTACAAACAGACACTTCAATTTCATTTAATTGTAGGGGTTCTAAAAAATAAAACAAACATTTTCCTATATCTGTTTAATGCACTTTCATGCATCTTTTTTGATTAAGTAGGTACTATATTATATTTTTTAGGAATGTTTCTTGGTGTAGGAAAACCACATAAAAAAGAGCAGCGTTTTTGCAGTTAATATTGATGTGAACGCTGTTTTACATATCGAGTTTTTATCGCATTTATAAATAGCCAATTAATTGATTACTTTCGCCGGTACCGGTGTACACACGTCTACATATTCAAGCTATTTTCCAGTAAGAGCTGATCTGGCATTGTATAGAATTTTCGTACAATGAGAGATCAGCTTATACTGGAAATTATGATAGCCGTGTGTACTAGCGATAGCAATAACATTTATTAGCTATTCTCGTAGAGTTCATAATTTACGCAATACCAATGTGGACAGACCGGGTTTGAAACTTATCTTTATTCGTCTGTACACAACCAAGGTCCTTCTTGACACAACTTCTGTCTCTAAAACAAATCGTATAAATAAGCTTCGTCCGCGTGAAACGGCCCATCCATCGCGTCGCATCCCGTCGCTCGCCCGCGCTATAACTTCGTTATCGCTTAGCGTTCTTTCTGACTTTTGTTCTTTTCGCTTGGCTTCTAAGGATCGTAGCGCGATGTTATATAGCATATAGCCTCGATAAATGGACCATCCAACACAAAAATAATTTTTCAATTCCAACCGGTAGTTCCTGAGATTTGCGCGTATAAATATAGTTGCAGTTTTGTAAGTTTTGTGTAATTTTGTTGCAGCAATTTTGTAGCATATAGTTAGTTGCGTCATATATTGTATATAATCATTTTAATATATTTGAAATAAAAGTTTATTTATCGGCTACAAAGCATCTCTACTTAATAATATAATATAAAAAGCTTAAATTCGTTCACTCTTTGACAGACTACGCACAGCCTAAACCACTGGCTCTAGAAGTTTGAAAATTTGTACAAGTGACCCTGATTTATCGAAAGTGAGCACAAACGAAGGATTTTTGAAAATTCGTACCTTAAAGGGGATAAGTAGTAATAGTAGTTATTAAGTACCAAAAGAAAAGGCGCTGGTTCGTGGTAGTAAGAAACAAAAGATATATTTTTGACAATTTAAGGTAAAAACCAAAAGGCAGCGAAAACAAACAAAAAGGTATAAAAAGGTAAAATATCAAAAAGAACATAGCTTGCAAACTTGCACAGTAGTAATAGGATGAAAGTTTGTATGGAAGTTTGTCATTTTAGCCGATGGGAAGTTTCTTAGAAAGAAAGAAAGAAAGGAAAATATTTTTGGGACACGCACAGGTAATATAAACAGTAAAAAACCGGCCAAGTGCGTGTCGGACCACGCACAATGAAGGGTTCCGTAGTTGGGGTGAATTTATCCCAAGAACAAACTTAACATTGTAGTAGTCGTCGACCAACTTACATTTACAGTTGAAAAACATGTTCTCCCATACATTGTGTATGGGAGAACATGTTTTTCAACTGTAAATGTAAGTTGGTCGACGATTACTCAGTAACTTGTGAAGTCTACTTCGCTGTGATAGATTTATTTTTAACTTCTTTATGTATACTACTGCTGTGAATTTTTTCATGTATCCAAATACAACCATTTAGCTGGCAGAGGGGGGACACTTGATTTTAACAAAAATTAGCATTTTAAAGTTTAATGTTACGCAAACGGATACCTGAATCGAAAAATGGTGTATTCATAAACTCGCAATATTTTTAAACGGCCTATCCAATGATACCCCACACCATGGGATAGACGAGATACAAAAACATCATCCCCACTACGTGTACCGGAGGTAAGCTAAAAATGTTTTTTTTTCAAGATATTATTTTACCAACTTGTTATCGTGATTAATATGTACATCCATACCAAATTACAGCTTCCTAGTACTAAGAGTCTCTGAGCTAACCTGCGGACAGACAGATAGACAAACAGACAGACAGACAGATAGATGGACATGGCGAAACTATAATGGTTCCGTGTTTACTTCGGAACCCTAAAAAGGAGCATTTAAAACTACCAAAATTTATATTGAAAACAAAAAATAAAAACCATAAAAAAAGACCTGTGCGAGGCCAAAAAGGCTCCTATCTCAACAAACAGGCGCGAGACGCGACCTGACACAAAGACACCGCGTGCCGCGCGACGAGCGGTCTCTTTGTGTCGCGTCGCGTGTCGCGCCTGTTTGTAGGAGCCTTTATGCTGCGATATTTAAAAAATCAATACCGCAGCGTTGGTACTCTGATAGGCCCGAGGCATCGAGCACAATGGCTTGTTAAAATTATAAATTGGAGTGAAAATTGTCGTGACGTGTTACAATTAAAACCTTTCAGCTACACGGTAGGGTACATTTTTTTGATATCGTTATGGATAAGTCAAAGTCAAAGCATTTATTTCAAATAGGCACATAAATGGCACTTTTGAACGTCAAAATTTACACGGAAATAAAATTGATTCTAGTTGCCCCTTCCAAAAGGTAGTTTCGCATGGAGAAGAATGGGCAACAAACTCCACCGTTACTCTTTTAAACTGTTTTACCATAGTTTGTATACATAAATTATATCATTACATGTAAAGACGATGTACCTAGAATAAAATTACTATACCACAACAGGTAATAACAATAAAAAATTAAACATTGACGGATAAATTAACCATGTGTTAGATACAAGATGCTCACATATTTACAAATATTGTATTATTTTGTACAAATAAAAAGTCAGTGTGCGAGTTAAACTTATCATAAAATTAATGTTAATTAATGTTTTCCCATTGTTTGTCTTATTTGTTTTAGTATATTCGTGTATTTATAGAATAGAATAGAATAGAATTTTTATTTTGCAAATATAGGTAGTACATAATAGTTCTTAAGATTACATTTAGCTCAGCCACATTTTACCAATCGGCATGCAAACATTTGAAATTATTTATATCATTATTATGTATGTTTATTTGTGCTTGTATTTATATAGAAATTGGAAACTTGGTATATATATTATATTTATAGTTTGTAAGTATCTTTATAGTTATTCCAAGATTCTTTAAAACCAGCGCTGGGGCTCTGTCTCGCATAGGGTCGCAGCATTATGCTGAGCGATGGCCGTTTTGCGTGGATGTGACGCATATTTACCCCAAACTTGTTTTTTTTTTGTGTTGTGTTCTTTTTTTGCGTCATGTTTACCGCAAATAAACGTTTTTTCTTTCTTCTTCTTTACCACTGTTTGTCTCTGCATTACCCAAAGGTTGACTGGTAGAAAATGCCTATGGCATTAAGTCCGCCTCTGTACATTTCTGTGCTTAAAGTATTAAATAAATAAATAATAAATAAATGACTTAAAAGTAATACATTATACATAAATTAGCAACCTGTCAATTTATAGGCCATCCCTAGAGGTCAAGTTCCAACTCTAAAAAAGTTAAATCTCATAAGTAGTGTAGTGTACTGCCTGCCCTCTAAAACGGACCCAAAGAGGCGCAAATTAGATTTGCAAGGGCCTATTCGATGCCGAAAACCGTATTATATTTTAAATTGACCATGAAAAAGAATTTGAGTGGAACTTTCTGCTCTAGTATCTGCAAAATTACTAGAAGCGAAATTTTATTTTGTGGTATTTCCCAAAGAAATATTTTTACCTTTTACTCTCAACTTATTAGGTAAACAATTATCCTTGTTAGGTGTGTACGTGCCTGAAAACCACATGGATTTTCAGAGACATTTAGTCACATTACTCTTTGCTTATGTAAACATGTACACATTTAGACAATAGTTACTTACATCATTCTAATTTAAAACAGGTATTAAAATATTGTTTATTATGTTCAATGCGGTCACCACTATTATAAAATAATAATAAGGAATGATGTTTCACTCCGTTATTATAAGAGAATAATAGGCTTTTACACTGGAACAATTACGGACATCGTTGCACTATGGGCACAAAAAGTCACCTGAAAGTGCATAAACAATTTTTTTTTTTCTTTATTTGTTTATAGGGGCTTTAACGCATAGCGTAAGTCAGCCCCATCGAATCCTAAACAATTGCACTTTCACAAGACGTGAACCATGAATTTGAACAAACCCTTCGCACCGTCGCCATTGGGTTGGGATAAAATTGTACGGAACATGCCTACATCAGTTCTGTTCAAATTCAGGGACTTCACTAAATTATTTCTACTGGACTCATATTGCATCAATAAATGTTCCTCAACAACTCCACATTCCTCACAATTGGGTGAAGCGATTTTCTTCATCATGAAGGCAATTTTTTTGCATGGAACGTGTCCAGAGTCTAAGAGCAGTAACAATCAGCTATAAAAAAGCATATTATTTACAGAATCTATAAATATTATAAGTTTCTATTTACCCATGGGAAAAAAGCGTGGCTTTATGTATGTATACAGGGTTATTGGTAAACACAACTTTGCAGGACTGTTACTAACATCATAAAACAACAACTTTTGTTCTATGACTTTTTACAGAACATAATACGTACAGTTACCAAAAACAAACCTCCAAGATTTTGTTGTTCTATCGTGTTTTGTGTTACCTACCTACGCCTCCCGTGTACTGTCACTCGTAAGACACGGCAGTTTGTTTTGACACGCGTAGAGTTCGTAACATTTAGAGCGTAAAAAATATGCAACCAAGGCACTATATTCC
The DNA here is from genome assembly GCA_947523025.1 of Dryobota labecula. Lineage (NCBI taxonomy): Eukaryota > Metazoa > Arthropoda > Insecta > Lepidoptera > Noctuidae > Dryobota > Dryobota labecula. Next base: position 12,826,770 of record OX383301.1, read on the forward strand.
GTCCACCGTGAGAATGTTTTTTTGACTGTTGTACAAGATTAGGAACTAATAAAGTTTAAATTCGTATAACACCATATTCGTTTGTATGAAACTAACAGTGCCAAAAAACGTTCTCAAATACAAGTAACTAATAAGACAAGACTTAAAATATTACAACGAATATTTCCATTACCTAATAAATTAATAATAACGGATGGAAATAAATCCGTGCAGAATTTTATCTGTTTATCTGGCTCATACTATATTCGACCCTCCGCTAGATTAGCCAGACGAACTTAGAGGGTCGCCCGAATCACGCCCAGGCGCTGCGTTCAATCCTAACGTGAATAATATTAGTTTTCATATCAATTTGTATGGCAACGTGGAATATTTCTATGTTATTAAGGGGCAACACACCTGCACTTTTGAAGATATAAAGGACGCCACTGACGCTGCTATTAACAGCAAGTAGTGGTATATGAATTGGTGTGGAGTAGATACCCTAACCAAAAGGGAAAAAATAAAATTTATACAATTTGCGGTATACTACAGAAGAAAGCGAGCATATTGAAATATTGCTCATCCCCCATATCCTGACCAGACTGACCTGACTTATAGGGAATATCTATGCAAAATTTGAATGAAATCTATCCAGTAGTATTTGCGTGATGCTGGAACATACGTTCAAATAAACAGACAAAAGAACTAAAAACTGTATTTTCGGCATTAGAATGGAGGAGGAGGTGGAACGCGTGAGGGAGAGGCAGTCTGTGCGCCCTCACGCCCCTAGTCGTCGCAGGAGACGCCCTGGGCGGCGGGAATCAATAGCCGATTCCCGGCCACTGTAGGCGCGGGCTTGCGGACGGCGAGCAATGGGCAGCTCGCCGTCCGGTAAGAACCAGGCCCGGATCGACGGCACGTTGTGTTCCACGCGCGCATCAAAGAGATGTCAGCAGGAACTGACGGGGTCCATTAGGACCGATGCCTGCCAGGGTTGCGGGTTTGTCCGAAAGGGATACCGTGGCCCTGGCACACAGGCAACTGAAGGAATACGGGTTTTAGTCAGTAAAAGTTTGACACGAGAGTGGAAGAAGTTTGCTGATAATTTCCCACAGAAAAAAAAGGTACATATATATGAGTGTTTGGTTATGTAGGGTTTGCAGATCCACATTTTTAAATTAAGTTACCCAGGCTCCCCTGAAATAAGTATTGAAATCAGTCTGAACAGCATAATAATGAAATTCATCATCATCGAGAAAGTGCAGACAGAGAAGATGGTAGCGACGAAGTGGAAACCTTTTTTAAATGCGAGGAAAATCGAGGAAATCCGTTTTCATTGTTTGTAGATCTGAAAAAATCTGAAAGCGAACTATTCTTTGTACTTAACTTAGTTATGTACGAAAGTTACTTCTGTTAAATAAAATAAACTGGTTAAGGGCGAGTCAGACTCGTGCGCCGAGGGTTCCGTATCATCATATATAGCTTCATAAGCTTCATTCGTATAAGTAGGACCTAAATAGTTATGTGCCCAGAAAAAACTACAACTGTGCTTCACCCAAAGCAACCTGCGAGTAGGTAGGAAGGAGGATATTTTGGTTGTGAACCGCGAAATATTTTTAAATTTTCATCGGCGAGGCCTTTATTCGTCAGTTAATTTTAACACTGCGGTGTAGAATATTGCAGTTTTAGGTCAGCGCCATCTATTGACAGATAAGGAACTAATGTAATTTTTGTTGATTTCTGAAAAAGTGTGCTATTTAGAGACATAGTTTTATTTTTCCTGTAATCGTTACATAAGCTTCTATCACATAGAATAATTTCAAATTTTTCTCTGTGCAAACTTCGGAGATAAGGGGGGGGAACGGTATTTTTTTTTACATTTTTCATCAAAAGTCGAATTCTATGCGGCCTAAAGAAAAGAGAAAAAAAAAATGTTTTAGAATGTGCAAACAGCGCTCTTTCATATGATACCCCACATGCCATAGTAGCGGCATTTCGAATTTTCAAGACCACCTTTCAGTCCCTGTTGCAAAACAATAAAACCTTTTTGTTTCTTTCTTATTTGCAAAATAGTTGGGCAAACGTCATCTAAAACTATTCTAAATTTCAAGTTGATAGCATCAGTAGTTCTTGAGATATTCAGCTGTGACAGACAGACAGACTGAGTCACACCATAAGGGTTCCTTTTTACCATTTTGGTACGGAACCCTAATATTATCATATTTTTCTTCATACGTCACTGAATTCTGATGACTTTATGTTAATACCCACTGACATGAAGTCATCATTAATATTATGCTTTTGTTTTGTACCTATTGTTATTACAAAAGGCACCTACATTAGTCGAAGGAAACTCTAGGGATATATTTTCACTGTATGCTGAGATAGGAGCCTTTTGGCCTTAGTATTGTTTTTTATTTTTTAGGTAGATTTCGTCAGAAAAAATCTACCTATTGGTCTTGCACCTAAAGTCGAGTTTTCCGAAAATTTCATCATAGGGGGTCTAGTTATGACCCCTAGGACCCGAATCAACCGCCGGTTAAAAAGTTTATATATGTTATATATATGTATACGTATGAATGTTGGTTGGTTGGTTGGTGGGGCGACAAGCAAAATTTAGCCACACTCTACAGGTCGCAATTATGCACCGATTGCTTTCAAACTTGGCTCAAAATCAAAATCAAAACTTAGGTTAAGTTCGTGAATGGGCGGAATTCGTCAAATCCGGCGGCGGGGTTTTTCGAAAATCAGTTTTTGGCCATTACTTTTTTCCTATGGAAAATTGAACCGTTTGACATTTTTATCATTCCGAGTAAGAATACGGACAACTTCTAAATTGAAACTTTTTTGATGCAACCCCTAACTTGGGGAGGGGGTTGTTTCCAAAATTTTTGGAAAAAAAAATATTATCTCCGAAACGGTAAACATTTTTACCGTCGAAAATTTTTTTTTTTTTTAAAGCAAATTGTTTACTCTACAATTTTTATTTTAAAAGTCTAGCGATAAAACTTATAGTTTTCGAAATAAAAAATTATAACTGAAAAATTGAGGGCGTTTCCATGCTAAACTCGTTGCCTTGACGACCAAGTCTTTTGTTAATATTCATAATGGAGGTACTTTTAAATAGTATTTAGTCGTTACATGGACGCAGTCACGTGACAGGCCTCTTTGGTATTTTATTATTGCTTCTTTTGAAAAATAAGGGATAAATACTAACGGGATAAGGTTTGATTGTAATAAAAATATACACTATATTTTTTTTTTTAAATACGTCTGTCTACTGTTCACAAATGAGAATGTCAGCGCGGAGAAAGCTTCTTCGTGGAACCTTCTGCGAAATCTACCTCCTCCAGCGGCTTGCCGAAGGGTTTTTTTAAATTTATTTTATTAATGTTGCTATGAGTGTGTTTTAGTTCAAAATGTGATCGTCCTGTACGAGTCCCATAAATACGTTTCCTTTTCTTTTTAGGTTTCCGTACCAAAATGGTAAAAAGGAACCCTTATGGTGTGACTCAGTCTGTCTGTCTGTCACAGCTGAATATCTCAAGAACTACTGATGCTATCAACTTGAAATTTAGAATAATTTTAGATGACGTTTGCCCAAATATTTTGCAAATAAGAAAGAAACAAAACAGTATTGATTTTTTTTTGCAACAGGGACTGAAAGATGGTCTTAAAAATTCGAAATGCCGCTACTAGGGCATGTGGGGTATCATATGAAAGAACGCTGTTTGCACATTCTCAAACATTTTTCCTTTTTTCTTTAGGCCGCATAGTTTTCGACTTTTGATGAAAAATGTAAAAAAAAATACGGTTCCCCCCTTATCTCCGAAGTTTGCATACAGAAAAATCTGAAATTATTCTATGTGATAGAAGGTTATGTAAAGATTACAGGAAAAATAAAACTATGTCTCTAAATAGCACACTTTTTCAGAAATCAACAAAAATTACATTAGTTCCTTTATCTGTCAATAGATGGCGCTGACCGAAAACTGCAATATTCTACACCGCAGTGTTAAAATTAACTGACGAATAAAGGCCTCGCCGATGAAAATGTAAAAACATTTCGCGGTTTACAACCAAAATATCCTCCTTCCTACCTACTCGCAGATTGCTTTGGGTGAAGCACAGTTGTAGTTTTTTCTGGGCACATAACTATTTAGGTCCTACTTATACGAATGAAGCTTATGAAGCTATATAATTATGATGGTACGGAACCCTCGGTGCGCGAGTCCGACTCGCTCCTGACCGGTTTTTTTTATTTTCACTTATCTTATTTTTATGAAGTTTGCTTTATGGACTTTATGTGTTTCTGAACTTACAACATAGACGTTACATTCATACAAGCTACATAGTGACCTATGAGTAATTATGTATTAACAGGTACCTGCCTATCGCATCAGAGTTGAAAACCATTATATCGATCCATAAACAGTCACTACAGACAATGGTTCAGCTGACTGATGATCGTATAATGTTATCTACTAATCAAGGAAATCTATTGGTTGCCTTTTAAGGCAGCGAGGAACCACCCAATACAATGGAACGCTGTCTTAGGTGGTTAACCGATGGTTCATTACCGATGGCCTCTCGCCATCAAACGTAAAAGTTTGGCGAGTTTAGAATTAAGTAACACCTCTGTATTATAATTTATTTCAGTGCTTGACGTAAATTGACGTAATTTTAGTCGGCAAGTTTTAATCACGTTTAAACTTGTATGGAGTAACTTGTACAGGCGCTGATTAATTTGACAGGACTAGACTAAAATTTATCTTCTATCCTTTTCTTAATGAAATAGAAAGAAAAAGATGCATTGAACTTAAATTTAGTTTAGTTTGTGAACAAGGGAATCGGCACCAATACCTATCTGTATTTCAGATATCAGCGCTATGGTCAGCAATGGACTGGCATTGGATCGGACTGTGGCTAATTTTGTTATTATAGACTCGTCCAGGTCTCACAAGAGTTATTTTCATCATTTATGCAATGTGTTTATTATACACCGTGGCATTTTAATCGTCTTACAAAGACAGCCCACTTCATATATCCAATGACTACTAATCATTCAGGTAAAAAAAATTTTTTTTTGTAACATTTTAATTTTTATTTATTTTTATTTTTATTAATTATGACGCATGACATAGTTTAAAACACCCTGTTACGAGTGCAGTCCGAGCCTTGTGATACAAGGGCGCCGCAGAATGGATTTAGATTAACTTTAAGTTGCAATAGTAAGAAACACATTTTTGCGTTAGGGTGAATGAACTCTGATAAAGATGTCGCCGCTCCATTCCGCGGCGTCCTTGTAACACAAGGATCGGAGTGCACAAAAAAAAAAAACAAAAAAAAAGTTACATGTATGATTAGTAGTCATTGGATACATGAAGTGGGCTATCTTTGTAAGACGACTAAAATGCCACGGTGTATAGGATATCCGCGATGAATAATATAGGATACTACTCATCATACTTATAATAATAATAATTAATAGTCAACGTGACAGACCACATTGCAACGTCCGGATATTATATTACATTACATTATAAATTACAATTGATAGCTGGAAACATAAAAGTTACGTCACAAATCTCCGCAATTCGTCTATACATATATGCATACATACAAATAAATAAAATTGAAGTGTCTGTTTGTAATGTCAAAATAACAGCTTACTAAATGCATATGAAAGTATATACGTCATACCCCATTTTACGAGTATGTCCAGAAATTCACTATCCATGCCAAGGTTGCCTGGAAGAGATCGCAGTATGCGATAAGGCCGCCCATTGTATATTTTATAGTGTATAAGTTTTCCTTTTCTTTTGTTATGCTTAATCTGATGTACAATAAAGTATTAAAAAAAATACGGTACTTATAACAACAAAAAAAAAATTGTTTGTCTGTCTGTCTTTTAATACTTTCATAATTTCCAAAACAAACAAGTTCTTTTCTTCTTCTCAATTCAACCGGATTCTTTTTGTTCTCACTTTCACCTCCCTCCATATCTGCAAAGAAGAATAGAGATTTAATTAATGTGATTGGTAGCTAACATAACATATCATCACGCCTGATTCCCCCAAGGTTTAGGCGAAGGGATTCCTCATACCGGAGAACCGGAGTTACCGACATAGCTTGCAGAGTAAGCAAGCTGAAGTGGCAGTGGGCTGGCTATGTTCGTCGGAGGACCGATGGCTGGTGGAGTAGACGAGTCCTGGAGTGGAGACCGCATATCGGCAAGCGTAGTGTGGGACGCCCCACAGTTAGATGGACCGACGACCTCAAAAAGTTGGCTGGGCTAGACTGGACGCGGAAGGCGGAGGACAGAGTGTTGTGGCGTAGCCTGGAAGAGGCCTATGTTCAGCAGTGGACTGCGATAGGCTGAGTCGATTGATTCCTCATAATTATTAGGTACACCTAGATACATTTCGCCAGGTATGTTTAAGTCCCATGTAATAGGGTGTGTTAATTAATTAGGTAACTGTTATAAAAGGAGTAGCCATAATTCTGCTACTGTCAACTTACAATCCCACTTCCATGAATAGATAGATAGATAGATAGATAGATAGATAGATATATTCATTAATTTGCCTGAAATATGGTATTTTATTTATTTATTTATTTATTAATTAAAACTTTATGCACAAGTAAAAACTGTACAAAGGCGGACTTAATGCCCTTGGGCATTTTCTATCAGTCTACCTTAGAGGGTGATGCAGAGGCAATACATAGTAGGTGCAATAACAGAAAAGAATTTAGAAGAATTTATAAATAAGATACAAGAATAAATACATATATACATACAAAAACAAAAAAAAAATGTTGTGAGAGTTAAACAATAAAACCTACAACAACTTAATTCTGAGACGAATCTGCCAACTTCTTGTGTACATATGTGTTCTCGAGCTTTCACTTTAAATGTGAACTGATTCAACAGATTTTATTATTTATTTATTTTGTTTTATTTTTTTATTTTACAGATTTTTTAACACATACACAATAGTTCTTCATATTCCGCTTACTTAATTCCGCATGCAAATTTTTGTGACAATAATAATAATTCTAAGTTACACAAAACAATTAAATTCTAATATCAAAAAAAATAAAAGTACTAAATCAAGACTTGTCTACATAATATATAATAAAAACCCTTCTCTGTTTGTAGCTGAAACAATTAACCCAAATATCTTCCCTTACACGTTATCTTCATTAAAACTGGAGTAACTGTACAGCCTCCAATTACGCCGCGCGCCGGTCTCCACGGAATGGAATCGTAGGCATTTAATATCAGCACAGCCGAACATGTGGCTTATTAGCTTGGAATGTGCCCTTAACACGAAGTCAGGGATGCCTGCTCAACTAAATTTGCTTTTAATTGATAAATACTTGACCACTGGCGTGTGTAATCGAATGTTCATACACGTTCTACTGTCTGTATTAAACTCAACCTTGTAGTTATTGTTATAGAGTCCGTTTTGTATTGTGATCGGGATTTGTAACATTGTGAATCAAATGCCAAGCGGTGGCCACAGTCAGGGTAGTGTTAACAAAGAATGTCGAAATAATTTAATGATTCTGCGTAGCAAAAGCATAACCTTTTGCCATTGAGCTTATCCATTGAGTTGTTCTTAATATATTTTAGTTATACAGGGTTATTGGTAAAACATTAATAACTTCTCAGGAATATAAACCTCCTCCTTCTGCAAAGCATTCATGCTAGCGAAGGAGGAGACGGAACGCGTGAGGGAGCGGCAGTCTGTGCGCCCTCACGCCCCTAGTCGCCGCAAGAGACGCTCTGAGCGGCGGGAATCGCTAGCCGATTCCCGGCCACCGTAGGCGCGGGCTTGCGGACGGCAACCTATGGGCAGCTCGCTGTGCGGTAAGGACCAGGCCCGGGTCGACGGCGCGTTGTGTTCCATGCGCGCCTTAAAGAGATGTCAGCACGCACTGACGGGGTTCGCCAGGACCGGTACCTGCCAGGGTTGCGGATTTGTCCGAAAGGGATACCGCGGCCCTGGCACACAGGCAAATGAAGGAACACGGGTGGGTTTTAGTCAGTAAAAGTCTGACACGCCCTCCCGCTCCGACCAGAGAGCGAGAAGTTATTTTATAATTTCCCACCCAAAAAAAAAAGGACTTATTACTAACTTCATAAAACAACAACTTTTGTTGTATGACTTTTAATAATTCATCAGATTTTAATTCATCAGACTTTCATACAAAAATAGAAATATTTAAATTCAACGCTCCAAATGTATAGAACAACGAAATCTTGAAGGTTTATTTTTGGTAAATATATTATGTTTTGTAAAAAGTCATAAAACCAATAACCGTGTATAATTATGATTTTCTAGTCCCAGTAACCTGGGAGTGTGTTTGCTCATTTGGTGAATGTCCTCTTAATTCTACATAGTTTTTTGCCTATAATGCCTCTGTTCTTTACCTCTCCACGGTGTGAATAAAAAAAATCTGAGATTTTTTTCAGATAAACAAATTTTGTTTCTGATAAATAGCAACAATAGACGCGTCAATATCACAATTGAAATTTTTCCTCTAATTATTCTAAGATAAAGCACAATTTTATTCGTTAAAATATCGTGTAGTGTCTCATTTATTGTGTTTATCTTGGCACGTTGTACATAAAATCTATTTATATGCTGCCATGTGTATTGTATATTAGATAATAATATTCATTATCTCATTAATGCTCATTAATAAGATTATGTGTTCATCGTGACTCCTCTTGCCTGCAATGGCAACGGTGACTATTGTTATCTTTATTGGTAGACTATCATATGAAATTACTAGCTGTTGCCCGCGGCTTTGCCTGCGTGTCTTTTTCTGAAATAAAAATAAGTTACTTCTTATAACACCAGATATCTGCCAGTGAAAGTCCCGTCAAAATCAGTCCAGCCTTTTCCAAGATTAACCAGATTACTAGCTTTTGCCCGCGGCTCAGCCCGCGTGGATGTCGGTTATCGCGTAAAAAAGTAGCCTATGTCCTTCTCCATATCCCAGGCTATATCTCTGCCAAATTTCATGACGATCGGTTCAGCGGTTTAGGCGTGAAAACATAACATACAGACAGACAGACAGAGTTACATTCAAATTTATAATATTTGTATGGAAGTATGGATATGGATTATAGTATGGATAACTCCAAGTAGATCTTCATTGGCTACATTGTGTGGTTTCATGGAGATTCTCGTAAACCGGCAGTTCCTTCGACACCGTTTTGTTCCCTGTTTGGGGTACTTCCTCTATAGTTTTTGCCTTCTGTTTTGTTCTGTCAATGATTTTTCTTGTGATTATTAGTCAAATAATATTGTCGGTGTTTCGCAGAGGGCAATGTGGCCAAAATATCGTAGTTGTACAATCTGTAACGGCAAACAGTGGAAACTTGGAAAGGCTTCACACACGAATGCCATTTTAAAGAAACATCTTTAATAATATCGAAGGCGTGAAATGTAACCATTAAAACAATAACAGTGATGCGTGCAAGTGGAAGTTGGGACACCACATCGTTAGCTCTTTGTCCGGCCGGACACAAAGGACAAGTTGACCGGACAGGCGGACCGGACGGGTGAAAACATTACTCAACCACCTGCGAAATATATTCCCTACTGCCTTTGAGAAACGTTTTGTGGTAACGTCTTGGCTAAATTGTGCAGTTGCTCGTTCGTTTACCAGTGTAGATGGCGAATAACGATCTCAACTAAAATTACCCACTGTTTCAAGTGTTATCGTTATACAGTGTAAGTCTTTACAATGTGCACAAATCGAAATGAGGGAATGCTTAATTTTATATACGAAAAAAAAATAAAAACTAAATATTTTACTTTATTTTTTATGGATTTAAAAAAAAATTGTTCCCAGTGTAAACTAAACGGTGTACCTTTTAAACTAAATGATCTATCACGATGAAACAAACTCCATAATGATTGGAAGTAATTAGGCGTCCTCATAAAATTGAAATTGAAAAATTGGGGAAAAACTACCCTCAATTGAAAAGAAACATGTTTTTTTTTTAGCAAAAATCAGTTTTTTTTTCCATAATTTTTTCAATAATTGTAAAATTTCTCTATAAGGGGGCGTCTTATTGAGAAATTTTGAAATAAAAATTCCATAAAAAATAAAAAAAATTTTTTTTTTTTTTCCGTAGATTAAATTAAGCATAGATTCCCTCATTTCGATATGTGCACATTATAAAGACTCACACTGATGGGCCCATATAAAGAGTGGGTAGGTAGTAAATGTCCGTTACACGAAAACGTAAAGTCGGTTGTATTTGTTAGTATAAAGGTGATGACTAAAAGGATGCCATCATCAGTGGTATTCCTGTCATTTCTAATAGCCGACGATGATAAGATTAAAAAAAATGTTTACCCTGCAGTGGGACAATAATAGGTTGGGATTATAATTTTGCTACGTCTTTGACATATAAAATTATCTCGGGACCGATAGATATATAGCATAGATTTATGACGTTATCATATAAATTAGAAAGAAAGAAAAATGCGTTTATTGGCATTACAGCAAAACTACACCTTAAAACTATAAAAAACAGATGACAATGATTATAATGCCAAAAGGGCCTCAGCTCAGCATAATGTCAGATGACACACAAGGTGTACCACCTGACGCTGATTTTCAGCTGCAACCCACGAGTGCCATACGCTAGAATAATAAAAACATAGGTAAGTGTGTCCGTTTTAATACATAAATTAAGATAAATTAAAGGTGATATAAAATGCTCAAACGAAATACTTAAAATAAATTGCTACGACATACATGTTTGTATATGTGTTGTGTTGTGATTAAAAGAAAAATTACTTAAATAAATACCTATTACCTACATTAAAATAATAATTCCATAAACAGAAACTACTGAAGGCAAATCATGTGACTCTGTTGTTCTTCTGAACAAAACGGAATTTGGTGCGGTTTTCATTAACATTTTGAGTAAACAAAAATAATTGACAAATAAATTAAGTGATGAGTCGATGAAAAAAATAATGCACAAATGAATAAGTTAATTTAGTATTATTATTATGAAATATCTTTGAGATATTTCGAGACCCTACGTCTCGGACTTTTGGAAGGCGTACGAGGGGACGAAGCGAATTCGCAGATGCCCTTAGACGCCCTTAGACGCGCATTCTTAGACGTATTGAATCAAATCAGGCACCAACCGTCGATTATCCCTGTTCCCACTAAATGTGCACCCAATGACAACCTCCGGTTGGTGTAGGACTATTGCAGGATTTGGAAACAAAGTTATTGTATTATGGGTTTGGGTGGCTAAAGTGGACTGGTTATCTAAAACTATGGAAAGACTATGGCCCCTACCTGACCAATTTTTTATATGCAATACACAGATAAAATGGCAGGGGGTGACTTGCACACACAATGATGGGCTCTCGAAAAATTCCTGCATCATGTCCTGAGGTGGAGGTGGAGGTGGAGGTGGAGTGGAGCGGTATTCCACGGCTATCAGGACAATGCGGGAAGTACGTTCAAGATCCCTACCAGCATCTTTTTTTTTTTTTTTTTAAAACGTTGCCCCACACTAGGAATTTCTCCTGTATCGTGGGTGCGTTTACAAACATTAAATTCACATACACAAACAGCCAGACCCGGAACAACTACTTGTAGGTCATACAAATCTTTGTTCCGTGCGGGAATCGAACCCACGACACGCAGTGCAGCAGTCAATCGCTTAACCACTGCGCCAACCGTGACGTCTTACTGGAATACTTTCTTCCTCCGAGCACGTTTGCTAGTGCGAATCTCTACTTAAGCTGGCCAATAAAGGTGGGAGCTCTGTTCCTCGTTAGTGTTCATTCTGGCTGATCAATAAAGGCAAGCCAGAGATGAAGAACAAGACTTCTACGTGAGGTCGCTACTGCCCATTAACAGCTCGCTACATGCTGCCCAGCGGATTTCTGTATCTCCTTTAGTCTGGCTACTCACCATAGACCTGTTCCGGCACAGTAAACTCTACCAGCACAGACCTAGAGCAAAAAAGCACACAAGCCTCACCACGACGTCAACGTAGAGATACGGCTGTATTATCATGATTTCATTTGATGACGTAAGAACTCATATTGATAAATATCGTGGCACTTTAAGTCGCATTTAAGATGATAAAAGAAGGATTTGGATAAGTAAGAAGTCCAAGTCGGAACATGTTGATGCAATGATTCTATAACTCACTAGCTTCTGCCCGTGAAGGACTACGCCCGCGTGAAATTTCGGCCCCCGACCCACCACGTCGCAAATCACATCGTGAATTTCGGACTTCTTATCGTTTTGCACGGCTCCTAAGAGCCGTAGCGTGATGTTAAATAACCTATAACTTTCTCCAAGAATCGGCCTATTAAATGCAAAACGATTTTTCAAATCGGACTGGTAGTTCCAGAGATTAGCGCGTTCAAACAAACAAACGAACTCTCCAGCTTAATACTAATAAATTATAATATACTAGCTTCAGCCCGCGACTTCGTCCTCGTGAAATTTCAACCCCTGACCCACCAAGTCGCATCTTATCCCCCGCCCGTGCTCTTAGTTACTTCGGTTTCCCTTAGCGTTCTTTCTGATTTTTTTGCTTTTTGCTCGGCTCCTTAAGGTTCTAGCGTAACGTCAAATAGCATTTCTCAAGAACTGTGGGCTATCCAATGTAAAAAGATTTTTGAAAATTCGACTGGTAGATCGAGAGAGAGCACGTTAAAAAAAAAACAAAAGAAATCTTAATCTCAGCTTTATTGTTAGTATATAATATACATAGTAATATATAGTATAGATTTATGATGTTACCATATAAATTAAGTGATGAGTGGATGACAAAAATAATGCACAAACGAATCCATACTAATATTATAAATGTGAAAGTAACTCTGTCTGTCTGTGTGTTACGTTTTCACACCTAAGCCGCTGAACCGATCGTCATGTTTGGCAGAGATATAGCCTGTATCCATATAGATATGGAGAAGGACATAGGCTACTTTTTTACGCGATAACCGATATCCACGCGGGCGGAGCCGCGGGTAAAAGCTAGTAGGTTATATGTCCTTGGCATGGCTGCCGAATTACGACAGCAAATAATGAAGACAGTGGCCTGTTTTAATTATTTTATGTCGTAATTAAGTGAAACTACCAGGCAATTACTAACTATCTGATAATGGTTGAACACAATGAATGCATTCACTGCTACCTACTCGCGAGTAGTTAATAAATAAGTTCACGTTCAGTAATCTATACATATAAATAAAATTGAAATGTCTGTAATGTCATAATAACAGCTTTTTACTAAATGTACCTATGAATGTATCGGTAACAATTTATTTTTTTCGTGTTTCTGTCTGTCTGTCTGTCTGTTTGTTCAGGCTAATCAAAATGAATAAACTTTACTTTAATCTCTGAAACGGCTGGATCAATTTTGACGGGACTTTCACTGGCAGACTGGTGTAAATTTTATATGGGTGTATTCCTGAAATAAAAATGATTTGATTTGATTTGATTTTATTAGGAGTAACTTAGGTTACTTTTATTTTAGAAAAAGCTACGCGGGCGAAGCCGCGGGCAGCAGCTAGTACGTAAATAATAAAGCTTACAAGTCTGGTATACAATATTACGGAGGCGACGGGCGTGCAATTTGTCCCCGTAATAGAAAAATTCCATGGAAATCGGTTGGCGAACAGGCGACTTTGTCTCGCCGCGCCTCGCTCCCGCCAAGAATTGGGTAGCCAACAGTTTTTATAAAAATAGGGAATCAAATTCCATATTAGGTATTTAGTTTTGTTGTCTTCAGGGGGAAGGACTAAGGTAGCCTGCGAATTTGAATTTTCTTACGATTTTAAAAATTGCAATTTACCGTCTAGGTGCATGTTGATTAAGAGCGTGGACAACGGTCCACTAGCGCAACTCCTCTAAAAAAATATTATCTCGTGACTGAGAAGGAATTCTGAAAAACAAAGAAGAATCTCGGTAAATGTGTCTAGAATTTTCTACACGGAAAAAATGTTTACTTATACATAACCAAACTTTCTACAATATGTAACACAAGAAAGTGACCACATAACTTTATGCAACATGTAACCAAAACCTGTGCTGGCTGTTGTGTATCACTTTTATTAAATCAAGTTAACTTTTATAAAGTCTTGTCAAACTTTGATTATTCCTGAAATAGCCGAAGCAGTTAGGCTAAATGTTTTTTTCAGTGTAATTCCTTTTATAAAGTTTAATATTGAGACACGAAGCAACAAAATACGATATAGAGGAATGTGTCCGCTTTTATTAGATCGAATTTTGTTGCTTCGTGTCTCAATATGAAATGTTATAAAAGGTATTAGAAAATTCTAGACACACTTACCGAAGTTCGTTATTGAACCGATTTTATAATTCCTTCTCATTCACGAGATAATATTTTTTTTAAGGGTGGCGCTAGTGGACCGTGATACGCCCTCTTAAAGTATGATTCGCGGCCGTAACAAATATGTATTTACAGAATTATAATCATTAGAATCAGTAATACAACTCCTTAAGTTAGTATATAATCCTAAAAGTCATGAAATCATGAAATAGACATTCAATGGAATAATAACGAACGAAATAGTAATGAACTTAGAAAGTTGTATTGATGATTTTTATTATTATAATTCTATAAATAAATATTTGATACAGCCGCCAATCATTTTTAGATCAACATAGGTACAGCTTGATACAGACACTGCAAATTGCAAAACACGTAAGAAAATTTGAATTTCGCGGGCTACCCTTAAGAGCGTTGTCACCGGTCCACTAGCGCCACTCTTTAAAAAAATATCATCTCGTGACTGAGAAGGAATTATGAAAAACGGCTCAATAAAGAATCTCGGTAGGTGTGTCTAGAATTTTCTAATTCCTTTTATAAAGTTTCATATTGAGACACGAAGCAACAAAATACGATATAGAGGAATGCGGCCGCTTTTATTAGATCGAATTTTGTTGCTTCGTGTCTCAATATGAAAAGTTATAAAAGGTATTAGAAAATTCTAGACACACTTACCCAAGTTCGTTATTGAGCCGATTTTATAATTACTTCTCAGTCACGAGATAATAATTTGTTTAAAGGACGCTAGTGGACCGTGTTACGCCTTCTCAAAGTATGATTCGCGATCGTAACAAATATGTACGAGTATTTACAGAATTATAATCATTACAATCAGTAATACAACTCCTTAAGAAAAGGGCAGAAGAGAAATTTTTGTTTAGTCCTGTCAAATTAATCAGCGCCTGTTACTACGAGTACTCCATACAAGTTTAGACGTGATTAACAACTTGCCTACTAAAATCACGTCAATTTACGTCAAGCGCTGATTAATTTGACAGGACGAAACTAAAATTTATCTTCTGTCCTTTTCTTAATGAAATAGAAAGAAAAAGATGCACTGAACTTAAATTTAGTTTAGTTTGTCAACAAGGAAATCGGCACCATTGTATCAGAAAACAATTTAATATTGTAAGTAAAGAATTTAATTGACTTCCTTAAATATTGCATGATCAGTGTTTCAGGCCCACTTCCGAAGGCAGATTTCAGAGCAAACTATGAGCTACCTCATGAGTATTGTGGTACCTATACCTACCTACCTACGTTTCTTCAAGGTACATAGTAATAGTTATCAGTCTTTGCTAAAACCACCATAAAAAGTTTACGTAATACATAATTGGGTGTAACAATGTCCCGTTCCATCGATTAGAAAATCCTATTCCGAGTCTTTTCACGACATTGTGAGAATTACAGATACCAATACAAAGCCTCCGCAATGCCTGGGGCTCGGCGTTGACCGACAGAATGAGTCCAAGCCTTAAGAGATTACCTTACACAAAGGAAGGCTTATTGTGGTAGAACTACGATATTTAAGGCTTAACTTTTGTCGTCAATGTAGCTGGACGTCGAAGGACAAAGATTATTAGAGACGAGGTTTATTGAGGAATCTTCTCGTGTATTTGTTAGTGTTAGGACGGTGCGGTATTAAATCAAGCCTGGCTGTAAATGCTGTGTCGTTAAAAGGAAATTATTTTTTTTACCTACTGTTTATTCACATACGCGACTGCTCAAAAATAGGAGTGTTATGTTTTCAGGGTTCATGTAAGTTTACCGATATCAATGTATGTGGTATCGTTAGATGCGTTGCGTTATCCCGGGCAACATAGAATAACCAATCTTTTCATTGCAGTCGGGGGACGGTTCCTTGGAGCAGTTCTTTACAGGTACGACTTCGCTGAAAATATTGGTTTTCAGTTTTCCACTTTTGCCAGCCTTTTGGGCACTTTTCCTTTTGACAGCGAAGCGGATGAGTTTTTTGATGCCCTTTGATTCTTTCCCCTCCATTTTTTATATAAATAACAATAATTATTCTTAATAATCCATACTAATATTATAAATGTGAAAGTAACTCTGTCTGTCTGTCTGTCTGTCTGTCTGTCTGTATGTTACGTTTTCACGCCTAAACCGCTGAACCGATCGTCATG
This sequence comes from Dryobota labecula, assembly GCA_947523025.1. Classification (NCBI taxonomy): domain Eukaryota; kingdom Metazoa; phylum Arthropoda; class Insecta; order Lepidoptera; family Noctuidae; genus Dryobota; species Dryobota labecula. The sequence goes on from OX383301.1 coordinate 12,843,258, forward strand.
AAATTTGGCAGAGATATAGCCAGGGATATGGAGAAGGACATAGGCTACTTTTTTACGCGATAACCGACATCCACGCGGGCGGAGCCGCGGGCGAAAGCTAGTAATTATTATAATTGCCTCATTTAATTAAAACGCGTCTAACGGGCCTCTGCGAGTTGGCTTCGGCCCCTCGTACGCCTTCCATAGGTTCGGGACCCGAGGGTCCCGAGATATGTAAAATATATAGAAATTATAATAATAATAGTCATATCCGCACGCACTCAGCCGGTATTAGTGCTGAATAATAATAATAATTATTATTCAGCACTAATACCATTATTATTATTAAGAATAATAATAATAATTATTATTATTATTGTACAATCATTAGTATTCTTTGAAGACTATTAGTTTAAAAGTAGATTTTACTTAAAAGAGATCTGATTTTAAATATGAATAAAATTGTAACAAGAAGATATATTCTTTTAATATTACTCTTTTATTTTTAAGGTTTGTTTATTTTCTATTATTGATTACTTTATTCACAGTTTGCTTTGAGATTGTACTGTAGATAATAACTACAAATATATGCACCATCAAGTTAGTAAATACGGTTAAATTCTGTGATCATAATGTACGTAGGGCTCTACACTAATCCTCTGTAATTCTTAATGGAATCATACAGGTGATCGACGACAAACATTTTTGATATATTCGGTGCCGGCACTGATTCTCAAGCATACTTTGACGCAGATATGAAACTCATTGCTAATGGACTACAGACAGGCGAAGAAGTGATAGAAAATATAGGTAAGCTTGATTTGATTTTTCACGTTAGGTAAAAAAAATACATATATATATAATAAAGGGTGTAAATATAGGTATATTTATCTTTTTAACTAAACTTTTTTTGGGTTTTTTTTATTTAATGTTTGTTACAGAAAAAAAACATAAAAAAATGAAAAATAACATCAATTTCGGAAGTCGGTAGCAAACAACGAAAATACACAACCAAATACACCGACTTCCGAAATTGAAGTTATTTAGCTACGTCGTACTCGTAGCATATCTACGTTTTTCCTAAAAATTACTTCATCTTTTTTTTTTTTTGTAAGAATTTCTCATGTTTCAGAATGTTTTATTGTTCAAAGCGTTGTTTTAATTTGCAACTACTAAGTAGTTATATTGTTTATGAACTCCAGTATTTTCGAAATAGTTCGCAGTTAGCACAAAAACCGTACGCCAAAGGTTAGCGGCATCCATAATTTTTATATAAATAGAAAAAGATCATAACGAAACTTTGACAATCGCAAGCTAGTATAATCGCCTAATACTGGCAGTCTATTATCATTGGGCACATTACAGACGACCCCGACCGCGTCTAATACGCGAAATCGAATGATTCGATCGCATTATTCACTAATACGCCATGCCTCAAAGGTTCCCTGTGAGAGGGCGAAAAAACGATGAATAGAGCTTATGGAATCTAATAAAGTGGGACATTCTTCACTGAGCTCAAGACTCGGCTAATTTCTCCTTTAAGAAGCTCACTGATCTTTGAATGTACGAAGGCGGATCTCGCATTCGCGAATGTTGATATAAAATACAGCACGAGCGTCACATATGTTTGGATTTACTATTTGCTGGAATATTTTTAGTTGAGTTTCATCAGAGACAGACTCTAGTCATTGTTACATATACCTTTGTACTTTTTTAGATTATGCTTTCCTTCCAGTAAATAGAACGTAAAGCGAAGCATTGTGCTTCGATAATCCCGGTATAGAATTTTCAATGAGACCATGGGGTTGGAAATTCACGTAACGATCGGCATATTGAATGACTCCGTATGATCTAAACTTTTGGATAATTGTAAAAGCTTGGATACTAAATTTTAGCTATTTAAACTGATTGAGGTACTTTCTATGAACTTGATGTGATGCGTTGAATTTTGTTATGAGGTCTCAGAGCAGGGCCTCAAGTCTGCTATTACAATAGTGTCAGAATGGTCTATCATTGATTTCTGCATAATTGTTGATTTTGACAAGTTTGGTTACCTACTAATATAATGGCGTCATTATGACTTTCCAATGGTCAGCCACTGACACTCCATTGAAAGAATTGGTAATCTCGTACATAATGACAAATGAAACTTCCTACTAAACTTCCAACTTCCTACTACTTCAGATTGCTTATAACACTAATAAATAATATGTATAAATATATATAAATGAAATCTGGCATGAATAAATGTTCAAAATGCCATTGTAATACAATTCAATTACGAGACCATTGACCGGCCAATGATCGACCATTATGAATTTAGCAGATTACAAACTTTTAGCAAAATGACAATGGGATCGTGTTGAAGTGACGAATTTATAAAAATAGTAGACTTGGGCCCCGATAGCTATTCTGATGGCAATAAAAGGTGAGAATAAAAACCAATTTTGTTTGCTATGTCTTTCTTACATCCAAAAACATGCTAAGTGACAAATTATGTAATGTCAGGAATCCAACAGTATATAGACAGCGCTATGTAACATGAAAGTCCGTAACATTGGCGAGCCGCAACGTTTGTCAGTTGCGGCAAACAAGCGACAAAGGGAGTGGCACCATTTAGCGGGGCCGCAATCCGCTTAGCTCGGCGCGCATTAGAGCCGCATCAAATATGCAGGGCCCACTCCGCACGCACTCAGCCGGTATTAGTGCTGAAGAAATGCTTGTGAGAGATAACTGTGGAAGTGTTGGGCTTGGGTATATGATAAAAGAGTGTTTTGGTTATATTTGACGATTGTTTGTTGCGACTTTGTGCGTAGATCATCTATTTACCATCTAGATATAATGCCTTTCGGTTGAAATGATGATGATATAAATATAGAGGTAGATATTGCTCTAGCGCGCGCAAATTGTTGCAAACAAATTCAGACAATTGTTGTATTTTGATTTAGTCGATTAATAGCAGCGAGCGAAACGAAGCGTATTCGTGGCGCGACAGTAATATATTATCTAAAATGCCAAGTTGTGTGTTATGGTTTCAAGATAAATAAGAGTCAAGGAATTTCATACCATAATTTGTAATAACAACTCAACAATATCTGAATGCCGCTCAGTATGAACGTAGCGTATATTTTCTTTGTAATATCATTGATAATGATGATATGTATATCCTTTATTCTTGTTATCAGGTGTACAGAAACGTCTTCGAGGAGCAGTAATTTATGTGAGTAGAAATAAGGAATTGCCTATTGTTTTTGAAAGAACACAATAATTTTGAAGGTATTCATTGTGTCTGTCTAGCACAAACGGCACCCTAATTAAAAAAACACTATCAATCACAAGCTGAATGATTTTGAAGGATATTGCTAATTCATTTCTTCATGTTTTAAAAATTTGTCAGCACAATAACGTAAATAACGCAATGAATGTTGTTGTAATGTCAAAATAAAATCCATTGCTACTGTGTGTTACGCATTTACCCCACAAAACCATAAATTAATTAAATCTAAATAGAGCTACCATCACAAATGCCTACAAATTCATTAGCAACATTTCCCGGAATGGTCTAACTAGAGCCTCGTAATACATAGTTAATGAGGCTTTAATTTCGGTACACATAGTGGGTACATAATGTAGGTATGTAGTATAAGTGTATAAGCCGCTTGGTAATGGGCGGGGCGGATCGCCACGATCCTCCAGTCAGATGGCGGGGCGGTTTGTGCATACTTTATCAGCCGTCGGATCTATCCTTTGTCCTTTGCTGATACTTTGTGAGAGCCAAAGGTTGGAATATTAAAATGACTGGACGGAAAAAGGAGTTCTTGGACTCATTGCTGGGAGGGGGAATTAAAATGTCAGTATGGTTGTTTTTGTAGGGGCTTGTGGCTAAGTAATAAGAGCCGCACGGGTCGATCGATTAGGGTAAGCTACGCTTGCCACGGTTGGTCCGTGGATGGGTGACCATCTTTACATACCAAGAACCCTCCGTGACGGTGTGAAAGCACGTTAAGCCGTTGGTCCCGGCTGTCATTTGTGGATGTTTGACATTCGTTACGAGGTCAGCTGATAGGCAGTCGCTCTATGTCCTACTGGTATTCAGCTGTATAATATCCGGTTAGACTGGCAGCCGACCTCAACATAGTTGGGAAAAGACTAGGCAGATTGATTGGTCTGTGATAGAATTGCGAAAAAAATGCACTCCAATCAAGTGACTTTTTAGCTTGATTGACGATATCTTGTTTAGATTAATCAAAATCTTAGTTAAGTTGATCATCACGACATGATTGCAACAATACTAGTTCAAATGACTGAACGGTCAAACAAGTTTCTCGATTACCCTTAACATGACATCATTATAGAAGAGTTAAAAAAGAGACAATTTTTTTTTTTTTACTGATACCTCCTTACTAATAAACGTTGTATAGCGTCTGTATAGTTACACACCGATTTCTCTCTTTCACTCGTCAGTAATTTGACTTTCGAAAGAAGAAGACAAAGCGTTGTGTAACTATACAGACGCTATACAACGTTTATTAGTAAGGAGGTAACAAAATAAGTTAGTTGTGTCAATCAAGCATTTTGATTACTTCAATAAAGATCATGAAAACTTTAATCTAATAATCTTGGTTGGAGCAACTATGTTTTGACTTGATTGCTGCAAATAGGTTTTGTGATAGCTCCAATCAAGATAACGTTTCAAATCTCAATCAAATAAAAGTAGTAGCTGTGATCATTGTGCTTGATAGGCTCAGATGCAACAAGTTACTTAGTCAATCTAACTAAACAAAATATTGATTGTGGCAAAATAAAGGAACTACCACAATAAACGTCGATTCGACACCCTTACAATATGTAGAAGACTACACATACCTAGGTCACATTATCTCATTTAAGGCTTGCACAGAAAAGGAATTAAACAGGAGAATACAAAATACCTGGAATAAGTACTGGGCAATGCTTTATTTTTTTTCAGTTTTTATGAACATGCCCTAAAACGCGTTTCATCAAATTAGTTGGTACTTATTTAAAATACATACCAAAGTATAAGATAAAATTAGCATAGATAAATGATTGGTCTCGCTGCACTCGAGCGCAGCGAGACCTATCATTTATCTAAGAAAATTAGGTACTAAACTATAGTATAATGTGTTGAAACAAGTAGCAGTGGTATTAGTTTTTGGTATTAGAACGGAATACCTAAATCGTATAAATGATACATTAAAACATATTTTCTGCGTGTACTTGCCACCAAGAAACGATATGTAATGGCACTATCACTTTTTCTTGTAACCCACAGAACTGTAAAAAAAATAATTGCATCTACTACTTACTAGATTATTAATTTGCGAGTCCCTACCGTTCGTCATTAGTTCGTGTATTTAGTATTAAGATTAATTTGTATTCCTCATGTTAAGGGAATTGTATTCTTTAAGGCCTGTGTTCACCAACATTAAATCAACTGTTTAGATATTTAATGAGTTCAAAATTTCATAGGAAATTTGACATAAACCAACTGTTTAAATACCTAACCGGTGGTTTGAACGTTGGTGAACACAGGCCTTAGAGGACTAAAACCGTAAACCGTCAAACGCCGCATATAAATTGACTGTGCATACGGTTTTCCAGTTTTTCCCTCTTAAATATGTGAACGCAATTATGAAACTTTGAAACTTAATCGACCAATAAAAGTAGGAGTAAACATTATAGTTAGATGGATAAACATCGCGGAGTAGGCCACAGCCCCCGTGCTATTTGCATAACAAGCGCGCGTAGGGAACAGCTTTAAAATAAAAAAGCGCCCATAATGGCTTTATAAATAGATTTCGGAAAGTATTTTCTATTAAATAAACTTCCATTTGACGTGGTGCACAACGCCGAACGCCGCGCGTATGAATAAATCATATCAAATAACTATCAGGGGAGATCCGACGAGCATTCTTTCCCGTTTACATCAAAACATTTCGTTTAGGGTTGAGATGGCCTATTTGTGTGACGCGAGCAGATTTTTTATTCATGATTTTTTAATGGACATCCGCTACATCGAACGTCGCAGACAGTGATTACATTTATTTATTTGTGACGACAGTGATTCCACATGTAGAGTGCTCCACGACTTCCTTCACACACTGCTATGTAAAACCTATTACATTTCTTTAAACATTGGTATGGAAGTAATGAGCTTTTTGGCAGCATTTTCTCAGACATTTTCTCTTTATATCAGGGCTTTTCATTTCAACGTGGGGCGTTCGTCGTACATTGAATTTTTCAAGTAAGCGGTACGCGAGGACGGACGGAATCCCAGAGGATGCGTCGGAGCGCCTCGCGAACACCTACGGAGGCTATAAGCCTCTCAGCGCGCGACACGTTCGGTCACACTGATTGAATCCACCCAACGCGATGGAGATGACTTAGAAGCATTGAAACTACTGTTTACTACAACATTTATCGTTATTTCGTAGAAATAGAAGTGTGAATCGACTCTATTGAGATAGTTCTTGATTCATTAAGGTAGCGCAGGTGTGCAAAACAATTTTATTATACCTATCTAAGGCCCCTCACCCACGGCGACTTTTTGTAGCGATTCAGTCGCGCGTTTACGAAACGCGCGACAGCATCGCTACTAACGCGCGTTAGTCACATTTGCAACGCACTACAGGAGCTATGCCAACGCGCTACTAACGCGCTACAGTATCACGACTGTATCGATACAAACGCGCGACCCTGTCGGACGACATCGGGGAGAGAACGGAGGGAGGGTGGCGCGTGAGTGGAGAACCGAGCATCAGTGCAACTGTGGCATTTTTGTGCCGTTACTGAATCGCGTTTGCATCGCGACTGAGAATCGTGGTGTGGGCGAGGGCAAACAGCTAGCGGCCGCATCGCGGCTGTATCGATGCGCACGCGCGACAGCATCGCTACTGCATCGCTACAAAAAGTCGCCGTGGGCGAGGGGCCTTACCTATACCTTAAGTATGCAAAAAGTCTGTAATCTATTTCTTTCTGCGACAATAACTAATAGCAGCGTTTGCAATTTTAATGGATAGTTAAAATGTTGTTTCGCTTAAAAATCTGTGTCTGATAGCCGTCAAGTTTAGAATATAATTTGTGAGAGTCGTAACGAGTACAATCATTACCGTAGCTCGGTGAGTGCCGGTGACGCATACGGCTCAGCATTGCATCGCCATTGTTGAGCACGTCAACCGGCCCTGTAATTATCGCCTTGCGAATGACATCGCGCCTCAACCAACAATATAATTTTCCCGCTCAATTTAAAAAAGGAACTTTGTTTTTTAACGTTTGTTTTCTACAGTCATGACGTTTGGTTACAACTATGATTTGTGAAGCAGTATTTCCTCCGGTATGAGCTAACAAATAACAAAAACCACGCGATTTAGCCCTTAGCGGCTCTATTATACAAAGTTAATAGGCCCAATTCTTGCACAATTAATTTGTATACGTGTACATTTTAAAACGCAACTTTAATTGACGCGAAATTACAACCCAGGTCTTAGCTCAGGTAGGTATGCGACTAGTTAAATAATTGTGACTGAAGCTATTGTTCATTATGCAGATTTATTGTAATTTAATCAAACTGAGTTGCAATATTACGCATATTAGCCCTGCTGCATGAAAAACGTGATGATTTTATTGAATCATAAAGTAGATTATAAAAAGTTTAATTGATTTCATTATATAAAACAATATCCTATAAAAATGTATAAAATAATGGGGGCAATTATCTAGTCTGCGTTTTGAAATACCTTTTTTTTTAAAGAGATTAAGATGTTGTTTTCGTCCATTAAACCATTTTTTTTGACGTTTAACGTCTCTTAACGATAAGCAGCGTTTATAAATAAACCCATATGGCGAAAGATTCAAGGTAGCCCGCAAAATTAAACTTACTGGTCAATTTGTAGGTCAGTATCAGGTTGTATGTTGATCTAAATATGACTCGCAGCCGTAACAAATATTTGTTTATGGCATTATAATCATAAAAATCATCATTTGGTTCTAGAATGTTGCATAAAGTTAAACTATCTCAACTCTTATATTAATTTAGCCTCCGGTTTTTCACCAAACTTCCTTATGTTTGGTAGAGAAGTCCTCAAGGATCTTACTCGTACAAATAGTCAGACTTAAGGTGTAAATTTAGCTGAAAGTCGGGCTCAGCACGTATCGAACTTATCATCCTTAACTGAGGTAATATGCGAAAGTTGCTGGTAATCTTTCTATGGCTTTCCTCCGTAATTCACGAGCCTATAATACGCATCGTACAGCCGTCACGCTAAATGTTGGTGATACTATATGGAGAAAGAACAACTTTCTAAGTTCATATGTATAATTTTAATTTCTATATATAAGGACACGAAATATTTTAAGAGGACCATCTATAGATGGTAAAAAATCCATATTACCATCCAGCGAAAACATTTTTTTATCAAGTGTTTTATATTTTTACATAATTATTATAATTTTAAAATTGCTTGAAACATTTTGCAAAGAAGTTGCATTTTCCAAAATTTTACTTATTCTATGAATGACCCGCTCGGACGCGGCGATGACGCGCGACGGTGGTGGCACGAGCGCGGTGAATTTTGATAATTAATCATCATAATTATCAAGTAATTTTAAATTAATAAATTGTTTAAATAATATACTCAAATTAAAAAAAAAAAATCGTTTCCATGGCTTCTTTCCCACCTATAGGTGTATCTCTTAAAATATTTCGTGTTTGAATAGATACACCCTAATTTTTTTATTTTATTGAATGACTATTTTATAAAATCATGACTTTTAGGATTATACTAACTTAAGCAGTTGTATTACTGATTCAAATGATTATACTGATATACCTTAGTGCTTCGACCTTAAATGTTTCCACTTTCGATTACTTATATGATCAGAATTATAACTTTAATCACACAGCACATAGCTCACAGAATAAGCAAGCTGAAGTGGCAGTGGGCCGGCCATATTAGCCGTAGAACCGATGACCGTTGGGGTAGACGTGTTCTTGAGTGGAGACCGCGAATTGGCAAACGTAAGGTAGGACGCCCTCAGGCTAGGTGGAGCGACGATCTTCGTAGAGTGGCTGGTAGCAGCTGGATGAGAGTTGCCAAGAATCGAGCTGAATGGCGTGCAATTGGAGAGGCCTATGTCCAGCAGTGGACTGCTATAGGTTGATGATAATGATGATGATAACTTTAATCTTGCATTTTTAACACATAAGTACCTTATTAAATTGGCATGTAGCTAACACATGGCACAAGGCAGTAAGTATCGATAGTTATACAGTTATTATTCGTAAGGGGCCCTCATAAGACGTAGGGGAGACTTTCATGAATATTTTAAGATTCGTTTTTGTACCACAGACTGAACTTATTACCTAACAGATTGTTTACGACAGCATATTCATATGTAGCTTTGTAGGATATTCAATACACGTTATGGATGACTAACTTCCTTGAAAGTAATAGTAGTTAGTACCTGCTAGAATAACATAATTTGTAAGGCTTTTAATGAAAGACTTTATTTTTTTGGTGATTGAAAAGGTGTGTGGAAATAGGTTGGAGTGTAGGAGAGTAATAATGTGGAGGAATGAGGCAAAGTTTCAAAATCAAAATCAAAATATTTTATTTCACATAAACCTACATGGGCACTTATGAAATTCTGACGTTTCATAAGTGCCCATGTAGGTTTATGTGAAATAAAATATTTTGATTACTGCTAGGTGCACGGTTCCAATTAGGGCATGCAATATCGGAATGTTCTCAATTCCGGAACTGAGTTCCAATACTGGAGATCTGATTCCGGAATTCCGGAACTGGTTCCGGAACTGGTGACTTTTAAAGTTTGTTTCAAATCAAACAAGATTTATAATTTATATCAGTCTTTTAATCATTTTTAGAAAAAAATTAAACATCTTTCTCCCTTATTACTCTAATTAACATTGGCCGTTTAGCGGCTTGTGGAAAGTTCCACAGACTAGTTTGGTTGCGTTTAGATAAAATAATAATCAAAATATCAAAAATTTATGAATTTCGGAAGTCCGATATTACTCCTCTCAATTCCGGAATTGAAATATCAGAAAAATTGTTACGGAATTCCGGAATTAAGAAATTCCGGAATTCCGGAATGCATGCCCTAGTTCCAATTAGTCGTTTCCTATGGAGAAGAGCCGGCAAGAAACTCCACGGTTACTCTTTTAAAAATAATTGGTTTTGAGTATGAATGTGGATGGGTATACGAGTTGGGGAAGACCAAAGAAACGATGGATGGACTGTCTGAAAGATGATATATCTAGAAAGGGAGTGACTACCGAGATAACGACTAATAGAGAAATATAGAAGAAAAATACATATTGCTCCGACCCGAAGTTGGGATAAGGGCAGGAGGGCAAGGGCATAATGATGTATACTCCATTTGAAATAGGATAAGACATTTAAGTAAACCGTTTGTACAGTCCGTTCAACCGATTTTGACTTCTATTGCGTGGGTGGTATGACAAATGGCAGCTGCAGTAAACAGTTGGTATTGTAACCACTTCTTTGCTTTTAATGCCATCCTTATGCCTACGGAATAGTAGTCAAAATCGGTTGAACGGTCAGTAAAAAGGTTTCTTTAAATGTCTAATCTAATTTCAAATGGAGTATTAGATGACTTAATTTTCACGTAAAATTAACAAAGTAGAAATACAGAATTTGCATCAGAATTACGATCAGTTTCTCAGAACTTTTACCCCACTAGTATTCCAGTAAAAAATCTTTCATCATAAATTGTACATGCATATGACGCGCCCAATCTGCGCTGCATTCATCCTTGACCACTGTGGGACAAATTGAAAAAGGCGTTTCATTCGTCAGTGGGAAAAGATTTAACATTTTAATCTGAACCTTATGTCGCTGTATTAAGGAGTTCGACGATTTCGGGAGTCGAGAAATAGAATTAGTTTGTATAAAAGGGTAGTGACGATTTGGCGGAGTGTCGATTTGTCGCACGCGCCTCCAGCGCCTCGGGCCTCTAATCTAGTTGGCGCCCCCGCGACGACGTTAAAATCGTAAGGCTAATAAAATATTTTGACCCCTTTATGAGATGAATACGCCCACTGTGCGGTACAGTCGAATTGACAAGTGTTTGCTATGAATCTATTGAAGGAACATAACTCACCTTGGACGCATTATTTTTCTCGCTACTTCTAACAAGAATTTGAATACAAAGTTGGTTGTTCCTGGTAAGCACACTGCACACATTATTGTATGTTGTACTGTTATCACTTTCAAGTACTGGTTTTGTGGGGCTAAGTTTATAAGTTAAGTACTTACCATGTAAAATTAATAAATAAATAAATAAAAATAAAAGTGCACATTATGTGACTGGTAAAATTATCAAAGTGCTTACACTAAAATCATCAAGCTCATGTTCAGTTTCTAGAGCATCGCAAGGCCTCTAAAACCTATAAAACGAAGTCTTTTTTTATGAAAATTATTATTGAGTAGCTTTTGTCCGCGGCTCCACCCCGCGTGGATATCGGTTATCGCGTAAAAAGTAGCCATGTCCTTCTCCATATCCCAGGCTATATCTACCCGGCCACCGTAGGCGCGGGCTTCCGGACGACGAGCTATGGGCAGCTTGCCGTCCGGTAAGGACCAGGCCCGGGTCGACGGCGCGTTGTGTTCCACGCGCGCCTCAAAGAGATGTCAGCACGCACTGACGGGGTCCGCTAGGACTGGTGCCTGCAAGAGTTGCGGGTTTGTCCGAAAGGGATACCGTGGCCCTGGCACACAGGCAACTGAAGGAACACGGGTGGGTTTTAGTCAGTAGAAGTCGGACACACCCTCCCGCTCCGCCCAGAGCGGGAGAAGTTATTTGATAATTTCCCACCCAAAAAAAAAAAAGGTATAATCTCTGCCAAATTTCATGAAGATCGGTTCAGCGGTTTAGGCATGAAAATGTAACAGACAGAAAGAAAGAGTTACTTTCACATTTATAATATTATAGTATTAATTAGGATTGTAGGTACATTTTACCACTAACATTTTTATTTTATTTCGAAAGCCGTTTTTTGGACGAATGTACCATATGCACGGCGGGCCCCCTACGAAACTATTCGGATGTGACAATAATTGAAATTTGTGCCCGGAGGCATTTATAGCAAATAACTTTATTCAGCATTTAGCTTCCAATTTGACTGGAGTGAGTGGAGTGTTTGGCTCCGGGAAGAAATCGCGCCGCCCCGTCGGGTTTGTAGTCCACTCTTTGCTACTATGTTAACGTTACAAAATTAATTTTATGCTAACCTAATATTCAAATTTTAAGAACAATTTTTGAGAACGCCGCACTTCTTTTTTTAAATCTTTTACTCACTTTGTTCTACGGATAAATGCTCCTTACTTTAATTTTATACACAAGTATTAGTAATTTTTCAAAATCCAAAAGAATAATAATTTAGGAACTAATTAAATAAATAAAAACTGTTTGAAGTATTATAATCCAACTGATGAAGATTTTTCCGATTATTCGTATTTCGGTAGCGCGTAGCACTGCTACGAACTTCTGAGATGATAATCGGCTACGCGTAGCACCACGCAAAGTCCATAGTACTAATACCAACAATCTAGTTAAAAAAAAATTGGCTAGCTGTTAAGCATAACTAAGTATCTATACCCAAAGTCTCTAATTCAGATAAATTATGTAAACAAAGTAATGTCAAGAAATGCTACTGTCAAAATGACAGGACAGTGGTGCAAAACATTTTATCATATTTTTTTTTTGTAAATAATCATCTATGAAATTAAAGTGAATTAATTATAAGAACTATGCAAACAAAATACCGTTGCCAAACAATGTTTTATGTAGTGTGTCGGAGACACGGCCTATGATCGTCATAATCAGCCCTTTTGAGTCCACTGCTAGACGTAGGCCTCTCAAAATCGATTTCCACTCGAAACAGTTTACAGCCGTTTTCATCCAGATATGCTACATACAATATGAATCTATTTATGAGAGTTGTATTATAAGTGTTGTTGAAGATGTAAAAAATGTGAAAATGTTTGGATCTCCTGCATTGTTACCAGTATCATAAAATATTATATTTTATAACAGAAAATCTTTTTTTAGTAACTTTGTTTTAAACCGAGAATTTATAAAAATAATTACGGTATGATTATTTTATAATTATTACTTCTTAAATTGAGTACTTCAAAGAAAATGGAACCTTCTTTTTCGCCATTTTATGTGAATTACCATTACGAAGATATTTTTTTGATATGTTATCCCTTTGTTTACATAAATTATCTGAATTTGAGACTTTGGGTATAGTGATGCTTTTCGTTGGTTACGTCACCTAATGACAATGCCAATTATTGCATATAATATTTTCTTGATATTTAATTCCACCGATTAGCACATTTCCATAATGTTTTGTAACCCAATAAGCTTGTAGATTAAAAGTTAATAACATAAAATTATTACGGTGGAGTGGAGATTAGCATAGAATATGAGCGAAGTCATTCGTGCAGAAACTCACCGAGTCGCGGCCCTCTATTACGCGGTTTCGTGACTTCTATGCATTTTCTCGAACAAACAATATTAAGTGCTTAGAACTACTTGTATTAGTGTAAGAATGTTTATTTACATTTTACTAGTAGACTTTTTTACTGCAGATTTTGGAATTTCACTATAATAATGGTTAATTAAGGTCATTTAAACTATGGTCATTTAATATTTCAAACATTAAGTTTTGTTAGCAAACGCGGGAAAAATAAGGCAAGGCAAAGACAATCATCTCATTCTTTTTTTTTTTTCAGATTTTCTCCGTTTTTCGGGGTGGAGCCACAGTTGCAAAAAATATTTAAAAAGTTCCAATATGATCAAACTTTGAAATCGAAGCATGGAATTAGTATGTACTGGAAGCAATGATAGTTGGCGTGAGTGCCATCAATTGGAAAACCTGGGCCCTTGTTACATTATTAACACTTGCATTATTCTCGTGACGTTGTATGTAAACTGCTAATAGGTAACATGCGCACTAACTCTAGATTAATTAAGGCGACGATAACTGACTTTTAATGATTTTATACTGAAGATTTAATGATTTAATGATTAATGATTTTTGCTTTTAATGATTTTTTATCACGTCTAAACGAGTAGTGTTAATGATTTGGAAAAAATATATGTTAAATTAAAGCATTCTTATAATAACTTAATATGTGAATATTTTAGATTGTGTTTATATTACATAGTGGAATTAATTTGTAAATGTATGTCTAACGCGGATAAAAAACTGAGAATCACGCAAAATCTATCAAGCGTGTTTTTTCTGAAACCTTCACAATTTAAAGATAATTTAATTATTGATCTTTTAGTATACGTGTTTTATTAAAATACCTTTTATTTTATGTATAATACATTAATAATGCGTCTTATTTAGGACAGCGCTCCTGTATGGGCGAGTCCTATTACTGGCTGGACGTACGACGCGTTGCGTGAGCTCAGTACTGAACACGCAAGCTAACCACTCAAGGTCACTAGCATATAACTGGGCCTTAATACTTTGAAACACCGCTCTTTGTTGCAACTCTAGGTACCTACCTACTAACAATGTTTTTTTTTTTCCGCAAGCTTGGTGATCATTGCTCATGCTGGTATGATTATTAAAATATTGTTTTTCAGTTATGTTAATTCCATTTTGCGAAAAATAACCTCGTCTTTGTTGCTTAAAAAACGTTGTAATAAAATATAAAAAGTGCTTGGGTTAATTGTGTCTTGTTTATTAGTTCCATATAATTGGCTCGATTATGAGTCGTGCCCTGCTCCGTCCGTAGGAGGCTCGTGTTTGTAATTACGGCCGACTTCAAACTCCGACATTATCACCTAGCCGGGGAAAAATGCGACGGGATGGGAAGTTATCGAAGTCGATAAAGTTTATGCAATATACTATGGAGAAAATTTGGAGAAAAGTTGAATTAGTTTTGTTTCTAGTAAGTAGGTAAACTTGAAAAACCAGTCTATTTTAAAAGTCTATCATTTATTTATATTTTAGTAGGTATGCAACCTTTGTGTTATTTATTATTATAGTTTATGACTGGCCAGTTGACGTCAAAATAATCATGAGATGTCATTAAAGCTTATTTTTATTGTTTTTTTTTCCCGGGTTTAATGGCGTCTCATTATTTTCTTCAGCTAAATCGGCCAGCATTTTTTTAATAAGAGTAATAAATACTTATTGGTTTCCGCCTTTTTTTCGAAATAATTATTGTTACAACTGAATGGTTTTGAGGGATCATCCTATCTTTTATATGTACATAAGTAGGTAAGTAGTAAGTAGTAATTACATATACGAAAAGTTTATATTACATTATCATATTAATATGAATCATAGATCTGTGATCCTAGATAAATTATAGTAGTATTTATTAGTTACTCATAGAGGGGTAAACCCCCCTCTATGAGTAACTAATAAATATTTTTTACGGTTTATTTAATTTATCTAAACCAAATAGAGAAAATATAGACAAAAGTGTTTTTTTTTTTTTTTGCATTTATCTGGTAAACTTGAAAGCTAATCTATTTTATTATGTTTTAATCTTTTAATAATGTTATATTATGTATGCAACCTTTATGTTTGTGGTATTTATTTTTAGTTGATGACTGGCCAGTAGAGGTTAAAATAATGACAAGATGCCATTAAAGTTTTATTCTTTATTGCTTTTTTTTTCTACGTTAAATGGCGTGTCATAATTTTTTTCAGCTAATTCGTCCAGCATTATTTTAAATAGGAGTAATAAATGCTTATTGGTTTCCGCCTTTTCTCGAAATAATTATTGTTATCAACATATCAACGAATGGTTGGTATATGCAGTAAAACTAAAAGTAACTATAGTATTTAATTTTCAATTCGTCTACGAAGCAAAATGCTGTAAATCGCCTAGAGAACAAAATGTTTAACAAGCAAAATGCAATGCAATAATTTCTAAGTAGTCGAGATGGTTAAATAAACTCACACTTAGGGCCTCTAAACTGTTATAGGTTAGGTTAGGTTAGAATTGTGACCACACAACGAATGCCAGAAACGGTACTCCCTTTCTTCTCCTAAAATAATAGACATAATTATTGCAAGGTTGACATTTTGGTTCATAGTCAGAATAAGTTTTAGTTCAAATAATGTATAGACATATTACAAGGTAGACATTGTGCTTATATATAAGGTTTAGGCAATACTTGGTATGGACGTTTTGATTTCTAGTCAGCATGATCATAAAGGGAATGGTTTTGTGAATGTTTTGTGACATTCAATAGAACTTATTTATTACATTTAGCGTTTTATTGTGATATAAATTAAAACCAAATACTTAGGTTCAGGATTCAAAATATCTTAATTATTTAAACATTTCATCGACAACTCTTTTACTTGCTCAAAAAGATCCTCCCTACCGTTTCCTATTCAGTAGTATGGAACCCTTAATAAAAATATTAGCCGGGCCGGCGTCAAAGACGCCCGCTTAATTTAATTATCTTTACCATTTAATAAACTGTGCTTCGAGGGCTAAATAACAATTAGTTACTTAGAAATCTTTCGTGCGCTTTGTTATTAAATATTCATGTTTTAAGTGATTGTTGTGAACTTGTGAAGTTATTATTCAAGATTGTTTTCGTCAAATTTTTAGGGGTGTCTTCTTGGTAACCTGACTCGTATTGCGGATGCCAGCTAGTAGGTACCTAAATCGTGGCGTAATCTGGCAGAGGGGCAGTTGACTCTAACAAAATTTAGCACTGTAAAGCTTAATATTTCGCAATCGGATTCCTAATTCGAAAAATGGTTTTCATAAACCCGCAATATTTTTTAACGGCCTATCCAACGATACCCCACTTCATGGGACAGCCGAGAAAAAAAAAGGTCATCCCCACTTTACGTGTAAGTACCCTAAAAAATATATATTTCAAGATTTTATTATACCACTTTGTCGGCGTGATTAATATATATGTACCCATGCCAAGTTACAGCTTTCTAAGAGTCTCTGCAGCGTGCGTGTTGCCAGTGATGCTCACAATGGGCCTTATTAGAAGGCTAAAAGTCACCCAAAGGGCAATGGAGAGGGCTATGCTTGGAGTTTTTCTACGTGATCGAATCAGATATAAAGAGATCCGCAGGAGAACCAAGGTAACCGACATAGCTCGAAAAATTGGCAAACTTAAGTGGCAATGGGTATGACATTGCGCGCAGAACAGATGGCCATTGGGGCCGAAAGGTTCTAGAGTGGCGACCGCGTACCGGAAAACGTAGCGTTGGAAGGCCTCCCACAAGGTGGACCGATGACCTTATGAAAGCCGACCGGTTCTGTGTTCGGAAGCACAGGACCGGTCGAAGTAGCGGTGCTTGGGGGACGCCTATGTCCAGCAGTGGACGTCTTTCAGCTGAAATGATGATGATGAAGATTCTCTGAGCTAAGCCGCGGACAGTCAGACAAACAGACAGACGGAGATGGCGAAACTATAAGGGTTTCAATTTAGGGTACAGTAACAGAGTATCTGTTGCCAATTTAGAGTTCCGTAGACTGTTGATTACGGAACCCTAAATTGGCAACAGATACTCGATAGAGACTACCCCAGCTAACAGTTCTGATTAAATATTTTCCTCATAATAAAACACAACATATTTCAATTTTCAGAAGTGTAGAATATCATGCGCTGGCGTTGGCGAGTGATCGCTCCAGGCGTAGTGCAGCGTGCAACTAATAATGTAACGTAACACTATAATGCTTGCCCTGAGCCTCGAGTGCGGCACCCCTGCCCTATTGCGTGTAGATATCATTTCATATTTGATGATATGTCTTTATTTATCCCATAGGGTAAGTAGTACTACTCATCCTTCTTCCTAGTGCTGTCGAAAAATTTTAAGGGGTCATTGTTCTATGAAATAATGAAGTATTCAATTTCGATTATTTTAAAACAAGATGCGACAAGCCTTGAAGAAAACGAGAAAATTATTCATGATAAGGCTTAGTCAAACGAGGTAATGAACGCATAATAATAAGTATGATTACTATCATTTAATGTTTTAAGCTGTATTTAATACCCAAAAAGATGCTCGGCGCGTGGACTCACCGCACGCGATTCTTACATTGCGCACTAGAAGATTTTTAGGTCTTTTGAGATTATTATTATTGTCAGAGTAAGGTGCTTTATTGAACCTTTGGCATAAAAATAATCTAATTATTACATACATATGATGCATTGTTATTATGAAACAAAACGTTTATTAAGAGATAAAAACAGAGAATTTTGATGACTTTGTTACCTCCAAAATAAGAAAATGAAAGATAATTAGAAAAAAATAATTAGCGCATTTTGAAGACGAGAATGTTCAGCTAATTATGCGCTGATAAGATTTTGAAAATAATGCTTAATTACCCTAAAGTAGGAGCACAAACATACCTCGAAATGTTGTTGGGCAGAAAGAGTTGTAATCAACGCTTGATTTACCTAACATAATCCACCTCGAAGTACAAAAAAAAATACTAGCTATTACTTATATTATGTTAATTTCTGTGCAGTAATAATATTTCATGTTATTTCTTTAATTTGTTTAAAAATAAAACTACAAAGTTGCGCAAATAACTCACCGCGAGTGAATTTTGCAAGACTGCAGCCTTAAGACGGTTTAATTTTTCTGTCATTACTTCACTTTTCATTCTTTTTACCAATTGTGGTAAGTAATTTTTATTCAAGGTACATCGTCTTCACCTATAATTATAAATTAATGTATACAAACTATTGTTAACATTTTAAAAGAGAAGTATGGAGTTTCTTGCCCATTCTTCTCCATACATAACTACCTTTTGGAAGGGGCAACTAGATTAACTATTTTTGTAATTTGGACGTTCAAAAGTGCATTTTACATGCCTAGGTATTTGAAATAAATGATTTGACTTTTTGACTTTTTTGACTTTTCGTTTTTTCAAGTTGAAGAAACGTCTAGATTTTTTTAAAAGCATAAAGACAAAAGCTTCCGAAATAAATTCACTAATGACCGTGAAAACCGCATCAAAATCCGTTGCATAGTTACTTTACAGCCTTTTCCTACCTCTATAGTTTAAAAAAGAACAACGCGGTCACACGGACTGTCACATAAATTGAATTTAACTTATATGTATAGAGTAGCTGCAGGCCGCGGCTTCGCCTGCGTGTCTTTTTCCATACAAATTAATAAAAAATGTCCGTTTGTAATGTAACAACTTTTTTTTTAATCCACGCGTACGAACCTGTGGGCAGCAGCTAGTCGAAAATAAAATCCTTATAAAATCAGCTCTCTGCCAGTGAAAGTCACTTCAAAATCGGTCCAGCCGTTTCGTAGATAAGCCGGAACAAACAGACAGACAGAAAAACATTTTAATTAAAAAGATTTTTTTTTTGGATTATTATTGTCGTATAAAAAGTGTATCTATTCATACATGAAATATTTTAAGAGGAACATCTATAGGTGGTAAAAAGCCATAGCAGCAAAAAAAAAATTATCCAAGTGTTTTATATTTTTACATAATTATTATAATTTTAAAATTGCTTGAGACATTTTGCAAAGGAGTTGCATTTTCCAAAATTTTATTTATTCTATGACCAGCCCGGACGCGGCGACGCGACGGTGGCGGCACGAGCACGGTGAATTTTGATAATTAATCATCATATCAAGTAATTTTTTTTTTTTTATTATACTCAGATTTAAAAAAAAAATCGTTTCCATGGCTTCTTAACCACCTGTAGGTGTATCTCTTAAAATATTTCGTGTTTGAATAGATACACCCTATATACTGTCAAATGCATTTATATACCTACGAAGCTGTTATTACAAACAGACACATCAATTTTATTTATTTGTATGTATAGATAGTGATAAGTTTTACCAGAGTGATAGCAAAAGCAGAATATTTGTATTAATCGTTTCCATCATTTTGTTTATGGAACTTTTCTACACCAAATAAAAGGTTTCCCTGAAGGTACTATGGTGGTTTTCGCAAACACATAAATGCCGCTTTTATCTAACCTAATAGAAACACATCACGTCGATCAAACAAATAAGTCTAACCATCACCGTCCGTCAGCCTTCAGGAAGCAATCATGCATACAAACTAACCAGCCACCACATGTAATCGAACACCGACGGAACTTAACTCAACTTGCTTACGTCACACCACCATTTATTACCAACATACTTATTACTGACAAAAAAATAGAAGATCAACCCTATTTTTAAGAAAATAGAGTCGTAAATCCATTGTGTATGAGTGTACAAATGCTTGGTTAGCATTTTCTCTGTAATGGGCCGGAGGGCACCGTGCAGCTTGCTGCTTCCGGGAGTGTGTGAATACTGTCACCTTGCCTAGTTACTATGGTGATCAACGAACTTTATGGATACGTTTTTTAACGATTTCATGCAATTATTTTTTGTACATCTGCTTGAGGGTGTACAAATCAATAGAGAATAGGGTTCAGAGGCATCAAGTAACTAATCAACCGGTTTAATTGCATTTATCCAACGACATTTCAGGGCCTCAAATCAGCTATTACAATAGTGTCAGAATGATTCTGATCATTGATTTCATAATTGTTGATTTTGACAAGTTTGGTAATCTACCAATATAATGGCGACATTATGACTTTCCAATAGTCAGCCACTGACACTCCATTGAAAGAATTGGTAATCTCGTACATAATGACAAATGAAACTTCCTACTAAACTTCCGACTTCCTACTACTTCAGATTGCTTTTGGCACTAATAAATATATATGTTATATATATATGTAAAAATATATATAAATGAAATCTGGCATGAATAAATGTTCAAAATGCCATTGTAATACAATTCTATTACGAGACCATTAACCGACCAATGATCGACCATTATGAATTTAGCAGATTACGAACTTTTAGCTAAATGACAATGGCGATCCCATTGTCATTTAGCTAAAATTTCGTTGGAGTGACGAATTTATAAAAATAGCAGACTTGGGCCTCTGATATACTGTTGTGAAAAAACTTTACAGTTTATGTTCTATCACGATATATTGCAATTTAATCAAGGCACTCATTTGAAGACTAGAGGACCAAGCTTCTCAGGAAAGTATACTCATAATCAGCGCCGGCTCTGGGGTAGAGCGGGAGGAGCGGTCGCTCTAGACGCCAAAAAGCCAAATGCGAAAAATGATTCCCAGCGCAAAATAAAATTTTGATGGCGCTTTTTGAGAGGCGCTGTGAAGTGTTGTCAGATTAGATTTTTGAATGTTAAAAAAGCAGGAGTATACTAATTAGAGCTACTTAATTTAATTTAAATTCAATAAGTGCTGAAATTTGCAATAAAAGTTGTTTTTTGAAGTGAAAACTTCTTTTGGAGCGTTGAGCACTTTTTTGGGTGAACAAAAATCATGGAACTCGCGTCATCGTCACCGAACGCTTTCCATGAGCTATATGTATACTGTGTATATACGTGTACTTTTTGGGTGAACAAAAATCATGGAAATCGCGTCATCGTCACCGAATGCTTTCACTTCTATCGTACTTAGTTTTCACTTCTATTGGCAGTCCCCAAAGACTGCCCCGTTTTTTTAAGTTGTATTTGGGAATTATTATTTACTAGCTTTTACCCACGGCTAAGCCCGCGTGGATGTCGGTTATCACGTAAAAAAGTAGCCTATGTCTTTTTCCATATCCCAGGCTATATATATCTCTGCCAAATTTCGTGATGATTGGTTCAGCGGTTTAGGCGTGAAAACGTAAAAGACAGAGAGACAGGCAGGCAGAGTTACTTTCACATTTATAATATACTAGCTTTTGCCCGCGGCTCCGCCCGCGTAGATGTCGGTTATCGCGTAAAAAAGTAGCCTATGTCCTTCTCCATATCCCAGGCTATATCTCTGCCAAATTTCATCACGATCGGTTCAGCGGTTTAAGTGTGAAAACGTAACATACAGACAGACAGACAGATAGACAGACAGACAGACAGAGTTACCTTCACATTTATAATATTAATATGGAAGTATAGATTTAACATAAAGCCGAAGTAGAATTAACGTGGAGTGAAAGCGTCGACCAAAGGGCGCCAAAAGATAATCTCGCTCTGTAATACCTTGATCAAAGGCTAGGTCCGGTGCTCGTAATGATAAGGACAAAATCTCAAAATCAAAATCTTCGGTCCGAGAATAATCGTCTTCTTCGTTGTCCTTCTCATCGCTCTGGTTTCATAAAATCTTCTTTCTTTGTCCAGGCGGTTTTCCTTTGGAATGCGCTCCCTCAGAATATCAGGACGGTAACCAATCAGTTCACATTTAAAGTGAAAGCTCGAGAACACATACACAAGAAGTTGGCAGATTCGTCTCAGAATTAAGTTTTTGTAGGTTTTCTTGTTTAACTCTCATAACTTTTTATTTTTAGTTGTATGTATGTATATATGTATTTATTCTTATATCTTAGCTATAAATATCTTCTAAATTGTTTTTCTGTTATTGCACCTACTGTGTATTATCTCTGCATCACCCTAAGGTAGACTGGTAGAAAATGCCCAAGGCATTAAGTCCGCCTTTGTACAGTTTTTACTTGTGCATAAAGTTTTAATAAATAAATAAATATTCCCGAGCCCATAAAGCTTGGGAAAAACTCGTAACACTATTCCCTACTGATAATCACGAAGGTATTTTCCGATAACTTGACATTTACATGCAGTAAGACATTTGAAGAAGTAGGTCTGCCACAAATAGCAGGCAATTTAGAAATTCCTTGAATCAATGCCGCCAGACTGTAATGGCTATAGTATTGGAGTGCAGGGTAAATGTCACTAGCAGAGACAATAAGGAGTAATCATATCATGTTGCATTCATGTCAGAAACAATGGGGTTTGTACAGGGAGGGAATTAGGGCACGGAAAAGTTAGTTGTATTATATAATTGCATAGCACAGTGTGAACAGTACTATGTACTATAGAGCTACCATTGACTGGGTAATATGTCTTTCATTGACTGGAATGTGCCCTGGCGGCTGAGAGTATGTCCTGCTCATTAAAATGTCTCGCTGATGGTGGCGCGTGTGTTGGATCATTTAGCTCCCTTCAAAATGGTTGAGCTGAATGGTGCTAATCCATGCGTCATGTTCGTGAATGGGCGCCGTCAGTTGGGACTGGTCATCTCTTAGCTGCCACGGCTTATTTTAATTATAATTATTATATATTTTTTTGTACCTACTCTGGACGCTTTTAACGTGTACGTTTTTATTTTTACATCGTTCTCACATTTAGTTATAAATTCAACATTATAGTATCTAATATTTTTGTCACAATTTAATTTAAAAGAGTGTCCATGGAGTTTCTTGCCCGTTCTTCTCCATAGGTACCTACTACGCTTTGAAATGGGCATGTAGCTTCATTTTTCTTACTGACCGACTCCTTGACAATTCAAAAGTGCCTGTTAATGGTTTAATTTAGAAATAAATGATTTTAGTTTGAATTTGAGTTTACTCGTACTATTAAGGTCCCCGTTACAGGTTCGTGTACAATGATGATCATTTATTTATTGATTGTTCTTACCTATTTGGAAAACCACAACGACAATCTTCTATCACTAATCAGTTCATAGCAGCTGTAGCAGTGTGTGTAGCAGTTATCAGCTAGTTTCTTCCAAAAAGCTAGGCAACTGTAGTTGTATGATTTATCAATATACCAAATAGATATTTTCGGATGCATCCATTTTTTTCATCATAACTTTGTGATATATAACCAAAGAAAACTAACAAATCATCGCCTTAGTAGTGAAGGGCGATTACACACTAAACAGTTTCCAAGATAAAGATAAATCAAAAATTCACCCCTTGATTTTTTGTTCCTAGTTTCATTTAACTCCTTTAACGTCTGACTTTCACGTCTGAATGAAAAACCAAACCTTTAGTTGAGCTATTACTTAGATCTCTTCACCACTAGAACCTCCGTTTAACGACGAGTATGATGGTGTTCATAACTGAATTCGGTCAAAAGTGTGGCTTAGCTCTCTTCACCACTAATGCGGTGAAATTATCTACGGGAAAAACCGTAGTATAGTATGGCAGTATTGTTAAGTGTTTTTTGGTAGGTGTAAGATAAGGATAGGTTATTAATGAAAAAAATAATCGATAAACGTTTAGTTCGTTGGTTGTAACAATTTATAAATGGATAACAGAGAGCTAGATGTTGTGACATTATCAAAAATCATCAGCTTACTTCTTCCAAAGTGCAACATCCATGTCTTTTCTAAGTGTGGTAAAACCATTTGTCGTTTAGTCAAACTGGGTCATAACAATATGAAATTCTGAATGAAATAAGCGACTTTGGTTATTTACGTGAATAATAAATAGTCTATGTCTGAATCCGTGTCTGTTGCAAATGGAAGGCTATTCAGCAGTGGGAAGCGTGCAAGTGTGTGCATAAAGCAAGGTACACATCGAAGGGCGCCGACAACGCGACGGACACTACTTCCGGGTAGTGTACACAATCTTACTTTTATCTGGCCACTATTTGTACGGTGACTGTGATGTGGTCGAAATAAATTAGCAAGGAATTTTGAGAAAAAAATCACATTAAGGCGACGATAATCTCTTTTTAATGATTTTATACTGAAGATCACGTCTAAACGAGTATTAGTGTGAATGGTTTGGAAAAAATATATGTTATATTAGAGCATTTTCTTAATAACTTAATATGTGAATATTTAATTAAGATTATGTTATGTAGGCGACTAAGGGACATACTAGAGAATGGGCAGCAGCATTCTCTATGCACGTTTAACATCAAACTGCGATCGCCAACCCGCCTGCCAAGCGTGGCGATTATGGCAAAGCCCAATTGGGGGAGGCTTATGTCCAGCAGGTCCACTGCTCTTTCAGCTGAAATGATGGTGATGATGATGTTTATATATTACATAGTGAAATTAATTTGTAAAGTTATGTCTAATGCGGATAAAAAACTGAGAACCACGCAAAATCTATCAAGTGTATTTTTCTGAAACCTTCACCTTTTTAAAGATAATTTAATAATTGATCTTTTAGTATACGTGTTTTATTAAGATACCTATTGTTTTATGTATAATAAATTAATAATGCATCTTATTTGGGACAGCGCTTCTGGATGGGCGAGTCCTATTACTCGCTGGACGTACCTACGACGCATTGTTTGAGCTCAGTACAGAACACGCAAGCTAACCACTCAAGGTCACTAGTATATATCTGGGCCTTAAAGGATAAACACAACAAGAGAAGGACAATTTGGAAATAAAATATTCTTGGATGCCGCAAGGAAATATTTTGGAACAATTTGAAGAGCATTTTCTATGGATAAATTGGCGTATGTGACACAAATATGTTTGCTTACCTATGGTACGCTAATCACAACCTGAAGTCTCTTACATTCTGTGTGTCTATGTCTATAACATTCTGATCATTTTTAGGTTTCACTAGAATAGGAACATTTCCCATAAAATTATTTAATGTTTACCCTAACCGAAAGACACCGGGGATTTGTGGCTAATAGCTTCTCTGGCCGATACTCTCCTCAACAGATTTATAGGGGGACAATTTTTCAACGTTCTCAACTTTATTATAAGACGGTAGGTACCTACAACATCCGATCTCCAATGTCCATTTGTTGCTTTTGACATGTCGTTTTATCTTTGATAGCTTTAAGAATATTTATTTAAAGGCTCTTTGATCAAACCTTATGTTGCAGGAAATGGAAAATGCATATCCGGGCACAGTCTTTGTGGATTTTCTGTACCTAGTGAATCTTTTTAGCATTATTTTTTGTTTTTATTTTGTTAATCACATTTACTACCGAATACCTACTTAATTAAATACAAGTATTTATTCATATGACAATCTATTGAGAGGTATTACCGTAATTAAAGTAATTTTTGATATACTGTGATTTGAGGACCTCTAAAAGGGTTGATTAGATGGGGAAATCTGGGGCCATAGTTTAGAAAGCTTCTTCTTAGCTACTGATAGCGTATGGGAGTTATAGTATGAATACTATGTAGTCTCTGTACCGTGAATTGCCGGACGTAAAGAATAGCACCACCCCATTTCCTCCCGTGGGTGTCGTAAAAGGCGACTAAGGGACTAGAGAATGGGCAGCAGCGTTCTCTATGCATTTTTAACACCATACTGCGATCGCCAACCCGCCTGCCAAGCGTGGCGATTATGGCAAATTCCCCCCCTTTTGGGGGAGGCCTATGTCCAGCAGTGGACGTCTTTCGGCTGAAATGATGATGATGATGATTTACTACCGAAAACCTACTTAATTACAAACAAGTATTTATTAATATGACCGTCTATTGAGAGGTAATATCGTAATTAAAGTATTTTTTTATATAAATATGATTTGAGAATCTCTAAAAGGGTTGATTAGATGGGGAAATCTGGGGCCATAGTTTAGAAAGCTTCTTCTTAGCTACTGATAGCGTATGGGAGTTATAGTATGAATACTATGTAGGCTCTGTACCGTGTGTTGCCAGACGTGAAGAATAGCACCACCCCATTTCCTCCCGTGGATGTCGTAAAAGGCGACTAAGGGACTTACTAGAGAATGGGCAGCAGCGTTCTCTATGCATTTTTAACACCATACTGCGATCGCCAACCCGCCTGCCAAGCATGGCGATTATGGCAAACCCCCCCAATTGGGGGAGGCTTATGTCCAGCAGTGGACGTCTTTCGGCTGAAATGATGATGATGACTATGTTGTCTCTTACTTACTATAGTTGAAGTAAAACTTTTAAAAGCGCAAAGTCTCTATGAATGGAAACACTGTTGTTTATACTTATAGTCTATTTGAAATAACATTCGACATTTAAAAAAACGTTGTTGTTTACAGTCCGTTCAACCGATTTTGACTTCAATTCCGTAGGCTTAAGGATGGCATTAAAAGTAAAATGCCCAAGTGCGTGTCGGACCACGCACAATGAAGGATTCCGTAGTTGGTATGAATTTATTTCTAGAACAAACTTAACATTGTGGTTGAAAAACATGTTCTTCCATACAGAATGTATGGGAGAACATGTTTTTTAACTGTAAATGTAAGTTGGTCAACTATTACTCGGTAACTTGTAAAGCCTACTTAGCTGTGATAGTTTTCTTTTTTTTTTTTTTTTTTTTTTATCTAGGGCATCTCAGAGTGTAACCACTAAGGTTCCGACTCTTTAACCGGGCTATCCTGTGGTTGCCTTAAGCTCCTATCGAAACTTAATGCCTCCAGCCAGGGCGTAAAAACTACAAACTAAATGACTGCTGCTCGCTAAGGGCACCCCCTGTGGGGTACGAACCTCGGCTTAGGGCAGCTGAGTCGGAGGGAGGGTGGCAAGGGACCGACGGTGGCTGGATAAAATCAGTGTTTTGATTATTATCCTGGGGAGTTTGGATTACTTGCTGCTCAGCTAAAACGCGTGCTGGCGCTTCACTTACAGTCAAGGGTCGGGGAGGACTATTCGTTAGTCGGGGATTTCGCGCGGGGCCTCGGCGGCGCGGTCGGAATGACGATCGTGTATTGTGTGCTCTTATCTTGCGAACTGTACTAGTTTCCCTACGACTCTCCTGGAGGAGAGTAGTGGGGTCGTCTGGGTCGGTCAGTGCATGCCTTGGGCGGCGGGTCGAACTGATTCTAGAGGGGACATAACTTGCGGCCTTCACAACTAGAGCGTTGCGATGAGTGGCTGCTGAATCAAAGAAGCGCTTTGAAGCGCGCTTCATGAATTGGGCTATCGTGGGGATTTTGAGTTCTACGTGGAGATTAGTGTTACGAACGAACCAGGGGGCTCCCGTGATTTTACGTAAGACCCGGTTCTGTAGGGTTTGCATCTTATGGATGAGATGGGGTTTTGCGTGTGCAAAGACTGGACTCGCATAGGTCATGATGGGGCGGATGCACGCGGTGTAAATGCGCAATTTGCACTTGAGTGACAATTTGCTTTTTGCATTTAGGATGGAGTGGAGCCTATAGAGAGCGAAGGCTGCGCGAGCGCGTACCTTCTTTAGGTGCTCAGAAAAGGAGAGATGGTGGTCGAGAATCACACCCAGATATTTAGCTCGCTTCTCCCAAGGGATAGGCTTGCCGAACATGGTGATCGGTCGGATACTAGGGGGGCGCTGGCGCGGTTTCGTATAGAGTACCGCTTGACTTTTGTCGGGATTAACCTCTATGCGCCACTTTCTAAACCACTCACCAAGCTTGTTGGCTGCGGTCTGGAGAGTGCTAGAGATCCTATGGTGACTGGTCCCTCTGCAATAGATGGCCGTATCGTCTGCGAACAGAGCCAACTGAGCCTGTCTTTGCTTCGGGATATCGCTGGTGAATAGCGTGAACGCGAGGGGAGAAATCACAGAGCCCTGAGGGACGCCTGCGCGTAATGGGTGGGGGGCGGAGAGAGTACCGTCTATGCGATAGCGAAAGGAGCGATTCGACAAAAAGTCTCGTAAGATGAGCACGAGACGTTCCGGCACACCGAGTTGGTACAGCTTGTATAATAAGCCGTTGTGCCAGACTTTGTCGAATGCCTTCGCTATGTCAAAGAAGATCACTCCTGTCTTAAGACCGCGCTGGAAACCAGCGCTGATGTCTTCTACGATAAGGTGGACCTGATGGGTCGAGGCATGTTGGGTTCTAAAACCGAACTGCTCATCGGGGATGAGGCCCTTGGTCTCGGCGTACTCTCTGAGTCGCTTATAAATAAGCCTCTCGTAGAGTTTGCCTAGGACTTTGAGCAGACTGATGGGTCGGTAGCTCGCGGGCTCCGCCTTGGGTTTACCGGGTTTAGGGATGCCGATAACTATGGCCTCTTTCCACGCTTGTGGGAAGATATTATTGCTCATAGCTCCATTGAAGATGGTGGCCAGTAACATTATGAGGTGGGCGGGGAACAATTGGAGTACCCTATTGGTGATTCCATCTGAGCCAGGGGCCGATAGTTTTCCTATCAACTTCGTTATATATACTACTGCTGTGATTTTTTTCACATAATTCTAAATACAATCATTTAGCTGGCAGTGGGGGGACACTTGACTCTAACAAAATTTAGCACTTTAAAGCTTGATATTACGCAAACGGATCTCTTACTCGAAAAATGGATACGACAAACCCCCAATGTTTTTGTACGGCCTATCCAATGATACC
Organism: Dryobota labecula; assembly: GCA_947523025.1. Lineage (NCBI taxonomy): Eukaryota > Metazoa > Arthropoda > Insecta > Lepidoptera > Noctuidae > Dryobota > Dryobota labecula. Next base: position 12,872,399 of record OX383301.1, read on the forward strand.
CCACACCATGGGATAAATGAGAAAAAATATCATCCCCAGTTTACATGCAGCGGAGGTACCCTTTTATTTGATCACTTTGTCGGCGTGATTAAAGGCTCGTACAGACTAGTACGATATCGCGGGCGCGACGCGACACTAGTAGCACAATTTCTTTGTCGGTGCCTGTCGTGCCCGCGATATCGCGCGAGTCTGTACGAGCCTTAATATTTATTTATTTATTTTATTCATTAACACATACATTTGTTTTAACAGGTAATACCCAAGCTTACAAAAGTAGTCATTAAGTGATAACTGTCCAGTCCCAAGGAATGAGTCTGGGTAGAAGTAAAAATTACACAGTGGACAACATATTAAGTGCCACCCTCTGGAATTCCGCCAAAGAACAAGAAAATAAGTCCAAACGCCGAGAGATATCATTCAGTATTCTTACTGCACGAATCACCGGCGTAAACTTTAATAAGTTTGTACGGGTAGCCGCAACTTTAAAAAGTTCTCCCCGCGGTCCCAACCGTAACCTCCTGTCTGGGCCTCAAGTCTGCTATTACAATAGTGTCAGAATGGTCTCGCCATTGTGAGTATTTGACAGTGTTTGTATGGCAAATCTGTCAAAAACTCACAATGAAGAGACCATTCTGACACTATTGTAATAGCAGACTTGAGGCCCTGGAACGATGGAATATGTATACCCATACCAAATTACAGCTTTCTAGTACTACGAGTAATAGTCTATGAGCTAAGACGCGGACAGACAGAAAGACAGACAGACAGGGTTCCTTGTTTACTACAGAACCCTAAACAGGTTTACCTAAATGTCTAGTCTTATTACAAATGGAGTACAGATGTGACGCATTCTGTATTGTTATGATCGTTAAGATACTGGCCTTTATTATATAAATGCCTATCAAAATATAATAAAAAATAGACATCAATGACTCTCAATACAAACGCCCCATTGATTGCTATCAAACATTTTGTTGATAATTCCATTAGAAACAGATGTTCGGCTTCCATTAATCGGTAAATTAATCTATAGAACTTTTTATGTGGTGAGGTTAAATAATAGTCATTAATTGTGGCAGAGAAAAATATTTCGATAGGTATCAATAAAACGATTCGATTAAAAAGTTTGATTAGAAAGAGCTGCAGGCTAAATATTTGTGTATGGGATATCATTGCATAGGTAGTAGTAGTACTCCATGAGTCTTAAGTTAACTTTATTTAGATAATGGATGTGCTTAGCTGTATCCGTGTTTTAGCTTTTGCATTATTTTAGGTTCCATTTATCACAACAAAAACTATAATTCTCGGTAATTATGGAAGTTAATCACCCACTTTTGTGCATTTTGTGTTCGTAGACAAATATGTAGATAGCCATTGCGTAAAAGTAATGTTAATCACTGTAATTCTAAACAGACACCATATTTTTTCTACCCTGCAGGCAAAAAATGAATAGCATGAAAATTACTACCCAACAAATAGCCAATTATATTGGAGTAAAATGGACACAAAATCCCGGCATTGCATGCACATATTCCGATAACAATGTAGGGTAATAATAAGTGGAATGTCACAGGTTATTAGTACACGTGTGTCGGGGACCAGGGAAAATGGCGACTACCCTACAAATACCAAGTCCCATTTGGGCGCCAACAATTATGTTCAACAATTTTGCTCGCTTCGAAATGATATGACGTAATTATCACTTTGTTATAGCAGCTAGCGGACATGTTATTATGTACGTTTTGGTGGCAGATTGGAAGTTTTAATTTGCGTTATTAAGTTATGTGCTGTAGAGTTACACCGTTCCATGTGGCACAGATTAGAGCTGTTTTCACCAAATGGTTGAACATACAGAGAAAAATAGATTCATCGTAGCATTAAGTTTTCTCTAAAACTAATTTTGAAAATAAGAGCCAGTTGAAATATAAGTTACTTTATCAGAGAAAAAGCAAACGACCAACAGGATTTATAACTAGCGTATAACGTATTTTACAAATAGAGAAACAAAAATATTGATAAGATTTCGTCCAAATAATTTTTTTCTTTAAAAGTACCTGATAGCTTGAAACCACTTAGTAAGAAGCAAACCAACAGTTATCCAAGTAGGTTTAAAGAATATGATTTAATAATTTTTCTTCGGGTTCAGCGGGCATAGTATGAAGAAGAAGAGAAGGGGAGAAGTATGAGTTCAGAAAATCTGTATTCTTTTTTGTTTTATCGTGTTTAGAAATCGATAAATATCATGATTGCGGAGTTTTGCTAGCTAATTTAATTTGACCCTATTTAAATCAGGATAAGGTATGATGGCGGTCCAATTATTTTTGTGATTTTTTCAACCCTCGAGAGTTAAACAGCAAGAGAAAAACTTCAGCGACTTTAAATTACTGTGGAACGTTGAATAAAATATTGCATTTATTTCTGAACTTGATTTAAGAACAACTTATTATTATTAAAACATTTACCTTTACATCCTATTGTTGCCCAAAGTAGGCCAAATTTAAGAGTCCGTACACATTATTAGTATTATTACGGCATAAGGCGGTGTCCACGCGAGCGACACGGCACGCGCGCGCGCAGATTTATCAGCGTCGTAATTAAAAGGCGGCGCATTACCGAATTAATGCGGCGGGTGCGTGCCGCGAGTCGCAGCTGTCGTAGAGTGTGTAGTGCGCTTATGTGGAGTTGATACTTGGTATGACTAGGCCATGGTAAAATGAGGTTCTGTATTTTTTTTTCTGTTTTTGTCCAGGGCTTATTATTTGTTGCATCGTAATGCCTAGATGTAAAATATTAGCTAGCTACCAACCATCAGCTATTCTAGAATGATATCGTAATTTTTTTAAATATTTTATGATACCTAAATCTTGATTTTAATTATTATAATAACAATGAAATGACACCTTAACATGTTTACTTTCAAGAAAAAGTTTGTCACGATTTATACATGTCAAAATAATTTTTACTCTCTAGAACTCGTCTCATAAGTCATGGAAGAAGAAATATGTATATAAAAGCATCAAAACTAAAAGCTCGTCTTTAAAATCGCGTGACGTATCGTGATTGTCTAAACGCCGACAGATGTGTGCCGGAATGTAATTGTTTGTTCGTAACTTTACAAACGGTGTACATTTTATATCATTCGGCAAGCACACATGCACCCCAATGTTGAGGATTCATTCACCTCGTCAGATGTTCAATGGGGTGACTATGGGGCCGGAAGTCGTGGTTTTTTGCAGAGAAAGTTTGATTTTTTGTAGCAATTTGATTTAGTGTTGAGAGCAACTGTTCGATTTTATATAGTATTTTTATTAGAACGAGATTCCCACTTTAAATGAATTTGTCCTTATGTCTGTTTCATATGCTTTGACCGCTACACTAGCTAAACAATTTTAATACAATCCTACTGAAAAATTAAATAGTGTAGGTTCATAAGTTCATCGTAGAAAACCAAAACCCAAACGAAAACCCTGAACATATATTTGTACGCTGGGAACGGCAGAATATTATGAACTTTTTTAAAACCTATATAAAAACTCTGTATAAATATTCTGACAAATAAATGGACTATTACTCGTACTAGAAAATTACAATTATCTATACAGGTAACCATGGGTACAAGTAGTTTTATAATATCTGAATTGATGCCTTGGTTTTTTCCTACATTATTAAGCGTTCCTGTTAATTATTTAACAAAAATCTAAAATTAATATAGTTACCTCTTTTCAAAGTCATGTAATTAAACCTTGTCTACAACAGCTCATCTTAATTACAATGTAGCTGCGAAGTTTATAACGGAGGGCAGAGTTGGTCCAAGAGGGAAGTCCTTCAAACTCTGCGAAGATCCGCAGGCGCTCGCTCGACCGACACTCGACTACCTACACTAGACACGATCAATTACATGGAGTTTTAATAAAATATTGTTAACAGTGTGTGTTACGAGCTGAGTCTGTTTTTAGCTGCAGCATTGTTTTTTTTTTATATCGTCCTCACATATAGTTATAAATTCAATATTAAAGATGTAACTAATATTTTTGAATTGTATAAATTAAATCAAGATAATTAAAAATAAATTAACCTAAACTAAATAAAACTAATAACAAAATGAACTAAAATATGGCGTCGAAAAATTCCTCCGCATCGCTGTCGACTGGTAATGTACCCAAGAGACTGGCAGCATTGCCACGTTGTATGGCAATGCTTAGCCTCTGGCCAAGATAAAAGCCAGCCCTTGGGTCACGGGAAGTGTCAACCAGCCTTTTGGAGATTTCATTGAACAATAAATGAGCACTGGGACCCCACGGCCCGAGGGTTTCAACCCCAAACGGCTCAAAAATATAGTTACCGATCAAGTTACTATACTTTCGCCGCTTGAGGTTTTCAGCAGCCGCAGCAGCAGCGCCAGCACAGCACGCCGAGCCAGGAAGATGGGATGGCGCAAGAGTATCGACACAAGTTGCATCCCACACTAAAGGCCTACCTACCTTCCATGGAAATAAAGACATGCCGTCCGGTCTCTTGCCATCGTCGCGTGCCAAGCCATTGGGTTCTAATACAGCTGGAACGCCGACGGAGACAAGAGCTCGTCGGATGATGTCATTAATGTTTGCGTGCCGCGCTAAGCGACCCGCACTTCGACTGCAGGACAGGCCGTGGTGTCCTAGGCTGTTGACGACCTCGCCACAGTGACAGCGATGGGGAGAACAACAAGGAGCTCCTAGTCGTAGGGAAGCAGCGAGGCGGAAAAATATATTTTTGTAACATTTTTTGTCCATGTCTCCGAGAAAAAAAAAACATGGGGGTATTTGCATTTTTTACCACCCATAAATATTTCTCTTAAAATATTTCGTGTATGAATAGATACACCTTATATATTATTTATGATTATAACATAAAATTATAATTGGGGTGTTTGGTGGTGTGCGTTAATTCCGTTTTTTTGCCTGTTAATAAAATTTTATATTGGAAATCATGAAAAGTTAATCTTTCTATTTATAATTTTTCTGTACGTCTGTTTGTAACCCAACTCCTTCTAAAAGGCTGGACCGATTTAGATGAAATTTTGAGTGTATATTTCAAAGGGTTCCTAGAAGGTTTGAAAACGCAACTGGACCCAGTAGGTGGCGCTGTAATCGGGTTCTAGGATCGTTCAGACAGAACGTTTGTCGGATAGGGTTATAAGTTCTTACTAAATTGATTTATTTCAATTCGATGAGTTTTCTAAGTTTTATTTCAATTCAAAACTACAAAAATCGTCAACATAAATATAAAGTGTGGAAAATTCTATTACATTCACTTCACGTGTGAATTCATTGTAACATTGGTATTAGTTGGTGTGTGTGGCACAAGCCGCACAAGCCAGCTGCACGTCTAATTATGATAATGAACTAATTTCCAATGCTTCCGGACTGCGTGGTACAATGTGCGGCCAATGTTGCCCAAATCATATGTATCGGTAATAGATCTCTCGTTTTTTTCATAAATATTGTCAGATATGGTAAATATTGTCAGATATGGTAAATATTGTCAGATATGGTAAATATTTCCAGATATGGTATACATAAAGGTACTAATTATGATACGCGTGGCTTTTTAAAATTAATATTTTGGCGCGTAAGAGAGACCCTTAGAAACATGTGTTTAACATCGAGGAATAGGTAGGTAAGTAAAGAAAACTAGGTTATAGTTTTCTTTACTTACCTACCTATTCCTCGATGTTAAACACATGTTTCTAAGGGTCTCTTTGCCCCTCCGGAGCAAGTGGACAGATTCGCAATTTTGAAGCATTACCAGCTTCAAAGTTTTTCTCGTCATACGGTTTTCACTGATTCTGGAAAGCAAACCACTTTCTTTTTTCTTTTCTTTTGACTTGACAACGTCTAATAAATCGATGAATGCCGGCTGCATGCACGAAAAAGGATGACTCATTGTCCCGTTACGCTCATTGTCCCGTTATGCCCACTGTCCCGTTACGCTCATTGTACGCTTGCGCAGCATCAATGTTTGTAATGACGTTATCACGTTAAACTATCGTCCGTAAACCAACTTTACAGACAACCAATTTTTTTAATTCTCAACGGGTAAGCTCTTGGACTCATCTCACCTGATGGTAAGTGATTATAAGGACGAAGGTGGAAGCGGACTTCACCCAGAATCCTCAACCACAGCGGAACTGGCTATCTTACCTCCAACTGCCGAAACACAACAAATGCTGTTAACATTGTTGTTATGGCGATAGACTTAGATAAGATGGTGGTAGCTATAGCCAGGCGGACTTAGAACAAACCCTACCACCAACCAAATGGAGCAGAAAATTTGGCCCTGCTGGGAATCGAACCCGCGATCCTCTGGTTCTGAGGCAGGTGGTCTTAACAACAGACCAAGGAATCTAAACAAGGTAAACACATTATTAAAAAAAAAAAACTGACTATCGACAGAAGTGAAAACTCAAAACTTTGGAATGACTAACAACACAACACGTCACGAGCATGTCGCGTATTTCAGCAACGCGAACCCATAAGTTTTCCCCTACCTAAAGGGCGCTACACACGGCTAAGATACTATAATATTTTATCTTAAAATACAATATCGCTCGCCATAAAATTCAATGGACCATTACACACTACGAAGATAATATACCTATATTTCATATTTTCGTATCGCCCCCTTTTGTGGAGGCCTGTGTCCAGCAGTGGACGTCTTTCGGCAGAAATGATGATGATGATGATGATTTTCGTATCCTAAGATAGAGAGCGATATGAGGATTTGTCGTAATATAACATCTTAAGTTATTAAATCACTCTGTATATTGGTTCAATACAGGACACATGTGGTCGCGACGAAAGCTTACAATATATTATCGTATCTTCGTCGTCTGTGATGGCCTAATATATATTAATTTATTTATTATTTATTTATTTATTTATCACAAACACTGCTATCCTTTAACCTCCTTTTTTTTTCCTGCTTTTTAAAAATATTAAGATAAAATATTATAGTATCTTAGCCATGTGTAGCGCCCTTTAAATTGCTCAACGCGGCTAAAGAAGTGTTCACTTCAAAAATGTCAAAACATTGAACATCAACTTCATACACTTAATAGCATATAACAAACAAAATAAACAAACAAACAAACAGAAAAAGTTATCTAATTGTTTAATTGTTTGTATCTTCATAACTGCGTGTTTACGAAGTGTGAAAACCTCAACACCCATCACCATGTGTCAGAACAAAACAGGTGGGCTGTGAATAACTTGCCACCGAACTAAGAGGTAAGAGACATGCTGGAAGATAGCGAAGAAGAAACACACGGTTTTACGAAAAGCTTAATATTATTAGCTACCGTTCCAAAATTAATCGTAAACATACTTATAAACACAGACCGTATTATTCATAATTTTATCCCCTTCATAAACCTATTTTAGCTATCGAACTGTTTTGTCCCTTTCTGTCAAGTTAAAATTAAGTTTGACAGAAAGGGACAAAACAGTTCGGTAGCAAAAATAGGTTTATTAAGCAGATCACTTCATTATGAATAAGACGGAGAGTCCTTATTGGTCAATTATATAGTTGCAAACCTCAAGCAATCACCAGCAGCTCATTTTAAAAACATGAAAGTTTTTGGGTTCGGTTTATAACTATGAAAGAGTAGCGTTTTAATCAAAAAGCAAAAGATTTACGTAACTTGACGACATTAAAAAATTAAACAATGAAATGAAAAAAAATAAAAAAAAATATAATAAACGGGGCAATCTTTGGGAACAGCCGATAGAAGGGAAAACTAAGTAACTAAGGCCTGTGTTCACCAACATTTAAATCAACTGTTTAGATATTTAACCAGTTGTTTACTGAATTTTTTTTAGGAAACTTGACATAAACAACTGTTTAAATACCTAACCGGTGGTTTGAATGTTGGTGAACACAGGCCTTAAGCGTTCGGTGACGATGACGCGAGTTCCATGATTTTTGGTCACCCAAAAAGTGCTCAACGCGCCTAAAGAAGTTTTCAGTAGAAAAAAAAAAATTAAGAAAATAAAATTTTACAGTCCGTCGCGTCCCCATCGTCTTGCACCCCGCGTACCCTACGCGCGTACCCGACACTCATTCTTCGTTGCACCATCCAGTTACCTTATGCACATGTAGTCTCAAGCAAGTGGCATTGATAGGGCTCCCCTCAAGAAGCAGGTCAAGGCAGCTCAACCTGTTGCACCCTTCGGCAAGCCATTAGCGGGGAAATTAGGGGAGAACGCGCCTTCCACCTGATTTATGAGCTTTTGATAAAACTTTACAAGTTCATAACTTGTTGGATCTAAGATTATGAGCTCAAGAATAGGTGAAGGGACTTTTAAGTGTTTTTGATTTATGACGAGCCGTTTGAGTGTGTATTTATTGCCCTTGTTTTTACAGCTAATACTGTCTTAGAATTTGTAACATAGAAAGGATATTAGCACGTTTACTGTTTTGTGTCTCGTAATGTTAATTACTTTGCATACCTACTATTGTATAGAATCAAGTTTTTCTAACTGAACAGACAGCTGTGCTGCTGGGGAGTTTGTTGCGCTACTTCTTCCCAGCTAAAGCACTAAGAAGCTTGGTGAAGGGCGAGCGTTTTGGGGCACTGTCTTATGTAATTTTGACGTTCTAAAAGTACTGATTCTCAGCATAGTTTGAATTAATCCTTTCTTGCCCGTCTTACTACCCTAAACTTAGGTTAGTTAACGCAACTTCTCTAGGGCGTAATCTATAGAATTTCGTTATTAATTAGTTGCATTAAGATACATTTATATTGTATATTGTCATCATTTTTAATTAGTTGTATTAAGATACATATATTGTATATTGTCATCATTTTAATTAGTTGCATTAAGATACATATATTGTATATTGTCATCATTTTTAATAATTCGACTTCTCCTTTTGTTGAATTGCTTAGTTACATTAAGCAACCTCATTAAAGTTCTGTTGTTTTTGTTAACGTATTTATTTAATTTGGAATGATATACTTCAAGAGCATTGTTGGTTCAATGTCTCATGCCGATAACACTCAATAAATTTAAATATTTCTTATTTATCCACATGTGTTGTGCGTATTTTATAATTTTTTCCATGGAAGAAAGGTGTTCACTTTCCTTTTTTATGTACGACCATCCTTCTAGAAGTAGTAACAAGGGCAAATTGTAGTGAGTAACTACAATTTGTGCCCTTGTTACTACTTCTAACAGCTTACTACTGCAGTAGTAACAAAGGAGATCAAATTAACAGTATTACTACAGGTTAACAGTACCATTGGTAGTAACACGGGCAAGAAAGGGAATAAATGACTATGATTTTGACTTTCTTGAAATTTTCTGTGAGTTCGATTTCGTAAGGGATTAAAAAAAAAAAAAAATAAGCGGGACCATTTATGTTGCAGCGATGCTTATGTCTAGCAATGTACGTCGTTTGTCTTCTCTAATGTTGATGACGATACTTTTCGAAGGTACTTTTAACTGTCAAGGAGATAGTCAATTAGTCAAAAGTTCTCGGTTCAAAATCCAATCCAAGATATCTATAGAGAAACTGAAGAATAAACTGTCATATATTCTGCTACAAAAGAGTTCTTCAGCGAGAGGACAGCTCAAAACGTGATTGAAACTCAATGATCCATATCTACATACTCATACATATTCTATAAGTGAAAAGCATTGCAATTTTATTATTCAAGTGTACGAAATTCGAGGTATCGTAGTATTTGAATGGCAAAAACTATAGTGGTGGAGAGCCCGCATTTCACTCGCTCGGCTGGCTTCAGATAAGTATAGTGGTGGTACAATGCCGATAGCGCTCGTGTGTCCTGCCTCATACATACTCTGTTATGAATGGTGATATGCTCTATTTTAATTCGTTCCTTGCTTGTAACTTTCGTAGCGATCTTTTTGAGAGAAGATTCCATCCTAACTGATTGGGAATAGTAACAATCTGAGTCAAAGTTATTGAGATTTCTTACCAACAAAAATGTCATTACTCCTAGCCAATAAAATGCCAAATAGATATTGATGACATGTCTAAAAAAAAAAGTAATTAAGTAATAATAATATATTATAACTACTCTATACCAAAAAAATAAAAGTAATAATAATATATTATGTGACGGTATTGTGTGTGTGTGGTGTTGTGTTGTGTTGTGTGGTGTGTGTTGTGTGGTGTTTTGTGTGTGTTTATTTTGTGTTATGTGTGTTGTGTTTATATAATATAGTATAATATATATATATTTTTTTCTATTGAAATTTTATTTTTATATATTGTAAAGCTACTCAAGCTCAAGTGGTCCAATACATCATGACCATTCAACCCCCTAATTTTAGACCTCAAAATAAATAATAATTCTCAAAGCCAGCAGACAGTCAACTTGCACAGTCCTTTTCACCTTTCAAAGCACAATAAAAATAATAAAGCAGAGCATACTCGTTTCTATTGTCACCAGTGTACACCTGCCCGTATCACGGCGCATGCGCAAAGCTCGCAGCTGCTCAAACATGCGCCAGCGACCTTTCAACTGTAGACTCCGAGACTATTCAACTTGAAACTTCAGTTCTTTTTTATATTGAGACTAAAGGGAGATTGTAATCCTTTTGGTGTTTTGTTTAATTTTGGAGGTCAGACATCATGATCGCAGCATCGTTTAGTATACGATACGACGTGGGCTATTTTTGCAACGTTGTAATTTTAATGAAAAATATGATGGTAAGTGAACATGTTTCCTGAAAAAAAGTGACTAAAAGTTAACAAATTGATGGCTAGGTTAATGTGAAAGTAACTCTGTCTGTCTGTCTGTCTGTCTGTATGTCTGTCTGTATGTCTGTCTGTCTGTATGTCTGTCTGTATGTTACGTTTTCACGCCTAAACCGCTGAACCGATCGTCATGAAATTTGGCAGAGATATAGCCTGGGATATGGAGAAGGACATAGGCAACTTTTTTACGCGATAACCGACATCCACGCGGGCGAAGCCGCGGGCAAAAGCTAGTATACTATAAGCCCGTTTTTACGAAGCCAAGTGTACGAATTAGAAAAAGCTCTAAGAGTGAGTTTTCAAACAGAAGCGTGCTCCGAATATGTGCACATGCACTGATATAAAAGGTGCATTATGCCTCAATCTCATACATCTGTTTCCATCACCTTACCCAAGAAACTTTATAGCCAACGTATGTGACATATTTATTTCCTGTCAATATTCAATAATCTATGTCAGATGGAAAAAAATTAATGGAACAAGTAATGGCGTTTATTATAAAAAAATCCCTGTGCTCAACGGTGGAAGTAGATAGGTGTTCTGCACTCCCCTTTTCAGAGAAACCGTTCACCGAAAAATACAATAAAATAATCCGGTGCTTTGTACTCAAGTTTTGTACGGTCAGAAGCCAAAATTAAGGTGACCATATTTGTATTTTTTTTTTTTTTTCTATAAAGTTATCATTACGACAAGCTTCAATTAGATTGACACACACAGTTATCAAAAGCTCAGAAAAGCTATAAAATAAATGAGATGTTTTAAAAGATTACATTATTTTTTTGTATAAAACCAGTTAAACATTTCAAACTTTTTCCACAAAATACTTCGGTGTTTACTGCTTACTTGCGATTTTTTTACAGTAAAACTCTACTCGTATACACTCACACCTGTAAAATGATAAGGTACAAAAATATTTTCAGAAATAAACTTGCGCCATTTCTGCAGACGGTAGCAAGGTGCGCGTGGTAGGGCGCGTGCGGCGCGTGCCGGGCACGTGCGCCGGCGCAGCGCCAGCTCCATGCTCCTGCACTGTCATGGCTGATGCTTACACAGCTTTTTTATTTTTCTCTTTTTTTCGCAAATGGACTATGAGTCCGTAAATTACTCCAATATTATGCCAGATTATAGACGAGGGGAAAGAGAATGCATCCATTCATGTTTACATGAAATATTTTTATGATCATGCCTGACTACGGATTTGCTTAATGAGCTTTATTTTTATGGTAATTCCATAACATGCAGTTTTTTTTTGTGATATTGTTACATAATTATTTTTTGTCTGCAATGTAATTTCAAATTCAGACGAGCGCTATTCAGTGTGGGACCGTTATTTTTAAACATGCATCACATAGAAGATAAGATCCTTCAGTAAAACATTATGCGCAGAGTCTCGACACGTGTTATTTTAAATGTTTAATTAAATAGAAAAGTAATAAAGGCTACCCGAGTAGAATTAATCAACCATCAAAAAAGTATCTGGCAATTTTAAACGTCGTTTTTTGACCACGCATCAATCGATTTTTTTTACTCCAATATTGTTATAGGTTTTGTTTACCCTTAGTAACGGTAGTTCCCTTACCCTACATTACGTAGGTAGGTATGTATGCGCCTAAGTGTGTGTATGTCAGTAACAATCAGTTGATTAAATCCTGCGCACACCTGCGGGATGGCACGGGCACGCACGGGGCAGCAGGGGGTGCGTTACCCCGGCGACCAGCTTTTTGATAAACAAGTTTGAATTTAACGAACACGTCAATAGGGTTAATCAGTGTATTCAAATTTAAGTCTGCAATAGAGATTATGCTTATCTGGGGTGCGTAACTTGCCGTATCCAGACTGCATCTGCTGTCCTTAGGTATTAAACCACTTACTTTTACATTGTCACGAAGTCGGTCAATCAGAGACGAAGCTAGTTCTGTGAAAATGTTGTAGATGAGTCAATGTCAATCCAAGTCGAGTTCTCAGTTAGTCGAATCTACGATTGTAGACGTATTTTCAAAATAAATTGGATAAGTTAGAGTAGTCCTAAGATCAGGGTAGGTTCTTAAGCATTGGGATTCGACATAGTGATCTCATAGTTTGGTAGACTACTGAAAATACTGAAATTAGACCTAAACTTACTAAGTGTATATAAACTTGCTGAACTTACGTAGGTAGGTATTGTGTTTTCAGCACTCATCTTCATTATCTTCCTACCATTACATTAAGTACTGGACTAGCTATAAAATCATGCACTCAGAGAAATACATGGGACTTTCGTAAATTTTTGAGTCATCCGATAATAGCCGAGTTGGCGTCGTTCGCAAACAATGTGTTTCATCATTCTACCGTTATTTTATTGCAGTGAAGTAATGTATGGTTCATATGTTTGCTCTCACACGCATGCCACCCCAACTTTGTCCATCGCACAATAGTTGGGACTACAATAGTGGCGTGCGCATCTGTCACAAGCTCGACTCTGATTGGTCGCTCGAGGGCGGCGTACGCGCACCCTACGCACTGATTTCCACGCTGTTGTCCAAATCAATACCGAAATTCGATATAACGGTTAATGTAAGGCTTTATCGCAATGTTTTGAGATAAAATGTGCTTTGGCATTAATCCTTTCATAGTTTTGTAGATAAATTGGTTGCAAGAATAATTCGCGAAGCATTGTCCTTTTCGAATCGAATATCAAAACGATTGCAGCAAAAAAAATGCTTCTGTATTTTGTTTCTATTCAGCTCATATTTGTTGTGCTAACTGCGCGTAGGTACTTGTATCATAAAGGACATGTCCGAAAATGGTTTTTTTGTTGTTTTTTTTTATCCTGGTTATATATCCAATTAAATATATTTCTATAGGTATCCCAAAAGACATTGGTTCTAACTATATCACACATTTTTAAAGACCTCCAATTCTGAGAAAAATCGTTTTTTATTTTAGTGTGAATTTACTCCTAAAACCAACAAACCGTTCTAATTATGTATGTTAATAACGTGAACACACCGTAAAAAATTGTAAACTTATCAAAATTGACACATGGTAATGTCATTACTGTCAATTAATATTTGGTTTATGAGTAAACAAAACGTTTTTAAAATCAGATTATTTATCTATGTACCTTTAAAAATAAGAAATAGGATAAAATGGGATCACAGAGTACTTTTTTTATATGAATAGAATCATCTGTCAATTAATACATCGTCAAAGTGTGTGGGAGGTTTTATTTGGGTTGCCATCAACGGATAAAATATATGGGTCTAAAAATATTATTTCAGTGGTTCCAAGTTCCTTATTTTTATCGCTTTTATTTAGGTGTAGGTTGATGCTGGTTACATTTTTCACGGAATAAATAACCAGCGTCCATACAAAAAGCGGCATCTCCTATAAACACAACATTGCATAAAAATTAACCTATATTTAAATTTTTCTATGACCTGGAAAGCCTAACAAAAACCTGAAAGGTGTATCAATGGTCCTCACGAGCCGAGGTGTAAACAAAGCGTGACTCGTGGGAACACACTGATGTCGGAAGGATGTGTACACCGTTCGAGTGCCACGTCACAACACACCTTTTGTAATTGTTTCCCTTTTTTCTGAATGGGGATGTAATGACGTTTTGTGGTGGGAACTCGCTCCTTGATGGTCTAGCTGACTAGGACCCTTGAGTGGACTGTTTGTGGTGTAGTGTTTACAGGTTGAAGGGGTGTGGGACAGTTTTTTTTAGCTTGCAGTTAGGTTAAATAATAACCTTGTACCTGAGACGTACAAATACAGCACACGTAAGTACACCGCAGCCCCATACTAGCTGTTACTTTTAATAAATGTGTCGATTTAGGAACTTTTCCTGACCTCACGAAGAGTAGTAAAGTCATACTATTACTTAAATCAGGTAATAAAAATGACATTGGCAATTTCAGGCATATACCGGGTATCGGGTATCTTACCTGCATTTAGCAAAATATTTAACAAGTTAATACTCAACATGATTTTCTTTCATGATGAACAAAATGTCGTTCGCAACGTTCGTAACGCATGGGAAAACTCGCAAAATGCTATTAGAGTTCTCTCCAAAGCCTTTTATTGCGTGCACAATGACACGCTTCAGCGTAAACTACGTCATTATGGTGTCCAAAACGAAGCTCTCAACATAATAAATTCTTATATACATAATAGGTTCCAATGTGTAGATGTTAACTGAACAGTACAGGAATCATACGACAGCCAAGCTATGAAATAATTTGAAAGCCAATTACTCGTACTCGTACTTATGTAATTTTAATTTGCGTTCGAAAAATCATTTCAAGTGCTTCGATTGGCTTTTGTTATTTTTGTTGACGAATCAAAAAGCAAGCATGAGATATTTATTAACTAGATTTTTTATCGAATACTACATTCAGAATACAAACATTATATACTGGTTTTGTCAACAGTCTTCGTGCAAAATTCGTTCTTAATTTTCTTGTTTTTGTACTGTTCTTCTCTCACGTCAATTTTCAATATTGTGCCAACTATTAATCATTGATGTGCCACCTCACTATACTGCCGTGCTAACGAAGAACGCAGTAACTCGATTTTGGACGATTATGAGTTATACATTCGTTGAGTTATATATTTGGAGTCAGCGAATCGAAATCTATTAAATCTCTCTAAGCAACTTTTTATTGATCCTTCAGGAACTCGGTTTTTCAGTAAGCAAGAATGCTATAACTAAAACATCATAACAAATTCAATAATCAAAAATAAAAGACTCGAAAGCGGCAAAATCGAGTTACTGCGTTCTTCATTAGCACGGCAGTATACGTGAGCAGGTACTCTCACGCCAATGTCTGTGTGAAACTATGCATGTTGTTACCTAACCATGGTTTTGCTTGTCATGTCGATATACATGCGATGTTCAAAGGGCGGGTATTAATCAATTGGCGTAACGGATTACCTGTGTTTCCCATAACGGGATGCAATTTAGTTTTGGTGATGTACTGATGAGTTCTCATGAGTTCTCATGTAATTTAACATTATAATTTTATGCTCACTCATTTTTAGGGTTCCATAGCCAAATGGCAAAGACGGAACCCTTATGGATTCGTCATGTCTGTCTGTCTGTCTGTCTGTCCGTCCGTCCATATGTCACAGCCACTTTTTTCCGAAACTATAAGAACTATACTGTTGAAACTTGGTAAGTAGATGTATTCTGTGAACCGCATTAAGATTTTTACACAAAAATAGAAAAAAAAAACAATAAATTTTGTGGGTTCCCCATACTTAGAACTGAAACTCCATTTTTTTTTTTTTCCTCAAACCCATTCGTGTGGAGTATTTATGGATAGGTCTTCAAAAACCTTCTAATATAATTTTTTTCTAAACCGAATAGTTTGCGCGAGAGACACTTCCAAAGTGGTAAAATGTGCCCCCCCCTGTAACTTCTAAAATAAGAGAATGATAAAACTAAAAAAAAAAAAAATATGATGTACAATACCATGTACACTTCCACCGAAAATTGGTTTGAACGAGATCCAGTAAGTATTTTTTAATATGTCATAAATCGTAAACCGCAATTTACCTTTCATTCAATCAACTCAAATATAGGTTAAAAAAAAACTATTTAATTTCATAAACATAAACCTTATGCATAAACCGTGAACTATTATTTTCTAATAATAAATCTGTAATTGGTGCCTAAGTAAATAATAATTATGTTACTTGCTGCTGCGGAACCCTTCATGGACGAGTCCGACTCGCATTTGGCCGCTTTTTTGACTTAGTATAGGAAATATGAAAATGAAAACTAATGAAAATATGAATTCCTACATTTTGGTTTATTCGATTCTTACAACAGAGCAAATCCTTTAGAGGGACTGATCGTTTCATGTCCGTATGAATTGAGGAGCCATGTCTCATATTTGAACGCAGGTACGTACAACCAATACTTAGTAGTAAATTAGCCGACTTTGAAGGCCCGATCCTGGAATTTACAGTAAAACCCTTAAAAAATTACAGGGTGTTTAAGGTGGCTCCTCAATTCAGACGCCTGGATTGAGGAGCCACTTTAGAACTCGAAAAGTAGCTAGCCGACGGATATGTTTGAAAATTTGGTAGGATTTAATAGTGTTTATGCGTAATCTGTACAACAACAAAAAAGGGGTTTTGTGCGGCAGAATTTGAGATAGCTACAATGCTTTGATTTTTCATAAAAATCCATAAATTTCAACACGCTGTTTCTCGGAAAGTAATCAACCAATTAAATTTAGTATAATTTAGTAGGTACTGAACGTGTTTTATTTTGTAATATAAAAATAAAATGGAAAAACTATATAATTTCGGTAATACAACACATTTTATGTGACTCCTCAATCCTGACGGTTTCCACATATTACCGCGTTTATATATGAGACATGGCTCTTCAATCCATACGGACACCTCATTTCCATATAATATTGCACTCTAATTTCTTTTCAACCTGTAATTGTACCTTACTATTAAATAAAATTGTTTTATTGTATCTAAATACTTTAAACGATTTTCTAGATTACAAAATATTGATGACTAAATTGATCTACATCAATCAATATAACAGCAAGTACTTATAATGTCATTGATATCCGCAAGTACACTATTCAATTACACGTCCAGCCGGCAGTAAGCGACACCGGTAGCAGAGGATGCGCGGGCGCAGGCTTCCGGCGCGTGCGTGAGTACGGCTTCACAGTTCCGCTACTATTACCAACTTACTCTTGACCCAAAACACATAAAAACAACCCCAATTCTTTTCTGCTTAAGGGTCACGGTGACTAAATTAAAAGAGTTGGTACAATAGTCTAATTAGGTCGTTGCCGCGCAGGCGCTAAGCCGGACACTTAAAGGGGATTCGAGGACTATCTAGTACGTCATATGTTCGTACAATGAAGGATTATGTCTAGTGCTATAGTAACTGACATTACAAAGTGTTCCTTAAATTCATTAGCATAACTACGGAAGGTAAAAAGGTTGCGACTTGACACTCCTAAAATATTGCTGAACTGTCCACGTTTGTAAACAAATTACATTATATTAGCGTAAGGGGTACGCCGAGCTTTAATTATTGGTAAAAAAGAAATCACAGGAGAAAACAAATGATGTTACTCGTATTGTAAGAGGAGTGAAAGAATTGGCATCGGATAGAAAAACTGGGTGCAGTACTTGTACTACATATTTACAACATATTTAAAAAAAAAATAGTACTTTGATTTAAATTTAATAAAATAACTACGAGACACCTCTAGAAATGCGACGTTGCCAGCCCGCGCGGGATAAACACTCTTAAGCATTGCCGTAATTCTTCTGTATTTGTCGCAGTCGAGAGCAGTGGTGGCCCAGTAGTAACGGCCGTTACTTACGAGTCATAGGTTCGAACCCAGATAACCACTGCTCTCAAAACGGTGAAGGAAAACATCGTGAGGAAACCGGTATGTCCTGGAACCAAAAATTCAAAGACAAGTGACATCTACCAACCCGCACTTGGCCCGCGTGGTGGATTATGGCCCACTTCCTCTCACAGAGAGGAAGGCTGTATCCCAGCAGTGAGAACATTATGCTTATGCTATGCTATTTGTCGCTTGGCTTGGAATATCGACAGTTTCACAATATCTTTTTTACAGTTATGTAGGTGGATTTTCTATGGTGCAGAATGTAGACCGGGTCAGAACGAGGTTGTATCGGCAAACATAAATCTGAAAATAAAGCTTTCAATTCCAAAAATATTATCGTAAAAATTTATTTATCAGAATTTATTACATTATTATGGTCTTTAGATTAGTCAATGGTATAATCACATTCTGCCAATTTTGGCGTGCAAACACACAGCAAATACACACACATAATATATAACAGCGCACAATACACAAAGCACACAACACATACACAAATACATAACACACAAACATAATACATAATAAAACACACAACACATACACAATACACAAAACACACACACACAATACACACACATAATAAAAATCTTAAATTACAATTTGAGGTCAGTTAAAAAATAATATCGTAAACACAAACAAATTTTAGAATGACAAAATATAATTTATACACAATATAATATAATTCACAACAACATAACAACACAACACATGTTACAACGTAATATGTTTTTTTTTTTTAATTATTTTGGGACTCGGAAGCTTTAACTCAATCTAAGTTTAAATCCGTATCTTGAACATACAAACTCCGATATCCTCTACATCAAACTGCTAAGTTGATTACAGCATATACCATCCACATCTGAGTAGATTCTAATAAGCATGTTTGTTCCTGAACAAAAGGCAGCAGTCAGACTTGCGACTCGGTCGCTTCGCATTCGTGACTCGCGACAATTGCACTGATTACCGAGAACACAGTCACTGTGCCGCGTTAATTGAATTCTCCACTCTCATGATTCAATTACATTCAATTATTTTCTCTCAACTCTGGGCGGCTTGGTGGGCGGGGCTCCAGCGGATTGGGCGGTGCGTCTGGGCGGGCGGCGGGCAGAACCGCCCAACAAAACATATCTCTGTGTCTCATTTTACGCTTTAACTTGGTTTTTGCATGTGTTTATTGAAATTCATTATAGTTGTAAATAATCAAAAAGCTGTAAATTAAATGTGTTTGGAAATAAATTTATTTTCAATTCTACGAAATAATAATTTTCTTTAAATGATAAATGATTTTATTTCTGTAAGTAGGTTTTTACAAACACTTTTACACGTCAATCATATTTTAAAACTAGATGAGGTTTTCGTATCTGATTACTCTCAGAAGAAAGGCTGAAACAAACTCAGAGGTCACAGTCACTTTTCTTGTCGGCACGGTTGGCGCAGTGGTTAAGCGATTGACTGCTGCGCTGCGCGTCGCGGGTTCGATTCCCGCACGGAACAAATATTTGTATGATCCACAAGTAGTTGTTCCGGGTCTGTCTGTTTGTGTATGTGAGTTTAAATGTTTGTAAACGCACCCACGATACAGGAGAAATTCCTAGTGTGGGGCAACGTTTATATAAAAAAAAAAAAAGAAAAAAAAAGTTTAGACATAATCTTGGTCAAATCATGTGAAGACCATGTAGATTCACATGATTTGACCGTGAGTGATTATGTCTGTACTTATTTATTATTTGATTTTTCGATATAACAATAAAAACTTAATTATATTTCAAAGAGCTTCATAAGTATCTACCTACCTACCTATTGTTGAAGTCAACATGTCATGGCATGTGACTTAAAAATCATTAGCATTTTAATGTGCTTTTTATCAGTACAAAAAAGACGATTATCTAACTAATTGCAAGACTTATGTAACAAAATGTGACATTTACCTTGAACTTAGTCAAGTTCATGATGTACATTAAAATGACTACTACTGAAACTAGCTCGAAGTATAATTTGCAGAAGCGACTTAGACAAGTTGGAATTAAAAAGACTTAAGGTGTCTGCACACAGCGGGCGCGGCGCGGCGGGACCGGGCGTGGCGGGGCGCCGACGCGACGCTGAGCAGTTGTAATGTACTAGATATTACGGACGACGCCACACAGAGCCGTCCGGCTCGACGCGACGCGACGCGACGCTCTGTGTGGCGTCGTCCATAATATCTAGTACATTACAACTGCTCAGCGTCGCGTCGGCGTCCCGCCCCGCCGCGCCGCGCCCGCTGTGTGCAGATACCTTAAAGGTCTCTGCACACAGCGGGCGCGGCGCGGTAATGTACTAGATATTACGGACGACGCCACACAGAGCCGTCCGGCTCGACGCGACGTGACGCGACGCTCTGTGTGGCGTCCTCCGTAATATCTAGTACATTACAACTGCTCAGCGTCGCGCCGGCGTCCCGTCCCGCCGCGCCGCGCCCGCTGTGTGCAGAGACCTTTATATAAATTACTTTATTTTCGACTAAAGAGAACGCTAACAGGCCCAATAGTGCCACACCTTTAAAAAAATTATATATCGTGACTGCACCGAAAAAAATATTTATTTATTTGGTACACCAACAGCAGTTAGTAGTATTATACTAGTATTATATAGCCTATTATAGGTGTACACAGCATTCACCACAAAACAACATCTTACTTAACTAAAAATAATAATAATTAAGATAATTAAAAAATACAATTAGAATAAGAAAATAAAATTAAAATAAGTGATATTTGAATTATCATTTATTATAATTATATTTGAATTATTTAGCCTAACTACTTCGGCTATTTCAGGAATAATCAAAGTTTGACAAGACTTTATAAAAGTTAACTTGATTTAATAAAAGTGATACACAACAGCCAGCACAGGTTTTGGTTACATGTTGCATAAAGTTATGTGGTCACTTTTTTGTGTTACATGTTGACGAAAGTTCGGTTATGTATAAGTAAACATTTGAGTGAGAAGGAATTATGAATAACGGCTCAATCAGCAACCTCGGTTAGTGTGTCTAGAATTTTCTAATCCTTACTAATATTATAAATGTGAAAGTAACTCTGTCTGTCTGTCTATCTGTCTGTCTGTCTGTCTGTATGTTACGTTTTCACGCCTAAACCGCTGAACCGATCGACATTAAATTTGGCAGGAATATAGCCTGGGATATAGAGAAGGACATAGGCTACTTTTTTACGCGATAACCGACATCCACGCGGGCGGAGCCGCGGGAAAAAGCTAGTCTATTCATAATCTCTATCAATCTCTACAAATAAATCAAATTTAAAGGCCTCACAAAATAACACGGAATAAAGTTATGCTAGGAATAACTTCGGTATAATCATAAATTTGTTGACGTTTATGCTTGTCATAACTTTATTCCGTCTTTATTTGTAAATGCTTTTTAATACATGTAAGACTTATAATTTTTTTATTTTAAATTTTTCTGTTCGTCTGGTTGTTTGTTTCGGTTAATCACCGAAACGGGAGCACCGATTTTGACGGGAATTTCACTGGCAAACAGCTGATGTTATAAAGAGTAACAAGCTACACGGGCGAAGCCGCGGGCATCAGCTAGTATCATATTACGATTAGTCATTTGAGCTACATCAACTCAGTCATTTGACTAAATAGTTTCTATCGGATTTTTTTTTTGTGTGTACTATATACTGTGTAAATTTATTTTCTTTCTTTCTATTTGTCACAAAATTAAAAACAGAATATTACAATCCCCTCAACAAACATGACCACTTATATTGTGTCGAGTTCCGAGTGAGTAGTAACAAGGTACCGCAGAGATGGGGGTCTTATCAGTTATCGGTACAAGGTAAAGGTTTAAAAAACCCCAAGTAGACACTTGTGGCGCGTGCATGGGGGCCCACAGTTCCGGATCCCATAGATATGCCTCCGTGCTTGTTTATAGAGTGTTATTTAATTTACAGGTAAGTTTTTATGAAGTACACATATTATCTTTTAAGAATCGACATATTTTTAAAGTATAAACAAAATTAATATAGTTAATCATTATAGCATGATGATAATTATTATATTTTTACAATAAGTGCGACCTTCTGTTGAATAGCTCGCACTGTACGGTAACCCAACTCCCACCACATCCACATCATTATTATTATTCCGAGTTCAAATCAGGTATAAAGTAAAAATAAGTGTACAATACATTGACAGCACCCTGTACGGGGGTTACAGCGGCAGCACGCGTCGGGGTGCACACCCTGGCTGCAGACCGCCAGTCCTGTCCCGACCGCTCCGCCGAGCGGACCGCGCACCCCTAAATACACCACCGAACTATACAAACTTTAATCTTCGAACTCCTTCAAACCAGTCAAATAGAAAAATAATTCTATCCAGTTCAAAATTCAAAAAAGTAAAAAAAAATATCTGTCAAAATTTTGTCTATAGTTGACAGTTCAGTTATAATTTTTTTTTTAAGTTTTCGTGTGCAGCGGTGTCGTCGGGTGATTCAGAAGAGGACCAGGCAAAGGTATGAGTCACTTACATTAGTTTTCGCCATAGTAACGCCCTCGGCACGCACCTGCGTTTCGCCTCGCACGTGGGCGATTGGCATCTTGCTTTGATTTCCACTGCAGTTTTGGTTAAATTAAAACCCTTTATTGAAGTTTAAAATAATTATGTATTGTTTCTAACTAGAATTTCGCTTGGGGAATGTCACGAACTTCAAACTTAGTCTAGTTCAGGGATGGGTAAACTTTTTCCTATGCGGGCCAATATTAAAACAACAGAATCTATGAGGAGGCCATGTTTTAGACTTTTTGGCTATAATATATTTCTTTATTGAAATACAAATGTACTTGTATTTTCAGAAATATAATTACCTATTTATTGACTCGTTTATAGCTGTACGTTTTGACTGTCCCTTTCAAAATCAGTGGGTCTCATGTCTTGTGAATGTGTGGCGAGTCATCGTAAATAAAAATGTATTAGGTTAAGATATCTATCGGTCTATGCCACCCGAAATAAAGTTTTTATTATTAAGTATACAAAATTAAGTGATATGAAGTATAGATATTCAAATCAGTTACACTACGTAATAGAGACATGAGGTATTTATTGCAGGTAATCTACAAATTAGGAACAAAGATTTACTAATGTAAGCAAGTACGCGTTACTGCATTGTACACGTTGATCAATGCGACACTTCTGGCTGGATGAATTTTAGTTTTGCGCGATTTATGTTTAGTTATTATCTACTTTTGGTTTAATGGTTGTGGGCCGGATTGCAACCATTCGCGGGCCGGAGATGGCCCGCGGGCCGTAGTTTGCCCATCCCTCTAGTTACCTTATTGCTTGCTTCCTTAATTGATTGTGGGCTTCATTCACGCAGTAATTCCGTATTTAATTCATTTGACAACTACGATGCACTTTATCTTTCTATATTAATCTGTGTAAGAAACTAAGAGTTCGAAGTTCTTTTATTGTGTTTTCATAATCATCCGAAAATATTATGTGAACGATAAAACATAAATGACAATCAAGTCCTACGAATATTATATTTTATTTTTGTGTTTTGTGCCGGTACCCTTTTCTGCGTAGCAATTATTTCATAACAAACTTCATGCAAAGTTTGTTTGTGTAAACGTTATCACATGAGTCTGGCTTTCAACCATGTCCGCTGAAGTTTGCTGAAGCCGGGCAAAGCTACCCTCATATTTACATCTCTAGCCTTGATTACTTTACGATTTTGATGATGCAAGAAAATCAAGATGAAACGGTTTATTATATTGGCATTTAGATCTATTATACTTTTAATTTGTTGAAAGAGACAGTGTTAATTAATCGTGTACAATGTCAAGTTTTATTAAAATTAAGCGTTAATGATGTTAAGTTTAAAAATAATTTATTTACACCGGTTTTCTAGCTTTTGTTTTGTCAAGTAAAAATTATAAATGATTTTATTTCTGTAAGTAGGTTTGTACAAACACTTTTACACGTCAATCATATTTTAAAAACTAGATAAGGTCGGCGTTTCCTATCTGACTACTCTGAGAAGAAAAGCCGAAACTAACTCAGAGGGCACAGTCTCTTTTAAAGTCCAGACATAATCTTGTCAGATCATGTGAAGACCACGTAGATTGGTGTCTGAAACGGTCTTTTGAGGAAAGAACGACACAGATTGAGTGGGCCCGTCCAGGCAGTGCACGCATTTGTGCATCGTGCACTCATAACTTAAGGAGCTCAACGATTCGACGAACAATGCCAAAGAAAGGGCATTTTGGTATGAATTACTGAAACTGCCAGACCATGAATAAAAAAAAATCAATGACGCAGACTACAGTATTAAATTGTTATTATATTACAATTTATTTTGTGCTCTTTTAAAATTATTATGGTCCTTTAACATATCGTGAGACTTAGTAATTACCTACTTATAAAATTTGTGTTATTGTTAATGTCGTGCTGAGTGATTTATTAAATAATTTACCCTTAAAATAGGTGACTTAGAGATTGATTGGACCAGGGGATCTGTCTCACTATTCCGTGATAGATACATAAGTAATTAGGGCATTTCTATAATCGGTTGTAGCATCTTGAGCCAGTGAGCGTTTGCTTCAATTAAAATTACATTGTTATTATAAAGATAAAGATAATTTATTTGTCCAAAACATGAGTACACAGACGTATGGCATGCAAGATTGTACAATAAAATTATAAATGATAAATGATTTTATTTCTGTAAGTAGGTTTTTACAAACACTTTACACGTCAATTATATTTTAAAACTAGATGAGGTCGGCGTTTCGTATCGGACTACTCTGAGAAGAAAGGCCGAAACAAACTCAGAGGTCACAGTCTCTTTTAAAGTCCAGACATAATCTTGGTCAAATCATGTGAAGACCATGTAGATTGGTGTCTGAAATGGTCTTTTGAAGAAAGAATCACACAGATTGAGTGGACCTGTCCATTATATCACAGTCATGGCATTAACGGCGTAAAAATATTAATAGGTAAATTATTACATATTGTACATCAAGTTATTATAAATTTATCCATAATTCACACAATTTTAACAATCAAAAAATGGGAATTTAAAAAATTTAATGTACTGCTGTAAAGAGTCATCACACTCGTCATATATAATTTAATTAGTCAATTAAATGTCAATGTAATTAGGAATACACAAATTTGATTAATTTATCATTCAGAAATTCGTCAGTGCTGTAGAAGGTGTTCTCTAAAAGAAGGCTTTTTTACCTAATTTTTAATTGATGACGGCACGGTTGGCCGATTGACTGCTGCGCTGCATGTCGCGGGTCGATTCCCGCACGGAAAAATATTTGTATGACCTACAAGTAGTTGTTCCGGATCTGGCTGTTTGTGTATGTGAGTTTAAATGTTTGTAAACGCACCCACAATACAAGAGAAATTCCTAGGGTGGGGCAACGTTTAAAAAAAATCCGTTGTATATTTTCTCCAATTTTTTGGCAACATATTATAAATGAAAGGCGCCATACAGAATATACTTTTTACGCAGTAGAGCTGGGCCTCAAGTCTGCTATTACAATAGTGTCAGAATGGTCTATCATTGATTTCATAATGATTGATTTTGACAGGTTTGGTAATCTACCAATATAACGGCGTCATTATGACTTTCCAATGGTCAGCCACTGACACTCCATTGAAAGAATTGGTAACCTCGTACATAATGACAAATGAAACTTACTAAACTTCCAACTTCCTACTACTTCAGATTGCTTATAACACTAATATGTAATATGTAAAAATGTATATAAATTAAATCTGGCATGAATAAATGTTCAAAATGCCATTGTAATACAATTCTATTACGAGACCATTGACCGACCAATGATCGACCATTATGGGGTGCCTGCCGTTTTGCCGAAAAGATTTTGACAAAATTTCATTACCCAAACAAATTTTAGCAACCTTTTTTTATACCATTGCAATATTTCGAATTATTTTAGTACCTACGCATATTTTCATTTGGTCAAATTTTTACTTGGCAAAATATTACCAAGTATAATGTCATTATGGCATTTGGTCTTTAATCAAATGATTTATTACAGCAAACAATCTTCAGACAATAATCGTTTGGTGGAATGATTTGTTAAGACAAATAATATTAAGGCAAAAATAAGATTTTTTGGGAATTATATAATAAAAAATGCAATTTTATTTTAATATAGTAGTTAGAGTAGGTTAATTTTTTTTTTTTTAAATGGTTAAGTTAGGTTAGGTTAAAACTGTGACCTCCTACGCACGAGCCGAGCGAGCGAAGCGAGCGGTGCCGCGGTAGCGGCCGGCGAGTGCCAGACACGACTTGCATTAATAGAAAAATGTTAAAAAGATGTTTGTTAAGGAGATTATGGCCCGTAATTGTACTTATTATTATTCTAAGGTTATTTCTACTTAAGCTGAGGAGTTTTTTGGTTAATCGCGGGTGTACCATTGGTAAAGCCAATTTTGACTGTCTACAGTCTGTTACCCGTGACCATCTGTTGTTATGAAGTTCGGTAGATCTTTGGCGAATCCATAATTAACCTAGGTGTGTCTAGAATTTGAGACACGAAGCAACAGAATTGGATCGAAAGAAAAGCGTCCACATTCCTCTAGATCGTATTTTGTTGCTTCTTGATTCAGATTCAGATTCAGATTTATTTATTAGCAAAAACATGTATAGATAATATACATGGTATGATGCTTATTATAGGTATAACAAGGTATTTTTTGGCTCAACATGTTTGACCATGGCTGGTGCACAAATTAGGTCGAAAGACAACAGGATATGAAAATTAAGATACAATGAACAATAATATAAGTAAATCAACAATTAACAACAATATTAAATTAAATACGTCAATAGTCATGCGATTCAAAATAAATAGAATAGATTCAGTCAGTATATTCAGAGCGATTTATCATTTAAAAATTCATTAACATTATAATAGGCTAAAAAAAGGTAAAAGGTAGGTAAAAGGTATTAGAAAATTTTAGACACGCTTACTAAGGTTCCTTATTGAGCCGTTTTTAATACTTCCTTCTCAGTCACGAGATAATATTTTTTTAAAGGAGTCGCGCTAATGGTCAGTTGTTCACCCTCTTAAGACTGCGCCGAGTGCACAGTGGTGCCCTCATCGTTATTTCGGTGATTTCTTTTATTTTAGAATGAAAATGCAGAAAATAAGCTCGTCAAGTTGTGCTTCACAAGACCATACGTTATTATTATTACAAACAGTCGTTTTAAATTGTTATGTTTTATTGTAATCATTAAAACGGAGCTTAGTGGCCACTATTTTCCGTTTTAATGATTACAATAAAACATAATAATTTAAAACTACTGTTTGTAGTAATAATAACGTATAGTCTTGTGAAACACAACTTGACGAGCTTATTTTCTGCATTTTCATTCTAAAATAAAAGAAATCACCGAAATAACGATGAGGGCGCCACTGTGCGCTCGGTGCAGTCTTAATTCAGAAACAACTTTTAAACCTTAATATACCGAAGGAGCCTAATAATTAATTAATAAATCTAGTTTCCAACAATTTTCACCTCAATAAAATCGGTGTTACCATCACGTTCAGTGTCGAAAGGTATTAATTAACTGTAATTAGTTCTACACCTCTCGGTCTGGCCGCGATTGTGTCCACGCCATAATGACTGGGAGGACGACACATGTTAAAATATTCATAACTAACACGTTACATGACAATTTGACAGTAGTCTTACGAGGGATATTTAAACTAACCTCCTTACTAATAAACGTTGTATAGCGTCTGTATAGTTACACACCGATTTCTCTCTTTCACTCGTCAGTATTTTGACTTTCGATAGAAGAAGACAAAGCGTTGTGTAACTATACAGACGCTATACAACGTTTATTAGTAAGGAGGTAAGTATATATTCTATAGTCGGTCATTTGTAGGGGATTTGATTTCATTTCTTATTCGACCAGTTTTGGTTTAATGATTTTATTAAATTTGATTTTAGTATCGTTTTGATTATCAACCAATATGATGGTACATTGTCTTTACATTACGCAGGAATGTGCGTTCCGCCCGTCAGATTAATGATTATCACAATGATGGGAAGAATATGTGACTCTCAGCTTCATTAAGGCCCAAATATATGCCTTGAATGGTTAGCTTGCGTGTTCTGTACTGAACTCACGCAACGCCTCGTACGTCCAGCCAGTAATAGGACTCGCCCATCCAGGAGCGCTGTCCCAAATAAGACGCAATATTAATTTATTATACATAAAACAAAAGGTATTTTAATAAAGCACGTATACCAAAAGATCAATAATTAAATTATCTTTAAAAAGGTGAAGGTTTCAGGAAAATACGCTGGATAGATTTTGCGTGATTTTTAGTTTTTTATTCGCGTTAGACATAACTTTCAAATTAATTTCACTATGTTATATAAAAAACATAATCTACAATATTCATATATTTAGTTTTTTTTAAATGCTCTAATTTAACACATTTTTTTTTTCCAAATCATTAAAACTACTCGTTTAGACGTGATCTTCTGTATAAAATCATTAAGAGTCGGTTATCTTCGCCTTAAGTGTATTTTTACATCCATTAGGTATATTAATATTACCTTCGGCAATGTTTGGGCTACGCTACGCAAATCGCCCTTCAGTAATTTCAAACGGATGCTTTAAGTAAAATGGTAATCCGTCTCAATGATTGTGAAAAACATTGCTGCTATAATAAAATTATATTATCATGGAGAAAAAACCCTATTTTTTAATCGCGCTGTTTTTCGTCGAATTTAACCCTTTAAATAAACAAGAGTAATGTTTATCTGACGAATGGGTTCACTTCAATAGTTAACGGGGTTAGATTAGAACACGCGACCACTTGATCCCCAATCAACACTAACAGTAGAATTATTATCACTTTCGAATGATTGAAGGGTTATTTTCAGGGTTCGCCGATATATATCAGCGGATATATATCATGATATGTATCAAGATATATATCAATTGGTTTTTATTTTGATATATATCAATTGATTTTTTCATGTCTTCTGAACTAATAATTTTGGAGATTAATGTTTACCCTGGCAACACGTAGCGAAAAACTACAATTCAGAATAATTTACTTGACAATAAATTATTATTAAAATTAGTTGATTTATCTCACAAACAAATGAAGATTATTATAATAATAGGTACTTGTTCTTTTAAGTGTTCATTAAAAAAATATTTCTCAAATAAACTCACATTTTTAAGTGTTTAATCCCCTTACAGAATGAAATTCGCTTCTTTTTCTTGGCCTGGATATATATCCGATATATGTATATAAAAAAATCGGATTTTTTCGAACCCTGGTTATTTTACCGAAAGTTAATATTGGAATTATAATAGTTTTTAGTCAATTTATGATATTTGGCTTTTAATTGTTTATTTTAGACCATGTGTTGTTGATTTGATGATTTTCAGGAATAAACGGTAATTTTTTGCATCATAATTATACTGGGCGCATAGATACTTTGTGGTTTGACTTTTAAACTTAACGGTAGTAAAACATGTAGGTATGATTAAGATGTAAGTACTTTTTTCTTCCTTACCTACTTACGCATAAAATTATCTACATAAGTGAGTGGCGAGCACATCAAGCTACATGAAACAGTCAAATTTCTCCAAACGATTATAAACTTTAAAATGTTTATGATTAAGTTCAAAATCGAACGAGAAAATTTGACAGATTGTGGTAACTATGTGCTAGACACCGTACCTAGATTTTATGAACTTTTAATGAAAATGTTTTTTCATCTTGCTCGATGAATATCAAAGAAAGAATAGCATACATACTCCATTGAATATGTATAAATGTGATTACATTTCAGTAAGTATAGTCACTGATAATATAACATCGTTGAGCCCCGCCTTCCCTCGTTGGTCGGCCTCCCAAATTATTAAAGCCGCCCAAATCTGATGGAGCTTTACCACAAATATACGCAGTATTATATTACACTTTAGAGACCATCATTTTAAATGATTAAATATTCTCTTTGTTACCGTTTTAATTATTGTAACCATTGATATATATGTTACACTAGATTAGTGATTACCGCGCTAAGGCGTTGCCACTTGACATATGGCCACAGCCATATGCGTAGCTAACGTCAGTTCAGTGCTCTGCGTGACGCCAACCGAAGTGAACCTAAATATATTAATAATAATAACTCAATAACTTTTTAATAAGAATAAGAAGTATCTTATTATTTTTAAATGTTTAGTGGTTTCAAAACTACGTCGCGCGTCGTCGCATTTAAATAGTGGTTACACTTTTTGACACATTTTAATGAGGTTTGCTTCTCTTGTTATTTAACTCAATGATTGTAACGATGAAAGAATTAAAATATCTATAAGCAGTTTATATTGAGGTTATAAAGACCCGATGTTCTGGCCTGGGTTGAAAATCCTTAAAACTAGTCTTCAGAATTATATTTGTCGACTCTGTACTCTTACGGAGTATCTAGTAATAGTTTAATTTAGGAAATTAACTGTTATTCAAGTTCATGACTTTTGAAAAGATGGTTTGACACTCATGTACTTACTTATTATATTTCACAAACACACAAAATGAAATATACTTTACAAACTTTAAAAAAAACACAACTTGGACTTTCAGTATTCGTATCCCAAATTCCCAACGTCCTAAGTATGACCTGGCTCACAGGATTGGCACGACAACCCAGTGGCGTTTTCCCGCCATTCTCATTCCCGCCTTTTCCGGCAAATCGCTGTCATTGGTTAGTCGTGCCATCTACGAACTGAGTCGGTATTACCATAGACAAAATAATACTTTTAATATTAAAGCAGATTTAATTTAACATAGCTAATTGAATAAAATGCGATATAAAATACTATTGATAACATATTTAACTTCTTACGAAGATAAAATAACGTAACATCACGCCTGTCACGCATAATGGTCCGTCTGAAGGACTAAGTGCGGAAACCAAACCCTCTAACATAAAGAACATCACGCCTGTTAGGCAGAGGTGTACGCACGGCTAATAATCGAGCTATAATTTCCAGTATAAGCTTACTTCTCATTGTAAGGAAATCCTAGACATGAATGGAAATCATGGACATCTAGAAGCACTGCAAGTTACCACCCCTACCTAGTTGATATTCCACCAACTCGCACTAAGCGTTTTCAAACGTCTTTTATAATGCCCGCAGCAAAGGAGTGGAACTCTCTGCCTGCGTCTGTGTTTCCGAACGCATACAACCGTAATCTATTCAAAGTGAGAGTGAACAGGCTTCTTCTGGGTAAGCTCACTCCATCGTAGACTTTGTCTCTGTCATCCAGATCTAGACTAAAGTCAAGAGCAAACACATAGCAGAAGAAAAAAAAAAAAAAAAAATGTATATCTTAATTTGTAGCGTTGTGTACCTATTGGTACACCCACATTTTGCCAGTTATGTTTAAGTCCCTGCATGTAATAGGGGGCGAGCCTATTGCCATCAAACGGGCACAAATCCAGACTCAGAGCTGCTACTGAGAAATTCTTGATGGAAACCCAGTAACACTTTGCCAGACCACTTACGACCACTAAGCCAACTGGGCAGTGTCTCTACTTAGTGTCGAATCTCACGAAAATGAACTTTTTCAAAGCGTATATAAAATATCGTGTCTGTACTGCTGACCGTTGAGGAGTTCCGTCGTCTGGAGCCAATCCAGGGTGTAGAATCAGGTCTTATCATAAAAGTGTATAATCTTTGGAAGTGTATAAACACGTAAAATGTCAACTCCATGGGATAAGAGGAAGTGGTTTTAATTCAGCTCACAAGATTTGGCCTAAACAAACTAACAAACAAACATTGCAAGTTGAATAAAAGCTTGTATAAATAATCTTGATTGATTATTCGATTTTCAAATTAGGCTCCAATTAAATTAACAACTCCGATTGCAACTGCATCTAAATTCATAATAGTTACGCAGTCTAAACATTCGTTTACCACAACATATTCACTATTTGCTCTAACCAAACAATAAAACGTATTAAAAGGAGAGGGTAGTTCACCCTCGCTAGGGCTGGCAGGAGCGTGGGAGCGCCCTGTTGACAGTAATTAGGAAACTTGGCGCGCGCGACACCCCTTGATTGCGTTTGCGAACTAGGCACGGATTACCGGCGGTCTACGCTTGTTACGAGTAATCTTGTTCAAATCTGTCGGTGAGAAAGTCACACTTTATTTACATTGTAAGGGAAGAAGAATTATTTAGGCTTTTACACCGGGGCGTGGTAACAGTTTATTTAATATGATCTGTGAAATGGAATAGGTATTCTGGATCCAAGGTAAAATGTGACAAGGCCATGGACAAGGCTTGATTATGATTCATTGCTTTTGTTTTGGTCAACAAAACACAGCAGCTAATAGTAGATTGTTATACAAGGGGCTAAAATGACCCATTTATACGAGATAGTTTTTACTCCCGAGCTTTAGCAAGGGAGTAAATAGAAACCGAGTTATAATGGGTTTTTAGCGCCGTGTGTTACACTCTACTTTTCACTACGATTGCGAGAAAATAAAATAATCCAATACAATATTAAAAATAAATTACGGCCACTAATTCAATTTTCAAATTAGGGAAAAATTCTAAAGAATTCGCGTCAATATCTTTTTTTTATTTCTTTTGCAATCGCAACGCATTGCATGCATTCTACCAAAGAGATCGCCGATTTTAGTCCCATTTTCAAAAATAAAATGTTTATCTTTTTTTATGAAACAGTAATAAGTCGAGTCTTTATTCATGATTATTCTACTTATGACTAAAGACTTTTTCGTTTTTGTAGGCTCATTGTCACTAGACAGACAAAATAAAAAATAAAACTTTTCCTCTAGAGGAAGAAATGCTATTTTTTCTTCGCTCTGTCACGCCACAATGACTGTCTTTTTGAGCAAGAGGAGTGAAAATACTATTTGACAGTTATGTAATTTACTTTTAATTTCTTATACATGGAAAGTACGCTTGAAGTTACCGGATGAAAACAGTACTTTTCGTCCCTGGGAAACGATATTCCCTGCGGTAATTTTTTTTTAAAGCAATGCAAGCCATGTTCTAACCTTTTATACAGCCACATCAATGATAAAAATACTGGCTATGACTATACCAAAGTCATTGTAAAGCCTTTTCCACACTTGGAGACACTTTGATCGGCACAAAATTCGTTATACAATCTTATTAACTAGATTCGATCCTTATTATTGACTCTCTGTGGACTGTACTTATCGATTTGTGGCCAAAGATACTGGATGTTATTTTAACAGATTTGTTGCGGTTCGATTTTATTCATTTAGAGTAGATTGGAATCTGGTTTTATTTATCCTAAAGGTTAACTTTATAATTTAAGCAGGAATTTCATTAAAAAAAAAATTCTACATGTCGAATAGGGATTGGTAGTAGAATTCCACAGGAAAAGATACATAAAAAAGGCGGGAAATGCGGCGATTCGATCTTCAGTTGTTTTGTCGAGTGCTAATTAATTACGTATACAGATATTTGTATAAAATAAGGTCATCGGATTCAGATACGTATTTGTATAACTAATCAGGTTTTTATTTACTTTCCTCATATTCGAAATGAAAAGCAGAGTGGTTACCTCAGGTGAAAGTACCTATTAAGGCACTCGAACTATTGGCGCTAAGCTCTCGTGCTTACATAGGTCCCTTTCATCCCTTGTATAACAACCTATTTAATAATTAATTAATTAATAGATCCTTAAATTATATTGTAAATAAAAAGTAAAAAGAAAACTAGAAATTAAACCCAGCCTACAGTAATATTAAAATGTAAATATTACTTCACTTCTAATATAGTAGAACAATTGCATGAAAGCGAGTAGTAAAAATTATAACCAATAAACATTCCACATGGTCTGCGTGTGAACGCTGACGGAACTTACATACATGTTGTACTGCAATGTGCACTTCAAAGTCGCATTCGACATACTTGAGATTACCTTCCAACAAAATGGACGGTAATACAATTAAACATATTTGAGTAATTATAAGATTAGGTTTGTTCAGTTTAAACGCGATGAAAAGTTGAGTAATATTTTCATTTGGAAGTGAGCCCACGCCAATATACAACGCGTAAATTTTTTTTAGTTAGAAATCAATCTTATTCTTGAGAAATTGGTTGACCAATTTCTCAAAACACATCTTCGCGTCGCCTTGTGGTCGTTACAATCAATGGACCACTCGACCACAATTGAATCAGCGCCTCGTCTTTTGTACCTTTTACCGGACCCTTGAACAATCTCGACGCTGCACTTTGCTTTATTAATGCTCATTTTATCCGCAAATAAATAAACAATCTTTATTCTTTTCAGATTTGATAAAAATGTTGGTGAATCCGAACAAAGAATACGATCTACATCAAAATGAGTACCGAAATCACTGAACAGGAAATCTATTAACGAAGATGGAGGCTGCTTTGCCTCACTTCCATCGTCTAACATCGTCACGATTTTACCAGCAGTATGCGGCTCCACCAGTGCGCATATCCAGCAATTACCTCCATGACCTTATCCCACAACAACATCCTACACTCCTTCAGCAATATTTGGCTTACTACAACGAGCCTCTAGTGCCACTCGACTTGTCCCTTAAATCCACTACACCGATTACCCCTCCGTGCACGCCGCCACCCTCACATAAAAGAAAAGCCACCGATGACAGCAAAGCAGACAAATCACCGAAAATATTCCGACATTTCGAAGATAATGATACTAAAGAGGAATCACAAGACAAAACAGAAAAAAGAAAACTAGACGATGAAACCTCTAACGACAGCGACAGTCCAGAAGCTAAGAAACTCAAGTTCACCCAACAGTTTTTCGAAGAACTAAAAACATGTTTACCACAAGAAGAACAAACACCATCGAAAAGTGGAACGAGTTCTCCAGATGTTGTCGAAATAAAAGATTTAGAAGAACGGCCTAAAAAGTCACCAAAACCTCCGACGCAACCAACCAAGAAAAGTAAAGCTGTCCGAAGGCTCATATTCGATGAAGATAAGACTTCACCCGTCTCTGGCACCATCATACGAGATCTGGCTGAGGATGAAACTTTAGTCGTTCGAAAGGTAATTAATAATAACATTCTTTCACGTAAACCGTGTATAAAGAAAAATTTTACGCTCAAACAAAGTGTAATCATACATACGTATCTAAAATAAATGGCAAAGTTGCACAGGAACTATTAATTAGACGTTCTTACCATACCATTACAGCGCACGGCGACTTTCCTTATCGCTTTAGCAATTAAACGGGTAGAAAATCGGGTATTGTGCTGTGTTTTGCGCTAATAACAGGTCTAAGGGCGCACCGCAACGCTTACGGTAGGGGTGTGCCCCAGGACATTAAATACGAAATAAATCGCCGTTTCAATACTACCATATTTCTTTGAATTGAGATAGAGAACTGTAACGTTCAATTTAGACGTAATAAAAATGTGTAATGATATGGAATTACTTAATAGTCGTAATTGTTGGTGTGATAAGGAATCGTTTTAGTTGTGAATGTTGGCTTGCATGCTCATAATTATACTTTTTCTAGGGAGACATTGATCCGGCGTTTAACGTGGTGGAGGTGACCGACGAGGCGAAGGCTTTGATAGCAGCGATAGAGAACAGGTTGGGCCGGTACATCTGCAGGCTGTGTCGGCGACTTTACACTGACGCGTTTGCGCTTGCACAGCATCGATGCTCTAGGATCGTCCACATTGAATACCGATGCCCCGAATGCGATAAGGTACATTTTAGAACTTTTTTTTTTTTATTCTACGATGGGTTTGCTCTTTAGTCTAGGTCAGAGGTGACAGAGACAAAGTCGACGATGGAGTGAGCTTACCCAGAAGCCTGTTCTAAGTGAGACACTTTGAATTCATTAGGCTTGTATGCGTTCGGTAATATAGACGCAGATAATTTTTTTTTGTTTTTTTTTTTTTTTTTTCTCAGGATCCCAGAACCTGGTATTTTATTAAAATCTCACGGGTGTAAATCAAGGTGAGATTTTAAGTATGAGTATATAGATTAAGTGTTTTGTACTGCATTAAATTATTGTCTAAATCCAACTGTAGGAATTTGCGTACTATGCGACATGTGTTTAATATAGCTGCTTTCTGTAGTGTAAGATATGTATATTTGGAAAGATTTATTGTATTTAAACTGATAAATAGTTGTTTAGGGATGATTATTATTGTTTATCACAATTTATTTTTCAATTACCAGAAAACTATTATCAAACAATATTGTATCCTAATAAACGTTTCACGATACACTCTCATATCTATCGATCAATTTTATCTACCAATATTCCCACGTGAACTAAAATTGATAACGAAACACCCGTTCAGTTTTATGGCATATCGATACATTCGTCATCTATTAATTAAATTGCATTTATCACTCTTATTAGATAGGTTGGTCCATAATTCTGTTTATTTTTTGTCCGTGGGAACGTGTTTGCGAGGGTGGCTCGTACACTTGGCACATTTCCATGGGAAGCCGCCGCAAGTGGTGACATGAAATGTTTGTACAAGGGCGTCCGCTAATTGAGCCGTTTGGTTATGCGTGACGAGAGAATATTAGCACTTATCTGCGTGATGCCACTGAAGGTACATGGGTACAAATTGAAATAATTGTTTTCGATTTGTGAGATGAATAGGCGAATATTTTGGACTTACGTTTTACTTGAATATGAAAGTTCAATAAAATAAAACAGAATTTTATTTTATTGTACTTTCATATTCAAATAAAACGGGGAGTAGATCGCGAAGATAACTAATATATTTAGTTAAACCAAATCAAATCATTTATTTTTTGCCAATATGGATAGGGGTATAGATGTTGATGTTGATTTTTTGTTTGTTGCAAAGGTAGATAATTTCCGCTGCGATAGGCATTTAGTTTTTGTTTTGTTTGTTTGTTGTCATTTACCAGTGTTGCACAACGCATTGTAATACGGAACATCTATTGTCTCTGGGCTTGAACTGACATCAAGCAATGAACGAACGTCCATTTTTTTGGTTGTTTCTCTTATGGTTTTGAATACGAGGCTTTTGGTTACTTTGTATTACCTAGTATATGTATTTTGTCTATTTTTCTTCTAAAGTGCGTCTTGTTTGTGGAGAATAAACAATTTTTCTTTCTTTTTTATGTTATACATATTTTGATAATATCCTCCATGCTCTACCATCACTTGGGCATGCAAATTTTTCACATAAATTACAATCTATGATAAATACTATGCTGAATATGAATGAATGAATGAATGAATGAAATGCACCGACCCCAGCGTGGTTTAACCAGACTCGATTACTCGAATGAACCCAAAGATTCACACTAGCCCCTGGAGCCTCATGTTTCATGGGACTACAGTGGCCATTGTATATCAAGGAGTAGACCGGGGGGCACGATAATGGTAGGGAAGACGTGCCCATAGGATATGGAAGGATTATTATAGCCTACCGGATATGCATCCTTATGATAAATACTATGCTGAATAACAATAAATATTACAAAATTATTAAATTGGAAAATCATTTAACCATTTTATTTTTCAATGTCAAGAAGTATTCTAGTAGTCAATAATTAAATGAATGTTATAGTAAATAGTGAATAAATAAATAGAAGTCCTAGATATAAAAAAAAAATAAAAAAAAAAACCATAAAAAACTAAAAAATTTGGTAAAAAAAATTTGGTAAGACTTCGTCTACGACAACCATGGTTTAAATGGTTCTAAATTGTCTGTACTATCTTCACCTCAAAGCTTTGCACCCATCTTCCAACCACCCTGTATAATAATTGTGAGTTACACATGTCATTTCTATTATTGAATATCTATCTATCTAGTTACTTGAATATTTATTAAGTTATTTCTACATCTTATATTACTCATCAAATTAGGTCATTGTGTTCCAGTTTTGTAAGTAATTTATTAAGTCTTGCGAAATCTAGTTATTCATTATCTTTTATCGTCTCTGCCTAGGTGTTCAACTGCCCCGCTAACTTGGCATCCCACCGTCGCTGGCACAAGCCGCGGGTGGCTGGCGCGGTGAAGAGACGCGACCCTCCTGCCACCGACTCAGGTCGCTTCCCCTGCCAGAGATGTGGCAAGATGTTCCGAAGACAGGCTTACCTTAGGAAACACATGCTCGCTCATGAGCAGCCGGAGAGCGAGCCCGAAAAGGAACCCTCAGCGTTCCGACAAGTCCATGCTGAGTACCCTGCTTATCAGCCGGTGAGTAACGCTATGTGATTTACCAACTTCTTGATTACTTTCAAGCTCACATCTTACGAAGTAAAGCATTACGATTTCTGAGCTGTTGATTAGCAAATTATAATAATAATCAAAATAATTAAAAGTATATTACGGAACAATAACACAAGACTAAGTATATTATAACAAGTAGAACGATAATAGGCGAAAAAGTATATACTGTAGCGCAGCTAAAAACACCCTGCCCAGATATAGAATGGAATGACGTTCCATGCATGTAATTAAATTAATGTAGTTAATTATGATTTAGTTAATTAAAAATAAAAATAAGATAAAAATAAACATTACAGGATATTATGATTTGGGATGTATTTTGACGTTGAGTTAATGTAGTGAGTGCAGGGTGAATGGGTGTGTGTGTGAGTGTTAATGAGGTGTGCGAGGAGTGCTTGTGGTATTTATGGTATTATTTCCTAACCACCAACTTCTTCAGCAGGATGGAATCCGAGAGACCGGCTTCAATACCTTCTGGAACAAGATCCCGCCTCCGCAACAAGAATTATCCTGGGAGGGTGTGCGTCCCAGATGTGGGTCCTCTTGTTCTTCGGAGGACTCTCGGAGTCTGGACGTGACGGGTTCGGAGGATGAAGGCGGGGGCGGGGGGGTAGTGGATGGGTGACGGAGGGTACTGCGGCCCGTGCCGCGGCTACCGCCGTACGCACCGGTCGCGACTGCACTCTACCCGTACTCTGCACCATATGCGCATGACGCACACATGTACTTCTCTTAAACTGGTAACTGGCCGTCAGAAATGGAACGCATTTGATTCAAGATTGCCGCCATTTTAAATGTCATCAAAACTTTTAACGAGCTCATGAAGTATACAGCATGGCGCGAAGCCTGTTACCATAGGGTCAGTCCATGAATCTGGACCTTACTAATTTAAAAAGAAAAATTGCTTTCCCATACATTTTGAATGCACTTTGGAAGAAAATTGCTGTTTTTTTTTTTTAAATAACCGTCCAGAATCATCTACTGAATCCATGGTAGCCAGTTTCGCGTCGATGTCCCCTTACACCATGTAGATATTTCCACAAAAAAAAAAAAAAAATGGACGTCGTAATAGTACACTATAACAGTTTTCTAGGTAGCTGTTCTTCATCATATCATCAAAAAGTCGTTGAAATAATAGATGTGTTGTATAATGTATGTAGTCACTTTGTAAATAGGCTTGATGTGTGTTTAGATATTTATTAAATAGTAGGATAGGTACGGTGGACAGCACATCAAGTTACAACAAACCGTAAAATGTTCTCGTTCGATTTTGAACTTAATCTCGCAACATTTTAAAGTTTAAAATAGTTTGGAGAAATTTGACAGTTTCGTGTAGCTTGATGTGCTAGCCTCTGTACATTATAATAATATGTAAATATTTATGATCTCCTGCAGCACATTCCAAAATTATCAACTCACGCAAATGTGAAACATTTGGCGTGATATTTATTAATAGATTGTATAGTGTAATTCACTTTTTACTATCAATATATTTTAAGATATAAATTATAATCAGAGTATAGTTAAATAGGAATTTATTAGTTTGTAAGAATATCTAATAGTTTTGTTGTAACTTATAGGTGCAACTAATAGAGTTGTAGTACCTATTTATAGGTGTAGTTATTTTAATCAATAACTATTTCAAGGTTCGTTTATTTTATTTATATTCGATTTAAAAAAAAAAAAAAATAACCGTCACATTCTGAATCAAATACAGGGTGTAATGGACAGCCCTCCGCAAACTAACAGGGTGAACTCAGATCCTTATTTTGAATCATATTCCACCGGTGCACAGAATTTTTTACATTTTTTTTGTCGTTTTTTCAGTTACTATTCCTTTATTTCAATTTAAAATTACATTATCTGTACGCAGCACTCCATTTATGTAAATAAAACAGCTAAAATAAAAAATAAACCAGCGATGGATGTTGAAGTACTCTAACGAACGATGCGCGAAATCAGCTGTTCACTTTCTGCCTTGCTACAGAGTCATGGATCTCACTCGCTGTGCTGCCGTTCGCTACTTTCGTTTTGCCACGGTAACGATACATTGCGTCTGAGGTAATAAAACTAATCAGGTTTATTAGATTCCCCTAAAGTTCCTAAAATTATTTCATGTACCGGTCACCTTAGTATGATATACTGAATTCAGCCCAGTCTGCGAAGGGGTATCCGTTACACCCTATATAAATAAAAACACTAATCACAACTGTTCTCAACTATAAGTAAATGACCAAGCAATAGAAACACTGTATTGGTATTATGTTCGATCGGAAGTTCGTTAATAAGGCTCGAGGGGTCACCGCCATCGATCGGTGCATGAGCATATTTTTAGATGCACCCGTGCTTTCTGTGGCGGTGGTGGCGGCACCACCCGGCTGCCGTGCCACGTCTACTCATTACTATTTCAACAGTCAATTCATCGGAATTGAGTCCACTGAGAACTGTACCGTATTTAGTTACGAAATGTTTCGCTTTTTTATGAAATAATCTACGTTGATAAAATTTTAAGCTTAAGAGCGCATACTACGGTCCAGTAGCGCAACTCCTGTAAAAAAATATTATCTCGTGATTGAGAAGGAATTATAAAAATTGGCTCATCAGCGACCTCGGTAAATGTGTCGAAAATTTTCTAATACCTTTTATAAAGTTTCATATTGAAGCAACAAAATACGATCTATAACCAAAGTCTCAAATTCAGATAATTTATGTAAACAAAGGGGATAACATAACAAAAAAATATCTTCGTAATGGTAATTCACATAAAATTGTGAAAAAAGAGGTTCCATTTTCTTTTAAGTACTGATTATAAGAAATAATAATTAAAAAATAATCATACCGTAATCATTTTTATAAATTTTCGGTTTTAAACAAAGTTATTAATAAAAGGAGAATTTCTGGTATAAAATATTTTATGATACTGGTAACAATGCAGGAGATCCAAACATTTTCACATTTTTTACATCTTCAACAACACTTATAATACAACACTCATAAATAGATTCATATTGTATGTAGCATAGATATGCTACATACAATATGAATCTATTCAATGTCAATATGAATCTGTTCAGTCAATCCAAAATGTGGCTAGATAGCCACATTTTGGATGAAAACGGCTTTAAACTGTTTGGAGTGGAAATCGATTTTGAGAGGCCTACGTCTAGCAGTGGACTCAAAAGGGCTGATTATAACGATCATAGGCCGTGTCTCCGACACACTACATAAAACATTGTTTGGC
This sequence comes from Dryobota labecula, assembly GCA_947523025.1. NCBI lineage: Eukaryota > Metazoa > Arthropoda > Insecta > Lepidoptera > Noctuidae > Dryobota > Dryobota labecula. The sequence goes on from OX383301.1 coordinate 12,914,112, forward strand.
AACGGTATTTTGTTTGCATAGTTCTTATAATTAATTCACTTTAATTGTATCGATGATTATTTACGCAAACATTTAATGATAAAATGTTTTGCACCACTGTCCTGTCATTTTGACAGTGACATTTCTTGACATTACTTTGTTTACATAAATTATCTGAATTAGAGACTTTGGGTTATAGAGGAATGTGGTCGCTTTTCTTTAGATCGAAATTTGTTGTTTCGTGTCTCAATATGAAACGTTATAGAAGGTATTAGAAAATTCTAGACACACTTACCGAGGTCGCTGATCAGCCGATTTTCATAATTCCTTCTCAGTCACGAGATAATATTTTTTTAAAGGAATGGCGCTACTGGACCGCAGTATGCCCTCTTAACTTAAAAAAAAAAAAAAACATTCGAAAGAAATATAAACGATAACCTACAAACACCAAAGAAACAAAAATGATATCATTTTCTAGTCATTTTATTATTTTGATCATTCAGGTTGATCTCACAAGTATACTAAATTATCTATAGGTATTATAAAAATATAATTAGGAACTGAAATACTATATTTAAACTATTCATCGTTATAGTCATTATTTAAAACATAATCTAGTCTTGGAGAGGTTAGTCTCTTTAAATTTTTATTATTATACTATTCGTACCTATTGCATTTCAGTCAAATTGTCTATATTATTATTATTTCTAGTCCTTTGTAGTTCAATCTAGTCTTTTATTTAAGTTAAAAATACGTTTTTTTCTCAATCATAATTATTATTATAGTCATTTATTTCTAGTCATTTTAATAAAAACGTCATCATTTATTTTTTATAATTGATCGTTTGTTATTGAACACAGTGTCAATAAAATGAAAATCGTAATTATCTAGTCTTTGTGTAACAGTTTCCTAGTCAAACAAATGGGTCATTCTCAGGACACTCATTATTTGGTTGACTTCGGTGGCAATTTTCTTTTTTACATTTAGGCATAACTAACATGAAATATCAAATCTAGAGTACTACTAATATGTTTTAAATTAACTCTAGATTTGATATTTCATGTTAGTTATGCCTAAATGTAAAAAAAAATTGCAACCGTAGTCAACCAAATAATGAGTGTCCTGAGAATGACCCAAATAATAAATTACGATAGTTTATATTTTATATCTAGTCATTTATAATTTAAAAACATAAAATAAACATAAAATTATTATTTCATCCTAGTCATTATGAGTAAATAATAAGTAACTTAGTTTATTAAAAATAAGATCTCAAGTTTTTTCTAGTCAACTTCCTAGTCCATACGGAGAAAAAAGAAAAACAACAATAAATCAATAAAATAACACATAATTAAAAAACACACACAGATGAGCTGGTGACCTTTTGACGACAAAATTACATGTTCGAGTTGAGAATCAGTTTGGATGTTAGGAAAAAAGGTAACTAAATAGTCAATAGCCAGTGTTTTTTATTTATATTTGATCAACCTTGAAATATTTTATAACTTTAAAAAATAAACAGAAATTATATTTTACTTAGGTACATTCACGAGCACGTTACCTTACAGTAACGCAAAATTCAAAATTGCAACTTTGGGAAAATATTTATTTTGTAAATATGATAGTACTAATAATACGATGTTCGTAACACCATAAAATATCTATCAAAACTTTAAGATAAAATCTTTTTTGAATCTTGCGTAACTATAAGATACACATACATACTATACATCCTTTATTACTTAAAATTAGCTGTTGCCAGCGCCTTCGCCCGCGTGTCTTTTTCTAAAATAAAAGTAGCTTTAGTTACTCATTATAACATCAGCTATGTGCCCGTGAAAGTCCCATCGAAATCTGTCCAGCCGTTTCGGAGATTAGCCGGAACAAACAACAGACAGACAAAAAAAATGTTTTTGTTATAAGTACCGTATATACTTTCATATGCATTTAGTAAAAAGCTTTTATTTTGACATTAAAAACAGGCACTTCAATTTTATATATTTGTATAGAGTATAGATAAATACTTACTTTATAAATTGAGTGAGACTACATTGTTGTTTCAATTTATATTATGTATACGCTATTATTTACTAATGTTTCATTAAATGGAATTATAGATCAAATAATCTATTTACCTAGTTTAAGAATAAAAGATAAATATAATTTATAATTATAAAGATTTATCTCAACGAGTCAAGTCTAGTCAGTGTGTCTATGTAACGCGTTCCAAAGATGTAAATATTAAAAAAAAACGCTATATATTTTATAAGATTTTAATATATTATATTTATAGGCCAATTATTTTAATAGGTGCACCTATATATTTATTTATGTAATGACTCATTGAAATAATACGATCAAAGTTATATTTACTTTTTCAAAAGTTATATTTTTTTAGATTGTGTGTGTAATATGATTTAAACAACATATGAATTATTTTAATTTAATTTTAGTTTGTAAGTAGGATATTTTTTTTATGAAGGCGAATTATGCATTTCAGTTAGCGAGGTTAGATACCACAAATGTGTATGTGATTGTTAGATGTGGTCAAAACCTATACCTGGGTCATTCTCAGGACACTCATTATTTGGTTGACTTCGGTGGCAATTTTATTTTTACATTTAGGCATATCTAACCTGAAATATCAAATCTAGAGTTAATTTAAAACACTTACTCTAGATTTGATATTTCATGTTAGTTATGCCTAAATGTAAAAATAAAATTGCCACCGAAGTCAACCAAATAATGAGTGTCCTGAGAATGACCCACCTATAACATCGAACTCTTTCATTAATGTTTACATAAAACAATTTTTCTCAAAATTTTGGTTATAGTTTACAAAATACCAATATCATTCTGTACATTTCATCAAAAACATGGAGCATCTTTCATTCCTGTAAATTAAAATGTGTGTACCATAAATTAAAAAATTACGTATTTTTGTTAAGCGGGTTGTCACCGGTCCACTAGCGCCACTCCTTTAAAAACATGTTATCTCGTGACTGAGAAGGAATTATGAAAAACGGCTCTATCAACTATATCGGTAAGTATAAGTTTTTAAACTGTCATGGTCACTAATATTATTAATAACATAAGCGGGATATTTACCATGTTTATTCATTGTTCTGAGTTTCCGATATTTCGGCGCTGTTGCAAGCACCATGATCACGGATAAACTGAAGTCACTGCGGGTGGGTGTTTATGAGCAGACAAAACGGTCTACCCTCTTTCTTGTTCGTTTTTTGCACTCAGTACCGCTACCACTGTCACTCGCAACTCGATTCTGTTCCCGACACACGAAACTCACTGTGTCCGCTCGCGAACTTTTTTCGGCACTTCTTCGGTTTTTACGCAGCTAATAATATCGGAAACTCAGAACAATGAATAAACATGGTAAATATCCCGCTTATGTTAATAGTTATATCGGTAAGTGTCTAGAATTTTCTAATACCTTTTTTAAAGTTTCATATTGAGACACGAAGCAACAAAATTCGATCTAAATAAAAACCGCCACATTCCTCTAGATCGTATTTTGTTGCTTCGTGTCTCAATATGAAACTTTATAAAAGGTATTAGAAAATTCTAGACACACCGATATAGCTGATTGAGCCGTTTTTCATAATTCCTTCTCAGTCACGCTCTTAAGACAAAATTATTAATCATCGCTTTCATGCGTTTAACAGTAACTGACTGTCAGTCATTATAAGTAGTGTAATTTTAAAGGTTATTGTGTATTATGTTGGAATGAATCGCATTGCGACTTTTTACGTAAATCGTTCAAATATTACATTTATCATATGATTATGATATCATTATTATTATATAATTTATTATATGATCAGCCTGTTCCCATTGCTGGGACACAGGCGTCCTCTCTTAGAGAGGGAGTGGGCTGTATATCTTCTACCACACGGGCCCAGTGCGGCCTATGTCCAGCAGTGGACGTCTTTCGGCTGAAATGATGATGATGATGAAATCGCTTGCCTGGGTTCAAATCCACGACCTACAATTCGTTAGTCGGGGCCGTTAACACAGCTGGGCCACCACTGCTCTTCTTGTTCATATATATTATTACATTTTGTCGATGAATAATACTGGTATTGGCGATAATTCTATCGCGCTTGTTACTTACTGAAATATCATAAGGGCCATTAAAGTGAAACAGAATTCCACCAGAATATACATAATCTATAAATGTAAACGAGTTCTAACTCCCAAGGTTATGGTTTTCAATTTCATAATATACAATTTTTAGGGTTCCGTACCTCAAAAGGAAAAAACGGAACCCTTATAGGATCACTCGTGTGTCTGTCTGTCTGTCTGTCTGTCCCTCATTCAAAGCCAATTTGCTCCGAATGTAATGGACCGATTAAGTTAAAATTTGGTACACATATCAATTTGAGTGACCCAAACACGGACGTGAACCGTAAATAAATGAATTTAGAATATTGGGGTCAGTTTTGGGGTGCAAACAAGAAAATTAAAAAAAAAAAGTTTTGCAGACTGTACCGTGTGATATATCAAATGAAAGGGCTTACTGTGAGGGTCTCAAATATTTTTTTTTTTATAATTTTAAAATAAATTATTTTAAAGTTATAAGTGAAAATAGACGAAAATTGACCATTCCCCCCTTATCTCCGAAACTACTGAACCTAAAATTTTGAAAAACATACATAAAATAGTTCTATACTTATAGATTACAGGAAAATCTATATAAGAAGTCTATGGTGTTAAAAAAACATGGTAAATCTCTCGATATTGTGCGTACAAACTTACATTTGCAGTTGAAATGTATGGGAGATTACGTTTACCAATTACAATGTTAAGTTTGTTCTTAGGATAAATTCTTTCCTTCTTTCCAAGTACGGAACCCTTCATTGTGCGTGGTCCGACACGCACTTGGCCGGTTTTTTTTTTTCCCACGGCTGCGCTCGCGTGGATGTCGGTTATCGCGCAAAAGAGTAGCCTAGAGACCATATCCCAGGCTATACCTATCTCTGCCAAATTTCATGACGATCGGTTGCGCGGTTTAGGCGTGAAAATGTTACAGACAAAGAGACTGATAGACAGACAGACAGAGTTACTTTCACATTTATAATATTAGTATGGGTATTAAGTTGCGATTTCGATTCAGTCTAAAATAATCTGACGAATTAGGTATAGTTTGCACTCTCGTACCTTATATTAATGTAGTTTGCACTTATAATGTACTTAGATTGTCTAAATATTATCATGAAATTGTAGAAAATGAGTAGTTATGTATGTAGATATTTATTAGACATTGATAAATTAATAAATTATGTAAACCATGTTGCATTTTATTTTCCCCTTGTTTCGTCTGATTAAGATCCATAATTGGTTTAATGTAAATCATTTGGTATTAAATGAGACGAATACTAAATGCATAAGATTCGCGTTACCAAATGTTAGAAGTAATGCGTTACATTTAGGTACTACTTCTAACATTTATTCGCGTTATCGAAATTATTTCTATAATGCGAATCTGTTTGTTTGTATTGAATAAGGAGATACTTGTCGAAAATATTGTTTTCGTGGGGTATGTGGTAATAATACACAGCACGAAAATATTCACATTCATCAAGTACCCATACAAGGTATTTTTTTTTTTTGTGCCAAAATCTCGTCTGCATAAGATCATTTAATTCTTTTAGAAGTCGCATAATTATACTGTTTGACCATGAAATACTTTTCAGACTAACCAAGCTTCTATTATGCTAAGGAGGCAAGCACAGATCGCTTTCCATTACATGAATGGAACTGCTTTAACTGTAGAAAATGTGTAGATGTGTATATATATTTATCAGACATTGATATATGAATAAATTATGTAAATCATGTTGCATCTTATTTTTTCCTTGTTTCGTCTATTACCACTATTTATAAAAGTTATCTGCAACGGAGACTGTTAATAGCTGTGCAAAATAGATTCATGAAACTTTTTGATGTCTGACTCTGAATGACTTTATTCTCTCCTGAAGACCTATTGAAATAAAGGTCTCCTAGCACTCCCAGCACTGCTGCAAAATCAAATCTTGAGCCGACTAAAGCTGCTTTTAGACTACGCTATAATATAATAGCATATAGTATATAGCTCATAGCACAACAATATCGCGCACCATACATTGTTATGGACACGTTCACACTGTACTGTACTATATATATTGGAATGTATGAATGTGCGATATTGTTGTGCTATGAGCTATATACTATATGCTATTATAATATAGCGTAGTCTGAAAGCAGCTTAATGGAAGTTAGTAGTTATATTTACGATCCTGAAAAAATGGGCAAATTAGGCTGTGCGCCACTTGACTTTTATTTTGATAGTAAGTATATCAACATTCTTTGAGTCTTTTACATCGTTATGCACACGAATTCACCAAACATGTATGTAGCAATGGATTAGTAATTTCCTTTTAAATCTTGTAACAACTAAAAACTTTATATAATCACCGAGTAGCTCTTTTAGCAAATATTAATAATCAAGGTGCAAGTTTACCACTAAATTAACTAGATGGCGTTTGGGTCTAATCGAGTGTAGTTTCTATATTTCTTAGAATTTATGTAAACAATAAAGACAATAAACATATAATTCTGACTTTAAATAATTTATATATTTAATTTTTTAATTTATGAATTTATAGAATTACAATTAAAAGAGGAAAAAAAAACATACCCAAACTTGACGTACCGCGCTAGACGTATGTACACGCACTTTATGAGGGTTGTCACCGGTCAACTAGCGACACTCCCTTAAAAACATATTATCTCGTGACTGAGAAGGAATTATGAGAAACTGCTCAATCAGCTATATCGGTAAGTGTGTCTAGAATTTTCTAATACCTTTTTTAAAGTTTCATATTGAGACACGAGGCAACAAAATTCGATGTAAATAAAAACGGCCACTTGCTCTAGATCGTATTTTGTGGCTTCGTGTCTCAATATGAAACTTTATAAAAGATATTAGAAAATTCTAGACACACTTACCGATATATGTAGTTGATTGAGCCGTTTTTCATAGTTCCTTCTCAGTCACGAGATAATATGTTTTTTTTAAGAGCGCTGCCACCGGGACAGCGCTCTTAAAATAAACGAATAATACAGAAATCTCTATATTTTAACAATTCGAAAAAACCGTGCGGCGTGCGTAGTAAGCCGTGTCGCTAGTTTATTCATAAAGCTTTAACCTCTCAGTCAGCTGGTTAGTATGGTAGCGCCATCTGTGTTTCTTTATAAAAGTAGCTTCCACAATTCTACACCCCTTGTTATCCATTGAATGAATGTTCGCTGTCTGTTGCTGCCCCAATGTTTACACAACCCTGTTAAGCTCGCGAGTGTAAGTTAACTGTAGTTTTACAAGGAAGATGGCGTGCTTTAGAAATAGCCCACCTTTATGGGGTTCCGTAGTCAACAAGGAACCTTTATAGTTTCTCCATGTCCGTCTGTCAGTACTAAAGGTCGTAGCACATTTATCAAATTGGAAAGGGATCGTAACCGTATCGCCTTTCGCGTCGCCGTCAAACAGTCGTCAACCTGACGTAAGCACTAAACCAAAGCGGATCAGAAGATCCGATACGTCGACTCGGCTACGGCTAGGCGACGCCGCGCTTACGGCTCGCCGACCGTTGGTTGACGGTTAGTCATTGATTCTATGTCACACCTCTTGTATGGGGACGATCCACTGTACGCGGGAGGGACGTGGACGAAGAGACGTAAGCTAGGGTACGGAGAGCCGTAAGCTAGTCTACAGAGAACCTTAAGCAAGTCGACCACGCGCCGCACCGCGGTTGTGAGCTAGTCCCGAGGCGAGGCGATTACGTTATGATTCCGATTAGTGTGCGTTGCAGTAGGGAGTTTCATACAAATAATACTGAACGGCTCGAGTTGATACGGTGACGATCCCTTTCCGATTTGATACGTGTGCTACGACCTTAAGTGTGCTTCTGTCAGTAATAAGTGTGCTTTCCATCCGTCTGTCTGTACTAAGTTTGCTTTCCAGTACTAAGAGTGAGCTAGGCGGGGGGGGCTTAGCTCAGACACTCTTAGTACTAGAAAGCTGTAATTTGGCACGGGTATACATATCAATCACGCCGACAAAGTGGTAAAATAAAAATATTTGGGGTACCTCCCTTGCACGAGAGGGGATGATATTATTTTTCTTCTTTATCCCATGGTGTGGGGTATCGTTGGATTGGCCGTTCAAATATATATTGCGCTTCTGTGAAAACGATTTTTCGATTCAGGTTTCCTTTTGCGTAATATTAAGCTTTAAAGTGCAAATTTTTGTTAGAGTCAAGTGTCCTCCCCCTGCCAGCTAAATGGTTGTTTTTGGATATGTGAAAAATGTACATCATTTCAGCCGAAAGACGTCCACTGCTGGACATAGGCCGCCCCCAAAAGGGTGGAATTTGCCATAACCGCCATGCTTGGCAGGCGGGTTGGCGTTCGCAGTATGGTGTTAAAAATGCATAAAGAACGCTGCTGCCCATTCTCTAGAAAGTCCCTTAGTCGCCTTTTACGACACCCACGGGAGGAAATGGGGTGGTGCTATTCTTTACGTCCGGCATCACACAGAACATAACGAGTACTTACCGCTTTTATTTTGCTAGATGTTGGAAGGTGTAATAGCATTCTTGCATCCCCATTGTCAAAGGATGCAAGACTTTTATACTCGTATATTAGCTAGCAAAGATAGGATTTAGATCATAAGGAGTAATTGTTTGTACCGATGAGGGTGGCATAATCAGTTAATGATTAAACACTCTATAAAAAAAATTGAAAAATAATAAAAAATAATAACGACACAAAAATCATTACATTATGTAAATTCAGAATAATAGTAAATAGTGTTACATCCGTCCGATAGACTGCAGTTACATAATTGCCACCGTCCTGGGCCTCAATTCTGCTATTACAATAGTGTCAGAATGGTCTCGCCATTGTGAGTATTTGACAGTGTTTGTATGGCAAATCTGTCAAAAACTCACAATGAAGAGACCATTCTGACACTATTGTAATAGCAGACTTGAGGCCCTGGGGCCAAGTCTGCTATTTTTATAAATTCGTAACTCCAACACGATCCCATTGTCATTTTGCTAAAAGTTCGTAACCTGATAAATTCATAATGGTCGATCATTGGTCGGTCAATGGTCTCGTAATAGAATTGTATTACAATGGCATTTTGAACATTTATTCATGCCAGATTTCATTTAAATATATTTTTAAATATTATTTGTTAGTGTTATAAGCAATCTGAAATAGTAGGAAGTTGGAAGTTTAGTAGGAAGTTTCATTTGTCATTATGTACGAGATTACCAATTCTTTCAATGGAGTGTCAGTGGCTGACCATTGGAAAGTCATAATGACGCCATTATATTAGTAGATTACCAAACTTGTCAAAATCGAGAATTATGAAATCAATGATAGACCATTCTGACACTATTGTAATAGCAGACTTGAGGCCCTGCTGTGGATACATACCATCATAAACAACAACTTTTGTCTTATGTCTTTTTAAAAAACATAATAAGTACATTTACCAAAAACAAACCTGCAAGAATTCGTTGCACCGTGTGAATTTAAATACTTTTATTTTTGTATGAATGTCTGATGAATTAAAATCTGATTATTAAAAGTCAGAACAAAAGTAGGTAAGTATAGTCCTTTATGATGTTAGTTTATTAAAGGATAGTTTTGAGAGGTTGTTAGTGTTTTACGAATAACTCTGTAGTTTTCACACTGCGACACATCTCCTTTGTTTTTATAAAAAAACCGGCCAAGTGTGGTTCGCGCACGAAGGGTTCCATACCATTATATATTATTGGTAATTGTTGAAAGGCCTACACTGTCCTCGCATACCTATTAACACTGTTATTTGATAATATTGTAAAGCCAATTATTTTTAAAGGAGTAATCGTGGAGTTTCTTGCCGGCTCTTCTCCATAGGAAACGACTAATTGGAACCGTACACCTAGCTTCTGACGTTTCATAAGTGCCCATGTAGGTTTATGTGAAATAAAATATTTTGATTTTGATTTTGATTATCTATAAAAACGGCAAAAAAAAACACGTTTTTTGTATGGGAGCCCCCTTAAATATTTTTTTTTATTATAGCGGCAACAGAAATACATCATCTGTGAAAATTTCAACTGTCTAACTATCACGGTTCATGAGATACAGCCTGGTGACAGACGGACAGACGTCTTAGTAATAGGGTCCCGTTTTACCCTTTGGGTACGGAACCCTAAAAAGGTAGTAGATAGCCTTGAAGCCATGCATTTGGACAATGGTTGGTGGCTATGATATTATTAAATAGTGCTACGTCCGTCCGATAGACTGCAGTTACATTTTGTCGGGTTCTAATAAATAAACAAGGCAATAATGTGTCTCTTCGAATATCTAGTAGCGTGTTGTAGCATTTGTGTACAGAGTGTACGGACAAACTAAGATTGAATTAAGTTCATGTTTTACACGAAGATTGCAATGAATCAAAATTCAATTGATGACGAATAATTCTGGTAATTAATTCATGTTCTAGTAATAGACAATCAACACTTACCCCATTCCGACGTACCGTGATCACAATAGAAGCTAATTGCCAACTAAGTAACAATCGCCTTTAATTATGCAATGTTATTCTTTTATAACTAAACGCAGATGAATCCCAGCTTCAGTCCATTAACTAGCTGACAGTAAACAATGAAGTACATTTACTTGATATTCCTCGGTATTATAGCAATTAATAAAATAAAATGCCATGTGACCGATCGAGCAAAAAATGCAGGAATGAGCGAAACATTAACCACGCAGTTGCCTGCAGAAAATGGTACTCGAAATGTAATGTCTAAAGAAACAAGTGAGAAAAAGTATGAGTCTCCTAAAAAAGTGAAGGATGGTGAAAATAGTGTGTACCTGGATGACGTGTTGTTTGCAATGAAGAATCAGAACTGGACTGCTGAAGAGGAACCGTGCTTGAACCATATCTACCGGCTACTTTATAGTTTGCAGAATTTTACTCTTTGGGCTGTTTGGGGTAAGATGCGTTTATATTATAAATTATATTAATAATAATTATAAATTATATTAATAATAATTATAAATTATATTAATAATAATTATAAATTATATTAATAATAATTATAAATTATATTAATAATAATTATAAATTATATTATTATTTTATCAATAACAAATATGTAAAAAAACAAAAGATTGATTAGGATACTGGCACTGTTCTGTTACCTAACGCTTAACAATTATACTAAAACTTATTTAGAGAACAATCAATCTGCCTAGCGTTTTCCCAACTATGTTGGGGTCGGCTTCCAGTCTAATCGGATGCAGCTGAATACCAGTATTTTACATGGAGCGACTGCCTATCTGACCTCGACAACCCAGTAACTGGGTAACACGATACCCCTTGGTAAGACTGGTTGTCAGACTTTTTGGGCTTCTGACGACCCTTAACGACTGTCAAAGATCCACGAATGACAGCCGGGACCAACGGCTTAACGTACTTTCCGAGGCACGGAGGAGTCTCGGTATGTAAAGATGGTCACCCATCCACTGACCAACCCCGGCAAGCGTAGCTTAACCTGACGGATCGACCCGTGCGGCTGTTATTACTTAGCCACGAGCTCCTCAATTATTTATTTAGAGAACAAGTTTATCAATTTTAATGAACTAAAATATAAATTATCATATTATATATATTATATTTATCTAGGTAAATTGGTCTGAAAGATTTTGTTAAATTATTTGCTTACTTACCAATAGACAGATAGAAACGTTGCTTTTTTAATATGCAAGGAAGAAAGAATATCATTGAATCGAACATACTAAAGTAATTAGAACCAGGTAAATGGTTCTCTTCATTTCAAATATTTCTTTAACCACATAGAATGGGATGCTCAAGCGTCGGAACCACAAGGCCTTCTATTCGGGAACCGGTACCAGCTAGGAAACTTCGACCAGTGTATGAACGCGCCCTGGGCTAAGAAGCAACCAGAACTGAAGACCAAGTACTGTCTGGCAGAGATTGTCCTAGAAAGGACTGATAAGAATGTGAGACGAAGAGTTGAGAAGCCGTATTACCCTTATCAATCTGCGCTGGATTTTATTGAGGTCAGATTTCTACCTAATATCTTTCTCTTTCACTAAATTGTTGCCCATTGGATTGCAAGGATTTCTTCTGTATCGTGGATGCGTTTACAGATACAATTCTTACTCTTTTAGGTCCTTGTTTACGCACCTACTGAACACAATGGTGCCGATTCCCTTGTTCACAAACTAAACTAAATTTAAGTTCAGTGCATCTTTTTCTTTCTATTTCATTAAGAAAAGGACAGAAGATAAATTTAAGTTTAGTCCTGTCAAATTAATCAGCGCTTGACGTATTTTGACGTAATTGTAGTCGGCAAGTTTTTAATCACGTCTAAACTTGTATGGAGTAGTGACAGGCGCTGATTAATTTGACAGGACTAAACTAAATTTTATCTTCTGTCCTTTTTTTAATGAAATAGAAAGAAAAAGATGCACTGAACTTAAATTTAGTTTAGTTTGTGAACAAGGGAATCGGCACCATTGACTTACGGAGACTGCGCCAAAAGATGCTTTGAGTGTAGTTGGGGATATTACTTTACGCAGGTGCATGCACTTTTGGCAAAACTTGTATGAACGCATTGCGCTGTTAATAAACTACAAAAGGTAACTACTGCATTTCTTGAGTTACTTATTTTATGTCAATAATTACGCAGTACAAGATTACGTCATAACAATTTACACTACAACTATAGATGCAAAACGTATTTTAAAAGTTTTAAACCATTTCGTTTTAAACCGTCTTTTTGATTTAAACGATTTAAAACCACACTTAGCGGTTTAATAATGGTTTAAAATGTTTTTTTTTTTTTTGTAATAGAATGCACTGAGGCTTCACACGAAGTGATCTAGGCCACACCTACTTCTTGATTTAGGATATATCAAAGGAAATTATATTTTATGTATATACAAAAATTATGTTAAAAAAAAATCCATTCAGTGTTTTAAATTTTGATTTTTCCATTAAAACTGGAGAAATAGTTGACACAAATGAAATCATTGCTTAAAATTTCTAATTAGGTAATAAAAATAAAAATTATATGACTTATTAAGATTACTAAAAATTATAAATGATTTCAATTAGCCTTTTAACTTAATTAACTTAATTTTTAAAGTAATACTTAATCGGGTCGGCAAGTAGACTGTTTCTATTCTACTATGCGGAAACGATGCACATCCCTGGTGCGCAGGGTTCGGGCTAGCTCCAACAGCATCCTGAGGGCATTCGCGCAGAGGTTCGATTGTCAGTACCTGAACCATTGCTGTACTTGTATGGTTCACATACGGAGCAATCGAAGTATGTGATATGTTTATGTCGTCTTTTTAATTGTATGTGTTTTTATTAAAAAAAATAATTTTGTAATCTTTGTGTCCTATGATCCTTTGTTGGTCGAAATAAACATTTTATTATTTTAATCAATGTACAGCCGACGTGGTCATGGTTTTAAACAAATTTAAAACGGATTTTAAACCACGGAATTTGGTTTCAAACTGTTCATTTACAACTATAACTACAACACAATTTCTACTTGATATGAAAATATCGCATGTTCTATGTTTAATTGAAATAAGTAAATCATAATTCAGTCTGCTAAGATGACACGCAATGAAGAATGTGAATATTAATGACCAGTTATAATAAAAAAACAAGAAAAAACTATATGGTAAGATTAACATTTTCAATACACACTTAAAACAAGACAACAACACTACACTTAATAAAGAGTATCAATAAAATTCACTTACAAATTGACGTATTTACATGTTAGGAGTGAACTCGCAAGGGTACTATTAATTGTGCTATGCTACACATAAGTTGTGATAGGTTAGGCAAAATACGTGTTTGTATTGTATATAAATTAATGTGTAGTATTAACTTAAGTACCTAATAAATGTTAATAAGTTATATAATAGTGGTGTATGTATGAGGTTTATATAATTTAGGATAATTAGTACCTATGTTATAGAAGTTCCTCATTAGGTTAATTTAATATTGTAAGTACATAAATACCGTACCATCGTATTAGGTTAATCCTGTTATGATAGTTGTAAAGGTAAATTATAAATAAATCAATTTTTGCCATTTGTACAAGATTTTGCAGGTGTCCCCTTATTTCGCAGACAGAAATTTCATAGAATTTCGTTTCCCAGAAAATGTTTCATATAATATATGGTCCTTGTATTTTTAGTTCGAATATTATTGTTTCAAAGACTATTTAGGTACTTGAATGAAAAATATTTCACAGAAACTCAATTCAATGAACAATTAATCACATTTTTTTGTTTAACAAACTCATCACGCAGTAGAATAATTTTTTAACGAATATTGTTTGTTCGGTATAAGTTAGTGACAGAAACGAATCGCTGCAAAACCGACTCCACGTAGTCTTGTCTGCCCTACCCCTAGAGTGTAATTTAAATCCGCGTAGGCGCGGAGGGGCAAGGCGGCCCGCGAGCTGAGGAACTGCAGTATTATTCTGTAGAAATCTCACCGTGAAAACACAGGTGAAGTGAGCTGTCATTCCATTGATGCTAGGGATTGACACTGTGTATTGATGCTCACTTCACCTGAGTTTTCACGGTGAGATTTTTACAGAATAGGTCGGCTGGTGGTGTTAACGCTCGCCGCCGCGGCTGAGGCTGGCCGGCGTAGCCGGCCAGTAAGCCGAAGCTGCGGTGGTGAGCGTGAGTACCATCTGCGACGATAAGCTCGCGTGGGACCGCTGGAGCCCCGCAGCACCGGAGCCGTGACAGAAACCATGCCTACTGCATGTTGCATGCTCGCTTGCATGCTGCATGCTTGCTTGAATGCTGCATGCTTGCTTGCATGCTACATGTTTGCTTGCACGCTGCATGCTTGCTTGCACGCTGCATGTTGCATGCTTGCTTGCATGCTACAAAACGCATTTTTTTTTTGTTGAATAATTGAAAATGGATACAATGTTATTCTTGGTAATAAGTTTTATATTAAATAAACAATATAAGGATAAAGAATATTTGATTTGTTTGATTATTCTAACATTAAACTTTATGTGAAACGAAATTCTATAAAACTATAAGCTATGAAACAACGTACAACCGATTTTGCGAGCTGCGAAATCGTAGCTTATAAAAATTATTTATAGTCCGGTTAAAATAGACATTCAAGGTTACATTAATTCGTATAAAGCTGATCAATATAACAGAAATTTCAAAAGTCCCCATCGATTCCGTAGTCCCCCGTCTACGGAATCCTAACGATTAATTATCATTGACTAATCAGGTACCCCATTTATTTTTTCTCGACTTTATCGTACCTTTGTACTTTGCTCTAAACTTGAGAGGGAGGTACTAAGCATAGCCAACACAAAAGCTTACATTGTCTTATTTTCTTATCTAGCACCGTCCACCACACACTCGTCCTCTTAACGAGCTGACATGGGGCGCATGTGTGCCGTCAGCGTGTGCACCCCGCACCGTGGAGCGGCTGCTGGGCATAATGCTCGCGCGCAGCCATCTCGGCGCGGCCGGCATGAGAGCCGACATCAGTGTCACTGAGCACTGCCAGAGTGGCGACGATGAGAGAGAATATGATGCGCTGTTCTACGCCTTTTTGTAAGTAAACAAGGTCCATTATTGAGAAGTATAAGGATATTGACTGCTGAGCGTCATGGTCGTGTGCAGCTACCTCGGCGCGACCGGCATGAGAGCCGACATCATCGTCACTGAGCCCAGCCACAGTGGCGACGATGAAAGGAATTAAGATCACGCGCGCCACGTAAAAAGATCAGCCAGCGAACACCTGTAACGTTGTACAGATCGTGTCACGTAATAAGAGCTCTGGGCGACATCAGCGTCACTGAGCCCTGCCAGACTGGCGACGATGCAAGGGAATATCAAGCGATATTCTATGCTTTTTTGTAAGTTAAAATTGTTCTGCTAAATACACACTTGGCAACTCTTGGCAAACCATCAATGGGCCCTGCCAGGATTCTGGTCAGATAAAACGTTTTTATGTTACAAGATAATCACATGATACAATGTGTAATTTGAATACTATTTATTGTGTTGAATATTTAACCAAAGTAACTACTCTTTTACAGCGGTGTGATGGGGACGATAACAGTGATTTCTATCATCTGCACGTATTTGAATTGCCAAAGAAAGGAATTAGACCCGGATACGAGAAGTAAGAACATAATTTAATTGAGTTCTCACATTTTGTGCGTACAAACTAAATTGAAGACTTTTTAAAGTGTTTTTTTATCTTTCAGAAACAGGCTTCATCAAGTCCTTTTGTCTCAAAGAGAATGCTCTTGATCTCCTGCGAGTAAAAAAGGAAGGCATTGAGGTGTTCTACGGCATTCGATTCTTCACGATATGTCTCATAGTGCTGGACCATCAAATTGGAATTTCCAATTCGGGACCGATTAGTGATGGGCTTACATCTGATCAGGTATGTGCTAGAATTAGCATTTTCCTTTCTAATTTAAAAAATGTTCCGCTATAAGCAAGTATAAGATAGACCTCCAGATAAGTCCAGTCAACTTATCTGCAAACTATTTCCTTTTTAAGGTTCCGCAGTCAACAAGGAACCCTTGTAGTTTCGCCATGTCTGTCTGTCTGTCCGCGGTTTAGCTCAGAAACTTTTAGTACTAGAAAGCTGTAATTTGGTATGGATATACATATTAATCACGCCAACAAAGTAGTATAAAAGCAATAAATGATTTGATTTGATTTGAAATAAAATCTTGAATATTTTTTTTTTTTGGTACCTGCATAAAGACACGTAAAGTGGGGATGATATTTTTTTCTCGTCTATCCCATGATGTGGGATATCGTTGGATAGGCCGTTCAAAAATATTGCGGGTTTATTCAAACTATTTTTCGATTCAGGAATCCGTTTGCGTAATATTAAGCTTTAAATTGCTAACTTTTTTTAGAGTCAAGTGTCCCCCCCCCCTGTCAGGTCATCATTCATAATTTCAGCCGAAAGACGTCCACTACTGGACATAGGCCTCCCCCAATTGAGGGGGTTTGCCATAATCTCCACGCTTGGCAGGCGGGTTGGCGATCGCAGTATGGTGTTAAAAATGCATAGAGAACGCTGCCGCCCATTCTCTAGTTAGTCCCTTAGTCGCCTTTTACGACACCCACGGGAGGAAATAGGGTGGTGCTATTCTTTACATCCGGCGCCACATGGAACCTTGTCAGATAAATGGTTGTATTTGGATATGGAAAAAATCACAGCTGTAGTATATATAACAAAGTTAAAAGGAAAACTATCACAGCTAAGTAGGCTTTACAAGTTACCAACTTACATTTGCAGTCGAAAACCTTCATTGTGCGTGGTCCGACACGCATTTGGCCGGTTTTTTATTTATCTGGTAGATAAATCAGGACACTGTTAAACTGACTATAAATGTGTTACTCGTACCTACTCATAGCTCGGTTTGGAAGATTTTTAACTGTTTACATTGACAGGAGGTTCAAACACCGCTTGGTCTGCTTATACTTCACGACGACCTCTTCGTGGACACATTCTTTCTATTATCGGGCTTTCTCAGCATCACGTATTTTGCTAAACTCAAGAGACTACCGAATCCCCTGTTTATCATTCTGAAGAGATACGTAAGGTAAGCTTCGTTTTTTGTGTAGGTATTTCATAATTATAAAACCTCAAAAGTTAAGTTGTACTTTTTTAGTTCAATAAAAAGGTTGCAATAGCAATATTATAATGAAGGCTGATTGTCAACATTGAAAATAGCAGGCCACAAACATGCTCTAAACAAATTAAAAAAATAATAATACTTTAATGGCATCCCTTATTTTTTTGGCAAAAAAGACCAGTCCAGTGCCGACACCAAAAAGTTTAGATTGGTTTTTTCTAATTATACTAGCCGGTACAGGTGTAAAAAAGCCGCTTATTTAGATTAAGAAAAAATAAACAAAACACTTTGACAGTGTGTTAACAATGAAATAGTTAATAGATCTATTTCAACCATTCGCAATAATTAAATATACCCCAAGTCTCAGATAAAATATGTAAACAAAGAAATGTCAAGAAATGTCACTGTCAAAATGACAGGACAGTGGTGCAAAACATTTTACCATACTTTTTTTAAATAATTAATCGTTTATAAAATCAAAGTTAATTAATTACAAAAACTTTGCAAAATACCGTAGCCAAAAAATGTTTTGTGTAGTGTGTCGGAGACGCGGCATAATTATGATCATCATAATCAGCCCTTTTAAGTTCACTGCTAAACGTAGAGCTCCCGAAATCAATTTCCACTCGGAACAGTTTACAGCCGTTTTCATTCAACATGTGGTGGTGTGAGAGTTGTAATTTGTGTTGTTGAAGATTTAAAAGTAAAAGTTTGGATCTCCTGCATTGTTACCATTATCATAAAATATGTTATACCAGAAAATTTTCTTTTTTTAATAACTTTGTTTTAAACCGAAAAATTATAAAAATTATTACGGTATGATAATTTTATTATGTATATATAGGGTGTATCTATTCAAACACGTAATATTTTAAGAGCAACACCTATAGGTGGTAAAGAAGCCATGGAAAAGATTTTTTTTAAATCTGGGTATAGGTATTATTTAAAAAATTAAATAATTTAAAATTACTTGAATGATGATTAATTATCAAAAGGCACCGCGCTCGTGCCGCCACTGTCGCCGTAGTCACAGATTACTAGTAAAGGTTTTTTTGCAAAATGTCTCAAGCAATTTTAAAATTATAATAATTATG
Source organism: Dryobota labecula (assembly GCA_947523025.1). NCBI lineage: Eukaryota > Metazoa > Arthropoda > Insecta > Lepidoptera > Noctuidae > Dryobota > Dryobota labecula. Next base: position 12,932,953 of record OX383301.1, read on the forward strand.
TAAAAATATAAAACACAATATTTTTTCGCTGCTATGGCTTTTTTACCACCTATAGATGTTTCTCTTAAAATATTTCGTGTATGAATAGATAAGGTGGTGTGGTGTGTAGGTGGTGATATATAAGGTGTAATATATAATATTAAAATGTAAAAAAAATCCGCCATTTTTTGTGAATTACCATTAAGAAGATAATTTTTTTATATGTTTATCCCCTTTGTTCACATAAATTATCTGAATTAGAGACTTGGGGTAACGGCCGCGACTTACGTGCTGTGGATCGTAGGTTCGAACCCAGACAGGTGCTTTACTTTGTGTAAATTATTTCGTTACCACTGCTCTCAAAACGGTGAAGGAAAATATCGTGAGGAAACTGTCTAAGAACCAAAAATTCGAAGACATTTGTCATTTACCAACCCGCACTGGGCTCGCGTGGTAGGTTTCCGGCCCACTCCCTCTCACAGAGATGAGGCCTATTTCCTAGCTGTGGGAACATTATAGGCTACATTATTGGGGCATTAATTGATTACGAAGTTAGTATAGGTATTTACCTCCTCTTGAAATTATTTGAGTATATCAAAGCATATTAACATTTAATTATTCCTTAATTCCAATAGACTGGTGGTTGCCTTCGCGGTGGTAATATTCTACGTTTGTGCGGTGTATCCTTACACGGGTACTGGCCCACTGTGGTACAGGACCGTCGCCCACGACACGGAACTATGTCGGAAAAACTGGTGGGTCAACCTCATCATGCTCAACAATTATATCGATACGGAGAATATGGTGAGTACTCTCACTTACTTTAAGAGCGCTGTCTCGGGTCCACTACTTAAACAAAAATATTATCTCGTGACTGAGAAGGAATTATGAAAACGGCATCGACTCAATCAGCTGCCTTGGTAAGTGTGTCTAGAATTTTCTAATACCTTCTATAAAGTTTCATATTGAGACACGAAGCAACAAAATTCGATCTAAAACGGCCACATTCCTCTAGATCGTATTTTGTTGCATCGGGTCTCAATTTTTTTAAATGATTAATATCAACTTTATAAAAGGTATTAGAAAATTCTAGACACATTTACCAAGGCAGCTGATTGACTCGATGCCGTTTTCATAATTCCTTCTCAATCACGAAATAATATTTTTTTAAGGAGTGGCACTAGTGGACCCGAGACAGCCTCTTAATTCCTTTTATTATCTAATTTGTGTATATAAACCATCTGACCCCCAAATGGGCACCGAGGAATTGTCGTTCAAAAGACGCACTGCCCTTTACCTGAACTGGGCTGATTGGTGATTTCAATTATTTCTCATCAGTCAGTTTGGAGTTCTTATAAGTTCAGACAATCTTCAGCTGATGAGTTCGGCTTTTATAGCGGAGTTCCTCTGCTATAGTGTTTGTGTACAAGACCTACGGGTAGGAAAAATATTTTTATACCTTGAGAAACTTGACGTATCCGTCGGCGGAGATGGTGGCGAGCGCGGAACCGTCAGCCGAGATGGCAGCGTCGAGGATGGCGGCGCACAGTGCACCCGCGCCGCCCCAAGGCGCACCCGCTGACACGCTGCCCATGTAAACTTATCTCGTACCTAGATTGGATATGGGCAATGCACTGCAAGCCCCTTCGTTTTGTTAAGACTATAGCCAGCATCCAATTTTAATCAGTCTGATTCCGACTCCGACTTAAAAAATAATCATATTTCTCTTTGTCAGTGCATAGTCCCGTCGTGGTACATCCCCTGTGACTTCCACTTCTTCGTGGTGACCTTCCTGGTGTACAGCATCTACAGAAGCCTGCCTAAGCTAGGGATCGTCATAGCAGCCATAGTGACGGCAGGAGCTCTTGTGTTACCGGGTGTTGTCAACTATATCTATCAACTGTCTGCTGTTCAGCTGTTTACTTTTGAGTGAGTTATTGTTTTGGATATATTTTACGGAATCATTCATCATCATTTCAGCCGAAAGACGTCCACTGCTGAACGTAGGCCTCCCCCAATTGGGGGGTTTGCCATAATCGCCACGCTTAGCAGACGGGTTGGCGATCGCAGTATGGTGTTAAAATGCATAGAGAACGCTCCTGCCCATTCGCTAATAAGTCCCTTAGTCGCCTTTTACGACACCCACGGTAGGAAATGGGGTGGTGCTATTCTTTACGTCCGGCACCACACGGAACTTTTACGGAATATTGACAGCTAAATAGTAGCAAAGCTTTTCTGTGAAAGATCTTGTACAGGGAAGTACTACCATATCAAACCTATTTCTGCCGTCTTCAGTAGCTGTTTTTAAGTTTGAAGGGTTTGGATGCCATTTTTTAGGATTCCGTAGTAAACAAGGAACTCGTATAGTTTTGTCATGTCCGTCTGTCTGTCTGTCTGTTTACGGCTTAGCTCAGACTCTTCAGCAAGCTGTAATTTGGTATGGATATACATAATATATTAATCACGCCAATAAAATGGTAAAATAAAATCTTGAAAAACATATATTTATACCCTAAATATATGTTTTTCAAGATTTTATTTTCCCTCCCGTATACGTAAAGTGGGGACGAATTTTTTTTTTTCTCGTCTATTCCATGATGTGGGATATTGTTGGATAGGCCATTAATATTGCGAGTTTGTGAAAGCCATTTTTAGATTCAGGGATCTGTTTGCGTAAGCGTAATTTTGATAGTCAAGTGTGGGGGGACACTTGACTCTAACAAAATTACCTCCTGCTAGCTAAATGGTTGTATTTGGATATATGAAAATTCACAGCAGTAGTATATATATAACGAAGTTGAAAGAAAACTATCACAGCTAAGTAGGCTTTACAAGTTACCGAGTAATAGTCGACCGATTTAAATTTGCAGTTGAAAAACATGTTCTCCCATACAATATGTATGGGAGAACATGTTTTTCAACTACAATGTTAAGTTTGTTCTCGGGAAAAATGTATCCCACCTACAGAACCCTTCATTGTACGTGCTCCAACACGCACTCGGCCGGTTTTTTTTTTTATATGGTGTCTCGTAGTTGACATTGAGGTCAATCCTGTGGCTGCCTTAAGTAAACTCAAAGTCAACAGCCAGGGGCGAATTTCTGAATTATTAAGTGATTGCACGCTAAGGGCATCCCCATGACCGTCTTAAGGTAGGCCGGGGCCCTTGGGCACACCAGAATTTGGGGCCCCTTTGGAAAGGGAATGGCAATTTTTTTTATCTGTTATGATTTTATATTTACCATGGGTAATTGGTATAAATCAAATATAAGCTGACAACTGCTTTAAGAAACAGACCTCAGGTAGGTATTTAAAAAAAATATATTGGGTGGGAAATTATCAAATAACTTCTCCCGCTGTGGGCGGACCCCGTCAGTGCGTGCTGACATCTCTTTGAGGCGTGCGTGGAACACAACGCGCCGTCGATCCGGGCCTGGTCCTTATCGGACGGCGAGCTGCCCATAGCTCGCCGGCCGCAAGCCCGCGCCTACGGTGGCCGGGAATCGGCTACCGATTCCCGCCGCCCAGGGAGTCTCCTGCGGCGACTAGGGGCGTGAGGGCGCATAGACTGCCGCTCCTTCGCGAGCATTACTGCTTCGCAGGAGGAGGTGACTGCCTCCCATGTATTCTCGCTGCGGATCATGGCCTGGACCGCACCTGCGAAGTCTCTATTGTAGATGTCTAGAAGAGGCGATGACCATCACTTACTTATCATAAAGTGAGCCGTCTGCTTGATCATCATCTAATAACAAGTTTTCTTGCGTGTTGGCGATTTCAAATCTTTAAAATTTACATAATACCCAGTAACACTAGTAAGCTATGATTATGTTTGATGCAATTGTTAGATTATGATCTATCACACAACTTTTCAAACGTTGAGTATGGTCAGGATGGTTTTGCCTTAAGAGTTGAACTACTTATTAAAGGGCAAGGTACTAAAATGTTGTTTGTCATGATTTTAACTACTCTTGTACCATCGCGGACACGGACATCTCAGGAACCAATAGCATCGCAGCATCCGTTTTTTGTTTTTGTAACTGAAAAAAAAAAAAAAAAAGTTCTTAAAAAAACGACTGAGGTGGTCAAACATTTGTGATCATTTAAATAGAGCCTGGGAAATTTAGCCAATAGGCCGTTCAAAAATATTGCGGGTCTGTGAAAACCATTTTTCGATTCAGGGATCCGTTTGCGTAATATTAGATAAGCTATAAATTGCTTATTTATGTTAGAGTCAAGTGCCCCCCTCCCTCTCCTAGCTTAATGGTTGTTTTTAGATATATGTAAAAATTCATCATCATCATTTCAGCCGAAAGACGTCCACTGCTGGACATAGGCCTCCCCCAATTGGGGGGGTTTGCCATAATCGCTACGCTGGGCAGGCGAATTGGCGATCGCAGTATGATATAAAAAATTCGATTCATGTATTTGATAAAAATTCACGGCAATAGTATATTTATCGAAGTTAAAAGGTAAACTATCACAGAAAACTAGGCTTTACAAGATAACGAGTAATACTCAACGCATTCACATTTGCAGTTGGATGGAAAAACATGTATTTTAACTAAAATGTTAAGTTTGTTCTTGGGATAAGTTCGTCCCAACTACAGAACCCTTCATTGTGTGCACGCACCCACTTGGCCGGTTTTATTATACACCGTGGCAATTTAGTCGTCTTACAAAGACAGCCCACTTCACGTATCCAATGACTACAAACCATTCATGTAAAAAAAAATTTTTTTTTCAACATTACATTTTTTATTGATATTAATTATGACGCATGACATAGTTTAAAACACCCTGTTGCGAGTGCAGTCCGAGCCTTGTGATACAAGGGCGCCGCAGAATGGATTTAGATTAAGTTTAAGTTGCAATAGTAAGAAACACATTTTTGCGTTAGGGTGAATGAACTCTGATAAAGATGTCACCGCTACATTCCGCGGCGCCCTTGTAACACAAGGCTCGGACTGCACTCGTAACAGGGTGTTTCAAACGATGTCATGCGTCATAATTAATAAAAATAAAAAATTCTAATGTTAAAAAAGAAAAAAAAAATTACATGAATGATTAGTAGTCATTGGATACATGAAGTGGGCTGTTTTGTAAGACGACTAAAATGCCACGGTGTATAGACTCGGTGAACTTGGTACCACGTGGGCGATTCCCATAGAAAATTTAGATTTTTTGATTTTTCGGCTGTTCCTTTGGGTTTCTCCTAATTTTCTTTTTTATAATCCACACTAGGATTAAGGCGAACAAAAAAAAAAAATACGCAAATCAGTCGAGCCATTTTCGAGTTTTTGCGAGATGGCATGGCAATAGATATAGAAAATTATACACATAAACTTGTCTGCATAAATTCTATAAATTATGGTGAAAACCGCATCAAAATCCATTGTGTAGTTATGAAGAGCTAAGCAGTCACACAGGCAGACATGAAACGTGACTTTGTTTTTTACTATTTATAGATAAAATTTAGGTAATAAGGAGAAATAGTCTACCGAGCAGTAACTAGTATTAAGTACAACCATAGGGTACTACAGTGTAGTCGGCATTGTGCAGCTTTCCCTGCTCATATTGCGTTACGTTTGCGTATTTTCTGTCGATTGTATAGTACTTACCTGCGTAAATTCTAATACGGCAATCACAATGAAGCATAGTTCATCACCCCATGGAAAAATCTCAAGATGTTTTCCCTATAACTTGCTTAGCGTGTCTTCCGCCATTACACTGTGCCATTTGAAACAATTAGATGTTTATCTCCATTGCGCTTCATTAGTAGTACCTACGATGCAATTATTGTACTATTTTGTTATGGAATGTCAGGTATTACTTTGCCCTGCCAGGGTTGCGGGTTTGTCCGAAAGGGATACCGTGGCCCTGGCACACAGGCAAGTGAAGGAACACAGGTGGGTTTTAGTCCTGTAAAAGTCTGACACGCCCTCCCGCTCCGCCCAGAGCGAGAGTAGTTATTTGATAATTACCCACCCATAATAAAAGTTATTACTTTGCAATTTACTTAATTATTTCGGATGCGGTCACCTTCGGAAGGAACCTTAAGGTGAAGCTAGTCGACGGCTCGAACTCGTTGAGTGGCGTTATCAAAATGCATGCTATTTCATCCAACATCGTGTGCGAAAGGGACAGACACTGTGATGAGCAGTAAGAAGCTAGTGCGCGCACGGATACACACTCCCGTATGGTATACCAACGCTAACGACGCACACATGCGCGATTTTATTTTATGAACAGACGTTTGGGCGTATTGATATTATGACAAATTACTTAAGACTGCGCCGGGTGCACAGAGGCGCCCTCATCGTTATTTCGGTGATTTCTTTTATTTTAGAATGAAAATGCAAAAAATAAGCTCGTCAAGTTGTGCTTCACAAGACTATACGTTATTATTACTACAAACAGTAGTTTTAAATTGTTACGTTTTATTGTAATCATTAAAACGGAGCTTAGTGGCCACTATTTTCCGTTTTAATGATTACAATAAAACATAACAATTTAAAACTACTGTTTCTAGTAATAATAACGTATAGTCTTGTGAAGCACAACTTGACGAGCTTATTTTCTGCATTTTCATTCTAAAATAAAAGAAATCACCGCAATAACGATGAGGGCGCCACTGTGCGCTCGACGCAGTCTTAATATAAAAAAAAGGAAAAGCAATCTTAGCAAAAAGGAGTATCTAAGGAGCTTAGTAGGTACGTGGCGCTCTATATATCTACTCAAAATAAAGTTATTTGAACTTTTAGAAAGAAAGAAAGAAAATACATTTATTTGCGGTAAACATGACGCAATAAAGAACATAAACACAAAAAAATATATATAAGAAAACTATGGGGGAAAAATGCGTCACATCCACGCAAAATGGCTATCGCTCAGCATTATGCTGCGACCCTATGCAAGACAGAGCCCCAGCGCTGGTTAATAAATTATCTATGTCTGCACGGTTTCTATGTTGCCATTTTCACAATACATAATACTCTATTTATTTACGCCTAAAGATGAGTTGAAATTATTGTTAAAATATGGAAGTTTTGCCGCTCATAACTTCCTAACCAATATGTATTTCCAATTTCTGCTTTCTATACAAGACTAGATAATGGCGAGACAAATTGATGTTATTTTTAGTTTTGAATGAACACCGTCAAACAGACGAATATTCACTATACTGCGTTTGTATGGAAGAATAACTGAGTAGAGTGTCCTTAAAGCTCTTATTACAAAAGAACACACGGTTGAAATATGGAGAGAAGAAATTATTTATTTATTTATTTAATAATTTAAGCACACAAAATGTACAGAGGCGGACTTAATGCCATAGACATTTTCTACCAGTCAACCTAAAATCAATAAAATCCTGAAATTAAGTGCTACGTTAACGTAACTACCCTGATTCTTGTAGATACAATAAGGCCGCATGTACACGCTAAGAAAATTCACCGTGTCTGCTGCAGGCAGGACAAATATGAACGTGTACAGTATAAGATTGCTATCGGGCAGTCGTGTGTAGGTTATGGTAGGCTGCTCTAGTCACCCCCCCGGTGCACAGTGGAACGAATGTATGGGAGCGGTTGGACGTAGACATGTCCGAAAAAAAAGAGTAAAATTATGCCAAACTAATGATGCCATCTTATTCGATTACTTAATGCCTTCATAACTTGTGGTGATGAATTTCTTCATAACTCCCATATTTCGGGAGTAATTTGAGAAAATGTGAAATTTTACTATGAAAATGAGTGTATCGAGCTCTCTCCCTCCTGATTCCGGGCTTGTTTCAAGTAGCGGTCTCTAATATCATAATGCTAATACTAAGAGCTATATTTAATACTAAGACACATAGTGCGCCAAATGTGCACTTTCTGGGATAAAGAGTGATGTTTATTTTATAACACAATTTTTTTATTTTTTGTTTATTTTGTTGATTAAAACCGTTTTTCTAAAGGTTTACCTTATTACAATAACATTTCTGAGCAGCCAATTAGAGAAGATATAAGCTAATTAGGATATATAATTAGGGACTTAAGGTTTACATATAAAACTGATGCACTAATGATTACTGATAAGAACATTGCTATTATTTAATTACTAAATGGCTCTTAATACACTAATTTAGCATGCATCATTTACTAATTATCACAATAACTAATTACCTTGCAATATTTAACAAAGGATACCTGGGATACCTGGATTTTATATAAATAGGTCACTATTAGTAACTTTAAAATCAGTGTTGATTTACACCTCGTTGTATCCAAGCTAATCTCGCAATGTATTTTCCAAATTTTAATACAAATCTTGATATTCACGTTGCTTTATGCGCACGCGCACATAAAGATTTACGCGACTTTAACTATTTGTTCAGTGTTTTAAAAGATAACAGTTGTGTTCAGTTATGTGAAAGTGCTGAAACAAGTTTAAAAGACTGGTGTCGTCGATTTTGCTACCGCATTTATGCAAAATGGACACAGTCTGGAAGAAGCACAGATAAGTTTCGGAAGAAACATGAGATTTGGCTACAGGCTGCAATTCAATGGCCGGAATTACAGAATGAAAATATGGAACCTTCTACAGAAAATATAAGTGACGTCATCGAGCCCATAATTTCTCCTGCTAAATCTGATGCTTCAACTTGTACACATCCTAGTCCTCGTAAATCTTTTGAGGACCTTAGTAACCGGCAAAAAAGAAGACGCACTGAAGATAGTCTTTCATGCAGCAGTAGCAGCGCTGAAATTATGTTTTCGGCCGAAAGGGCGCTTCAAAAGGCAGGACAAAGCGATACAGCTTATGTTATGAAATACTTGACGGAGAATCCAGAAGAGGCCTCAAAAATCAAAGCCTTCATTGAAGGTAAATCAATTCAGGTACGGGAAATATCCCCTTTGAAGGCATTGGCTCTTTATGTATCGATGAACTTATCGAAATGGCGCTATAACACTCTTCGGGATTTCAACACTCAAGAAGGAGCTCTTCAATACCCGAGTTACTACATGTTGGTTAAAGAAAAAATTAAGTGCTATCCGGCCAAAGAAGATCTCACAGTTACAGAGAGCTCTGCAAAAATCAAATTACAAGCCTTGATGGATTTAACCTCAAGAAGACTTATTAGGTCGTTAGAAACCCCTGTTGATCCCAATCAACAGCTCGTATTGACCAGCAAATGGGGTTTTGACGGATCATCTAGCCAAAGCATTTATCATCAAAGGACGAGTGAAGATGAGCAAATCGATCTTGCTAGTAATTTTATGATTAGTCTTGTACCACTGCGGCTCGTCTCAAAAGGTGTAACAATTTGGGAAAACGAGCGACCATCTTCCACTTCATTTTGCCGGCCAATATTGTTTAAGTTTATAAAGGAAACCAAAGAAAATGTGCAGAGAGAGATGGCTGAAATCGAAGCAGAGATTGAAGCCTTAACTCCATCCACCATCACTGATGGAATTAGTGTCAAACACCAACTGCTGTTGACAATGATTGATGGTAAAATTCATTCCATTATATCCAATACAGCAGCTTCAGTGTGTGACATATGCAAGGCTTGTCCTAAAGAAATGAATAATTTAGAGTTAATCAAAGATAAACACGCAAACGAGGACATGTATAAATATAGCTTAAGCACCCTTCACGCTTGGATTCGCTCAATGGAATGCTTATTACACATTTCCTACAAATTAGACATAAAATCATGGCAAGTAAGGGGTGATATAGCAAAAAGGCAAGTTGATGACAGGAAGAAAAGAGTTCAAGAGGCTGTAAGAAGAGAAACGGGCTTACTTCTCGATGTTGTGAAACAAGGCAGTGGATCCACCAACAATGGCAACTCGGCAAGGAGATTTTTTGAAAACTACACTAAATCTGCTGAACTGACCGGAATAGATGCTATGCTTTTAAGAAAAATCTGTGTGATCTTGCAGTGTATTTCATCAGGAGAGAAGATCAACGTAACTAAATTCCGAGAGTTCTGCTTTGATACTGCTAAGCTTTACGTGGAGTTATACCCATGGTATTATATGCCTTCTTCACTTCATAAAATTTTAATGCATGGGCCAGACATAGTTCAGAACATGTCAATTGTGCCCATTGGTTTTCTATCCGAAGAGGCATCTGAGGCTAGAAATAAAGATTTTAGAAAATATAGAGAGGGGCATTCTCGAAAGCATAGCAGTATCTCATGCAATGAAGATATTATGCACAATCTTTTACTGTCTTCTGATCCAATTGTTACAAGTATCCGTCCAAAAGGAAATAAGTTTGTAAAAAAATCTTCTTTTAAGGAATTTTATGAGCTTACGGATTCTGAGAAAAGTGATATCGAATTTGTTAACATAAATGATTTAGCGGACATCGATTCTGAATTTGAATTAATTGATGATGATGATGATGACGAAGATAATTAAATGATGTTATTGTTTTAAAATGTGTAACTTAGTAAATTAGAGCTTACATCTTAATTATTTATTGTACTTTTAATGAAACTAGGTAATTTATTATCAACTTACTTAAAAGTCATACTCTCATCAGTTCTTGTGAATATTTTTGTTAATATATATTTCTGTATATATATAATATATTTATAGACCTCTTAATAAGTCTGTCTGCGGTTTAAAGTAAATACAAATGGGGAAAAAACGTTTTTTTTTTTAAATTTTCATTTCCTTTTATCCCAGAAAGTGCACATTTGGCGCACTATGTGTCTTAGTATTAAATATAGCTCTTAGTAATAGCATTACGATATTAGAGACCGCTACTTGAAACAAGCCCGGAATCAGGAGGGAGAGAGCTCGATACACTCATTTTCATAGTAAAATTTCACATTTTCTCAAATTACTCCCGAAATATGGGAGTTATGAAGAAATTCATCACCACAATTTATGAAGGCATTAAGTAATCGAATAAGATGGCATCATTAGTTTGTCATAATTTTACTCTTATTTTTCGGACATGTCTACGTCCAACCGCTCCCATACATTCGTTCCACTGTGCGGTGGGTTCCCGTATTGTCGAGGCGGGGGGGCTCAGTAGCCGTGGCTTGGAGGGCCACGGTGAAGCTAAGAGGAACCCGAGGAGGGGGCCGCTCGTCAGGGCTTTTGCGGCTAAGCCGACGACGTAGCGGCCGTAGGTTGCGGTGTCGCTTTGGCGACATCGCAACTGAGGCGGGCCGCGATGTCGAATGGGCGGCATCGCGGCTGAGTGTGGGAGGCCGCGCCGGGAGAGGAGTGCCGGTATTGCCGTGAGCCGTTCTCCCTACCTTCCACGGCCTTGACGGGGTCGCCACCGTTGAATGGCGGACGCGGTGGGGCCGCAGAGGAAGAGGAGTGTCGGTATTGCGTTGGCCGCTCTCCCTATCCTCTGCGGCCGAAAAGTGGTAGGCGGCGGGGCCACTAACTTGATCTGTCGCGGGGGGACCAGGGGCGCCAGGACGCGGGGTCGTCTGGCGCGAGGTCCCAGGTGGAGGCCAGCAGGCAACGGGTGCGGGGGCACCCTTGCCTGTATTGCACAGGCCTCCACCAGTGTCGGACGGGAATGGCCAGGTGTTCCCGGTCATTCCCATATCGCCCCCAGGCTGAGGGGCATGCGGGGCCCGCCAGCTAGGCGGGCATGCGCCGGGAGGGTTGTGGACGTAAAGGCTGTGCCGGTTTCCCATGACCCTCCCATCAAGGCGATGAGGGAACTCCGCTGAGTTTTAGTGGGTATACTGCCATTTTGGCAGGGAGTCCCACATACCCCGTCTCGTCCCCCGACGAGCGGGCATGCGTAATACATTTCTCAGCGTCAAAAAAAAAAAAAGGCTGCTCTAGTCAAGTCTGTTATTAATTTTCGATTATTTGTGAGTGAAGAACACGTCCACGCGTTAAACGTACACTAACAACCAGAACCACCTCACCTACCCCGACCCTCATACCGCAGAAACTCAGAGCGCGTCGTATGATCGTGTCTAACGCAGAGATTTTTTTCTTGTTCAGCACCGTGGCAGTGAACACAGTCCGTCTGTAGAAACGACACGAATTCTTGCGTAGCCCGGTGACTTTTCTTAGCGTGTACAAGCGGCCTAATACATAGGTATACCGGACCTTCTATAAGTAAGACCTGTATTACGTATGGCTTTTGGCATTATAATCATTGTTCTCTGTTTTTTATAGTTTCAAGGTGTATTTTTTGCTGTAATGCCAATAAACGCATTTTTATTTCTTTTCTTTATTTAAGTAGTTACCTAGTGATGACAAAAAACTGTAAAACAGAATGAATGATTGTAAACTTTACTGCATAATAGTGGCATTATTCACATGGAAAATAAATAAACATAAGAAATTCAAATGACAAAATAAACATTGAGATTCTTTTCCGACGATACGAGAAAAGTAGCTAGGTTAATTTCCAACTGAATATGACGCAACAGCAGTTTCATCACGGAGGATTTCCTCTACCATTGTTCTAATGAATGTATCTAATATTCATAAATTTGCTCCATTACCATTATCTATAAATCTTCTCAGTGTAAACAACACGCATCGATCGGCAATGGAAACTTCGTCTCATTATGTATTTAGTCTATATATATATATTATATTATATATATACAGGGTTATTGGTAAAACACTAACAACCTTACAGGGCTGTATTATTAACATAATAAACAACAACTTTTGTTCTAGGACTTTTTACAAAACATAATAACATTTAACAAAAACAAACCTTCAACATTTCGTTGTTCCATCGAACACAAACATATTATACAAATAACCCTGTATAGATAGATATACAGGGTTATACATTTTTGTGTTCATATTTATTTGTATAATATTTTTGTATTCATATTTATTTGTGTTCATGTTTATTTGTATAATATTTTTGTGTTAATATATTATGTAGATAGCACTTGTTACCTATTTAGCGTAAATCACTAAAATTCTGGGAGGGATTATGAAATTCAGTCTTGAGGAAAATTTCACAAATGTACACACATTTAATAAAAACACAACATTAAATCTTAAATTGATGGCACGCAGCAGTTCGCGGGTTAGATTCCCGAACGGAAAAAATATTTGTATGACCTACAAGTAGTTGTTCCGTGTCTGGTTGTTTGTGTATATGAGTTTAAATGTTCGTAAACGCACCCATAATACAGGAGAAATTCCTAGTGTGGGGCAACGTTTAAAAAAAAAACTACAAAAACATTTTATTTCAAGTCAATAAGCTAAAATCATGGTTGCTATCCATTTTAAGAACAAAGTAATAGGGATGATGATTAAAAAAAAAAATTTTTGTCCGTCCTGTAGATTATTAAAAAATATTGGTCACGTACCTATTTTTTCTTTTTTTTTTAACTTAATCAAAACATTACGTCGATACATTGAGTTCAAATGTGGCATGACGTCACTTCTCAGTAGATTTTATACGTAGCTGTGACGTAACGAGCCCCCACTCCCCAAGTTTAATGTGTTTCATCTAAGTAATTTTTTGTTAATATGATAAAGCAAAAAATACGTGTCTAATATTTTTTTATTATGTGATTGACGGACTAAACAGGTTTTCTTTTTTTTTACCCAGGAAACATCCCTATTACATGCATGACATGCTAGGAAAAATTCTTCGTATTAATTTTTTTGTCCTACAGTAATAACTTCTGTTATCCACTAGATTCATAATGGACCCTCGTGGCAGCAGAGAGTTCAACGTGGCGTACATTAAGAGTCACACTCGGTACGCCGCCTACCTGGTTGGTTTTTACAGTGGATACCTGTTCGTTACATATAGCAGTAAAGGCAATCTGAACAGGATTAAACAGGTGAGTTTAAGACAGGATAAAATAAAAATATCGAAGGTTAATCTTATACTACTGTTAGCAAAAAACTGGCCAAGTGCGTGTGGGACCACGCACAATGAAGGGTGATAGTTGGGATGAATTTATCCCAACAACAAACTTAACATTGTAGTTGGTTAGTAAGCTTTCCTGCTAAGCATACACCATAAAAAGCACCAATATACTACATTTATATGATATAGGGAAATTTAAAGAATGCTTACAAAACCTTTCTTCGTCTGATATATATCAAAATACTGGCGCAAATTCCGCATTCAGTGATTTTCATGAATTGGTTTGCCTATTTTACAATCTTAGTTTCCCCAATATAAGAATTAAAGTAAACAGTAATAATAAAAACACTCAAAAGTGTACCTATAAGCAAAGGTTCAGACAAAAAGTTGCAAAACTAAATGGAGACTGGGTTCCAGTAGTATAAAACTAAAAATTCAATTAATAAAACTAAGTATAATAATTACTCCCGTCTGCTAAAGAAATGTATTTACGGTTCAAAAAAGAATGCAAACATAAAATACACACGTTGTCTACATCTCTATATCTACTTTCCTATCTCAGGTATGCTGGAAGAGATTTCATTAGAAATAAGCATCACTCGAGCAATTTATTGATCGAAGCCTTTGTACATATTTTTCTGTTCCTTTCTTCTTGTCTGTTTATATGTGTGTACATAAATTGTTAAATAAATAAATAAATATATTAAGACACAAGATAATAAAATAATGCAAAGCTACTTGGATTTTCATTAAAAATGAAATAAATAAATAATAATACCGTTAATGATGTCGTAATTACAGATCCTGTAGAAATGCTAAAAAGGCTGCTGTATTCAACGACCATTATGCACCAAGTCACTAGTATTGGCCAAAGCTCTAGGAAAAACATAAGTGTCAACTCTATGTTTCTCAAACCTATGTTGGAAAGTGAAGTGCGACAGGATAGTAGATTATACAACAAGTGAATAAAAAGCGAATTTAATTCGAGGGACGAAGTTGGATACCGAGAGCAGCGAAGGATTCTAGAGTAGAATCCCGAGCGCAGCGAGGTATTATAGATTAGAATCCTGAGCGGAGCGAGGGATACAAGGACCGAGTTATTTTTTTTTTCACGTGTTGTGTATTCTACTTTTTACCATTGACTGTGAGAAAATAAATAGGAGCATGGTATTTACATTTATCACATTTTAATTTATAGTTATGAACGAATCATTGAAATCCTGAACGCAGAGAAGGCATTGGCGCCATTCGTGGTTTTCCAGTCGCAGAACAAATTGTATATTTTCAGCTACAACTCCCGAGATTTTGGCGGCAACAAATTATCTACTGTCACTGCTGCTTTAGAACGAAATGATTCCGCAGTCAGTTTCTCATTTTCGTCATCGGAAGAACTCATTTTATTATAATTTATGTTAATATATTTTCCAATAACACAAAACAACCACGATAACAGACAGATAAGAACTAAGTAGGCGGGGTATTTTATTTTTTTTGGAATGGAATAGCTCCATTCGGCCACCCAGTACATACTTTCAGCACGTTTTTTTTTTATACATAATTTGTGTTTGTTCCAAATTCAAAATGTCTTTATTCACTCAGTGACTAAAAGAGCGTTTTATTCACTGTTATCGATGAATAAAATGCCCTTTTTCGAGTGGCAATGGTAAAAAATATTTTATCTGCGCAACACCAGAGCAGAAGGCTATGATGAGACAGCTAGCGGTTACCACAATCAAGAGCTGCTGCCAAAACTTATACATTAATTGTGTTCATAATTTATTATATTTCTTGGAAAATACAAAACTTTGACTTCGGTTAAACCTTTGACCATTTTTTTTTTGCCTAAGCTGAATGTGCAGACAAAGTTGCCATTAATATTTTATGGCTGGTGGTGAGCGAAGTTGCACCTTGGTTGCCATGACAGACAGCAGTCCCCTGCTGGATATAGGGCTCTTCAATATCTGCGTCATTTAACTCGTTCATTGACTACTTTCGTCCAGCTGCTATCAGCCACTCATGAGAATTTATGTTAACTGTCTGATATCTGTGAAAAAAACAACTATCTATCTTTCCAGAAATGGTCAGTCCTCGGTACATGTGTTGCCCTAACACTTATGTTAGTGGTGATGGTACTAGGCAGTACGTTCCTCTGGCGCAGCTATCATCCGTTAGAGGGCGCAGTGTACGCCGCACTCAACAGACCCGCGTGGGCGTGTGGCGTCGCTTTGCTAGTTCTCTGCTGTTCGTTTGGACATGTTCGTGAGTATGACAATGCTATAAGAACTTCTATGACTCCGCTAGGCTCTACACAAATATGTGGAGCCTAGCAGAATAAGCTATCAGTAAAATAAAAAATAAAAACAAATGATAGTCTTATTTTTAAAGGAAAATAATCAACGAAAAACAAATTAACTTCCAGCGACCTGTGGTTGACTGTAATACTAACTAAGCTGTGTAAAAATACTAAACTTCCGAAAAAAATACTAAGTTTCCGAAAACATATGTTCACCGCTCGCTTCGCTCGCTCGGCTCACGTTTCTGCGGCAGATTGTAGGTATGATTTGTCATTTTGAACTGGGTGAAATAGGTTATGTTAGATCTGTGACCAACCGCGCGTGAGCCGAGCGAGCGAAGAGAGTGGTGCTGCGGCAGCGGCCGTCGAACGCTAAGCTGGTCAGCAAATAATGTATTATTTTTTTGGAATTTTCAGTATTTTATTCGATCGTTTCTTTATTTGTATTCGCTTATAAGTTGTCGGAAAGTTAGTATTTAAAGCAGTAAATTTCATATTTTGAATACAAAAAAAAAAAAAAATAAGGTAATAAAAAAAATATCGGAGCTTTTATTACCACCCATTTTGAAATAACTGCGTATTTTACTTTATAAAATATATTTGGCCTTTTTTTTTTTTTTTTTTTTCTTTGTACACGGCACTGTTTCTTTACGATACGCCGTAGGAACGTGTTCGTCAACAAGCTTACATAGTAATCCATACAACACTGACGACCGTGTTTATACACGTTGAATAAAACTTGTTTTTTCACGGCAAGAAAAACGTGTGTGTACAAAGGTCCTAACTCAATTAATGAATCTTTTGTAAGACTCCCTAGAACAGACTTTCTAGACTTTACCTACTTTTCTTTAACCACATCTACACAGGGTTACTGGTAAAACACTAAACAACTTTTCAGGACTGTATTACTAACATCATAACCAACAACTTTTGTTGTATGACTTTTTACAAAACATAATACATTTATACCAAAAACAAACCTTCAAGATTTCGTTGCTCTATCTTAATACATTAAAAATTCTGTGCATTGGTCGCACCTACCTACGCCTACCTTTGCCTGTATTACTTAGAATACTGGTTGTACATAGATAGGTTATTTATTTTTTTATTGTTGTACGCCCTGTAGGTAAGTGGTAGAGATACTTTTTAATATTCTAGTTAAATTTATTTGTTTATCACCTACCATATTCTATTATTTTCTAAATTCTGAGTTGGGTTCAAAGTCTGTCAAATTTTTTATAAACATCCGAAATGATTTCTTCCGAAAACATTTTTTTTTTACATTATTGATTAAATATCAATGCAATATTTACCACTCCAGCCCCAAAAATCTATTTTTCCAGCGCTAGTGAAGTCTTTCCTGAGCTGGTACCCGTGGGTGCCTCTGAGCCGGCTCTCCTACGGCCTGTACTTAACGCACACCATACTCATCACACGGGGTGTCTTCATCACCAGAAACCCGCAGCACAATGATCACTTTGAAATCGTAAGTCTCACTTTGACGGATGAAACTAGGCAACAGTGATTTGTTGCTTTTGTTAAGAGACTGGTTTTAGGTTAAACTTAAACCCACGACTATGGAACTACGAACAGGGGCCATAGTCTGCTATTTTTATAAATTCGTCACTCCAACACGATCCCATTGTCATTTTGCTAAAAGTTCGTAATCTGCTAAATTCTTAATGGTCGATCATTGGTCGGTCAATGGTCTCGTAATAGAATTGTATTACAATGGCATTGTCGTATTGCCATTATTATAAAACCCGTTAGTAGAAATGATTTTCGAAAAACTACTACTTTTGAACATTTATGCATGCCAGCTTTCATTTATATATATTTTTACATATTATTTATTAGTGTTATCAGCAATCTGGAGTAGTAGGAAGTTGGAAGTTTAGTAGGAAGTTTTATTTGTCAATGTGTACAAGATTACCAATTCTTTCAATGGAGTGTCAGTGGCCGACCATTGGAAAGTCATAATGACGCCATTATATTAGTAGATTACCAAACTTGTCAGAATCAACAATTATGACATCAATGATAAACCATTCTGACACTATTGTAATAGCAGACTTGAGGCCCAGTTTTTAGATAATTGGCTCTAGTATTTTTTTTTAATTGCTGTTTATGCTGTTTTCATATTTCAATTAAATAGATCAGTATGTATGAGAATTTTTTATTTGATTAACAAAAGAATTGTTGTTAACCACTTCAGAATTCTACCAATTTCCACCTATAAGGTGGTAAAGAAGCCATGGAAATGTTTTTTTTTTTTTTAATCTGAGTGTATTATTTAAATAATTAAATAATGCGCGATTCTGCGCAATGGGCAGGGCACATTCCGCGCAGAACGGATGGCCGTTCGGGTCGAAAGGTTCTGGAGTGGCGAACGCGTACCGGAAGACGTAGCGTTGGAAGGCCTCCCACAAGGTGGACCGATGACCTTATAAAAGCCGCAAGAATCCGCTGGATGCGGGAAGCATAGAACCGGTCGAGGTGGTGGTGCTTGGGGTGGCCTATGTCCAGCAGTGGACGTCTTTCGGCTGAAATGATGATGATGATGAATTAAATAATTTAAAATTATAAATGATGATTAATTATCAAAATTCACTGCGCTCGTGCCGCTACCGTCGCGGCGTCGCCGCGTATGAGCGGATCATTCATGGAATAAGTAAATAAAGGTTTTTTTTTTTCATTTAACACGTTGGCTGCCATACGAGTATACTCGTAGCAACTTTTTTTATATGCACATTACCACCATACAAAACAAAAAAACTAGCGATACACATTTTTGAAATCTACATTCATAACGCCTCCATGATCTACAACCAACACGCCAACCTTCCTCTGGAAAAAAAATTGGATGCCCTTTCGTTTAAAGACGAAGTCGTAAAACATCTTTTAGAGGAGAAATTTACAAAAGTATAGTCACCTTCTTTTTCTGATTAAATAATGTTTTACTTGAAATGCCAAAAAATTTAACCCCTCAACTTACTCTTCTAGAATTCGTTAGAAATCGCATATAATCAAGTACGAGAATACTCATAGTTAACAGTGGGGCCCAGATATTGTACTACGAGTATACTCGTGGGTTGGCAGTCAACGTGTTAAAAAAGTCTCAAGCAATTTTAAAATTATAATAATTATGTAAAAATATTAGGCAATTTGCTGTGTAGATATTAATTTTAGGTATTTCGCTTCGTAGACGAATTGAAAGTTAGACACTCTGATCATAGGGGATATCATTGACTGAACCCTAAAAACGTTACATTTTATTTTCCAGTTGAACTCAACAGCAGGTGTAATATTCTGGGGCTGTGTGGCTGCTCTTCTACTATGGCTATTAGCAGAGGCGCCTGCTAACAAGCTACTTGCCCTGTGCTTGAAAAGAAGGTACTTATTTATTTGCTAATAATAATCTATAATATAGATGGTTATTGCTAAAACTAAGACTGCATTACAAACATCATAAGCAACAACTTTTGTTCTATGACTTTTTACAAAACATAAATACATTTACCAAAAACAAACCTTCAAGATTTCGTTGTTCTATCTAAAACATTTCAATTCTGTGTTTGGTTGTACCGTGCACTAGACTCGGCAGTTTGTTTTGCTACGCGTAGAACGTTCGTAACATTTAGAGCGTCGCATTAATTATTAATTTTTGTATGAAAATCTGATAAATAAAAATAAATAATAAAAACTTTATTCAGTTCAGAAAACAAAAAGTAATTGTAATAATATTGGTAATACACTAACAACCTTGCAGAACTGTATTACTAATATCATAAACAACAACTTTTATTCTATGACTTTTTACAAAATATAATAGGTACCTTTACCAAAACATAATACATTTTACCAAAAACAAACCTTAAAAATTTCGTTGTTCTATCTAACACAATTCAATTCTGTATTTTGTTGTACCTACCTACGCCTCCCGTGCACTGTCACTCGTAAAACACGGCAGTTTGTTTTGCTACGCGTAGAGTTCGTCACATTTAGAGCAGCGTTTCCCGAACTATGAGTCGCGAACCACTGGTGAGTCGCGAGCGAACACTGGGTGGGCCTTGAAATGTTTATTTTAAGCAATAGAGTAATAATTAAAACTAAATACCGAAATAAATTGGATGTATCAAACTCATTGCGATTCATTCAGATTCTAAATGCAAACTACATTTATAGGTATTGATAGCCACTTTATTAGCAAGCTTTGTGTATCGGAATGGTAACTAGTAGTTTTCTATGATTCCATAAATTACCGTTATCTCAAAACAGATAATTCTATCTATTGGACCTTTACTCAGATTAATAGCAACATTATTATTATTATAATATAAAGGTAGAAACATGAGTATTCCATTAAAACAATCTAACACATTACCAATATTGGCAATAATATACTTTACAGAACAACAATCATAATAAGCAATAATTAAGGTAAGTAACTAAAATTTATGTTGATGCTAAAGCTGTAATGACAAAAAATTTGAAACAAAAACATCCTTCTCATTGAAATTGCACTCATTGTATTTAATGAATATTGCACCTAGCTTCTGACGTTTCATAAGTGCCCATGTAGGTTTATGTGAAATAAAATATTTTGTTTTTTTTTTTTTTTTTTGATTGAAAATTTCAGTTATAACTGAGTGTTTTATTTTTCTTATTTGAGCAATCCTTCATTCATATAGTTACGCCCATTTTTTTAATTAGGAAGTTTTTGTTATTTGGGTCGCGGTCCAGTCTTCTTTGGGAACCACTGATTTAGAGCGTTGAATCTAAATATATTTTTATTTTTGTATGAAAATCTGATGAATTATTAAAAGTCAAAAGTTTTTGTTTGTGATGTTAGTAATATAGTCCTGAGAGACGCTATTATTTACACCTCGATACAATAATTTTTTTTTTGGAACTACTAATTTTATCTATTTCCCAGGATCAAGAAGATAATGAATCAAGAAGCGAACCCGGTGACGGTGAGCCCTAACACAAGTATGAGCACTGTGCCAACGAGCAGTGGACATCTAAACGATAATTTACCAGACACGATATATTTCTCTTCTAAAATATAAAAATCAGTTCTACAACATTTTAATTTGTAGCAAGTTTTAGGATACAATGTTCTATTTAAAAACATTACCCTCCTTCTGGGGCAGTCATGTAAAAACAGTACCCTTATTGTGTAAAACACTATCAATCGCAATCTGAATGATTTTGTAGGATATTAAATAATTATTAAACCATTGCTTCATATGTTCGAAAATTTTGTATGCGCAACAACGTAAATACCGCAATGAATGTTGTAGAACTGTCAAAATGAAACCCATTGCTACTGATAGCTGTGACTGAAAGTGTGTTACGCCCCCCGCCCCCGCTGATTCTTAATTTATATGCAGTAGTACTAGCTTTTGCCCGCGGCTCCGCCCGCGTGTATGTCGGTTATCGCGTAAAAAAGTAGCCTACGTCTTTCTCCATATCCCAGGCTATATCTCTGCCAAATTTCATGACGATCGGTTCAGCGGTTTAGGCGTGAAAACGTAACATACAGACAGACAGATAGACAGACCGACAGACGGACAGAGTTACTTTCGAATTTATAATATTAGTATGGAGTATGGATAGGAGTTTGTTAAACAGTAATCCGAATTAAGTAAAGAAAATCTACTTTACGAAAAACATGCGAAATGTGTGATTATAACATAACAGAGATCGGATATTCAGATGCATATTACCAATAATTAATTAATTAGTAAATTTTGGGCTATGAAATTATGGAAGCGGCTTCAATTTTTTAAATTATATATTTAATATAAACCCCGGGATTCCAGAAAATTCGGGAATGCACAACTAATCGGATACAGGGTATAGAAACGATTTCTTAAATAAGTGGTATTATTCAACTTTACACCATCAGCTATCTTAATTTTAAATCTTTTGTATAGATTATTTTCTATTTTGTGAATGTGAGAACGTTGTCGGCCGTAGTCTAGATTTGTTGGCATTTTTCTATTTTGTTAAGTATTGGTAATTATTGAAAGGCCTAAAGGCCTACACTGTCCTCCCATACCTATTAAAACTGTTATTTGAAAATATTGTAAAAGCCAATTATTTTAAAAGAGTAAACGTGGAGTTTCTTGCCGGGTCTTCTCCATAGGAAACGACTAATTGGAATCGTGCACGCACCTATCTTTTGACGTTTCATAACTCCATGCCCATGTAGGTTTATGTGAAATAAAATATTTTGGTTTTGATTTTTTTATTTCATCATTCGATTCTATAGTCAATAAGTAGTAAATTTATCAATTCCGGAAACGCGAGATTTTTACGATCGATAAAAAAATTCATTCCATATTAGCCAGCACCTGAACGTAGGTAATATACATTCGATTCTATAATCAGAACTTTAAATTCGTCGAACCCGGAATAGCGGGATTTTTTCGATACAAAAGTGCATTCCATAATAGCCAACACCTCAATTTTAATTATACATATATATAAATTTTTAATATATACTATTTTTTATTTTATATACAATTTTTATTTGCATATTTTTTTCGCGATTCCGGGATCGACGAATTTCTACGATCGATCCTCGATCGATCGACTTTCTATACCTACTCATTGTCCTAAAATGTACCGTAATTACTACATTATTATATATATAGATATAGAAAGTGGAGCTTAAACGGAGAAAAAACATGTAAAAACGATATTTTTCTTCCAGCCTTAATTGCTGGTCAAGGAATAATTTTATATATTTTTTAAATAATTTTATTTGTAGTCACCGGATTAATATAATAAGGTAACGTTATTCTTGCGTTAATGGAGTGCTTTGAGCTTTTGAAGTGTTTTTAGTTTTTGCTTTTTAATTGTTTAAATTGAGACCGTTGTAAATAAAATCATCTATACTCGATTTATTATAACATTAGACAAATAACTGTTCTCACCCTTTCGTTATTTCGATGTAAACATTTAATAAACTCCGTTATTTCACGATAAATACAAAGAACTGTAATCTATTTACCATTTACATTAAAAAAATAACTCTAAAGTGTAGTAATTTCAACAATATTACATAATAACTGTCATAACTGTCATTTAGCCGTTATCTAATGGAAATGGAGTATATAATATATTTTCTAAAGTGTTGTTTTGTTCTAAGGAATCCTGCAATCATACAACTTGCTTAATTACAAGGTGAGCACTTAAGTATGTTTAATTAGTTAGAAATCAAAATATAATAATATAATTCTGGCTTGACGGCTATGCTGGCACTGCTGCTGCGGCTGCTGAAAACCTCAAGTGGCAAAAGTATCTCGAAAGTATAATTACCTTATCGGTAATTATATTTTCGAGCCGTTTGGGGTTGAAACCCCCGGGTCCCAGTGCTCATGGTTTGTTTAACGAAATCTCTAAACGACTGGTTGGCAGTTCCCAAGGGCTGGCTTTTACCTTGACTAGAGTCTACGCATTCCCATACAACGTGGCAATGCTGCCAGAATCATGGGTACATTACCAGTCGACAGCGATCCGGATAAATTTTTTGAAGCCTTTAGTTTTTATGGTTTTTGTTAGGTTAGGATATCATATTTTTCTAATGTTTTAGAAAAAAAAATATCTTAGTATTCTGCAAACACAATGGCATTAATTAGAAAACTACAAAATAATACGTCAAGATTGCTATAACAACGGGTAAGTGGATACTGCATTTTCGAGCTAGTTCAATGAATGCAGCCCTTACGTAGCGTCTACGTCGTAGGCCCTACGCCGTAGACTGGTCTACAGCGTAGGCGAACAACGCACTATGATTTTAACAATTTTATTTTCTCAAACATGCATGGAAATATTGTCATTATTTTCGAAAAAAGAACACGCGAAGTATCGAATTTACGGAGAAAAATCAAATCCATTGCAGGAGCGTTTTTTGAATTTGGAACATTACAACGCTCCACGCCTCAAGTCTGTTATTACAATAGCTAAAACTCACAATGAAGAGACCATTCTGACACTATTGTAATAGCAGACTTGAAGCCCAGCAATGTTGTATGAAATGGCGTGCTGGGGTTAATAAATACTCTTTGATTGGATCTCTTATCATTCTTGGCATACCAAAGTACGTCTCTTTGCTTAGCACAAATTGCGTTCACGTGGCTGTATAGCCATAAATGCGTTCTTTACATACTTAATAAATACAAATTTAGTTCAAATAAATTCCCACGGTTCAGAGTGAAATGGAGATTGATTGTACTCCACCAGATTTAAGATCAGAAGCCAAATTGGCAATGGAAAACCTGCTTTCAGCGAAGTCAAAAGAAAAATACATGAAAGTAGGTCTTATTTCCCTGCATTTTTTTGAGAAAAGCACTATATATGCCTCGGCCGAAATGGCAATTGCCTGTCTCGTATTAGGGAAGTCCTCGCCTTCGGCTCGGCCTTCATACTAATACCCGACCTGCGATTGCTTATTTCCCGGCCTTTGCAATAATGTACTATTACGTATTATTAAGTTTGCTTGCAGTATTAGTATGCATAAACGCATACTAATCGGTTGTAACCGATTGCCAATAGTCAATATACCCTATACCCTAGCCGAAGAGACGATAATTGCGTGCCATCTGCATGAAGTCGACCTATTTTATTTTATAACTAGCTTTTGCCCGCGGCTTCGCCCGCGTGGATGTCGGTTATCGCATAAAAAAGTACCCTATGTACTACCCTCTCCATATCCCAGGCTATATCTCAAAATTCTAACTTAATATTAATTTTAATGTGACTCACTATGTGTTTATTACCGAGCTGGTAATGAGTTGAACTATCAAACTAATGTGCACACTAATAGGGTTGAAAATAAACCCACAATTGTGTACTGATCTAAGCTGGTATATTTAATTAAAATTGCGAGACCCCAACCAAATCGCGGTAACGAAACCATAGCGAGATCTATTTCGACGTCAACGCCATCTATCGAGCTTGACATCAAACTTTTAACATTTCACAATAATAACTATGGTTTTATGGTTTCTTCATGAACACTATGTGAATAGAAACCGAAACAAATGATTTAATATAGTAAAAGTACTTATGTTCTGAACGTGAATGAGTCTTTACCTAAAGATAACAAACACAAAATCAAAATACGAAATTTCACTCAAATTCTTAAAGCAATCAATTGTACCAAATACAACACGAAATAAAATTGCGACACAAATAATAATTTCAGAATAATTCAAGTAAGTACTAACTTTTCTCAGGGTCACGTTCGCAATTGGACGAAATATTAGACATTTATTTTGTACTTGCAACACGATCTGGATGTAGAATTCGATTAATCGACTAATAATTGACCGGTTGACATTTTAGCGGGAACACCACTAAACGAACGAAAAAAGAAAACAAAATACGTCTATACTCTGTGGTCGTGTGGCGGTGTGACGCGATGCTTAATGTAAACATTCATCAAGGTTATACGTGCGTAAAGTAATGGATTCAATGAGAAAACGGTTTAATCTTAGAAGAATCTTATACAGAATTACTGAGAAATAAGTGTAGATTTCGTATTGAGTGTTAGTTTATCGAAAAGTGATAAATATGTCAGTGAAAAAGTAACGAAAGTTTTGGAATGCACAAATTTTGATCGTAAGGCCGCCGTGTTTAGTAATGTTTTTATGATAAATATTCTTGTATACTGTTTGAAATACACGTAAGTAGCTAGCTTATTTATCTACGAACATAATTTGGCTAATAGCTACTGATATTATAGCGTATTGTTATCGTAATCGTATTTCCAAGAGTAAAATTCGGCAAACAAATACCTACAAAAAGTCAATAAAATGGATATAGTATGTTATCCTTAAGAGATAGACATATGCCATCGCGGACTTTTTTGAAGACCTTTTTATGATACACAATTCCACCATACATTATTTTGTTATATCTCAAAGGGTTTAGACAGCGTTTTCGTTGAAAGCTCCCAGACGGCTTATTTTTTTCCGACACCTCCAACAAATATCGTTAATTCATACAAAAATGCATACAAAAACATAACAAATTATATACTAAAACCTTCCTAGAGAACCAAGCTATCCATTGGTGAAAACAGCATGAGAATCGGTGCAGTAGTATTTGAGTTTATCGCGAACAGACAGACAGACAGACAGACAGACAGACGCGGCGGAGGACTTTGTTTTATAATATGTAGTGATGACATAATTATTCCCTCAGAGTTTACTACAATATTCTTTTACTAATACCACAGAGTTTTTCCTCAAGGTATGTGTTTAATGCCATCTATATGTGAAATGCGTTACTGCTACGTGGAGTTGGTTCCTATTTGAATCCGCTTTTGACCGTGAAAATAGTGTCTCATCGGAGTTGTAGATGGCGCTAACGGTTTTGAATGGCATGATACCGTATTCAGTTTCATTCAATATGAACGAATTTTTTTATCCTTACAGCAGCCTTCTACTGTTCATTAGTTAACATCTTTTTTGGTGGTAAATTCCGTATGTGTCATGTTACGTTGTGTCATGTTATATAATAAGTATAATATAACACACACACACAGCTTACATTTATTTTTTTACTTTTATTTTATTGTGTAAATTAGTTAAATAGCAAGAAATATAAGGCTTATTATTTTTATTTATTTATTATGTAACGTTATTATAATTTTTTCGTTGTTTAAGAAGTAATTTACATAGACAAACTCAAACAGCCAGTAAATATACCATTATCTGTGGAGTGTGGACCATCTTCATTGCGAAAATTTTGAGTTTTATTTCCATGGTTTTTCCGCAAAGTGGCGCCATATGTATTAATTGTTAATCTGTGACTGGTTTAGAAGAAAAAACTGACCGCGAAAATTTCAGAATTTTTATCGGGTGTTGAGACATATCTCATTTAAAAGGTCTTGGCTTACTGATATTTTTTTACTATAGCGACAATCGTCAAAAGTATGGGGTTTAAGCAGAAAAGGAGGAAATGTAATTACAAAACAAGTTTGATTATTCCAAAAAAATAAGTGAAAATCGTATTGATTTTTACTTAAGCTACCTCATATTGTATTTTATTTTCCATGAAATAACGTATTCACGCTTATGTACCCCGTAGGTGTAGGTAGAGATAGTGTACCTACAACCGGATTTCAAAACTTAGTCAACAGACCTGAGACATAAATTATCTTATTTAAAAGGTCTTGGCTTACTGATATTTTTTTATTATGGCGACAACCATCAAAAGTATGGGGTTTAAGCAGAAAAGGAGGAAATGTAATGGTACTACTGTGGTACAAAACAAGTTTGATTATTCCAAAAAGTAAGTGAAAATCGTATTGGTTTTTACTTAAACTACTTCATATTGTATTTTATTTTCCGTGAAATAACGTATTCACGCTTGTATACCCTGTAGGTGTAGGTAGAGATAGTGTACCTACAATCGGATTTCAAAACTTAGTCAACAGACCTGAGACATAAATTATCTTATTTAAAAGGTCTTGGCTTACTGATATTTTTTTACTATGGCGACAACCATCAAAAGTATGGGGTTTAAGCAGAAAAGGAGGAAATGTAATGGTACTACTGTGGTACAAAACAAGTTTGATTATTCCAAAAAGTAAGTGAAAATCGTATTGGTTTTTACTTAAACTACTTCATATTGTATTTTATTTTCCGTGAAATAACGTATTCACGCTTGTATACCCTGTAGGTGTAGGTAGAGATAGTGTACCTACAATCGGATTTCAAAACTTAGTCAACAGACCTGAGACATAAATTATCTTATTTAAAAGGTCTTGGCTTACTGATATTTTTTTACTATGGCGACAACCATCAAAAGTATGGGGTTTAAGCAGATAAGGAGGAAATGTAATGGTACTACTGTGGTACAAAACAAGTTTGATTATTCCAAAAAGTAAGTGAAAATCGTATTGGTTTTTACTTAAACTACTTCATATTGTATTTTATTTTCCGTGAAATAACGTATTCACGCTTGTATACCCTGTAGGTGTAGGTAGAGATAGTGTACCTACAATCGGATTTCAAAACTTAATCAACAGACTTGAGACATATCTTATTTATAAGGTCTTGGCTTACTGATATTTTTTTAGCGACAACCGTCAAAGGTATGGGGTTTAAGCGGAGAAGAAGAAAATGTAATGGTACTATTGTGGTACAAGACAAGTATGATTATTCCATAAAAATAAGTGAAAATCGTATTGGTTTTTACTTAAGGTACTTCACATTGTATTTTATTTTCCATGAAATAACATATTCACGCTTGTATAATCCGGTACAACCGGATTTCAAAACTTATTCAGCAGACTTGAGGCATGTCTCATTTAAAAGGTCTTGGCTTTCTGAATATTTTTTACTACGGAGACGACCATCAAATGTTTTTAAAGGAAAACCATAAAATGTAGTCATATTTTGTACTAGACAATAAGTTTGATTATTAAAAATAAAACATTGAAAATCAAATATTATGTTATTTCACTTCTTTTCATAATGAATCTATGATTTTATATTTAAAATTACATAACATCTCTGCCTACACATGCGGGGAATGCAGGCGGTATCAGGTTCACTTTGAATAAATTCCAGATCACTCTGTTGAAATCGACATTGCGAATGTTACTGGGGTCTAAGTCTACTAATTTACAAACGTTGCAATGGTCTCATCATTGTGAGTATTTGACAGTGTTTGTATGGCAAATCTGTCAAAAACTCACAATGAAGAGACCACTGCAACGTTTGTAAATTAGTAGACTTGGCCCCCTGGTGTCTTGTAAAAAGTTAGGGAGTACTGTAGGTTTACCTCTGCCTAACTCTTCTGGGAAAAACAGCCGTGATGTTATGTTGTGTATGTGTTATAAATAAGATGTTACTGGTGAAATGTGGATTTGCTTTTTGAGTAGCAGCATAAGTTTGTTGTTTGTTGTCCTATAAAATAGAGCCGTACTCTGTCTACCCCTAAGTGGAATACAGGCGTAATAATATGATTAAAGCTTAATCACGAACACGTATAAGTTACGTGTTGTTGTGTCTTTGTCTACCCGTCCGGGTAATCTGGTGTGATGTTATGTATTTCACCTCTATGCGGGGAATCATAAAATACCAAACTTGCGAAAAGTCTGGGTATCTTATACATCTCTGCCCTTTCGATAGACAATCACAGGCGTAATAATATGTTTTAAGTTTGTTTATATTAGTTGGCTATTATTATGTTTGACCTCGTTCATTTTGACGAAAGATACAATTTAGTACCGACCTGTGTAGCAACCTATATGTGCCTCTGCCTACCCCTCCCTACGAGGAATACTAGTGTGATGTGTGATTTAAGTAAAATAAATAGAATAGATTACATTGCAAAATATAACATAAATGTTAATGTTCCACACACTTCTGCTTACTCTTTCGTGGAATTTAGGCGTGATGTTTTGATGTTTTATTTATGTTCCATATTATGTAAGTCGGCAATGATTATGTTTTATCTCTTATATTGTGACGAAAAATAGAAAATAAACATGTATATTTTTGTTAGATAAATGAATCTGAAAGATGATTTTTTCAGGAAACCCCATATATTTGAGACTTGAAACAAACGGTTTGTTATTTTGTAGCCAGTAACGAAAAATATAACACAAAAATGATGTCTGTTGGATCAAAAAAAAATTTTAGGACGGGGTCCATAGTAGCTTCGCCCGTCGTCCTTTGTTCGGTTTTAAATAAATTTAGTAAGAATGTCCAGTGACAGTGAAGAGTTTGACGTCGAGCAAAGAGCAAAAGACATAATAGATCTTTTGCCGCCAAAATCGCGGAAGATTTACCTAAAAACTTACGAAAGTTTTATGGGCTGGAGGAATAAGAAACATATAAATTCTTTCACAGAAAGCGTCTTTTTGGCATATTTTGATGAATTGTCGAAAAAATATCAACCATCGTCGTTGTGGAGTACGTATTTTATGTTTGTGATTTTTATTTTATTAAGTAATATTTATTAAATGTTTTTGTACTAAATTTACTATTTTTCTCGCACTCAAAGTGAAAAGTACAGTTTGCACCTCGAGACTAAACGCCTACTTAATATATCCTCGGTTTCATTGACTCCCTCGCACGCTCGGGAGTCAAACCACCTCTGGTATATTATGGCTTCGTTTAGTCCCTCGATATAAAATATACTATTGTTTATGATGTTGTAATACAGTCCTGCAAAGTTGAGTGTTACCAATAACCGTGTATAAGGTTGGAGTTTTCCTAATTTAATTATTCTAATTTAATTTGTGATTCGCTACATGCTGAAGTATTAATTGTCGTTTACCTATGCAGCCGGCCGTCTATGTACACAGTATAAACATAAGTGCAGATAAATCAACAATGGGAGATTACATCACCATGATGTTAGCATTATTTATAGATTTCATTACCTTCTGACGTATGAATTTACTCGGTTGATTTATAATTAAGTGCTGTTTCACGTTGTTATGCTGGATTTTGTTAAGTTTGCTGCAATTTTCAGGTGTTTTCGTTTTAGTAGTTGGTGACTTCATCTGTGTAAGAGTCAATTTCAACAACTCGATTTTTCACCTAATTTCCATGGACATTTTCATTTTCAGGTTTTATAACATCGTGTACTACCGTTCTCACGATTCACGATTGTCTTTTGCCGGGCAGGGATTAACTTGTTCGTTTTAACTCATTGGTGGAAGCTCAGGACGAGGAAACAAAATGACCATAGAAACTAGTAATTTCGCTCGGACAAAACTACCGTTGAAATGTACTCATTAACTAAGAGTCTAAACATTCAAAAATAATTAGCTTCTTGTAGGTCAATTATTACTTAACGCAATCAAAATACTTTTTCCTATATTTGTTGGAGATTATCTTCATGAGAGGTAAATGCTGTGTATGAAAGTGATTGTGGACAAAACACACAAATTGATTAAACATCATTTACTGATGTTTTTTTTTTTAAAGTATTTGTCTTATAAACATAATTTAAGTGGCTTCATTTAGATTCACGTCTTTTTAATTCTGAGAAAAAAAATCGTTGCATTTTCTGTAAAGCAGCACTGCGTTTTCAGCCTAGACGCGTAAATTTTTCGCCCGAGAAATTCACCGTAAAATTGGTACGCAACACGAACCTTTGGAACTTGGTAGTCTAACTTGTCTAGGTGTGGCTAAAAAGTGTCAAATTATTCAAATTTTTGTATGTTTGGATATTTTTTACTCAATCACGAAAAAATGGCAGAACGGATCTGGATAAAATTTGGCACACATAGTTTATACCGTGTTATTATATTAGTTTTTTGCCGTGTGGTGCCGGACGTAAATAATAGCACCACCCCATTTCCTCCCGTGGGTGTCGTAAAAGGCGACTAAGAGACTTACTAAGAGAATGGGCAGCAGCGTTCTCTATGCATTTTTAACAGCATACTGCGATTGCCAACCCGCCTGCCAAGCGTGGTGACTATGGCACAACCCGCCAATTGAGGGAGGCCTATGTCCAGCAGTGGACGTTTTTCGGCTGAAATGATGATAATGAATGATGATAGTTTATAATCTGGATTACCACATAGGATACTTTTTATCCCAATATTCCCACGGAATCGACATTTGTGCGGGTGAAACCGCGGGACGCAACTAATATATATATAACTTAAATATATAAATCTTTACATACATATTTAGCACTAGCCTAGCTAACTGCTGCCTGCGGCTAAGCCCGCGTGGTTTTTTCTAAAATAAAAGTAGCCTAAGTTACTTCTTATAACATCTTCTTAGTCCAGTCAAAATCGGTCCAACTGTTTCCGAGATAAGCCGCAACAAACAGACAGACAAACAAAATATTATTATTTTTTTCGTTATATAGGTAAGTACCGTATATATTTTTCATATGCATTTAGTCAAAAGCTGTTATTCTGATATTACAAACAGACATTTAAATTTGATTTATTTGTATAGATTTCTACAACATAGGCTACATTACTTCTACATACTCTAAATAAGATTTTTAGAAAGATCATTACAATTCTTATGAACTAGATTATACTCTTATCCGCAATCGGTATTCCCCAACCGTAATTGGTATCTCTCTATCTGGTTAAGAGGATAATCCGATAAAGATACGACGAATGAATGTAAGTAGCAGACCTTGGAGTAATCCCAGCGGACAAGATACTTACACTGGCCCTACCTTTAATTTTTTTTGGAAGATGGGATGGATATTTTGGCCACTCAAGGGACTTCAATTTTCTCTTCTCAAATGCTATCTGTGCTAATTATTTATGGTTTGTGTAAGTACTAGATTTTAATTACATTTTATACTTACCCTGGCGCTTATCTAACTTTAATTTTTTTGGAAGATGGGATGGATATTTTAGCCACTCAAGGGACTTCAATTTTTTCTTTTCAAATGCTATCTGTGCATTAGCACAGATAGCATTGTGTAAGTACTAGATTTTAATTCCATATTACGAGTATACTTACCCTGGGATGGATATTTTAGCCACTCAAAGGACTTCAATTTTTTCTTCTCAAGTGCTTCTGAGCCAATTCATTATGATTTGTGTAAGTACTAGATTTTAATTCCATATTAATTAGATGTCGTTGATGATGATCGATCATCATGTTAATTGATGTGTAAAACTCAGTTAGGTAACCAATTATGTATTTATACGTAGTTGGTAGGTACTGCTTCTTACAAAATCACGGTTGATTTGACTGTCGACTTGATTTGTCTATAATTACGTGGAAATTGAGGAAATATCAACACAATACTACTAGTTGTTTTTTTTTTTTTCATAAAAATGGTCATTAACTGATAAACTGTACCTACGTAAATAAAAAACATCGGTGTTTGTTTTGATTGCGTATCGGCCCATTTCCTCTTGCCACAGCAGTTTGAATTAAGTTCCATGTTTACAAACGATTGATAAAACAGAGAATCGCATTTTACCTACATGATTAGTAATATCTACAATATCATCATCTGCTTGGTTTGTATATCATACTTCATACCGGCGCAGTGCGCTGCATCTTCGTACATAGCTACATATATTTGATTCCGAGAATGTGGTTACCTACATCATTTGACCTTATTAAAAATCTGGATCCAGCTCCAGCAGAGCGCGACTGTGTTTGGCAACATAACAGCAGCGAAGTCGGCGGCACATCATAATGACATAATTGGTAGGGGGGAGCGCAGGCGCGCGGCAGCGCGGGGGGGGAGCAACGCGCGACGCATGCGCGAGTTTGACGGCCAAGGTCGAGGCCGAGCGACTCTGCCGCGCACCGCCGCGTTGGTAGGTTCTTCTCGCGCGGCGCCCTCTTTCTGGAAACAACTTCTGAGGGACAAATGCGCATAAACCGCCGCGAGTGCCATGAATCCCGAACCCCAGCACAGCCATGGACTCACCGACAAAGGTAATACCACCATTTCCTAAAGAAATTCAACCGCGCTCCGTTTGATGCAAAAATCGATCAGTTGTGTAATGTTTGTAATCACGCTTTCCACCTATGTACCTACGTATCCATAGTGCAGCTCTCGTCTCGGCTTGCGTGGTTTTGCACGCCACGAATAAATTAGATGAACGATTTGGTTCGATGCTCATAAATAACAACATTAACTAAACGACAGATAGGTAACATTGCCGTAGGTAGTGCGAACAAATGATTTGTTGATTGCGCGAAATTGGTCAGCTCAACTCGCGCAGCGTCTCACGTCACTCGCTCTGCACGCTAATCAACTGAGCAAACAGTTTTGACGTTGTTTTGGGAACTGAATTTATTATGATCACATTTAAAATCTCAATCCCACAAGGATGGATAGACGCCGATGTTTGCTTCCACATATTAACCGAATACCCACTTTTTATGCAGCTTTTTGTGCCGCCTGCTAAGTATCGTTAATAGTGCTGGAGTCAAAGTACTCGTAACAAATACCTGTTCTTATATAATATTTATTTCCATGTATTTGTTATGTATTAGAAGCTCATTGTTATATTAATGGATTCCACTTTGTCAAATTGACAAAGTTGTATCCACTGCCGGCATTTTGCCACATCGCCACATTATTCAAAAGCTTATGGTGTCTAAGATATTTACAGCGCCCGTGGAGCTTGTTTGCACAAGTTCTCACCCCTAGTGGCCCTGGAACTGCCCATAATTTAACTATCAATATTTAAGGTCGCTTTTGAGGTAATCCCTTGTTTGTCTATGCTTACGGAGTTACGGTTTGCGTCATACATCTACGTCGGCACATAGGTAGGTACGGCCTTTATCCATTTTTTATACACTTTACTTAGAATAGGTAGTGGTGATAATTCTAAGGATTTGGTTAACTGAAACTAGCCCTGCGGTGTTTAAGTATTATGTTTGAAAAATTTGCACTGACTTTAGAGGGGGGTGACTTTATCAGATCACTCAATATGGACGCTACTTCGGGATTTAGATACGTCAAAAGATTTTTTGATGGTATTTTGTTTTTGAAAGGAGGTTTTATGTAACCGGATTGGGCTACATTACACAATATAATCGATTTGATTTGGGCAACTAATCAGTAGAAAGAGGGATGAGATTCTCAATTAGTGAGATTTTTCTGATTGGAAAATGGATGAGTTGAATTGATTATATAAACAGTTCATGACAAGTTCCGTGGTTTTTGTAAGTAATACGCTGTTTTTTTTTACTAAATCCTGACAATCACAAATAAGCTGATATCGTCAAGAAAGGACAATGTAGGGGATTATAATCTACCAAAATTATTTATATTTTCGTATGGATCTGAACCTGAATAATGTATTTAATATAATACCTACTTAGTTATATTGCCTTAGGTGTAAGGTCGCAAATTTGAAAAAAAAAAGACGAAGCTATAGCTTTTATTGTTTTTATTTTGGTCATAAAGGCTCGCGCA
This sequence comes from Dryobota labecula, assembly GCA_947523025.1. Taxonomy (NCBI): domain Eukaryota; kingdom Metazoa; phylum Arthropoda; class Insecta; order Lepidoptera; family Noctuidae; genus Dryobota; species Dryobota labecula. The sequence continues at coordinate 12,967,959 of OX383301.1, forward strand.
GACTGGCGCGATATCGCGGGTGCGATAGGCAGCGCGACCGTTGAGGCGCCCGCGAAAAGCGGGATTTTTTGTATCTGCATTAAGGGATCCCAAGACGGTCAAAATTGCTTAACAATAAAAAGAACAATAAGAAGGAAGTGTAAAGTCGCCAGTTTGAAAAAAAAATTTTTTTTTCAAAACTAGCTTACAGTTTTTATTTTGGTCATAAAGGCTCGCGCATAAAGAATATTCAGAATATTCTTACACGAGTCGAACATATAGAATTCCTTGTTATTTAATTATCCTCTTAATAAGTAACAACATATACCCATTAATATTGACACATGCATATGTCCCCTTGTTTGTTTATTTGTGTGTGTGTCTCATCCCCCTCTATTTGGGTCAGGGGAAGCTGTGGGGTGCCTAGAGGTAGTGGGCGGCTCATCTCCCCTCTATCGACCGATCCTACCCGCCCACATACAAAAAAAAAATGTTTATTGACGTACCTTCACAAAATAGTCAATAGGCTCACATTGATAGTTCCTGTGCCTCCCGTTCATTAGAAGTCTTTGTGCCTTTGTGATAATACTGTTCTATTTTTGTTGTTATTGCTATATTGTTCTTTTCCATAATTATGTTTTATTTATATCCATATTTAATATTAGTTTAACTGAGGGCTTCTTTTCATTATGTCGTATAGTTGTGCCTGGATGTTATATACAATTATATTTTTAATGAGAGTTACCTACTTCGAAGATTCATAAAAAAAATTTTTGAAAAAAAAAATACAACAAGTAAAATTAAGAATTACATTTCCAAGAAGCGCCAACACAGAATCCTTTCTCAACGTTCTTATATATATTTATTTTTTATATAAAATTTTTTTTAGGTCATTTTTCTATTGTGTTAGTAGAGTGTTGTATTTTTGTTGTTATTGTTATATTGTTCTTTTTCATAATTATGTTTTATTTATGTCCTTATTTAATACTAGCTTATGCCTGCGGCTCCGCCCGCGTGGATGTCGGTTATCGCGTAAAAAAGTAGCCTATGTCCTTTTAAATATCCCAGGCTATATCTCTGCCAAATTTCATGACAATCGGTTCAGCGGTTTACAGACAGACAGACAGAGTTACTTTCACATTTATAATATTAGTATGGATTACTTTAACTGAAGGGCTTCTTTTCATTATGTCGTATAGTTGTGCCTGGATATAATATACAATTATATTTTTAATGAGAGTTACCTACTTCGAAGATTTATTAAAAATTAAAATAAAAATAAAAACAAGAAAAATTAAGAAAGACATTTCCAAGAAGCGCCAACAAAGAATCCATTCTCAACGTCCTTATGAGTATTTTTATTGAATATAATTATGTTCAAAATTATTTATCTTCGTTACTGTATGTATGGTGTAGGTATGTCTATGACTTTAGTTTATAATAATATTTGACTTTCATAACCTCCACGATGTAACAATAATAATAAATTAGGTATGCTATGATTCTGAGACTGAAATAAGACTTTTCTTAGTACATAATAATATAATATCTTTAATAATAAAAAACTATACTAATATTTTTAAGGTAAAATTCACTCCGTCTGTCTGTTATCTTTTCACGCCTTAACGGCTGAACGGATTTCGATGAAATTTGGCATAGATACCTACAGATAGACCTGGACATACGACACTTTTTATATATACTAGCTGCTGCCCGCGGCTTCGCGTCCAGCTTCGCCCGCGGTTTCGCCCGCGTTGCTTTTTCTGAAATAAAATTAGCCTTAGGAGTAACTAAGGCTGATGCTGATGTTATAAGGAGTATAACATCAGCTATCTGCCAGTTAAAGTCTCGTCAAAATCGTTTATGTTGTTTCGGAGATTAGCCGAAACAAACAGAGAGACAGAGAGACAAAATATATAAAAAATTGTTTATTTGTTATAATAAGTATCGTATATATTTTCATATGCATTCAGTAAAATTAATTAATAATTAATAAAATTAATTTAGAAATGAATCAGGAAAATCCTAGCCTCCACACTGATTGACTTTGATGTGCCGTGATTCACCGAGGCCATGGATGCCTAGAAACTCACTTGTCCGAATTCAGATCTACCCGACAATCCATCTTCCCAGAGTCAGTGGGATCAGCCGCTCTATAAAACAGAACAATTTACTTGACACGTCTGCTAGGTACTTCTGCGGAGCGTGCGCGCCTGCTGGCTGTGGGTAAATGGGAGTCGAGTCTTTGGCTTCATGCACTACCTTCGTCGAACATAGGCACTTTGTTCGACTACACTACTTTCCGCCTCACTGTTTCCCTACGACTAGGAGCTCCTTGTTGTTCTCCCCATCGCTGTCACTGTGGCGAAGTTGTCAATAACCTCGGACACCACGGCCTGTCCTGCAGCCGAAGTGCGGGTCGCTTAGCAAGGCACGTAACCATTAATGACATCATCCGACGAGCACTTGTCACCGTCGCCGTTCCAGCTGTAGCAGAACCTAATGGCTTGGCACGCGACGATGGCATGAGACCGGACGGCTTTATTTCCTTGGAAGGAGGCCTTTAGTGTGGGACGCAACGTGTGTTGATACTCTTGCGCCATCCCATCTTCCTGGCTCGGCGTGCTGTGCTAGCTCCGCTACTGCGGCTGCTGAAAACCTCAAGCGTATAAGCGAAAGTATAATAATTTTATCGGTAACTATATTTTCGAGCCGTTTGGCGTTGAAACCCTCGGGCCATGGGGTCCCAGTGCTCATGTTTCGTTGAAAGAAATCTCCAAAAGGCTGGTTGACAATTCCCATGACCCAAGGGCTGGCTTTTATCTTGGCCAGAGGCTAAGCGTTGCTATACAACGTGGCAATGCCGCCAGTCTCTTGGGTACATTACCATTTGACAGCGATGCGGAAGAATTTTTCGATGCCATATTTAAGTTTATTTTGTTAATAGTTTTAGTTAGTTTAGGTTTTTTTTTAATAATTTGTTAGTTAATTATTTTGTCGAGCATTACAAACAGACACTTCAGTTTTATTTATTTGTATAGATACTTATAAAAAACAAAATGTAAATACCTTAGGCCTCCTCCAGAGATTGCCATGCGTCCCTGTTGCTTGCTACTCTTGGAGATACCAAGTTGAAATTAATATCAAATACTTAGATCTGCGGCCCCTTAGAGCTGTAAAAAATCAAGCTAAAAAAGATGACCATTTATGTCACATATTTTGCTCACTCTTAAGTAATTCAATACAGAGTACTGCCCGTTGACTTATCATGAAATGTGACAAGGTCTTATAGAACCAACCAACCATAAATTTCAAAAATTGTTTATTTATAGTTATATCACATAAAAATATATTTATGAGATTATTTATGTTTACAAATAGTCAGTTTAGTTGAAGAATTGATCGAGACGTATGGGAGAATATTTTCTCAACTGCAAAGTTAAGTTGGTCATTTAATCTGGAATCGAATTTTTGGGCCGTATCTTGAAGTAACAATTAATCTTTATTTCATTCAAATAAGTCCGCTCTCTTTCAAAAGTTTTTTTTCAACTGCAAAGTCAAGTTTGTCCTTAAATCCGGAATTGGAAATTCATAAGCCGCGGGCAGCCGGACATAGCTATGAGACGGAACCCCCAGGGCGCGAATCCTACTCGTACTTATCCGGTTTTTATAATTATTGTTTATATTGGGAATAGGGTCCATTGAATTGAATATGTCTCCAGCAATCCGAAGAATTACGGTTTCTAAACCTCATTGTCACTCCGAAGTAGATAGAGAAAATAATTAATTTCATTCATTAAACCCTATTGTTACATAGTCAGACCATTGTTAGCAATTCTTGACAGTAACTACAAACTGCAGGAGCTTGTGCACTGTCAATAATTCTAGCATATTCGATACAACAAACGTTGCAAACCTGTGCTTATATCAGGACCATTAAGTGTTTACAAGAAGTACTTTGAATTTAACCATCATACGTGAATTTCCGCCCATTATTTATCTTTAAACATTGAACACATCACCAAGAAAGTTGAAAAAAATGTTGTTTTTTTTTTTCATTCTGCAATCTAAATATAATTTAATTTAACATTTTAGTGAAAAAATAAACGACATGACATGTTCCGGATGAAATCCACAAACAATTTGACATTTGATGAGACAATGATTCCGATCCGAATATTATTGAACTGAGTGTATTCGGATAAGCTTCTAAAGGTGAACGTCCACTGGTCCGCACCGACCGCAACGCACGCACTGTACGGAACGTATTAAACGGATTTTCCGACGGGATGTATCCACTTTATCTCTTCTTTGCAAATTTCAATATTGTTGATGTTTCATATTATACAATTCCTCATATCTTTCTATTAATAGAATTAAAAGCAAGTCATCCATTTTACAATGGTTTTGGCGGTTCTCACTTCAATTATGAACAATAAACAAAACAAACATAACTGGTCTCAATCGCGACTGCTGAACGTGGAGCCCTGGGCTCGATTCCCAGGTCGGGCAAAGTGTTATTGGGTTTTTTCATTAACCTTTTCACCGCCCACGTACACAGAACGCGATGCCTCGCCAGCGCCAAGCTATAAATGTATAACGAAATATATAGTAAACAGTAGTGATGAGGGTATCATCATATCGATGAATGAGATTTATACGCGTTAAGGGTCAATTCATACTAGAGCAGAGTCGAAGCGCATCGAAGCGTCAATCTGAAACTTAACATAGCAAATTCACCCTTACCTCCACAACATAATACACATATTTCATTTAAGATAGAAAAAAGACGCGCGAATTGGCGCGCATTCGATAGAATTCGCGCGTCGGAGCGCAACAAACGCTGATTGGTGCGCGCGCGTTACGTTGTAGAGATAAGGGTGAATTTGCTGTGTTATCCTTTAGACTGACGCTTCGCTGCGCTTCGACTCTGCGCTAGTATAAATTGACCCTAAGATAAGTTTTATTTATAATTTTACGGATATAAATAAAAACTGATTTAATATTTCCATTTTTGTTTCATTTCACATTATCATTAGTAAGAAAAACTAGTATAAATTATAAGTATTAAGGAAACAAATGCTTAACTCAATTAGAGCTATAAGAAATGTGGTACATCTCTATTTGTTTCATGACATCTTCCGTCGACTTCATTTCAAGTCCTTGGCGCTCAGAGCACGGTAAATTCAATTATTGTTAGGGATGTCGTTTAAGGTCTTTCTTTCTTCTATTTTTGTTTATTCCGTTTTTTTTTTTAACGTAAATACAATTTTTCACTGTTTTTCGAAATGGAAAGTATGTATTTTAATTATAACACACTTGTAGCAGTATTCCTAAGCTATCACAGCACTGTTTTATAAAGCTTTGTCTCTGTCCTTTTATTTACTCATGTAACGGTAGTGTAACGTTTACCCGTCAGGCAGGGCATTTTTAAGCCGCGGTCCCACGACCCGATAACTGAAAGGCCGCGCCAGGTCGTACCGAGCATTATTATTTATTTATTTTAACTTCTCACACACATGGTACAAAAGCGGACTTAATGCCATAGGCATTCTCTACCAGTCAACCAAGGGTAGTGAAGAGATAAGATGGCAGGTGCTCTATTTAAGAGGAGATAATTATAATAATAAAAATATTAAAAAGATAACAAATAAAAATAAATACACAAATACATAAATATGATCATGTAGCATTCCCACGGATCATCCCATATATTATAAAATTGAATAGCGTCACATTTTGTAATCTATTACAAACGAAGTCGGAAAAAAGATGCGTGCGCGCTCACACGTTCATTCCTGCACTATGCCAAAGTGACCTTGACAGCCTTACGCTTATGACGCCACAGAACGACTAATATAGAAGTCCGTGGCGCTCGGGGCACTGACAACCAACTGTTTTGTAGAGATGGGAATATAATGATCGACGAGGATTGCTAAACAATAACAACAACGATTTAATTCCGGGTCGGCACCCAACTGAAGATCTTATTCATCTATTTTGCCTTTGTTATAAAGTAGTCGACTATGTTCATATTTTACTGACCTCAAATTGTTTTCGATAGTAATATTTATAAATATTTCAACGGGCGAAATCAAACAGTGATAACTTCCGCGTCCCATCACTAGCCGACTTGATATGTAGTTCTTGGCGTTCTGGGGACATGAACACATTCGGAGTTTTTGGTTTTTGCCGATTTTAAGACAAATAAGGGCTTATTTTGTGTAGAAAAATAAAAAATTGGGTATTAGACAGAGCTTTATTAAATAATAAAAGAAAACAAAACCTTAAAATAAAGTAAATTTATTTTTATAAGATAGTTAAAATGAAGAACTTTATATGAAGTCGTGGCGCTGGTGGCACGAAAATCTGGAACTTCTATTAAAGTCCGTGGCGGTGAAAAGGTTAAGAAACAGCCTAAGTAACAGCCCGGAGTTTGAAAGTTGGCGTTGTGATACCCCCGTGCCTCGGAAAGCACGTTAAGACGTTGGCCCTTCGCCTGATCTCCGGTCGTGGTCGTGTCAGATTGCCGTCCCATCGGACTATGAGAGTGAGGGAAGAGAGAATACAGCTGTGTCTGCGCCCACACTTGCACACTCTAATATCTCCCGCGCGGAAGGATATTCTCCGCTGAGATTGGTCGCCATGGCCGAAATTCGATCTGGAGCACTATTTACGCAATGCATTTTTTGTTCATATACCCTCGGTGCGGGCGGTACCGATAGTGGACCCAGTGCTATATGAATTCTTACAAAGCAAACCAAAATAGGTTGCGTGCCGTGCGTGCGTTGCGGCCGGTGCGGACCAGTGGACGTTCATCTTTAGTAAACAAAACAATAGAAAATCAAAAGAAAAGTCGTGATTCCAACATTCAAGAATTGGTATCTTTCTACTTCATAAAAAAAAATATATTCACTGACAGACAAAGCACAGCGTAAATCGCTGGATCTAGAAGCATGAAATTATGCACAAGAGTTCCATAATATCGAAGGGACTGAGAAAGGATATTTTTGAAAATTCATCTTATAAGAGCGTGTACAACGGTCAAAAAAAATATTATCTTGTGACTGAGATGGAGTTATGAAAAACGGCTCAATAAAGAACCTCGGTAAGTGTGTCTAGAATTTTCTAATTCCTTTTATAAAGTTTCATATTGAGACACGAAGCAACAAAATACGAATACTCCATTTATTATAACATAAGACAAATAACTGTTCTCAGCCTTTCGTTATTTCGATGTAAACGTTTAATAAACTCCGTTATTTCACGATAAATACAAAACACTGTACCCTATTTACAATTTACATTAAAAAAATAACTCTAAAGTGCAGTAATTTCAACAATATTACACAGTACCTGTCGTTATTTAGCCGTTATTTGTCTAATGCTATAGTAAATGGAGTATAGAGGAATGTTTTGCCGCTTTTCTTTAGAAGGGATTAAATGTTTGTATGGAATTTCGTCATTTTCGCCGAAGGGGGGGTACCGTAGGGTTGAAAAAAATAAAAATAATACAACATTTTGATGTCCTTGTTGTGTAGTGGCATCGCATGACAACGCGGGCTCGATAGTTAGCCTAGGTTAGTAAATATTACGTAAGCTGCAAATATAGGATCGGAAAACAGACTGACAAGCCGTTTCCATATAAATCCCTAGCCAGCAAACAGAGCTTCATCCTTTGTTAGCATATTCACTTTTGTGCTATAGATTTTATAACATTTCTATGATTCACAGATATTATAACATTGATCTTCTGAAACATAACATATATGATTTCTTATTATACTCCCCTACCTATTTATACTTACCCTCAAGCCCTAAAAGTACATAAACGTTTCCCAAACAACGTATAGGCTTCCATTGATGGTAAAGCAGTGTTTACAAGAAGCAGGGCGGGTCAGCTGGTTCGCGCCTATCGATTCGCGCTTCGTGCGCCTTTGTGAAGGGCAAGGCCAACTCCACCCGGGCGGCTGTGACGCCGAATGCCGTAACTTTATACGCAGTAGAACTGTAGAACCCTGGATATAATCCGTGTTCGATAGTGTGTCTGTGGTTCGTCCTTTGTGATGTGGGCTTAAGGTATAAGGACATTAGAAATGTAGGTTTTAATGCATTATACGTAACTGAAACTAAAGAAGGAGAATTTTGAAGTTTTTTCTTTGTTGAAGACGATAAATGATACTTCTTTAGAAGTAATAACACAAGAAAGTGAAAAACATATTATGTGTATTATCATGTAGTCCATAAATATTTTTAAATAACGCAATGATTAATTTAAAGGTCAAAAGTCATTGTAAACAACACGAAAAGAATTCAAAACAGGAAAAGTTGTTCTAAAGATAGAAAATAGTAGACCTTACTTTGATAAAATTAATAAACGAGATGTTTACACACTTGGCGACTAAGTAATCACAAATTATCAATTTCTTATATAGTTCAGGTGTAAAAATTTAATCATATTGCACTTAAGTATATAACAGACACGTGCTAGTAATAAAACCATTTATTGCTTCTGCTGAACACAATGCATTATTCATTAGCTGTCGATCACATAGGGAATTATTTATGTGCAGACTTAACCGCACTGACGTTAAAGGAACGTATAGAGAAAATTATATACATAGTGGCAGAGTCCATTTATCTTACCTGGACATAAGTTTTTTTCTCTTATTTTTAAGCAAGCTCGTTTAATTGAGGGATATGAAAAATAAATGGGATAATATTCATATACCACGCATTTTTCATATGTCAGCTCAAAGTCAAAGTCAAATCATTTATTTCAACACATATAAGGCACTTTTGAACGTTAATAGATTCTAGTTGCCCCTTCCGAATGTATGGAGAAGAATGGGCAAGAAACTCCATACTTACTCTTTTAAAATGCTAACAATAGTTCGTATACATTAATTAATAATTATAGGTGAAGACGATGTACCTAGAATAAAATTACTATATCACAATAGGTAAAAATAATGAAAAGTGAAGTAATGGCAGACAAATTAATAAATGCGATAGATACATTTTCCAAAAAATTTGACATATAGGTAATAAGTCAGTGTGTGTGTTAAAGTATATTAATCACGGAAAATAAAATTAATATCATAAAAATTATAAATTATACAATTGCTGTAGGCAAGAATGTTTAAGAGACTATTTGTGTAGCATTTGTTAACAAATTTTAGTTTTGAAAATTGATAAGGAAGGATCTATAAGAAATACAAAATGAATTGACGGTTATATAATATTTTGAGAAAAACAAAGAGTCATCAACAAAAATGTAGAATAGGTAAGTCTGAAGATGGAAAAAGAAACTCTGAAATTAGACAAATTCTGTAACGTGAACATAAGTTATTTAACAGTGTTCGGGGTCCCTTCAACCTTCACTATTAAAGAGCGCGACAAAGGTCAAACGTCTTCTGAAAGGCCAAATGAGACACATAACATAATTTATAAATAAACGTAGATCTGACTTTCTGTTTATTTCATTAAACAAAACTCAAAAAACTCAAAACTCAAATCATTTATTTCAATTAAACCATTTACAGGCACTTTTGAATTGTCAAGGAGTCGGTCAGTAAGAGAAATGAAGCTACATTCCCATTCCAAGCGTAGGTACCTATGGAGAAGAACGGGCAAGAAACTCCATGGACACTCTTTTAAATTAAATTGTTACAAAAATATTAATTACACATATAATGTTGAATTTATAACATAATGTGAGAACGATGTAAAAATAAAAAATAAAAACGTATACGTTAAAAGCGTCCAGAGTAGGTACACCAAATAGAAACAAAAAGAAAAAACAAACAATTCAAAAATAAAACATAAAACAATTAAAGTAAAACATAGGGAGACTTGGGGGGATCCTTTGCCCAACAGTGGGACACTATAAGCTATACTAAAAATAGAAAGGTGAAATGATATTTTAGACAGAAAAAGCGCCTATAAATATGGAAAAGTTTAAAAGCAAGTCAAAAAAAAAAATGTCAAAAGTCAAAGCATTTGTTTCAAATAGGCACATAAATGGCACTTTTGAATGTCAAAATTTACACGAAAATAAAATTGATTCTAGTTGCCTCTTCCAAAAGGTAGTTTCGCATGGAAAAGAATGGGCAAGAAACTCCACCGTTACTCTTAAACTGTTTTACAATAGTTTGTATACATCAATTATATTATTACATGTGAAGACGATGTACCTAGAATAAAATTACTATACCACAACAGGTAATAACAATAAAAAATTAAGCATTGACGAATAAGTTAACCATGTGTTAGATACAAGGTGCTCACATATTTACAAATATTGTATTATTTTGTACAAATAAAAAGTCAGTGTGCGAGTTAAACTTATCATAAAAATAATATCTTAAAAATAATACATTATACATAAATTAGCAACCTAAGCGCAAGCAAATTGAATTCGAGGAAAGGAACTCCATTGTGCTACAAAAACATCAAAGCCAATCCAATCAAACTTTCTCACTCAGTCGTTTTATTTGACAAATTCAGAATTGCTCCTTTGTTAATAAATGAATCAGTTTCGTAGTGCTTTTACTTCCTAAAATATATCAAATAATTTTGACTTCTGATAAATCTTAAACTGCATCAATAATAAAGCAGTTTTGCTACCGAACTAAGGTCCTGGAATCAATAAAGTAGGGATTTTTTTTACAGTTATTTTTTCATAAATTCAGTAGATTAAATAACGCCAGTGGATAGCACCAAACCTGACCCTGGGACTCAATTTCGTCTGCAGTGAAATGTGGACGTACATAAATAGCATCTCTCCCCCTACCCTTTTGAAGAATCCAGACGTGACGTACATTTTTGAAGCATTTTGCTTACCTATGCACTGAAGAAATCTCGAAACAGCATAGGCTAGAATTACACAATTGACGCCCATACCAAAAATCTATACGTCTTTTGTAATAGATGTGAAAACGGGCCAAGTGAATGTCGGACCACACACAATGAAGGGTTCCATTGTTGGGACCAACTTATCCCAATAACAAACTTTAGGCTCAGTAGTTTCGGAGATAAGGTCAATTTTCATCAATTTTCTTCAATAACTTTAAAAGTTTTTATTTAAAAATTATTTAAAGTGTATATCTGAAATCCTTACAATAAGCCCTTTCATTTGATATGTCACATGGTTAGCAAAACTTTTTTTTTTTAATTTTCTGGGTTACTCCCAAAACTGAACCCAATATTCAAAATTCATTTATTTTCATTACACTTCCGTGTTTGGGTCATGAAAGTTCATATGTGTACTAAATTTCAACTAAATCGGTCCAGTAAATTCGGAGCAAATTGGCTGTGACAGACGGACAAACAGACATACGTGTGATCCTATAAGGGTTCCGTTTTTTTCCTATTGAGGTACGCAGCTTTGGACATAAAAATACCAAAGTGGGTCGCGAAAGATGACGAGGTGACTAGCTGACCGCAACAGTCATTCATTTTCCTCGGGTGACTCGTACGCTATGATAATGTGTCATAAGATTTTCATTTTTCTTTAATTCTATCCATCATACCATCATGCATCATAAGCGTTTTTGTATGCATTGATTTATTATTAGGTTCGTTCTACTTTTTCTATCTTTGTTATCCTTTTGATTTACTACATGTCCAATGTCCTTGCAATAAGGAATTCATCTGGGTTTTTTGTTTCTACATTTCTTAAGGAAAAGGAAAGGGGTTGCCACAATTCCATTTCACAAATACTAATAAGTCTGTCATGAGTTTATTCTGTTATCAACCGTAGAAAAGATTGGTGTACCTCAAGGCAGTAACTTAGGTCCAGTCATGTTGTCCAACAAATATGCTTAAATGATTGATTCTTGCGATAAGCTCTCAAAAGGTTCAAGAAGCCATGATGTGGTGGCTGATCTAAAGCTGACAAACATCATTTTGCACCACACATTAAAAGTATTAGGTTATTTAACAGAAAGTCGATGCCAATGGACAGCAAATATGTTTCTGCTTAACCCAAGCCTGAATAAGCTTGTATGGATATTTAAGACGTAAAGTTACTTATAACACCCCATGGAACTAAATTATTCAAAATAACGAGTTGAAAAAAAAAAATACAGAACGTTTTACAAATAAGATTTTTTCCGAAATAGAAAGCTCAGATAACCTTCAAAATTATAAAGGAGAATAACGTAACAATAGAGAACCTAATAGTTCAGTAGAAGCTCATAAAAACAAGATACAATCAATCTTGTTCACGCAAAGTTCAGTGCACTGTTATCAAAGTTATAAGTGAAATTAATGTTCGTGGGCTTCATCGGGTACTTCGTAATAATACTTCTCAAGGTAATAAACTTGTGGGTAGTTATAATTGGATCTCATATGTTATATAAGTTACTAACGATAAGCGTACTGTAACAGAAATCGCAAACGTTAAAGACGAAATAGAGGGCTGAGTTTTCTATTTTATTTCTGTACGTATTTTTTTTAGTAAACAGAAAGAAGATGGGAATGATAAAATGTTTTAAATGTATTTGCCGATAACATTAAGTGAAGGAAGAACGAGCATTAATACAGCTACCACCAAGTACATTGGTATATTCGATAAAGCAGAGATGTATCGAGTTAGTGCTTGGCATTGGTACCTAAGTACCTAGGCAGCCCGGGATCTGTGTGGCCTTTAGAGTGGGTAGCGAGGTGCGCGCGCACACAGATCGATCTCGCAACATCCCCCGCTATTCACCCCTCCACCACCCCCAGCACCCTGCAGCCTTCGCACCCCGACACGTGTAGGAAGATAGCTCATCACCCACGTCTGATTATGTTTTATAACTACGATATCAAAATCAACTCGCTCATTCCTCAACTCCATTTATAATATAACAATTGAATACTCCACTTGTGATCGGAGTTAAGTTATTAATAGAATGAATTCTGCTTGATATCATAAACGTGTAATTATCGAAGAAATGATTGCGGGCTTAATAAATCGCCGGTTGGTAACTAAAGTCTCAAGTGCGACCAGTTTTTATGCTCCACCGATATTACATCAGATGTGCCTCGAGCAAGCAGCGCACGAGCAAACACCATGATCACTCTCTGTGACACCGCCAAACCAAATTATACAATTATATTGTTCATCAAAATATACAATATTTTGAAATTGCAAATTATCCACGTCATTCATTAGAATTTCTCAAATATAACCTACTTATTTTCAAATGTTTTGACATTATTTACTGCAAAATCACAACTACTAGACATTTTACATTACAAAAACTTATCACTTGGGGTAAATATCCAAACAAAAATGACATATTTTTCAAAAACTATAATTCCAAATATATGTCTACTTCAATTTGTTGGTTTTACAGTGCTATCAGTTATAGAATCGTGTGTTCCACTTCGCTTCAGTGTGTCATAAAAAGTAAATACAACGGAAACGGCGCGTCAACATCGCATATAGAAGCTGGCATAAGGAATATCTTCGCATTATACAGTTGAAGACTGGAATCAGTACTTTGTATTCTGTAAGTTGGGCTCGGGCAGTGGCGGAAGGATGGGGGGAAAGGGGCGGTGCAGCTGCCGGTGCATCACCATCCCCCGGCGGCAGGCCCCCCGCACCCCACGGGCCCCTCGCCGCGCCGGCCCATTGCCAAGTTCAATGCCAAGGTCATGCGCGCGCGAGTGCGGCTGCGCGCCGCAATGCAGGAGCGGCCGGCGGCAGGCAGCCGGCAAGCCGTCAGTGCCTCACCGACGACCGCGCTGCACACCGCATCGCCATTTCCACACTGACGCGTCTCAGCGGATCACCTGACTAACAATTACAGTTCCGCAAAAATTGTCACGTAGACGCCTTCCGCGAGTCTTGCACCGCACGAGCGTGGTCGCAAACCACCGCGGTTAGCTTATTGCCTGCCGGCAATTTCAGGTGAACCGTTGTGAAACCGAGTGCATATCAGCGGTGAGCAGATTGTATGGCGGTGTTACAGTTCCGCGACGTTACTGATTCCTGCCGTGAACGCTTCATGTGCTATTCCACTGACAGCGCTGTTGATGCCACTCCGTATACCATTATGCAACATTTCTTCAAACAAAACCTACGTTCCAGTAAGTTGTCCACAGTAATTTTCTTAACTAACAATATTTTAATAACAACGGCTTGTTTTGAACTCTCAGCAGGTGCTGGAATTATAAGGATAATGTCATACGTCTTTTCACTATCGTATCTTCCAGTTCTAAATAACTTCACGTTAACATATTTATTTATTGTTATTGTCGTCCGTGAAATTGTTTTAAGAACCATACATAGCACCGGTTACGCTAGCCTACTTATGAAAAAAAAAAAAAAAAATTGATCCGATTTCATCTGAGGCCTGCACGTTCCGTGAACTGGCAGCCATGTTTACTTTAGACATTAGACAGTCAATATTATCTATACTACTAACTCGTGTGTCCTCTATATGACTCAATTTGACTCGAGCCATATCACCGCGTCATGATCATCAAGTTATTATTACTAGTATCTAATGAAAAAGCAAATTTCCGCCAGTAAAGCGCTGCTTTAACATTGTTGACGTTACCTTCAAACCCATTGCAATTTTGTGTGACGTCATTTTCGTCAGTTTTATTCTTGCATCTTACATAATGTGCAGGAAATTCGCACGGATTAAGTGAAATTTGAAACTGAGGTAGTTATGTAAGTAACATCGCCTGACCAAAAGGGAAAAAGAAATGTAAAGACCGACTCGCCCAAATTCCAGGCCATAAACCGGCCCCAAAAGATCTCTAAGATTCATCAAGGGCATCAACTAAACCACTAAAGGGCCGAGCACAGCGGCGTGCTATGTATCCTGTTGTAGCGTTAGTTCGCAAAAAATGTCGAACATGAGTTCAAGGCGATCGGGTGATCCCAGCCGACGCTGGTTTTGGTAGGCAGGCACATATATATAAAAACTGAAGTATAGCTCATTATTCAGATACTAACATCGTATGGTAGAACCTATGTTTACCTAATAAATTTTCGATCGTGGTTAATCAAAGGCGTGAAACGCCCAAAGTACATGAAACAATTAGTAGATACTAGATTAAACGGCTAGGGACCATTTTCTAGTTTGATTGTCATTTTTTGTGGCAACGCTACTGTGATTTCTTCGCCACATCAGGATTTCTTACGCTAAACCTGTCTGAAAGGAAAATCAAGATTTATTAGCTTTCTTCTATTTAGAATTTTTTATTCAAACTCATTTAGATAGTGGCAAGACGAATTTGCGTAGCTGAAGTTAATAATTTGGCAAAACTTTTCCAACTTCTGTAATATTCTGTTATACGTTGAAGTCGTCTTCTACTTCATCTTTATCTTTTCTCGGTTACTTTACAACATCCACTTTAAGACATATAAAACCTTCTCTTCATTTTGTTTGATCTTGTAAGTCTTCTAAATCGGGTATTAAATTCTATTTGCAATAGTTTGTCAACAAAATCAAGTCAATAATAGACTCTTCAAAAGTGATAGTTTGTTTACTTAGTAAATATTTGGGGTATTTAAGCCAAATTGGTATTTGAAGTAGTTAAAAGCAAAAAAAAAACTTGAAAACAAATAAAGAATAGTGCTTAACGGCATTCATGATCAACTGCTTAAAATGAATGTCCAATTGTTTTAAGTTATGGACAACGTTTTCCTCAATGAATTCGTACAGGTAAGCAGTACCATGTAGGTACTGATGTGAGTATGGGTAGATTGGATAAATAGAGTTATAATTTAAAAGTGCTTTTTCTCAAACTTGCATGGCAATATTGTCATTATTTTCGAAAAGAGAACACGCGAAGTATCGAATTTACGGACAAAGAAAATCAAATCCACTGCAGGAGCGGTTTTTGAATTTGGAACATTACAACGCTCCAGCAATGTTGTATGAAACGGCGTGCTGGTGTTATTAAATACTCATTTAATAACATTATATTTTGCCTTTCGGCACAATTGATAAATAGAAAATTGGCGGCAAAGCTGAAAATTCGTCTTGATTTGTTATTTACATACTTAATAAAAATAATTTTAATACTTAATTAAAATGAGTTCCAACGGTTCGGAGAGTGAAATGGAGATTGATTATTTTCCACCAGATTTAAGATCATAAGCCAAATTGGCAATGGAAAACCTGCATCCAGCGAAGTCAAAAGAAAATACATGAAAGTATGTTTTATTTCCCTGCATTCTTTTGAGAAAAGCACTATATTTGCCGCGGCAGAAATGGCAATTGCCTGTCTCGTATTAGTGAAGTCCTCGCCTACGGCTCTGCCTTCAAACTCATACTCGACCTGCAATTGCCTATTTCCCGGCCTTTGCAATAATGTACTATTGTTTAATTAATTGTATGATCTTGTTTTGTAATTCTCCTCTTTTGGAAGATCCATTTAGTTTAACTGAAATAGCTCAACATCTATATACCTAGTATTAATCATCTGTACCTACTAGATTACACGTCTTACTCTGTTATTAATATTAAATTAATCGTTCCAAGAATTTACGTAAATTGGAATAACTAACTCAGAATTCGTTTTTCTTGGTATGTAAATAATTGCTCGGAATCCATTTATGGTGGTTGTCACATCTAAAAAATTAAAAGCGAAGAGAACAGGAGCATACCTTTAAAAAGTTAATTACGTCATCGAATACTAACTTGAAGATATCAATAAGAATTTTGTTAATAAAACGTTTAGAAAGAATTCATGTTACAGAGAACAAAAATAATAAACCTAATAATACTTACATGTAAATTAAACATGTCACGTGCTACGCAACCACATAAAGAACGAATGTATAAAATTAAAAATATTTACATTAAATTTTATGTATTTTCCAACGTCGAATTACTTCAAACATTTGTAACAATTGAGTTTTTGTTTATTACATGATTAAACTGATAAAATTAAATAATACGATACTCAGGGGCCTCCCACATGCTGATGGCGGCTTTACCTTGAACCCGCGCTCGCGACGCCTGAATAACAATAATACCAAATAATAATACCATGCCTGTCTCCTCATTCGTCATTATCATTTACAAATGATTCTGTTTTACAGTCAAGGATTTTATAAAAGAAATCACAGTCGATTCAAAGATTTCTGAAACAAAAGTAAGCAACACGAGGAATGACTAATCAGCACTCTTGATGTTATTCAAGGAAACGTTCAGGTTGGCTGTGGAATTTGAATTCCAAAACAAACGTGTTATTCAATACAAATCCTATTTTATTGTTCAGTATTGTGGATCTAAAACCGGATCGAGCAACAGCCATCGATCATACATAATGCAAATCGAGTGAATTATGAAGTTTTTATATTGATTATGTACATCGAGCCCGTATTGTGTGTACTTGCGTCTCGTTTTGCCTCCGGTTACTTTGCTGAGCAGCACTCGGTCGGAGTGGTCGTATGTATTGCATTAGCTAGAGTTTAGCGTCGAGTACCACGTATCGCTATCAGCTGACGAACGCGCGCGTCACATTGACGTCTCATCGACAACATGGCGGTGAAGATGGCCGACCATTTGTTTATTTACAACAACACAAGTGATTATTTGGTAGTCCCATACAGTACGAGACAGGTTTATATTTAACATACCTACAAATACAACACATTCACGATATATTTAGATAACAGTATACATACTTAGTATACATAGTTTATCATACTTATCGATAACATTGTTGTATTCACATTATCAGACTCGTTTTGTCTTCGGTGCAAATATTCGAATTGCAATATAAAATCTATGGGAAACTCTACTGGAAATCTATTGCTTCAATGGACTCTTGCTACTTGCGTGGAATGCCATGCCATATAAACAAGTGATGAAAACACGACATATATGATTTGAATAGAAATAAATCTATTCATAAAAAAGTAAGGCAACACCACAATATAAATATGGACAGTACGAAAACTACGACCAAACGTTCGAAACTGCACACCACACAGACGCGCTCTCAGTCGCGGGTGCCGTGTCGGTGTCGAGACGAGTGTGTTCGTGTAATGTAAGGTAAGAATGATTTATTGTTATAAATATATAATCAATATAGAAAATTATGGTCCGTGTGATCCATCTTAAGAAATTCGTGAATTTATTTGTAAATCCAATATGGCAGTTGCGAAAATTTTCACATTTTTCGTCATGGGTGTCGTTTACATGGTTTTCGAGGGTGCTGAAGCCGATAGCAAAGTCAAAATGAAAATCCAAGATGGCGGCTGCGAAAATTAAAAAAAAATTCATCATGGGTGTCGTTTTCATGGTTTTCGACGGTGCTAAAGCCGATAGTGAGGTCAAAATGAAAATCCAAGATGGTGGCTGCGAAAATGTTCTAATTTTTCATCATGGGTGTGGTTTTCATGGTTTTTGAGGGCGCTGATAACGATAATGCCCTCCAAATGAAAACCATGGAACGACTGAAAA
The DNA here is from genome assembly GCA_947523025.1 of Dryobota labecula. Classification (NCBI taxonomy): domain Eukaryota; kingdom Metazoa; phylum Arthropoda; class Insecta; order Lepidoptera; family Noctuidae; genus Dryobota; species Dryobota labecula. The sequence continues at coordinate 12,986,363 of OX383301.1, forward strand.
CGACTCCCATGAACAAAAATAAAAAAAAAAAATCTCGGCCACTTACTTGGATTTACATTGACCTCACTATCGGTTCTAGCATCCTCGAAAACCATGAAAACGACACCCATGCCGAAAAATTTGAAAATGTTCGCAGCCGCCAACTTGGATTTACATTTTAATGTCATTACCGGCTTTAACACCCTTGAAAACCATAAAAACGACACCCATAACCAAAAAGTCAAAGTCAAAGTGGATTTACATTTTTACGTCACTATCACATACTGTCCATATTTATACTGTGGCAACACATAGTTACCTACCTACTAAATGTGGAAAGGAAATAAATCTATAAAAGTCGACACATTGTAAGACGTACTGAGAGCCAGATAAGGTGCAGTACACGTGGGAGTGGTGTGTATCACACCGTCATCATCGATAAATAAACATTGAGGTTTGCCAAAGCTTGTGTATCGACGAGGGGACGACACGTGCCTATCTTACGAGATAATTTCCCTATGTTTATTATACCTTCTTTCATTAAAGATGATGCTAGACTAAATAACATGGGTAATATTCCCTTACATAGTGCGCACACTAACGTCAAAACAGATTTGGCTGTTGTAGATGCAACAATTTTGTCAACCAAAGCCAAACTGATTTATTCTGAGGATGCACGCCTAGATTGTTTTCATATAGCGATGGTATATAGTTGTAAAGATAGTCTTGATTTAGGTCCGCGCACAGCCTCAGGTGTGTAATCCCTACCTCAAATAGAAACGTTCGGCCAAATAATTTAAAATATTGAGGACTGGATTTCAATCAAAACTATTCCATTCACAGCGGATTCTTATGGCAGAATGTTCATAGATGATTACATTTTAATAGAACAGGCAAGATAGACATGAAACATGTCATGACGTAGATACAGTCTCGCTACATATCCACCCACTGCCAATTAATAGCATATTGCAACACATCTTTTAATCTGGGAAACAGTCAGTTTTTAGTCACTTATGGACAATAAAGACAATAATGTATCAGTGTTAGAAAATACTTTCAAGGTACAGCTAGATGCCGAAAAAAATTGATGTAAGCTCGGATGAATTGAAAAATAATTTTGGATCATTGCAAATCAGTGCCAAGGTCAAGTAGTCATTATCATCGTACGTATAACTTTTATTACGTAAAAACTAATTTCGTCACTTAATTCGTACAGTGTTCCATAGAAAGCGATATAATACACAATGTTACCTCGTCATCGCTTCTTTGCAATGCTGAAGCACTTGGAACCAATACAACTTCCGGGCTTCCGTGGGAAAATTTAAAACTATTAATACTACGGACTGTCGAAAATAAATTCGAATAAGTACCTATAAGTACTAAATAATTTTGCATATACTTAAGTCAAAAATAGAGAATGTAATGATTTTGTAACAGCATTAAAATCACTTGCCAAAAGAAAAGAAAAATCGATGTTTATGCATTATTGCTGTGAGTATGTATAATATGTATGATGTAGTCTTCAAGATCAATTTTCCTGAAATATTGGAGTTGAGTATTTTTTAGTAAATCAAAATATCTGATGCAATTCGATTTACCTGATTTATATTCATTGCGAACTACTTATAACCTTATAGAAAGTTCTACCAGTAGGTACCTAAGTAGGTACTGGTTCAAAGAATCTCATCGCGTATGAATTGATGCAAGTACTTAAAAAAAAAAACAGAAAAGATCTCCCGAGTCGTCTCACATTATATTCAAAAAGTATTATTTCTATTTTCCGACTCGAAATCTCGAAGAATTTTGGAATCTTGACCTAGAAATCTTTCGAGAAAATATGCGGAACACGCAAAAAATCAATTTGACGGAAGATACATTCCGAGGATGTCACGTAAGCAGGCAGTTTCCACATTTAGTTCAAATGGATCGTATGCTATGTACACAAACACATGGAAACCGTGTTGCACATGTGTGTTGTATACAAAACTAAGAATATCCACCATCATTAATCAGACATCGTGTGTGTACGACACGCTCACTAACGCGAACCCTTTCTAAGCTTACACGTGCAGTATATCGATACAGATTGTGTGTGTAGTAGTGCTTCTTGTATGTGCGGCGCTTGGCTTGTGTGTGGCTGGCGAATGCAGCTTGAGCGGTGCACATGCGCGGGGGGAAGGGCAGAGGGTATGAGGGGGGCACGGCCAGGGCCGCGCAGACCTTGAGCGCGCCTAGCAACAGCGCTGCCAGCGCAGACTTGCTTATTTATTTCTGTTTTACTCGTCTGCACGTTTGCTTGCAATTTAAAACAGAACGTTTTATGGAGTCGTAATGGCAACTGACAGGAATGTGACCTTTTTCTGCATTTGTCAGATGTTCCCCTAGGCGCTGTGTCATAGGATGAGAATGCTAATTTGTTTTATCATTCCTGTTTATCTTTATGACTGAGATTTTTGCCTGTATATGGAATGTTCATTCTGGTTATTTTTGTTGGCACTTCACTTTTTGATGCACTGTCAGAGCCGTATACTGCTACATGATATATATACCTATATGATGATACCTATATATGAAAGGGAACATTAAAATTCATTGCATGGCACAACATTCTGGGGAGCAGTTTCATCAGATTAAGAGGGATTGCACAATTAAGATTCACATCGGTTTCACGATCACGCCAGATCGACATGTACAGCTAGTGTTTGTTTATACCTAGGTGGAGATTTCGCTAATGGGAAACAAGTACACTTTACATAACAAACCATTCTTAACAATTCCGAGTACATTTAAATGTTTGAATAGCTGAGGAGCGATAATGTATCTACTAGCTGTACTTTCTTGAAGCACGTAGCGCATTTGATAGTTATAAATATCCATGCACGCGTTGATATTTATTTTGGTAGAGTTATGCACAAAATTGTTGATTGAAATAGAAAAATACCGACTCATACTTATAAAATCAAGATAGCTACTAACATAAATGAAGAAATACATGTTATGAACGCAGGTGATGCCAAAGATGAAAACGTCCGAAATCATAACAAGACCAATAAACCCGTTCGTTTGACCAATCCTTCTTTTGATCTTATTAAACACAGTCGGTCACAATGTGTTTGCCCTTCAATACGTTAAAAGGTCTCTGTGACTTTATTCAAACCTTGATAAGAATAATGACGTGTGTGAATAGAGACGAGCGACATTGTTGTAACTTGAGTAAAAAATATTTTTGAGGGAGACATAATTTATTTTTGTTGTAGGTAGATTTAAAATAGCCTCGAATTCACAGCATTGTTTTCAAGTATTCGTTAATTGGGTAGGTATATAGATTCCTTTGTTCATTTATTATAATCTAAATTCAAATTTCATCTATGCCAATGCCGAGACTAATCGTTTCTGGAGAATCTCAAGCTACTATCTGCATGTGGGTGCAGTTCTTAAAATTGTATCAAGGTCTTACAAAACTGCTGATTTGGGAACAAGTGAGCATTTTAAATTAGATTAAATCTTATAGATGATCACCCAATTTATTCAGTAATCATTAAAAACCCTAAAGAAATAACTTTCTAAAATGATGATAATATCGAAATATAACGTGTTACTGGAATAGTTTCCGCCAATAAAATAGTATCCCATGAAAATGAAGACAATAAACACATCTTGAAGTTCATTGTCGTCCTTAAGATTAAGACCGCAGCTCCTAAGAGTATCGGATGTCCATTCAGGGTCGGTAGGTATGTATCTCATATTATTAATTACCACAATTGACTCGTTCTCGACAATTATACACGCTGACTCGCTTTTTTGTACTATGTGTTCCATATTATCATGATACACATCAATACTAAGTCGTTCACTGCTATTTTAAGTATTTGTTGTTATTAGCTCTAGCATTTTAATACTGCTGTTTTATTTTATTTCTTCTATTATGATAACCAGTTACAGTTTCCAAGTTTTTAATTCATCGTTTTTGTCATTTACTATAAAAATAATAATCCTTTGGTTATCGTTATTATTCTAATTGGTTGTATTGTGAAGATTTGAATGTTTAGACTGTTTCGAAGCATCAGCCTTATGTTGATCTATCGCTTCCTTTTGTTATAAATGTTCTTGTATATTTGCTACACTTTACTGCCAGATTATTTCATTCACATGGTCATTTTCCAATTCAGTATTAGTTTCTTCAAGTTGTGTTTTAACGTCTATTTTTTTATGTATACGATTCTGTAACGGTATCCCCATATCTATTGTCTACGATTTTTAAGTAAGACCGTAATACCTACCTAAATATTGCAATACCTACCCACAAATAAAAAATAAACTGACCCAGATCGTTTGTTTAATTAATAAAGCCTGTGTGACGCCCTAGGTATCCAGGCTTCCCGGGGTGCCCTTTGACATTATAGTGTAGGCGCTGTTTCCGCGCATGCGCTCGTCCTTGTTAGAAGCCAAGCGTCCCCCCCCCAGGCCCCCTCCCGCGCCGCCTGCCGCAAGCCTCCCCCAGCGTGGGCTGATGACGCAAAACCTAGAGCCCGTGCCGATCACAAGATCTATATTTAGCATGAGAATTTGCTTCCAGTTGAAAATAATAAATGCCCTTTTGGAGCTTCCGGACCTCAAGTCGACAGATTATCTCTTCAATGTTAACGAAGAATTTCATTTGAATTATTTACACAATTGTGAACTTGCAAAATTCTAGATTAATTAATCTTTTAGAGCAAGTTCAAGTCCATGTGTAGCTGAGATGAAAATCCTTTCAAAATAAAAACTACGTCCTTTCAAATTATGAATCTACCACTTATTACTCATAATGGTTCCCTTGATTGATTTCCTCGGCTTTCGCGGTAGTTAACTTTTCTTTCAATGCGATTATCTAATTACTCAAGAAATACTCGGAAGACAAAACACCATCATCAACAACAACTTTGATATATTTTGTTTTTGCTATAGCGTGTGACCCTGATTAGTTCCTTCTTACATTCTACGAAATATTATGATGAGAAGTAGATGTAGGTACTGTAACATCAAAAAAACATTGTGTTTGGTAAGGAAATTTGCTGAGTCAAGACTCACATTCAGATATTGCTGTGGCAACGATTAGCCGTTTCAAATTATTCCATTGTAAGTTAAATAACCAATTACAGAAAACGATTTGCTTATCACAGCACCAATGCAGTGGACACTTGTATAAATCATAAAATACTTAGCTAGAGATGCCGCGAATACTCGCTATTATTCGGTATTCGGAATTACTCGATAATTTTTTTGTTATTCTTTGAATATTCGGCGAATAGTTGTCTAAATAAAAATACACTATTAATGAACAGAAAAACTATAGACTTAAAAATAATTAAACTTTTATTAATCTTTAAAAACAAAACACACTTATTATTATTATCATTAATATAAAAAGTTTGCCAAAAATCAGTCATGAAAGTTAATTAGTTAGGCTTTTAAATTAATAGTTTCATATTTAAAGCCCAAAAGGGGCAGGTTATGGTGCAGAAAAACTAGTACTGTGCTGTTCTGTTCTACAATCTGAATAACTAATTTTTCTGCTCAATAATCAATAAGTTCAAGTGTAATATTATTATTTGAGAATAAACAATTTATATTCCTTTCTTTATGCCAAGTAATAATGGCGATTAATCGGTATTCGACTATTTGCTATAGCAAATTAATATTCGCGGCATCTCTAAAAATAACATTATCTCCATGAGTGGTGACCCACACTAATTCGTGGATAATATAAGAATCCATACTAATATTATAAATGTGAAAGTAACTCTCTGTCTGGCTGAACCGATCGTCATGAAATTTAGCAGAAAAATAACATGGGATATGGAGAAGGACATAATTATGCTACACTTATACGCGATAACCGACATCCACGCGGGCGGAGCCGCGGGCAAAAGCTAGTATTAAATAAATGGTCAACGTGGTTGTCTACGTCACAACATGACTCAGCCCATGTTTTCCACGCTACAGATCGCTTCAAGGATTACGAACATGTTGACTATACAACCATGGTCATGGTTCGTTTTAAACCAATAGTTGTTTTGTTACCATGGTTTGTTCGAAAAGTGTACTTAACCAAACCCTGTTCAAGTTTAATTCTACACAATCACTCTCAAATGAAATTAGTATCACATTCGCGTTGTAGGCCTAAGTACATTTGTACATTTGTTGACCATTTTCTATTTTGTTAAGACTACGCCGAGCGCACAGTGGCGCCCTCATCGTTATTGCGATGATTTCTTTTATTTTAGAATTAAAATGCAGAAAATAAGCTCGTCAAGTTGTGCTTGACAAGACTATACGTTATTATTTCTACAAACAGTAGTTTTAAATTGTTATGTTTTATTGTAATCATTAAAACGGAAAATAGTGGCCACTAAGCTCCGTTTTAATGATTACAATAAAACATAACAATTTAAAACTACTGTTTGTAGTAATAATAACGTATAGTCTTGTGAAGCACAACTTGACGAGCTTATTTTCTGCATTTTCATTCTAAAATAAAAGATATCACCGAACAAACGATGAGGGCGCCACTGTGCGCTCGATAGCCTCTTAAGTACTTGTTGAAAGGCACCTTCCTCCTATACCTATTAACACTGTTATTTGAAAATATTATAAAAGCCAATTATTTTTAAAAGAGTACCTACCTATCCGTGGAATTTCTTGCCGGCTCTTCTCCATATGAAACGACCAATTGGAATCGTGCACGTAGCTTCGGCTTATTCCACTAATCCCCCCTGAGAGAATCCCCCTCAGTGGGGAAAACTGAACCCTAATGTAAAAAAATTACTTTCAGGGGGATCTTGGAATAAGTTTTTTTTTTTAATTTCAATTCTAGTTTTCCCCCTTAGCGGGATTATCAGGGGGAAATTCTAGACTGTTTTCAGATTCCACTTTTTCTCCTAATGGGGATTTGTGGAATAACCCTGGCTTCTGACGTTTCATAAGAGCCCATGTAGGTTTATGTAAAATATTTTGATTTAATTTGAATGATCAGTATTAAGAAGGTTTTGACTTTATATTTCACCACTTCTTCCAACACTATTGTTTCAATAAAAAATAAAGTTATAGAATAGGGATAATTCCTGGGTAAAAAAAAAAATTAAAAACTGTTTAGTCCGTCAATCAGATAATAAAAAAATATTAGACACGTATTTTTTGCTTAATCATATTCATAAAAAATGACTTAGATAAAACACATTAAACTTGGGGAGTGGGGGCGGGTTACGTCACAGCTACGTATAAAATCTACTGAGAAGTGACGTCACCTCATTTGAACTCAATTTATCGCCGTAATGTTTTGATTACGTAAAAAAATAAAAAATACGTGTCCAATATTTTTTAATAATTGAACACGTATTTTTTATCTACATGACGGACAAAACATTTTTTTTTAATCATCATCCCTATTAACCTCAATTGTCAAATAAAAAAAAATGGGGTGATATGATGATCTATGAGGTGATTCAAATTAGAATTTCGGGATTATGTATTCAAATAATCAAATCATAGCACTCAATTTGTAAGTGGCATGCACAGGTACGTTTTTTGACGCATTTGTTTACATTTCCATCAGATACTTTGGAACACTGTATTCCTATTTCTAATATGATAACGAAACATCCGTCTTATTACACCTCATTAGCTGGTTTTATGTAAGTGGTTTACGAAGTCGCTGTTATGGTCGTGTGTCTGTACCTAATTGTACGTCAGTCTACACACTGACAGTTCTGTTGTAAAAATACAAACGCTGACTTCCTGCAAGGTGATTTGTGTTAGCAATGGTATAGTAATTGAAATTATTTTAGGTATTGTAAAACTGATCTTGAGTTATATTTTAGGCTTCGTTAATAATTTGATGATGAAATATTACGGACTTACTTTCATAAATGCCTATTCAATGAGACTTAAACTTAACAGGTGAAATGTGAGTATAGGTATCATCGCGATCACGGATATATCATGACCACCGTAAGACCGAGCGCAGCAAGCAGGAATAGTTCTTGCTTGCAGCGCTCGGCCGCTATAGTAAAGTAACGCTTACCTGCGCTCATCAACCGATAGCTTCGCAGCATCAGATTATTGCTGCAATGTTTTTGTAAATGAAAAAAAAATAAGCCGTAAAAAAACCTGCCGAGGTGGTCGACAACTGTGATCATTGTACGGCCGACATGACACATGTACAGCCTGAGAAATTTATTTAAACAAAAGTTTTTTTATGTTGTTTTATGGTCGTTGCAAAAAGTGACCGTGATAGTACGTACTATATACCTCTGCCCAACCCATCGGCGCAACCCAACGCAGGCGTGATGTCATAAATGCCACAGTACCTACCATTTGACCATATCTTTATGTCAGCCCATCGATGTCTACAGTTGAACAAGTGTGGGTTTCCCAAAGAGCAACAATGAACATTCAAATAGGAAATTGTGACAATATCCTCACCGCATTTGTGATTACAAATTGTTGTTATCATCTGACATAAGCACATGCTACCTTTCCTCATCACCTGGACATATTATCCTATACTGTGTGATTTCCATCTATCCTCTCAGCATTCCGTGTGCTGTCATGACTGAACCAGTTTTCCCCTCGACTGTTTGTCCTTACTGCTGTTAAGAAGTTTATAATAATAAACCCTTTATTATCTATCAGAAATTCAGAACACAGATACACGCAGTGTTAGTAAATAAAACCAAAATCGAATGTTAGTATCCTAATCCTAGTCGTATGCTAAATCCGGAGTCAGACCTCAAACTATCCACGTAGTATGTAGTACGTATTTGTAGACGTATGAAGTCCGATTCAGTGACGCAGGACCTCCCATCTCCTCTCCTGTGGTCCTTCCCGCCTTGCGGCATACGGACCGTATTCCCGCCTGATTATTACGAGCCTTAAAAAGTAGTTCCCTGCTCCCCGCACTGGGGCCTACACTTCACATCACGGGACTTCGCCCCCGAGCAGTCATCTAAATACATATTATATATAAATATACAGCCCCGTCTCCGTCCTCTAGAGTATGCCGGATTCGAGGTCCTTCCGACGGGTGTGCCATTTATGAGCAAATGACCTCAGCCGCCGGAAGCCCTCTGCGCTGGCTAGCAGCTCCCTGTGGTACACAGGACCGACCTCTTCCCTATTCCAGTCCCCCAGCATTTGCTCCCTGTCGTCAACGTACAGAGTGCAGTCCCACAGGACATGGTCCCGAGTTTCATCCGCCAGCCCACAATAGCATTTAGCAGTGTCACATAGTGACATTGCGTGTAGGCGGCTCCTGAAACTCCCGTGTCCTGTTAGGATCTGTGACGTGACGTAGTCAGGCTCCACCCAGCCCAGCGCCAGGCGAGCCGCCACTTCCGGAAAGAAGGAATGTAGTTCTCTCCCATCGCTGGACGATTGCCACCGCTCCTGCCACCGAGCAACGATCTCCGCTCTCACATTCCCTACGGCCACCTTGCGTTCCTTGCCAACCAACCCAGAACACTCACACACTTCACAGTGACGCAGGACCGTACAACGTGCTAAGTTTGCTGTGGGAGCTGGCACACATTCTCCTAAGGATCGAGGCACATCAGTTTCGAATGGTGGCATGGAAGCCGTCAATCCTCGCCTCAGCAAACATCCCCGAAGCGCTACAAAAACCCCGAAGCCCCGCTAGCATCCTGAACGCATTTTTATACTGCTCACGCAAGGCGTTGTATGACCTTTCATCATTTCAGCCGAAAGACGTCCACTGCTGGACATAAACTTCCCTCAAGCACCGCCACTTCGACTGGTTCTGTGCTTCTCGCATCCAGCGGATTTCTGCGGCTTTCACAAGGTCATCGGTCCACCTTATGAGAGGCCTTCCAACGCTACGTCTTCCGGTACGCGGTCGCCACTCCAGAACCTTTCGACCCCAACGGCCATTTGTTCTGCGAGCAATGTGCCCTACCCATTACCACTTAAGTTTGGCAGTTCTTCGAGCTATGTCGGTTACCTTGGTTCTCCTGCGGATCTCTTTATTTCTGATTCGATCACCTTTGACCTTTACGTATACTTAACTCACAGACTGCAAGTGTAGAATAAGTGGCAGTAAGCTCTAAACAGTTTAATTTTTATCTGCTTGCTACAACGCGTAAATCTGCGGATCAGCATATTAAATTGGACAGCCAACGCCGAGCGTTCCCTCTCAATATCCAGGTCATCACTCAAGTCATCGGTGATCCAGTGACCCAGGAGTTTAAACTGCGTGATTCTTTTTAGAGGAACATTATAGATAGTGACTTGTGGGACGTTGGAGTAACACTTGCCACGTGCTTTAAACACAAGTAACTCGCTAAGTATAAGCTGATATAAAGTGGGTACCGTGGCATGTGGTACTTAAAGCTATTCGATTTGACGATCATTAACTACATATGTAGGCATACAGCTTCGATCAATAGTGCTATTATTGATCGAAGGTATACAGTTATATTTACCCGGTAATTTTCGTGAGGTCTTAAATCATGAGTTTAATTGTGCCATATTATTATGAACATATGAATTTTATTAATTGTCTGCGTTGAATCTCGATTCAAGTAACAATACACAATACGAAGAAAACACTAGTGTTTAAAATTGTCATTTATTACACCATCGAGGATTGACTTTTCGAAGCGATGTTTAGACAATAGCGCTGCAGGAAACGGATGTCACATTCTTAGATATTATTAGGTACCTATAGAAAATTCTATAGAAAAGGGCAGTCGTTCCTGGAATAGCAGCCATGGTTGCAGCTAGATAAATAAATTTTCGACAGAGTAATAGGTATTGGTTCTCTCCTATATAGGTACCTAGTTGTGAGGAGTGATACCTATTGAAAAAATATTTTCGTGGGAAGTCCCGTATTACTCTTTACTTTTTGCTTTGTCTCGTGATTATGAGGTATTCATGTTGCACAAATGTTCAATAATCCGAACCAACCTGTCCCTTGCTGTCCTCCCCCAGCGACGCCCTAAGCCGAGGTCGCTTAGTTTATACGTTTTTTTTACCCTGGCTGGAGGCCCACCCACAGGATAGTCGGATTAAGCAGATCACAACCTCCTAGGTTGACCTGTGCGAAAACCCAGAGTAAAAAAAAAAACACATATTTAATCATGAACTAGATTATTTATAATTATGAACATTTATGAGAATATTAGCTTTCGCCCGGGTGTAAGTCAGGAATTATCCCACGGAAACATACTACCGTGATAATCAATATCCATGTCCTAGATCATGGTCTACCTATGTGCTTTTCATTGAAATCCGTTCAGCATTTAAAGCATGAAAAGGTAACAGACACAGTCAGAGTAAGTTTCGTTCGCATTTATAATATTATACAAATGGATTACCGAGTGGTGCTGGACGTAAAGAGTAGCACCACCCTATTTCTTCCCGTGGGTGTCGTATAGAATGGGCAACAGTGTTCTCTATGCATTTTTAACACCATACTGCGATCGCCAACCCGCCTGCCAAGCGTGGCGATTATGTCAAACCCAATTCGGGGAGGCTTATGTCCAGCACTGGACGTCTTTCGGCTAAAATGAATGAATGAATGAACATATCGACGCTTAAAAGGCAATATTGACCAAACGACATGTTGGCAACTTTACACTAGAGCATTTTTAAAGTTTTTAATAAAAAATAAAAAAATATATAACTTTTATATGCTCTAGTGGAGTATACACTAAGGCATTTTAAAGTTTTTTTTGTTTTCAAAAAGTAAACTTTTTAAATGCTCTAGTGTAAAGTCGATATGGATTAGGTATCTACGAGTAGTCCTCCAGTTTTAATATTAAAACTGCAACGTATTTAATATCTAAACACTTTACGATGACGTTTTCAGGCATACTTCACATAAGCAGCCTATATGTTCCCACTGCTGGGCAAAGGCCTCCTCTCTGCGAGAGGGAGTGGGCCGTAATCCACTACGCGGGCCCAGTGCGGGTTTATAGACATAATATTGATTAATTAATGAGCCTTTATTATTTTAATTACATTATTGGCGCAATATTGGCTGTCTGCAATCAATTTGACTTATCGCGCCACGTAACGTCTAACTTTTAATTTAATTAATTATTTACTAACGTTTTTAATCAGACTATAGCATTTTATAACTGTGATGGGAAATGTTGTGGCACTGTTGTGGTATAGTAATTTTATTCTGGGTACATCGTCTACACATGTAATGATATAATTGATGTATACAAAGTAATGTAATAGTACATTACTTACCAAGGGCTGTAAAAGAAAGAAAGCCCGAAATCGCAGGTATTTGTGACCCGAGCCGCAGGCGAGGGTTGTAAATATGCGATAGAGGGCTTTCTTTTTTACTGCCCGTGGTGAGTACTCAATTTTACGTCTACACCTGGCCTCAATGCGAGTTTTACTGTACGCATAGCGTGCGGTAAAACTCACATTATGGCTAGTTGTGACGTAAAACAGTTTAAAAGAATAACGGTGGAGCTTCTTGCCCATTCTTCTCCATGCGAAACTACCTTTTGGAAGAGGCAACTAGATGACGTTCAAAAGTGCCATTTATGTGCCTATTTGAAATAATTGCTTTGACTTTGACTTTTGACCTAGAATGAAAATTACCTCTATTAGGCAGAAAATTAAAAGGTTTTTTCTTTTATTTTCAGGTGAAGGAAGACTTTGGCGATCTGCAGGCTGACTTAATCCGCTGTTGAAGAAATAGCATGTCGAGGGTGCAGGTAAGAATTAATAACTTTATTATTTTTATTGATTACTGGTAAGCATTGATGTATAAAAAAGGAAGATAAGACACCGCACTAATGTTACGTAAACATTATTGGACTAGAAACAATTACATGTAAACACACCCACACAACTACATTTCCCGATGTCCTTCGTCAAACGAGATACGACGACAAGAGAGATATGACGCGGGCTGTAGCGGGAACGAGATAGCAATAATTGTCGCTGTTACGTACCCATAACCACTCAGAAATAAATCGACGGCTCCTAAGTATACTGAGTCAACTGTACTTCTGATAATATGAACGTTTTTAACACAGGTAGATAGTAAATGATTTAATTGTTTGTAATATCCTAAAAAGTATAATTGCCGAAATTTGTTAATTGACTCAGTATACTTAGGAGCCATCGAAATGGCGACCTAGAAAGCAATATTATTCAGGACAATTTTAAAGAAAATATTAAATAAGTTTTGATGTACTTACGAGTGGAAAGTAATCCAGTGGAACATGGTTTTGGTTTGTGAATTATTTGTGCACATTTTGAAAACACAAGAAGGCAATGTTGCTGCTTATTTAGACGATTACGGTAATTTTTACTTAACGTGCTACACATGTCCTACACAAACGCCAGTTCGATTGTGACTGAGGTCAGTTGTGCAGGTCGGCATAGTTTATGCGGTCCACGTCGAGGATCGCGTACCTAATCTTCCTTTTTTTATACATCAACGCTGGTAAGATATCAATTATCTCTACCGACATTTTCTCTAAAATGTAGGGTCAAAGTGCAGTTAGGATTTTAATAGACGATGAAACACAAGTAGGTAACACAATCATTCCTCCTTTAACAAATCATTTAAGTTTTATTATTTCTAAACAATATGTGCATAAATTATACTTATTATAATACAGGATAGTATTAACCTGTTGCTTATACAACACCTACAGATTAGATGCGATGTGGAACAGTGAGTCAGTGTTACGCGCGATATCACAGTATCTGCGATGTATAATTAAGTATATTATATATGTGGTGGTATATTAACTAGGTATCAAAGGGGATATTATTTACATATATAAAGAGTACTTTATAGACAGCAAGTAGCCATAACGTGAGTAAGAATCGGATATTGTAGCGCAACTAGGATGAGTCTAGCGGTTAAGGATCGTAGGGAAAAGGGAGGATCCTCCGACCAGACGGGTATCGTGTCTAGTAGGCAACTGCGAGTACTGCGCCGTTTGATATGGGGATATTGTGTATAAGCTAGTAGCGCGATAAACTCTGATTGCGCGATGCAGGATTTGTGTGACGTCACGTCTTTGATACGTAGTTCGCATGTGGAGTTGTAGATGCCGCCACAATCGTTTAGGACTAGATAGTAACATTAATTAATATTAATATTTATTATTATTATTTCTATTTAAGCTTGTTAGGAATAGGGATGCCTCGATACGCCTTTTTGCCGATACGATACCGATACCGATGCTCTTATAAAAATATCGGCGATACCGATACCGATACGCTTATTGAATTCAAAAATGATGGTAAAATAAATAAAACATAAGTATTTTTTTTTTTTAATTAATATAAAAAGAACAAATAACAGGACAAACTAAATAACACCGTTTAAAACTATAGACAGGTTGAGTTTAGTTAATAGTTTTAGTAATTAAAATTAACATTGATGGGAAAAGTATCGTTGAATCGGCCATAAAAATATCGCTGATGCCGATATATCGGCAAACTTCGAGTATCGCCGATATATCGGCATCGGTATCGGTATCGGATGCATCCCTAGTTAGGAACATACCAAACCATTAGCAATTAACAATATTTAAAATTAATAAATATGGGTTTCGAAAAACTATAGGTAATTTTTTGTTCCCAAACTTTTTCTGGCAAAAATAACCGCATCGAAATCGATCCATCCGCTTCGGTATTTAGTGAACACTGCTATAGGTTTCGAATTGATAACCCCTTCACTTAATTAGTCGGGGACCAGGGGGTAGGAATACAACCCTTTCCAATTAAATTCGTGTTGGATATCCCTTTAATTAATATAGCCTTGTCTACACTCGCAGAACGCTTCACTATTGCCATTATGCCGAGTGCCATATGTATCATATAGAATAGCAGACTACCATGCTAACGTATTCGCGAGCAGAAGCTAGTCTATCTATCTATCTTTTATATAAATAAAAATCAATGTTTGTATGTTTGTCCTCTATGCGTTACTAAATCATTGATCAGATTGTGATGAAACTTTGGTAGGGTGTTTATAGGACGCGCGCGAGGGTTTAAGCAGTGCCAGTTTTAGCATTACCGGCGACATGGGCGAGGTATCTATGGCGCCCCCTTTCTACTCTCCAATTCAGACATGCGAAATTCAATTCAATTTCAATTCAATTTAATTTATTTATTCATAAACAATTTACATTGTGTTTGAAATCTTCTATGATACAAAAAAACAGGTGTTATTTTTTTCTTAAACAACCCTTTATTACAGTGAAACCTTAAAAACAAAACTTTTTTTAGTCTTTCTATCGTCACTCTCATATAAAGGCATCAGTCTATGTGTTCTGAGGTTTCATTTTCGATTGACAAAATTGCCAAAAATGGTCAATCTTGGTTGAGATAATGTCGATCGCAGATAGGTTTTTATCAGCTTAAGCTTAGAAAAAGTCCTTTCCCCGCTTGCTACCGTTACAGGTACCTATAGTAACCAATATTCTCAATGGAAGGATGAGACGGGAAACCAGACATGAAGGAGCGCCCCTTCATGCCTGGCGCCCTTGGGCGGTCGCCCAACCCTAACGCCGCTACTGGGTTTAAGGCTCAAAAAAAAAAGTTCGTCTTAGAAACACTTTTTTACTGTACGTGGCATTACAACGCATATTGGTGCAGCTATTTTGAAATAAAATAAAAACAAAGTCCAGTGCCATTTTTATTCGTAACACTAGCCAATACAATGCAGTCATTCTGTAACTACTTCATCATCAAAATCATTTCAGCCGAAAGACGTCCACTGCTGAACATAGGCCTCCCCCAATTGAGAGGGCTTTGCCATAATCGCCACGCTTGGCAGGCGGGTTGGCGATCGCAGTATGGTGTTAAAATGCATAGAGAACGCTGCTGCCCATTCTCTAGTAAGTCCCTTAGTCGCCTTTTACGACACCCAAGGAAATGGGGTGGTGCTATTCTTTACGTCCGGCATCACACGGTACACTGTACACTGAATAAAATGTTTACTTATACATAACCAAACTTTCGTCAACATGTAACACAAAACAGTGACCACATAACTTTATGCAACATGTAACCAAAACCTGTGCTGGCTGTTGTGTATCACTTTTATTAAATCAAGTTAACTTTTATAAAGTCTTGTCAAACTTTGATTATTCCTGAAATAGCCGAAGTAGTTAGGCTAAATATTTTTTTCAGTGTACCTACTTGCTTTGTTTATAAACAAGAAATAACCCATAACACCATAAACAAGCTATGCAAGATATTAATGATGCAGTTTTTAAAGAGCATTATTATGTACGATCCATTCAACGGTTAAAGCGTCGCCTTATCTGTTGCGATAATGATAATATTTACACCCACACGTGTAGATAATAGATATGAGCAATGTACATACTTTAGTATAATATATGCAATATTATACTTGGTACCTATAAGGTGATTGATAATATAGATGGCGCATGCGCGAAATAAATCATCGGTGATGTGCCACCACGTAGAATGTGAACTTCAGGAGTTAGCAAAAATTTCAGAAAGGGTTGAGTACTTGAGACCCTTTATTTAACACTAAAGAATGATTTCCACCAAACGGCTCGCATGGCATCGGATCGGAAAGGATACGAACGGATGCGGCGACAGCCGATCGCGTCCGGCAGGATGTCGACGCATACGATCGGCTCCGTACCGTCGCTTGCGAATGTATCCGTTTCTGCGCCTACTCAAATAGCGTTCTTACCGTGTTGACGTGTTCAAATTAAAAAAAAATTGTTTTAGTTGACGAAGTATTTTTGGCTATTGCATTAGAAGAAGAAAATAATCATAAAACACAGAAGAGGAAAAGAAAAATTTGGATTGATGATTTATGGTAAACGACAGCCGAAAGGATCCGATCGGATACGACGACAAGCGAACGGAGCCGATCGCGCGTCGCAGACTCGCAGCATACTTTTGGCTACGATCGTGTCGCGGAAGACGCCCGCGGTCAAGCTGCAGTGCGCGGCTTGGTAATATATAGGTTGAAATTTAAAACATGCGCCAAACCGAAATGGGAGATTGTACTCATCATTATGAACAACTTTTATCGTGAAAACAAAAAACAAAAAAATAAGGCGATTTAATATCGTTTAAACATTGTAAAATCCGTTCCGAACCGATGCGATGCGAGCTGTTTGGTGGAAATCATCCTTAAGCATCGAAAATTATAATTTTAGATCCGATTCAGTCAATAAATTACATCGGGCGTCTAAATAATTATTTGTTGTATAATCAAATATCATGAATCATATTATTTTTTTTGGGATTTTTTTCATCCATACAAAACCCTAAATAAAATCGATGTAGGTAATTGCAAAATAATCAATGGAATTATCGTTATTAATACCCACTTCCTTTGGATAACGATCTGACATTAAAATATCTATAAATAAATAAACTGAACAATTTTACGATTAACCTAATTGTTTGGGGCCAGGTGAGACACGTTTTAAGGTTATATTCATTTAAGAGCTGTTTAGTTACATGTATGAATCATTGCCAGTTTTGCGGACTACCTAAACAAATACATACCTTCGTGGTTAACGTCCAAACCGGATGACAAACTTGATAATTATGATCACAAAAAACAATTGTACCTAAGTATCCTCATTGTCGTAATGACTACAGTTGCTTGAATATTTTACAGAAATCAGGGACGCCTACATAATAGGTAACTTAGGAAAACAGAATCGTCGACGTAAGCGGAGAACTAAATAACTACGATTTACGTCTAACTGACTTTTTACCATTGTTATAACCATGTTGCATATTTTCGCCTGACAAGCACTTTCTTACTCCTGTCCTGTTCAGAAATATAGGATTTTTATGTTCCAAATGGAAAAATAAATATTTGTCGAAAACTATCACTAAATCGTAGAAGAAAAAGTAAATAACTCATTAAATAAATCCATAACTGCTTTATGATAAGTTGAGTATTGCAAGAGTTACATAAAATAAGTAGAGTGTAGATTTGTTGGCAATTTTCTATTTTGTTAAGTACCTGGTAATTGCTGAAAGGCCTACACTGTCCTCCCATACCTATAATCACTGTTATTTAATAATATTGTAAAGCCAATTATTTTTAAAAGAGTAACCGTGGAGTTTCTTGCCGGTTCTTCTCCATAGGAAACGACTAATTGGAACCGTGCACCTAGCTTCTGACGTTTCATAAGTGCCCATTATATAGGTTTATGTGAAATAAAATATTTTGACTTTGATTTTAAGTCGTTTAGGTTTTCTTGGACACTAAATGTTATAATCAAATAACCATAAATCTCAATTTTCTGCAAACTAGAAAATTTGAGTTATTCAGTTCTCCACCTACGCCGACGATATGTCCAATGTTTTTAAGTAAGTAGTTGAAGATGTTATCTAGTCTTTACAGTCTACTACGAAAACCAAAGGACTCCATGTTTACATTTTATTAAACTAATAACCCCACATTGCTTCAACAACAAAAATAATTTTCGTAATAAATAAAGCTAGGTACTAGGGAAAATAGAACATACATCAATTTCTATATAAGGGAAAATTCAATTTTTACATTCCCTGTCTACAAAAAACGCTACGCATTTTCCGAGTCAACAATTTTCCAAAGGCAAAATTCAGTCAAGTTCAAAGTTTTCGAGGTGGATGCGGCCAAACATGAATCTATTCACAAAGGTGAGTGTGTGTGCAACAAGTGCACTTACGTTGTGTGTGTGCGTTTCAAGGTCAAGGTCGGCACGTGGCAGGCCTGTCGGGCCCGGAGAGGAGGCGAGGGTCGGAGGGTCCCCTCTGAGGCGACGCCGACTTCCCCAGCAAATTCTTAGTCATACTCAATTTACCCATTCAAAGATCGATGTAATATTCTGAGGGTGAGAATAATTTTGAAGGCTTAAAATTATTTTCAAGGGCTAGGTCGAGTATGGTTTGGGTTAGGATTGTTAGGGTTATTGGGGGAATCAAAGAAAGGCCGTTTTAAAGAATTTTAATATATACGTTTTAGTATGCTTTACTTTATATACAGTGTGAGTCTTTATAATGTGCACATATCGAAATTAGGGAATCTATGCTTAATTTTATCTACGGCAAAAATATAAAAAAAAAACTTAATATTTTATCTTATTTTTTATGGAATTAAAAAAAAATTGTTCCCGGTGTAAACAAAACGGTGTAACTTTTAAACTAAACGATCTATCACGATGAAACAAACTCCATAATGATTGGAAGTAATTAGGCGTCCAAAAATTGGGGAAAAAACTACCCTCAATTGAAAGAAACGTTTTTTTTTTACAATTTTTATTTTTTAATTTTTATTTCAAAATTTCTCAATAAGGGGGCGTCTTATTGAGAAATTTTGAAATAAAAATTAAAAAATAAAAATTCCATAAAAAAAATGTATTTTTTCCGTAGATAAAATTAAAGCATAGATTCCCGCATTTCGATATGTGCACATTATAAAGACTCACACTGTATTAGAAGGTGTGAATTATTAATAATATAAAGTGAGACATTTGGTCCTCACGCAGGGCTAGCAGAGTAGTAAGATCGCTATAAGAAAATAAGCATTTCATAATTTCAGTCAAGTGGCAAGTGAGGGCTTGCATAAATAATATTTATGAGTTAGAAACACAAAAACTAATAGTGATGAAGTAGGGGCGATTTGTTTTTGCTATATTCCAACGCTAAACACAAAAAAAGAAAGTTTTAAATACACAAAACTGAGTACTTACTTAATTTTAACTCCTTAAATTCGTTTTCCTCGTTTGTCAAGGAAAATTACAAATTTTCCTGTAGGCAGATAAGTTTTAATACAGTTATAGATGCGACACGTAGTTTTTAACATAAAATGAGGCCATGAGAGCCAGAGTGGCCTAAAAAACTGCTCTAAACTTATCTCGGAAGCAGTTTTTCAAAATAAAAACAGTATTGAAAAAATTACTGTTAGGCCACTCTGGCTCTCCGAGGCCATGAGAGCCAGAGTGGCCTATAAAATTTCTCTAAACTTGCCTCGGAAGCAGTTTTTCAAAATAAAATCAGTATTGAACAAATGACAGTTAGGCCACTCTGGCGCTCATGGCCTCAATTATGCATAGATGAAGATATGAGATTAAATTCTAAAAAATTATTAGGTGTTGCAGAAGTTAATTCAACGTTTTAATTAACAGTTTCGTGCTGAAAAACTTTATTAAGTATCCATTTAGTTTTACTGATTTCGATACACCAACATGTCTATATAGTAATTCAGTCTACATGTATCATCTTTCTGACTGACTGACCCCTTGACAATTCAAAAGTGCCTGTAATTGGTTTATTTGAAATAAATGCATTGTGTTTGAGTTTGAATGTAAATAATATAGGTACACCTAATCTAGGGAACTTTTCATTCTTTTAGTTTCTACACGATTATTTTGAACATAATAATTCAAATAGATACAATACTCTCTGCAGAACATCATTTTAAAAATCCATTAGAAATTGCTTTTCCTCTCACATAAGTTATAAATATTAGTCGTAAATATTCAGTAAAATTGCCTAATACAGCCCCATCTACAAACTGTCCCCAGAACTAATTACGTAACACGCCCTTTAATACTACTATTACTGAATTTCAGTATATTATGGGTTTCATATTCAGTCATAAATACGTCAATTATTAAATTAAATTAAAAAATTATGAGCAACCGTGACAGTACCCACAAGCCCACAAGACAAATATAAACAAAATACTTTATCGGTATCAGACATTGTCCAATCAATGGATTCTCCTATTTTGCCTGAATATTTATTCAGTATTCTTTTATCTCGAGAACTGAATGTAAACAGCATCAGTGCCATCTATGTTTAACGCACGGAACAAGTACAAGTTCAGTCCTTAGGAATGGTGCACACCGAACAACCGGTTAACGTATTTGACGCAGCTTTGTTTCTCGCGTTCCAACACAGATGGCGCCGATACAAGTTTTGGTGAAATAAAATTTAGGGTTGCTGTGAAATCAAGATTAATGACGAAATTATTTTTGAAGAAGTGAAGAATATTGTATAAAACTGAAATGAAATGTGAAGAAAATTATAGAAAATGATTGAGCAACGGGCTATCGAACGACCGGGTGCCACGCTGTGCTCTCTCGGGAATTAGTGCGGAGTGAACACAGCTGGTGGTATCTCAGTTGTTCCCTAGTTCTCCCACTCTTCGATCGGCGGCCGAAGATGGAGAAGAAGAGGAAGCTTGATGAAGCAGAGGAATCCTGACTGTGAAGAATCTTTGATGAAACCATGAAGATTTCAAAGATGAACTTTTTAGTTTTTTGTACTAATTTTACATCACACACACACTACTTTCTCTTTTTTTTTTTTCTAAATGGATCACAATATTCGCAATATCATTATTTCTTCGAAGATCCTTCTTAGTTCAAAGGCGTCATAGATTAGGTAGAACCAGTAGTTAAATACTAGAGATACCATTAGATGAACATAGTAACATCTATATCGAAACAGCAAAATTATCCCAACGTCCATGCGCTTGTTAAACTGTCATTAATATCTATTTTTAGTAGGAAGTGTTCCAGCTATAGGTAGGTACATGAGAAATTATACCTACAGCGGATAGTGCGTAACCTAAATATTCGTCTGGTTATTTTTAAACTGTCAAAAGTGAGCACATGTGGCGTATATACCTTGCGGTCACTATGCGCTCACATGTACATGTAGATTTATATTTAATTCACTCGATTGGCATGTATTTAACAGCGATTAGCGGGAATGTTGATGATGTTAAGCAGATGTGCGTACGCGCAGGTCGACGGTGTGACGCGTGACGTCACGTTGCGTGTCGCTCATATAGCGTGAGGGAAAGTTGTGTGATAAAATGTTTGTCGATTCCGACTTCGAAATGTTTTTCTACAAATTGTACTGTTCTTTATTAATTGTTGTTGTTTTAGTGCTTTATTATTGAGGTAGTTATTGGTAATTGTTTTAATTGTATAATTATATTTACATGCGTTTGTAACGACGAAAACTGACAAAGTTGCTGATTGTGTTTTGTAGATAGTGAAAAGTTTTGTCTGTAATTTTTATCGATTTTCACAACTATGTATAAATGACTCACGTACCTACTTACTTCGAGATCTGAAAATGTTTAAGTCAACAATAATCAGGTAGGTAGGTACGTACAAGATCATTTATTTTCACGTCATCTACAAGGCAATTCATGTTCCTTTCTCGTTACATAAACAAGTTTATACATCGTCTCACGCGCAGGTCACTGGCTTCTAACGAAAACGACGACTTTTATTAATGACTTCACTTGACGTGAAACTTCTCGCACTGGACCTGTTAAATTTTTATGCGGTTGTACAGTAAGCCGCACATCAGTGGTAACTGGTGGTTTTTCGTTTCGTTCCTGTCAGTACTTTAATTTCATACGTTTTGGATATGTTTAAGTACTCATATTTTTTTTTTAATATCTAATGAATATTTACATTATAATGTTCCTAAAATTGGCAAGCATTAAGCAGACAAATATTATTCTTTCTCCAAGTGCTACGAAATTAGATCCTAAGTTATTACTTAAAATCTTAAGCCATAATTAATCAGGAATGGCACAATCTTTACAATTATCAATAATCAGTAACAATTTGCGATAGAAAATCCCGCAAACAGTGATTGATGTTTCACATTTGACATTTCTAGAGACCTCACTCTACACTAGCGCCTCTAACGGCGAATTCAAGCGCGATAGTGCTCATTACGTAACACACTAACAGTAGCAATGGGTTTAATTTAGACAGTTCAACAATATTCATTGCGTTATTTACATTGTTGTGCAGACAAATTTTTCGATCATATGAAGCAATGGATTTGCAATACTTTCAAAATCATTCAGATTGTGATTGATAATGTGTTACACAATAGGGATGATTCCTGGGTAAAAACAAAAAAAACTATTTAGTCCGTCAATCAGATAATAAAAAAATATTAGACACGTATTTTTTGCTTCATCATGTTAATAAAAAATTACTTAGATAAAACACATTAAACTTGGGGAGTGGGGGCTCTTTACGTCACAGCTACGTATAAAATCTACTGAGAAGTGACGTCATGCCACATTTGATCTCAATGTATCGCCGTAATGTTTTTATTACGTAAAAAAAGAAAAAATACGTATCCAATATTTTTTTGTAATCTACATGACAGACTAACATTTTTTTTTAGTTATCATCCCTATTAGGGTGTATAGGTCAAGTGTTAACACCGACGTGCAGCCTACTGTACCTACGTACAGACTTGCACTTTAGTTAAGTATTAATTTATGTGTTTATGAATATTACGTACCGACATAAATGTTCATATCATGACTAACTTCAACGAATTATCATCATGAAAAGCTACTTTTTTCAGCGATCATTGTGTCATTGTGAATATCATTTATTATTGTGTATTTTTATTGTACCTACTTTTTAATTAAAAGATGTTAATATTCCATTATTAATTGCATCTTGTCTAGTACTTAAATTAATTAAGTTCGTTATTGTACAAAGGGAAATTAAAATAAGCATTTAATTAACTTTAGGTTCATAAAATAACTAACCGGTTGCTTTTTCTAAACATAGGTACCTACTATTTATTCAACTATGGTAAAAAAAACAGTCACAGTTACCGGAAAATATCAATGAACATTTTCATACATTTCCGTCAACTTACTTCATAAAATAATTCTATATCTGTACGTAAACGTTTTGAAAGTAAAATGAATTCATGATAATTAACTCTTTATCAATGTGTTCAATGTACGATATTTCATTGTTTTTCCTGCAAAAACTAACGTTAACTAGATTTTTCACGCCGATTGTGTTTATTGCCAGCCATAAACATAATGAATAGCTCAGGATACATTTCACGGTACATCACTCGCTTTACTAAAACAAATAGAGTGATTTTATTTTTATAGTTATAATCACTGCCGTATCTCTACGTTGAAGTCGTCCGAACTTTAGGTCTGTGCCGGTAGAGTTTACTTTCCCGGAACATGTCTAAGGTGAGGAGCCAGACCAAGAGATACAGAAACCCGCAGGGCAGCATGTGGCGAGCTGGTGTCTTTTTAAACTAATTGGTAGATTGAAATCTGCTTATGTATCTAAATATATAAAACAAAGTCTGGTTAGTTACACCATTTATAACCTAAAAACGGCTGGACCGATTTTTATGATCTTTGATTTGTTGGGTTTTGTCTCCGCCCCGAATAGTGGAATAATTATTAAAACACGCAAAAAAGAAAATATTCTGTTTCTCATAAATTTTGTATGGAACGGTTTTTTTGATGATATCTCGAGAACGGATTGGGGAACGGAATAACAAGAAATTTCACGCAGACGAAGTCGCGAGCAGAAGCTAGTTTAATATAAAAATTAAAACAAATATCCCAAGTCAACCTAGAAAGTACTTATTTAAAAATAGCTCCCTAAAAATACAAAAGTACTATTTTTGAAACTGATGTCAGAGGGAAATCTGCTCATTGTTTATGTAGGTCAGGTCAGCTCTCTTGTAGGTCACCTACGCATTACCTGTAAGTGAAGAGTCACCTAGATTTTTGTACCTTAGAGATTGCTCTTTCATTGATAATAGATTCTATTGTATAACTTTAATTGCGTTAATCTTATCCTTCAATCTTAAGATCATGAATTCAGTTTTATTGCTTCCTTAACAACAGTATCAGTAGTATCGGGACATACAGTTAGTTATAAGGTATCAAGTTAAGAACAAATATTGTTGTTACCTACCGGATGAGGTCAATCTGATGGCGGATGAGCGATTATTACGAGTAATAATCGAGCATAATACAAAAACCGGTCAAGTGCGTGTCGGACCACGCACAATGAAGGGTTCCGTAGTTGAGATGAATGTATCCCAAGAACAAACTTAACATTGTAGTTGAAAAACATGTTCCCCCATACATTCCAACTGAAAATGTAAGTTTGTATGCACAATATTAAGTGAAGTACCATGTTATTTTAAAACTACAGACTTCTTATAGGTTTTACTATAATCTATAAGTAGAACTATTCTCTGTATGTTTTTCAAATTTTTTCGTGCAGCAGTTACGGAGATAAAGGGAGGAATGGTCAATTTTCATCTATTTTCAAATTATAAAAAAAAAAATCCTCTTAAAAAACCCTTTCATTTAATATGCCACACGGTACAGTTTTTCCATCAATTAAATTTTTCACCCAAAAATGAAACCCATATTCAAAATTAATTTAGGTATTTACGTTACATGTTCGTGTTTGAGTCACAGAAATTCATATGTATACCAAATTTCAACTTAATCGTTCCAATAGATTCGGAGCAAATCGGCTGACAGACACACGATTGATCCTACCATGGGTTCTGTTGCTTGACCTTTTAGACCCTTATAATATATAAAATAAAAGAACACTTATTGTGACATAACTATAATAGCTAGACATATGCTGTCGCGATGCTTTTTGTAGATAATAATGTGTTCTGCAAAGTCGTAGTATATTATTTTGTTCTATCATCAATAGTTTTCGCAGCGCACGCGATGTAAGGAAGTTTTTATGTCAATGTTTTACACCTTGGGTTACATTATTGGAGTTTTAGTAAGGATCCTATTTTTTTTTTTAAATATAATATATCCTATGTCACCCGGCGATAGTGTAGCTTCCCAACGGTGAAAGAATTTTTTAAATCGGTCCAGTAGTTTTGGAGCCTATTCAATGCAAACAAACAAACAAACAACCAAATATTTCCTCTTTATAATATTTTATTATAGATTACTTATTCTGTACACTCTTAATGCCGCAATAAAAATCGCAAATGATCCCTACAAAAAGGCAGTTGTCCTTCAGTTAGGGCTGGAGTAGCAAAAATAACCCTTAATCTTATAGAAGCACTAAAATCTTGAATACCTTAACAACTAAAACCTGTTTGGCATAGAACCGTGTGAACAGCCTCGTTAAGCAAAGCTTTGATTATTTCGAATGTCAAAGTGATTTTGTGTTAGTTACTCTTAACTTGGACAATATTACTTAAAGTAAATATTGTCTGTAGGTAGTGCGGAACAAACTGGTTTTTGTTGACCTGAAATAATAATAATAATTTAATCAAGCAACAAGACAAAGTGTTAGTAACAATATACTTACAAACTATGTTAGTAAAACATTTACACAGACACAATTTGTGACATCACTGCTGCAAGGTAACAGGCCCAGCTGATACCCTGCAGCAGTGGTTCACAAACGCACAATCCAGCCTACTTGCTACCATAGACAGGATGCTGTTGGTACTGCCCCGCACCCTATATACTAACCAGGGATGCGCACCGCTTTCGCATCACACTGTAGAAGCAGTCAAAGCGAGCTTCCGCAAACATCCCAGATGCGCTGCCGTATCGGGGCAACCCCAACAGCACCCTGAATGCGTTATTGTACTGAACGCGAAGGGCGCTGTATGATTTCTGAGTATAATGAGCCCACAGACTGCAAGAGTAAAAAGTCGTGCAGTAAGCACTAAATATAGTACGCTTGACCTCTTTAGATAATAATGATTTACTGTGGAGATATATTATTCATCCATTATCTGTAACGTAACAAAAGAAATTGATAAAAATTACTTATACTCCATTTACTATAGCATTAGAAAAAAGAGGCTCGTAGAAGCAGGAGTGCGAAACATTTTATTCAAAGTTAAAAGTTTAAACAATTAAACTAAAAATGTTTTAACATAACTTTGATAAATAGGTCATAATAACATCTTCATCACACATTACTTACAACAAAACGAATGAATGAAACAAACGATTACGTCGTGATGATTTAAATTTAATTAAGATTGAAGGAAATAAAAGTCTTTTTTTTACAATATTTTATTTAAAACAACAACTTTCAACACACAATAGTTGGTGTAACTTCTTCGTCTTCATCATATAATTTAGTCACTATCATCAGAGAATAAAGATGAAGAAGTTTCACCGACGTTACCTAATAATAAATCTTTCTACCACATCATCCATTATGCTTTAACCTTTTCTCTTCTTTAATTGCATGAGCAACGCAAGACTGCCATCGTTTTAGCGTAATACTATCCAGATCTTGCGGGAGTAATTGTTTCTCCGTGTCTAATTTGAACGTTTTGTTATGTTGAGCCACATACCCCATCATTTGAGCCCATATTAATTATATAGGGTTGAACTCGCAGTGGTAGGGTGGGAGGCGCAATACTGAAATACCCTTCTCTCTAGCCATCTCATCTACAACAAACTTTTGGTATAAATGTCTTTGTATTTTTGCTTTTTCTAATAAAGTTGCCCTAAGATCTTTTTCCTCAAAAGGAATATTTTTGCTTTTAAACCATTCCTGTATATCTGCCTTTCGTGTAGCTGTGGTTGGCAGCTTCTCCAATGTCCTTGAGTGGTATAGCGCATTGTCCATAACAATTACAGCGCCACTCTCAATTTTTGACAAAATTAACTTGAACCATTTTCACTTTTGTCTATCGCGCTTCTATAACATATTCCCTGTAAATTGAGAGGTCTGGCTCTTATGAAACAGGAAATCCTAGTACAAGAGTCAGGGCTACACAGATGATTGTGTCTTGAAGTGTAAATAAATAAATTATTATTCTTATTAAAGTTGAAGGCGTCCATTTCGAAATGGTCATCTTCATCACCTTTATTTGCATCAAATATTAATGCAGCTTCCGTTAAAAACCCTTCACAAACCCTGTGAAATAAAATTAATACAAGTCAATTATTCCGTACCCCCTATATAATTTCACTGCTGGAAATAGTTCATAGATAAATACTATAACAAAATTTATAACTTTGAAAGTTCGCTTTGCATGCGTTAATTCATAATACAATATAATATGTATTACTTAATTAATAGTCAATAACAATGGGGTGTTCATTTTTTTATGGCGAGGACAGTCCATAAAATACATACCAGTATGACCGATTATAAGTTAGATTTTTTAAACCAGCAGATAGACCTTCCCAATGTGCTTCTTTTGAAGACTTATTATTAGTGTCATGCCATATTAGGCTTTTCGTGTGACCTGTTTGTATGATAAAAGGTTATTAATATAAATACCATTCATTTCACGAATCAATTTTATGAAATTATGTTTAATTGTGTAATTAATTATAATGTTATTGAATGCAAGAGGTCATACACTGCTTAGTGCATAAAAAGCTGTTATGAAATTTAGAAGCACTGTACCTTCATTTAGCCAAGTTTCATCTAAATAATAATATATTTTCCTTCCTTTATTCCTTAGCCTTTTTATTTCATGAAGATATTTTAGTCTCCAAAGGACGATCTCCTGCTTGTCTATGACTTCTATGAGTGCACTTTTTTGCTCCGTTTGATTTATGTGAACTTTAATGTTTATTTAATTATTTTACACAGACTGTTTTTTTTTAAATCTGGCAGAGACTCGTCACTGTTAACTGCTTCCAGCATCTTGTCCAAGGTGGGCAACTCATTATTAAAGAAGAAGGAATGAATTTTCCTGCATATTCCACTAAATGTGATGTCATCAAAATCATCACGTTTCATGTGCTTCTGTTGGGGAGGGGGAGATTGCAGGCGACTTTTTATGTTGTACTCTTTGAGAATATTGGACAGAGTAGCCCGAGATATGCCTGTAAATAATAAAATCATGTGCGGAGTTTCTAAAATATAATACATTTTATCACAATGCATGTTAATTTCAAATATTTTTATACTAATAATTTTATGAATCATCCTTACCGGCAACTTCTGCGATTTTGTTTATCATCTCAGTCCTATAATGAGGAGTATCTGCAGGCCAGGACTCCAATTGCTTAAAAATATTTATCACAGGTTGTTTTCTACAGCACGCAGCGTTCTCTTTTTTTTGGGAGACATTATTATTTCGTCGGAGTCAACTTTTGGACCACGTTTTTTTCGCCGTTGGCTTTGGTCAGACTCAGCACTTATATGTTGTAAGCCACTCGGTCCCGCACCGGGATCACTCATAGCTCAAAAAAAAAGTAACGTTTTGTACAAACAACCCAATGACAACACTGATAACAATACAATAATAAAGAAATAACTAAATATTATTTATTATTTTAATAAATAACAACAAAATCACGAAAATTAAACAATAACAAACAAAGTATTCACAAGTAAATGACATACATGACAATCTTAGAACATTGTCAAGTCAATTTCACAGACGACATAAACCAGTAAAATTAGAAATCCCCGGCTGTCACAGCTTATGAAGGGATTAAGTAACATTTTAGATTTGGTAGGATTATAGTGAAACAAAAAGCGTTGCAGTATTGTTGACTCCTGCTTCTTTTAGGTTTTTAGCATAGGCACTGTAATTTTAAATTGGAATGAAATAATATATCTAAATGAAAGCTACTTAATTTCATATGGTTGTTTTTTTAAATGATTACAATTAAGTGTGATAGCTGATATATAAATTCATTTTAATCGATTTGGCGTCAATCGTAACTATAACAAGTTTATTGTACTTTTGTTATAAAGTGTGCATCAAAAATAACCTTTTTTAACTTCTGTCTAATGCTATTATAAATGGAGTATACATGAAAGAAAAATATTTTATCAGAAATAGCAACAATATACAAACGAAAATAAAATAAACGACCATATGGAAACAGAATGAAATGAAACGAACTCAGCAATCAATAATAAACTTATCAAGAAAGCAGTTTCTCAAACTCAAACTCAAAGCATTTATTTCAATTAAACCATTTAGCCATAACTTTTGAATTGTCAAAGAGACTGTCAGAGTCAGAATGTTGAAGCTTGTTGCCCATTCCAAAACGTAGATCTCTATAGAGAAGAACGGGCAAGAAACTCTAAGTAAGGACACTCTTTGAAATCAAGATATTACTAAATCCTGAGTACATTATTCTTGTTGCTTCTATAAGTGAGACAACGTAAAAAAAAAAATTATCAATTCAAAATATAAAACCAATCATGAGGCGTTTATCAAAAGGCGGTCAGAATCTTATTAAATACCATTAATTTTTAATTATTATCCTTAAAATCTATTCAAATTAGGTTCACAGAAAAGATAGATCTGCTGATATTGATGCATTGTCGCATCTCGACTTGTCAAAGATTAGGCAACACAGTGAGAGGACACCACAAGCTGTCCCAGTAAATGGCGACTTGAACAACTCGCTGAAATTCTGACTGAAAGTAATCTCATCATCATAATTTCAGCCAAACAACGTTCACTGCTGGATGTAGGCTTCCCCAAAATAAAGTCTAGACAAAAAGTAATAATAATAAATGTTTATTACTTGAAAAACTGGCACAATAAATCTCCCTACATAGTTTGCGATTAGTAAATGTGCTCTTAAATGGTGTATTCCCACTGTCCTCACCGCCCGTGTCCCCATTAATGGTAATTCACATAAAATGACGAAACTACAGGGCCTCAAGTCTGCTATTACAATAGTGTCAGAATGGTCTCGCCATTGTGAATATTTGACAGTGTTTGTATGGCAAATCTGTCAAAAACTCACAATGAAGAGACCATTCTGACACTATTGTAATAGCAGACTTGAGGCCCAGGTTCCATTTTCTTTTAAGTACTGATTTTAGAAATAATAAATAAAAACCAGTACAAAAATTAAATGTAAGTAAAATGAAACCTTTTTTTTTTCCACCTTTTTATGTGAATTACCATTAAGGCGAGGTTCATCGAGCGTGCATTTTTGTTCTTGAAGTGGCAGCTGGAAGCGAGTAAATTGTGCCGTGAATTTCGTTAATTTTGGGTTTCAAATTATATGTTTTACGATATTAACCATGTTAAACCCGACATACACTACATCATCATAGACGTTTATTTTGATATGATTTGCAGTACATGATGTGGTATAATATTGAAATAAAATGATTTTAATCTACAAAATAAGGGTATGTTTGGATTTTTTTTCTATCGAGCGAATTTTATCCAATTATGTAACAAGTACCCGACGTACCTACAGAAAGGTCTCAAAAGCAACATATAATTTTTTCACGTGTTTAATCATTACCGTTTCTAAATAAAATGACATCAAAATTACATTTCCTAGAGGTTAACTTGAAGAACCTCGCCTTAATGGGGACTCGGGCGATGGGGACAGCGAGAATACACCACTTAAATTGTCAAAGAAGTGCTTTGGGACTCGTACACTCACACGAAAAAGTAGATAATACTTTTGTAGAATTTAGGATCTTTATAATATTGGTAGGAAACTTACTGATCTCGATCATAGCACGCTCGTTCCATCATAGACCTCATCCATCGCATTCCATCAAGCGAGATCGAGGTCAAGAGCAGACCCAATCATCATCAATAAACATAAAATAAAACTT
Source organism: Dryobota labecula (assembly GCA_947523025.1). Classification (NCBI taxonomy): domain Eukaryota; kingdom Metazoa; phylum Arthropoda; class Insecta; order Lepidoptera; family Noctuidae; genus Dryobota; species Dryobota labecula. The sequence goes on from OX383301.1 coordinate 13,017,730, forward strand.
GATTTGTACGCCAAGTTAATAAAATCATCTGATAGAACACGTAGAAAGAAAAACATCAGGTAACGAGAAACAATTATAATTTCCTCAAATAAGTACAGCTGACGACTTTGGAATCAGAGTGATCTAGGGCACAAAAGTATGTTTTCGAGAAAAATAAGGAAACGCGTTGTTAGGTTTTGTTGTAAGAAATTTATGAGCCATGATAATTTAATCAAAATCAAAAAATCAAAATCAAAATATTTTATTTCACATAAACCTACATGGGCACTTATAAAACGTCAGAAGCTAGGTGCACGGTTCGAGTTAGTCGTTTCCTATGGAGAAGAGCCGGCAAGAAACTCCACGGTTACTCTTTTAAAAATAATTGGCTTTACAATATTATTAAATAACAGTGATAATAGGTATGGGAGGACAGTGTAGGCCTTTTAACAATGTTTCTTTATTGCACTTAGATTACTTTGATTTTCCATAAACGTTAAGAACTCAGTAGTAAAATTGGGACCATTAGTGATCTAAGTGCATCTCATACTTGATCAGTGTGGCATGCCTTCACTTTGCAGACCGTACCAATTCTATAGTGACATGTTGTGATCCCTCAAGGAAGAAAGCACTGAAGAGCGCTTAGATCAGTGTGGCATGGTAGAATTATGGTTTTACTATGCCATTGTGTAATAACCTCAGTATTGGCAAAAATGTTACTTAGATCACTCTGGTTCCAACGTCGTCAGCTCAGAACAAGGAAAGCCTAAACTTTACGTTAAAGGCCCAGATATATGCCAGTGACCTTGAGTGGTTAGCTTGCGTATTCTGTACTGAGCTCACGCAACCCGTCGTACGTCCAGCCAGTAATAGGACTCGCCCATCTAGGAGCGCTGTCCCAAATTAAACGCATTATTAATTTATTACACATAAAAACAAAAGATATTTTAATAAAACATGTATACTAACATACAATACGTTGTATAGCGTCTGTATAGTTACACAACGCTTTGTCTTCTTCTATCGAAAGTCAAATTACTGACGAGTGAAAGAGAGAAATCGGTGTGTAACTATACAGACGCTATACAACGTTTATTAGTAAGGAGGTAAAAGATCAATAGTTAAATTATCTTTAATAAGGTGATAGTTTCAAAAAAATACGCTTGATAGATTTTGCGTGATTCTCAGTTTTTTATCCGTGTTAGACATAACTTCACAAATTAACTTCACTATGTAATATAGACATAATCTAAAATATTCATGTATTAAGTTATTAAGAAAATGCTCTAATTTAACATATATTTTTTTCAAATCATTAACTCTACTCGTTTAGACGTGATATTCAATTAAAAGTCTGTTACCGTCGCCTTAACATAATCGTGTAGAGAGGTATAAATGAATGTCAGTTTGTTTAGAGTTTCATGCAATACAGGTTTTAGTTTCAGTTTATTTTCATTTAACATTCAAAATTACAATATTGAGGTATCATTGGTCCCAAACTAGGCATAGCCTGTATCTTGAGCACCATTAAGTAAACAAAATTTTTATGATTTCAAAAATAAAATAAAACAAAAGTTGGAATTGGCTACAGATAAGCTAGTTAGCCTCATCGACACTACAAAACTAATTATACAAACAAATTAAATAATTAAGGGAAAAATAAAATCAATTCTTATAATAAAATTTAAATATAAAATATAAAGCTTTGTATGATTTCCGTTTATGCTACTGTTCTGTATTATGCGAGTGTGTGGGGGTGTGGGTGTGTGAGGGTGTGTGCATGTTGAGGGTGCGTCTGTGAGTGTGTGACCGTTAGTGTGAGTTGATTTTATTTGATAACTAGCTTTTGCCCGCGGCTCCGCCCGCGTAGATGTCGGTTATCGCGTAAAAAAGTAGCCTATGTCCTTCTCCATATCCCAGGCTATATCTCTGCCAAATTTCATGACGATCTGTTCAGCGGTTTAGGCGTGAAAACGTAACATACAGACAGACAGACAGACAGAAAGACAGACAGACAGAGTTACTTTCACATTTATAATATTAGTATGGATTTTAAGTATTGTTTCAGTAGAGGTGTATGATTTTTCCAAGAGCCATACTTTAACGGTGCGTTTTATATAGGTAACTAATAAATACACCTAATATATATATTTAAATTCTACTATATATTTAAAAGTAAAACATACAGGGTTATGTATGACCAGTTATGTATGAACGTAAACTCAGCGACAGGCGTACGTAAGGATCGTAGCAGGATGGCGTTTTTAGTTTCTGCCTACCCCCATGGCAAAAACGCGTGAGTTTATGTTATGTATGTATGTAATAAATCTAACAAATACTTAGGTACGTTTGCATAAAATACAATTTCGCGTTACAACTACAAAACAGATCGATACAGGCAAACGAGAGGAGCCCAGATTTTCTAGAAAATGTCGGTGTTGGTTCGTTTGGAGGACGCAGCCCGGGGTGGCAAGGGGTGTTGCACTTTATACATCACCCCTGGCAACGCCCGGCGGCCTCGCCCTTTACGAACGTTGGGTCCAGGAAGCAGGGGTGGTGCACTCATTGCATCTCCCCTGAATACCGCCCGACCAGGCCTCGCCTGGGCTGCCTTCTGTGAATTTTGGGATTAAATTTCGGATGCTGTATAGTGCTCCTATATAAAATATCATGACGCATGAACATGATTATTTCTTACTGTAATCAACTAATCAAGTTACGGCAATCAAACATGAATAAAAGTTACACGAAAAGATGCTTTCTTTGAATTTGGTCATTTGTTTTCGTTTATTCTTTTTATTATGTATGTACGTACACACAATAACATACATGGAGATACGACATAATTATAATTAAAGTACAAAGGTACTGCTTATATCTTAAGAAATTTCTTCCAGCAGACCTGCGAAAGGAGAAATTAAAAAGAAATTTAGACAATAGTGTGTGAGAACAAGAACAGAATATGAATATGCGAAGTCTTAAACTAAAACATGAAATATAACATACATCTACTTAAATAAATACATTAAGCTAAAATATATAATACTCACAGTTGAGAGGAAAGGTAATGCTCTTATACTCGATATTTGAATAGAGACACAATTTTCAAATTGCAAATGCTAGGCGGAAGTGAGTTCCACAATCTTACAGCATGGACAGAGAAGGAATACAAATTGTAGCTAATTTTTCGTTCATTGTAAGACTTACCTAAAAAAAATCGTAAAAATCTACCTCGAGTCACTCAGAAAGCCGCTATATCAAAAAAATATTCTCTTACTCGTGAACGAGACGCTTTAGAGCACGACAAAGATTCTGCTGGCCCATCCTCCTGACATAATCTGTAGACTACTCTGAACTTAAAAGACGACATTCTTGCCTGTTGTCTATACAAGTGCTTATGCTTATGAATAACGTTTTACGCCCGGACACACAACACAACTCACGTTTTAGAAAACTAGACGCTTTTCCCGCTGAGTTGACATTTAGCGCTCACATTTTATCTCAATACATAAATGCTTTGGCACTAACGATCGATATAGGTACAGAGGGAGGCTAGGCTTTCCGGGAATCTGTGGAGGTCTGTGAAGGACGTGGGCTGCGTCAGGGGGTGCAGTGGGCGCGAATGGGGTGATGAGTGGGCGCAGCTAGGACTCGCCCGGGCTCTGAGCCTTGGGTGTTGTGTGCCATAACGAGGAATTATATGTAGGTGCGTTCACGTGATATTCGATACTAATTGGTTAGTTATTTTCCGGTGAAACTGTTCTTTACATTTTTCTATCAGTGGGTTTATGTATCTTTGCCGTAGACTAAGTCTACGGCAAAGATACACAAGTCCACTGATATTCCAAAGATTTATTGCAGCGTGTGCGCCGTTCTTGTTTAGGATGACTAAGCCACGAAAATGATATTCCTAATTCGTTAGATAAAGAAAAAAAAATTGACTGGCTTAATTTAGTATGGTATTTTAGACACTAAGCTTTAAAAGCAATAATGTATCTAAAGAAGAAAAAAAAAAACTTTTTTCTGTATAAATATAAATGAAATGCTGTTCGTTGGTAAGCGCATCACTGGAGAACGGCTGGACCAATTTGGCAATTTTTTTTTTTTTTTTTTTTTTAATATTTTTTGTTTGAATTAGGTTGGGAAAAGTTGAAAAATTCGAGAAATATTGAAAGCGCTTTTTCTATGGGTTTTTTTTATGAAATATTGAAATTTGGACAACGTCGGCGTCAGCATCGTTTTGGTCAGCTAGTTAAAGATAAAAACCGTCTCCTAATCAGTTTATGGTTTTATGAGCGAAAAGAAAAGTATGAATAAACAAAATAGTTGTAACAAAAAATTAAATTACTAATGAAACGACAGAAAACACTTACTGAAAGGAAAACTGACCACAACACACCCATTCACACGCAATACTCAAATGTCGAGACCACGGTGCTTTCTTAACAGGTTATTCATGCCGTAAAAGTGCATTTTTATGCATCCTTTACAAAGCTCTCTCAGTTTACTGATGGATAAACAAACCACTGTCGATTTTCGTTGGCATAGTAAGAAAATCGTTCTAAAAATTAGGACGTGTCCCTCTCGATTGTTGATACTTTTCCTCTTCACGTTCGTCGTCAATAATCCTAAAATTGTACAGATTCAACCTTCGAAAACTCCCGAACATAACTTGATACACATACATCAAAAGTGCACACTCCCAGTTACATCCATCTCGTTTATTTATGCGCGGACATCACGGCCGATCGATACAGGGGATCGGGAGAAGGCTAGATTTTTCCAGAATCTGTGGAGGTTTTTATCTAACACATAGGTGGCTCTTTAAGTAACTGTTGTTATGACGTTGTTAAACGCGGATTACAATGATTTTTATTAAACAAATATTTTATTTCACACGTAGGTATCAATTTTTTTTAATTTTTTTTTTATTTTATATTTTTTTTCTGTATCTGTCCGTGACATAACAGAGGGCCCTATCTGGCTGAGATAGGAGCCTTTTGACGGATTTTGTTTTCATTTTACTTTTTTTTTTTTTTTTTTTTTTTTATTAATGTTACTATGAGTGTGTTTAGTTTAAAATGTGATTTTCCTGTACGAGTCCCAATAAATACTTTTTCTTTATTTTTTTTTTGTTTCTTTCTTTATTGAGCTGCAGCTCTCGCCCGGGCGTCCGGGAAGGCTTTAATGCAATATTATAGATGTAGGTAGCTTGCAATACTTAAACAATATTGGATAATTCAGGCTCTAGACGACTTTGAAGTACTTTAGATAACATTAGCAGATGTTTAGATCAGTTTAACGTTAGATATAGGTCTTACTTCTCCTCTTATAACTCTTCGTTATGGAAACAAACCATCTAAAGATGACCCAGGCTACATAATCACATAAATAACACCCGTCGACAATAAATTGTCGTGTGTAATCTTATAAATTACAATTATTTAGCACACATCACATTACCTTAAGAAGATAACATCTTGGCGTCTTCGTGTCTAAATATCGTTGGCTGAGGAGTAGCTGATCAAAGCCAAGAGGCATGCCAACTACCTCTGGCACATCCCTACATTGCACAAACACGCGTATAGCGGGCAAGGGCAGACTGATAGTGTCGTAATAATGCTCACATTGATCTATGACTTACTGTAATCTTACGCAGAACATTTTATTATTAAAACAGTGCATTGAAGTTATGAAGCAAGACAACAAGAAGTGTCTCCAAACTTTTCACGACTCACAAAATTCGGATTATCTAATCTTTCATTCATGTAGAAGTGTTACTAACATGTGGTAATACTCCCACAAGAACACTTAAAAGCATATATATGACGTTTATGAGCAAAATTAATAAGAAACTACAACTGGACAATCAAATAGCAGGAAAGACCTTGGCAGCTAGCCAAACAGCGCTGCATAGACCTGGACTGGCCCAGCCTTGACACCAGAATGCGCCAGATGTATTGTTAAACCTTGAAGTACTTGGAGCTGGCTTTGTCCTCCAACTACATGCTGAATCTTTACAAGAAATTATGGGAAGTACACATAATATCGAACATATTCTAATTATGAAAATTTAAGATCGCACTGCGCTGCTCTCGAAGATTCTTTGATCAATAGATCCTGTGTCCGTATCATTTACTTCCTTATAGCGCTTACAATATGCAGTAGTTTTTCCGTTTTCCCTATACATATTAAATTATATCAGAAACACCACCCTCCCACACCAGTTTCAAGTTCAGGGCCGCTTGGTGCCTAGAAGCAACAGCTGGATCGATCGGGGGCTGCAGCTCCGCTCTCGCATTGTCATGGCGACTTGCAGCCGTGACCTGGAGGGTGCGGGCGCGGGCGGGTGTGCGGGGCACGGGGCACGCGGTGTCCGCGCGGGAGGGGGGTGGATGAGGCTTGCATCGAGCCGCCCGGCTGCAGCGAGCAGTTATTTCGGTGCAGCTGGTGTGCCGCAGTCGCTCGCCGCGCCTCCGCTAGCGCGCGCGTCTAGTTTCCACTTGCATCGGCATACACCACTGTGCTCAAATAAATAAATCGGCTTCATTTACATTGTGCGTTCAATATTTGCTCCTAAGTAGTGGTCGTGTCTCTGCCATACACCTGTTGCACTGGCCGTGCTCTCGCAAGGTGAAACCGCGTGGAAAACTGTTTTTCTCGGTAGCGGACGCGTCCACTTTCACCGTTCACATTCCGCTATACCAAGCTATTGCACTAAACCAGTCTTCGTAATAACTATTGATGTTTGTCACGTGTCCAAATTGGGTTTAACTAGTGTGCGATAACAAATAATTGATAAGAACTACATATAATTGTTATACAATGTGGTAATGTATTATGTTATACGTTCTAGCTGTGTTGTTGGAATATAGGTCAGTTAGTAAGGATCTGTGGATTTATCTGCGGTATAACTCATAAAAGAGATTTAGATCAACTGGCTCTATTTAGATATCTAATATTGTTTATGTTAGCTCCACCACTCCCCCCTCCCACCACACATTTGTGGCATTTGTTTAGATTTACTTTTGTAACCAATCAATATTCTGTTTAGATATTCATATTCATATTGATCATGTACAAGCTCTCGTATACGAACAGTATTAACTTATTCATTTGGAATCAATCACTGATATATCTATAAGTAAAACATAAGATCATAGATCATGGCAGTGTCCTTTGACTGATCTAACAAAGTGCAGATGTGTTAGTATCATTGCTTCCAACACATCTAGGATGTCAGTTAAGTCGAAATATGCAGCGGCTGGCATTTGGCCAGGGATGCAGCCGCGAAGGTCGCGCTGGGGGGAAAGTAGCGGGTTGAAGGGGCGGGGAGGGGCAGGGGAGGGAGCGCGGGGAAAGGCGAGGTCGGTAGCGTGTGCGGGGGGCGGGGGGGTAATGCAATAATTCACAGCACTACATCGCAGGTGCATCCGGGACCTCGGAGCCACCTCGATATCCATCAAATCAGGGAGGCACCCAGTTCCTCCCGAACCTTTGGTGCGTCGGTACCGATACCGAGTGACATGGAGTTATCAGTGATACCGCAAGGTGATCTTCATTCATTAAGTAGATACTAGTTCATTATATAAACGTTATCTATGTCTGTTCTATCGATTTGTGTCGTATGAAACTGTTTCCAAGGGAACTGGGTACATGGTTTGTTTTTTATTCAAATTACTTAAAACATTGTTATCAATCAAACATATAATTGATGCGTGTTTAGTAATGTGGCAAATTTCCGCTTATTTACCTAGTGCAAATATCATTTGACCTATTTCATAAATTAATTTCAATAATTGGAATTCTAAAACATCATGAGAAAATGTACTGCGTTCGTGTCTATCATCTATTATGCAATAGAACATTGATTACTTGATTAGTATAACTCGGCTTATTTAATGCATTCGTGTATTTTCGCTTCACTGCATACGTAATCGCATGATCTGTTTAAAGTAAAAAAAAAAAAAAATATACAAGTTTGACTGACTACTATCACTTTCATCGCTATCGCTCGCACGATCCATCGCTGAGACTACCACGCAAACACGTAACATCTTTCACTGCTGCACTAAAGCGATAGAAAGGCAGTTTCGACAACTCGTACTAAAATTGATGTGAAATGATAAACCGGTCTCCAAAAGTTTCGCGTTTTCGTAGTAGTCTCCGTCTCCGCGATTGCGAAACGTACGCGGTACGCATGTAAAGGCAGGCACACACGCGCGCGGTAACTTTCGCTCGCGGGACCGTTGACCGTGGCTCGACTTTCTAAACCATGTCGTAACGTCGGTGATCGCCCGGCCATTGTAATTCACGATACGCCTCGACGCTACACGCAATGTCATTAGTACCTTTTTTTAGTAATGTTTTCGCAAATCCGTAGAAAGTGAGCGAAGGAGGAGTATAAGTTGTAACTGTTTATGATATTGATTATATCTGCATTGTATTTCAAAAAAATCGATGTATTCCTTTTTCTTTATTAATTAATTAAATTATTCAATGAATTCAAACAAAATAATAAAGTAGAAATGTTTTAGAATTCCAAAGATAATCAACATCAAACAGAGCTACACAATGTCTACGAAAAGTAAAGGGCTACGCGCCCGCTTCCTTGCTACGCGTTCGCTTCCTTGCTACGCGTTCGCTTCCTTGCTACGCCGTAGCCGTCGTAGAACCTACGCGCCCTCTACAAAAGCGAATCAAGGACGTTTGAAAAACCGATGCATCAAAGAGTATCGTTAATGATTCCTAATAACTGTTACTGTTTATATCGACATCATCTATACATATTTATAAATCAAAGTCACTTATCGTGTACGTCTGTGTGACCGCATTGTTCTTCTAAACTACGCAACGGATTTTGATGCGATTTTCACCATCATTTAAATAATTTATAAAGAAAATTTATGTTTATTAGACATTATATTAAACTTGCAAAGCAAAAAAAAATGTGCAAAGCAGGGGCGAATCGCTAGATTTTCATAAAGGACAAACGCTTAGGAACGTTTATGGCTATATTTAGAACGTTAAATTAATATTTTTTATCTGTTTTATGAGTTCGTATCCATTTTGTAGCATGAATTTCATAAATGTAATTGTTCTGTTGATAAGTATATATAAAATCAAATGCTAACAACAGCGATGTAGTTAAATAGTTATTTTATGTCAATAGACTAACAGTTTCTTTAAATTTTCATTTGAACATCTCACGGAATTCATAATACCAAATACACCAATAACAAAAACTCGGTATCGATCGTACCTATTCGTGTTAAGACTAGATATTACTAAGTAATGTCGTTACCGCATGCCCTTGAAACATTTGGCCCTGGTTAGTGTGACCCTGACCGGTCCTAGGGAGCCTAGAATACGTCCTTGGGCGGTATGCCAGCGCGTCACACCCCCCCTCTGCCCCCCTCTTCGTCTCCCTGCGCGGGACGTGCGCGCATGAACAGGAAATAATCGATATTGCCAATACAGACTCGATTATCGAATAATACGATACTCGTTAGTGCCCATTCGAGACTTCGAGTCTTTCATTTGCATCGGTAGTTTCTTTTCCTGCAGAAGTCTTTAATAGTTGCTTATAGTGGTTATTTTGCAATCGTTTCGTAACTAGAACCTCACAGTAATATATGACTGTTAATTAACATAAAGTACCATAATGTTTGCCTTGTTGTCGCAATAGTTTTGCACTGAGGAAATTGAAATATACTGCTATCCCTTTCTATCGGATGTGCTTCAACAGTTACAAATTGATTTATTTATAACTAGCCTTTGCCCGCGGCTTCGCCCGCGTGAATGTCGGCAATTCTTTAAAGACAACAAATACCTACAAAAATACAATAAAATGGATATAGTATGTTATCCTTAAGAGATAGACATGCCATTGCGGACTTTTTTGAAAACCTTTATAAGATACATAATTCCACTATACATTATTTTGTTATATCTCAAAGGGTTTTAGACAGCGTTTTCGTTGAAAGCTCCCAGACGGCTTATTTTTTTCTGACACCTCCACAAATATCGTCAATATATACAAAAATGTATATAAAAACTTAACAAATTATATACTAAAACCTTCCTCGAGAATCACGCAAAAAAATAAAATAATAATTCATTGGTGAAAACAGCATGAAAATCGGTGCAGTAGTTTTTGAGTTTAACGCGAAGAGACAGACAGACAGACGCGGCGGAGGACTTTGTTTTATAATATGTAGTGATTACAGAAATACTAAAGTTTGTTAACAGTCTTGAGTATCCAATAGAATCGTAACAGCGTTTATTTCTCGAGAAAATGTAAATAGTTTCTCGTTGAGCGCGCTACAGAAAACCGATCGTAAACTGAACGTAAGAATGACACACGGTAATCTTGCTTCGGGCCCAGGAGTCCGAAAATACATCTATGTCTTCCTCTGCGAGGCCTGCCCCTCCCCCCAGATTAAATGATAGCCTAAGGTTTATAGGTCGGTGCATTAAAGCCTGATTAATTAACAGGTTTGTTCTGATACAGAGCCAAATGCATAATATGTTGAGAGCAAACAACATGATGTAAGAGAAAACATTTGCGTTAGTCATGGACATAATACTGCAGTTTTATATACTTTTATTTCTATACAGCAGCTTACTTTAATCGAAATATTCCGCAACGTTGATGTAGTAATCGAATAGAAAATATTATATTTTATTTCGCGTTTACGAAATAATAACATAATTCACTATTTTGAGTGTCTTCTGGCAGTGTGTGAGATGTCATTCTCATCTTGAGAAATGGAGCAAACCATTAGTTTATTTTTGAAACGAAATATAAGTCATTTTCTTATCGAAATGACTATTCTGAATGCTTTTCTGTTCACAATCATAGAGTTGTAACAAAGAAAATGTAAGAAAACGACGAGTTCTAGGATTTCCCTGGCTGAATTAACTAGCCGTGACGAGAACAACCGCCATTGTTAGGTAAAAAATAGGCTTTTTGTATCTAATACAATTTACTATTCCAAAAGAGGATAAGGTCAATAGTATAAACAACAAAAAAACATTGCAATAAATAGGTATTTAGATTTACAATGCATAAGTCATAAGTAGAGATCGGATAATCGGATGCATATTTACCTAAAGTCGATTTTTGGCTATGAATGTATGGAAGCGGCTTCTTACAATATTTATTTCATAAAAAAAAAAAACCCGGGATGCCAGGAACACCCGGAATGCATAACTAGACAAGTGTAGGTGTAGTATGGAAGCGACTTCAAAAAAATATTTATTAAAAAAAAAAAAAACGGGATTCTTGGACTGCATAACTATTCAGATGAATATATATTTAAAATGAATGTTTAACTCCCAATGCAAACGTGTATGTAGGGTGTAAGAGGGGTGAGTGGGGTGAGGGGGGAGTGAGGTGGTGGAAGAGGTGTGTGTTAGTTAAAACAAAAAACAAAAAAACATTAATTAAAATAATTATTTTTGTTAAATTAAGTACTATACCTGATTGGGCGTAAAAATTACCTCGGCTACTTGGTTTAGGTAGGAATCTATAAGTAGTCAGAAAAAAAAACTAAATTTATCGATTCCGGAATCGCGGGATTTTTACGATTGATGCAAAAGCGCATTCCATATTAGCCAACATCTCAACTTTAGGTGAATATGCATTCGAACATCCGATCTCTGGTCATAAGTGTGTCGCGTCCCTACTGTAGATCAAGACCGGTAACTCCCGATAAATGCGCGCGGGCAACAGCTGATTGTGTGCAGTGGACATACGTCGATCATGATCTGTGCACACGTGGCAGTGAGTCAGATTCGTAGCTCGCGGTTTAGACCGACGCGTGAGTCACTCGGCCTTGGGCGCGCATACTATAAGCGTAAACCCGCTAAACGCTGAAATATTATTTATTGGTCCACCGGTACCAGCGAGCAGTGACAGAAGACCGAGGCCGCAGCGATGACAGAGCGCTGACTATCTTTATACTGATTTGATTTAACTTCACCGAGATTCGTCCGTCCGTAATCGTTCGTTTGTAGGGAAACGGAGCTTAGCCGACAGACATAACAATTTAGGCACGAAATAGGTACGTTTTATTTTAAGTTGACTTGTCCCTGGGACATTTCAAGTAAGTCAAGTATATACCCATATACTCGTTAGTGTGGTTTTCAATTAAAGGCTCGCGCAGACTGGCGAGATATAGCGGGCGCGACAACGGTCGCGCTGCCTGTCGCACCCGCGATATCGCGCCAGTCTGTACGAGCCTTTAAACCTGGCTATAATATAATAAAACGTGTCTGTAATGTTTTCGCGTGTCGCCGTGAGTTGGCCGTCGAAATGGAACGTCTATTTGTGGAGCTCGAGGCCCGCTCGTGACAATATTGTAGCCGACATACGAACCTTACGCGCGACACTTAACAGCTCCTAACTGTTACGATACTTCAGTTTTAGGTTTAACCCGATAGGGAGCTTTTATATAAAATATCGCGTAAAAAAAAACATATTTCCAATAGTCTATCCCACAATCTAAATGGAGTGCAATCATGCAAACAGATGGCAGAGTGTGTGGTGGCCTAGTTACCGATGCATCTGGCACGCGCGCGCTCTTATCTGCACCGCTCGTGCGATCCACGCTCCCGCTCCTCGACGTGCCCGTCCTGATCGCGAGCGATACGTTCTCCACTGTCTACAATGGAGCAGACAAAGTGGAGCGTGGATGCGCTGACGATGAAAGCGAGTACACATACAGGCGAAAGTGGTGTCTGTGAAACCCGATGGAGGGACATATGGTGGGGGCGCTGGCCCGCCGGCCGGTGGCGGCGGTGGGAGATCGGGCTCGCCGTCGGCAGCGTTGCGTCAACTGTTGGCGCGGCCCCGTTGGCAGCGCGGGCGCGTATTTCAAGCCGGGCCGCGCGCTGCACCGACCGCTTTGCGAAACCATCGGTTATGCAAGGCGTGCCGCTGCCAACTCGCGGCTGCTCGCGTACCGCCGGAAGGAAAAGTGGAACGCGGCGCAGTGGTGCGGGCGCGCGCGCCGCCGCTACACGCCCGCGACTCCAGTGAAGTGCTCCCAGTGTCGTGTCAGTGTCGCTTCTAGAACGTTGGAATTGTGTTGCGCAAGTCCTACGCCTACTGCGGGATTATTTTAAACTAGATAATTACAGGGGCCACGACCTCGGTCCTCGGCTCGAGAGTGGAGTGCAACCCCCGGCCGCTGTATATACATGTGTAGCTCGGCACGTGCTACATCACGGTGCACATCACGTGCTCAACATACATAATCCAATAACTCATATCGCTGTGCATGCTAACCCCATACATAAATATACATATGTTCGGATTGTATGTATTTATATGTTTGTAAACTTACATTATCTATCTTATGTCTCTACTAGAACGCTTTGCTTTTCCTGTGCATGAAAATTTGACTCTTTCTGTTGGTACATCTATCGCATATCTTTCACAAACTCTCAAAGCGGAGAAACCAAAAAGAACCGCTCTGTCTGAGATAGATTAGATACGAGTTCCATTGAGAAAAACGTTCTGTCATATCATAGTCGACAACTTCCGAATCGATAGTGTTGTTGAGGACCAGGAAGTTAATCCCTGACGATCAACCCGCTTGTAAAGTGCTTTCATTTAGAAACTAAATGCTGGCCACTGACACGTCATAATGCCAATTTCTTGTTGCGAAAACCTCCAAGTATGGATAGCAATTAATTATAAAATGTTTGTAATTGCAATTACTGTCGGATGCGATGTCGGGCCGAGAGGGAAAGTGTTCGGTGGAGCGTGGAGCGAGGCGGCTTCCTCGCGCGCGGGCGCATACCTCGCGCACCACCGGCTTCAGTAAAAGTAACCAGCCGGTATAAACGCATTCTCACACGTCCAAACTCATTTGCGATTCATAACTTAGGTATAATAATCAGTCGCGTTTCAAATTCCATGATGCGGTTCCTTACCGGCCATACGTTCAAGGACATATTAATAGTGCCGCCAATGAGCGGACACATTTATCATGTATGTCGTCCCATGCGCGCCACAATTGCACAATGCAGCTTATCTAGCGCATGAGACCTAACAATTATTTGGCCTACTTTCCTAGACCGTTCATGTACAGCCGATCTTACGATTACATCTATTCTGTGCACTTTCAAGCGGATTGATTGTCGTGACATAATGCCAGCCGCAAACAAGTTTGCATTCATGTTACATTCACTCGCAACACTAACGATTTCAACAAATGTTTTATTCATTAAAAAGATTGTAGCGAGCCCTAGGTGTGAATAGTTCGAAGTGATCGATACTGCAGTGTCACCGTGCATCCATTCATCTCTTTCGCACTTATAAAATTAGCGTTTATAAATAAAGGGATGACGGTATGATCAGTCCGTGAGTAACAAAGTGCAGGACGGTTGCATGTTATTACGTCAGAGTGCAGTACTGTTGCGCGGGAGCAGGCGCGGAGGCGTTTAGTACTAAAGCCGTATAACCGCGGCGCTCGTAGCTGCTCGCCGCCCACCGAGCCCGCCACCCATAAGAATTTATGTCCATTGTGCCATTCATCAGGGTTTTATTACATGCAAATGCATATTTTATTGTATTCAATTCTAAGCCAGAAATAGGTAAAGTACCTAAGAAATAATGCACATGCATGAAAATTTTGCATGGAAACAACAACCTACCTAACATTTTTACACGCGGACATGTTAGTTAACAATTATGCTTGCAAATTAAATGCGTTCGCGTAAACAAACGCGCGCGTTTCCTAAAAATAGTTTACTATTATGACACGTAATATAAAATGGTACATAGTAGTGTATCTGTCGTGTACCTAATACAATTAAAGCGTGAGTGTTCGCTCCCTCGGATGGTGGACTGGGTCGGTCTCTCGTGCGCAAGGCCACCGCTGTGACCCACTTGCCGGCTCACCTTTGTTTCACATTGTGCCAAGCTAAACAACACCCTAACGACATCGCAGTCATTATACCAAGAATCGTCGTAAAAACTTCAATATAATTACATACCTGGCTAAGATTCTAGCTTTAATGGCTATTGGACAATCGTTTGCATTCATCAAACATCAAACGCGCTGGTATTGGTTCAAAATTGTGTGCGAAATAATTGAGAACGTCTGTAGTTCCATATGAAGTCATACTCAATCAGTGTGATTGGATCCATGTGCTATTCGGAAACAAGCTAATGATCGAAAAAAAGTAAAAAAAAGTGTCTGTAGACGCTTCAAAGGCAAGAAATTCAATAGACTCAAATCGAGGCAAAAACAATACCTACCTTTTTCATTTAATTTCAAAAGCAAAAGTTAAACAATTTTCTATTTCTGTACAGTTTTCTCATAGAAAACGTGTAACTACCTCCGCAGAACATTAAAACTATTCAACTGCACCCAGTCATTCTGTTCTAACACGTCACATGCATAAATTAGCACAGATATGCAGTTGCAGTGCACATGCATCTCACTTCACTGTATTACGTATACAAATAAACTTAGCTATTATAGATGGCACACGTGTCGAGTAACACAAGGTCTTGTCTCCATTGCAACATTACGTCATTACGGAAAAACTTATCTTGCATCGCTACGCCCACTTCCCAACGATCTTTGGCACCGAGATTTCTTCAACATTTTTGCTTAACATATCTATACTCCATTTATTATAACATTAGACAAATAACTGTTCTCACCCTTTCGTTATTTCGATGTAAACGTTTAATAAACTCCGTTATTTCACGATAAATACAAAGCACTGTAATCTATTTACCATTTACATTAAAAAAATAACTCTAAAGTGCAGTTATTTCAACAATATTATACAATAACTGTCGTTATTTAGCCGTTATTTGTCTAATGCTAAAAGTTTTGAGTATGAATGCAGATGGAGAGATTATAAGACTAGGGAAAGACCAAAGTAACGGTGGATGTACTGTGAGAAAAATTATATGGCTGGAAGGGGGAATACTACCGAGATGACAGAATCAAACAAAAAGACATATTGTGCCGACTCCAAATAAATTGGGATATGGGTAGAAAAATGATGATACCAACAACTTAGCCCTTAAAAAAGACTCACATTCAACTTTGCCTAAAACTGTCATTATTATTATTATCATCACCAAAAGTAAAGTTAAAAAAAAACCGTAAATCATTATTGACTGATTAACATTTAGGTACATAATTAAAATGACATTCTTATTTGTCAATGGAAACATAGTTCATAAACAATTAGTGTGTGTAAAGGCACAACACGAATGATTGCCTTGATCTATGCCGCGTTGATGAAGCGAGTTGTACATATGTGCATGTACCTACCAGACCAATATACTCGCTGACACATCTGTTAATAGCTTTGTTAATTTAGCTATTGATTAATATGAATAATATTGCACATTACTCGTATGACTAAACAAATAAACACGAAGATCGAAGTTTAAAGTACGCAAGTTAAAGTTTCTCTTTCTTTGGTGCTTATTTACCGTTGAATTTACAATTAATTAATGTTTCACTGTTTAATTTTATCATTTTCCACTACACCTATACTATAATTTTACACGGGTAAATTCATATCTTTTTCTAATTTTTAATCGCTTTAGACACATAATACTACAAAGCGATTTTTTAAAGGATAATATTTTTGTGTTCACCAAACGTCTTAAGGTACATACTATGTATGCATTTCTAAAATTTTATTCTTCCCCGAAAAATACTGATCGTGCACCAAATATTAAAGGTTAGGTTAGGTTATATTTTGGTGCACATTCAGTATATTTGGTGGAACACAGGCAAAATTAGGTAAATGAAATGGGAGTACTTTTAAATAAAATTGAAGTACTTTTAAATACCATCCTTTTTTAAACAATAGTAAGATCGGCACACGAATGCAAGTAAGCTTACTCACATATTGTAATCGCATGCATTTATGTTACAACATTAAATAAAATTGATTGTTGATACAATAAAAACACTTATGTATCAGCTTTGACTTTTTTACATCGAGTTCGTGATAAAAATAATATCTGGATCCTTCATTTGTTATCATTTAACTGTTTTCACCTATTGAAGCAATTAAAATAATAATAATTCTTCTGCATTGTAGCAGAAGAAGAATAATTCTTCTGCATTGTAGCAGAAGAAGAATAATTCTTCTGAATTGTAGCAGAAGAAGAATAATTCTTCTGTACTGTAGCAGAAGAATTCTTGTTTCTCAATGAGGAAATAACAAAATGATTTGAACGCATAGTCAAGTGTTCGTGTTATATTATACATTACAGTAGACCTACCTATCTATTTGTATATTAACAGAAATCTGTATTTTCCTGTAGAAGAGTAGATAATGGCTGTAAAGCAAAGCAAAACGAGATCATTTGTTTATTAGTTTATTATCATAAAAATTCGAGCCTTAAAGAAAAAAAAAAAATGTATGGAAATAAGATTCTCTGGAAAAAGTTAAACAGAACGATAGAGCGAGCATAATTAACATATTTAATTTCAATTATCATTGACATCATTAACATAATATTTCTCATTTGCTTTCTTATGAAAAAGAGAGAATGTTTTACATCAGCTATGTCTGCACTGTTCCCTCGCTTTGCATGCTAAAAGTGTGTTAATTATAGCACACTTAATATAATTACAGTCACTAAGTACCAGTAGAAGTAATTAATGTATAAATACAAAATTCTTTCTCAACATTTCGACGCACAAACTCTGAGATGCGTCTGCTTTATCAGCACTCGTTATTAAAATGTCACGCTTTCACTCGACACTTTCGTTTTGAATATTTTAAAAATACACAAAGCTTTCGAAATCCGTGGGAGATCTCGCTACATTCGAGTCTTGTCATACAAACGTAATATCACCAGCGGAAAGTGAGATCATAACCTCGACAAATGTCATTTTCCTCGTACTGCGAAAATTAATAGCCACCGCACATAAAAATTCTGAATATGCGCGAGTCATTTGTTTTATTTACATTCATATGAGTAATTAAATGCTAGTAAAAAGGAAAATTGCAACTATTAAAACTTGTATGACCGCTCTTCGTGAAAATGGATAGGTTACTTTTCGCAATAGTGGATCCTCTTCATTATCGATAATATAAAAAAAATCACGTCTTGAATATCGATACCTTCAATGTGAAGATTAGTAATACATAATTAATAATCCACGGTTTCCCTAGTGTGGTATCGATTAGCGGCCTTGTCATTCATCGCATCCTTACTCGTCGATGTCAATCGTATGATGAAACGACAGCTCTGTACGCAGAATAACAATCACTTGCCATATGCGCGTATTGGATGCACGATAATTATTTACACGAGTATTTATTATTATATGTTTATATCTGTTATACTAAGACTTAAAAGGTCACTATGTATCAAATCATTTCGCACGGTGCGCGCACAGAAATATAGAAAGGAATCAAGTTAAACCCAATGGCGTGGCCCACTGATAAAGAGCATGTAAAATTACAGCATTATTATACAAAGCAAAATACTAACCCTACCATCGCTTAGCACTAACAAACGCTTTAAAAACCAGCAAATAACAAATTCCTGTGCCAATTAGTATAATTTGGGGACACTAAGTGACAAACGGCAAAGACGTTTCGTACGTAGTGCATAGACTGTGTAGTGCTGCCCTTCGTTCGTCAGATATCGATATCGAAGTTTTTTACGCTCCGGAGTTCGTGCCAGGAGTGCGTTTGCAAAGCACGCTACAAGTTTGCGTTAAGGCAAAGTTGACACTGTAAATGCACTATCTGGTACGACACCCCGGAGCGTGTAGCATCGCTCCTGACGAGACACCACCAACCACCAGTTCTATGAACTGTTATGAACTTTAGTGAATCGTTTTTTTACTATTTTCGAACATGCTGCACCTAATTATTTACATTTTTTCCTATTTTATTGTGTTTAGTTTTATATCTCTTACGCTTTACAATTATTTTCGTAAATTATGTTTTAGAAAACCTCTTGAGTTCATTGTTCGCTTTACGAGTATATATTTTATATTTAGTTATTGTGTCTAATTTGGCTTTTACCTATTCCGTATTATTTTTGTATACTAAGTATTATTTTATGTAAGCACTTATGTTAATTTGATTGTATTTCCATATTAGTGTTACCAATTGATGATATGGTTGTATTTTGAATATTTTTTGTGGGTTTTTATTACAGCTTTCTTTAAGATTTTTATTGTTTTATTTCTTTATTATATTTTATTTATAGAACCGGACCCTGAGCATATAATGAACAAAGTAGATTAGTGTTATTTTCTTATTCGCATGATCTTTTGTAGTGTCAGTAGACAGTAGCAATTTCTAGTTACAAACTATGGTACATATAGTTTAGTACATTGACAAAGACGTAATGGTAGGAAGCCATTGTGGCGGTGGTTCCCTCGTGTAGCCTTCGACAGTAATTATCGTCGCTCGCCGCACTATTGCAGTCGCTTGTTTGTGGGGATTTACAATTTTTTTCCTCCATGCTATGTCGTAAGCGTGACTTGTGAGTTTTATACTAGATTTCTAAACAAATTAACATCATAGACAAATATAGTAGAAAATCACGAAAGCAAACGTGTATAAAAATTACTTTTTAATCACTACCGACAAAATATAATTTAGAAACAACGATGCCTCCTATTATTGCTGGTTACATCACTACGTAACCAACATCAATCCACCTGTTCGATCAAGCAGTTTATATAAACATATATATTGTGATCGGAGTGGAGAAGGCCGATATAAATCAGGCCCAACTGGCACAAATATGAGCGAGCGGAGTATTTGAAAGCTGTCAGCTGTTGCCCACACGGTTACAGCGAACTATTGGCCACGGTATAATTAGAGCCACGTTGAAATAGCTACAAACAATGTTGCGCTCTCATATTCATAGTTCTGCACTATTCTTATGCGGCCTTGGTAATCTTACCGAGTTACTAGTACTATTGCTAGCGCAGTTAGCTCCATGGTTATCTGTTACAGTTTACAGAGGGCTTCTGAAAACAAAATAATTTGAACAATCATTGATCTATCGACAATATTAGGAATTTGTGTATTGACTTCGTTTAATAGCTATGTAGTCAACACAATACACGTTTTTATTAGAACACGCATCTTTTTACTGAAATTGAATAGATTTTACACATATATAAAAAGACAGGTGGACCATATCCGTACCAAAAACTTAATTAGGTCATATAGAGGTGGGAAGAAAGTGCCGAAGTCACCATGCAGCATTATTAGAAACTTATCTAAGAGTATAAATAAAAGGGAAACAGGAGACATCGTATGTGATCACTAGAGATCGGATATTCGGATGCGTATTCATCTATAGTAAATTCTATGGAATTATGGAAGCGGTATCTTATTTTTTTGTTAATATAAATCCCGGGATTCTAGAAAATCCGGGAATGCACAACTAATCGGATACATTGTATGGAAACGACTTCTTAAATATGTGGTATTATTTAACTTTACACCATAAGCTAGCATTTGATTCTATAGTTATAAAGTAGTTTTATCAATTCCGGAATCGCAAGATTTTTACGATCGATACAAAAGTGCATTCCATTTTAGCCAACACCTGAACGTAGGTAAATAAATATTCGATTCTATAATCAGAACTCTAAATTCGTCGATCCCGGAATCGCGGGATTTTTTCGATACAAAAGTGCATTTCGTAATAGCCAACACCTCAACTTTAGGTAAATTTGCATCCGATTATCCGATCTGTAGTGATAACGGTATCAGTATTCATCATGTAACATCACTTGCAACACAGAATAGCAGATAGTACTACCTAAGGCCAGATAAACAACAATAAACTATAGGCTCTGTATATTGACCATGGATATGAGACCACCAGTTTCATTGGCAAATGAATTAGTGGTAGCAGTATGTTATTATTACCTCATGCAGGACGATTTTTCTCGCTATAATAGGTAATTAACGTTTGTTCTTCATCACCGTTTTTAGGTATCCTAAGTGCCGATCTGTTCTGTGAAAATTTCGCATATAGGAAAAATAATAATAATAACTTAGCGCTTCCCCCATAAAGCACAATCACGAAAAGTACTCACCAGCAGCGGCGCTACGATTTCACTCCCCTAGTTAAGAGCGGAAAATTCACACGAGTTTCTATCACTATGACAATATCTTACAAGTATTATCGGTATACATAGTACGTGACATTATAATTGTATTGTGTGGAATCAGTGGAACGGTGTCAGTGGGTCAAGTGTGGCCGGGGTGGCTATGCGCGGGCGTCCAGGGAAGCCCTACGACTAGCCTTGCATTGTCTATAATCTCATTTCGCTATTGTATTCACACCTTATGTCCACGTAATGCAATCACTTGACGACAGCACGGAGACGTTGTTGGCAAACGTTATCTAATTTAATATAAGGCTAGTTAGTCATCTATATTTTTCGCTTTAGACTTTTGTTTCATCATGACTCCTGAATTCCTGATGTATATGGTTCGGTCTACAATGGTGCATCATCATCATCTCATAGAATTAAATATGCATTTTTATTTACCCTAATAAATTATTTTATTTTTGGTTTGTTTTATTTATTTTTTTACTCAACCCCCCCATCAATGTTTACAAGATATCGTCGATGTCTGAAACGCTGAGAATACGTAATCTTCATTACCTCTCATTATCATACACAACATACCCGAACGATTTATGACCGATTCATTATTTAGGCACTGAATATCTAAAATAACCTACTTATCTGATTTTTAAAGCACTAGGTATACGTTTATTTTTAGAAACTGCCAAGACCACGTATTTTATACAAAACTGCTTTTATTTTTCACTTAATGTATTGAGTAGCAGATTTTGGAACGAAACGATCATCAAAAAGCCATATTTGAAAGTCTTTCGCTATAATGATCTCCCATTTTAGGAGGCTCATCCAATCAAGTCGATAATTAAGAGAAATCGAAAGGCCGTAGACTGAACAGACAGAAAGCGCACATTACTAAAAAGGTAGCAAAAAATCTTTAACAGAAACTGCTGAGCTGCGCTTGCAAATTTACCCGTGGCTTAAAACTACGGCTTTTTAGGCTGTCAGAGCTGACAGATCGACAGACCATCGATCCATACTAATATTTACTCTACTGAATCAAAGGAAACTATGTCTGTGTATCTGTCTTCTGCCTTTCCACGCCATAACGGCTGAACAGGCGTCTTACTCCAGAAAACGATTCGAGTTTGATTTTGATTCCGATTCGATTTCGTTTCTGATCCGAACTCGATTTAAAACTTAAAACTGACCGAAGTTAGTTTCGCTTCGAACCACTGCACGATCGTGCGCTAGTGTTGGATTCAAGAGTATGGATCGGCATTTAATTCGAACCCAATTCGATTGATTCAGAACTCGATGCTGTCGGAATTAAGGCCCCAGAAGCGAGTTCGAATCGGAATCAAAATCAAACTCGAATCGTTTTCGGGAGTAAGGCCCCAGATTTTAGGACACAGGATACTTTTTATACCTGAAGTACGTTCTCGTGTGATAAATTCCGACCTTCACGCGGCCGAAGCCACGGACAAAAGTTAGTATTTCTAGTGTTCTTCGTTTCTAAAAATTATAGAACTGATAGGTAGTACAGACTCAGTACTGCAGAGTATAAACGCTTAGCAAAACATATACTTAAGTAAATAGATTCCATACTGAAATACGTAGGTAGCTCTGTGATTCTAAAGGTTGTGCCACTGATAAGCTAATGGTTATTAATATCTAATTACAGATAAATAGATGCACAAGTCCATGACAAGTACCGACTCATTAGTTTATAAAATTTATATAGGAAGTAGGTATGTTCTACTCGTTGTCATTGAAATCGACACGTGTAGTCTGTACTGTAGACTAATATAAAGTGTAGTATCTTGAGACAAGTGAATAGGCGACAATTTAATGCGATCATATCATGTTTGCTTGTTAACGATTAGTGCTAGGCATGCGTCTTCTTAGAAACAGTGAAGTGTAGTAATGTAGCCATAAAGGCCTATTCAAACCTAAGCGGTATTCGCTACCGTCTGCGGAAGAGAAAACCGCGTAAGTATGCGGTAATATTACAAAGCGGAAAACTATTCCGCGCGGTATGCACTTCTACCAACAACGGCAGCGAATACCGCTCAGGTCGCTCTAGCCGCGGAAATTGATACTAAATACCTGAGCGAAACCTGCGCGATATGTACATACCTCTACCCACAGCGGCAGCGAATACCGCTTAGGTTTGAATTGGCCTTAATAAATATACATGTTGTTCACTTTTATCCATCACACAAAACACAATGATTTAAATAAGTATACGAATTACGGCACCTCTCGAAACACGAATAGTTATTAGGGTTACAAATTGCTGTAGGTAGGTACATAAAGTGACAAATCACTTGCCAATCGCCCTCGAACACGACTGAATCTATTAAATCAATAATTAAGTGTGTATTACACCTGGCAAGATTTTAACAGATGACTCGTAAGATTCGCTACCAGTTTTCCTTGTATTTAATTTAATTAGGTAGATGCATTGCGATAGCTTGCAGTTTAGCTATGTTAAATGAAGGCATAAAGGTCGATACTATGCCAGCAACGCGGCGAGTTTGGCGATTTTACCAATTAAATATTTAATGAGGTGAAAAACTAGATACATTCTGATACGAGCACATACCCAGATAATGCCTACTACTAGACATCAACTTGGGTACTCCAAAGGAGACGAAAATAGACCTTATAAATGATAAATGATTTTATTTCTGTAAGTAGGTTTTTACAAACACTTTTACACGTCAATCATATTTTAAAACTAGATGAGGTCGGCGTTTCGTATCTGACTACTCTGAGAAGAAAGGCCGAAACAAACTCAAAGGTCACAGTCTTTTTTAAAAGTCATGACATAATCTTGGTCAAATCATGTGAAGACCATGTAGATTGGTGTCTGAAATGGTCTTTTGAAGAAAGAACCACACAGATTGAGTGGACCTGTCCATTCAGTGCACGCATTTGTCAGTAATCGTGCAGCTCAACTCAGAACATAAGGAGCTCAACGATTCGACGAACAATACCAAAGAAAGGACATTTGGGCAGGCCGCATAAATTACTCAAACTGCCATACCATGATTAGAAAAAAAAAAGAAACTGAGCAGAAAAAATAAAAATAAACAAAGACCCACATAGTCTTCACATTCACAATAATTAAAATAATAACATTATACTTCACAAGTAAATATTCATGTCAACGTGTATCTTAGCAATGTCAATCCAAGCATGATTATGGTGATAGTCAATGTTCTGAATAAAATAACAAGAACTGTCACCGGAGATCCGGTTCAATTCTATGAAAACTTGCACATACTGAGGATACTGAAAACGAAATAAGGAAAGTGTCGAAATCGAAATTTTATTCGGAAATCCCCTGTTGGCTGTATGATGCGTTCATCTGTATACGAAACAATACACACTGATCACATCTCTCAAATTATAGGACCTACGAATTTGGGATTTGGCATCAGTTTCTTAGTCTCTGGTATGGACACAAACTATAATTATGAAGGTACATATACAAGACATATAAGGATAAGTCAGGAAATAGTATGGTAGCCAATCAGCAAGATGGTTGCAGGGCTGAAATCTCCGTTACATACTTATAGCCACTGTTCGGGTCGCGACCTAAATGGTATAGACTATTAGGATGGCTATTAAAACGCTGAGTTTAACTTGCTAAAAACTATTTATTTTATAACTTATTATTACGCTAAAATGATGGCTAATGACAATGCAGGCGAATGCACTCGGTTGTTGTCCGAATATGCACTGTCGTCGGCGCGCGCTCTATGCGACCTTAATGATTCGCTATACTCCATTTATTATAACATTAGACAAATAACTGTTCTCACCCTTTCGTTATTTAAATGTAAACGTTTAATAAACTGCGTTATTTCACGATAAATACAAATTACTGTAATCTATTTACCATTTACATTAAAAAAATAGCTCTAAAATGAGTACTTGACATAATATACTCGTACACTTGGAGTATAGATCAGCAAAAGGGTGTTCGAATTACATCAAACAGCCACCTAAGTATTACGCGTCGATGCCAGTATAATACTGCCATTGCAGAATCCGTGATGAGCGGCTGTTTAGAAATTCCTTTAAAAAGGGTTAAACGAAGAGCTAACTTTGCATGTCGTTGGAAGCAGGAAATTTTGTTATTCCTTATTTATTTCGAATGAACTTTACTCGAGAGCATAAGAGCAATCGTGTTTCCAACTCAAATATCTAATCCATGTCACGGGTATATGACGAAAGTGAACTCGTGCCTATACGCGGCTACATTGAAACGTGCAACTCCGTAAAGGAAAAATACTGTTAAGAAAGAACGATACCTTATGTATTGAGAGCCTTTAATGTTCATAATATAAGTAATAACACTGGGGAATAGGGATGTAGTTCCCCTATGTATCAAAAGAGCTTTAAGTTATCATACTTGATTTATCTTGGGATATCAGTATCGATTGATTGCGGTGTGGAGGTCGTACTATAGAAGCTAGAACTGAATATTCAGGAAAATCTGATTTGAGATGAAGTGTTCACTAACATTAGTAACTACCTACCTACATAGTTAGGCAAAGAGCCCATATCTGTAGGAACAGATTTCAAGTCCCTCCTGACCTGTGAAAATCCAGTAACACAGTATACCTATATACTGAAAAGTCCTATTAGATGGCTGAAAGACACACGAAATATCTTTATATTTTTGTTTGCAGGGAGTCGCGGAGAAGAAGCGAAGCGTGCTGTAAACGAAATCAGCGCGCGAGTCGTCGGCTGAGAGACTGCGCGAGCGCAGAGAACACAACAATATACCTATGACTCATATGAGACTTTTTTCTATATGTTAAAGTACACGTACTATGGTTTACCGACAGCTATCTAGATTTCTAAGTAAATGTTTAGGTTCGAATCCCAAACAGTTGTAGCGATAACAAGGATATGCAATTCCTGTAAAATTAACATAAAGCTACGAGACTTTGATACGAAACAGGAAAGCATAATCATAAAAATTAACTAGTAAATCTTCGGTAGATAAGCAACCAAGTCGGTACCTAGGTATCGTAAACTTTTCTATTGGATCTGCCAATGTCCCAACTGAAGATGCGCTTTAGATCCTGGGTTCAATTTCCGGGTCGAGACGTCTAGCAGCCTATTCGCCTTGTAAAGGATAATTTAAGGCTCGTTCTCTGTCCTCTCCCCGGTCATAATGTGGATATACGTATCTTTAAATCGATTCGAGAAAAAAAAATATAACGGGCGCAGTGACGGCGAATAGCGATGTTCTATGTTAGAGGGTTATGGCGGTCGTCGGTGTTTATTCCAACCAGCCCACCTCCTTCCAGAAGTTAATCACGTCTCCTGGTCTGTTCAGAACATCTGTGAAGGATCTGGGTGCCCCGAGGGTTTCTCACGAAGCGAATAGCGATTCCTACGGGTTCGATTCCTACACACAACAATATATTTAGTTATTAAGCAAGCTAGATGTTTATTATCTTATTTTTTTACAGGTAGAGGAGACAGAAAACCTGAACGCGACCATTTTGCTGTGTGAAAATGATTCTAGACGCGACAAAACTGATTATCTATCTGCAATTCTGTATACTTAGTTAAAATGTACTTATTTTATAAAACGAACGCGAACAATGAAGAAATTCAACAAGTTCAAGCAAATGATGTTGCCTATCTTTATTGTTTATTGTTTAAAAAAAAACTTTTAAACATAAGATACAGGCTCTCATCTCTTCCATCACGACTCCCCGATGAAATGGCAAGAACCACTACAACGCAAGAAGCAATAACGCAAAACGCGTTTATATGGTAGACCGCGTTGGCAGTGTGGTTAGCTGGTTGTTTACATAACTACAACAGCCACTATCGACACTGCCTCTGCGTTCATCCGAAAGCAACAATGTCAGAAGAACGAAGAATGAAGACCCTTTGATTTTGAAACTTTATTTCTATTCTGCAAGCAGCTTGCACGCAAGGTTGCTGGGAGCTTGCGTCATTGAAAACAGCGCGTGCGCAAGTAGTCATAACTCAACTTTGAATAACGAACTAATTAAGTACCTACTACTTGGCGTGCAAGCAACTACGAGTAGTATATGAATAGATTATGTGCCTTTATTTTTTTGACGTTTCTTGGGAAATGGGACTTATGCCTTGATCACACGTACCGAGTAGATAGGCGAGACAATGCTCTCGGCCGACTGCTCCGTACGTGTAAACATATCACCGAGCGCTTGGCTGAGTTAAAGGGCGAGACAGTCACTCAGAACCTGTTCTATTTCCTAGACCAAGTGCCCACCCCCGCGGTTTCGCGCACTGACTCGCTTGCACACTCGGAAGGTATAAACATGCACTCGGTGCGTATTCGCCACTCGGCACACTCATATTGCTCGCAACACCCTCCCGTATAATTTTTAATCATCTTTTTGCGATCTATTGTCACGCTAACAAACAAACATTGTCAAAACTGAACTGACTGGCTGAATCGGTGCCAAGTAAAAAAATACGTGTAAACACATAGGTAGTTGTCCACACAACTCTCTCAGCCTAGTATCATTTTGCTATCTCGCCGTCTACTCGGTACGTGTGATCAAGGCATTAGTGCTTGTAAGTTTTGGTAACGTCCATGTAAATAAATCCATTCCTATCGACGCGTCCCTTAACCCAGGAGAAGTTTCTAATATCTTAAGTGACTGTGTGCCTACTTACCTACGTACGAGTATATGTAAATATTGTCATGCTTTTCAGATTATTTTGAATAACCTGTTGAATAAATACCTGTTTCATATTTAAAATGTGTTAATATAAAAATGTTTGGTTAATTGTATAAATATTATGTTATTATATATTCTGTGTCACCAATAATAGCGTGACTGAAATAAATTCGCACCTCCATAACTCCATCAGGTGGATTCACGGGAGGCGAGCCAATTCGGTGCGCGTGTAACTTCGTCATATTGTATGTTATATATGTATACCTACTCATCCGCATTTCCACTTATATAGGGTTATTGGTAAATCATTAACAACCTTGCAGGAGTACTCGTACTGTATTACTAACATCATAAACAACAACTTTTGTTCTACTTATGACTTTTTACAAAACATAATACATTTACCAAAAACAAACCTTCAAGATTTCGTTGTTCTATCTAACACATTACAATTCTGTATTTTGTTTTACATACCTATGTCTCCCGTGCACTGTCCCCCCTTTTTTTTTGTTTTCGGTGATAAATTATCAAATAGCTTCTCCCGCTCTGGGCGGAGTGGAAGGGCGTGTCAGGTGTCAGACTTTTACTGACTAAAAACCACCCGTGTTCCTTCAGTTGCCTATGTGCCAGGACCACGGTATCCCTTTCGGACAAACCCGCAACCCTGGCAGGCACCGGTCCTGGCGGACCCCGTCAGTGCGTGCTGACATCTCTTTGAGGCGCACGTGGAACACAACGCGCCGTCGACCCGGGCCTGGTCCTTACGGGACGACGAGCTGCCCATAGCTCGCCGTCCGTAAGCCCGCGCCTACAGTAGCCGCGGGAATCTGCTACTGGTTCCCGCCGCCCAGGGCGTCTCATGCGGCGACTAAGGGCGTGAGGGCGCACAGTCTGCCGCTCCCTCACGCGTTTCGCCTCCTCCTTCGCAACTTCGCAGAAGGAGGTGACTGCCTCCCATGCACTCTCGCTCCGGACCATGGCCTGGACCAGGGCCGGACGCGAGAGATCGCCACTGCCGATCGCCTCCGTGAGGACACGACGATGCTCTGCCCAAGCCGGGTAGACCTCCACCGTATGCTCCACCGTGTCCTCCGGGCGATCCACACAGTGGTAACACCCGGGCGTTTCCTCCCGACTTATCCAAAACTGGAACCTCCAGAAACAACTGTATCCGGTCAGGACCTGTGTCAGGCGGAAGGTGAAGACGCCGTGGCGCCTCTCCAGCCACTCCTCAAAGAGGGGACTTATCGCCATAATTTTGGCGTGCCCAGCGCTAGGTTGCAACAATCGCACCCTCCATGTCGCTATAAGATCCCGCCGGAGCTCAGTCCGCTGTGCCATGATTTCTCGCGGCAGCGGAGTCACGCCCCCGCGTTTCACCTCAAATTGTAATGTAGTTGTTAGTGTTTTGATGACCAATGACCATGTATAGAGGCTCATGTAATACTTACCAAAGTATCAGATTGGCTGGATGATATGTCAATTAGGTCCCTACAGGAGGTTTGCGGCTTGCTCATGTAGTAGGTACCTACCAGAACTTTCAGTTTGTGTCACTTGCATCTTAAAGTTTCAAGCAACGTCTACAAGGGGCCGTATGCCTGGTACCGTACCACTAGCGCCATCTAGTATTAAGTAGCAGAAATAGATGCTTCTAGAAAGTTCGATTGTTCGAGAACTTTCTAGAACAATCGACATCTGGTCAGTCGGGGCGGTATGTACTCAAATATTCTAGATGTTTCTACAGTAGAAGGTTCTGGAACTATATAAGGCCAGTATGTACTCGAACAGTCTAGATGTTTCTACAGTAGAAGGTTCTGGACCTATCTAAGGACTATATAAGGCCGGTATGGACCGCGACCCGGGACAGTCGAAAAACAAGCGATCAAGCGACAAGTAAACTTTAAACGATACAAGCGATCTTCAAGTGCGACTTTAGAGTGATCACTAGTGCAGTTGTGTTTTATAATTAGTATGTTTGCGTTTTTATCAGTGTTGTTTAATTAAAGTGTCATTTTTGGTTATTAAATCAGCAGTTTTTATTGTCACGAACCCCAAGCTCGTAACACTATCATGATTCCTGTCCGACAACGGGATGGTGGTATCGGTCATGTGTAACTCCGTCTCTCTCGCGCTAAATCATGATGGCATTAAAACGTCATAATACGGCACTAGCACCCTATTTGTGTAACACACTTTCAGTCATAATGCGAGAGGTTTGAAGGATATTGCTAATCCATTGCTTCATAGGTTTGAAAAATTCGTCTGTTCAACTACGTAGATAACGCAATGGACGTAGCTGAACTGTCAAAATGAAACCTATTGCGATCAATTGTCATTTTATGTATGTTACGCAATTATTATTATTAATTAGTTTATTTCAGATAAATTGAATCCATACAAATTACAAATTATAAAAAATACATTGAAAAATACAGATAAATAAATTATTACAATTACAATGAGAATATCATTACTTATAATTACCTATTGTGTTAGTAAAACCTTATGCACTGCGGGCTATCTTTTTGTGTTCACCAGTTGGCGCCACTGTTGAGTAAGGTCCTGTCAGTACTTTTATTTTATAAGTTTTGAATAATTTTAAGTATTCATTACCTCATAAAATGTTAATTTTATTTTAATATATCAAATTAATATTTAGGTACATTTACATTTTTTTTTGTTTTTCCTAAAATTGGCAAGCAATATTATTCTTCCTCCAAGTGCTACGAAATTAGATCTTAGTTATTATTTAAAATTTTAAGCCATAACTAATCAGGAATGGCACAAACTTTACAATTATAAATAATCAGTAACAATTTGCGATAGAAAATCCCGCAAACAGTGAACGTTCAGTTTCACATTTGACATTTCTGAAGACCTCACTCTACACTAGCGCCTCTAGCGGCAAATTCAAGCGCGATAGTCCTCATTACCCCGCAGGTCCCCTTCTAGTTAGGACTGTCTACTCTTAATTTATTATTCTGAAGTACCTATCTATGTAGGTAAGTACAAAGATGCCTATAACATCTATAAGACTGACTAAACAAAGAAGAAAAAAAAACGGAATAAATACATAACTGTTCATATTAATTGGATTGTTCAAACATAGCGTAATTAAATTATAATTACATAATATTGTATTGTTTGATTAACTCGTTTTACTGTCTTAATAAATGATGTGTTAATTATTGGTTGTCAGTTAATTAAATAGTAATCATAGATCAAACATATTTATTTTGTATTTGTTTTATTTTTGTTCCCATTTTTAGTAAACAAGCCATTTTTTGCGTTTTTTGCCCACCCTGTGTAGGTAACTCTAAATTTGCTGGAATGCTCGAATAAAACCATAGTTACCTATTCATAAAAGCCTGTACGACATAAGGTCGCCCTTAGCATGTCACCTTTACAGACCTACTTAGATAGTTTGATACCTATTTCAAAAAGATCTAACAATTATTATAGAATGACAATGCAGACTGCAATTTGCAACTTTTCGTCTAGACATGCAAGGATATTGAAAGTTGGTAGTGGAACTAATAAACTTCTAACTTTTATATTGACCAATGACCGTAAGTTACTATACGGAACGTTCACTGGCTACGTGATCAGACAGTTACCGTTTGTGAAAGCCTCGAA
This sequence comes from Dryobota labecula, assembly GCA_947523025.1. NCBI lineage: Eukaryota > Metazoa > Arthropoda > Insecta > Lepidoptera > Noctuidae > Dryobota > Dryobota labecula. The sequence continues at coordinate 13,049,132 of OX383301.1, forward strand.
TGCATCACGTTTTAAAAATTGCAGGTGCCTGCTAAGTAATAGGTGTCTACCTACTTTGGAACTGTAGTCAGTTATCTACCTAATGTCTGTTCCAAAAGTACCTATTCAGCCGTAAAAGTATCTGAACAGATCCTGTTCAGCACCCTAGTTGCGTAGCACACTATCAATAACAATCTGAATGATTTTGAAGGATATATTGCTATTATAAATACAGATCGGATAATACAATGAGAGTCAAAATGGCGGGTGTACCATAGCGAATTAAATTATACCAATTACCAAACAAATGTACCTAAAATGTACTATTTAGTACCTAGCTCTAAAAAATTTGTACCTCCTTCAGAACGAAATTATTTCGAAATTAAGGTACACCCGCCATATTGACATCAAGATGGCGGGTGTACTAAAATATTTTATTATTTAACCATTACTCATAAAATGTATTTACACAAAAAAATTGTACCTAAAATGTACCTCAAGTAAATAGAAACACACACTTGATTAGTGGGATAGTTCCTGAGAAATAAAACAACCGTGTCTCGGTTTACTTATGTTTATTATTATTATTATGTATTATTGATCTAGGTACATACTTATATATATTTTTGGGATAAATCTTGAATGGGGGGTGAAAAATCACGTTTTGCGGTAGGACTCAATGTAACGCACTTAAAACATCGTGCTGATGGATGGATTGAATAGTATGGAGGTCATGGAAGTGTTTACAGTAAAAATCTTAAATTAATAAAAACATGTATTTAAAAAAAAAAACGTGAAAAAGTTTAAACTTTGACTCTTAATATCTCCGTAACTAGAAGGTTCCTAGGTATGGTCTAGTCTAGAACAACAAAATAATCGCAATGACGGGGAGAACAAGTACCTTTTGGCATCGTTAAAGGTCTTGTTACACCCTTTATACAGAGTGTCAGGGACATCGACGCGAAGCCTGTTACCATGGATTCAGTACATGATCAGTACATGATTCTGAACCCCCTGCGTTGAAATTTTGGGTCGGTTATTTTACCTACGCGGTCAAAATGTATGAAACAGCATTTCATTCAACGCAGGGGGGTTCAGAATCATGTACTGAATCCATGGTAACAGGCTTCGCGTCGATGTCCCTGACACCCTGTATAAAGGGTGTAACAAGACCTTTAACGATGCCAAAAGGTACTTGTTCTCCCCGTCATTGCGATTATTTTGTTGTTCTAGACTAGACCATACCTAGGAACCTTCTAGTTACGGAGATATTAAGAGTCAAAGTTTAAACTTTTTCACGTTTTTTTTTTAAATACATGTTTTTATTAACGTAAGATTTTTACTGTAAACACTTCCATGACCTCCATACTATTCAATCCATCCATCAGCATGATGTTTTGAGTGCGTTACATTGAGTCCTACCGCAAAACGTGATTTTTCACCCCCCATTCAAGATTTATCCCAAAAATATATATAAATATGTACCTAGATCAATAATATATAATAATAATAATAAACATAAGTAAACCGAGACACGGTTGTTTTATTTCTCAGGAACTATCCCACTAATCAAGTGTGTGTTTCTATTTACTTGAGGTACATTTTAGGTACAATTTTTTTGTGTAAATACATTTTATGAGTAATGGTTAAATAATAAAATATTTTAGTACACCCGCCATCTTGATGTCAATATGGCGGGTGTACCTTAATTTCGAAATAATTTCGTTCTGAAGGAGGTACAAATTTTTTAGAGCTAGGTACTAAATAGTACATTTTAGGTACATTTGTTTGGTAATTGGTATAATTTAATTCGCTATGGTACACCCGCCATTTTGACTCTCATGATAATACAGGGTGTTTGGCAGAACGTTGAACATACGAAAATGGTGGATAGGTGGGATCATCTGCTACTTACTCAGCCCTAATTTATTTGGCCCTGGGCCCCTTAGATATTAAAAAAAAATTGCTTTCTTCTAATTTCACCTCTTTCTTAACTTTAAAGTGTAATTTTTATAAAAAATGGGTAAAACAGGCAATTTTTTAAATCTTTAATGTTGACAGATTCTTATAAAATTATTGCTTTATTCAGATGTTAGCTAGAAAAAAAGTTACCGAGTCCTCAAACTTACAGAAAATGTAAGTGAGGAGTTCCAATTCTAGCAAAACATCCCTAGTGTGTGACCTTTCTAATGGTATGTAATTTGCTTTTATAAAAAAAAACCTTTAAGAGTTATTTCATAATTTTATCAAGTAGGAAATTTTCGAAGAAACTCTACCTTTACGAAAAGTGAAATGTTTTGCGAAGTTGGTAAAAATTAAATGATCGATTGAAATTATGTAAGTTCTTGAATTAAGTACAAAGAAAATAGTTGTACTCGTACCAATAAAAATTACACTTTAAAGTTAAGTGGTGAAACTAGGAGTAAGCAATTTTTTTTTTTATATCCAGGGGGCCAGGGCCAAATAAAATTAGGGCTGAGTAAGTAGCAAGTGACCCCACCTATCCACCATTTTCGTATGTTCAACGTTCTGCCAAACACCCTGTATATGAAACGTTCACTGGCTACGTGATCAGACAGTTACCGTTTGTGAAAGCCTCAAATGCATCATGTTTTAAAAATTGCAGGTCCCTCCTAAGTAAGGCCTGGACTCCACCGAAGCGGAGATGTGCGGAGATCTCCGAAGCGAAGACGAGAAGAGATATCTTTTCAGCAAGGGTGTATCCACCAAAGCTGTGCGGAGATGCGTACTGGCTAGACTGAAACGGAGATGTGTGCTGGCTAGAGCGGAGATGTGTGCTGGTTAGAGCAGAACTGAGATGCGTGCGGCGAGCGTTGGATATTGAGATGAACGCACAGTTTAGCGCGATCTGACCGCCGCTCACTACACTCCGTTCGGCTTATTCCACAAATCCTCCCTGAAAATCCCCCTTAGGAGGAAAAGTGGAATCTATAAAAAACAGTCTTGAATTCACCCCTGATAATCCCGCTTAGGGGGGGAAACTAGAAATGAGAAGGGGATTCTCTGGGGGATTAGTGAAATAATCAGGGGTGAATTCTAGACTGGTTTTTATATATTCCACTTTTCCTCCTAAGGGGGATTTTTCAGGGGGGATTTGTGGAATAAGCCACTCCGCTCACATCTCTTCTCGTCTCCACTGCGCGCAGTCGCCAGCTTACAAGGCACAGCTCACATCTCCGCTTTGTACCGCCGCCCAGCTTAATCTCGGCGAGGCACAATTCACATCTCCGCTAAGATCGTGCCATACAGATATAATACATCTCCGCTCAGTGGTATCCACTGAAGCCAAGTGGAGACGAGATGATTGTGTGAATATCGAAATTCTATTGGTTGTGAAAAACACATCTCCTCTCCTCTCGTTTCGTCTCCGCTTTGGTGGAGTCTTGGCCTAATACGAAAGTAGGTGTCCAGCTACTTTGGAACTGTATTCAGCAGTAAAAGTATCTGAACAGACCCTGTTCAGCATCCTAGTTGCGCAGCACACTATCAATAACAAATTAATGATTTTGAAGGATATAGCTATTATAATTACAGATCGGATATTCGGATGCATATTCACCTAAAGTTGAGATGTTTGCTATTATGGAAAGCGCTTTTGTATCGAATAAATCCCGCGGTTCCGGTGTTTTATTTTTATTTTAACTAACACACACCACCCCTACTCTTACACCCTACATACACATGTTTGCATAGGGGGTTAAAATAATTTTAACAAATATGCATCTGAATAGTTATGAATCCAAGAATACCGGGTAGGTATTTTTTTTTTTTATAAATATTATTTTAGAAGTCGCTTCCATACGATACATCTGACTAGTTATGCATTGCCGGTATTCCTGGCATCACGGGATTTTTTGTACAAAAAAAAAAAAAAAATTTAAGATGCTGCTTCCATACTTTCATAGCTAATAATTTACTTTAGGTAAATATGCATCCGATTATCCGATCTCTACTTATAATAGGTACTATATTTATATTAAATCTAGTTGGTGTAAATCGTAGGTACCTACCTATATAAGCTATACCTACCTAACTGAAATATTCAATATTGACATTAATGTACATCCCTTAATGTTTAATTAATTATATAATAACAGGTCGAGGGCTAAGCCTCAAGAATACTCAACTACCGGTATAGTTGACAGTCGTCGACATAACAGTACTAGGAGCACACAACGCAATCTGAATAAATATGAAGGAGGCATGTTGTAACTTATCATTAGTAAACAAACACTCGAATGTACTGCTGATAGATAATATACCTGCGCCGTGATATACATGCCAAACAGCGCTAATGACATACAAAAAGTAAAAGGAAGAAGAAAGTGATCAAATCTTTTGCTGTATATGTAGGTACCGTATGTTTGCCCACTTTCTTCGTTTATAAAGCTTTCCTTTTTTTAAATAATCTTACTTGTTGTGGGTAGATAGGTACACAAGTTTACCTACTTGTTAGCCTTTAGGTAAACAAACAGGGCTAATACCGTACAACTATTTTCTTAATATCCCTCGAAAAACTTCGTGTTTAAGAGCGTTGTCACCGGTCCATGAGCGCCACTCCTTTAAAAACATTTTTATCTCGTGACTGAGAAGGAATTATGAACAACGACTCAATCAACTATATTGGTAAGTGTGTCTAGAATTTTCTAATACCTTTTATAAAGTTTCATATTGAGACACGAAGCAACAAAATTCGATCTAAATAAAAACGGCCACATTCCTCTAGATCGTATTTTGTTTCTTCGTGTCTCAATATGAAACTTTAAAAAAGGTATTAGACAATTCTAGACACATTTACCGATATAGTTGCTTGAGCCGTTTTTCATAATTCCTTCTCAGTCACGAGATAATATATTTTTAAAGGAGTGGCGGTAAAGGACCGGTGCCAACCCTCTTAACAGCTTTCCTCCCATTTTTAAAATAAATAACATTAAGTTAAAAGAGTATTAACAACTCTATATACTTCCAAGTGGATTGAGAGCGTCCGGTCTTCACCAAGTGCAAAGGGCAACTGATATAAATCCGACGACTGACGAGACCTATGATATGGACATTCTCACAATCATCTTCATTACTTTGGCAGCTTGATCGGCGATCCAAATACCTATGTTTAAATTAGGTCATTACATAATCCCTTAATGACTGCTTAGCACCCTGTTGAAATTCGAGTTTGCAAATAGAGAATATATGCATGTATATATTTTTTTTTCACTAAATAAATAATAGACAGTAATATAAACCAAAGAAAAGTATTAAAAGTTAAATTCAGCTACTGCTATGCGTAAGCTTACCTAAGCTTTCGCATAGCAGTAGCTGAATTTAAGCCATGCACACCTGTGCATGGCTGAGCTACGGCTTTACCCTTTAGGGAACAGCGCGCTTAGGGCGCTCTTTACCCTCCAAAAGAAGTTAGTTAGAATACTAGTAAACATCGATCAAGCCGACAGCTGCAAACTACTGCTTGTCAATAAAAACTCCAACAATTTTCTACTACAGTTCAAACGTCAGTTTCTGTCGCTTTGTTTACATCTGTATTTTAGCCCCAAACCATATCGGCTTATTCCACAAATCCCCCCTGAAAAATCCCCCTTAGGAGGAAAAGTGGAATATATAAAAACCAGTCTAGAATTCACCCCTGATAATCCGGATTATTTCACTAATCCCCCCAGAGAATCCTCCTCAGTGGGGAAAACTGAACCCTAATGTAAAAAAAACACTTTCAGGGGGGTATAAGGTGGAGTAAGTTTTTTTTTTTTTCAATTCTAGTTTTCCCCCCTAAGCGGGATTATCAGAGGTGAATTCTAGACTGTTTTTTATAGATTCCACTTTTCCTCCTAAGGGGGATTTTCAGGGGGGATTTGTAGAATAAGCCACCATATCTATCAATTAAAAATAAAATGTGCCTTTTTCAAGCAGAAATCGCACTTATTTACTTAATTCCCACCCTTCATCCCCTAGTGGGACATAGATTTCCGTAGGTGTGTCCATGGCATTACCTACTGCGGGCTCTATCAGAATACCAGCGCTGCGGTACCTATTTACTTTTTAAATATCGCAGCATTATACTGAGATAATGGCCTTTTTGGCCTCGCACAGCTCTTTTTCTATGTTTTAGTTTTAAATTTTTTACTGTTTGTATTCCTTGTGCGTGTCCCAAATAAAAACAATGTTTCTTTCTTACTTACCTTATTGAGATTTTAAGCACTTTGCAAAGAACAGATTTTTATTCACATAGTTTTTCGTCACTTCCGGCATTGTCGAAGACGACACGTTTTGAGTTTGCATTCCGTTCTACCAAAAATACGCAACATAAAAAATAATGAATTGTAAAATAAGTCGTGCATTTTTTTTTTTACAAAAATAGGAATTTGTTTCTTGACTCTTACACAACGTAAGTACCTATATTTAAATAATGAATACGTTTCTAATTACGTGCATATTCCCTATTAATTAACAGGCCGGCAAACCTGAAATAATTTTCAAGCCCGAAGCAACAGCTTAGGTACTTACATCAAAGTAATTGCATCAAAGGCATTTATGGCACATTCACTTTCAGCAGCCTCCTACGTACCTTTACCGCATCATATTTTTCCTACCTACCCAAAGGTGTATGATGCTGTCCTACACTTAGATATAATAATACTGACAAGGTACTCAGGTACTTATTTTTTTGTCAAGACCAAAACTTAAACATAATTATACCTAATCATCTATGCTATAAAACCATAATAAGTGGTTAGCAGTTCGCAAGATCAACTTCAAAAGCAGACAGTGTGAAATTGAAATTAGCACGACGCCACGACGCTTTCGTCACAACCTGAACTGAAGACTTCCATTCCATAAAAATACCACATTTCTCTAAAATCGTGAGATTTCTACTACGGAGCAGCTAATTCATTTCATGAACGGATAGACTCGCTTCTTTTGTATCTCGAACTACTTACCTATACCTAGGTAATGAGAATAACTCATGCCGTGGTTAAAATATTAGGCAGTCTATTCGGGGTGCACCCGACAAAGGTAGGTACCTACCTACCTACATGGCAAGTTATGTGGTGTTTTTTTTTTTTTTTTATTAGGGCACCTCAGAGTTCCCCTGTGGAGTAGGTACGAACCTCGGCTTAGGGCAGAGTCGGAGGGAAGTTATGTGGTGGTGTTGTTAGGTACTTTCCCTAGTAAGCATTTTTTGTTAACAAAAAATGCTACTAGGGTTTATACTATCGCCTTAAACCATCTCAGATTATCCTCGAAACATCGGTCTCTAAATCCATCTCAGATTATCCTCGAAACATCGAACACTTAAAACCATCTCAGATTATCCTGGAAACATCGGTCTCTTGAACCATCTCAGATTATCCTCGAAACATCGGTCTAGCAACAGATCAAATGTTACGTCGAAACCTGCCAAAAACTATTTTCTTAAACCGCAAGGGTAGCAGGTACCTACCCCTTTTCCCAGATTTCACCTAAAATTGGAGCGTCCCTCTTCGTATGGAAGTTTAACATGGCATCGAATGAATGAAAAACACATTTTCAGGTCAGGACTGGACATGCGTTTCGGATCATTGTGAAGGACCGATCAGTAAGGCTTTTTGTTGCACTCAAAATAAGTACTCTCAATCGATTTAATACACAATGTATATTGTAAAACTCGCATTTTTATGTGCATAATAAATGCTTCACGCTCTGCAAAAATACAGCAGGATACAGATTCAGTAAAAATTGGATCAGTGGTTAAGTACCTACCTACTGCGGTTGATTGCACAACAAGTCGTTTTTATAAATGTAGCCTCTTCAATAATTTGCACACATGAACAAAGTTTTGTTGTAAAGGATTGGGTAGTATCCAAAGTCACAGGTAAGCAGACATGGTAAAGAAAGTATATGGTCGATACTTCAATTATTGACAACATTGGATGTTCGGGACTAAGAAGAGTAATTAATAAAGCACAGAGGTAGAGGTATATGCACATTTCGTCACTAATCTAAATGACGTAACTGATTCGAAGCATATTTTACAGGACAAGCTATTTGCAATTGAGGGTTAGGTACCTAAAAAAATCGCCGCTATAAAAATATTCCCGTGCGCACACACGGCCACAAATCAAGCTATACTTACTTTTCCAGTATAAGCTGATCTCGCATTGTATAAGATTTCGGTACAATCAGAGGTCTGCTTATACTGGAGTTTCTTGCCCATTCTTCTCTACCTTTTGGAAGGGGCAACTAGAATCAATTAACTATTTTTGTAATTTTTGACGTTCAAAAGTGCATTTTACGTGCCTATTTGAAATAAATGAAATTTGACTTTGACTTTGACTGGAAATGTACCTATAGCTTGATTTGTAGCCGTGCGTACCTACCAGCACCCTAATTGCGTAATACACTTTCAATCACAATCTGAATTCTTTTAAAGGATATTGCTAATCCATTGCTTCATATGTTCGAAAACTTTTGGCTGCTGAACAACGTAAATAATGAAATGAATGTTGTTGAACTGTCAAAATGAAAGCCATTACTACTGTGTGTTACGCAATTACCCCGCTGGGCTAAAAGAGAGTGGACCACACAGAGTAAATTTATAAATTGGTGGACCAAGCGTTAGCTTAGCTGAATGATGAACGCCTATGACAAGAGGGTTGGGGTAGACGTGTTCTTGAGTGGACACCGCAAATCGGCAAACTTAAGGTAGCGATGGTCTTCGCAGGGTGGCTGGTAGCAGCTGGACGAGAGTTGCCGAGAATCGAGTTGAATGCCGTGCAATCGGAGAGGCAGTGGACTGCTATAGGCTGATGATGAAGATGATGATGATGACAATAGGTGATACATGATTAGCGAGCTTCCACAAGGATCTTTTCTTGGTCCGCTCTTATTGAATTGCAAAAAATGCGGCTCTACTGCAATGCAAGCAATCTGTGCGTTATCTCATCATCTAGCCTTTTCCCAACTATTGGGGTCGGCTTCCAGTCTAACCAGATGCAGCTGAATACCAGTATTTTACATGGAGCGACTACCTATCTGACCTCCACAACCCAGTTACTGGCTAATACGATACCCCTAGGTAAGACTGGTTCTCATACTTTCGGGCTTCTAACGACCCGTAACGACTCTCAAATATCCACGAATGTCAGCCGGGACCAACGGCTTAAGTCTTGGTATGTAAAGAGGGTCACCCATCCACGGACCAACAGCGGCAGGCGTAGCTTAACCTGATAGATGGATCCGTGCGACTGTTATTACTTAGCCACAAACCCTTCTAAAAAAAAACCGAAGCTCTGTTTAATTAATTTGTTATCATAGCTGAATGTTCAAGTTATTGTTATGCTATTTTTACTTATAATATTTTTGATTACCTAATTATATTCTATATTATTACGTTATGTGTTAAGGCTCGTACAGACTAGGTAGTACGATATCGCGGGCGCGACGCGACACTAGTAGCTCAATTTCTTTGTCGCTGCCTGTCGCGCCCGCGATATCGCGCGAGTCTGTACAAGCCTTTACGGTTCTTTATTTATTTTATGTGTAGATTCACGTACCTACTGTTTTTACTAAATACCAAATAGGAAAAGAGCTATAATATTGTTATGATATTTTTAATTCAATTCTATATTTATATAAATTGTATTGTTTGAAAATTTTGCATGCCATAGGGTAAAATGTATCGGGACTATTTATAAAAATTACATATCTCATCATCATTTTTATATCTGTATAATTTTTATGGTGTACATAATAAAGAGTATTCTATCTATCTACGTATCTACATCTTATTTGTATACCTGCCTACATTATAAGCAACTTAATGATTTATTTCTATTTCCACAAATTCCCACTGGGTTATTACGCTCCATTTATCATAATCTGTTCCGTGTGGCGCCGGACGTAAAGAACAGCATCATCCCATTTCCTCCCGTAGGTGTCGTAAAAGGCGACTAAGGGACTTATTAACACCATACTGCGATCGCCAACCCCCCCCCCCCCCCCAATGGGGGAGGCCTATGTTCAGCAGTGGACGTCTTTCGGCCGAAATGATGATGATTTATCAAAAAAGATATTTATTTCGGCCAAGTGCGTGTCGGACCGCGCTCAAAGGTTCCGTAGTTGGGATGAATTTATCCCAAGAACAAACTTATCATTGTAGGTGAAAAACGTGTTTTTCAACTGTATATATAAGTTGATCGACTATTACTCGGTAACTTGTAAAGCCTACTTAGCTGTGATAGTTTTCCTTTTAACTTCGTTAAATACAGTATACTTCGTTATACACACAGTATACAGGGTGGATTTTTTTTTAAATCCTTTTAACTCATTTTACTGAAAGGAAACATTCCTTTATTTTTTTTAAAGAAATAAAACTGCATTCAAAGATCTAAAATTCGCTTGTCTCACCCGGGAACAGAACCAACAAAAAAAAAAAAAACCCTCGCTATTTTACTATACGAATCGGTAGGATTATTGTTCAGGATAACATTTGTCTAATAAACATTTGGTCTTTGAAATTAAAAAAGTGAATTTAATATTAATTTTATTTTATCATCAATACGAAGAACACATAAACTTGAAACATTTTTTTAACAATATTTTCGTTGATAAATTAATATTAGTTTTCACTTTTTTCTAGCTGTGACGTAACGAGCCCCAACTTCCCAAGTTTAATGTGTTTCATCTAAGTCATTTTTTATTAATATTATAAAGCAAAAAATACGTGTCTAATATTTTTTTATTATCTGACTGAAGGACTAAACATATTTTTTTTTTACCCCGGAATCATCCCTATTATAAGAGTTCCTTGTTTACTACGGATCCCTAACTAGCTTTCTAGTCTAAACGCATAAACTCAAAGATGAGTCTCTTTTAAGTCCAGCCATAATATTAGTCAGATCACGTGAAGCCCATGAAGATTAGTGTTTGAAATAGTCTTTTGAGCACAATTAGTTAGTAGTTAGGGTTAATAAAGATACATTATGAGTCAAAATTTCTTCATGTTTATTTCATTTTTTTAAACATCATCTTGTTACACACATTGGACAATAAACTGTGAACAATTTCAGGCATTCAAAGAGGTAGCGGTTATCTAAATTAATTGTCGCACTACAGGCCCTGAGCTGATTCGGACATTTAAAATACTTAAACCCCCAACAGATCTAACACCATATACATTATTTATTATTAATAAATGCTAAGTGGAGAATTGCCTCCACAATTTGTACGTATTTGAAATGTCCGAATTAACTTTTGCTCTGGAGCACTAACACTACTATTACCACATTGCGAACTGCTAACACCGATACTAATAATTTTAGCCATCTCTACACGCTAATACAGTCAGAACCATTCCAATCCATACAATCATTCCTAGTCGCGATATCTATTCTGTCGAGCGATGACAGTTCACAGTCTGTAGTGATCCTTTTAAATAAGTCTATTCATCTTACAAGATAACATATTACTTAAGTCGTATACTGATAAATATATATTTGTGACATTAATTTTAAGTAAGAAAAATACTTAAGTTTATAATATTAACTCTTGAACTGAAAGAGCAAGTTTAAAATGATTCTACTCAAAAGATCACCGACTGTTTGTAACATCGCTCGTTTACAAATTCCAATTATTTCCAATATGTTATTACTCAACTCGAAGCTAGCAAACACGAACACCAACGAACTATGACGAAACGCGCCTATATCGGCTCTGTGGCATACCAGGATCCAATGTATACTGCCAATGACGAACAGACGATGTAAAACTTATAAACGATACTAATAAAACCTACTGACATTATCACATGGTAGGCGATTGCCATGTGAATATGTTTAAAAACCTTCGACGTCCGTTCTGTATCTACATAATAACCCTTAAACTAAAGGTGCAAAATATTTACTTACATTACGTTAATCTCCCTAAGAGCAGTCAATTCGAATTGATCTACAAAAAGTACAAACAATAAATAAAACTAGCACGTAAAAATACATTTAGTACATGTTCCTAAATCTATTGTAATTTGTATAGTGTTATAAAACAAAAGTGCAGGTACTGCATATGGAGATTTAAGCGTATCCGATACATTATGCTACTATTTGCGTGTATGCCGCGGCCAGCTGCCCTAGTTAGCGTATACTTTTTATGTTTATTGTCTTGGAATCTCAACTAAAACTGAACTTGGGCTCAGTACGCACGACAAATCTCGTCAGCGATGAAGATCTGCGTGATCTCTCAGAAAGCGAGTAAAAATGATGTTCGTATTCAGTCGCTACGTTAAAATCATCAAAGCATAGAAACAGTAACCAACTCCGATTTTAAAATGACGTATCGACAATCGCTCGAACGTGCTGTTATATGGAATATGCACTTAAAAGCGATAAAAATTTGCCGAGTATCTCGTCGCGTATTAGGCCTGAACTTTATTACTATTGGTATTTGACTCGTAACAAACTATTAAGTATACATCAAAATGATGTACTACCGCGGAAACGGACATCTGACCACCGTAAGGACTATTCCTGCTTGCAGCGCTCGGCCGCTATAGTAACGCTTACCTACGCTCATCAACCAATAGAATCGCAGTATCCGATTTTTGCTAAGCCCCTCGTCTTTTTAAATAAAAATCGCAGTTATAAGGACTGCCGACAGAAGTGAAAACACAAAACTTTGGAATAACTATTCTTTTATACATATAGCTCATGGAAAGCGTTCGGTGACGATCGCGAACCCATAAGTTTTCCCCTACCAAAAATCGCTCAAAGCGCCTAAAGAAGTTTTCACTTCAAAAAAATAAAAAAAAGACCGTAAAAAACGAGCGGAGGCAGCCAGATAGAGAAAAGTTTTTTTTTTTATTGCTCGTCACAAAAAGGCGCGGTAAACAGATGTGGTCATCGTGTGCTTGGTTGTTTTCAAAGTGGTTAGATTTCCGTAACCGCCATAGTACCTCTAAGTACTCCCATTGGCTAACACAGGTTCGACAACAATATATTGCTCTCCTCGTCTGTGGGATAATTCTACGAAATCAATGCATACAAACGAGCCGTGGCCGCGGTCACACAAACGGTACACTAGCGAACGGTAAATTTATATTGAATCTATATTTTTAAATTATACAATCTTACGAGCACTGTCTATTAAATTGCTTGGTATATTAATATTATCTTTGTATACAAAAATGTTACATTATTTTGGTAAATAACACATAAAGAAGCTGAAATTATATTTGAAACATTTTACTGAAAAACAGAATCATTGATACGAGTTTAATATAATCGCACATCCCAAATTAATCATTCATCGAGATAAATAAACATTAAAACTTAAATTACACCAATTGATTTCAATACTAGCAATATATTTTAAACTGAATCGCTTCCCAGCCATATACAATCACATAAGATTTATTTAGGAACATAACAAATTTACAAAAATATTTCTTTATTTGGTTCTGTTTCTAGCACTATTTATTATTTTTGACGGTACAACACATTCTTTTAAATAAATGTTCTAAAATGATATGACGGCAGTAGCGTTTGCTCGGTCACTATTATTTTAACATCTAGCATTCACTTTCGACCATGTTAATTGTTCCAGTCTATATTGCTTTTATTTATTTATTTACATTACATTAATAACAAGAACCTGCTGGAGGACTTGCGATACAAACTACAACACTGATCGGCACTTTTATTATCAACTTAAACATAACATTGAATAGTTAAATACGGCAGAAATTGATTTAATTGCACACTGGGCACTTTACGGCTTTTATCGCAGGAGTAATGTCAACTAGCGTTACAAGACTATGATTTATATGACATCAATTTCGTTTAGTGTATGTATCACGTATGTTTCAATAAGAGAAAGTTGCGACACCCAGGATTTCTCTGACGTTCATCCACTCACACTCCACGTTACTATAACTATCCAATTAAACACCATTAGAGGCCGTATTCAGAAAGTATCATCATTGTTCTGGTGCGAAAAGGAATGGCGTTATTCGTCCTGCTTAGCTTCATCTCTTTCTCGCACAGGAACAATGATGATTTTTAAAACTTTCCTATACTTCCCCAGTCATTCTTTTCTAACTCCACTACAGAGAATGCTCAGTTTACATTATACACTGGCCCGCATGCTTAACAATTTACTAAAGAATTATTACTATGAGTAATTAAATTTGTACTAAGCGAAGTCAAAGGCAGCGTTTTATAAAAAAAAAAAGTATTAATTATAAATGCTGATTGCCGTCTCACATTGTTAATTCTTATTTCTATTATTATAGTTTGACCGATACCGCTGTACGACGACTTAGGTATGTGCGGGGGGTAGCAATGCTGGCCGCTCATTACCGGTATCGGCCGAACTATAACTCTGGTGTAATGAAGTGTATTTATCACGTATACAAGGAGGGTTGAAATTGAAAATAACCGATAGTTCCTAGCTGTGTTATATTGAAAACTGACCTATGTTTTATTTTGTATTGTATTAAAGATTTTCAGTTTTACAATGAGGTATCTGATTATTTTCATTAGGTAAAACAACATACACGTTACGCCATTAATGAACAGCTTCTAATATAAAGGTATTAGGAACAGGGTGTAAAGTTCACTCATCCTCTATAGAAAAGGGAGGATCCTCCGACCAGACGGGTGTCGTGTCTGTTGGGCAACTGCCCGACGATTGATGTCGGGATGTTGTTTATATGCTAGTTGCAAAGAAAACTGCGCGATTCAGATTCAGGATTCTGTACCTAAGGGCTGCATTAATTAGTTAACCTCAAAGGTAATTTAATGCGTGAGGGATAACCAATTAATAAAGCCGACTGTACATACCCACGAGGACACAAATATATTTTAAATGGAAATTATTGGAACTGATGTAGTCAGTTTCAATGATAAAGTACATAGCCAAAAGCTTACCGGTTATTTTCAAAAATCTTGTAAATTATTCAGAACACTAACTATAGAATAAATAGACGATTATATCACTTTATATGTATGTGTTGTCTTATCCATAAGAGATAACATATCTATAAATATAATACGCAACTGCATGTATTAAATTATGTTTTATAATAATAATCATAAATCATTCTCTCAAGTCACACATTCTCTTCTGAATATAAGAGAGCTCTCATACTAACACATGCGGTTTTTAACTGATTTGAGTATAATGTAAACGAGCTATAAGTTCTGAATCATAGACACGAGAATGGGCGTAGCCAGGAGGGATTACAGAGTCAAAGCCACAGAGTTATAACTAACATAGATACCGCCTAAACTTATGTAAATTGTAGCCACATTGGTCACCAACTCAGAGTATTGAGTTGGCCTTCTTCCTCCCTGACCAAAAATTGTATCTACGCCTGACAAAAAAGCAAAAGGGGAAGAACTATACAAAACTATAACTAAATCATAGGATATTTCTGTAGTCAATTAAGGACACATTTATTGAAGTTGTTTCACTCCCTCTATGATCTCTTCCCCTAAGAGTGAAACAAAAATCTGAAAAGAAAATATTAAAATTCCATAGATTTCTGGTTCCCCATAAATCCTGGCCACGCCTACAAATACGATCTCAAACATAATGCCAATCTTAATCCTTGCTTAAAAACCATTCTCCTACGTCATAACAACATATAAACTAAACTAATCTATGTCAACTATTAATGAAGACATGACGCAAATGCTTCTGGTGAACAATGTTATGATTCAAACAAATGTTTTGGTGGGACAAGTACCGCACACATTTTTATTTTTAAGACGCTTATATACTACTAGCATTTGCCCAGCGGTGATATTCGTTGAAAAGGTGAAGATAAAGTTGCGTTCACACCAACTGATTATAAATGAAAAATAACAATATGTTATTATTATTAAAGTTTCGTTTCTCAATTTTTTTTATAGTACCTACTTAAAAAGTTCGAATAAAGAATGTCACGCGGATTTTTTATTCAAGTTTGATAAGATTTCATTATCAAATTCTTTACGTTTAGAGCAGATTTTTTTATTTCCGAAACTGTTGAAAAGCAACTGTACTTCTGAGTATCTATGTAACTGATGTCCAGATCCTATTCACAACTCCCTCAAATGTGAATAGTTATACTGTAGATTGCTGACAATTTTCTATTTTGTTAAGTACCTAGTACTTGTTGAAAGGACAACACCGTAGACATGGGTACTTCGCGAACGATTGAAGGAAATGAACTACTTCATTTTGCAAAATAAACTTATCATTCAATCAGTAGTTATTCAATTGTGTCTCTACTTCATTTAGTTCATTCTTTTTTTCCACTCTCATCAACTGTGCGCTGCGGCTCTGCCGCATGCCGCACTATTGTCTAGGTTGGCGTATCACGCCAACCTAGACAAAAAGGTTTAACTATCAGTAAAAAAAGAAAACAGAAAACATACTACTTAATAAAAATAGTTTTGCTTAGATTCATATTTCATGGTTGAGGTTGACCTTGACAGTCCTAAGGAAGGAAAATCGAGATATGAGATATAAAAATGAACTAGTAAAGTGCATCATTCGCACTTTAATTAACTTATCAGTCACACTCTGGCTATGGACTCGTTCTGATTTGCTGAACTAAATGAAGTACTGAACTACATGAGTGGACTACTTTCTTTTCACTGACACATTTTGCGCATGTCTACTACATTGTCTTCCCATACCTATTAACATTGTTATTTGAAAATATTTTTAAAGCCAATTATTTTAAAAGAGTAACGGTCAAGTTTCTTGCTGGCTCTTCTCCATAGGAAACGATCAATGAGGGCTATCGCGTATGAATTCGCCGATAGAGGCGCTAGTGTAGTGTGAGGTCTCCAAAATGTCAAATGTTAGTTTGTGGGTGGACTACGCAGGTTTATTTCAAATTAAATAGATTAATATTGTGAATATTAGGCAATACCTGAGATTAACTATGGCAAATATGTGTTACGGGTCAATTAATGTCAGTGCTTTGAGCCAGTTTCATTCTTCGGAAACGAATGTCCTCCTTTTTTTCCGAATAAAACGGGACTGCGCAACACTGCGGCATGCTTGATATTTTAACGGTACGGTTTTAAGGTATTAAATATGATTTAAATGTTAACTTTGTTCTCACACCCGTAGTAACAAACTTTGACAGCTACACTTCAGGACCTTCCTCGACAGTGGCGCTAACTGGTGAGCACAAAAACGGTAGCCTTCATTGGAACCGAGCACCTAGTTTCTGAAGTTTTATAGGTGCCCATGTAGGTTTATGTAAAATTAAATATTTTAAGTCAGGATACCAATGAACACTAAAAAAAGAATGAACGAATAATTATTGGTGCTATTCGAATACACTGGGCGAAACAGCGCGACAGATATCTCACATGTCTACAAAGAAGATGTATAAATACAAATGTATAACTACAAAGAATACACCAAATAGTGAGGTCAGTCTAAAGACTTGAATTTTAGAGGATGGTTATTTTACTAGAAGAAGAGAGGAAGAATTTCTATCTATGGTTTAATCAATAAATGATTTTATCAAAACAATTCTAGTAAGCTAAATTAGTAAAGTTTTAATGGGAAATAAAGTTAAAATGAGTATTTCTTTTTGTGATTATGAAAATCTGTAAAAATCGCAATTACCTCGCTGAATTTGAGGCAAGCAAGTAAAATAGTATGTATCTATGCAAGAATTTTGACAATATACTAGCCATTTGTTTGAACACAAAATTGTTCTTCGTGTATATAATGCCGATTGCATACCTTTCAATCAATATGTTGTCTATATGGCTAATATTGATATTCAATCAAAGTTAGAAGCCATCTTTTGCTGTAAATTCTACAACTGAGGGGACTAATTCCAAAACCAGTTCAAACGATATTTCAGGCCATCGAGTTATTGATGATAATTTAATTCAATAAAATGTAATTGCACTCCTTGCTGCACAACATCATTACATAATCGCCATTGGTCCGCCATACTATTCATGAGGTCACTTGGTGCAAAAGCAAGCGCTGTGATTGGTTGATTCCGTTGTAAACGAATTTGAATTTTACCCGTGACATTTATAGTGGAATAGCTTTTGCTCGCGTAAAAAAGTAGCCTATGTCCTTCTCCATATCCCAGGCTATATCTCTGCCAAATTTCATGACGATCGGTTCAGCGGTTTAGACGTGAAAACGTAACATACAGACAGATATTTATAGTGGATTATGTTACCAAGCCTAAGGGTGGGAGGGTCAATTTAGTACTGTTATAGAGAGATTTATTCGGAAATGAGTTTATCACTTCGTACAGAATTGAGAGAACTTTAAAAAGAGAGAAACTCAATTTCAAGGAAAAAACGTGTGAGTTTAGAAATTAGACCCCTCAACTGTGGAAACAGCACCAATGCTTCAAAAGATGTTAAAAGTGTTTTAAGAAAATCACGCAATGTTATTTATTTTATGCCCGCATGCGGTCCCCGCATGTCCTACGATACTTACTTGCGGGCACCGAACCACAATCGCTCCCTGAGTTTAAAACGTTACTACACAAGTTTATAGCCACAATATTGATTCCAAGGCAACATCCCACAGAACAAACATCAATCCGAATTACAACCCACACGTTCGCATACACATCGCTACACAGACACACATACAAAAATTAAAGCATGAAGAAAAATATTTCCACCTCTTGAGACTATGAATATCGAATTTGTTCCTAAGTTTTATAGTACATAGTTTATTATAGCTTAACATAAGATGTCTAAAGTTACTGTGTTATGAGGGCACGCGCGATGTTATCTCCATCGGGAGGGACGTGGAGACCTGCATCTGGAAGAGGAAGTGACAAAGTTAGCACTCGTATTGTATAGTATAGTAACCGAGCATGATTAGCATGAGTCGTGAGCACAACTGACACCTGCGCAGTAGTTAATTTTTAGGTCTCTTTGGCGGAATGAAGAAGCCGGGGGGCGCCGAGCTCCATGCGATTGGTTCGTCAGTCGATACTCGTTGTCTATTGGACTCTCGCGTGTCATTTTTATTTAGCTGAAAGTGGACATGCGCGAGCTTGCTCCCACTACTGTCCATCTGTGCTCACGACTCATGCCGGTTATTATAAACCAGGCGATTTTCTTGTGTCAAAGTCTTCGATTGACAATAGTAATAGATTTCCAATGAACGCATCAAAAAAGGCCGGAAAAATAAGACCACGAATAATGTTATGGTCTTATTTTACAACATAGTTTTTTCAACCTTATTACTTACTAATTATGTGATATTTTTGCACAAATATTTTTATTGAAATATAAAAGAAAAAAGAAGCAGTCAATATATTGCAAACGATAATAAACTTTATGTTTGAGTGTTAAGGTTTATAATCAAGATATATGCAACTGCGGCCACTTGAGCGATGTGTGTTCCTAATCCTTAAAGTGGCCGCCACATAAATCTGGAATAAAGTTCATTGACCCGCATACATTTATTCAAATATGTAATTCCGAAAACAGAAATAATGACATAAACTTGTCTCGAAACGACCTTTATTCGTGATCATTGACTTTTTCTAGTAATAAAAAACGATTCATAATGTATTGTCGGGGTACCTACGCAGAGAAATTAAGGAAAGAGCAATGAACTTTATTCCAGATTTATGTGGCGGCCACCATAGTGCTATTGTCTATTATGGTTACTCTGAAAAATAAAAAAAACTGATAAGTTTTTTTGTTACTGTAACTAAAGTGGCCTGAAAGCCTTATCAAGTTCCTGAACGCCAAATTGCTTTCAAAAGTATGTTAATGTTTTATTAGTTGGCTAAAACACAGACGCAGTAGGCTTGATCGTAAGCGATAAGGCTGCCCATTGTATATTTTGTAGTGTATACGTTTTCTTTCTTTTGTAATGTGTAATTTGGTGTACAATAAAGTATATATAAATAAATAAATATAAATAAAAACGAATATGAATGAATATGAACCAATAGAATTAGTTGCCATGACGTTTTGAGGAAAGTTTTGTTGCAAAATGGCTAAATCTCCTAAAATGGAAAGGATAATATGACAAAAACCGAGATACATCTTAGGACACTACAAGTAAACCAAAAAAGGGTATGCGTTTCGATAATCTTCGTGTTTCCGAATTACCCCGAACGTCTCGCTACAGAGTAACCAAAGCAAAGATTCTAAATTATGTATAACCGTCCGTTGTACAGTATTTTCGTTATAGCTTGGTGCAGGTGACACAGACACCCGCGATTTACAATTATGACTGAATAGTTTAGCTGCACCCTAAATATCATAGTCGTAAAATACGGAATCAGTAATAACTGTAGCAAATAAAATAAATTTACCCTGCCAAAATGTTATTGTCTAAATATAATATCAAATTGAAATAAAAATGAAGCAAAGTGCTATGCGTATATCGTTACGCCATAGGCATGTTTAGTGATGGGATGTATTTCTACGATGGATAGTCGATATTTTTTATAGAAAAATAAGTTTACTGTATATATTTTTGTTCTTTTCTTTCAAAGTAGTCTCGGAGGTGAACGACAAACTCCCTTGCCTGACTCCCCAAAACAGTTTTTTTTTGTGCATTTAGGCATTTTAATTACCACAACCAAGTAAAACAAAAACAAACAAACTTAACAAACAAATAACAATTTTAAAACAAAAGAAAATAACAACGGAATGGCAAATAGCAATACGTGTCGCATACAAGGCGCTAGCACTCGTACTGACGCAAAATGGCCCGCCGCCGACGCACGGCGCCACTTGGCAAAAATGTTACCACGAATATTTTTTTTTTTCTAATTCTCAGTTGTGCTTTGAATGTATTTTGTTTGAATGTTTTGTATTAAATATATATTTTAAAATAAATTTCATAATAATAAAGAGAACGAGATTTTAGCTGTGATAATTGTTATCGATAAAATTGAATTGCATAATGTCACTGACCTAGTCATGCAATATTGACATCTGTCACCCGCACCATGCTACAACGAAAATACTGTAGTAGTGCACCAATCATAGTGCATTTGTATGAAGTTTTCTCTTTGTCGGATCACCAACTCCGGTAAAAAACACAGATCGTAATCAACAATTTGAAAAGTTTTTTGTAATTGTAAAGAGTTGTTAATTCATAGTTTTGAAATACAAAATAGGCATGTACTGACATAGTTGTAACAACTCTATATTATATCTTAGCATCATGCTTCGTATTTCCGAAGATACACGATTATTCCGATTATTTGTAGTGCCGGACGTAAAGAATAGCACCACCCTATTTCCTCCCGTGGGTGTCGTAAAAGGCGACTAAGGGACTTACTAGAGAATGGGCAGCAGCGTTCTCTAAGCATTTTTAGCACCATACTGCGATCGCCAACCCGCCAGCCAAGCGTGGCGATTATGGCAAACCCCCCAATTGGGGGAGGCTTATGTCCAGCAGTGGACGTCTTTCGGCTGAAATGATGACGATTATTCCCGAAGCGCATACTTTTCTTGGGCAATCTGTACCTTGTTCTTAGCGAGATGCGGCGAGTGAGTGAACACGCAGTCAGCGATGGAGTCGAGTGCCCGTTCGTCTAGCACTCGCTCGTCTAGTCCGCGTTCGTCCAACACCGCTTCTAATGCCGCCGCTAACTCTGAGCTCTCCGCAAATGCTGCGCCTCCTTCCGCTGCATAAATAATATGATTATTATTTATTATTATTACCCACTCTGACGTCTTATGACAAAAAAAATATTAGCAAAAATAAAACCAGGTCACACGTCCTACAACGGTCTGTAAAATATAACGAGTGAGTGCACTGACTTCTAGGGATATCGCGGGAGACAGCAAGGAGTAAATGAAAGGATGACCATACCTTGATTAAAAAACTCCGTGAATGCTTCATCTGGTATTTGACTGAGCACAGCAGGGTCCAAAATGTCGTCCGGTGGTACATGTCCGACTTCTACTTCTGAAAAGAAATAACACATTCCAATTCAACTTTTCGCAACGGAAAAAAAAATCAATAAAATCACAGCTACAAATAACGTACATAAAAACGAGAAGAGCATTGGCATTGCCAGATCCAATAAAACGCGCGCAATCGTTGCCTGTGTTTAAAAGACTCGTGAAGGAACATTACTTGTCGTTGTGATTTTGTTCTCGTTGTTAGCTGTAATAATCTATAGTTTTCATTTATTTTCTTTGCTTATGTAGTTAGTATTTATGTATATATTATATTATATAGCATATATCTGTGTATCTATTATAGGGTATTGTACTGTTATACTTTTTATTTGCACCAATGACAACCCCATTTTATGTCCAGGGGCCTTATTATGAACTCTTATTTCCAGGCAGTTTACAGCGTAAACAGAACTGCCTTGCAATTTCGTATTATGAACACGTCAAACAAGCCAGTCAGCGGTCACGTGACACCCTGGCCGACTTCTGCCCGAATATTGCCTGGCAATACCGTATTACGAACGTTCGTTTGACATTTCTTTTCATATAACAACTTGTCAAACAGTAACCTCACAATCCATTCAGTTTACGCTACTTCAGAGGAGCTTTTATTGAATTGTTTTGGGTTTATTTGCCGAAGTTACTCGAGTAATAAATAAATAACAAAAGAAAATATTATGTGCGACGAATATGAACTGTTTGAGTTCCTGGAAAGTGACTTTTCTGATCAAAATAACGAATCTAGGAACAAAAGGAGACGACTTCGTGATCAAATTAAAGGCTCCTACAAACAGGAGCAACACGCGACGCGAAACTAGGGCACCGTTCGTCGCGCGACACGCGGTTCCTTTGTGTCGCGTCGCGTGTCGCGCCTGTATATAAGAGACTTAATGCGTTCGACATGAATGATGTGCAATTCATTGAACGATATCAACTTAATCAAGTGAGGAGTTGGAAACGACTTCGTGATCAAATTAAAGGCTCCTACAAACATGCGCGACACGCGACGCGAAACAAAGGCACCGCTCGTCGCGCGACACGCGGTTCTTATGTCTCGCGTCGCGTGTCGCGCTTGTATGTAAGAGCCTTAATGCGTTCGACGTGGATGATGTGCAATTCATTGAACGATATCAACTTAATCAAGTAAGGAGTTGAGACATGTCAGGGACTGTCATACAAAATTCACGGATTTATCGGATACAACTTTAAAATATCATATTTAAGAACTTTCTTACACTGAATAAGAAAATACTCAAAAACTGAATAGGAAAATACTCAATAACTAGCTTACGCCATATTTTTGTTTATACCCCGAAAATTCTTACGAATGGAAGTATTAAACAAACAATAAGATAGTGTTCATAGTAGTTTGTGAAACAATGAAACAATACTCTTCCATGTGGTCGAATTCCCCGCTGACCTTCAAGTGGAGTTCGTTCGGAAACGTTCGCGTTATAATTTACAAACTCAGAAAATTATAATAAGAATGAATTATATAGGTAGCATAATATACAGTGCGTTCGTATTTTCACCTATTTTTATACTAAAGTAACTAGATTAATATAAGGGGACGCTGGACGTTGAAGTGAAAGGACGTCCCGTCCCGACAGCTCTTCATCAAAGTTTTTACTTTACATTTGGTGCATCGTGCACAACACATGTTGGAAGTTAGCATTGACGCGCGTCGATATCGAAGTGTTTCTTTTTAACCGACTTCAAAAAAGGAGGAGGTTTCGTTAGGAAGACGTTGTGACATTATGTCGCCAAAAGTACATTAAAACAGTGCGAATGTGAGGTGAACTTAGCCTACATGATCTCAGGCGAGCGATGCTGCCTGCAGAAGGACCCAGTACCCCGAGTGAAATAGCTACACCTCCGTGCTGGCTAATCTGGTTTGATCTTTCCATGTTTTTTTAGAGATTTGTTTTATTTATTTAAACTTTGTGCACAAGTGGAAAATGCTGTGCGAGGGCGGACTTGATTTCTGGGGCATTTTCTACCAGTCTACCTAATTTGATCAGTATTATTTTTGTATGTCATTGTTGTGAGGGACGCGCGGCGCGCGCTCACTTCACGTTTTTGAGCGATTGTTGTAAGATGATATTATGTTCTTATTTTGATGCCTCGTTGGTTTAATGGTGCGCTGCTGCTTAGGGTGGGGTCCTGGGTTCGATTCCCGGGTCGGGCGGGATGTTGTTGGGTTTTCTGTCTGTAATTTCTCAGTGGCTGCCCGGGGTCTGCATTTGTGCCCGGTTGGTGGCGATGGCGGTGGGCTCGCCCACTGTTGCATGGGACTTGGACATGACTGGCGAACTGTGGGTGTGCATAGGTGCGCCTCTGCCCGGCCCTTCGGGGAGCCAGGCGTTATATTTTGTTATGTTGATATAATATAGCAAGATAAACTAACATACTTTATTATTCTAACAAAAATAACGTTATCGCTTTAGATTTCGTACTATTTTTATTCCCATACAACCTCTTAGTTTGACTTGTTCTTACTTCTTGTCTTTAAAATTATAACAAACATTTATTTATACAACGGTCACACAAAACGGCCACTATTTTGGCAGGTAGCCTCCCTCATATAAGGGTAAACCCAACGTTTTTATTAAGTACATTTTTTGTGTTTTTTTTGTGTCGCAGAAGACAATAACTGGTAGGCAGATGCTATCCGACGCAATTGAGTACTATCGCGATCTCGAACATCGGACCACAGTAGGGAATATTCTTGCTTGGAGCTCCCGGCCGCTTAAGTGAAGCTTGCCTGCTCTCATCAAATATTAGCATCGTAACATCGGAATTTGCTGGGCACTGTTGTTTTTAAATGAAGGAAAAAGACCGTAAAGGGCCCGGCCGCGGCGGTCGGACATATGTGATCGTTGTAGCGGAGCCTGAGAGATTTGTTTAAACAAAAGTTTTTGTTTTTATTGGTCGTCGCAAGAAAGAGCGGTGGACAGATGCCTGACTAGCCCTGACTTGTGTGTATTGCAACTTGGAACGGCAAAAAGATAAAAACAGATGCTGAATTGTCACGTTGGGTCGTTCGTGTACATGTAATCTGCCTACAAGAAACAGGGGTGAACTTGGAACGTACAAATCCACCTATCGGGAATTACAGGTAAAGCACTTGCACTTGCAATTCTAATCACAAAGGATGCCCAAATTGAAATAAAAAATAGGAAAAAGGATACCGAAGCGATGTCAATTACTATTAAAGTTGGTATGAGAAGTGATAAGCCTGCTCCTATAATCAACTCTCACATGAACAGTTGTAGGTACCTACCTCCAAAGCAACCAGATCTTTCACAGGTGTATTAAACTTGATTAGACAAAAACCAAGGACCTGACGCTAGTAATGCTAGGTGACTTTTACGCACATATTGGTCGACAAGATACACAATTTTTTCCAACGCAAAGGGCTGATTCACCAAAATCTACATCTTGACTATTCCGACTACAATAGAGAAGTGTTAATGGATATAGCCAACAGCGACAAAAATGAGATCATCATGCAGGATAACATGGTCAAAGTACACTCAGGAATCCAAATTGGACCATTACGCCACATGCAACAGAAAAACTCTTCGACTTTATTAAAGGAGAATGGGCAGATAGGGGCACATCCGAGCACAAAATTATCTGGGGGCAGCTAAGAACAACTCGAATCTTAAACAAAAATGGAAGCACCAAACACAAGGCAACCACAATTTGAGAAGTAGACAACAACTGAGGCCAAGGACTTCAACCATAAACAATAATATGATGTCGCTCTGAATAGCAAATCCCCCAAAAATACCAAAATCGCATTTAATAACGAAAAAACTAGGAAATATAGGAATCAATTCAACGAATGATAACATCGAAATACCATGTAGTTCCATAATTGGAGTACAAAAGCGGCTGCCCAGGCAACCTTGCTTTTTTTTAAGCCGATTCACTCCAGAAACCTTCAATTAGCTCTTCCATCCCTCCAACAGGCAGTTACTAAGGCGGAAGTATCGGCACTCAATAAAGCTAACAGGCCAAGACATAGAAGATATGAGAGAGATATCATGAGAGACTTGATTAACCACGCTAGGAATAAACCAAGACAAAGAAAATTATGCAATCTTAGACGGAAAAACCGTAACGAAACTCATCAAGAACCACAGGATGTGCTATCTCGCACATATTTACAGGCGTTGTTGAAGATTGTGATAAGATGAGGAAGGTTGTTAGCGAGATTTACAAGAAACCTGAAACGGATAGTAGCGAGACTTCAGACGAAGATAATGGAAACAGCAACGTGTAAACGTGTAACACAGCATAGCAGTGACATATAACAGAGTCGAGAAAGCAGCTGGACACGAGACAACCAGGCGACGACGTCATTAAAAGATGCCCTCCCGATAAATATCACCCGCCTCTCCACTATTCCATTGCTTGCTTAAGGATGCATATCCGGTAGGCTCTAATAATCCTTCCATATCCTATGGGCACGTCTTCCCTACCATTATCGTGCCCCCCGGTCTACTCCTTGATATACAATGGCCACTGTAGTCCCATGAAACATGAGGCTCCACGGGCTAGTGTGAATCATTGGGTTCATTCGAGTAATCGAGTCTGGTTAAACCACGCTGGGGTCGGTGCATTTCATTCATTCATTCATAAAGTAACTAGATTAATATAAATTGCTTATTTTTATCACAAAATATGTGATTAAATAAAACCGTAACTTACCGATAAATATTTAATTGTGTTTCTGAACGTTACGGCAGAGAATTACAAGCCAGCCATAGACAAACTACCCAGCGTGAAGTCGGTTAGAATTAGGAATGTCGTAATACGAAATTTAACCAGCCAGTGAAATGAATTGCCTGGAACTTGCCTGGTTTTTTTAAAGTTCGTAATAGGCCCCCAGTAATTCACTGTCCATGCCAAGGTTGCCTGGAAGAGATCGCAGTATGCGATAAGGCCGCCCATTATATATTTTATAGTGTATAAGTTTTTCTTTTCTTTTGTAATGTGTAATCTGATGTACAATAAAGTATATATAAATACAATAATAAAATAAATAAATAACGTGCATAAAAACGAGAAGAGTAAAAATTAGGCAGGCCAAACAACGATCATTTATACAAGTTCAAATCAATATTATTGGTTTTATCGTATTCAGATATCGATACCCAAGAAGTGAATGTTGGGTGTGGCAAAAGAAGCATAAAAGTATAATAAATTCTGTGGAAATGCGTTCCTTGCGAAGGATGTATGGCGTGACTATGAATGATAGGCTGAATAACTATGTGATAAGGCAACAGTACGGTTTAGATGTGGTATGACAAAAGTTGAAAATAGTATGCTTAGATGGTTTGGTCATGTTGAGAGTATGGATGAAAGGTGACTAACAAAGGGTATTTACAAGAGAGATGCGAGAAGACATGCCAAGAGGGGATGTCCTAGGAAGACCATTTTTTTTTTGGTGGTTCAGTATCAGTAATAGAACACATTTCCTTTATTTGTTCAATGCTTTTTTTTTTTTGGTCCACTTCAAATCAGCAAAATATGGATACAATCTAATCGTAATAATATCAATGAGCGCGCGCACAGCTGATAGGTGTACCTAATACTGCGTTCCGCTTCACTGACCGCGCCGCCGGCGCATTGCGCGACGAGTATCCATTATACCAGTTTCAAAATAAACATCTTTCGTTGACGATAACTAAATTTTTTTGTACTAAGACGTATCAAAATAAGAAATAGGTGGTTAATAAAACTCGTTTAAGTTGTCAAAATTTGCGCGCTGGTTATAAACTTTTCCTGTATAGTGATCTGATTGGTGATGTTATTCAGAAAGGTCAGATGCGTAACACTCGCAACCAGCGTGCGTGTATGACCAGATGTATGAACGTAAATGAAGCAAAAGGAGTATGATGATAATGATGGGGCTCCCTTTTCCGCACTTAAACTCCCATATGGTCCGTTGTGCGTGGGGATTCTGGCTAACAGAGCCAGCTTAGCTCCGCCCAAAAGCACAGAAGCTTCCTGGGAGCTTCACAGGCTTCACGGAGCGACCTCACTGTTCCGAGGATTTCTTCACGTTGTGGAGCCACGGCCTCGCATTCCAGGATGACGTGGGCGGCTGATTCCTCGGCGTCAAGGCAGCCCCTGCAAAGGGGGCTGTCTATGGCACCTATGTTAGGTATGTGCGCCTATATAGCAAAAGGAGTGTGTAAGGAGCGTAGAAGGTGCCGTTCTATAGTTTCCGCCTACCCATGGGAAAAAGGTGTGAGTCTATGTATGTATGTATATCGATACCCGTCACGTCCGTGAAGTTTCTGTAACTAATTTAATTTGCCCCTGTTTATGTTAGGTAAGCCAATTGTTATGAAGACGTGTGTGACAAAGTGTGGTCCCACTTCTAGGGTTTTATTCTATAGAAAGAAAGCTCTCGTGTATAAATCGAACTGTCCAATAATTTTAAACTTATCATAGATATCTTACCCAGTTCATGCGAATCGCTGGCGACTGTAACGTACTCGCTCTCGCTGAGCGCGCCCATGGCCGCCTCCTCCGAACTGTCGTACGTCGACGAGTTCGAACACACGTTAAGTTCTGTGGAGACAATCAATCAATACATCAATGAATTTGTGTGTGAATAAAACTTAGAAATGCTTAATGGTAATTATATAAGTGCACACCGTGATCGCTTATAAAGCAACCGAAGTAATGTTTCTTTTTCCATAATATTTTTTTACATTTATTTGTCTGTTCATATATTTAACTGCTGCCTGCGGCTTCGCCCGCGACCGTTGTACGCCCTCTTAATCCTCTTTTATTTTTTACTAGCTTTTGCCCGCGGCTTCGCTCGCGTTAATTTTGAATAATATAAAAATATAATCCAATCATGATTTGAAAAGTGTCTTTCGAATCATGATTGGATCATATTTTTCGCCATCTATTATCATAAGAACGTTATTGCTGTTTTCCTTGGGTTTTTTTTTTTTTCGGGATGAAAGGTACTCTATGTCCGTTTCTGTACACCTGACAACGTACATGCAAAATTTCAGGATGATCGGTTCAGTAGTTTAGGCGTGAAAAGGTAACAAACAAACAAACTTACTTTCGCATTTATAATATTAAATTGGGATTGTTAATATTGTTATTTAGTACCTACATAAATATGCATAAAACAAGTAAATGATCATTATTTAAGTTATGGAAGAGCAGAGTCTCCTAACACAGGCTTATCTGCTTAAAAGGAGGCTCCAATCACTAGTTGTTAAGGTTTACTTGTTAATTAAAATAATAAATAATTTCCAATTTTTTTACGTCACACCTGACCATAATGTGAAACTCGCAATAGGGCCAGGTGAAGACGTAAAATTGCATACTCACCACGGGCAGTAAAAAAGAAAGCCCTCTATCGCGTAATTACAACCCTCGCCTGCGGCTCGGGTCACAAATACCTGCGATTTCGGGTTTTCTTTCTTTTACAGTCCTTGGTAAGTAATGTACTATTTCAATTTTCCAGCCTGCACGTTTGCCACCGCCTTCTGTCACCACGTAGCATACATACCGGACAGTGACTGGTCGGCGCCGAGCGTAGCCTCGGCTGTGGGCGGCCTCAGGCGCGCGGGCGGGCGTCGCCGCCGCTTGGCGCGTCGTGGCCCGCGCGGTACCGTCGGGCACGGCCGCTTGCGAACCACCTTCTTAGGGCGACAGTCGCGTGCTAGCTTGTCGTAGTTGTCCTGGAAATTACAGTCTCTATTAGAAAAAAATATAATAAACTAGCTTTTGCCCACGGCTTCGCCCGCGTATATGTCGATTATCGCGTAAAAAAGTAGACTATGTCCTTCTCCATATCCCAGGCTACATCTCTGCCAAATTTCATGACGATCGGTTCAGCGGTTTAGGCGTGAAAACGTAACAGACACACAGAGTTACTTTCACATTATAATATTACTATGGATAGTATGAATAACCATGCTTCCTAAACCAAG
This sequence comes from Dryobota labecula, assembly GCA_947523025.1. Taxonomy (NCBI): domain Eukaryota; kingdom Metazoa; phylum Arthropoda; class Insecta; order Lepidoptera; family Noctuidae; genus Dryobota; species Dryobota labecula. Next base: position 13,079,019 of record OX383301.1, read on the forward strand.
GAACTTTGAAGTTTTGAAGTGAAAACTTCTTTAGACGCGTTGAGCACTTTTTGGGTGAACAAAAATCATGGAACTCGCGTCATCGTCAACAAATGCTTTCCATGAGTTATATGTATACTGTGTATGTATCTGTACTTTTTGGGTGAGCAAAAATCATGGAACTCGCGTCATCGTCACCGAACGCTGACCATGAGCTATATGTATACAAGAACAGTTATGCCAAAGTTTTGTGTTTTCACTATTGTCGGCAGTCCATAGAACTGCCAATTTTTTTTTTAGGGTTTTCTAGAGATAATTCATTATGAAACTGGGGTAAAAAACAAAAGCGTAAATGGAAACACTGAGACATACCCTCTTCCAAGCATGCTCGGCGCATAGCGGCGTCTGGTCTGCGAGCGGCAGTAGCGGCTGGTTGCACCGCGCGCCGCCCGCGAACACGGCTGCGCACGCGGCGTATAGACGCTGTTCCGGCGCGCGAGTCACGTGCGACAGGCAGTAGCGAGAGCATGGTAACGAGCCGCGACCGCATCGTTCGCTGCCGCATTCCCCGCTTGTACTACCGCCGCTTAGCTCGGTGGATCCGGTCTCTCCTCCCGACCAGCCGGTTTCTCTGTGAATAAAATAATAATATTAATGAATGAAATGCACCAACCCCAGCGTGGTTAAACCAGACTCGATTAATCGAATAAACCCGAAAATTCGCACTAGCCCCTGGAGCCTCATGTCTCATGGGGCTACAGTGACCATTACATATCAAGGAGTAGACCGAGGGGCACGATAATGGTAGGGAAGACGTGTTCATAGCATATGGAAGAATTATTAGAGCCGTGCCGGATAATTAACTACTTTTGTGAGGGCGCTATTTACATTGTCAGTAACCAACTGCTGATATTTGAATTTAAATAAAAGTGAAGTGTCGTCTGCAAACAACATTATAAATTATCATGTTTAACCTTTGTAGTAAGGCAAGTCATTTATAATAAACAAAAATGGGCCAAGAATTGAGCCCTGGGGGGGGCCCTATCTTACTACAGATCTGGGTGATCTTTTTCCGTTAACATCAACACTCTGAATCCTATCACTTAAATATGAAGTAAGACAATCCAGAGAAGCGTTTCTGATTCCGTATTGGTGCAGTTTTCCGATTAATGTTTCATGAAGAACGCAATCGAATGCCTTGGACAAATCGCAAAAGACGCCAAAGCATTGCATTTATCCTCCCATGCATTATAAACATGTCCTAAAAGGACAAAACCCGAATCAGTAGTCGAACGTCCCCTTGTTAAACTGAACTGTTTTGCAGTGGGGCTTTTACATCTATTAGGAGGGGTAATTTTATGTGTACGTGTGATTCTAAGTAACTACAGCTGATCCGTGTTCAACGGCCGCAGATAGTGTAATTACCTGATTTTATGAGATCATTTTGTATAGAAAATCTATTTTATTTTTGTTCTTTCGTGATTACATACCTTAGTCTTCTGCGTTCCTGAGAAGTTAACACAGAAGGCATGCCACGTAGTGCGAGCAGATGATTCACTGTCTGCATTGGAAGACGACCTGACGACCCTGATCTATTCAGCTGTTTCTGTGAACATACATGGAAAATAATAGTGAAGAGTATGACAGGTACAAATGCGGTGAAGACTTGCGCACATAACTTGTACGTCACTGGCGATATAAGGCTTCCTGAATTATTAGTTATGTAACACGGTAGGGGATTAATTCAATTAATGAAAGGCGTGGTCACGCGAAATTTTCGCAGTTACACAAGATGCAATTTTCAACCACTATAGATTTTTTTTTCTGAGCTGTTCCACCTCGCAAAGGGTAAGGAGAAATATTCGGAGTTGTAGGCGAACTGTAAGTAATTGGAGAGGCTCCTATAGAAGAATTAAAAATAAAATGCTACACTCATGCAAAGGCCAGAAGATTTTATGACTAATAACTTACAAGCACCCTCACTTGTCTGAACACAAGTCACGTACCAGCTTTATTATAAACCAGGATCTAATCCATTGCGTAGCTGTAAGGAGACGCTACCTTGAGTAGCGAAGCGAGCGCGCGATGGTTGCCGTGGTGCGCTGCGAGCGCGAGAGCGTCGTGTGCGCGCGCCACGTGTCGCCGTAGAGCTGCCCGACGAAGGGCTAATCGTGCTCCACGGGATTCCGCTGCACTTTCTTCAACGCATGCTGAGACGCCGCCTCCTTCTGCTGGATATTTACAATATGATTAGCATTAAAAAAAAGGAAGGGGAAAAAATCAAAGCACATCAAAAATCATTGCCATGTTGTATGGAAATACTGATTCTTTGGCCAATAGGCCAGCCTGGCCAGCCTTCTGGTCACGTGAAGAGTCGACCAACCGATTAGCATTTGATATCTATACTCTACTATACAAAAAAATAAAATTGAAGTGTCTGTTTGTAATGTCAAAACAACAGCTTTTACTAAATACATATGAAAGTATACATATACGGTACATATACCAAAAATACTATTTCGTCAGTTCATTACAAGAACTCATTACTTAAGTGAAATAGTCAAAACTTTGAAATAAGCAATTAATTCGTTTTAGTTGTATTGATTGCCCTATATCATCTTCGTTATGGTTATGTTAATGAAAAATTAAACACCGTTTTTTCATTACTTATACATATAAAACTCGCCAAGACGAGTTCAAGGCGTTATAAACTTTATGATTTTTTGCCACTAATGAGTTCTTGCAGTAAACCGACGATTTTTAAATTTTGTGTCCGTCTGTCTGTAGGTTTGTTCCAGCTAATTTCCAAAACGGCTGGACCGATTTTGACGGGACTTTCACTAGCAGATAGCTGATGTTTTATTTTAGAAAAAGCGACGCGGGCGAGGCCGCGAGTAGCAGCTAGTTTACAGTATGATAAGCGTTTGTTTAAGAAATAAGGCCCATTCGTACCACAAGTCACTAAATGCGTTTAACGCTAAACATAATAAAACATAATTCTGTCTCTGTCATCTTTTTGACAGCAATAAAAGTAATAGAATAAGTAATAATAGTAAGTAATGATGTTTTAAATATGTTAAAGTCTAAGTCTGGATGACCTAGTGTGCTTCTACTGAACTTAATCATGATAATCGGGAAGCGCTAAGGTAGCCCGTGAGAAATTTTGATCACCATTAATAGATTTAAAAAAAATATTAAAAAAAAAAAAAAAATAAAAAAAAAATAAAAAAAAAATAAAAAATAAAAAAAAAATGAGGCATTTTCAAAAAAAAAACTTTTTTGATGCCAATTTAAAACTGTTTCATATAAAGATCAAATACTTTATAGGAAAGTTTTTTGCAATTTCTGACTTTTCTAGTACTCATGTACTAGAAAAGTCAGAAATCGCAAAAAACTTTTACCATACATTTCATAGGAAATGAGACTCCCAACTTACTTTTTAACTATGGATAGGCTGGCCGCTACAAAAGCCAGAAATAGCAAAAAACTTTTCCCTTATCAGTCTAAACGTTGTAAACTATTGAAGGCCATTTTTCTCAGAATTACTGAAATCACAAGCAACAGGTAAGTTGGGAGTCTCATTTCCTACGAAATGCCCATACATTTCGTAGGAAATGAGACTCCCAACTTATCTCATTATCTCATTTCCTACAAAATGTATGGGCACAATAACGCGATTGTTGGCCGGTGAAGCAAATTTCGGTTAACTTATGAGCAGAGTCACCAATAATGGAATGGTTACTCAATTTTACGCACAATCATCATCATCATCATCATCATTTCAGCCAAAAGACGTCCACTGCTGGACATAGTCCTCCCCCAAAAAGGGGGGATTTGCCATAATCGCCACGCTTGGCAGGCGGGTTGGCGATCGCAGTATGGTGTAAAAATGCATAGAGAACGCTGCTGCCCATTCTCTAGTAAGTCCCTCAGTCGCCTTTTACGACACCCAAGGGAGGAAATGGAGCACAATGGTCTGAAAATATTGTGATGCAGATCTGCACGATAAAAGAACAAGGTATGCAAAATACGTTGATTTCAAATAAAGATAAAGAGTACTAATACTCCAACAAGAATAACGTATTTTGACCTTTACACTCCATAAGCATAATATTATTTAATAGCATTCACTTCACAAACACTTTTACTCTTTTGTTGTGAGTTGTGAGACAAGTTTAATGTAAGTTTTCAAAGTCAAATCATTTATTTCAAATAGGCACATAAAAGACACTTTTGAACGACAAAAAGTACAAAAAAAAATAAAAAAAATCGAGTTGCCCCTTCCAAAAGGTAGTTACATAAAGAGAAGAATGGGCAAGAAACTCCACACTTATTCTTTTTAAATGTTAACATAATGTCTGTCTGTGTATGTATGTCTGTCTGTCTGTGGGTATGTCTTTTTATGTGAAGACGATGTACAGACGCCAGCACATCAAGCTACTACAATCTGTCAAATTTCGTTAATAGATTTTCAACTTTATCACTACACTATAAGGTTCAAGGTTGATTGCGAAAATTTTACAGTTTCGGGTAGCTTGACCTGCTGGCGTCTGTACCTAAAATAAAATTACTACACGACAATAGGTAAAAAGAATGAAAAGTGAAGTAATGACACAAATTAATTATGTGATTAGACACATAATTTGGCATTTTTGTCCGATTGTTAAATCTTTATGCCTGTTAAAGGGTTAAAAGAGACTTTTTGACCCCTGAGTTTGTTTCGCCATTTCTTCTCAGGGGTGGTGATCACATATTTACAAACATTGTAAAAGTAGATTTTCCAAATATTTTAACAAGTAATTGGTCAGTATTTTCTACAAGTTCACATTGGCTGAACCCCAAACCAAAATTCTAAAAACTGAGGGCTAGTTTCAGCAATGAAACTGAACGCGATCAGCACACTTCAGAGCTGCCAAAATTACAAAAAAAAAAAAAAATACGGTGACAACTCTTGAACGCAGTTTAGATTTGCTGATCGCGTTCAGTTTCATTGGTGAAATTCGCCATTAGTAGAAAGAAAGCCCAGCCGTTAATTCAGCAAATTGAGTTTTAGACTAGAAAACCGGCCAAGTGCGTGTCGGACCACACACAATGAAGGGTTACATAGTTGGAATGAATTTATCTTAAGAACAAACTTATCATTGTAATTGAAAACAAGTTCTCCCATACTTTCCAACTGCAAATGTAAAGTACGCACAATATTGAGAGAATTACCATGTTATTTTAAGACCATAGACTTCTTATATGGTTTTTCTGTAATCTATAAGTAAAGAACCAATTTATATATTTTTTTTTTTATTTTAGTCTCAGTAGTTTCGAAGATAAGATGGGAATGCTAAACTTTCATCTATTTTCGAAAATAATTTTAAAATATGTATATACTTTTAAAATGATTAAAAAAATATATATATGAAATGCTTACAATAAACCATTTCATTAGATATGTCACACAGTACAGTTCAAAAAACTTTTTTTTTAAATTTCTAGTTTGCCCCCTAAAAGTGACCCATATTCAAAATTAATTTATTTACGTAACACATCTTGTGCAACTTAATCGGACCAGTTGATTCAGAGCAAATTGGCTGTGACAGACGGACAGACACAGACAGACACTAGTGGTCATAGAAGGGTTCCGTTTTTTTTTTCCTTTTGAGGTACGGTACCCTAAAAAAGTTCGTAAAAATATACTAGTACTGTAACCATGTCTTACCAAAATCTGGCATATTATCATCATCACTGCTACTGCTCTCGATCTGTCTGAACGCCAGCGGCCTGTCACCAAGTGGCCCACATTGAAACAGCGCTTCGCCCGGCGCGTGCCACGCGTCATTCGGCATAGGTACTGCGCCTTTCGCCGCCGGTATCCGCTGTAGCGCTTCGTGCACCGCTGGCCCACGGCCACGGCGGGGCTTCGCTTGAGAAGACTTACCTGTATAAAGTTATAATTTTTGATGCCCGACAAAAAATTTCATAGGGTGTTTATCAAAAAAAAAAAAAAAAATTTTTTAAATAAGAAACTTTTTGCTAAATTATGTTTTTTTTTTTCTTTTTCATTATTTGATTACAATAACATGTAATTTAATTTTAAAAAGGTGTATGTAAATTTTTCAATAAAAAAAAAAATATATATTTTAATAAACATTCTGTTAATAATATCTATACAATTTGTGTGACATCATAAAAGCAAGAAAGAACTTTAAATTCACAATATTGAACTTAACTGTTTAGAAAATTAAAAATAAGGTTGTAAAATTTAAAAAAAAAAAAAAATGCAATAAAAGGCAATGACTTACCAGATGACGCTTTTTTCGGAGGAGATACTGGAACTTTAGATAGTGGAGGTGCTGGTGACTCAGTTTTAACAAGTACAGATGCATTTTCAACCAATCCTTGCTCTCTCTTAAATACATCTAGAAATGTCTCCATACCACCTGTTTGCTTCGCATTGTTTGTTGTACTACCACTATTAATACTGTTTTTCGTACTTAGGGAGGGGGTGGTGGCAGTGCTTTGGGCCTTAGGGCTATGAACACTCAGTCTTCGAGCTTCACTAAACGATTCCGACCTTGCAGGCTCCTTCACCCGAGTTTGATTTTTAACTTTCGAAACTTTGGTATGAGTAGTCTTATTGTCTTTATAGTTTGCAATCGGCTTGGCTGCTGATGGATAATGCCCATTAGATACCACCTCCGTCTTGATATCCTCCTTAATATCGCCATTTGTGAAAGCTCCTATGAGATCAAGCTCTTTACTCTCTTCTAACAGCTTACTTTTAATATCAACATTATCAGAAAACATGAAATTATCTTCAGTGTGGCTAACAGTTATTTCCCCAGCAATGACATCGGAGTCATGAAAGGTGTATAATTCGTTGGGATCAATTTTAAATTTGGAGTAGAAATTGTCATTAAGATGTATATATGCCTGCTCATCCCCTGAGTTGTCATGTAGGAACATGTTTACTTCACCACAGCTCCCTGAGGACACACCTTCGACTGCCATTTTATACTGTGTGGCACAGCTCGCCTCTGATATATTTTGTGGAATACCACTGAAGCTGAAAGCATGAAAATAATAACAACTTATTTATATCAGTAGACCGGAAATTATTGTATGTTACATAAGATTTATGTAAATCTACTCCCAGTATGTGGCACAGTACTGGTAAATAGGAAACCATGACTATCAACATTGTTCTGGACCATTTGAACACATAAAATTATTATGCAGGTTTGTTTATGATAGTTATCTTAAATGAATCAGTGCATTAACAATAAAATCAAGGAAATTATTTCTACTTAATTAGATCTCCATTCAAATCTTATAATAATATACAATTAGGACTACTAGCATCAATACTACGGATTTAAGTGCCCACTGTTTGAAGGTGTACAAATGCAACTTTCTAATAGAAATACCCGAACAATCCAAACAACATTTTAAATGTTTCTTTAACAGTCATTTAGTAAAGATAAAGCAATACCACAAGGATAAGTAGCTTGAACACTATATTAAGCACTCAAAACATCCAATGTATGTTAGTGCTGCAGGTGTAACATTTTAACATACAACATTATAAGGCGATACAACAGAATGAGTTACACCCATTACAACCTGTTTAGGAAGGAGAATTAACCTCCAGCAGGTCACATTACAGCTACAATATGAGAAAACAGCTTTATTATATTCATTAGAACTTACCCCACATTTTCCGAAGCACTCAAATAAGACATACTTTGTTCATTTTACAACTAAATGATATCAACAATTTTATTGCTTTTAAATGTGCAAAAGTAAGTTTGGTCCCTCTGCTTCATACTGCAATAGAAAATATGTTTTATTATGTCGAGTGCGTCCACATAAGCAGTTTGTTCAATGTTATTCTTAACAAAAACACAAATAAATAATATCTCTATTATTATTGTAGATTCTTTGAATTGACATGAAAATGACATATGTCAAGTTCGTAATATACCAAATTTTCTCAACTATTTTCCTTAGTTCTGTTGGTTATTCCACGCCTAGATTAAAATGTGAAAGTATTTCTATATTTTTAACCAAGACTAATTAAGTAATAAATATTGATAAACGAAGATTATAAAAGCAAATCTCACACGACAGCTTGTTAAATACCCGGCTCATCTTTTTCGTGAACTTATAATAAACTGGATCAATGAAAAACCATTCACTTCTGTAACTTATTTAATGGTAAAATAACAGTTTGTGGCTTTAAATAAATAAAACTAAAATCTTTATTCAATAACATCAAGAATGACTGACAGAACACAGCAAATGGCAGCCAAAAGGCCACAGATAACAAATTAATGCTTAGAGGTGCACCGATACGAGAGTTTTTAATAAAACAGTGCGATTTGGACTCGCGCCCTGAGGGTTCCGTCTCATAGCTGGGCCCGGCTGCCCACGGCTTCACTCATGTGATACGTCATATGAATTTCCAATTCCGAATAGAAGGACCAACATAACTAAGAAAATATTCTTCCATACATCGATATACGTCAACAAATGTTTGTATTCGCATAAATATTTTTATAATGATATGTTTATGTCAAGTTAACATTTTTTTGGATTTTCTCCTCTAGGTACTTGTGCTTAGACGACAAGACCTTGCTTCTTGCCATTTGTTTTTTTTTTAAATGATTTTCATTTATGTGCGAGTGAGCAAAATATGCGACGTAAATGGCCATATCTGTTAATATGTTGATTTAAAGCTCCAAGGGACCGTAAACTTTAATATTTCAACTTAATCCAAGAAAAAGTATATTATACTTTGTTTAATTTTTTTTCACGGTCGTTCTCACCCCCTAAGGTGGCACCCGGTGCGGATCGCCCCCCACGCCCCTCCCCTAGCTACGCCACTGAGTTATATTCAAAATCGAATGACAAAATTTGACGGTTTGTGGTAACTTGATCTGGTGGGTTCCGAAGATTACCCTCTACAAACTCACAAAATTCGGTCTCTCTCTTAAAATATTACTATAGATTTCAATACGCAGAGTAAACGTAAACATTATTGCAACAGTGCTGCGTATTTAGATGTTGAAAAATATGGGCCGATGGGATGTACTGTCGTTTGTAAAATTGATTGACAGTCCGCAGGCCGTCAAAGAGAATCGGCACTAATGTTTGTTTAGGGCAACTTATTCTTCAGAAAATAATTTTCATTAGACAAAAAGAAAATGAGGCGTCGTCAGCAGTTTTGGACTGAACAATAACCAAATTAAAATAATAATATTCATTCGCGTTGGAAAATCAGTCTGTCCCAATTTTTGGCTGTTTAATTTATTGTCTTGGCTACACAAAGTTCGGCACGTTGACAAATAAAAAATATTTCACAATGAATGTTTTTATTTATTTAATACTAAAAAAAAAACATCTTACAAAGATGATATTGGGATAATTGCTTGCGTAGAGTAAAAATAGTGTTTTTTCATACATATCTTAAGTTATATAGTTCCAAAACAAGAGTATTATGTAAGTTAATTTGGAGATTTTTGAATCACGCGCCTTTTGCATTTCGATTTGAGAACCCCGTTTTTGAAGCGTTGTTGTGAATCCAATATGGCGATATTTGATGTTGTACTATTTTGAAGGTACGTCAAATTGACGATTCTATAATGATAATTCCGGTAAATATAATATTGTTAAAGAGTTTTGGACACCATAAGAAGAGTTTTATCATTAATTGATTGAATACTTGTGTTTTTAAAGTGTAAGGGAAAGCTTACAGTTTGTATTGTTTTGTTTGTGATTTCCGATATTTTAATGATTATTCCATTGTTTTACAAAATTATAAAAAGCGTTTTCATGTGGGTGCCGTGACTATGTATCGAATCAGTTTATGAATACACGATTTATATATATGCCCGTCGTAGTTAGGTGTGTTTCACATAAATTGAAGAACAAGATGGAATGTAATTACGGTAATTACAATCGCGAAAATTACGAACCTGATTTCTTTACAAATTGTGTTATTTTTGTTACAGAAGTGCACATGTTTTTATACAAATGGGAGCTAAGTAATTTAGTGTTGAGGTGCATTAGACTAGCGCCATAATAATTGATTCATTACTTGAGTACATAGTGTTTAGAGCGCTGACTATCATGACAGACACGAGACGAAGAGTAAAGCTTTACGCTCTGAACGCAGACCGACAGTGGGATGACAGAGGAACAGGACATGTGTCGTCATGTTACGTGGAAAGGCTGAAAGGCACCTCGTTACTGGTGCGCGCAGAGTCCGACGGGTCCCTTCTCCTAGAGAGTAAGATACAACCCGACACCGCGTATCAGAAGCAACAGGACACGTTGATAGTCTGGTCGGAAGGTGACAACTTTGATTTAGCATTAAGTTTTCAAGAAAAAGCTGGCTGCGATGAGATATGGGAGAAGATTTGTCAGGTAAATAGATATTGTTTATCATGCTTTTTTCTTTTTCAAGTTTGATATTTGTATATCCCTCAGAAACATAACATTCATATAAGAAACAAATGTGGTAGAAATGTGTCCAAGATTTTTATAGTTGACTTTGACTCACATTGTAAATCACTTCATAGATATTGTAGGATTGATCTTAATAACAATCTTAACAGTTATTACTTAGATCTGTGTACTGACATTGATGTTGATGTGTGGCTGATTATGTTATGAGGTGATACAAGTGCATGTGTTACATATTTATTTAATTTCAGGTACAAGGAAAAGATCCATCAGTTGAAATAACACAAGATATAGTTGAAGAATCAGAAGATGAACGATTTGATGAGATGTCAGATAGCGTACAGCCTGTGGAGCTGCCGGCATGTGAAATGGGACGTTTGGAAGACATCAGTGAACTTGTCAACAGTTGTCTGGTATCACCAGCACGCAAAGACAAGCTAGCAGCAGCTCTAGAGACACAACACTACATTAAAAAACTACTCAACCTGTTCCACATGTGCGAAGACATTGAAAATATTGAAGGACTGCATCATCTATACGAAATATTTAAAAGTATATTTCTTCTCAACAAAAACACACTGTTCGACACAATGTTTGCTGATGACACTATATTCGATGTTGTGGGTTGTTTAGAGTATGATCCAAGTTTGCCCACACCTAAGAAGCACAGAGAATATTTGCGGGAGCTAGCTAAGTTCCGTGAGGCCATTCCTATAAAGAACAAAGATTTGCTAGCTAAAATACATCAAACATACAGAGTACAATATATTCAGGATATTGTTTTACCTACACCTACAGTTTTTGAGGACAATCTGCTAAGCACGTTGTCCAGTTTTATATTTTTCAACAAAGTAGAAATAGTGAAACTTATAGAGGAAGATGAGAAGTTTTTGACAGATTTGTTTAAACTTCTTATGGATGATAAGACACCGGATCCTAAAAGACGGGACTTGGTTCTGTTTTTAAAGGAATTTTGTAATTTTTCACAAAACTTGCAACCTCAAGACAAGGATGCTTTTTATAAAACTTTAGTGTCTCTAGGGATCCTGCCAGCATTAGAAATCACTCTTAGTATAAACGATCAGAAGACTAAGACTGCATCTATAGACATTTTAACTTATATTGTAGAGTTTTCTCCTTCTGTAGTGAGGGACCATACATTACAGCAAGCTAACAATACTGAAGAGGTATGTTTAGGTGTATTCTGATTTTTACTTTGTTGTGATTGGTTAATTTGTTGCAATAACCAACTTTATTTCTAGGAACAAATGCTACTAAATATAGTGATAGAGCAGATGCTTCGAGACAGAGACCCAGAGTTAGGTGGTGCAGTGCAGCTCATGGGAGTCCTCCGCATACTCCTGGACCCTGAGAGCATGCTTGCATCGGTCAACAAGAGCGAAAAGGCGGATTTCTTAAACTTCTTTTACAAACACAGTATACAAACATTAATAGGTAAAGTACCCTTTCTATGACTCATAATGTGCAAATGACTATTTAAACACCTTCCTAGAAAAGAATACAATGGAGATACAATCTTACTATGTACACTTGCAGTTTAGTTTATAAAATACATTAATATTGCTAGATCAGTGAGATGCAATTAGCAATTCAAATATGAATAAAAATATGCACTAGATTTTAATTCTAGCTTTTAAAACATGTCAATGAAAACAGGTTATGAATGCAAGTTGGTTTGTTAATTTGTTGTTACAAGAACTTTCAATGTGGTCGCTTTGTCAATAGATTACTGTCAAGCAAGAGTAGGAGTTGCTTGACAGTGATCATTATCATAAATGCTATATTTTGACTTTTAAAAGGGACGTTGATGAAATAAAGGGAAGAATTTTTGTTTTGCAATTTTACTTTAGTATTTATAAATCTTTTTTTTCACTTTTGCCTTGTACACTTAGCATCCACAGCAGATTGTTTGGGTGGAACATCCATTTAGCTCATATAAAGCGCAAACTCAGTGTTTTACGACCTTCAAATCAGTCTACTAAGAAAACAAAACTTATGTCTAATTAAATAATCAATAAAAAATAAATAAAAAAATAGATCATAGGTAGCTCATACACTAATGTATAACACATTTTTAGCCCCCCTCTTAGAGAACACAACTGGAGAGAAGCCTCTAAAGGAAGACTACCACACGGTGCAGCTACTGGGACTTGTACTGGAACTACTGGCATTCTGTGTTGAGCATCACACATACCACATAAAGACCTGCATATTGAATAAGGTAAGGTCCAACACAATGAGTCTTATTAGATGGCTAAAGGTCACCCAAAGGCCAATGGCGAGGGCTATGCTTGGCGTTTCCCTATGTGATCAAATCAGAAATGAAGACATCCGCAGAAGAACCAAGGTAACTGGCATAACCTGTAGAATTTCCATACTTAAGTGGCAGTGGGCAGGGCACATTGCTCGCAAAACAGATGGCCGAAGGGGCCGAAAGGTTCTGGAGTGGCGACCTCGTAACGGAAGGCCTCTCACAAGGTAGACCGATGACCTTGTGAAGGCTGCAGGAATCCGCTGGGTGTGGGAAGTACAGAGCCGTTCGAAGTGGCAGTGCTTGGGGGTGGCCTATGTCCAGCAGTGGACGTCTTTCGGCTGAAATGATGAAGAGAAGTCTGCAAATAGCCATGGTAACCTGCAATCATTAAACTGTCAACTCCTTTATGTAGGATGATTTGTGAAAGATCACTGAATAATTTTATTAAGTAGATTTAGTAGTTTCATCCTATGGTTTGATCACTAATCTGCTTGGTGTCTCTTGCAACATTTTCTCGCAACTATGTATTCCCCATTGAATTTTCATAGGCTTTATTATGCATAGAGGATAATCTATGTCTTATTAATGTTAAATACTGCATTTGTTGGTAATGGAACAAGAATAAATTCTGCACCTCTGGTGTACAGCATCAAACACAGTAGCAAATGGTTAAATGTTCGCAATAATCACCAGCTATTGAATGTGCTGACTATTAAGTTTCCATTTCAATATCACAGACATTCAATAATCATTGAATTATGTAAGTTAATGTAAACAAAATCTGTCCTATACCTACTATGGATTATAATATACTTTGTTTACATTTGACGTAAATATGATTATCTAACTGTTTATTTGATATTTATCTATCATTCATTTTATACACAGGGAAGGTATAAAATAAGAAAATTCCTTTTCTATAATCTTAAAAAAAGAATTTGGATTTAAATAACTGGGTATAACAAGTATAGCTGCTCAAGTTATTCAACAAATATTGTCTATTCAAACAAGTATGCACCTTGAATTGTATGCAGTTGGGGTTTTCCCCTAAGCATCACTTCGTGAACAGGACAAAATGCAGCTTTTATTCAACAATTTGAAATAACAATATGAATGAACAATGGAGGGTACATAAAACTGCCCGTAAAATGAACAATTTTTATTCACAACTTGATTACGTCACAAGGTCACCTCTTGTTTAATGGCTCCTTTCTTTATGATTTCCATACGAAACCCGCCAAGTTTAACATTTTCCCTACCGTTTACAATTTTCTTTTTGGCGTTATGTAGCTCCAAACATTGTTCTATTATTTCCGATAAGAAATTATGTAACGACATTCGTTGATGCTGACGTTTTCAGGCCGATTGCCAGCTAGTTATATGAGTTTAGTCATCTGAGAACATCATAAATCAAAAATCTCTCTGTCATCTGAGTATCATTTAAGTTAACATGTCATTGAACCTAAACTGGCAAAATAAATAATCCTGAGTCAATCTGCCTAGCCTTTTCCCAACTATGTTGAGGTCGGCTTCCAGTCTTAACCAGATGCAGCTGAATACCAGTATTTTACATGAAGCGACTGCCTATCTGACCTCCACAACCCAGTAACTGGGTAACACGATACGCCTTGGAAAGACTGGTTGTCAGACTTTTTTTGGGCTTCTGACTACCCGTAACGACTTTCAAAGATCCACGAATGACAGCCGGGACCAACGGCTTAACGTGCTTTCCGAGGCACGGAAGAGTCTCGGTATGTAAACATGGTCACCCATCCACGGACCAACCCCGGCAAGCGTAGCTTAACCTGACGGATCGACCCGTGCGGCTGTTATTACTTAGCCACGAGCTCCTCTAATCATGAGTGTGGATACTTAAATAAAGATGCGGGTTTCCTTCCAGTACGGACAAGTCGGAATGGATCAGTTCCGATCGGTGCGGGTAAAATAGTCCCATAATTTCTGTATGCGCGCATATGAAGGAACAGGTCAAAACTTGTTGGTACCAACTACACTATTTCATACCGTCCTCACACGTATCAGTAACTTGTCGGCACCGGAAAATATGTGACTATGCAAGCACCCTATGACCGGTCATAGAGGCAATGCTTTGATGAGGCCTATGTGCAGCAACGAACATCTTTTGGCTGAATAATAAGCATAATGATGATGAAGTTCACAAAAATGCGAAAAAGTAATGCAAAGGGATAGACTTTCTTCCTCTATCAGAAATGACGTCACTAATGTTACGTTGTCTATTTTCAGGACCTCCTTCGTCGCATACTAGTGCTGATGAGGTCGACACACACGTTTCTGGTGCTGGGCGCGCTCAGGTTCATGAGAAAGATCATCGCACTCAAGGATGAATACTATAACAGATACATTATAAAGGGGAACCTCTTTGCACCTGTTATAGATGCTTTCCTTAGAAATAATGGCAGGTATGTAAAATAAAGTTTTTTTGTTTGATGCCTATTACTTAGTGCTACTTTTTAAGTGCCTGAAAATCACAGGTTTGATACTTATTTTGATTCCTCACGAAAGGGAGTCACAATATTATGTTTTGAATAATTGCAAACAAATTATTAATGTTTCCTAAGAACAGTTTCAAATACGTAAAAAAAAAAAAAAAAAAATCTATGAATTTTTAAATGTTGTCACATAGTCATTTTATTAATCCTCATCATATTTTTTTTCAGGTACAACTTACTAGACTCTGCGATACTAGAATTATTTGAGTTCATCAAGCTGGAAGACATCAAGTCACTCTGTTCACATGTTGTTGAAAACTATGGAAAGATCTTAGAGGATGTTGAATATGTACAGACATTCAAGGCTTTAAAAACACGGTACGACCAACACCAGGACAAGTTGAAAGAGAGGGATCGAGGTGAGACTACATGTAATTACACCTTTTTCAATATTTATTAGTTTTAAGACTTACAACCTGCACTCAAGCAGTACCAACGTTATATTAGATGGAAGAAAACACACTACTTGAAGACAAAGTAATGCTTTTTGACGCTCGCCATCTATCGATAGTTTATGGCGCATGATTGACTATCGATTATTAAGCTTAGTGGAATGCCACTGAATGCCTCCTGCCACTAAATGTCAATATTTGTGGCCAATTAGTCTTTGCCGGTGCCAAACTTGACTGGGCTATTGCAAATATTGGTATTAGCATTACGTCACAAAAAAGTCGCATTATCTGAACGATATTTGGGCACACATCACAAAATCGAGTAGCGAAGGGCTGTTAATTTAATTATGTTCAATATGTAATAATCGGCCCGTGTGGTGCCGGCCATAAAGAATAGCACCACCCCATTTCCTCCCGTGGGTGTCGTAAAAGGCGACTAAGGGACTTACTAGAGAATGGGCAGCAGGATTTTCTATTCATTTTTAACACCTTACTGCGATCGCCAACCCGCCGGCAAGCACAAATAAAAAATGGCCTCAGAGGCGGTGCTTGGGGGAGGCCTATGTCCAGCATTGGACGTGTTTTGGCTGAAATGATGAATATGTATCAATAAATGTCATCTTTCAAGAGTGTGACCAACACCTAATCCCAGCATTCCACACAGTAAGCGGCAGCGTGGGCGTAGCAGAGGCCGTGGTACCAGCACTACACCGCACTAGATACCGGCGAGAGGCGCGCGCGCAGGACGACGAGGAAGAGATGTGGTTCAACGATGATGACGAGCTAGAAGACGACGCGCCGCTCGACGCGCAGACCACGCATGCGCACCCTCACGCGCATCACGCGCTCGACGCTATCGGTGTGTTTATGTTATTGTATATATCATTATCTGTGAACCTTGACCCTTTCAAAGCGTTATTGTGTGAGGATTTTCTAGTAAGCAATATTGTCGAATAGCTGCTAATTTTGTAAAACTCCCAAGTTTTTTTATTTGTGTAAAATGTGCAGTGGTCTACAATATTAGTATTTGTTTCAGGAAAAATAGTTGAAAAGAAAGTGTGCTCGAATACGGAAACAGTGAACGGCCCCAGCAGAGTTCTCCTAAGCACCACGTCCCCCAGCAAGCCGACGCACACTGACGTTCAGGTATCCTCGCCCAGATTACTCAATAAGGTAAACTTTTAGTTCCCTCACGCATCTTCTCTGCTCGCTTCGCTGGGAATCATGTGATGTGTCAGTAATCTCAAATCAGAGACAAAGGACTTGCATGGTGTTGGTTCAACTAAAGTTTCTTGTGTGGTGTGATAACTTACAAGAATATGTGCGCACGGAGTAGAATGTTGCTTCCTAAAATCAGACTGATGATACTTTTCTCCCAGCCTCTTATTCGGGGAGTTGTGCGTGATACGACGTTTCATGCTTCCAAGATTCTATGCGCTCGCATATTACAACTCCATTTGTTTACTACTGATGTGCGATTTACCCATTGGTTTACAATGGCGATATTGTTCTAGTACTTGTGTTTGTGTATCTGCAGTATTTCCTAACAAAATACCATGAATATTATTATGTAAATATAACACCCCTCCTTTGTTTCTGACATTTGAGAAGCTAATTGAAGTCTTACTTCCTATTGCTTAAGATTTTCCCTGGACCCAGTCTCGCAAAATCCAAGGCATATTTGCTACGAAAGGCTGGGTGAGCTGAGGTGATAGTATAAGTTAATACTGGGTCTGGTTTTAAAAATACTATATGGATATTTTATCAGAATATACTGTGGGTCATTTGTATATATTCTGAGGCCCTAGTGTGAGTGGCTCCATCTCGATTTTACGCATCGACCGCGTTCGGCGCTCCGATTGGCCCTTCACCAATCGGACTGTTGAACGCGGTCAATGCGTAAACTCCGAGATGGTTAAAAGAAACTCAAACTAGGGCCTCTGTACTAGCTTTATCATAGTGTAAACGCTCAACAAAAAATTGTAAACACTTGGTAATACCTAAATTCCAGTTCTCTCCCATCTTGCTTTGCCAAATCCCGAGCTTGTTTGATGTTGTATTGGTGCGAGTCTTGTAGTACATGAGTGTGTATGTGCAGGGGCTGGTGGACTACGACGGCGACTCGGACGAGGAGGAGGAGGGCGGCGCGGCCGGCGCCGGCGACGAGCGCGACGCCAAGCGGCCGCGCCTGGCGTAGTGCGTCCCGCCGCACTCCGCGTGTTTCAAGGAATATAACCAGAGAGCCGCCCGCCTCGCTGCGCTGTGCACGTGTCCCAGTGAACCATGGAACATGTCGTAAGATTAACATTACTGTACGCTGTGGTATTTGTATCTGTCCGCGGTGCGAACCTGTTGCGTTACAGAAGGGTGCGCGCGGCCGACACCGCGCTCGCTGCTCTTTAGTGTAACAGACTAGTTTGATTCAGGTAGTTGGTTGCTCGGTCGGGTGCGAGGGCTCGGGGTCCGAGACTACCGCGCTACTCCCTGTGAGGCCGGTACATGGCGGCACCTGGGTGCAAGTCTTCAGGATATGCGATATTGTGATTTCTAGATTCTAAGTTGTCACTATCACTGCCATCCTAGCTATTCCATCTCCCTTGCATCCCGATACCTCGCCCTCGTCACGAGTTCCAGCCGATTGCATTTAAATTCGACACAATCGGTCGTTTATACTTGCTTTCGTTAGTCCACCGCTAGACAGTAAAGTACCTCCAGCAGCTGGGTTATGTCCATTATTTGTAAATATGAAGTGCTGACACTCGAGTGTTCGACTTTAGTTAGTTAGTGTATGAAGTTCTTCATACTTTGTAGTGTAATTAATATACTTCAGATGGCATCAGAAAGTAGAACAAATATTGGTTACAAGGTGTATTTAATGTGAACTAATTTTAACGATTAGGTTACTTTTGTCAAGGATTGTAATCACAAAAAGTACAAAGAAAATATGAGTGGGAATTAAACGTCTAATAATAAATAATAGTAGAAAAAAGAAAAACACCCTGAGCGCGATATGAAAATGTAAAAAATGTACGTATTTATAAATCTTAGTTTATGAAGGATCACACGACCAATCTTTTTTTAGAGACATTTAAAATCATAATCTGTGCTGTGGAATTGTTACTCACTAGTGCACTATGGTATCACTTACAGATTGGCATTGAATAATATTTTGACAGAACTAACGAAAATGTTTGTCTACTGTGTCATAGACAAGTCAGCCATGGAAATAATATTCGTGGTGTCAGCTATACCAAGTTATTTATTCTCAATATTTTGCATTCCTTCTGTTGAGCTTCTTGGAGATTACAGTTTGTACTTTTCCAATTATTATTTTGCAGTAATCATTACTCAGGTCTTGTTTTAAGCATGTAGTATATTTGCGATAGTGATCTTATTTGTTTTTATTGTAACAAAATATCTCCTAAAAGCTCCGACTTTGTTGAGAGTAGAGGATGGTTTTGTATGACTTATTTTTTTTTTGTTAAATTTGCATGGCCCTCATTAATGAACTGTATTAACATTCTAACTACTATAAAGTAGCACTTCCTATTTATAAAATGTTCTGTTTGCCACCGCGTAAAACATAGACATATATAGCATACTGTGAGTAGTTAAAATGTTATTAATTTTCAAGGGTAGATATATTTTATTTGAACTGAATTCCCAAAGTGTGACTAGCATTTTTTTTGTTTAATCAATCGCCTATGAAAATTAGCCAAAATTAGACTAAATTAAAACTATTATTGTAAGGAGTGGTGTTTAGTGACATGTTGACTGCCCATTTATTTATTATGATTACAATAAATTATATCTATGAAAATTATAATTATCTTTATTTTGCGGAGTAGTCAAGTTCTATGATGCTCTAGTACGACGTTTGGTAACCAAGTGGTGTGTTGTCAACGTTTGGTGGTTTAGGAGGAGCAGCAATACTCAACTAGAATGATACTGCAAAGGAAAATTACGTGAGTTGGGGTAGCACGCTGCTTGGTTCCTAAAGGTTGTATAATTATTTACCTTGCTAGGTCAACGAGATTTGCTTCTTTAACGGTTCTACAGACCATCTAGAATACATTACAACAATCGGGTTTATCGTCAGCAAAAATGTTTGGCCATTTTTGGTAGTATCAGTAGCTATGATTAGACACACTCCCAAATTAAGCAACGTTATTTCACCAGAGCAGCTCCGCTGTCGTTTAAAGTTGAACGGCCACTGGTCCGACCGGCCGCAACGCACGCACTCCACGCAACGGATTTTGGTTTGCTTTGTATGAATTCATAGCACTGCATCCACTATCGGTACTGCCCACACCGAGCAAGCGATATATGAACAAAAACTGGCCAAGTGCGTGTCGGACTACGCACAATAAAGGGTTCCGTAGTTGGAGTGAATTTATCCTAAGAACATACTTAACATTGTAGTTCAAAAACACGTTCTCCCAAACATTCCAACTGCAAATGTAAGTTTGTACGCACAATATTGAGAGTTTTACCATGATATTTTAAGATCATAGACAGCTAGATGATTAGTTTTCTGCGGTCTATAAGTATAGAACAATTTTTTGTATTTTATTTTTTAATTTTAAACTGCAGTTTCGGAGATGGGGGGGAGGAATGTTCAATTTTCATTTTTCTTAAATAACTATAACTATTTATTTTAAAATTATGAAAAAAAAACAAATAAAAAAAAAAAAAATTGAAGCCCTCACAGTAAATCCTTACATTTCATATGTCACACGGTTCAGTGTGCAAAATCTTTTTTTTTTTTCTATTATTTGCCTCCCAAATTTGACCCCCATTTTCAAAATGAATTAACGTTACACGTCTGTGTTTGGGTCACAGAAATCCATAAGTGTACCAAATTTCAGCTTAATCAGTCCATTAGATTCGGAGCAAATTGGCTGTGACAGACGCACAGACAGACAGACACACGACTGATTCTATATGGGTCCCGTTTTTTCATTCGGATGTACGGAACCCTAAAAATGCGTTGCGTGTCCGTGACGTGTGACGCCACTGCACTGATATTCTTCAAGCATTGGTTCTTGGTGGCTACAAGTTTATTTCATGAACCCACATTCTTCGTTTCCCTTTTATGTTCATCTACCAACAAGCAACTGATAATAATATCTTCGTCAACCACAGATGACGTCTATTAACAACACCAAAATCACTTAGACAAAATTAAAAATCCGGATACAGTGGACGCATGCCATCGACAAATCCGTTCAATACGTTGCGTGCCGTGCGTGCGTTGCGGCCGGTGCGGACCAGTGGACGTTCACCTTTAATGAATAAATGAGGTGCATTTTACATCTAAAACAAGGGTAAAATTGGACAGTCAACATGGATACATGTTTATCTGGATCCTGACTATTTCAACATTTCTTTGTTAACAAATGCATCTTCAGGCACTATGGATGCAGACGCTGGGTTTTTCACGTCCGCGGTATGTCAATATGTATACGATTTTAGACCATTTTATACAGAGTTGAGTTCACCATCCTGCAGTCTACATGTGTCCTTACTTTTTTTTTTCACCGTTAATGGTATTACTGTACCTTGGCAGCTTAGATTTTCTATAAGTTGATTTAAAGCTATCGACAATCATTGATTAATTTCATATTGATGATTTTGCCCGATTTAACCTATTACACCCCTTTTAAACGTGGTTTAAAGTGGAATAATGATTAAACGTTGAGTGTAACCAATTTTTTTTTTTGACGTGATAGCTTTTCTTTACTTTAAGCAGCGTTTTTATATAAAAGCTTAAATGATTCATTCTCTTCGAATTTTTTTTGTATACTTTTTGGGATCCAGATATATCATGATGTTCTGATTTAGAAGGCAACCATCTTTTAGCACGTTGGCCGCAGGATTGTTGGCGTTTTAAAGATCTATGTAACCACAAATTTATCACGCCGCGTTCGGTCGACTGGTTTCGAGTCGTACCTTACGCCGCCAACTTGTTAAGGGGAAAGTGTTAAGGTAGCCCGCGAAATTCAAAACTTCTTAAGATTTTTGCAATTTGCAGCTCATTGTCAGGGTGTATTTTGATTAAGACGCAGATATATGCCAGTGACCTTGAGTGGTTAGCTTGCGTTTTCTGTACTGAGCTCACGCAACTACGCGTCGTACGTCCAGCCAGTAATAGGACTCGCCCATCCAGGAGCGCTGTACCAAATAAGACGCATTATTAATTTATTATACATAAAACAAAAGGTGTTTAAAAAAAAAACACATGTACTAAAAGATCAATAATTAAATTATCTTTAAAAAAATGAAGGTTTCAGAAAAATACGCTAAATAGATTTTGCGTAATTCAGTTTTTTTTTACCGCATTAGACATATTCACAAATTAATTTCACTATGTAATTTAAACAATCTAAAATATTCATATATTATTATAATTATTTTATTGTGTTTGTTTATGGACCATGTGGTCTGCAATAAAGAATTTTATTTTATTATTAAGTTATTAAGAAAAAGCTCGAATTTAACATATTTTTTCTAAATCATTAACACTACTCGTTTAGACGTGATCTTTAGTACAAAATCATTAAAAGTCGGTTATCGTCGCCTTGAGTATGATTCGCGATCGTAATAAATATGTAATTACAGAGTTATAATCATTAGAATCAGTAATTCATGAAATAGTCATTCAGTATGATTATAATTATGAACTGAGAGAGTTGTATTGATGGTTTTTATGATTATAATTTCTATTTGATAATAAATATTTGATACGGCCGCGAATCATATTTAGATGAACATACAACCCGATATTGACCTACGAATTGCAAAAAAACGTAAGAAAATTTGAATTTGGCGGGTTACCCTAACGGCTTTCATCTTAACACGTGATTATGAACCATCAGTGATTTATACGAAGTCCCTATATTATTGTAATGTAGTTATGTATCTTCCTATAAATCCCTGAATGTATTGGAAAGCTGGTGCCGGATCCATTTCATCACGATGAATGAAGGCTTGATAGAGATAATGTAAATGTTTTTAAATTTATTTATTAATGCATTGTATTTTCAACAAAAAAACATGTTTTATTTTTCTTACGTTGTACTCTTTAGTAAGATTAATATTTTTGTGTAATGTCATGAAATGGATCCCACTCGCTGTCTCCTATCTTTATGTTGCCTACGTTGAAAATGAATTATAAAATCAGTATTAAATCTTTCTTTACTTTCAACAAATGTTTCCTATCTTTGCTTATATACGATTGTTTGTAGCTTTTTTACACTGCGGAAGTAATGTGTATGTGATAAAATTATCTGATTAAGATCCATTTTATTTTATTACTATAAACCTCTAGTTTTATCATTCGTATTTTGTAAATAATATTAGATTTTGTAAAATACACTTAATCTGGTGATTATAAACATCTATCAATAATAAAGTAAATATTTTGCATAATCACATGTCGCCAGAAACGAGTTAGACGGAGTGGTCCAAACATTATTTTACACAATAAATAATAATCAGTACTGATCTCAGTTCAAGGCGTCTTTAACTGGCTTCCAATAACTTGTTGGTAACAAACCTCGTATATATGTAGCAGTGCTCAAATTTTATTTCTTTTAGTTTCCTGACGCATTTAAGTTTTTATATAAAAGCTTAAATGATTCATTCTCTTCGAATTTTTTTTGTATACTTTTTGGGATCCAGATATATCATGATGTTCTGATTTAGAAGGCAACCATCTTTTAGCACGTTGGCCGCAGGATTGTTGGCGTTTTAAAGATCTATGTAACCACAAATTTATCACGCCGCGTTCGGTCGACTGGTTTCGAGTCGTACCTTACGCCGCCAACTTGTTAAGGGGAAAGTGTTAAGGTAGCCCGCGAAATTCAAAACTTCTTAAGATTTTTGCAATTTGCAGCTCATTGTCAGGGTGTATTTTGATTAAGACGCAGATATATGCCAGTGACCTTGAGTGGTTAGCTTGCGTTTTCTGTACTGAGCTCACGCAACTACGCGTCGTACGTCCAGCCAGTAATAGGACTCGCCCATCCAGGAGCGCTGTACCAAATAAGACGCATTATTAATTTATTATACATAAAACAAAAGGTGTTTAAAAAAAAAACACATGTACTAAAAGATCAATAATTAAATTATCTTTAAAAAAATGAAGGTTTCAGAAAAATACGCTAAATAGATTTTGCGTAATTCAGTTTTTTTTTACCGCATTAGACATATTCACAAATTAATTTCACTATGTAATTTAAACAATCTAAAATATTCATATATTATTATAATTATTTTATTGTGTTTGTTTATGGACCATGTGGTCTGCAATAAAGAATTTTATTTTATTATTAAGTTATTAAGAAAAAGCTCGAATTTAACATATTTTTTCTAAATCATTAACACTACTCGTTTAGACGTGATCTTTAGTACAAAATCATTAAAAGTCGGTTATCGTCGCCTTGAGTATGATTCGCGATCGTAATAAATATGTAATTACAGAGTTATAATCATTAGAATCAGTAATTCATGAAATAGTCATTCAGTATGATTATAATTATGAACTGAGAGAGTTGTATTGATGGTTTTTATGATTATAATTTCTATTTGATAATAAATATTTGATACGGCCGCGAATCATATTTAGATGAACATACAACCCGATATTGACCTACGAATTGCAAAAAAACGTAAGAAAATTTGAATTTGGCGGGTTACCCTAACGGCTTTCATCTTAACACGTGATTATGAACCATCAGTGATTTATACGAAGTCCCTATATTATTGTAATGTAGTTATGTATCTTCCTATAAATCCCTGAATGTATTGGAAAGCTGGTGCCGGATCCATTTCATCACGATGAATGAAGGCTTGATAGAGATAATGTAAATGTTTTTAAATTTATTTATTAATGCATTGTATTTTCAACAAAAAAACATGTTTTATTTTTCTTACGTTGTACTCTTTAGTAAGATTAATATTTTTGTGTAATGTCATGAAATGGATCCCACTCGCTGTCTCCTATCTTTATGTTGCCTACGTTGAAAATGAATTATAAAATCAGTATTAAATCTTTCTTTACTTTCAACAAATGTTTCCTATCTTTGCTTATATACGATTGTTTGTAGCTTTTTTACACTGCGGAAGTAATGTGTATGTGATAAAATTATCTGATTAAGATCCATTTTATTTTATTACTATAAACCTCTAGTTTTATCATTCGTATTTTGTAAATAATATTAGATTTTGTAAAATACACTTAATCTGGTGATTATAAACATCTATCAATAATAAAGTAAATATTTTGCATAATCACATGTCGCCAGAAACGAGTTAGACGGAGTGGTCCAAACATTATTTTACACAATAAATAATAATCAGTACTGATCTCAGTTCAAGGCGTCTTTAACTGGCTTCCAATAACTTGTTGGTAACAAACCTCGTATATATGTAGCAGTGCTCAAATTTTATTTCTTTTAGTTTCCTGACGCATTAGTGTATCATTTTGCATTTACAGAATGCTCTTCCGTATGTATCAAAAATATTCTAACTATAGATACTTTCATAAGACCTAGTTTTTTGTAGTTGCGAGTTTAACTTAAGATATATTTCAGAGATGTAAATATTTCTGATCTAGTGTGACACGAGATGCGATGGAGCCATATTATCAAAACTAATTAAATATTATTTTAAAAGCATAGCTTGATATAATACATTAATATTTTTTTAGTTAAATTGAATACTCGTGGAGTGTATTTTAAATGTAAAATGTGTGCAACAGTTGTCATAGACATTGTTCATAATATAATTTATATCTAGCTGTATTGTCTCTCGATAATAAACTCCTGGCGGCATGATTATTTGATTAATGGTTGCAAAGAAAGATGTGTTTACCACTGTGATGACAAAGCCGTGGCTAGCGGTACCCTCTGAGCATCGAGTGTCTTCACCGGCCCGTTAGCTGCACGATAGTTTGTGACTAGCGCAGACACTGCTGTCGTCTGCACTATGCAGCACGTGCAGTGCCTGCGATATGCCGTACATTAACAAAAGTAATTGAACTGAGCACAAATAAAACAGTAATAGTATAGATTCTATACTTTCTTAATAATTATGTTCTCGTTTTTTTTTTTTTTTGGCTCTTGGTGTCTTAAGTTTTCACATTATTATTTTAACTACCTTGTGTAACGTCTCTAAAATACATATCAATTTTAATATGTATCTGAAAAATAAATTATTGATCTCTGTCATAAGATTTTACATCTTACAAAGAAGTCCGCTACCGCCACTATTATAACTTGTAATATCTATGATGGTCACACTTCTATTACAGTGCAGACTCCAGCTTTTTATTCAGAATGCACAGTGAACGCGAGGCGAATTCAATTATTGCATGCGTGGAATGAATTTGTCAGAATATATTGTAAATATATAACGTTTTATGTAATAATTTTATTTTAAAATCTGCCAACATCCACGTGTATAATAGGCTAAAAGCATCGAGCTGTCAATTAGATTTATACGATTCTTATATTCCTTGAAATAACTTCCCCGTTAATTAAAATACGAAGTTCTAGGTGAAAGTAGACTGTAATAATGACTATTTTTTATCTGTCTAGGTGGATGACCATCATAAATTAATTTATACACAGATTTAAAATAGATTTACCTATCGGCAAGTTGTGTAAAATAAATAAGCTTACGATAATGCTATTATTATGATGTCACTAGTTAAGTAAGCAATATAAATATAAGGTAATAATTACGAATACATGTTGTTTCTTTCATACATTCCACAATTAACAGACAAAAGATAAATAAAATTCGTTTATAGATTCAATAAATATTTTTTAATTTGAGTTAATGAGTTAAAGGTAAAACATTGCTTGACGTATCAAATAAGTATGGACCCTGGCGTGTCAATTAGCTATATCGACAACTTCAGTCTTGAGTTTCGAGGCGAGTGCGCGGCGCAGCTGCATGGCGTCGGGGGGCGGGGCTGGAGTGACGCCCGCCAATGCTGCTTGTGCAGCTCGGGCCGACCGGGGTCTGGCCACGCTGCCCTGAGATCCTTCCCCTCCTACAGACAGAAGGCACAAACATTAAAAATAACAATATGCTAAAACATGAAAGCAAGCCTTATTAATGTATAATGACTGATAGTATAGGCAACATGACAATAGACAACATCCACCATACCAAAAAGCATGGTTTTGACTGAAAAAGTTTAAATGACCAACTGAAAAAGAACTCAAGGGTTAACACATGGATAGCCCCAAAATCGATATAAACTGGTAGTACCTCCAGATTCAGCGCCGTCTGCCGCACCGAGTCGCCGCTCGCGGACTTGCTTCTTTAGCGCTAACAACTTGTCCCGCTGCTGCTTCAAATACTCCTGACGGGCAAGCATCTCCTCCTCACTCACCTGTGACAAAGATAAGTGCTCTGTATGATACAAGTATTAGTTTAGTAAGGAATACGTATACTCATTAGAATCTAGATATGCCAGACCTCTACTTTCTTGGGAGGTGGTTTTGGTGGTTCCATAACTTGAATTTTCTTTGCCTCAGTCACTATACGATCTTTATTTTCAAGATTTTCTTCTTTCTTCTCGAATATGTGATTTTCTTCTTTCTTTTCGAAGCTGTGCAATTTTGACAGCAAAGTTTGTTTTTCGGCCACCACTTCTTCAGGTGGAACGTTGACGACCTCATCTTTGCCTCCGAAGTCTTCTTCTAGTTGTAATCTGAAGTAACGAAAATTAAAATTGTGCCTATTTGAAATAAATGCTCTGACTATTTGACTTTGACTTTAACTCATGCATGGTTTTTAGATTGCTAGCTACAAATACGATCTCAGGTTTACAAACTTTGTATCAACTTACTTTTTTATTTCAGTCATGACATCGTCATTATCGGGCCAGTCCGCACTTTCATCGCTCCGTGAAGTATCCAATTCTTCTGTTTCTGCAGAAAATAAGTGGGCCATTGTTCCATACCGCCTTTCAATCAATTCTAAAGCCTGAAAATGAAGCAGTCGTGTGATTAATTCCTTCTTGCGTCTATTCTTGTCCCTTGCACTAAGACGAAACCATGCGACAAAATGTACCTGTAATTGCAGCTCTACATTCTTGTGCGTCATCATCTTAACGAACATTTCGTAGTCGTTGGCGGCCCATATCTGTTCGAAGAGGCGCCGATGGAAGTGAGCCGGCAATCCGGCTAGATCACGTGCCGACAGCTTGCATGCAGCTTCAAACTGATCGGCCGAGATGCCGATGTCGTCCATGAAGGAGCCTAACATCACGTCCACCTGGGATCATGAAAAAGACATTAGACCCACCTACATTATATATAGATCAAATGCCCAAGTTAGGTTTTTAGGAAAATCTTATGCTAGAAATTACTGTCCAGGCCAGGCCAAGCTGATCACACTGTTGGCAACTGCAACACTACGCTGGTAATGCTCTGCCTACCACTTCAAGCAATGAAGGTGAGATGTAATATGAAAGAAACTAATAAACTACAAAAAGTTTTTAATCGTTCGTTGGTGCTCATTTAGGATACTGAGATGTTGCATGCTTCTCTTAAAGGCAGTCAATTTCTTACAAAGGTACTTACTAGGTTACGGTAATCATCATGAACCTGTTTGTACTCAGGTCTATCCAGCACTTCCCCATTATCTGTTGGCTCAAAAGCTGTAAACAAAACATTCAAATTAGAGTAGCACAATAATTTTGAACGAACACAGCGGTACACGTGAAGTTAATTCTCGGCTTTATCATTTGCATGAATATACAAGGCACACTGTACTTCAGAACTATTATGGTTTGCAAAAGTGTGCTAATGATGATCCCAAACTACTGCATACTTACGCAAAGATTTTTCTTCTATAAAAGTCTGCAGTGGTACATTCCACACGGGACCATGTAGAAATCCTACAAGGGAGTCAAACACCCATTCGTTACCGTCTAGGTGAGCCATTGGGACTAGCAACTCTTATCTATTTTAAGTATTATTAAAACTACTCAGCTGAAAATTCTAATTAATTTAAGTCAGCTCTAACACTTTGTGTCGTTTATTTGTACCAGCTGTTGTTATGGTTACAGACCGAACATTGTCATTTTTTTATTGTTTCCTTTAGTTCTGGCAGGTGACGGAACACGAAGTTATGATTTTTTTAATGGATTCTCAAGGCCTTCTAATGGGATGGTATCGGTATTCATTATCACTGGTTATTGAATACCGATTGTATTCGTACCTACTGTTTAAGGTCATAATTTACGTTCATGTTAAGAGGTCGACCATACGGACAGTATGGGTACAACCAATGTTCAATGCATTAGGTACGTAAAATTTCTCTAAACGATTTTAAACTTAAAATATTGATGATTAAGTTCAAAATCCAACGAGAAAATTTGACGGTTTGTGGTAACTTGATGTACTGGCCACAGTAGTGATACTATTCGAAAGTCAATCATGTTAGCAACAATCTATCTTATTCATTAAATCGTTGTTCGTTTCAAATTACAGTAATATTTTAGTCGTACACTTTATGTTAATTTTGTTGCTAAGCAATTTTTGTTTTTGTCTGGTGGTATCGTTATTTTTAGAAAGTTGTTTTATGATGTTTTTATTTCTTTATTATGTCACAGCTGATAAATTATTAGAACTATGAACGCAACAATAAAATTCTACTTCAATCAAAAAAATGTAAATAATTGTGCCAAAAAATTACATTTTGGTAACACTTTGACACTGTCTGTCAGCCGTCAGGTACTGACACTAGTGAGTGAAGTGCTGCAGAATGCATTCTGGTGGCGAAATCTTACCGTTTAGAGCCTAATATATGCTGTGTCTCTTTCTGAATGATCAAATAAAGAAAGAGAGAGGTACAGGCAGCAATCAAAACGTTCAATCAAATTTGACACTTGCGCTGGTGAAATAAAAATAAGAAGTGTTTGGTTTGCTATTTGCTTGCTTCAGAAAAATACATAAACACAGCCAGTGATTGAGTTTTTGTTGACTAATAATAAAAAAAATACCTGCCTCATTTCATTAACTGAAAAATGGCCAATCCAAATCCTTACACATCTTTAGAATATGAAAATGTGAATGGAATAAAACTGACGCTAAACGTTTATAAAAGGCAAACCTCGCCGAAATCAAGACAATTTACAATAACATACAAAAATGTGAAGAGCAATAGTGCAAGAATAGGAGCTAAAGCATCACTTTTCCTGGCTATTATATTTAATTTGATAGCATTCTTCTATGTCCGAATAAGTCTAACAGCAATATTAGTTATAATTATTTCGTTATCATTCCTTGTTTTCTTTTGGTTCACACACAGTGTTCAGTCAGGTTTGTATATCAACTATCATATCTTCCACACTGCTTAAAACACCAATAATCCTTAGGCTCACAATATAGTTAAGGTCTTATTGGGGTTTATTCATAAACGTTGCTTAAAGTTAAGTGACGTTCAAACCTCAAACATGTATGGTTAAACAGTCGCTAATCATTACTTAACTTTAAGCAGCGTTTATAAATAAACCCCATTATTTATATTTTCAGAAAGTCTTCTGATTATTCCAACGGTGTGTATTCAAAGTACAATAAAGTATGTGTGGGGCAGAGAAGATACCTTTGTGGACTGGTCGAATATTGATGATGTTATTATAAATGAAGTTATTAAAATGGTAAGCTTCCAACTAACCAGCCTGTATTGCCCCACAGCAGGGCCAGAGCATATTGGGTGTGACTAAATCTCATTCATTCACCCCATTAATTTTAATCGTTATCCTATTTGTATTACTGAAATATAGTTATCTTTATAATCTTTAATCTTAATTTATCTTAATCTCACCCCAACCCCGAACACAGCAACTACATACATATAGGACTAGCTGCGCCACTGGATGGTAAGATGACAACATGGGATTGGATTTCAAACTGGGATGGTAAATACACCTCTGAGAAAGGTTTATGAGCAGTAAATCATCATCATTATCATCATATTTTATTATTTATGTGAAAGAAACTGTCTGTCTGTCTGTTACGTTTTCATGTCTAAACCACTGAACAGATCGTCATGAAATTTGGCAGAAATATAGCCTGGGATATGGAGAAGGAAATAGGCTACTTTTTTACGCGATAACCGACATCCACGCGGGTGGAGCCGCGGGCAAAAGCTAGTTTACCTATAATTTTAAAAACTAAGTGAATGTGTCAGTCTTTTCTTGTGTTGTGTATATTCAATGTGTCTTATTTCTTTTTTCAGAATCGTGTTTTATACTTTCTCACTGTGTTGAAAAAGGAAGATAATGCAGATTCTGTTAATTTGGTTCCACTCTTTAAGGTAAATTGATTATTTTTGGTTTCAAATAAATGACTAGATGGTTAGGTCGCTATCAAGGCTGTCTGAAAATGACATACGAGGTTAAGTACAGTTTATAGTATGCCTGATTAAGGAATGCATATATATATTTGGGCTGTGATGGCAAACTGTTCTGGTATAAAGTACCTAGTAGCGAATTTTCCTGACACTACGATTATTTGTATCATTTATCGTAATAAAACCTTTTAATTCCACTCATATTGGGATAGTCTCTCAACAAATAGCTGAGGTCTTAAATGTAACTCAATGTTTTGTAAAAAATTATGAGAATAATATACTGATTAATGAAAAAACAGAAAACTAGGATTCTTCCAGATAATAATTAGAGTTAAAAAAATATTATCTCGTGACTGAGAAGGAATTATGATAAACGGCTCAATCAGCTGCCTCGGTAAGTGTGTCTAGAATTTTCTAATACCTTTTATAAAGTTTCATATTGAGACACGAAGCAACAAAATTCGATGTAAATAAAAACGGCCACATTGCTCTAGATCGTATTTTGTGGCTTCGTGTCTCAATATGAAACTTTATAAAAGGTATTAGAAAATTCTAGACACACCGATGCAGCTGATTGAGCCATTTTTCATAATTCCTTCTCAATCACGACATTTTTTTTTTAAAGGAGTTTTACTAGTGGACCCAAGACAGCCCTCTTAAAATGTTATAATTTTTTGTTTCACAGTACACAAAGCCAAGACTGTTCATGCTTCAGAAGATCTACTTTGAAATGCAAACATTCCTGATGGATACACAAAAAGAAACTGCAATGGCGTCCGGAGACAAGGAATAATATATGGAGTATATTAAAAAAAAAAAATTGAGAGCAATCAAATACGAAAACGGCCTGATTTTTTTTCGGCTGAAACCCGATAAAAGTAAATAAAATTTGATAGGTTTTAGTTACGTAAAAAGTATCGTAAAAGAAATCCAGTGTATCATTATTTTATTAATCACTAGCTTTTGCCCGTGGCTCCGCCCGCGTGGATGTCGGTTATCGCGTGCAAAAGTAGTCTATGTCCTTCTCCATATCCCAGACTATGTCTCTGCCAAATTTCATGACGTTCGGTTCAGCGGTTTAGCCGTGAAAACGTACCAGACAGACAGAGTTACTTTCATATTTATAATATTAGTATGGATTAACTAAGAACCGTTTCCTATCCGCGCCCAATTTCAATAATTTTCGTTATCGCCATGGCTGGAAAAATTTAAATACGGTAAAACATAACTTAGGTACAATTATTTTGTTAATAAAATTTCTACACTGTATTTCTATTACTTTTATTGTACTTACACCAAACAAAAGGTGCCATTCAAATATTTCGTAAGCGCCAAAGGGTCTTTGCTTTGCTTATTTTCGATGACATGGGGGACGGGGTGTCTAGATGGTAATTACATCAGCATTTTTTATTTCTGTTTTTGTGCAAAATTCTGTAGATGCTGATTTGAGCAAATATAGCAACCCTACTAGATGATGATGATGATTATGATGGGGCTCCCAATTCAGCACTTAAGACTCCCATTTGGTCCGTTGTGCGTGAACCCTACTTGTCTATACTCGAAAGCGAAAAGTATTCAGGGATTCTCCAAAATACTTGCTAACTCGCTCTCACGCGGTGTTTTATGGTTAATTTAGAAAGAACCAAAGTAGGGAAATTACTTAAATGGGCATTAAATTCCTTTATCTATACAAATAAATAAAATTGAACTAATAAAAGAAAAAATATTCCAACTAGCTTTTGCCCGCGGCTCCGCCCGCGTAGATATCGGTTATCGCGTAAAAAAGTTGCCTATGTCCGTCTCCATATCCCAGGCTACATCTCTGCCAAATTTCATGACGATCGGTTCAGCGGTTTAGGCGTGAAACGTAACATACAGACAGACAGACAGATTTATTTTCACATTTATAATATTAGTATGGATGTTTACGTAAGCATAGGAGAAGGGGGGGGGGGTAAGAGCTTTGCTTACTTTTGGCGACAAAGGGTAGGTTAAAAATTAGTAAAATTCTGCTTACGTTATACTTGAACGGCCCCAAACCAACAAACAAAATAAAACTTTTTGGTTCATTTCGGCTGGTCTTTAGAAATAGTTTAGCGTTGAGATTACTGTTAATGGTAATTGGATTAGTGTATTATTAATTGTATTGTTATTACTTTGGAAAAGACATTGTAAAAAGCACTAGTCATCTTAAAGTAAGGTCGCACTTCCCGTACATTAGGCCGCTCGTCTTAGTACGGAGTTTTAATAGAATAAGAGGCCGTGCGTGTGCGTAGTCGCACCGGAAAAGTGTTGAATTTCTTAATTACAGTTTTACAGATATTAAGGCCTGTGTTCACCAACATTTAAATCAACTGTTTAGATATTTAATCAGTTGTTTACTCAACATTTCATAGGAAATTTGACATAAACCAACTGTTTAAATATCTAACCGGTGGTTTGAATGTTGGTGAACACAGGCCTTAGGAAATTTGACATAAATCAACTGTTTAAATACCTAACCGGTGGTTTGAATGTTGGTGAACACAGGCCTTAGTGGATGACGTCGTGTAAATGTGTACGGTAAGTAAAAATTTGTGCATCAAACCATTAGGGAGCTATTCAACAAAAACTGTTTCCGCTGGAACTACGTCATCCTAGCGGCACTTTTTTTACGTGGATTGTCTTAGTCGGAAAGGGTGTTACGTTTCACGTTTTGTGACATCAAGTAAATTTAATATCCCACGTCTTAAATGATAAATGATTTTATTTCTGTAAGTAGGTTTTTACAAACACTTTTACACGTCAATCATTTTTTTAAACTAGATGAGGTCGACGTTTCGTATCTGACTACTCTGAGAAGAAAGGCCGAAACAAACTCAGAGGTCTTAATAAGTTTCACTAAAGAAATTACGTTTAGGCGGAGGTGGCCAGGTTTGGATACGCGGGGGCTTTTGCGCGGGGCCCGTAGCAATTGCTACTCTTGCTACGTGGTTAATCTGGCACTGCCACTGACGTGCGGCCCAACGTACGATACTAAATATTTATATGGCCCATGGAGCCTAAGTAGATATCCCAGATTTGTGTGTATACATAGGTATCCAATTTTTTTTTTATAAAAAGAGGAGAAATCTTTTTGTGGTGTGGTTGGATTTGTATGTTTCTTTCATCCTTTGTTTATGCGAAAATTATGAATTGTAAAGCAATATTAGTTTTATTTAGGTTTCTAGGGTTCCGTACCACAAGAAGAAAAAAAACCGGCCAAGTGCGTGTCGGACCACGTACAAAAATTAATTTCATCTTGATAGCTCCTCGCGTTCCTGAAAAAAAGATCCTTTTCTCAGGAACGCGTGGAGGTATCACGTTGAAATTAATATCAAATATATATGTCTATGGACCCTTGGAGCTCTAAAAAAAATTAAGCTTCTAAGTCAACGCAATGAGTACGGCCATGTATGCGACATATTTTGATACACACAAATAAATTAAAACCTAAAGGGTACTTCCCGTTGACCTAGAATCATAAAATTTGGTAAGAAGCTAGGTGTTACAGCACAAGTAAAAAAAAGTCCGAAAATTGTTAATAAATAGATAGAATACTCTTTATTGCACACCATAAAAGAATACAGATTTATATGTAGAAATTACAAAAAAAATGATTAATTCAATAAATAACAATAAAATTAAAATTATAAAATATTAATAATTAGGTGTTATAATTTTATTATAAATTTTTTAAATATATTTTTTTGTTTGATTCATTTGTAGTTTATTTATTTATTTATTATTTATTTAATACTTTAAGCACAAAACATGTACAGAGGCGGACTTAATGCCATAGGCATTTTCTACCAGTCAACCCTTGGGTGATGCAGAGACATACAGTAGTAGGTGCAATAGCGAAAATTGAGGAATAAATATTCATTTAAATATAAAGATATACATAAACCTATTACAAACTATAAATTCAATATATAAATCTTATTATATATAAATATAAGCACAAATAAATACACATAAATATGTATACTAAAACAAATAAGACACACAATGGGAAAACATTACCGTTATGATGATACTGCCAGCTTCTTGCGAATATGCTAATCCCATACAATATTTTTTTTGCGATAACAAACTTATGTATTTGCAATTGGAGAATTGACCGTGACGTACGATATATGGGAGATTTGTTTTTCAACTACCTATAAAGTTAAGTTTGTTCTTGGGATAAATTCATCCCAAGTACGGAACCCTTCATGGTGCGTGGTCCGAAACGCACTTGGCCGGTTTTTTAAGTTGGCTTAGTTACAGCGACTGGATAATCACATCCAGTCGCTGTAAAAACCAGGTATATCAAGTATTGTATTATGAGCATTTGTTACTAGAATTATGACCCGAAACGGCCAATGTTGTTAAAAATGTTAAATATTTAAATAAATTAGTAAATTTAATCACACTTGTGTTTTTATTTGTTTGTTCAGTATTGCAAAAATTTATGATGCCCAAGCAAATGGCCAAAATATTTAATATATTTGTTTCTAAATTATAATTAGGATTCAACAGTAAAAATATGTAAGTAATTACCTTCATTTAAACAATACAATTTATATTATACGCAGAGGTCGCGTCATTCAATAAATCTATCAGCTGATATTTTAGCTAAACCTACTTATACTTTAAAATCCATTTCTTAATAAAAAGTCGAGTGTTAGGCGTTATCAACTATCTGTACTCGATTGATGGCACGTATTTAGTATCTAAGGCCTTTATTATAAAGATACTTCTCGTTTGTTATCATCATCTAATCCATACTTCCATAGGTACCACCGCGGTCTGGGACATCGGCCACCGTAAGGACTATCCCTGCTTGCACGGCTCGGCCGCTATAGTAACGCTTATCTACGCTCATCAACCAATAGCATCGCAGCATCAGATTTTTGCTGATTCCATTGTTTTTGTCAAACATCTGTGGTCATTGTAACAGAGCCTGAGAAATTTATTTAACACGTTGACGAGCAGAACACCTCTCGGCGTTGTATCTGCAAAAAATAATACGACAGTACGCCTGTCTACGTCAAATTTTGACTTATATAAAATCAGTACGCCATGTGGCGTTTTATTTTCTATACAGAACAAGGGAGGGCATTCTGTAGTGTCGTCACAGATAGAATTTTAACCGTTTACTGTCATATCGTGACGTTAAAAAAAAAATCGCCTCTAGGCAATGTATGAAATTTTGTAGTGGCCTAACACGTTCAACAAGTGACTACTGGTTGAACGTGAATACCTACTGGGAATACTGTCCGTCAACGTGTTAAACATTTCTTTTATTTTTTTAATGGTCTCAAAACGTGGCGGTAAACACGTGGTCATCGTGTGCGGTTTTGTTTTCAGCGTTTAGATTTTTGTGCCCGCGATAGGCGTGTTTCCCAGCAGTGGGAATATTATAGGCTGATTATGCTATGCTACGCATTCTATCCAAAATGAAACAGTGCACGGGTTTGGTTGTTTTCTTAAGTTTCTTTTAGAATAAAATCTGTGTTAAATTCACCGTTCGAAGAAAGCCAGTCAGTCTGTTTAAAAGAGATAAGTAGTTACTATCGTGGACAGCCGAATCGGATCTCCGTAAGGCTTATTTCTGTTTGTAGCACTCGGTCCTTGATCGGTTTCTCGTCCTTGGGTCTTTTATTGTTCTATTCCTATTGGTCGAAAAAGGATGGTCAGAGATCTGTGATCAATGTGATTATTGTAACAGAGGTTATGTATTTAAACAAAATATTCCTATGTATTTTTGTTTTATTGGTCGATACGAAAAGGGGAGTTAAACAGCGGTAAACATGTGGGCACCGTGAGCACGGGATTTTGTTTTGAAAGTGAGCCGATTCCGTTGTCCGCGATAGTACCTACTTAACCAAATCATTTTTTCTAATCTACAAAACGGTCGGCGCTACTGATCTAGAAAAAAATACTCACGTTGAACCTTCCTACATCAATAATTGATAAACTACTTACAGTAGATATCTACCTATCTAAAGAATGCATACCTAGGTACCTACCTACTTCAGATCCGTTACTAGTCGGTATAAAATAAAGGTTAAAGTTAACGTTAGATTAACGACAAGGTGGGTTCGCATGATGCGCGTGATAGTGATGACGGCGTTCGTTACTGACATGATATTATGATAAGACAGTGGAAAATACCTACGCTGTTTATCCATTGATAATCACGCTGTGAAAGTATGAAGTAAAAAATCTGAAAGTGATAAACCCATTAGGTATC
Organism: Dryobota labecula; assembly: GCA_947523025.1. NCBI lineage: Eukaryota > Metazoa > Arthropoda > Insecta > Lepidoptera > Noctuidae > Dryobota > Dryobota labecula. The sequence goes on from OX383301.1 coordinate 13,116,288, forward strand.
AACACAGCTGGGGCCCAAGTCCGCTATTTTTATAAATTCGTCAGTCCAACACGATCCCATTGGCATTTTGCTAAAAGTTCGTAATCTGCTAAATTCATAATGGTCGATCATTGGTCGGTCAATGGTCTCGTAATAGAATTGTATTACAATGGCATTGTCGTATTGCCATTATTATAAAACCCGTTAGTAGAAATGATTTTCGAAAAACTACTAAGTACTAAATTTGAACTTTTGTTCATTCCAGATTTCATTTATATACTCGTATATTTTTACATATTATTTATTAGTGTAAGCGATCTGAAGAAGTAGGAAGTTGTAAGTTTAGTAGGAAGTTTCATTTATCATTATGTACGAGATTACCAATTCTTTCAATAGAGTGTCAGTGGCTGACCATTGGAAAGTCATAATGACGCCATTATATTAGTAGATTACCAAACTTGTCAAAATCAAAAATTATGAAATCAATGATAGACCATTCTGACACTATTGTAATAGCAGACTTGAGGCCTTGTTACGGTGGCCAGCACATCAAGTTACCACAAACTATCAAATTTTCTCGTTCGATTTTGAACTTAATCTTCAATAGTTTAAAATTTAAAATCGTTTGGAGACATTTGACAGTTTCGTGTAGCTTGATGTGCTGGCCACTGGTACTACAGACATAAAGTATATTGGTACTAGCTGCTGTCCGCGGTTTCGCCCGCGTGGCTTTTTCTAAAATTAAAATAACCTTTACTCCTTAAAACATCCGCTATCTGCTAATGAAAGTCCCGTCAAAATCTGTCCAGCCGTTTCGGCAGTGGCGGATTAACATTTTCCAAGTATAGGCTATAAAAACTTTTCCGCCCTTACTAGGGATGGGCCGAACATGGGTTTCACCGAATACGAACATTCGGCCGAATGTTCGGTAAAACTTTTATCAAACCGAATATTCGGCATAATTGATTCCCTTACGTGAACAGTATATAGGTCTGAACTTGTTATATTTTGATTTTAATAACCATCTTTTTTATCTACTGTTATTGGAAATAAAGCTACAGTTACGACAAAAACATAAAGCTGCACTGTAAATTACATAGGTACCTAATAAAAATAACACATTTACTCTCTATACAGTAAAAACTTGTAGAACCACTTTGCCGAACATTCGGCGATATAGCCGATTATTCGGCCGAATACGAATATTCGGTAAACCTGCCGAATATGCTGAATACCGAATATAAAACGAATATTCGGTCCATCCCTAGCCCTTACCTCTACGATTGTCAGTTTCTAGATCATTGTTACAATCTAAGAACTTGGTTGAAATTGCATAAGAAATAGCTTTTGGGTATACTTATTTCTGAGCAAACCAAAGCTCAATGTATGCGAATACCTACCTAAAAGGAAAGGCGGGGTAATGTATGGCCGCAAAACAAAATGAGGTCGCCCCTCGGTCTTCTGAGTTTATGTAGACATTTCTAGTAAAATTTTGCAATACCTAATGACAAAAAATAAATGTTATTCACGGACATTTTCATCGAAAAGCAAGAATGTGGGATGCAAGAGCGAGTGTGTCGAGCTCGTATTTTTTACAGCCCGTCTCGTAATTCTCATCAGTTAGGTTTCTTTTGAACATTCATAGGTGAGAAATGTGTGCGTTTCGACGACGCGGCCACGGCGCTATTAAAAAAAAAAAAAACTGGATTGATTTTTTAAAAATTTGTAAATGTTGATTCACAAAACCATAAATTTGTAAAAGTTATGGTTAAAAAGTTGTAAGGGTTTGATCGTGGCCGCGCCATTGAAACACGGAGAATTGCGCGGCCACGGAGATCTTTAAAACTTAAGCGTTGCAGAGAAGGTAAATAACAGATTGAATTTGTAAAAAATATGTAAAAATATAGAAAAAAACCTAGGTTTATATTTTAGGAGCTGTAAGACTAAAACCATGGCGGCACCATTGAAACGGTGAAAAACACGTTATCACCAATATCTCGCTGAAAAAGCATCGCAGACGTCGTGAAGTTTATGTCAAAATTTGTAAAAATACACAAAAAAAACTAACCTAGGTTTATATTTCAGGAGCTGTAGTACGGTATCGCGTAGAAATAAGTCGTGATTATCTATCCAAGAAAGTAAGTATTAGCGAGATCTTTTTTTGTAAACAACACCTATTAATATGTAGAAGTACCGATAATAGGCAATTTATTTTTTTCGTAATATAAAATCTTCAATACGTTTTGAATGTTTCAATAGGGTGACCATGGCTAATTGTTTATAGAAAACTTTCCACCTATTGTATTAGAAATTATATCGGAAGAATTCTAAATTAAATGAAACGATAAGAAACAAAGGCGCCATCTCCACGGGCGAGAAAATCGCGGCGATAGTCTCGCCGTGCCATCAAATTCAATAGAAGCTCTATGAATCAATCTCCACACGGCAGTGATTATTTGAAGGCCCAGCGTGAATATCGCCGCGATTCTCTCGCCCGTAGAGATGGCGCCAAAAACATGTGTATTTCTTTAAAAATCACATAAGTCTCAGATTGTTTAGTTACCCCTGCATTGCTTGATAGCTGAAAATACTGTAGTTCTGAGTAGGTACCTACCCGTGCGAGAACCGTAATAGAGATAATTTTGCACAACATTCGTGATTCCTATAAGATAGCATTATTTGATGAATAATTGTATACCTACCTATTCAAATCCATATGTCTAAGACTAAATAATCCATTATGAACAATATAGTAGGTGCAGTAGGTTATCTACTGTTTCGGATTAGGCGGGAGGAAACGCCCGGGTGTTACCACTGTGTGGATCGCCCGGAGGACACGGTGGAGCATACGGTGGAGGTCTGCCCGGCTTGGGCAGAGCACCGCCGTGTCCACACGGAGGCGATTGGCGGCGGCGATCTCTCGCGTCCGGCACTAGTCTAGGCCATGGTCCGGAGCGAGAGTGCATGGGAGGCAGTCAACTCCTTCGGCGAAGTAGTAATGCTCGCGAAGGAGGAGGCGGAACGCGTAAGGGAGCGGCAGTCTGTGCGCCCTCCCGCCCCTAGTCGCCACAGGAGACGCCCTGGGCGGCGGGAATCGGTAGCCAATTCCCGGCCAGCGTAGGCGCGGGCTTGCGGACGGCGAGCTATGGGCAGTTCGCCGTCCGGTAAGGACCAGGCCCGGGTCTACGGCGCGTTGTGTTCCACGCGCGCCTCAAAGAGATGTTAGCACGCACTGACGGGGTCCGCAAGGACAGGTGCCTGCCAGGGTTGTCCGCCCAGAGCGGAAGAAGTTATTTGATAATTTCCCACCCGAAAAAAAAAAAGTAATGTGTCACACCAAGTTACCCATTTTTGTTTGATACACGCACTTTGCCGCGTGTGATAAGAGTTATCCGAGTGTAAGGGGTCATTCAAGTATTACGTAAGCACCAAAGGGGGGGGGGTCTTTGCTTTGATTATTCTTGATGACATGGGGGACGGGAAGGGGGGTCTGGATGGTGATTACGTCAGTAATGTTTATTTATTTACTTTTTCAGATTTTTCTGCAAAAGAACATGGGACAAAACGTACCCACCTTGTAGCCAATTGAGACTTTTACCATTCGAAAGGTCTTTAAAAATACATAAATATTTTGTAAGGCGACAACTCTGTAGCTTACGGGAGAAAAATGTTATTCGACGTTGAAATATGCTGAAAATCCTTTATGAATTTACCCCACGCGTCGTTCAACGATCGCATTTTCGCAATTTTTTATTCGAACTACTTATGCGCTTGAGACACGGGCCCAAAATTAACAATTAACGGAACAGTTTCCATAACTAACGGAAGAAGACGTTATTTTATTCAGTTATGGAACATACCTTCTAAAGCTCGCAAGATCGTATGTCGCCGAGCATTTACGAGGTGGCGATGGCATATTATAATATAGAGGTATCTTTTAGTCCAAGCCCTAATATGTTACAGTACGGGCTACCAACGGAAAACTGCACCTTATTAAGAGGCCATATTTTATCCAGGCACATTTCGAATAAAATTTATACTACTAAAGTGAATGTAGGCAGGGAAGTAATCAAAGCCTATTATTGCTTCTGCATGACAGTTATGAAAACTCCAGGTGCCTGTGCTCATATTGTTAGTATTATATCATCATCATCATCATTTCAGGCGAAAGACGTCCACTGCTGGACATAGGCCTCCCCCAAGCACCGCCACTTCGACCGGTTCTGTGCTTCCCGCATCCAGCGGATTCCTGCGGCTTTCACAAGGTCATCGCATCGCAAGGTCGTTAGAATGATATGATACTTAGGTTTTGGCAGGCACCTTTACTTTTATTTTTTAATTTTACGATGGGTTTGCTCTTGACTCTAGTCTAGGTCAGAGATGAAGAAGCTTGTTCACTCTAACTTTGAATAGATTAGGGTTCCATTTGAAATAAGGTTAGATATTTATGACAAATTCAAATCTAGGTTTTACAAAAAACGTCAGATACCTCTGCGATGCTTTTTCAGCGAGATATCGGCGATAACGTGTTTTTCACCGTTTTAATGGCGCGGCCATGAGGTTTTAGTTTTACAGCTCCTGAAATATAAACCTAGGATTTTTTGTTGTATTTTTACAAGTTTTGACATATTCAATCTGTTATTTACCTAAATTTCAGGTTTCTGCAATGCTTAGTTTTAAAGATCTCCGTGGCCGCGCGGTTCTCCGTGTTTCAATGGCACGGCCACGTTCAAACCCTTGTAACTTTTTAACCATAACTTTACAAATTTATGGTTTTGGGATCAACTTTTACAATTTTTTACAAAATTTTGGCGTAGTTTTTTTATTTTTTAATTTCGCCGTGGCCGCGTCATCGAAACACAAACTATAGAAATAGGTAGAAAAGTTAGTGAATTCGAACGGAAATCTAGCACGCCGTGGCTCCTTCATACTGTATATAGGAGGTTATCGACTTATGAAGAAACCATGGAAACGAAGAGAATGTATACGATGTTAGAACGAGCGAAGTGAGCTCGAAAATTTCCGCACACCAGTTTGTGTAGGTGTTAGATTTGCTTTTGACTGTTATACAGAAATCGGAGTCACTTGTCGAATTAGATATGCAGAAAAGTCTGACAATTAAGAGAATTAAAATTTTAGCACCTTGCAATTAAATTTTGCTTAAGCTATAAGCAAAATTTAATTGCAAGGTGCTAAAATTTTCATTCCGCCAACCGCTTCTTACTGAACAATATTTTGGTAACAGTTTGCGCGTCGATGTCCATTACAGCCTGTATTTTTTTCACAAATTCGCTCTCTTGTTACTCATAGAAAGTGTGGGCAGTGGCCGATTACTGGGTGGGGCCCGGGAACAGGCAAAAGTCATCAGAAAGATGTCTTATAGACTTCTTTCTGCATGAAATCAGAAAACGGTGAAAAAAAAAATATCGATCGGCTAATTTGTCGCCCCTAAAATCTGCCGCCTTAGGCTCAAGTCTACTCAGCATAATGCTCTAATCCTCCACTGCGTTTCGGAGATTAGCAGCCGGAACAAACAGACAGAATTATTTTTTATTTGTTTTGTTATAAGTACCGTAGCATTTAGCAAAAAGCTGTTATTTTAACATTAAATACAAACGGACACTTAAATTGTGTTTATTTGTATAGATTTGGTATTAGGTAGATGTAGTAGGTAGGTAAATAATGGCACTTGTCTATAATAAGCGCCCAAGATGACTGGAAGCGTTATTGCAACTAACAAACAAGTTTTTGGTACCTACCTCGGACCTAGGTAGGTAGGAACTATTATTCGTGTATCTAGCTAGCCATGCCATAAGACCTTGGTAGGAGATAGGTAGGTAGGTTGTTTCTTTGCTATGAGTTTGTCACAAAATGTCATTGGCACGATTGGCGCAGTGGTTAAGCGATTGACTACTGCGCTGCGTGTCGCTGGTTCGAGCCCCGCACGGAAAAAATATATATGTATTATGATTATGAGTAGTTGTTCCGGGTCTGGCTGTTTTTGTATGTGTGTTTAAAGGCTCTCACATACTGGCGCGATATCGCGGGCGCCACAAGGGTCGCGCTGCCTGTCGCGCCCGGGATATCGCACCAGTCTACGCGAGCCTTAAATGTTTGTCAACGTACCCACAATAAAGAAGTAATACCTACATATAGTGCGGCAACGTTTAAAAAAAAAAGTATTGTGCGATTATCAGTCAATTGCATACTGAGTAGGTACCTAGGTGCAAACTACTCAGTTGTATAGGTACAGGGTTTAGCTCAGTACCTAGTTCATTTGGGAGTCATAAAAAAATCTGCTGAACCCCGTATTGTCAGTTTTATTTTAAGTATTTTTATAAAAGTGCAACATGACAACGAGCGTGAAGCGCGCAGTATAAATCCCGTTGTTAGCTGTAACTACACAATTTATACACATAGAGAAACATCTGCTCCAATTCCCCAATTTGTTTGCAATTTGCAGTTCACCTCACACAAGCCAAAAACACGAGAGCAATACGTTGAACCGCTCCATTGCTTTTCGGTAACGATCCGTCGGCTGCCACGCCTGATCCTGACTGCACAAATTAACACCTCGCCGGCTTACAGCTGTGTAATTACACACCTACCCATACATGAATTAATCGTTCAATTCATTCGCAATGTTGCTAAACACCTACGTCAAGCTGCCTCCTTGACACCTAGTACTTCGGCAACGCCTGCGAGTTATCACCTGTTTAATTGTAGACGCCGCCATTACAATTTAATACTATTAAGGTGACGATAACCGACTATTCATGATTTTATACTGAAAATCACGTCTAAACGAGTAGCGTTAATTTAATTTGGAAAAAATATATTTTAAATAAGAGCATTTTCTTAACAACCTAATATATGAATATTTTAGATTATGTTCAAATTACATAGTAACATTAATTTGTAAAGTGTCTAACGCGGATAAAAAACTGCGAATCACGCGAAATCTATCAAGCGTATTTTTCTCAAACCTTCACCTTTTTAAAGATAATTTAATTATTGATGATCATATAATAATATTATGATTTTGATGCCGGACGTAAAGCATAGCATCACCCCATGTCCTCCCGTGGGTGTCGTAAAAGGCGACTAAGGGACTTACTAGAGAATGGGCAGCAGCGTTCTCTATGCATTTTTAACACCATACTGCGATCGCCAACCCACCTGCCAAGCGTGGCGATTATGGCGAACCCCCCCCAACTGGGAGAGGCTTATGTCCAGCAGTGGACGTATTTAGGCTGAAATTATGAGTTATGGATCTTTTTGTATACGTGTTTTATTAAAATACCTTTTATGTATAATAAATTAATAATGCGTCGTATTTGGGACACCGCTTCTGGATGGGCGAGTCCTATTACTGACTGGACGTACGACACGTTGTGTGAGCTCAGTACAGAACACACAAGCTAACCAGTCAAGGTCACTGGTATATATCTGCGTCTTAACGTGCTCGGAGCAAGCCGAACATTATTCACCTGAATCAGAACAATTAGCTCCAAAACCGAATGATCACTGTGATTTGTTATTTTGGTTCGTTACATTACCGAATTGGACGATCACTGTTTTCGTTTTGTTCTCATACAGTTGTGTGCGTTTTATTTTCTCCTCGTGTTTCTGTTTCTTAAATAAGGATTTAGCGAGTTTCGTGTCGGGATTGTTTGGGGCGCAGCGAAATTTCTGCGACACTTTGGACGGGACCGCCGCTGCTCCTGAATTCTCTCCATGGCTTTTGGATTATTTCTTGTTTCTTGTGGCAAATATTTCGGTGTGGAAACTTAGAAATACTCGAAATGTTTATAATATTCCCTTGTCAGAAATCTGAAAGGACTGGCTTCCTCTATTTTCCCACTTGGCGAATTCCCTACTGGCAGAACATAATTTACTTTTCCTTATACCATGCACATGAAAAATGTAGCACAATTTTCATGGCCTGCCCTGAAGCCTACTTTTGTCGTCTTTGGACAGCAGTCCTTTTAGAATGTATACGACGGTGTTTATTTTTTGTGAATAACAATATCTGTGACCATAAATCCCTCTGCCAATATACCTAATAACCCAAGTATATGTCTAACGCGGATAAAAACTGAGAATCACGCAAAATCTACCAAGCATATTTTTCTGAAATCTCCACCTTTTTAAAGATAATTTAATTATTGATCTTTTAGTGTACGTATTTTATTAAAATACATTTTGTTTTATGTTTATTAAATTAATAATACGTCTTATTTGGGACAACTCCTGGATGGGCGAGTCCTATTACTGGCTGCACGTACGACGCATTGCGTGAGCTCAGTACAGAACACGCAAGCTAACCACTCAAGGTCACTGGCATATATCTGGGCCTTAACAATTAATTTCCCTGAATGTACCTACCTATAGGTACCATTTCTGTAGCGAATAAAGTTTCTAATCTATACTTGGTAATATGCAGGCAATGTACGGCACGGCGTACCATCGTTAATTAGTGGGAATTTGCAGTCTGAAATGACGATCATCTCATTCCAACTAGTTCCCATTTGCCACTACAAATACAGATATCAGCCAAATACTACATTACAAATAATTACCTGAATCCAATCCACTTGCATATTTGATTACATAAACTAATTTGTAATACTAATAAACGTTTGATTTGCTCATTTACGTTGAATATATTAGGGGTATTACCTATTATATTCAGGCTAATTAGTTAACAGTTTCCTTATAGTTTTGCCATGTCCGTCTGTCTGTCTGTCCGCGGCTTAGGTCAGGGTCTCTTAGTGCTAGAAAGCTGTAATTTGGTATGGGTACCTATACATATACCCAAAAAGTCCTAAATAGGGTGAAGCGATATTTTACGCCTGGACAGATTTTAAACCTTTACAAAGCACAAGTCCGATCGGTGGAACGCAGAGCTAAGAGGCTCATTGGCGACGTAAAACTGGTGGATGCCAAGCTTCACATCTTGGCTCATCGCCGGTTGCCTGCTTATCGGTCTTCTACAGATTGTACTTCGGCGAGTGAGCCCAAGAACTCCACGATCTCATTCCACCGGCCCCCGTCTACCATCGGACATCTAGACGCACTGCAAGTTACCACCCCTACCTAGTTCTTTTTCCACCAACTCGCACTAAGCGTTTTCAAACGGCTTTTATAATGCGCACATCAAAGGAGTGGAACTCTCTGCCTGCGTCTGTGTTTCCGAACGCATACAACCCTAATCTATTCAAAGTGAGAGTGAACAGGCTTCTTCCGGGTAAGCTCACGCCATCGTAGACTTTGTCTCTGTCACCCAGACCTAGACTAGAGTCAATAGCAAACCCATTGTAAAAAAAAAAAAATATTAATCATGACGAAAAAGTTGTGAAATAAAATCTTGAAATATATTTTTTTAATCCCTTCATTGTGCGTGATCCGATACGCACTTGGCCGGTTTTTAAATAATCTTAATGTCCGAAGCCTAGTGAAGTATGTAGCTAAGAAGAGAACACGAGTCAATTCATATCTTCCTGCATTATCAAAAGTCACAAGCCTGGTGCAGTCGTCCATTGAATTGTGGGCATCACTTCGGATCTTGGAGATTTCTGTTAGATATTCCATTGTTGTTGTTTTTCTTTGTGGCTTTCGCACATCGTAAATATCAGACTACGGCAGTGCACTGCTGCACATAGGCCTCTCGAATTGCACGCCATTCATTCGGTTCTCGGCAAATCTCTCACTCAATTTTCTCACCAGTTTATACAACTATCATGTCCTTGATTATGTATCCCGTCATCTATCTATCTATATAAGGTGTATCTATTCGTACACGAAATATGTTAAGAGAAACATCTACCTACCATAGGTGGTAAAAAAGCCATAGAAGAGATTTTTAAGTTTAAGCTAAGTGTTTTTATTTTTACATAATTATTATAATTTTAAAATTGTTTGAGACATTTTGCAAAAAAACCTTTACTTACTTTTTTTTTTTTATTCTATGAATGACCCGCCCGGACGCGGCGATGGCGACGGTGGCAGCACGAGCCCGGTGCCTTTTGATAATTAATCATCATATCAAGTTTTTTTTTAAATAATATACTCAGATTTAAGAAAAAATCGTTTCCATGGCTTCTTTACCACCTATAGGTGTATCTCTAAAAATATTTCGTGTTTAACTATTTAAACACGAAATATTTTTAGAGATACACCCTATATAAATAAAAATCAATGTTTGTATGTTTGTTCTCTATGCGTTCCTACACCATTGATCAGATTGTGATGAAACTTTGGTAGAGTGTTCTGAGGACGCCCGCGTGGGTTTCGGGCCCACAAAATTATTTTAAAAAAGTTCGATCAAACACTTTTTAACTTTACGTGGCATTGCAATGGTGCAGCTAGTCCATACTAATATTATAAATGTGAAAGTAACTCTGTCTGTCTGTCTGTCTGTCTGTGTGTATGTTTCGTTTTCACGCCTAAATCGCTGAATCGATCGTCATGTTTGGCAGAGATATAGCCTGGGACATGGAGAAGGACATAGGCTACTTTTTTACGTGATAACCGACATCCACGCTGGCAGAGCCGCGGGCAAAAGCTAGTACTGTATAAATGTAGTTACAGTACATCTATTTTCTTAAGACGGCACCGAGCGCGCATGCAGTGGCGCCCTCATCGTTTGTTTGGTGATTCCTTTATTTTAGAATGAAAATGCAGAAAATAAGCACGTTAAGTTGTGCTTCACAAGACTATACGTTATTATTATTACAAACAGTAGTTTTAAATTGTTATGTTTTATTGTAAGCATTAAAACGGAAAATAGTGGCCACTAAGCTCCGTTTTAAAGATTACAATGAAACATAACAATTTAAAACTACTGTTTGGAGTAATAATAACGTATGGTGTTGTGGAGCACAACTTAACGTGGTTAATTTCTGCATTTTTATTCTAAAATAAAAGAAATCACCGAACAAACAATGAGGGCGCCACTGTGCGCTCGGCGCAGTCTTAATGTCCCTCAGCAAACTTCGTGTGCCTGCGACTTTAGCAGGTTTACTCCCATTTTTTAAATAAATTACATTAAGTTAAAAGAGTATTAACAACTCTATTTACTTCCAAGTCGTTTGAGAGCGTCCGGTCTGCACCAAGTGCAAAGGGCAACTGATAGAAATCCGACGATCAGTGTTGCCATGTCCAAAATCTGGTCGGTGGTAAATCCATTATATAAATACGGTAAATTTCATAAAACTACGGTGATTGGGTTTTGAGAAAAATGGTGTAATTACGGTGTAACACTTTTATTAAATCATACAAAAATACAAGTAAAGTTACTAGATAAAAATTCAAAAACATATACTTAAGTACAAAAATGAGGAAATAAATACCATAGCTATTCTGAATCTGACACCAAAATCTCCTCATTTTTGTAAATATTTTGATTTAATTTCTTAGCCAATGAAACAAAGAAACCGTAAAAACATGACCACTTGATTAGTTACAAAAAACAAACTAAATTCGACGAATGATAAGTAATTAAACGAAAATGATCGTAATATTACTCGAAATGAATATCTATAAACGTCAACACAATTTGTTAGCATTATAGAGGGCCCGAAACAGGGGGAATACCCGAACTTGTCTGGTGTGACCATTGTACTGTTGGACAAAAATATTAGGGATCGGAGTGCGTTCATAATACATATTAATTGTGTTTTGATTTAGTTAACTTTTTTACAACAGGAATCTTAATCCTTCCAGATTACGGTAGATTTTGTCACCGTTGTCATGCCTCGACGGTAGGAGGTAAATTTTTGCTGAATACGGTGCATTTACCGTAATTACGGTGTACATGGCAACACTGCCGACGATTGACGAAACACGAAGTTTTCAGAGTGACATTAAGAAAATAGTTGTACTGTATGTATTTACGACAGTTTCGTATATCTGTCGGTAAGGGAACGTAGCTGTTCGTTAGTGAGTTAGTCGTATCGGTAGTAACTTTACCGTCTCCTTGAAATATAACCGTTCAACGCAAGTCTCAGTATTGTGTTCTTCAATTTACTGGAGCCTGTTGAAATGCTCCTGCAATATATTCAGATATTAGTGTATACCGGTTTCAGTTGAACTACGAATGTGTATTTAGTGCATGGTCCTTCCCGATCTTCATTACTGCGTCTTGGCAGATGCCCTCAAATACTTTGGTAGTTAGTAGTAGGAAGTCAATGGGATGAGATGTAGTATTTTTTATTAATTGTATTTAACACGTTGACTGCCATGACGGATACCATGTGTCCGACAGCATACTTTCCCCCGGAGCCGCACCAATAAAAACAGTCGAAACGCTGTCCGTCGGCCGCCTAGATGCTTCTAAAGTGATCGAGGGCATGCGGACACGTGGTGTCCGGCTCCCTGGACCCGATATACTGGCGGTCACGAGGGGTCCGCCACGGCCCACTGGGCTAAACATGGTTTTTAGTCTGGCAGTCAACATGTTAATTGAATTTTTAAAAAAATGCGTGTCGGACCGCACACAATGCAGAAGGGTTCCGTAGTTAAAATGAATTTATCCCAAGAACAAACGTAAGACTGCCATTGTAGTTGAAAAACAATTTCAAACTGCAAACTGCTGTTCATTCCAACTGCAAATGTAAGTTTTTGCGCACAATATTGAGAGATTTACCATGTTATACTACTACTAGGCTCGATCAACTATATCGGTAAGTGTTTCTAGAATTTTCTAATACCTTTTTTAAAGTTTTTTTTTTTTTAAATATACTCCATATATTATTCCTTGTCTCCGGACGCCATAGCAGTTTCTTTTTGTGTATCCTTTAGGAATGTTTGCATTTCAAAGTAGATCTTCTGAAGCATGAACAGTTTTGGCTTTGTGTACTGTGAAACAAAAAATAATAACAATTTAAGAGGGCTGTCTCGGGTCAACTAGCGCCACTCTGAGAAGGAATTATGAAAAATTGCTCAATCAGCTGCCTCAGTAAGTGTGTCTAGAACTTTCTAATACCTTTTTTAAAGTTTCATATTGAGACACGAAGCAACTAAATACGATCTAGAGGAATGTGGCCGTTTTTATTTAGATCGTATTTTGTTGCTTCGTGTCTCAATATGAAACTTTAAAAAAGGTATTAGAAAATTCATGTACGTCAGGCTGGCCCGGCCCCATGGAATTTAATAATGAGATTGTTATCAATCCAATGTACCCGGGTATACTAATATATGTAACACCTTCATTTTCAATGTAACTCTTTTTAAAAGAAATTACGTGCACTTCTTAGTGGCCGGGCCAGCCTGACGTTTTCAGCCCGGCCACCTTGTTTCCCACTAATCTACAAAAAATACTGGCAATATTGTGCTACAGATGAAATGTACCCTATAATTTATGCATATGTAACACAAAATCGAATCCTAAAATGCAATAGCATACGAAATATTAGCGGTTGCAGGTGGCCGGGCTGAAATTATTTCGTTAATATAAAACAGTAAAACTGCAACACCTACCAAAAACTAATACCAGTACATAATGAGATATAGAATACATGTAACGCTTTCATTTTAAATTATAATACATATTTAGAAAGAATAATCACTTGAAATTATATTTCAGCCCGGCCACCTAAAAGCGGTAATATTCCCTAAAATCTTATGCCAATTTGTACAGTAAAACCTGATACAGCTATGAAATGAAAGTTACATTCGTTTCGTTTTAGTCGTATACCTTTAAGCCTTCTGTTTGACTAGATTATCAAAATCTGAGAAACTTGCCGAAGAGTGACTATCATTTATTAACTAATTTCAGGACATTTGGTTTGTTGAGTGAAACAAAATGCGTTACTATGATATTTTTATTAATAAACTAAGTAGTATAAATCACACATAATAATTGTTGGATACATAATACCTAAACCTATATATATTTTCTCCGTTTTTGGCTTCACAACATAACCATACAAAGATAATAGTTCACAGACGCTACCACCGATTTTTAGACGGCGCCTGTGTCGCGTCCCAACCTAAGTCGTAAGATATTTTCCCCGAGTAGACAGAATAGATGCGCAAGAGCCGTGTAGTTATCAACACTTCTGACATAATATTTTAATTAGAATATGTAGTATTGGGGGAAAATCTAGGACATTATAAATGCCATTTATTTAATCAAGATCTGTGGATGTGTTATGACGATTTACAGTCTAGTGTTAAAAAAAGTAATTTGGATTTAATATTTTTACATTCCTTGACGTACATTTTAGCTTGATTAAATAACATAATCAAGTGATTAGTACGTTTTTATCGATTCTAATAAGCAATATATTTAAATTTGAATTAGTCAAAATACTTATAGTACAAATGCCAGATATAGGCTAGCAATGATTATTATATTAGCATACGTTTAATTATACAAGTTAACATTGTGATTTTTAGCTGTGATTTTAACATTATGTTAAATTATATATACTACATAGCTATATTTCCATTAGCTGCCACTGAAAGAACTATGGTTCTCTCTTTATTTAAGAATTGTTGTAATAATTATATTAGCATAATTTTAATTGAAAGTTTTCAAAACTTTAAATTCAAAGTTGATGTAAAAATCATTATGAAAATCTGTGATTTTTTACCAAGGTATAATAAGTATTTAACCAAAAATTATCTTCTAATATTCTGAATGAATGAATGTTCGATGTTAAGGTAATATTGATATTACTATAATTTTTTGATAACTGTGTTATTATCAATGTGTAACCTTTTTTTACATTATTTATAATTAACAATTGTTATAGTACCTAATTAATATAAGTACAAATGTTGTCTAACTAATTTCAAAAATGATTATTAAAAAAATATGACAATTACCAATTTTGTTTCACTCAACAAACCAAATGTCCTGAAATTAGTTAATAAATGATAGTCACTCTTCGGAAAGTTTCTCAGATTTTGATAATCTAGTCAAACAGAAGGCTTAAAGGTATACGACTAAAACAAAACGAATGTAACTTTCATTTCATAGCTGTATCAGGTTTTACTGTACAAATTAGCATAAGATTTTAGGGAATATTACCGCTTTTAGGTGGCCGGGCTGAAATATAATTTCAAGTGATTATTCTTTCTAAATATGTATTATAATTTAAAATGAAAGCGTTACATGTATTATATATCTCTATATCTCATTATGTACTGGTATTAGTTTTTGGTAGGTGTTGCAGTTTTACTGTTTTATATTAACGAAATAATTTCAGCCCGGCCACCTGCAACCGCTAATATTTCGTATGCTATTGCATTTTAGGATTCGATTTTGTGTTACATATGCATAAATTATAGGGTACATTTCATCTGTAGCACAATATTGCCAGTATTTTTTGTAGATTAGTGGGAAACAAGGTGGCCGGGCTGAAAACGTCAGGCTGGCCCGGCCACTAAGAAGTGCACGTAATTTCTTTTAAAAAGAGTTACATTGAAAATGAAGGTGTTACATATATTAGTATACCCGGGTACATTGGATTGATAACAATCTCATTATTAAATTCCATGGGGCCGGGCCAGCCTGACGTACATGAAAATTCTAGACACACTTACCGATATAGTTGATTGAGCCGTTTTTCATCATTCTTTCTCAGTCACGAAATAATATGTTTTTAAAAGAGTGGCACTAGTAGACCGGTGAAAACGCTCTTAAGACTTATATTTAAATAAAGAATATTTTATTTCACATAAACCTGCATTACCTACAGAGGCACTTATGAAACGTCAGAAGCTAGGTGTACGGTTCCTATTGGTCTTTCCCTATGGAGAAGAGCCGGCAAGAAACTCCTCCTCCTCTCTCTCTTGGCTCTCTTTAAAAGTTCAGTTTTCCCCACTGAGGGGGATTCTCCGGGGGGATTAGTGGAATAAGCCGGATTATCAGGGGTGAATTCTAGACTGTTTTTTATATATTACACTTTTCCTCCTAAGGGGGGATTTTCAGGGGGGATTTGTGGAATAAGCCATAAAAAATTACCTAATTGCCTTCACTTTGATCTCTGTTTTGTTTTGTTGAAGTTATTTTGTTTGTATTAATAATTTAATTTGTGTAATAATTTTCACGCCGTAAGCTAGACTGTAACCTATCTCATTAATGTATGTACAGCATCTTATACTGCTGAGAACAGCTACAATAATCAAAATCAGAATCAGAACTTTGTATTTGTTATTAATGTACCTACATTCATATCAAATAACGTTCTGATTATGATTCAGGAGGAGGTTCTGATCAGGGGATTTTCTCAGGTGGATTAAGATAAAGTATAAACCACGTTCTCCATAAGACAAATGAATGCTATATTACCGGTTTTTCCTTATTCATGTTTATTCGTAAGTTCATGATTTCATAGTCATCTGATAATGGACTATTGACGGCTTCGAATCATATGGATAAGATATGCAATTATGCAGCTACTATGTAGATTTAAATATTGCAATTGAGTCACTTGATAGGTCTTTATCCTACAGATATTCTCAATCAATCAATCAATCGATTGATTATTTAAGGGGCTATGCGCTCGACGACGCATCTGACACACACATCCATACTAATATTATAAATGTGAAAGTAACTCTGTCTGTCTATCTGTCTGTCTGTCTGTATGTTACGTTTTCACGCCTAAACCGCTGAACCGATCGTCATGAAATTTGGCAGAGATATAGCCTGGGATATGGAGAAGGACATAGGCTACTTTTTTATGCGATAACTGACATCCACGCGGGCGGAGCCGCGGGCAAAAGCTAGTATACTATAACCGTTATAGAAAGAAAGAAAGAAAAAGTATTTATTGGGACCCCTGCAGGAAGTTCACATTTTAACCTAAACCTACTTATAGTAACACTAATAAAAAATAAAGTAAGAAACAAAAGTAAAATGAAAACAAAATCCTGTACGGGGCCAAAAGGCTCCTATGTCAGCATGATGCTGCGACATTTAAAAATAAGTGTCCCAGCGCTGGTATTCTGATACGACCCGCTGTGATGTCACGGACAGATACAGCAATAACACACACATTTACGGTTTTAGAGATTTATTTCTCAATACAATTCACTTAAAATGAGAAATACAAGTTAATTTTAATACTAAATATGAACTTATGAAGAACGGTAGGTCATCATCATCATTTCAGCCGAAAGACGTCCACTGCTGGACATAGGCCTCCCCCAAGCACCGTCACTTCGACCGGTTCTGTGCTTACCGCATCCAGCGGATTCCTGCGGCTTTCATAAGGTCATCGGTCCACCTTGTGGGAGGCCTTCCAACGACAAAAACAACAATTATCTTCTCGTCCCACATACCGCAGTGTCTCAAGACGAAAGTCTTTAACCAGTGCGTGTTGCCAGTGATGACATATGGTACTGAACGGTAGGTACTCTTAAATTAATATATAAATATTTGCATTATTACATTGGGTAGGTACTTATACCTACCCAATGTAATAATGCAAATATTTACATTATTACATTGGGGTTTACATAGTAATTATTTCAGTCATTTTATCACGACAAATTCAGCGAATTGTGCTAAACAATCTTACTACCTTTTCATTAATATAAAAAAAAAAGAAAATAGAGTTTGTTTTGTGGCTATAAGATTGAATAAACATTACGAAAAGGGGTAACGTTGGGATTTTTTTTCTATCCAGCAAAGTTCATCTAATCGTGTTATTAAAAGCGATTGCCGTCCGCCAGATCCCTAAATATTTTAATTTTTCAGCTTTTTATGTTTCCCATGGATCCAAAAAACTAGTAAGCGCGGTCTCTGTCGGATCATACCGCCTTAAATTGTTTTGCATGTTTTATAAGATGTGGTGTCAGGTGTCGTGTGGTGTGGTGATGTGGTGTGTGTGTGGTGGTGTGGTGTGGTGATGTGTGGTTGTCTTGTTATGTTCTAGGGTGTTCTAGGAGTCGCAACGATGACGTTCTCCAGTAAGGTTTTCATACATCACTTATAACTAGAGATCGGATATTCGGATGCATATTCACCTAGTTGAGATGTTTGCTATTATGGAAAGCGCTTTTGTATCGAATAAATCCCGCGGTTCTGGTATTTTATTTTTATTTTAACTAACACACACCATCCCTACTCTTACACCCTACATACACATATTTGCATAGGGGGTTAAAATAATTTTAAATAAATATGCATCTGAATAGTTATGTAATCCAAGAATCCGGGGTATTTTTTTTTAATAATTAATATTTTAGAAGTCGCTTCCATACTATACACCCGACTAGTTATGCATTGCCGGTATTCCTCGCATCACGGGATATTTTCTTACAAAAAATATATTTTAAGATGCTGCTTCCATACTTTCATAGCTAATAATTAACTTTAGGTAAATATGCATCCGATTATCCGATCTCTACTTACTCGTATAATGGAATCTTGAGTATTTTCCTAAAAGCATGAGACAGCAAGCCGACTTCAAAGCATGAATAGTAAAGTGATGGAAATACCAATTAATATTTTGATTTCTATCTAGAGGATACTGCAAACATGTGTACCGATTTAAGATGGATAGCTCATAGAATATCTCACTAGCACCACATACCGTGACGCTACAGAATACGACTCTCAGAGTAACATTTGGCTAAATTAGACGATCGACTCAACTTACATGTTGAGCGTTCCGTCACTCGGAAATAGGGGCTTACGTGCAAGCGCTGCATCTAGCGAGCGATCTCTGAGCGAGCTAATTGGTGATGCAGCGTGCGCTGTTGCCGCTCTGCGCTCACAACGCATCGCCCAATGATTTCAATTACGTAATTAGATTTAGGAGGTAGTTCGATGAGTCGACGACTCAGAGTGCGTCCACGGTAAAGTTATCTCCCAGTATTGTGACTCGGTCCTGTTCTTGAAATAATTACCTACAGTCGTACAGTACGTAAACACGCTATAGGGCCGCCTACAGTATTTTAATTTCAACAACCTACTTGAGTTTCTTTCTAGTTGCGATTGAGTGCGCTACCTACAGCAATCAAAACCTCTAACAACCTATTACAAAAACTTACTTAAAAAGTAAATTAAGTATACCTAATGTAAATCTTACCAGATAGGTACCTACCATTTACTAGTCTCATTTATCATTGCATATTGATATTTCGTAAAATTAAATAAATAAATATGTAAGTAGCTAAGTACAGAGAAATCTCAACCCCTAGCTATTAATAAATACATTGCTATACCCAAAGTCTAATTCAGATAATTAACAAAGATAGTAAACAAAGTATGTCAAGAAATGTCACTGTCAAAATGACAGGACAGTGGTGCAAACATTTTATATATATATTATTTTTGTAAATAGTTATCGCTAAAATTAAAGTGAATTAATTATGAGAACTATGCAAACAAAATACCGTTGCCAAACAATGTTTTGTATAGTGTACGGCATATGATCGTCATATTCAGCCCTTTTAAGTCCAGTGCTAGACGTAGGCCTTCCAAAATCGATTTCCACTCGAAACAGTTTACATCCGTTTTCATCCAAAAAGTGGCTAGATATGCTACTATTGTAAAGAATCTATGAATGAGGATTGTAATATTAGTGTTGTTGAAGATGTAAAAAATTTGTAAATGTTTGGATCTCCTGCATTGTTACCAGTATCATAAAATATTTTATACCAGAAAATCTCCTTTTTTTTAATAACTTTGTTTAAAACCGAAAACTTATAAAAATAATTACGGTATGATTATTTTTTAATTATTATTTCTTAAAATCAGTACTTAAAAGAAAATGGAACCTCTTTTTTCGCTATTTTATGTGAATTACACTACGAAGATATTTTTTTGTTATGTTATCCCCTTTGTTTACATAAATTATCTGACTTTGAGACTTTGGATATAGGGGGTGAGATTTCTCTGCAGCTAACCGTACTTATGTAAATAGATAGCCTAGCCCAGGAAACTACCTACTAGTTTTTTTACGCGATCGTAGGTAGGTTACTCGTGTGTCACTTTTTTCACCCTACCCACTTATTTATTTATTAATCCAGGTATTTTACTCGGTGGAAAAAGCTAAATACCTACCTATTAAAAAAAGAAACACAAATTATGTACTAAGTAGGTATATTTAAAAAAATATTATAGTCTTATCTTTCGCAGTTTCCAGTAAAAAAAATGTTACCTTTGGGTGCGGTATTCAAGAATTCAAGCAACCAAAAACAGCACAATCTACAATTGCTTTTTGCTATATTAAGTAAGTAATTGAACTTATTTCAATGAATATTATTTTGTCACAAATCGCACGCTTACTGCTTACAAAACCATCACACCGTCCGTTCGACACCGCGGTGCATTCGCGACTGTTTGCATACCGAGTGTATACCGAACTCGAGGCGCGTAGGTATGACTCGCGTTCCGACCGTTTGTTTGAAGATAGAATACTGTAGACATTATTAGCGTGGCCTACCTGTGAACTAATTGGATGAACCGCTGCTATTTTCGCGCTCTTATGGTAATTCTATTGTCTTCAGTGAAACGCGAGCGCCTAATGACTGCCGAACGGTGGAGATTAATTCGCTCTTTGTCTTTGTGCGGCGGTTAAATAGACATTCAACACTTCTGGTAGGTTCCTATCAGGTTTTTATTCTTGGCAGAGATTTTATTCATTATAATATTGACTTTATAAGAGCAAATTTAGTGGATTTCAAATAAAATCATAAATCTTTATTTGTCGTAGCATCATATTACAGGCATTGGCTAATAAAATGTACAATCTTGGATAGAGACAGGTGTCTGTCTGTGGTAGGAGCAAGGGTCCTGAATTATACACCGTGGCATTTTAGTCGTCTTACGAAGACAGCCCACTTCATGTGTCCAATGACTACTAATCATTCATGTCAAAAAAAATTATTTTTTATTTTTTATTAATTATGATGCATGACATAGTTTAAAACACCCTGTTGCGAGTGCAGTCCGAGCCTTGTGTTACAAGGGCGCCGCGGAATGTAGCGGCGACATCTTTATCAGAGTTCATTCGCCCTAACGCAAAAATGTGTTTCTTACTATTGCAACTTTAACTTAACCTTAGATCCATTCTGCGGCGCCCTTGTATCACAAGGCTCGGACTGCACTCATAATTAATTAATAAAAATAAAGAAAAACAAATGTTCAACAAAAACATTTTTTTTACATGAATGATTAGTAGTCATTGGATACATGAAGTGGGCTGTCTTTGTAAGACGACTAAAATGCCACGGTGTATACATACTATTGTATAGAATCAAGTTTATCTAATTGAACAGACAGATGTGTTGCTGGGGAGTTTGTTGCGCCACTTCTTCCCAGGTAAAGCACTAGGAAGTGGTGAAGGGCATTTTGGGGGATTGTCTTATGTAATTTTGACGTTCAAAAAGTGCTGATTCTCAGTCTAATTTGAATAAACGACTTTTGATTTTTTTATTTTGTATTTAGATCACCCAGCTCTCTCAAATCGGACTATAACTAGTCTAGTTACTACTACTAGTCTAGTTATAGTCGAGATACATAGAATAAGTCTAAAATTGCAAGTCAGTAAAATTTAATAACGTAAATTATTATCAACAGTTTGCTATCTACTAAATCGACAGCCAAAATAAAGGGTTCAATTTCAGTAGACATACTTTCTTTTTCTGTCATCTGCCAGGCAGGATGACGAATTAAAATGTAATATTTTTTCAAGTTAATAAATTTTAAAAATTTTTAAAATTTTAAAATTTATTAACTTATTATTATTTTTATTATTATTTTATTATTATTTTATTATTATTATTATTATTTTAATTTTTTTTAAAGTTAATAAATTGATTTAAATTCATTGAGTCCAAATAGGGATGATGACAAAAAAAAAATGTTTTGTCCGTCATGTACATTATTAAAAACATATTGGACACGTATTTTTCTTTTTTTACGTAATCAAAACATTACGGCGATACATTGAATTCAAATTTGGCATGACGTCACTTCTCACTAGATTTTATACGTAGCTGTGACGTAACGAGCCCCCAATCCCCAAGTTTAATGTGTTTTATTTAAGTCATTTTTTATTAATATGATAAAGCAAAAAATACGTGTCTAATATTTTTTTATTATCTGATTGACGGACTAAACCGTTTTTCTTTTTTTTACCCAGGCATCATCCATATTGCATTGTCTCAAAAATATCGCAAAGAACGTGCGCAATATGGATAGAGTTATGAAACTATGGAGAATTGTCTTGACGCTGCGTGAGTGCTTGGATCCATCGTCGCCCTTTTCGATGTTTGGATGGATGGATAGCAGCACATAAAGTAATTTTTTGCTCCGTTGGTGTAATTGCTGTATGGTGTTCCAGTGGGAGGAAAAATAAATATAAAGGTATAACGTCTTTACCAGCAGAGGCACTGACCGACCCAGACGACCCCACGACTCTCCTCCAGGAGAGCAGTAGGGAAACGAGTACAGTTCGAAGAATACACAATACACGACCGTCATTCCGACCTCGCCGCCGAGGCCCATCGCGAAATCCCCGACTAAATAGTCCTCCCCGACCCTTGCTCAGAAGCGAAGCGCCAGCACGCGCTATAGCTGAGCCTGTAGCTTTAAATTCTCCAGATAATAATCATAACCCTGATTTTATCCAGCCACCGTCGGTCCCTTGCCATCCTCCCTCCGACTTTGCCCTGCCGAGTCGAGCCGAGGTTTGTACCCCACAGGGGGTGCCCTTAGCGCGCAGTCGTTTAGTTTATAAGTTTTGCACTCTGGCTGGAGGCTTTAAGTATTTAGGAGCTTAAGGCAACCACAGGAAAGACTGGTTAAAGAGTCTCAACCTCTCAAGGTTAACTCTGAGATGCCCTAGATAAAAAATAAAAAAGAACCAGAAGAGGTCTTATAACTTATGCGTGGATATTCGGGCGAGGAGATGTAAGTAAACGAAAGATAACGTAAGTAACCGATGGCGAAGTTCCACCGAATACGTGAGGCGCGAGCGTAAATCAATCAACTTATTATACCAATATCACCGTCGACATAAATCAATGCCAAAATCGTTCTAACACCAACTCTAAGTTCGGCGTCGTCGCCTATAGACGCGCCGTCAAATACGATACCGAAGATTACGACACGTTAGTAAAACAACTTCCTCAAAATGATAGGTAAACAACAGTAAACAGCAACAAAGGTCCATCGTGAACTTGATACGGTCGCGCGGTAGGTAGGTAGGTACTTCACCTTTTTAACACAAAATAAAGATCAAAGGCGAGGTTTTGAGTACTTGTCGGTTCAAGTTGTGCTTGATATCGGATACTTGGAGTATTTTAGAGTCCCGCCCTGTAATCTGTTTACTGCTGAACCGCATTAGCTACCGACTCGCGATATTGGATCCCGATGCATATGGGATCCGTCTAGAACGAGAGAATATTAAATTTTACCACAGACATAGCGGCGATTATAAATTTTTCACGTCTGCCGTTTTCAATATACGCGTGGTTTATGAAATATTTATTCACCACGGCAATACCTGAGTCGGTAAGTAGGTGGAGGTATATATTTGAATAGTTGAAACGGCTATGGATAAACTGCCTGAAAATATTTGGTAGATTTAATAGATCTAATCAAGATAATCATTTATCAGTGATAAAGATCAATTTTAATCACAGAAAGGAGGTTCTTTTATAAAGATTGTTAAGATCTTAACTCAACAGTCACCTGAGTGTCATTGCCAACAAACTGGATTGCCCTTTCATCTGGTACTTAAGTCCATGCTCCTGTAAATATTGGTAATGTCTTCTAACATATTTCTAAGTTTTTTATGTTACTAACATCTTTGTATTGTATTTGTGTGCTAACATAGTTTTTAAGTGGTCATTCCTTAACTTTGTTTCAATTATTAAGTTTTGTTCTGAAGTAAAGAGTTTATTATTATTATTATTTTATATTAAGTTTATATATCTCGGGAGCCTGGGGTCTCGGACCTTTGGAAGGCGTACGAGGGGCCGAAGCCAACTCGCAGAGCCCCTTAGACAATTTTAAATGGAATGAGGCACCACCCGACGATTATCCCTGTACGCACTATGCAAGTGCACCCAAGGACAACCCCCGGTTGGTGAAGGACTATTTCAGGATATGGAAAACAAAGATATTGGACTATGGGTTTGGGTGGTTAAAATGGACTGGTTACCAAAAACTATGGAAGGACTATGGCCCCTGCCTGATCAATGTTTTATTATACATGGATAAAATGGCAGGGGGTGACTTGCACACTCAATAATGGGCCCCCGAAAACGGTCGCTAGCACATAGTGACGTAGCGACAAGGGGGCAACATGTCCTGAGGTGCTCGAGGAGTGGAGAGGTATTCCAAGGCTCTCAGAACAATCCCAGAGCCCGGAAGATGGTCAAGATCCTTACAAGCACTTACTGGAATACTTCCTTCCTCCGAGCACGTTTGCTCTTGCGAATCTCCACTCAAGCAGGCCAATAAAGGCAAGAATGAGGTGGGAGCTCAGTTCCTCGTCAGTGTTCACTCTAGCCGGCCAATAAAGCAAAGCCAGAGATGAGGAATATGACTTCTCCCGGGAGATAGGGTTCGTGGGGTCGCAACTGCCCAACAGCTCGCCACATGCTGCCCTGCGGGTTTCTGTATCTCTCTTGGTCTGGCTCCTCACCCTAGACATGTTCCAGCAAAGTAAACTCTACCGGCACAGACCTAGAGTTCGGAGCGCGCAAGCCCCACCACGACGTCAACGTAGAGATACGGTGGTGGGGTTATTATTATTATTATTAACACATTTTTTAATGATATGAGTTCTTAAACTTAATCTGCCTAGCGTTATCCCTACAACCGTTTTTATTTCAGAAAATAGATGCTTTTTATTTGACACTTTGAATCGGGTTCGAGTGCGAACTGAGCGGCAAAGTGACAGGGGAATTACCTTACTGAATGCCACTTCTTACGTCATCTCATACTTTATCTGTCAAAATCTCACAGTCAATTTAGTTTAACTCACTGACACGCTCGCAAGGGTAGCGCTAGTGCGGGCCTGCGGGCGGTGAGTAATGGGTAGTTCACCGTCCGATCAGGACCAGGCCCATGCCGGACGGCGCGTACGTGTTCCAAGCGCGCCTCAAAGAGGTTTCAGCAACAACGAAGGCGCCCATTAGGGCCCAAGCCTGCCGGGTCAGCGGGATTGTCCGAAAGGGGTACCGCTGCCCCGGAATATAAAGGGCCAAGGAAGGAACACGGGTGGGGTTTAGTCAGTAAGAGTCTGACACTCCCTTCTGCTCCACCCAGAGCGGTAGGGGTCATTTGATGATTTCCCATCCTCAAAAAAATAAATAAAAAAATTGCGCGCGGGTAGCGCTAGTGTAAATTCGAATTATCAACCGAGTTTTTAGAATGCCAATCAAGAAACTCACAGCGGATTCAGATTCGAACTTTAGAATGAGGTCTTACAGAATCACACTGCTGTTCTCCTCTTCAAGATGTTTGGAGTAAAAAGAGACCTCTCTTTTTACTACAAACATCTTTGAATCTCCTTATTGACCTACATTTCCATGTCTCTTACTTACTTTCCCATTACATTCACTTCCCAAGCTTCCCTGTCAGCTTAAAATAAGAAGCGTTCCTTCAATTAGCATTGCTAAATCTGAGGGTGTTGATTGATTGCATCTTGCTAAGCGCACACCATCTAAATGCTAATAACATTTTAGTAGGTAAAATCAGCAACTGTGATAGATAAGTATACAGGCATCTTACTTGCAACTACTTACTTTTAATTAATGTTGTACGTGTCCTACCTGAGTAGCCAAGTCCTTGACATAGCTCTTCTGTGTGTGGCTAAAGTTGTTATCTCCTTTCTCGACTCGTTTGCTGACTGTACCCTACAGTCTTCTAAGTGTTGCACTCTCATTATGTATCAATATCAGTCAGGATTTGCGCTCAGTTGATGGCATCCACCTCGCTCCCTACCTATTTGGGGCATATATAAAAGCGTGATGTTATGTCTCGGTCAATAACTTACCTATACGCCCTTTTGGACCTTAGTTGAAGACCGTTTTAATTTCAGTGGGTCTATTATACTTTTACAGAAGATAGATGCATTCGAAATGTGGTGCTGGAGGCGGATACTCCGAATACCATGGACAGCCAAACGCACAAATGTGTCTGTCCTTTCCCAACTCGATATAAAGACCTGATCGTCTACAGTTTGCCTACAGCGTATTTTGACCTATTTCGGCCACATAATGCGAAGGGGAGATAGCAACCTTGAAAAGGGTCATTGTTGGCAATACCGAGGGAAAGAGAGCGGGAGGCCGGTCGCCAACACGATGGTTCAACTAAGTAAAAGAAGCTACGTCCTCAAGCAAATTTTAGCAAGTGGTGATGGCAACGTTGGACCGGAGCCGATGACGGAAGAAGGCTCCAGTGACCATGATCCTCAGTAATGAGGGACCGATTGAAGAAGAAGATTGTACTTTTAGCTTTGCCTGGCCTGGCTCAAGGGAAGTAAGTGACACTGGCTGTGAGATATTTTGCAAGGAAAGCTACAAACCGGCGAGGTTTTCTTCTCTTCAATGTTTTGTTTACGGTCTAATACCCATTTCACTAATACTAGGCGAGCCCTCAATGAAAGCCTTGCGTCCGTTTTCTCTAAGATTAGGCCGAGAAATAAGGTAAGATTGATGCCCGATTTCTCTCTTTTGTCAATAAATCTTTCCCTATTTCTCGGTTTGAGGTCATGTTACGTACATACACACTAACCAATTATGCGGTACAACAAGATGAAGGCATCAAGCCTCATCATAAGCGAATAATTAGGTGGACCTAATTGGGAATCAGATTAAATTGCTTTTTATGCTCCGTGTGCTTTGTAAGCGTTTAATGTTAATTATTATGGAAGGATGGCTAAATGTCGTGAATTTATGCTCGTTTACTTGTTCTTTAGATGACTTGTTATCTGATACCTTTCTGTTGCTGTACCTGAGTAAACAAGTCGTGATTCATGTTCTTATCGAAGTAAAGAAGAATATCAAGTTTTTTTTTTATTGCATCTAGATATTTGTCTGATTCATAAAAATAAAACAGTCAAGTGCCTTTTTAAGTGTTTTTTTCATCCTTTTTGGAGGACGTTAAAACTAATTTCTGGGCATCACAATACCCACCAAATAGTACGCCATTTTCTTGAAATGTATTACTATATTTATACAATTTGCTTTGGTAACTATGGGACTAAGTTCAAGGATTTTTCTCATATGTACCAAAGCAATCGACATGAGATGAGATTACTGTTATCGTTATCAGTGATCCAACGAAAACTCAAGATTAAGAGGATGTTATCATATCAACTAATCAGTCACGTCTATAAGGTATGGTGATTCAACCTGATGCATCTTCGTTTAGGGAAAAAAGATGGAATAAAGTTTTTCTATTACATATATGTTAAGCAACTCATGATTGGTATACAATAGAATGCAGTCATGCACGGGGGGTTGTCTGAATAACCTGGTCTATCAGTAAAATCAGCAGAACACCATCAGCCTTTGTCTGAATAACCTGGTCTAGCAGTAATATCAGCAGAATCATCAGCCATTGTCTGAATAACATGGTCTGTCTGAATAACCTAGTCTAGCAGTAATATAAGCAGAACCATCAGCCTTTGTCTGAATAACCTGGTCTATCAGTAAAATCAGCAGAACAACATCAGCCTTTGTCTGAATAACCTGGTCTAGCAGTAAAATCAGCAGAACCATCAGCCTTTGTCTGAATAACCTGGTCTAGCAGTAATATCAGCAGAACCATCAGCCTTTGTCTGAATAACCTGGTCTAGCAGTAATATCAGCAGAACCATCAGCCTTTGTCTGAATAACCTGGTCTAGCAGTAATATCAGCAGAACCATCAGCCTTTGTCTGAATAACCTGGTCTAGCAGTAAAATCAGCAGAACACCATCAGCCTTTGTCTGAATAACCTGATCTAGCAGTAATATCAGCAGAACCATCAGCCTTTATCTGAATAACCTGGTCTAGCAGTAATATCAGCAGAACCATCAGTCTTTGTCTGAATAACCTGGTCTAGCAGTAATATCAGCAGAACCATCAGCCTTGTCTGAATAACCTGGTCTATCAGTAAAATCAGCAGAACACCATCAGCCTTTGTCTGAATAACCTGGTCTAGCAGTAATATCAGCAGAACCATCAGCCTTTGTCTGAATAACATGGTCTAGCTGTAATATCAGCAGAACCATCAGCCTTTGTCTGAATAACCTGGTCTATCAGTAAAATCAGCAGAACACCATCAGCCTTTGTCTGAATAACCTGGTCTAGCAGTAATATCAGCAGAACCATCAGCCTTGTCTGAATAACCTGGTCTATCAGTAAAATCAGCAAAACACCATAAGCCTTTGTCTGAATAACCTGGTCTAGCAGTAATATCAGCAGAACCATCAGCCTTTGTCTGAATAACATGGTCTAGCTGTAATATCAGCAGAACCATCAGCCTTTGTCTGAATAACCTGGTCTATCAGTAAAATCAGCAGAACACCATCAGCCTTTGTCTGAATAACCTGGTCTAGCAGTAATATCAGCAGAATCATCAGCCTTTGTTTGAATAACCTGGTCTAGCAGTAATATCAGCAGAACCATCAGCCTTTGTTTGAATAACCTGGTCTAGCAGTAATATAAGCAGAACCATCAGCCTTTGTCTGAATAACCTGATCTATCAGTAAAATCAGCAGAACACCATCACCCTTTGTCTGAATAACCAGGTCTAGCAGTAAAATCAGCAGAACACCATCAGCCTTTGTCTGAATAACCTGGTCTAGCAGTAATATCAGCAGAACCATCAGCCTTTGTCTGAATAACCTGGTCTAGCAGTAATATCAGCAGAATCATCAGCCTACTCGTATTTCGATATTTAAAAAATCGTATTAGTCGATAAGACATGTCCATGAACGCCATATTCAAGAGTTGCATATAGCGCGATATTTGATAGAATATTGAGAAAAGCCGTCAAAAATCCGGGTTTGATAAAAATAATCTAACACATGTATCTAAAAACACCACATCCCGTTCCATAGTAGATAAAAATAAAAACAAGGAATAAAGACAACATTCAGAAAGTTTAACACCATTCGAAACTTTGCGTCCCCTGGGCTACTTGTTGGACAGTTTGTTTTAACTTAAAACCTTATAAATAGTGTCCCCCGGTGGAGGGAATTTTAGGATTCCATTATTTTTGCAGACTTTCTCATGATCGTAAGCGGTCTCTATGGGGTAATGTTGGACAGGTTGGAGAGCTGTGTTTTCTTTAAGATCTTTTTAAGTAGGTATTATATGGGTGTGAGTGTACTACTAGTGACTAAAGATTTTTTTTTTAAGTAGGTAATTCGTTTTTTGAATTAACTTAGTGTGCGGCGGACACCTGCAATATCGGAATGTACTGATGAGCATTTAGCTTTTTTAATTAGAAAGTTTTGCATTTCATTAGAATTAGACTAAAATGGGCACTAATTTTTTGTTCAATGAAATCTCCAAAAGGCTTATTGACACTTCCCGTTACCTAAGGGCTGGCTTACGGCTTACCTTGGCCAGAGGCTAAGCATTGCCATACAACGTGGCAATGCCGCCAGTCTCTTGGGTACAGTACCAGTCGACAGCGATGTGGCGGAATTTTTCGCCGCCATATTTTAGTTTATTTTGTTATTATTTTTAGTTATTTTATTTTTACTAACTCGATTTAGTTACCTCCTAAGTTCACATTATGGTAAAACCAATGGATATACTGAACTTTATTTTGTTTTTCAGCCTCCTGCTTTTAATATAGGTCACTAGGACACTAAAATAATCCAAAACAAATAGATAAAAGAGACTGACTATCTTCGTCTCTCATTCCACAATATTAAAAGCATTTTTTTTTTCTAATCTATCTCAAAGCAGAAAACAACAGTTCTTTTCTAATAAATACCTACGAGTATAAAATCGAAGTCCAATAGTTATGCAGGAAGTCTATTATAGGCAGCCCTGGTTCGAGGCAGCCCGGGGGAAATCAGGGGCGACAGTAATTATATGTTTTATGTTTTTTCTGCAGCATTTGATGGCACATCAGTACTTCTTGTACTTATCCGGCTTTATGGGCACCATGAATGTCTATAAACTTGTGATGAATCGATTTACGATACTTTTTTTAGTTTATTTTGGCCACAAAAGAACTTTAATATTGGAGTATCTGGCTGGGAAAATAAAAAAGAACAAAGATTTTTTTTTTTTTTTTTTTTAATTTCTTTTGAATTCACTCATAACACTCAAATGACACATGCATCACACTAAGTTAAAGTTAAGGTCACATTCGACGTTCAACATCAAAGTAATTTAAAAAATATCACGTAAATCGTCTAGTTATCGGAAAGTGATTGAGTTTCAGCGTCGATCTACGTTGAGGATCAAATTCCAAATCATTCCGTGAATCTGGAACTTTGCTACCTTGTTCGATTCTATCATTATATCTGAAGCGAATGGTCCCCATCTTGTGGGATGCTGACGATATTATGGACGCTGCGACGTATGACGAATGTGGCAGATACGGTATTTGAGCAACGTAATAATCATGCAGTTTCGATCGCTTATCTTCTTTGTCGGCGACAGTAGAGGTCTCACTCAAGTTTGTCACCGCCATGTCGAATGTCTCTTCGGTGGACGTATCTACAGATGTTTCACAGGACATGTCGGAGACTGCACCTCGGTGTTGGTAATATGACAGTCGCAGTTGAGAATAATCGTCGATGAAGCCAAATTAGCTGGCGGTGCCTTGCTCTGAGTGCGACGTCGATTGAGAAATTCCTTCATTTCGATCAAGGATTTGCACACAGAAGAATCTACTGAAGAGTTAAGTAATCTTATGTAGCTTGGAACGACGCACAGATTGGGAATGAGGTTTTTAATTCGAATGAAGGAACGGATCAGTGTTATTGGAAGGTAGATAATAAATTAAGAGTAGTGCACAAAATGGCACCGACCCACATTACTACATTATAGGCAACATTCATTCGTCGTGTGGTTATCCGTTGCGAGTAGGAATGCGAAGTATTCGAGAGTAAATAGGTCTCTAAAATTAAATTCTGAAATATTGATGGAAAATATGAAATAGGTGAGTGGAGTATTTTCATGTCACTGCACGCGGGCGTGGAAGGCGAATGTATTAATATTTTCAAAGATATTGGAACGGATTATTAATATGGACTTACCATTACGGATAAGGTATTTTTACAAAGATGACTAGCGGGGGTTGCTCATTATGTCATTATACTAAGTAAAACCTATTCTATAGGTACGGATAGGTTTGCACGTTTAGAGAAAAAAAAAAAAAATATATATCTGTAAACTTAAATAAAACTGGTCTATGTGTTAAAATTTTTATTTCACTTATGAATTCCTCATAAGTTGCATTTTTGTTTTTTTTTTTTTTAATAATCTGTCAGACTATAAAAACTTATGGTAAAATGACGCATTATAATTTTATTATACATAATACAAAAGGTATTTCAATATCACACGTATACTAAAGAAAACAGTAATTAAATTATCTATAAAAAGGTGAATTTTTCCGAAAAACGCGCTTGATAGATTTTGCGTGATTCTTAGTTTTTTACCCACGTTAGACATAACTTTACAAATTAATTTCACTATGCAATATAAACATAATCTAAAATATTCACATATTAAGTTATTAAGAAAATGCCCTTATTTAACATATATTTTTTCCAAATTATTAACACTACTAGTTTAGACGTAATCTCAGTAAAAAAAAAAACTGTGTTTTTATTTCATTCTTTTGTTTTTATTTTCTTTTAGTTAAATAAGTTTACATAATCTTGAACTGGCTCAATAATTTAATAACAATTTGTATAACCTGGGGAGGGGCGGAGCATCCTAACACAAGCAAACTAATTGCTTAATAGGATTCTCCCTGTTGTAACTAGAATAAGTTATCTAAGATGATGCAATAAACATATTTTTTTTAAATCATTAAAAGTCGGTTATCGACGCCTTAAGGCAGCTACATAACCAATTCTTTGCCACTTATACTCCATTTATTATAACATTAGACAAATAACTGTTCTCACCCTGTCGTTATTTCGATGTAAACGTTTAATAAAATCCGTTATTTCACGATAAATACAAAGCACTGTAATCTATTTACCATTTACATTAAAAAAATAACTCTAAAGTGCAGTAATTTCAATAATATTACACAATAACTGTCGTTATTTAGCCGTTATTTGTCTAATGCTATAGTAAATGGAGTATAGTATAGTTTCAACCGCTTACCAGTCACCCCTTTTAATTTTTTTTTGGTGGAAAATTTTCATATAACTTCTCCTGCTTTGGGTGGAGCGGAGGGCATGTCAGACTTTTACTGACTTAAAACTCACCCGTGTTCCTTCAGTTGCCTGTGTGCCAGGGCCACGGTATCCCTTTTGGACAAACCCACAACCCTGGCAGGCACCGTTCCTGGCGGACCCCGTCAGTCCGTGCTGACATCTCTTTGAGTCGAGTGCAGAACACAACGCGCCGTCGATCCGGGCCTAGTCCTTACCGGACGGCGAGCTGCCCATAGCTCGCCGTCTGCATGCCCGCGCCTACGGTGGTCGGGAATCGGCTACCAATTCCCGCCGCCCAGGGTGTCTCCTGCGACGATTAGGAGCGTGAGGGTGCACAAACTGCCGCTCCCTCACGCGTTCCGCCTCCTTACCAGAAACCCCTGTAAACTTTTGAGGCTATAACAGACTTGATACACACTTAATTGTTTTACTGGCAACACTGAGTCAGAAGTTCCGTTTGTTTAGTGGGATAGTGGCTTGGTAGTGGGGATTAGTCTACGACCAGGCAGAAACGATTACTTTCGAAGATTATTCTTGTTCTTGAGCTCATGGCGAGCAGTCACTTCTGAAAAGCCGACACGTAATTATTTGCTAGAAGATATTCCTAGAAGTAATAAGCATTTATTGTAAATTGAAATGATTAAAACGCTTAATTAACTATCCTGCTGTTTCAATTCTGGTTGTTTCTACACTCCTAAGCTGAGAATTAACACAGAGTTTGTTTACATGTAACGATTGTGGTTGTTTTATAAATTTCATGACAACTGCTTGAGACGGTTATATTAATAATTAATCAATTAATTTATTAAATTGACATAAGAGTTATAAATTTTATAACTCTTTGTCGCTAACTCGAAAAAATGTACGAGCAACCTCATTATGTCTGTCCTTGAATATAACATAGTGAGCGTTTTCTAAATTAGATTTTACCGAATCTTGCATCTGTCGGTGGAACAAATCTTCTGTTGCTGTAATAGCTGTCCGGTGTTTTGATGAACCGTTCTGTATTTTTCTGATCAGTTTGAAAATCTCGAATAAATATAATCTCGCCTCTAGAATTCTTGATAATAAGTTTACAAATGTCTTGTAAATCAGATTTCACTGAGTCATGCATTCACTGAAAGAAATGTTTTCATAAATGTAACATATGTTTTGGTTCCTGTTTACACAAAAATTGTGACTTGCGAACTAGATGTTATCTGTTACAAACCCCTGTTTTGCACACTACAAATCAGTTTTGTTAACTTAAGCAAAGTTTATTTCCTTATAACTAAAGTTGAGTTATTTTTGAATTAACTTAATTAGTTTGGCTAATTATTTCTTTCAGTGTTGTAGTTAACTTAGTTATATGTATTTAGTTTCGTGATACAAAATTCTACCTTCTCACTACAATAGTAAGAATCGAATGTAGCGTTAAATTACTGCCTATCTTCTGATCTTCTTATCTTCCCTGCTAAAAGAGTTTAACCTTTGGTTATATAACGGTAAACGGTAGGTTTGCAGGGATCGACCCAGTTTGCAACCAAACGAGATTTTAAAAGTGGAATAGGGCTTAAACCACAAACTGTGTAGATCCATTTATGTTATTTGACATTTTAGACCACTTTCCATTCCATCGGGTGGAATAGACACCAAACCAGTATTTTATTGCATTATGTAGAAATTCATACTCCACCTTCCGTTCCATCGAGTGGAATCGGCGCCGAACCAGTATTTTACTGCACTGTGCGGAAATTCATACTCCACCTTCCGTTCCATTGGGTGGAATAGACGCCGAACCAGTATTTTACTGCACTATGTAGAAATTCATACTCCACTTTCCGTTCCATTGGGTCGAATAGGCGCCGAACCAGTATTTTACTGCACTATGTAGAAATTCATACTCCACCTTCCGTCCCATTGGGTGGAAAGGCGCCGAACCAGAATTTTACTGCTCTTTGTAGAAATTCATACGCCACCTCAAGTTTAATCGTGTGGAATAGGCGCCGAATCAGTATTTTAGTGCACTTTGTAGGATTTCATTTATAATATTGGGAATTTAACCGAAAGTGACGAAGGCGAACGAAGTGAGCCGTAGGAAGCGACAGGTGAGGTAGAATGCCCTATAATATCCTACTCTCCTGAATACTGAATCTATTTTTTTGTTAAAAGCGTTGCAAATATTGTTGTTATTGAGAGCTTAACATGGTTATATTGTTATTTGTTATAATAAAAGTATAATCGAGAAATAAATTATAATTGTCAATCAGTTTTTTAATTGATCGTTAAGCTGTGGAACGCAGTAACTGGGGTTTTAGCATGATTGCAGTTTTTGTTGTTTTGGTGTAGCGTGAGTAGCGAAGAACTCAACTTGTCAATCAATTAACTACGTATTCGTGTCAAACAGAGCTAATTACAGTCGACTCTTGGTCATACTATTTCGAAATACCGGGTATTTTACCCGGTATTCCGCCTTCCGCATCTCATATTTTATGTAAGTTATATCAGGCCATATTCATTCAAATCTGTATGCTTACCTTCTCAAGAGACCAAAAGATGGTATGATCTGACATTATAACAAATTGACGTAGAAATTTTCAGGGCTTTAAAAGAGACTTTGACCTTGACCTCTAAGTTTATTTCGGTGTTTTTCTAAGTGGATGTCGATAAGCAAACGATCGACTCCACCTAGTACTAAAAATATATTACTTGATATTGTGTTAC
The DNA here is from genome assembly GCA_947523025.1 of Dryobota labecula. Classification (NCBI taxonomy): domain Eukaryota; kingdom Metazoa; phylum Arthropoda; class Insecta; order Lepidoptera; family Noctuidae; genus Dryobota; species Dryobota labecula. Next base: position 13,151,302 of record OX383301.1, read on the forward strand.
AGTGAAAAAGTTTTTTTTTTGGCTTCTGCCTGCGGCTTCGTTCGAGTGGAAGTCGTAAACACCACAATATACTAAAATAACAGACACATTTTTGTAAACTGCGTTTGTAGTATTGGTCTAAGCAGTCAAAATATACAGCGAGTCAGGACTGGTGACGTGGGAGCAAGCGATGTTCAGATGTACTTGTGAGAAGCAGCTCGTGCCGAGGGCGACAGCCATAGCCTTCAGAAGCAATATCCTATTGCATGCTAATTATTAGGCATATGTTAGTCAAATTTTTAAAATAATTATTGTCAATTTCTGGTCACAATCTTTGCCGAACTAAGCTTCGCTAACTGGTAGTAACACGGAAAAACTACATCAAGTACTCATACTTAAGATAAATATATTATCTGTCATGACAACTTGAAGATCATCGGGATATTTTATCTTATCGTTTACTATAAAAACTCTCGCCGTGAATCGATCTGCACCACAGAATTCAGGAAACGATACCAGAATGATGAAGCAAGCCTTAGTTGTTCTCGCTCTGGTGGGGCTCGCCTTCTCGGCTCCTCAGCCCAGGAAGTTGTTCCACGAGCATGTTGAGGAGTTCCTGGACATCATCAACGAAGAAGCTGGCCATGAAATCGAGCACCTGATGGAACATTACATTGATTTCGAAGAGTTCTGGCAATCTCTGGAGTACATGAGGACCAACAACTTCAAGGATCTCGTTTATGAAATGGAATCGTTGCCTGAATTCGTAGCTGTGAGTATTATTTATTACTAGCTTTTGTTCGCGGATTTGCCTGCGTGACTTTAAAAAAAAAACCACCACACCTAACCAACAACTTAACTAACCCCAACCTAATAACCTTTGTACGTATTTTTCTGTTCCTTTCTTCTTGTCTGTTTAGAATGTGTGTACATAAATTGTTAAATAAATAAATAAAAGTAGCCTCCTTGTAACATTAGCTATCTGCCAGCGAAAATAGGTCTAGCCGTTTCGGAGATTAGCCGGAACAAACAAATAGACAGAGAGACAGACAGGCAACAAAAATTTTTTTTTTTTGCTATAAGTACTTACAATACGAGTACTTACATAAATGCATGTAGTAAAAAGTTGCTATTTTGACATTACAAACAGTCACTTCAATTTTTATTTATTTGTATAGATGTTTAAGGTTGGCAGATACGCCAATAGATTAACAATGACTATAAACAAATGTGACAACATCGTTTTTGTCGAATTTGCCGATGCGTTCATAGCTTTACTTGGTTGAACTGTCTAATGTGCCCAGTTATCCATTCCACTAATGTTATGTTTTTAGTCCTTCTAATTTGTTAACAGGTGTTCTTTTTTATTATTGCAAACCCCGCTAAAACGATTTTACCTTGAAACCGACCTTATTCTCTCTTTTGAAAGTTTTCTCAATTCTGTACTAAGTGACAAATCCCTCTCTAATTTTGCCTCCAACCTTATGCTTGGTAACAAAATACACTATAAATGGCATGGGTAAAATTCAAATTCCTCTACAACGAAAACAACCAATCACAGCGCTTGCTTTTGCACCAATTAAGTGACCTTACGAATAGTATGGCGGACCAATGGAGACTTGTGTAAATGTGTCGTGCACCAAGGAGTGTGATTACATTTTATTGAATTTAAAACTCATCAATAACTCAATATCCAGAAAAATCGTATTAGCGGGGGTTGCAATTAGACTCCTCAATTACGTTTTCTGTTTATAGGTGGTCGACTTCTTGGAACGTGACAACATCGACATCCACTACTTTATCGACTGGCTCAACACCATGATTGGTAAGTAATTGTTGACATTTTTATGGCAAAAAAAAAAAAAAACTTGAATTACAAATTCACATTGCTGAATAACTGAACACGTCTTGCTCACTCAAATGTCTCGCTGGTTGTGGCGTGTGTGTTGGATCATTAAGTTCCCTTCAAAATGGTTGAGCTAAATGGTGCTGATCCATGCGTCATGTTCGTGAACGGGCGCCGTCAGTTGGGACTGGTCATCTCTTAGCTGCCACGGCTTATTTTAATTTTTGAATTGTTTCTATTACGGACGCTTCTAACGTGCACGTCTTTCTACATTGTTCTCACATGTATAACTTCAACATGAATGATGTAACCCATATTTTGTAACAATATTTTGATTTAAAAGTGTGTCCGTGGAGTTTCTTGTCCGTTCTTCTCCATAGGAACCTACTACGCTTTGGAATGGGCAACTAGCTTCATCTTTCTGACTGACCGACCCCTTGACAATTCAAAAGTGTTTATTTGAAATAAATGCTTTGAGTTTGTTTTAATTATATTTTACTAAACATTTAATTATATTTACAGAAAACGTCGACAGGCAGAGGAGCGCACGTCATACCCTCAGCGGAAAAGACCTCTCCTCCTTCATCAAGGACTCCATCGCCGAATTCCCCAAGGACAAGCTGAAGGCCCTCTTCGACCAAAAGATGTCAGAAGATGCAGAGTTCAGTTCCGCCATTCTGAACTTGCAAACTGAAGAGTGGCACGAAACCTTCCACGCTCTCTGGGAATCCGAAGTCTTCCAAGCTGAAGTCAAGACCCTCGCCGAAAACGGCATTGAAATCAGCGTGTTCTTGGATGAAATCATGGCCGTTTTCGGACAGAACTGAGTCACTGAATAGTGTATCTGTTTTGCACAAGAGCGTTGTAAATATTGCACGTTTGTAAGTTAAAATAACGTCATATTATAATATGATTAAATAACTTTCAACAAGAAATATTTTTTATTATTATTATTTATTTATTTATATTTATTTATTTATTTGAGGAAAAACAAACAGTAGCATAATAAGAAACAGTCATAATATCTTAAATATTACAAATTAAAACAATTATGCTACCCACTACGTTCTCCACAGATTACAATTTAAAGTATCTCAAAACTAGCTGGTAACACAGATACAATACCAATACAACAGATATTATCCTAGAACTTATAACTGGATTTATAAATTTGTGAAAGAAAAAAGAAAAAAACAAAAGAAAAAATAAATTTGTGTGCGTACATTATTAATCATTACGTCATTATACATTACTTTGCTGATCCTTTAGGGTTGGTTGGATTTGCTTTTTAAATGCATTTTTACTAAAGTTGTTTGGTAGTAGCCTAGAGGGTTTTTGAATAAGCATATGCAGGGCAGCTGATAAGAGAAGCTGAGAAGAGAGAGGGGCTGAGAAGGTGCGGCATGATGAGAGAACCCCAAATATATATTTTAAAAGTTTTAGATAGGAGCCCCGTGGTCAGGAGATCACTTTCAAAATGGTTGAGCTGAATGGTGCTAATCCATGCGTCATGTTCGTGAACGGGCGCCGTCAGTTGGGACTGGTCATCTCTTAGGTGCCACAGCAAATTTTTGATTTTTATTTTTGAATTGTTTGTTTTTACTCTGGACGCTTTTAACGTTTTGATTTTCTATTTTTACATCGTTCTCACATTTCGTTATAAATTCAACATTATGATGTAACTAATAATTGTTTTTGTAACAATTCAATTTAAAAGTATCCATGTAGTTTCTGGTCCGTTCTTCTCCATAGGTAGGTACCTACTACGCTTTGGAATGGGCATGTAGCTTCATTTTTCTTACTGACCGACTCCTTGACAATTCAAAAGTGCCTGTAAATGGTTTAATTGAAATAAATGATTTGAGTTTGAGTTTTTAGATTTAGAAAATGGACAAAATAACTCAACCATCTGTAATGTACAGATATTATAATAAATAATAATAGATTTATTTTTCAGACTACATGATCCATATGGTTAGTACAATAGTGCTTAAAAACTATGTTAGTTCACACATAAACGCATACAATGTTTGAAAAACGGACAGTCATACCTGTCCGCTATCACACTCAGGATGCTGTTGCTACTCATACGCACTCTGTGCAGCAGTGCCGCCGCTTTCTTGGGTAAAATTGCCGCGAAACCATCTGTGCGTGCCTCCATGAACATGGCGGACGCATTGCAAAACGGAGGGAGCCTCAGCAGCATCCTGAATGCTTTATTATATTGGACCCGCAGAGCATTGACAGCCCTTTGCGTATATGCTATCCACAGGCTGCTGGAGTAAAACGACTCTTGTGCAGCGGGTAAACCTGCGGGCCAGCATATGAGCCCTGACCGTCAACGCTCTGCGTTCCCTTTCAATATTACATTCGTCGTTCAAAGAATCCGTGACTATATGCCCCAGATATTTGAATTCACAGACCCTTCGAAGTACAGTGTTACAGAGCATAACTGGTGGCACCCTATCCAATCTCCTGCATTTAGGAGCAAAAACCATGAACTCACTAATATATGAAAGTATTATTATTATTATTTTGGTAAACAAGTTTGTTTCTTAGCTCTAGTTTAAGCTACATTAACGGGCCCATGCCAAGTCAATGTAGCGTGTGAGATAAATTTGATTATTAAAATAGTTATATTAGTGCGAGCTATGATGCTAGTACTGCCAATAATGAACACTATCAGTAACAATAGAACAAAATAAAAATTGGATAAATAAATAAATTAAGATAAGATATCTATATTAGTCAAACAGTTGCTATTTCTTATTTTGTTTATCTTGTTACATACAAGGTAAACACAAGAAATAGCAACTGTTTGACTAATTTTTAGACATTCAATTGTTTCTGCTTCATCTATCATCCATTGATCCGTTTCTTTGTTTACAAACTTTGACATTGCACTTGTCAACATTTTCTTAGACCTACATTCTCGTTTGTTGCGAACAGTCGCACTGATATTAGTGAAAAATAATTTTTATTTTATATACACCCGTCCGGTAGTCCCGCACAATCTTATTTTTATTTTGTTCTATTACATCACGGGCGTGGAAAATGAGAAATGCATTTGTTGTTTTAGTTTCCTTATGTATTGGACTTGTTTCCGGATTTATTGTACCCTCGAGTGTTCCAGAGGTGAGTAATGAAACGGCAACGTAGTTATGTTCTAAAATATTACTTAACCCAAATAATTTGTACTTACACGTAAAGTGCAAGTAGTTTTGTTATAGTGTGTCTAATTTGAACCTTTAATTGATTGTGTATGCTTGCACCAATGAGCGGCTTTAATTACTTACCTCTTCCTGGTGATAATGGACCAATGACAACCCCATTTTATGTTCAGAAATTCACTATCCATGCCAAGGTTGCCTGGAAGAGATCGCAGTATGCAATAAGGCCGCCCATTGTATATTTTATAGTGTATAAGTTTTCCTTTTCTTTTGTAATATGTAATCTGATGTACAATAAAGTATATATAAATAATATAAATAAATAAATATGGACGCTCTGACGTCGGACATACAGGAAGAGACACCCTGGTGCATACTGTTTGCCGATGAGATCTAGAGCAGATTAGAGAAATGGTAACACAGAAGCTGGAGAATGTTGGCTTTAAAATCAGCAGAACCAAAACTGAATATAAATGTTCTGCGATTTCGGCGGTCTCTCCAGCTCTGGGGCTATGGCTCTTGATGGCACGCTACTCCCGGTTTGCTCCGATTTTCGGTATCTCAGTTCACTCGTGCAAATCGATGGTAAAGTAGATTATTGGATTGTTAAGCACAGAAAGAACAGTGGGTGGATGAAATGGCGGCAGGTCACGGGAACTATCTGCGACTTCCATATTCCCCTTAAACTTAAAGGGAAGATTTGTAAAACAATGGTAAGACCTGCTGTTTTGTCTGGATCAGAATGTTGGGCCACAAAAGTGATGAATGAAAGGAAATTGCATGCAGCTGAGATGAGAATGCTAAGAGCGATGTGCGGTGTTAGGCGAATGGACAGAATAAGAAATGACTATACAGGATAAGTTTTTAACCAGTTCGCAAATATTTTTTTTGGTGATTCAGTATCAGAAATAGAACATATTTCCATTATTTGTTCAATAGGTTTTTTTTTCGGTTCACTTCAAATCAGCGAAATATGGATACAATCATTTCGTAATAATATCAATGGGCGAGCGCACAGCTGATAAGTACCTACTACTGCATTCCGCTTCACTGACCGCGCCGCCGGCGCGTTGCGCGATGAGTATCCATTATACCAGTTTCAAAATAAACATCTTTCGTTAACGATATCTAAATTTTTTTGTACTAAGACATATCAAAATAAGAAATAGGTGTATAATTAAATACGTTTAAGTTTAATTTGTCAAAATTTGCGAACTGATTTAAAACTTTCCCTGTATAAGAGGAAGTCTTAAAGTGACACTGGTAACTGAAAAGGTGTGTGGAAATAGGTTGTCATGGTGTGGGAATGTGATGCGGAGGAATGAGAGAAATGTCGTCAGGAAAGTTTTGAGCATGAATATGGCTATACGAGTTGGGAAGACCAAAGAAACGATAGATGGACCGTGTGAAAGATTATATGGCTAGAAAAGGAGTGACTACCGTGATGATATCTAATAGAGAGAAGTATGGAATAAAGAGAAGTGACGATCCAAAATAAATTGGGATAAGGGCAGGAGAATGATGAATTGATTTTGTATGTTTACTTTTTATTTTATGGTTTTATTTAGTTCTTAGCTGTAAATTATTTAGAATTTTGCATAATAACATAAAAATTATCTAGATTTTATTAATTCATTTTCTAAAAATATATTGTTTTCTTTTATTACAGTTCAGTACATTAAAAAACAGTGTCTCAAATACTGAAACGAGTAGGGACGTGAAAGTAAAATCAACGATCAGCACGAAATACGCAGAACTGCCTAAGAGTAGAAGTAATATAGACGAAAAAGATCTATACGAGCATGCCACAGAGAAAAAAAATAACCAAAGTGAAAGAGCTTTTGTCTATATCAACCAGAAATATAATAAGAATCCTTTTCGGAGCAAACTCATTAAGATGTTAGTGATAGACAGGCTTGACTTCCCCTACGCCTTCGTCAAGGGCGTCACGGCCCCCACGGCTCTAACGAGCGATGTGCGAACTCCCTGTCCGAGCGCTTTTGATTCTGTACCTAATTATAATTCTAAATTTCAAGGATTTAATTTGGCGGAGAACAGACAACGGCAAGAAATCTCATCATATTTTTCAGCCCCAAATATGTTTAGATGTAAATTTAACGATAAGTCTAAAAAAAATGAGATTCCAAATGTAACGATCGAGGCATCAGCATCTAATAAAGTAGATGAGCGCCGGGATTACTTTGAACTTTTGAAACCACCTATATTAAGACCTGTGAATAGTAAAGTAAACTATGACAATATTCATAAAATAGGTTTGCCTTCACTCACACCTTCCAGTTTACCTTACAGAGAAAATTATATTAAAAACTATAATTTGAAAAATCAGTACTTATCTCAGGCGAAAGAAGCAGCAGTAGCGCGAGAAAATGAAATACGGAGAAATTACGGTTTTAAAGGTGCGTTAGTCCGACGTCCTGCATATCAATCCAAAGAATTAGCTAATAGACTTGAGGATGCTAACTTAGAAGATGACTTTGTAAATGATGATGTTTATCGCAGAAATTTTGAAAATAACCAAGAAGAAGATAAATTATTGGACAAATACTTAAAGGACACTTTGAAAGAGGTACCATTTATAAATGGTCATGATAAAGTGCGTGGCAATGCACCTGATTGTATTCAAGACTGCATTTTAGAACCTCGTAAAAAACATCCAAAAAACAGCGGCCTTCTCATGAAACCTGATTGTCAATGTGGAAAGAGCCCAAGTGTAAAACAAGAAGATGCATTTGTTTCAAAAGATAGGTCATTACGAGAAGAATCAGACCGCAATGTAACTCTACCCAAATCCTCTGAAGTGATCGACTACGAGGAAGCGTTATCCGACGATACAAATATGATCAAGCAAGACTATGATGTCATCAGACCGACTAGTAGAATCAACGACACTTCATTCCATTAGTTGGGCTATTATATTAAGACCTGTTTTTATTTATTTTCGATTTAAACATATACCGTAATACGTGATTTAGTATGCGGTCGTATTTCATGAACTAGAGCTATTTGGTTCGTTGACCAGCGCACCGTGTTGAAATATAAAATTCAAAAAGTACAGTCGAAGAATACGCAGGTCTTGAAGCAACTATTCCACAGGAAAGTGCTCGCAGTGTAGATCACGATAACGACTGCTCAAAGCTATCGCGATTGCGATCTCTGCGCGCGCATCCCTCTTCTTACCGGCGTTTGTTGCTCCGAGAAATGAAATGTAAACACTGTAGAACGCCAACAGATGTCCAGATAGCCAATAGAGTTTTCAGAGACATACAAACTAGCCAGAAGGGACGCCCGTCCTATTTGTGAAATATTTTCACTGTTTTAACTTTTTTAATATTAGGTTTTTAAAATGTGTTATGTTTTTAGGGTGCTACACACTTGTTCGAGTCGGCACATTTGATTCGGCAGTATTTGTTGAACCGACCCGCAGCTATTACTACACATATCCGGCTTTAATTTAGCTCGTGCTGATCGGCAAATCTCGTTTGCCCATGTTCGGATCGAACCGGCGCAATTTTATCAGATTTTTCTCACACATGTCTACATTATAATTTTTTTAAAGAAAGAAAAAAAAATATTACAAATTGTTAAAAACAAAACGCACATTAAAAAAAAACATACACACATGCAAATTAGCCAAAAGCCTCGTATTCAAGCAAAAAATATTAACAATTTAGTCCATCGCTTGAAGTCAGGACCAGGGACCAAAGACAATTTACATCATTGTCACTAATTTCTACTAGCTGCTGCCCGTAGCTTCGCACGTGTGGCTTTTCCTAAAATGAAAGTTATTCCATAAAACATAAGCTATCTACCCGTGAAAGTCCCGACAAAATCGGTCCAGCCGTTTCTGAGATTACCCGGAACAAACGGACAAAAAAATAAAACGTTATAAGTACCGTATATACTTTCATGCATTTAGTAATAAGCTGTTATTTTGACATTATAAACAGACACTTCAATTTTATTTATTTGTATAGATTTTGCCGCTATGCCGACTCGTACCGAGCCGAACAAGTGTGTACCACGTCTTAAATTAAAGTCAATTAATTTATAATGATCTAACGCAGACTTTTAGAAGAAATTGGTATTCAGTAGAATATGTGTACTTAAAAGCTAAATGTTAATTCCTGCGTAAATTGATTAAAATAAGAGTAAACTACGTTAAAATATTATATTACATTAATTAAATTAAGATAGTTTTTTTGTATAAATCTAAAACTTTTTTACATTTCCTCATTCTGTGAATTCAATGTTCTATCCAGTTTTTCTATTTCTGTTAGTTTCTTTTCACTATTTGTCCAGGGAGATGACTTTGCTCGGACCTCGGACATTGTTCGAAAATATTTGAGTCTTCGAATGGACGATTTGGCAAAACTTGAGATTCTCAATGTTTATGTTTGTACAAACATATGAGTGTCTCACACGACTGTCTAGCACTTTTATATCGACAAAGAATAGGGTAATCCTAGTCTTTCCCCGGGTATCATGAAAGGTAAGTTCCTACATATTGAGTATGGTGAGAGTAGATATAGCACAGTAGCATTTCCTTACAAAACAAACACAATTGGCGAGATCAACCACGGGATGAACCGGCCGGCCGGCCTGTTAATGATCGCTGAGTGATTTGACTGACCCTACATAGGACAATGCTGTATCAGACATTTATAGCCAGGGCACTTTATCTAATTGTTTGTATTGTATCGTTTTTGTATGAAATTTTAACTTTAATTTTGCCCTTATAATTCGACATTTTATTTTAATTTCAATTCTGTGACCCTTATATTTTGTAAATACTCGTTCGTTTATTCTCATTGCATTTGACATTTTAGTCTATTCTGATCGATTCTTTTGCAGTATTCTGAAATTTTATTTTATTTAATATACTGTGTGTCTGGTGACCAGTGTCCGACCCGTTAAGGCGAAGCAAGATGATCAATTTTATCGACAAATCCATCCATATTTTTTTTTACTGAGTACGTTTTGGTTCATTTATTTTGCCATAGCTACCGATGTAGATATCTTTATATTATATATAGATATTTTTCACACTTTTTAAGTTTCAAGTAATTTTTTAAGGTTTTAATGGGAGTTTTTGATAAAAATTTTAGTGTGCACTTATTGCCTACTTTTGTAGTTATCGAACGAAACTACTTTTATGCCTGTAGGACCTCTAATATCAGTAGATATGGCAAAATAAATGAACCCAGCCGTACACACTAAAAAAAAAAAAACATGGCCGCCATTTCAATACAGTCGGGTTTGCCCCGACTGTATTGAATTATTAATATTATTGCCTTATTATGGTGGATTTCTCGATAAATTTGATCATATTGCTTCGCCTTAACGGGTCGGACACCGGTGACCAGACACACTGTATTTATGTTTTTTTTAATAATTATATACAGCCAGATAAATTAAAATCTTTCTTCGTCCAATCTTCTTCAACATGGCAACCGATTAATTTTTAAACTGTTATCCGTAGTTAGCAATTCTTCAACAGGTTTCGAGTTTTCAAGTTTCTCAAATCGGGCAACGTCATCCTCGATTTCTGCACGTGCATAATTTATTTCTTTGCTTCGCCTCGCTCCAACTGTTTGGGCGTCTTTCCTCCTTACGCCTTTCGCTCCATTTAATTATGTAGATACAGATCATCGTTGCTATTTTCATGGTTTATGAGGGTGGAAATTACCCTCTAGAGTTTGACAGCGTTATTAGATGTTTATTTATTTATTTTTGGATTCATTATGTTATTTTTACCTGATTTTGTTGGTAGCTGAAAACAAATTTATATTTAAAAGAAAAGTTCGTAACCACTACATAAGTCAGACTAAATAACTCTCTACGACTAAATATTCTTAAATAATAGTCTAGTCATAGTAATTATTATTAGGTGGTATCTGTTAAAATATCTATTAGTTTATTTTATTTGTATATGTGTATTAGTATCAATAAAACCATATAAATTCTCGTAATCAAGAAGTTAGTATTTTAGACATTATTTTTGTACCTTATCACTATGTTTTTATATTTAACCCAAAGGTTGACTGGTAGAGAATGCCTTGTAGCATTAAGTCGGCCTATGTACCACTATTGTACATGAAGTTTAAATAAATAAATAATATTTGGGTAATACGGAGACTGAATCAAACGATACGTCTTGATCAAAAGGAGAACGTTTATTTCATCACTGCCGATGCTGTTGTTATCCGATTTGACCAACCTCTTTAGTAGCTAAGTAGGTACATATATTTCCAAGAGAACGTCAGGATTAAAAAGCCACATAACATGTGTTGAATCACCGTTATTATATAGATTTTCCAGTTTATTTTTATACTACAAAACAGAATACACTTACTATTAAACTATACTAAAAATCTGTTTTAATTGGCTGAATACTATCGGAAAAATTGCGCGTTGAAATTTATGGATTTTTATGACAATCAAAGCATTCTAGCTATCTCAAATTCCGCCTCACAAAACCCATTTTTTTTGGTACAGTTTATGCATCTACGAATACTACTAAATCGTATCAAATTTTCTAAAATTTCTATTGTCTTTTTTTTAATACTAGTCCTCAGTTAAAACTTAAAAGAGCCACCTTGAACGTTCTAATTTTTTTTTTAACTAAAAATTCTAGGATTGAAAATCGGTAAAATCACTACTAAATATAGCGGTAGTATCAGTGTTTAAATAAGAGAAATGGCTCCGTAATCCATATGGACACAACTTTTACCTGTATTCACGCTATTATAAACATGTTCAGACATGTATATCGATCGAGATTCATGACTGAACATCGTTCTAGATAAAAAAACTTTTGCTTCTAATTATATAGGAATATAAGGAGTACAGTCCGGGAAATTAATTGTTAAGCAAATTGACACCCTACGTCAATATTCCGTCTTATAGCCATTTCATACAACTATCATAGAATTAATTTCCCTGACTTTATATACAGACTAGCTATTGCCAGCGGCTTCGCCCGTGTGACTTTTTCTAAAATAAAAGTAGCCTAGTTACTCCTTATAACATCAGCTATGAAAGTCTCGTCAAAATCGATCCAGCCGTTTCGGAGATTAGTCGGAACAAACAGACAGCCAAAAAATTTTTAAATTGTTTTTTGTTATAAAGTACCGTATATACTTTCATTTGCATTTAGTAAAACGCTGTGTTTTTGGCATTAGAAACTGATAATTCAGTTTATTTTTGTGAGTTATTTGTGCCTTTCAAGCTATCATTAAAATTATTTCAGCAAACTTTACTTTTTTGTATCCTGGACAGTATTAAGTTTTAGAAGTTTTTTCTTTTTGTTACTAATAATGGAGAAAAATTGTGACCTTTGTTAAAAATGTTGATTTTATAAGAATTAAAAATTAAATACTAAGTTTTGTATTGTAGACTGATTAAATTACTATACTTTTAAACAAGTAAACATCGGTTTCATTTCGCATTCAACTATCAAAACAAACGTTCAATTTAAAGTACCCTCACGATCGTGACTATAGTCAAGTTGTACCTGAAACTCACGATTTAAACCTGAGATTTTATTTAGTATTTTTTTCTAGCGTCTTAGACTGTATAGAAAGCTATAAAAACCATGACGTAGAGGATTTCGAAAAAAAAAAAAAAAATCCTTCGGGTGTAAAGGGTTGATGCCACTATTCCTCTTCCAGGGCGCGTCGTCTGGCTCCGCTGGTAGCGGATCCTGGACAGGAGCCTCTTCTTCCTCAGGGCGGGCTGTGCTCACTGATGGTGATGTGTCTGAGCCACTGTCATGTTGCTGGTCGGTCTGCAGTGCATGCAGCCGACTAAGACTATTGCTCTTAGTATAAATACTCATCATTTCAGCCGAAAGACGTCCACTGCTGGACATTAGCCTCTCCCAATTGGTGGGGTTTGCCATAATCGCCACGCTTGGCAGGCGGGTTGGCGATCGCAGTATGGTGTTAAAAATGCATAGAGAACGCTGCTGCCCATTCTCTAGTAAGGTCCTTAGTCGTCTTTTACAAAACTCACGGGAGGAAACCAAAAAAACACTAAGAACATTACTAAATACTAAGAACACTTGAATATGGGCAGAACCAGAAACACGGCTAGTATAACGTACAGCTAAGACGGAATTCAGTAGCGTGTTCTATCTTCATCACATCGGTTGTCATCTACTCCGCTCCCCCATTTTACGAGGGGCGGCCGTGCTATTATTAAATTAGCTATCTATGCCTTATATGGCAAAAGGGAGCAAGGGCGAGGGAGAGGGAAATGGGGGAAGGGGGGAGGGGGAAAGGTTTTAAATTGTTAACTTTTTGCTAAGTCCTTAATAACAGTCGCACGGGTCGATTAGGTTAAGCTACACTTGCCGGGGTTGGTGCGTGGATATGTGACCATCTTTACATACCGAGACTCCTCCGTGTCTCGGAAAGCACGTTAAGCCATTGGTCCCGGCTGTCATTCGTGGATCTTTGACAGTCATTACGGGGCCCTGCAAGAAATCGACTGATTTTGATCAATTTTGTTCATTGTTTGTGAGAAAGGGAAAAATAATTTAAACAAAATGATTTGTGATTTGAAAAGTCGTGTTCTTTGTTTTGTATGTGGCTGAAAGGGATTTTTTAAAATAAATTAAGTATTCACGGTAAATCACTAATATTCGCAACAAGTTTTCCAAAAAATGACGCGAGACTGACATTTGATCATTATTCTACAAGAAACTACTTTTGATTTTGAACATTAAAAAATATCATCATCATTATATGGTCTACTTGCATGTGGTTGAACCACTTTTTTCAACTTCCATACAAAATATAGCAGAAAAATAATATTGAAAAACCCTTTTTTTTTGTTTTAAACCCCGTCGGTTATATATTTTTTCCTATTATTTAGCTAATCATATCAAGAAATTTAAAAATCACAAATTAGTCTTAAGCTATCCTTGAAATATAATCAAAATTTTATTGGATGATTATGGTATCAACATTAAGTAAATCAACAGCGAAAGAAGAAGCTTCTCGGTTACTCTTTTAGTCTAGATTATAAATTAGCTGTGTGCAAAATTTCATCTGAATTCGTTCAGCCATTTTTGCGTGACTTAGTAACAAACATCTATCAATCCTCACAAACTTTCACATTTATAATATTATATTTAGTAGGATTTTATGTTCAGTCTCGCCCTTGCTTGCACTAAAAGATCAATACACAGATTAATTCAAAGATACTTCAGCAGCAGATACCTTCCCTCAATATAAGTCTGAATAACACTCTAAAATGAGGCGCAATAGCTCAGTGTTTCAATATACGGCCGTCATACAGGATTGATTGATGCGCTCCGCTCCGTACTCGGTATTGAAATGAGTCGATAAGAAATTCAACACTAATTTACTCGTCTATTTATTGAATACCCTCCAAATTTGCTTATAAATAGAAATTTTGGGCTAATGATGGTTCGATTAGGGTGGAACATGCATAAATATAATCAGCCTATAATATTCTCACTGCTGATGCTGGGACACAAGCCACCTCTCTCTTTTCTTTTTTGACGTTAAAACTTCTTTAAGCGCGTTGAGCACTTTTTGGGTGAACACAAATCATGGAACTCGCGTCATCATCACCGAACGATACACTTCTTTATAAAAGAAAAATAATTCTAAATTAATAATCACTCACCGTTCGACCTCCGCCCTGGACGGTCGTTACGCTGCTCCCGCTCCCTGCGCCCGCCCCGGTGCGCTTGTTCGGTCATTCCGCGTCGCGACACCGTTCGGAACGGTCGTGTGCTGCAGCTCCGGCTCGCTGCGCCCGTGCCGTGTCAAGTGTCCGCCGCCGCCGCCATCCGGTAATCGTTACGCCCAGTCGTAACGATTGCACTAGTAGTCCGACTACTAACAATAATATCAACTATTGTCTTTTTCAAGACAGGTTGGTATTGGTTTCTTTAAACCTTGTCGTCTAAAACGTTGCGCGCGTTTTTACCCCGTCAGGGAAAAACCACAGTTTCGTGGTCCTTGGTTGAAACCTAACGGTGCTAACGAATCCAAGGGGGTGTTGACCCAATCACACCCGCCGAACCCCATCAGGGCAAGGCAGTCAATTGGACGGGTCCCAGAGTTAACCGGCCTTGGGGGATCTCCTAGTCGGCTCTGGTGACAGTTTTCCCTTCACAGCTACTCACCCGGTGTCTTTAGGGTGTGTCTACACCCTTCGCACCGGATTTGTAGGGCCCCGTTCGCACAATAAGACTGGCGACGGGTTACAAGCTTAGGGCTCACCATTAGCACACATCTCCCTGCCTGACCCGGCAGGGAGGCTTCACTCATCCCCGGGCAAACCCACCCGGGGAGTTAGGGATATTAGTTGTAGGGATAACTTCCCCGCCACCGTCATGGCCCCCCCCGAATATAAGAAAAACCCCGTCATCGGGACGGTGTTGATAGACTTTTTGATCGGAGTCGTATTAAAGGACCCCGTATTCCAGTCCAAATATGGACAGGAATACGGAGCCCTAGCGGCTGCCACCCTCTCGGCGTCCGTTCGCACCCACTCGACGGATAGCCCCCGCTCTCCTTCTCCTTCTCCTTCTCGATCGCGTTCGCGTTCTCGCTCGCCTCTGTCACAGGCTGGCTCATCTGTATCCGACATGGAAACAGAAGAGGCAGTCAGTGGTGGAAGAGCTGACACCCCGCGTCCCGCCGGTTCCGACTCAGAATCGGACCGTACCGTCACGACACGGTCGGCAGCGTCCTCTGCCTCTTCCCCCTCCACCTCGGACGAAGGCTTCAGCCTAGTCTCGGGACGGGGGGGCAAGAGGAAGAAGACGAAAGCCCAGAGAAAGGCCGCTAAGAAAGGGAAAGCAGAGGCCTTCAGCCCTCCTGCGTCCCCCACTCCGTCTACCGCGTCCGCGCCCTTCGCGTCGCAGGTCCTCACCCCCACCCCGTCTACCGCGTCCGCGCCCTCCGCGTCGCAAATCCCCACCCCCGCCCCGTCCACCGCGTCCGCGCCCCTCGCGTCGCAGGTCCCCACCCCCGCGCCCTCCGCGTCCGCGTCCACGTCGCAGGCCCCCACTCCGCGCATTCTCATTAACGGCAATCCCGTTAAGAAAATCCCCCCCCCACCGCCTGTATTTATCCAGGACAAGTCCAAATGGACCGACATATCAAAATGGTGTGTCGAGCTCCGGATAAATTACTCGCATGCCAAATCCACCCAGACCGGCATCAAGGTTACGGTTCCCACGTCTACGGACTACAGGAGCCTAACAAAAATGCTTCGCTCTAAAAACGTGTCTTTCCACACGTATTGCCTCCCCGAGGAAAAGGAAACACGCGTAGTCATCCGCAGGATCCCAAGGGAGATCCCATGCTCTGAAATCATAGCCGATCTTAGGTCGCAAAACGTCCCTGTAAACGAGGTCCACCGTATGCATCGCGCGCGACGCGGTGAGGCCTTTGACATGATCCTCGTGATCTGCCCACCCTCCGAGGGTCATAACCCGATCTTCCAGATCAAATCGATCTGTAGTCTCTCGGGTCTCGAAATCGAGAGACCCCGCAAGTCAAGCGTGATTGCCCAGTGCCATCGTTGCCAACTCTACGGGCATACGCAGAAGCACTGTTATGCGACACCCAGATGCGTAAAGTGCCTGGGTTCGCATAGCACTGCGGAATGCGAACGTCCCAAGGACCGCGCACTATGCACCGAGCCACCTAGCTGCGTGCTATGTGGCGAGGCAGGCCACCCCGCGAACTACCGTGGCTGCGCTAAAGCTCCAAAATCCGCGCCCCCTCGCTTAGCGAAGCGTACCGACGCGCGTCAATCCCGCGAATGCCCGTCCTATTTGGAACCAGTAAGACTGAGTCCCCAGAGACCCAGTCCCTGGAATTACCTGCACCATCAGCAGGCGTTCCCAAGCCTCCAGGCTAGACCCGCCCCTCAGGCAGTCGCTCCCCAGGCCCCCCAGGCCAGTATACCCCGATTAATGGACCCGCGAACCCGATTCGAGAACTCGCAATCGAGACCCGCGACCATCGCGCCCCCCACCGCACCCGCGCCCCTCGCCGCCGCGCCCGCGCCCGCGCCCGTCGCCGCCGCTCCGTACGCGCGCCCCCCTCCTAACCACACCCCCACTCCCGTGGCCGGTGTCAACAAAGTAGATCCCTTCCAGGTGATCTCTTCCACCTACATGGTCTTCCTCACCCCCCGCGCGAGGAGGATGGCCGATGAGATAGTCGCCGCGACCAACGCCGGTGACCTATACCAAATTCAGGCAATCTACAATGCGTATCCCGAGATCACGCAAGCATTGTCTAGATTCGCGAACAACACCCCTAGACCACTTAATGGATACTAGGTCCCCCGCTAGAAACAAACCCCGATCCCTAATGTTAGGTTATTTTAACGCCAATGGCTTGGACGGCCAAAACTCAGAGATCACCGAATTCCTCGGCGATCATAAGGTAGACGTTTTCCTAATTCAAGAGACCTTTTTAAAACCCAGGCACCGTAACCCGTCAATTGCGAATTATCGTATAATTCGCAACGATAGGTCGCGGTGCCACCTGGGAGGTACTCTAATCTATTATAAATCAGAGCTCTATTGCATGCCCATAGACCCTCCTGTCCTAAAGTCCCTATTAGAAGTCTCGATCTGCCGAATCGGTATGACGGGCCACCCCATCTATAACGATAATATCAGCCTATCTGCCCCCTACCATTACAATTGATCCTATCCAAGATCGACTACTGACCGACGACCTTAGCACCCTCTTGAGCATGAGTGATTCCGTCATCATGGCGGGTGATCTCAATGCCAAGCACCCAGCCTGGAATAGTAGACTCACCTCCCATAGGGGTAAAGTCCTCTTTGACCTCTGCCCCCTCCTAAATTTTGATATCATCGCCCCGATGAATCACACCCACTATCCGCATAATCCTGACCATGCCTCTGACGTGCTCGATGTGGCACTTCTAAAGAACATCAACCTACGGTTGGTCTCTATAGAGGTGCACCACGAGCTTCACTCTGACCACCGACCTGTTCTCGTAGAAATGGCCCCTCGCATAGGTCTTCACGACCCCAATATCCCCCCGCGCACCAAAAGGATAACGGACTGGAAGCGAGTAGGCGAAAGCTTGAAAGCTAACACGTCCCCCCAATTGGATTCGATCCCCGACCAGTTCGACTCTATCGCAGACACGACGACCGCGATCGACTCTCTCACAGAGCACGTACAATCTGTCCTGAACACATGTTCAAGGGAGGTTCCGGCGACGGATAACCGTCGCGGGAAACTGCCGGACGATATACGTGCACTGATGACGGAGAAGAACGCAGCCGTCCGTGCGTACAGTAGCTTTCCCTGCACGGCTAACAAAATCCACATGCGCTACTTGCAGCGTGCTGTAAGTAAACGCGTGAAGGAATTTCGTGACGCCGACTGGGATAAGCTACTGAGCAGCCTAGAGCCGAACCATCTAGCATTCTGGCAACTCCAAAGGAAACTCAATCCCCGAGGAGGTAGCTCAGCCTCAATGCCCCCACTGATCCGCCCAGACGCGTCTCTCGCTTTCGAAGACATCGACAAAGCCGAATGCTTAGCCGACAGTCTAGAGGCCCAGTGCTCGCCCAGCTCTCAACCAGTAGACCAAGCACACCTCGATGAGGTCGACGCTGAAGTCGAACGTAGAGCCTCCCTCCCGCCCGTTGAAGACCCTGAGTATCCTCTGGCTCCCGTCACACCGGCGGAAGTGCACGAGCTCATAAAGGGTCTGAAACCTCGTAAAGCCCCTGGCTCTGATGGTATCACCAATAGGGTGGTCCAATTGTTCCCCGCCCACCTGATAATGCTCTTGGCCACCATCTTCAATGGAGCCATGAACAATAACGTCTTCCCGCAAGTGTGGAAAGAGGCCACAGTAATCGGTATTGCCAAACCCGGTAAACCCAAGAAGGAGCCCGCGAGCTACCGCCCCATTAGCCTGCTCACAGTCATGGGCAAACTCTACGAGAGGCTTATTTATAAGCGTCTCAGAGACTACGCCGAGACTAAGGGCCTTATCCCCCACGAACAGTTTGGATTCCGTACCAAACATTCGTCGACCCATCAGGTCCACCGTATAGTCGAGGACATAAGCGCCGGCTTTCAACGCGGCCTTATGACAGGAGCTATCTTCTTTGATATAGCGAAAGCGTTCGACAAAGTCTGGCACAACGGCTTGATTTACAAGCTGTACCAACTCGGTGTGCCCGAGCGTCTCGTGCTCATCTTACGAGACTTTTTGTCGAATCGCACCTTTCGCTATCGCATAGAGGGAGCCCTCTCCTCCTCCCATCCCATACGCGCAGGAGTCCCTCAGGGCTCTGTGATATCCCCCCTGGCTTTTACGCTTTACACCAGCGACATCCCGAAGTTTAAAAAGGCTCAGTTGGCTCTGTTCGCAGACGATACGGCCGTTTACTACAGAGGGAAGTGTCATAATGTCATTACCAACACTCTCCAGACTGCAGCCGACAAGCTCGGTGCGTGGTTTAGAAAGTGGCGGATCGAAGTCAATCCTGACAAAAGCCAAGCGGTTCTCTTCGTAAAACCGAGAAAAATCCCCCCAAAGCCCAAACCTGTCACCATGTTCGGCAAGCCTATCCCCTGGGAGAAGCGAGCCAAATATCTAGGTGTCATCCTCGATCAACGCCTCTCCTTTTCTGAGCATGTAAGTAAGGCGCGTTCGCGCGCCGCCTTCGCTCTCTATAGGCTTCACTCCCTTGTCCACGAAAATAGCAAATTGTCACTCAAGTGCAAATTGCGATTGTACACCGCGTGCATCCGCCCCATCATGACCTATGCGAGTCCAGTCTTTGCCCAAGCAAAATCACATGTCATCCATAAGATGCAAATCATTCAAAATCGTTTCCTCCGTAAATGCACGGGAGCCCCCTGGTTCGTTCGGAACACAAACCTCCATGTAGAGCTTAGAATGCCTACAATAGCTCAATTTCTGAAACGCTCTTCCAAGCGATTCTTTGACTCTGCCGCCACCCACCGCAACACTCTCGTTGTGCAGGCCGCCAATTATACCCCCTCCCGCATTAGTACGATCCGCCGTCCAAGGCACGCACTGACCGACCCAGACGACCCCACCACTCTCATCCAGGAGAGTCGTAGGGAAACTAGTACAGCTCGAAGAGTACACACAACACGAACACGATCACAATTCCGACCTCGCTTTAGAGGTCCCGCGCGAAACCCACCCCGATCCACTATTATTATCGTCAATAATAATAGCCCTCCCCGTCCCTTGACGACGACGCTTAACGATGTGCCAGCATGTGGTTTAGCTGAGCCTGTAATCCAAACTCCCCCGATTAATAATCAGAACCCTGATATTATCCAGCCACCGACGGTCCCTTGCCACCCTCCCTCCGACACTGCCCTAAGCCGAGGTTCGAGCCCCACCTGGGGTGCCCTTAGCGAGCAGTCGTCTAGCTTAAGTAGATTATAGTAAAAACCCCCTGGCTGGAGGCGTAAACTTCGTTAGGAGCTTGCGGCACCACAGGAAAGCCCGGTTAAGGAGCAGGAACCCCCAGTGGTTATACCTCCGAGATGCCATACACAAAAAAAAAAAAAAAAAAAAAAAAAAAAATATATAATTTAATAGCTCGACGATATAATTCACAAGTTAGTTAGTTTTGACTTTTATCAGCAGTCCTCAAAGACTGCACCGTATTTTTTAAATTTGTTTTGTTTCGCTGGTTTTTGTTGTTTGTTTTTGGTTTATATTTTCTCTACTATTGTTTTCATTTTCGACAATCTCTGCGATTTGATACAGATTCTGTTTTGTTTTATTTGTTTGTTGTTCGCGGTGGGGTTATAATTATTTTTATTTAGTGATAAATATAAACTATAATATATTTGTAAAATAAATAAATAAATATAATATAAACGTTTTTTTCATGTGCCGTTGAAGCTCTTGAGTTGGCTCAGAATTTTGGTGATATATTTTACATAGGCGTCAAAGACTTCCTCTTTTCGCGTGAGCATCCCGATGTCGTATGCTGTGATACCAAATCTCTCAGAGATTGCCTCATATTGCATGCGATCCATGGTGAATCTGCGGCCATCTCTGAGGAGGTGGTCGAGGCTTTGTACGGTGTTGTCGTGGCAGGGACAATTGTCATCGGCAGTTATTTTAAATCGTTGGAGGTACTGTTTGTGGAAGCCATGACCTGTCAAAATTTGGGTGATGTAGAAGTTTTGATCAAATTTTTCCGGAATTTGTGTATTTGTAATATTGTTGGAAATATGGTTTTGGTGTGTTGTCCCTGCTCACTTGATGCGTATCTGGGCCACCTTTCTTTGAGAAAGAGTGGGCTGTAATGTACTACGCGGGCCAGTGCGGGTTGGTAGATATCACATGTCTTCGAATTTTTGGTTCTAGGACATGCCCGTTACCTCATGATGTTTTCTTTCAACGTTTTGAGAGTAGTAGTCATCATTTCTGCCGAAAGACGTCCACGACTGGACATCAGGCGGGTTGGTGATCGCAGTATGGTATTAAAAACGCATAGAGAACGCTGCTGCCCGTTCTCTAGTACCTAAGTCCCTTAGTCGGCTTTTACGACACCCACAGGAGGAAATAGGATGGTGCTATTCTTTACGTCCGGCACCACACGGTACCGACACTGTTACACAAGAGATTTTGTTCCTCTAGTTGTAAAGGAACAAAAGCCCAGATGCAAGGTGGTTAGGTATCGAAATACAAGGAAACAATGAACTGTCTGAACTTCTGTCAAAGCGGGTATCCAGAATTCCTACTCCACCTGCGAAGTCCCTTTTAGCCAGATGAAGCCCAGCTTACTCTCACCTACACACATTTAACAAGGTCTCCAAATCTCTGGACATCAAAGATTTATTAACCGCTCGCCTAAAAAGTGTACTAAAGAATTGGCTTCTGGTACTTACATACACCGAAACAGAATCATTTATCTAATGTTTGTCGACAAGCCAAAGTGCCAGTTAAAAACATCCCTCTCTCATAATCTCACTCTCACTGACACTCACACAAACACTCACACTAATACACACACAACACAATACAAACAAAACTCAGCACAACACAAAACTAGCCTGTAAACAGACATTATTTCTGCTCAATCGTACTCCGACCCCCAAGATACAAGCCCTGCTTAGTTTGGGGGTCAACGGCCAAACCAAAATATCGTGATGCACAAACGTATTTATTGTGTTTTGTTAGATCATTGTCTTCATCACCTTTTCTTTCTTTATGCCAATAAAACTTTTAGTTTGTTTTTTTTTTTTTTGTTTGTTTGTATATCTCCTCCATACAACATTACACGGTAGCCTTTAGGGGTCTACCGCAATAATAAGTTAAGTTAGCTAAGTTAAACTGTCACTTATTAATGCCAGCTAGCTTAAACTTCAGCAGAAAGAACTAAGGTCGTGGGGAGTTGGAGATGAAGCCAGTACTGTTCTGAGTAAAAGTTTAAATTAAATATGTATTATAAATTTCAATATTAAAGTATAACCTTCCAATTAGAGAGTAGTAGTAATGAAATTATTTACAGAAAGTAAAGCCTGCCTGGGTTCGAACCCACGACGTAAAACTGGTAGTCAGGGCTCTCCCTCAGGAACATGACTTTTTATTAAATTGTGGAGGTAAGGGAGAAGTATGCAAAAATTGCTTCATTGTTGCAGTTTTTAGTAGCCCATGACTATAATTCGTCATAATCGTAGAACAGTGACGGATCTGACATTTATGTTAAACTCTGTCGCGCATGCAATAACAGCAGTAAGTATACATAAGTAAGTATAATTTTTGTCCAAATTTAGTTGAGCATTGATTCGGAATCAGCTCATTGCGCTGATTCCGAATCTATGTTTGACTCAATTTGGACAAAAATTATAGTTGCTGCTGTTATTACACGCACGGCAGAGTTTAACATAAATGTCAGATCCTTCACTGTTCTACGATTATGACGAATTGCTCGATTAGTACTTATTCTAAGTACCAATTTTTTGTCAAAACTAACATTGGAACATAGGTACTGGCTGTGTAGAAACATTCATCTGCCTCGCTGTTCTGCTGAGCCTGAGTTGTTGGGTTCGGTACTGAAGTCGGACAAAGTCAACTCTTTATTAGTGGCTTTTGTGGACATGATATTTATTCAGATTTGTTACTGTAGTTGTAATGGAAATCATGTCATTTGGATTAAATAGGTTTTAATTTTTAAGAAGGTTTTTTTTTCTTTTATACAGGGTGTAAGGGATAGCCCTCCGTAGGCTGATAGGGTGAATTCAGTATATCATACTAAGAAGACCGGTACAGGAAATTATTTCAGGAACATTATGGGAATCCAATAAACCTGATTTGTTTTATTACCTCCCACGCAATGTATCGTTATCGTGGCAAAACGCAGGTATTTTTATCCCCATTCAAAATGGGGATCAACATTTGTCAAAAAAAAAAAAAAAGCGCAGTCTCCTAAGACCGTTCTCCTGTAACTACAACGGTTAAGGCTCTTACTGCCCTATCTCAAAAAATCACCCTGTATAAAGTCTACAAGCTGCGAGTTGTACCAACTCAGGGCATTCAGTTAATTAATATGTGTGGTTATTAATAATATGTAATAATAATAATAATCTATATATATAAAAATGAATCCCTATTTCCCTTGGTCACGGCATCACGCGCGAACGGCTGGACCGATTTCGCTAATTATTTTTTTGTTGTGTTTGTTATTGTCAGGAGAAGGTTCTTATGTAAGAAAAATTTAAGAAAGTTAAAAAAAAAAATTGTAAGAAAACGACCATATTTACATTTTTATTGTAATAATAAGTAGGTAACTCTATCTTCTAATGTAACTTTATGGCGTTTGACATAACGTGTCAGTCATCATTTGGTAGGTCTGAGAATAGATTTTATAAAAAAAGAAAAAAAAAATTGAAGGTTTTAGTTAGGTAGGGTAGGGTAGGTAGGGTTGGTAGGGTAGGGTAGGGTAGGGTAGGTAGGTGGGTAGGGTAGGGTAGGGTAGGGTAGGGTAGGGTAGAACAGGGTAGGGTAGGTAGGTAGGGTAGGGTAGGGTAGATAGGTAGGTAGGGTAGGGTAGGATAGGGTAAGGTAGGGTAGGGTAGGTAGGTAGTTTCCTTTGCGCGTAGACAAACTGCCACAGTCAAATAGCTTTTGACAGAACGAAGTCTGTCGGGTCAGCTAGTATAATATATAGTTACTTCTGACATTTATTGAAATTGGTGTATTTTGGTTTGACTTATTTAAATATTATACTTTTTAATTTGATTTATGTGATTGTTATTGTATGCCTAAGCGGCGGGACATAGCTGATCCTAATTTTACTAATAAGAGCATTGTATGTTTACGAGTACCTACCTATGATCCACAATAAATAATATAAATATGAATAGGGCGGGTTGTTTTACGTCCACTTGACGCACGCGTAAACGTCATAAATGGCGCTAACTATCGTCAAACCAAAAAAAGCGTTGTTTCACAAAATTACGCCCTTAACGTTCGTTAAAAAATAACGATTACAGTAACCCACTGGTTAACGTCATTTTATTCTTCTACATTTGAAGGTTGACGATCGGTTTTTATGCAATGAAACAACGCTTTGTATTTAACGAACGTTACACATCATAATGTAATCGTGATTATTTGACGTACGTATGTTACGTTAACCAACCGTTTGAAACAACCGGTCCTTAGGCACTATCAAAAAACCATATTTCAAGTGCGAGCGTGCTTTAGAACAGGGCCTCAAGTCTGCTATTACAATAGTGTCAGAATGGTCTCGCCATTGTGAGTATTTGACAGTGTTTGTATGGCAAATCTGTCAAAAATTCACAATGAAGAGACCATTCTGACACTATTGTAATAGCAGACTTGAGGCCCTGAACAAATTGTTAGTCTTTGTCTTTATAAAACTGCATTTTACACGCAAGCATGTAATGAAAAATAAGGAACAAATAACATATTTGTAATTCAATACAAGCTGTAGAAGTAAAAAATAAAATAATAAAAAAAATTCTGATTTAGCATTTTTAGTTAAAATTGCAAATGGATCCAACGACATCCCTGAGCTGCTGAGCAAAATTGGGCGGCGTGTATGTTCTTCATTTTTGCGTAAGCCTCGATTGTTGTACGTACCAATAACAAGAATAACCTATAGACAAAATTCCTACATGATTAGGGCGAGCCGCATGTATAATGAAACCTGCCAGGAAGTTGACATAGATCTTTTTACTACCAATGTGCCTAAATTAAAGAAGGCTCTTTGCAATCACTTCTTTGACAAAATAACATAGCCCTTGCATTATATAATGAATATACAGAACGCGACAGTAACACTGTCTGTTGCCTTGTACAAGTTAATTGTTAGTCTACGTGTGAAAACTTGTAATTGGCCATCATCATGTTAAAACTTTGTAACCATTGTGTCTGATTAGCTGTAAGTTTTCCAAAAATAATAAAATAAAATAAAGTAAATAAGACAAGTACTATCAAGCTCGTCAATGTTACGTCTTAAGAAAATATTTGTTACACGTTGTTTGTATCATATAACTTGTCTGGAAAATTTAAGTTTGAGTAGGTTTATGTGTTTCTAAGAAGAACTAACCTGTTTCTAAATAATTGATTAGGTCACTACTTTGCAGTAAATTTGGTGAATTCCATCTCCCCACTCAACTGAAATACACTTCTGCAAATGACTCAACTATCTTTTTCATCTTCTTCTCCTGCATACTATGTATGTATGTACGTACCTATATGCCATGTTTCACACGTTACTTTCCTAGCACAATGTTAGAGCACAAAGCCTTGCATACAAGCCTTAATACAAAGAACGATTTTGACAGGTTAACACTAGCTTGCAAAGTACTCATAACCCGAAAACTCGGCGCTACATACTAAAAGCATTTTATTTTAGTGCAACACATGTTCGTCGGGTCGTTACTAAAAGTTTCCAATGTGCAGTGAATCCGAGACGCGCGAGGGAAGGCGAGATCTCACAATTAAGCACTTGTGAGTTCGCAAGTACACTTCTAAGACAACCACCATTGTATAGCGATCGTACAATCGCACACAGCTGTCAGAATGTCTGACATGTACAGTTATACTCACATCTGAAGGTACACTCGTATAGAAATTCCCTTTGTGCCTCAGTAGGTAAGCGTTTTAGTGGCGAAGTATGAATGAATAGGGTCTGACAGGATGTTTAGTGTGCACTTCTGTAATTTAGGGCTTTAACGTCCTTAGTGACGGTCAGATTAAGCTTAACTTTGCTTTTGGAAGTGTTTGCAAGTGAAAATAAGTTTGATGAGTGTGTAATTAATTATATAATACGGATTACTTGCGGCAACTTGGCTATGGTGGCGCTTTCTGAATGTGGAGCGTGATTTTTCAGGCTGACGCGTGACGGGCGACTCTGTTTTTTTTATAAAAAAAAAAAACAAAAATCAAAATATTTTATTTCACATAAACCTACATGGGCACTTATGAAACGTCAGAAGCTAGGTGCACGGTTCCAATTAGTAGTTTCCTATGGAGAAGAGCCGGCAAGAAAATCCATGGTTACTCTTTTAAAAATAATTGGCTTTACAATATTATTAAATAACAGTGATTATAGGTATGGGAGGACAGTGTAGGCCTTTCAACAATTACCAGGTACTTAACAAAATAGAAAAGTGCCAACAAATCTACACTCTACTAGGCCTACAACGTTCTCACATTCACAAAATAGAAAATAATCTAAGTATATAAAATATTAATGACATGATTGCAATTACAACTACAGTAACATATCTGAATAAATATCATGTCCACAAAAGCCACTAATAAAGAATTGGAATTCGATTTGTAGGTAAATAATGTCAAATAATGAAAAGATTATGTCAAGGAAGTAGGTAACAAAAAAAAAAAAAAATACGTATTCTGTTTAACATTTTTTGATCAAATTGCAGCAAGGACTTAAATGATTTATCAATAAATACATTGCTTTAGAGCGTACTGCACGTCTCTATACGTGCAGTCTGTGGGCGAGGTACACGTGTGCATCTTACGGAGCCCTCCGCGTCCAGTTCAACAACGCGCTCAGGGCGGTATTGGGGCTGCCTCGCTATTGCAGCGCCTCAGGGCCTCAAGTTTGCTATTACAATAGTGTCAGAATGGTCTCTTCATTGTGAGTTTTTGACAGATTTGCCATACAAACACTGTCAAATACTCACAATGGCGAGACCATTCTGACACTATTGTAATAGCAGACTTGAGGCCCTGGTATGTTTACTGAGGTCCGTACCGATAGCTTCCACGCTACCATGCGCAAGCGGGGCGCATCCCTGGTGCGTAGGGTGTGGGGCAGCACCAATGTCGTTCTGGTGATGATCGCGGATCGGATGGACTGCCCATACATACGGCACTTCTGTGATAGGCATGTCAGCAGGGCCGGTTAGTGTTCAGTATTTTAGTTTGTTTTATTTTTATTATAGTTTTAGTGTGTTTCTGTATTTGTGTGTACTCCAAATATGAGTTGAGGTTGCTCGAAATAAATGTATTTTATTTTATTTATTTATTGCATATGGCATAGTAAGTATTGTGTCAGGAATTAGGAAAATGTCGACATGAAAATTGTTGATTTTGATTTCTCTTGAATAAATCATACTTTGATAAATTATATGGTTTCTTGTTTTGTTAAATATCAAAGTCTTGCAATCTTAGGCATAATTTTCTATTAAATAAAGTTAAACAAACTTGTTACAATAAAATAACGGTGAGTATAAGACATTGAGGACAGAATAAAAATTCAGTGGTTTCTACACCATGAAAACCGACATTAAAGCTTGGTCCACACTCCCGAGCTAAACTAGTGAACTTTTTATATTAATATCCCGCTCACATTGGAATGCAAACGTGTAACAAAAAAAAAAAAAAAAGAAATTCCGCAGTCGCGGCAGGAGGCGGTGCGGTAGGATGCGGCGCGGTGCGATACGACGCGGTGCGACACGGCGCGGCGGGATGTTTCACACAGTAATGAAATATTTTATTGCACGGCGCAACAAAGGCTTCGCGGAATTCCAACTGAGACCTTACACAACAATGTACTCAGATTTTTAGTAATTCGCAAGTGCAAACGGGCTTTATGTGTTTCTGTTTTAGTGACTGAGCGTATGTATGTCATTTGAAACAGGAGATAACTTTGTGTGCAACAAAATGTCATCCGAAAATGGTCTCTTTTGTTAGAAACTATACATTCCGAAATAGATGCCTGCATGATTGATGAAGAAGATGCTAAAGCGCAGTCTACACTGTCCTAATGCTCCAGAAAGGGTGTACCTGATAGCACAGCGCACAGTGGGCTACACTATCCCCAGACATAATAAAGTAACAGTATTAGTTCAGTTTTAGTTTCTTCATAGAAAATGGCCGAAACGACGCGCTTCTAAATCTCAGTGTATACCAGTACGCAACAGCCTCGAGTGTGCGGCATGCGGCAGTAACGTCTTCATAGAAAACGGCCGAAACGACGCGCTTCTAAATCTCAGTGTATACCAGTACGCAACAGCCTCGAGTGTGAATTACTCACGGACGCTGAAGGCATATCTACCGAGCGGCCGTAGGTAATTATTTCACGGTCACTGCCGACACGTAATACTGTTACTTATTTATACTGTGCCCCAGATGAAATTATGACGAAAGATGGTAAAAATATAATATAAATAAATCACAATTACAATTAAAGTTAGACAACGTACTAAATTAAAAATATCTGCTCATAAAGATACGTTAGGTAATAAAGTCGACAAACGGTTGGTGTTAATTAATAAGTTCATTGATGTAATTCATTCATTTATTTTATTACACTAATTAGTCTATTGACACAGGAGCACACAGTATATAGCCTAATCGATGATTGAAGAGCACTCAATGATTTAATTCAAGTGTTTGGCAGGATCGGAGAGCTATTTGCAAATGGCCTGCGGTTTGTGGTCCAGCGCACGCATATGCGGGCTTCCCTAAATCGAAATAATCAAAATTGAATTGATTATTATATGCTGTTCCATCGTTTATGATTGACGGACCAAAAACCGTTTATGTGGTCGGATTATAGCGAAATTGTAAAGTACTGATCGGTTGAGCGACCAAAATGATTACCAAGTTTCATTTGACAAACTATTTGGGTCGCTTTTGGGGTTATTTAGTTTGGTTTCGTTTTAATAAATGCGCAGAAAATGGGTATAAACAGAGAGAACGTTGTTATAACCGTTATTATTCAAATAACGAAGTGCAAGCAGATATTGAACCAGCGCAACGCTTTAGAACCGACAAGAATAACACCCCGACTCCCGGAACCCTTGACGTTCGTATACAAAAGCATCCTAGTTGACATCACCACACCGCGTTATGAAGGCGTGCTTTGCATTAAATGGTAGTTTAATCAAATATAAAAAGCATCGTCGCTCGGGACGCGAAATTGAATATTTCGTTGGGTTCGTTTACTCCAGTTCACAAACTAGATGAGCTTGCCTCATTGAGTCCGGACTCAATAACCGGCTACAATTGTGGGGACACTCGGGACCTGGACTTGTTTCTCGTTAACCCGAATTTCGACGAAATTTTCTATAATATTAGCCACATAATAAGGTGTTTATTAATACCCAAACTCTCTGGAGATGGCCTGAAATGACAATCACTGTTTGCTAAAGTGTTTTGTTTATTACGAGTGAAGCTACATGTGGACTTGAGGTTAACGATTTTTTTGAAGAAATGCTCTTTATAATTTGGATAAGTTTGATTGTAAACAGTCTTATCCTGTACGTACTTAAGAAGACCCGGACTTCCGAGTCTTGTTAAGAGTGTTTATCCCGCGCGGGCTGGCAACGTTGCATTTCTAAAGGTTTTTCGTGATTATTTTGTTTTCAAAGTACTATTTTGTTTTCATATAAGCACTAGATCGTTGTATTTTATAATTATTTTTAACATTGACTTTAAAGTATGTGGCGGTATCTACAACGCTACTGTATGCGAACTACGCATCAAAGACCTGACGTTACAAATCCTGCATCGCGCAATCAGAGTTTACCGCGCGACTAGCATACAGGGTGAAAGGGACAGCCCTCCGCAAACTAACAGGGTGCATTCAGCTCCTGATTTTGAATCATATTCTACCGGAAATTTGCTCAGATTTTTTTTCATTTTTTAAATCTTTTTTTCAGTTACTATTCCTTTATTTCAATGTAAAATAACATTTTTTGTGTGCAGCACTCCATTTACGTAAATAAAACAGCTGAAATAGAAAAAAAAAACCAGTAATGGATATTGAAATACTCTAACGAACGACGCGCGAAATCAGCTGTTTACTTTCTGCCTAGCTACAAAGTTCATCGAACTCACTCGCTGCGCTGTCGTTCGCTACCTGCGTTTTGCCACGGTAACGATACATTGCGTGTGAGGTAATAAAACAAAACAGGTTTATTGGATTCCCATAACGTTCCTGAAATTATTTCATGTAGGTACCGGGCATCTTAATATGATATACTGAATTCACCCCATCAGTCTGCGGAGGGCTGTCCCTTACACCCTGTATATACAACATCCCGACATCAACCGTAGGGCAGTTGCCCACCAGACACTACACCCATCTGGCCGGAGGATCCCTCTTTTCCATAGAGTATGAGTAAACTTTATACCCTGTTTCTCATTCATACTAATATTATAAATGTGAAAGTAACTCTGTCTGTCTGTCTGTCTGTATGTTACGTTTTCACGCCTAAACCGCTGAACCGATCGTTATGAAATTTGGCAGAGATATAGTCTGGGATATGGAGACGGACATAGGCTACTTTTTTGCGCGATAACCGACATCCACGCGGGCGAAGCCGCGGGCTAATGCTAGTACCTCTATAAGTAAATACAAATACTTAGTTTTAATACTGCAAATAGAAAATAATTGTCAATTTGTCAGTTTTTATGAGTAAATACCAAAAATAACTGTAATAAATTGCATACATACTTATATATACCAAAAATCTTGTGCTTGGCTGAAAAACAATAATGCTTTGATTTAAATTTAATAAAATAATCACGAAAAACCTCTAGAAATGCGACATTGCAAGCTCGCGACGGATGATCGCTCTTAACATTATAAAAGTATGCAGTGTGCTCGGGGCAACGGTCGGTGTATCATAGTGCACTGTTACGTATTCCGTTCGTCCTGCTCTCATGTATCGGGTTGTTAGCGGGTTTTAACTTCAGTCTTATCTCCCAATTGAGTTACTTTCGCTTTATAGGAAAGAGTTTATAACCGCAGTTGGCTTCACCGTTTTACGTTGCATTTGATTTGTTCACAAGTATTTTCTTGCTACTCCGGCCGCTTGCGAAACTCCAAGCGGGCTGGAATTGAGCACTGTTTGATTTCGGCACGTTCAATTCAAAATCTATTTTCATTTCCTGGCCTGAATCCATTTCCATTTTCATTTGGCTTCTGTCGCTCTTGATGTATTGATTACTCACTTTACATTTAGAAATTACCATACCGCCTCGTCGGTTTTGTTTGCAAATTGTATGAAAGATGGCAGTTTATTTATGTTAGAAATTGGAAAAAATTCTAAATAATTTATGGGCGTTGGGTCTGCAAGTAAATAAACATGGAGTTGACATAACGAGATCGCAATGGGGGCTATTGTTTTTGTGCTCACCAGATGGCGCCACCGTTGAGTAAGGTCCTGTCAGTAGTTTTATTTTATATGTTTTGAATATTTTTAAGTACTCATACACATACATTATTAATTTAAGTACCTGGGTCACTGGCTCACCGAGGACTTATGTGATGATTAAGACATAGAGAGGGAGCATAGGGCGCTGTCTGTTCGAAGTAATATACTGGCCCGCAGTTTTGCACGGTGTAGTTGTGAGGTGAAAATGACGTTTTTTCGAGCCTATTGTCAGACTTTCTACACCTGCAGCCTCTGGGTCAAGTACACGCAGAAGGCATACAGCGCCCTGCGTGTACAATATAATAATGCCTTCAGAATGCTCGTGGGGCTGCCGCGGTTTTGTAGCGCTTCGGGTATGTTTGCCGATGCGAGGGTAGATGATTTCTACGCCATTCTCGTGAGCAGGGCCTCGAAGGCACTAGGATTTGTAATCAGAGCCTCAGCCTGTTTCCGTTCTCGGAAGCCGATCAAGGTTTTGTACTGTTCGTTCGTGCGCAGCAGCTTGGAGTATGCATTGCAAGTCTGGAACCCTCAATATGGGATCTACAATTTGCGCATTGAGGGTATCCAGAAAAAGTTTCTGAGATATCTAGATTATAAGGCACACCAGGTATCCATAGATTACAGTCACCGTTGCAAGAGGTACCATTTTCTGCCATTGGATCGTAGGCGATGTTTTTTGATTAACATAGCAAATGGCTCAAGTGACTGCTCTGAACTATTAGCAAAGTTAGCATTTCGCACTAACACTAGTGGATTACGTAGAAGGCCGCTTCTAGGCGTGCCTTCTGCCACTACTAATTATAGACGTAATACTTTTCTTACATGAGGCGCTCGAAGTTTCAATGATGTATCTTCTGAACATGATGTTGACTTATTTTGCACTAAGATAAGAACAGTATGGACGCTCTTAGCCCAATCATTTTTTGTGAACGATGCGCCGGCTAGTGGTTCTTAAACTCATATGTAGCAGCTTAAATTGTGTAAGTAAATAAATTAGCCTAACCTGCTTACTTTTGTACACAATTGTGTTTTAACTGTTCAGCTTTAGATAAGTAATCGATGTTATATACCTGTGGAGGCTTGTTATTAGCAACTTGATAATTTGTTGTTGTTACCTATTATTTGTAATTAGTCTGTAAGCCTTCTTAAAAACAATAAAATAAAAATAATAAATTATCGGAAGCGATTACCGGCAAAGAACATGTTTTAGCTCCCACAGCATGTTGAGGGCATTGAGTGACCGGTGGGACTGCCCGATGCTTGGCCGATGGGTGAGACTGCACACAGGTCGGTTCTATATAACGTACGGGCATCTTGTTTTTTTTTTTTTTTTTGTTATGTTTTCTGTTATTGTTTGTTGTTTGATTATGTCATGTCATTACCAACTCTATGGACTTAAATGTTTGCAAATAAAGAATTATTATTATTATTACTTCATAAAATGTTTATTTTATTACATTTTAAAATATCAAAAGAATATTTACATTATAATGTTTCTAAGACTGGCAAGCAATAAGCAGACAACTATTATTCTTCCTCCAAGTGCTACGAAATTAGATCCTAAGTTGTAACTTAAAATCTTAAGCCATAATTTATCAGGATAAGAATGAAAAAATCTTTACAATTATGAATAATTTGTAACAATTTGCGATAGAAAATCCCGCAAACAGTGAACGTTTAGTTTCACATTTGACATTTCTAGAGACCTCACTCTACACTAGCGCCTCTAGCGACGAATTCAAGCGCGATAGTCCTCATTATACCTTACGCCAAAAACAAATAACATGAAAATAATAACAATAAATATTTTAATAAGATGAGACCATATTAGACATTCAGACAGTCCCACCTACGACAACAAACAAACAGAACAATATTATCTTTCTACGAGGCAACAGAAACAACTCACTAATCCCCCCCACTTGATTAGAAAGTAACACAAAAGTTGCAGGTTGCAGCGAACTAAGAGATCTGTAAGTAAATAGCGGCGCAATGAATCACGGTAACCGTTTTCCGATAAGGAGTGGGCTCTCTCCCGGAGTCCCGGCCCGATAGTTGGCGAGCCCTGTTTTATTGTGCCAGTATTTTCACTCTATCGCCAGTGAACGCAGCTCGGGCGGAAACTGAGATAAAGTCGCGACCTCACTGTAATATACAACCCCCTGTGTGTAGGAGCCGTGTAACGCTATACAAGTCCAGCCCCGCTTTGAATCGCTGTTCGTCCGAGTTTCGACTTGATATTTTCTTAAGAATTTACGTGTCGATTGTGTCGTGAATACGGTCGGACCTTGCTTGGAGATTTAGAGTTATGGTTTACGGACTTTATGTTTATACATTCTATTTAAAGCTATTTTTCTGATAAGGTGGGGAGGTGATAGCTTTATAGCTTTATACATAGTCTGCGTTTCGTCGTCCGTCATTGCGATTTGGTTGCTTATTTCGTCGCTCTGTGAAATGGAGTTAAACACATTTTCACGTCTCATGCTCTAAAAGTACGCCAATATAGCCCTATGAAGTGGGACTAAAGTGACCACTTTAGTCTCTAGGGAGTGAAAAGTAATTAGTTTTTTTAATTTCCTTCAATTGACATAGACAAACTCAGACAGCCAGTAACTTATATTATTATTATATTTATTATCTCTATTATCTGTGGAGTGTGGACCATCTTCATTGCGAAAATGTCGAGAGTTTTATTTCTATGGTTTTTCCGCAAAGAAGGTGGCACCATGTGTTTTAAATTATTAATCTGTGACTGGTTTAGAAGAAAAAACTGACCGCGAAAGTTCAGAATTTTTGTCCAGTGTAAATTTGTTCGGTTTTAAATAAATTTGACATTTCAGTGACAGTGAAGAGTTTGACGTCGAGCAAAGAGCTAAAGACATAATAGATAATCTTTTGCCGCCAAAATCGCGGAAACTTTACCTAAAAACTTACGAAAGTTTTATGGACTGGAGGAATAATATTTATTAAATGTTTTTGTACTAACTTGACTATTTTTCTCGCACTCAAATAAAAAGTACAGTTTGCACCTCGAGACTGAACGCCAACTTAATATACACTCGGTTTCCTTGACTCCCTCGCACGCTCGGGAGTCACACCACTTCTGGTATATTATGGCTTCGTTTAGTCCCTCGATATAAAATATACTATAACGTGTTGAAAAAAAAACATAGTTCATATTAGCTCGTTACCAATTAGATAATAAGTTTACTAACATAGATATAAGTTATTTTTTGTTTACTAACCCATAATTATGGATGTTGCTTATCCGAAATAAAGTTTATTTTTTAATTTTTTATTAGTCAATAAATCTAACAGATATTATCATGACTGTAAGCAGGTTTTTTTTTAACGTTAAAGACGTTGATTTATGTTAAAATAACTGTTTTACGCGCATCATTTATTTTTTAAACGTCTATAACTCAGAAGTGTAGTTCTGTGGAATAGCTCCATTACCCTCCAAGGCACCAATTTTCGCGCATACGGGTATACAGCGTTGAACGTTTTGATTGGCTGACAATGTGGCGAAATCAAAATGGAAACACAGAATGTAACAAGTGAGCATCAGTGAATGTTAACCGAACCAGATCGGTCCGATGCAGAGCACAAACTTCTAGTTACCGTTAACGTGTCCCTATCAACAATTTAACATAGGAAAATGAAACGGCTACAGAGCTTTGTTGTGTTTTATGCATATTAGTGTATCGAAGGCACGACAATACACATGAGCGGTTAGATACCAATTTATTGGTCAAGAAAAATTTATAAGAGTATGGTTTAAGAGCTTTTATCCCGCGCAACGTCGCATTTCTAGAGGTTTTTCGTGATTATTTTATTAAATCAAAGTA
This sequence comes from Dryobota labecula, assembly GCA_947523025.1. Taxonomy (NCBI): domain Eukaryota; kingdom Metazoa; phylum Arthropoda; class Insecta; order Lepidoptera; family Noctuidae; genus Dryobota; species Dryobota labecula. The sequence goes on from OX383301.1 coordinate 13,186,892, forward strand.
CTATTTTTTTTCCAGCCAAGTTTAGTTTAGTTTTTCGTTGTATTTTATAATTATTTTTAACATTTACTTTACAGTATATACAAATATTTAGTCGTAATATATGGACTGCAGATAGAAAATAATGCCTACATGGGCACTTATGAATCGTCAGAAGCTAGGTGCACGGTTCCAATTAGTCGTTTCCTATGGAGAAGAGCCGGCAAGAAACTCCACCGTTACTCTTTTAAAAATAATTGGCTTTACAATATTATCAAATAACAGTGATAATAGGTATGGGAGGACAGTGTAGGCCTTTGCACAATTACGAGGTACTTAACAAAACAGAAAAGTGCCAACAAATCTACACTCTACTAGGCCTACAACGTTCTCACGTTCACAAAATAGAAAATTATCTTTAGTAAACTAGCTTCTGCCTGCGACTTCGTCTGCGTGAAATTTCTTGTTCCCCTGTTTTCGAATCCGTTCTCGAGATGTCATCAAAAAAGCCGTTCCGTACAAAATGTATGAGAAAGTGAATATTCTACAAAAAAAAAGTCAATTTTTCGTATGTTTCAAGAGTTATTCTGCTATTCGGGGCGGAGAAAAATCTAACAAATAAAAGATCATACAAATCGGTCTAGCCGTTCTTGAGTTATAAATGGTGTAAATAACCCGACTTTGTTATATACATTTAGATACCAAAATAACTATAAAAAAATAGCATACATATTTATAAACACCAGAGATAGTGCTTGGCGGAAAAAAAAAATAGTACTTTGATTTAAATTTAATAAAATAATCACGAAAAACCTCTAGAAATGTGACGTTGCCAGCCCGCGACGGATGAACGCTCTTAAGTCAATACAATTGATGGATACTATAAGTTATATTTACATAAGTTTATGTAATGATGATAATGATTTATGACTTCAACCATCAAAAGAATGCACCAGTAATAAAAAAATCCCAGTAAACTTTTATCATTTGCTTACAGCCAATTTAATGTAGTGAAAAGCAGAATTCTTTGAATACGAACGAAATTATACATTTTCGTCACACCTGAACATTGTTGACCTTTTGCCCCAATTGACTTCCTTTTTAATTCACAAAAGTAGGTCGTGTTGGACCCTTTTGAGTTATGTCAAAGTATTTAAATATTTGCGAACTGATGAACTGTTAAAATTTTTTTTTACCCGACTGCATAATTATTTTATAAGGTATGTCTTTTATTCATAATTCTTTTCGATTCTGAGAAGTTAAAACAACGCAGGAGGAAGATGTTCTTATGGTTATATTCGAGAAACTGAAAGTCAAGTTGCTACAGCTATGTTGAAATCAGAAAGTTTACGCTCTTCAGAAATGTATTTACATGACATGAGTACCTACCCTAGTAGCATTTTTGTTGGCGTTTGGTTGGGCCACATACATACCTCTGAAGGTGGCCCAACTAAATGCAAACGGAAAATGCTACTAGGGTACATACTTCAATTTTCTTAAATAAGTATATGAAAACATATAAAAAATATTTTACCTACAATAACCAATATACTCAGATTGAATACGGAACAAGAGTACTCGAAATCTATTCAAATAAAATACCCATTGATATCTGTAAATAAACAGGGTAAATTCCCGCTACCCGGAAGAAATTCTCCATAAGCTTCGTATAAGAAACTCACAATGGTATATTTGCATGGCGCCTGCAAGATCATGCCATTCGGAAACTGAGAAGGGTCTATGTTTAACAAGGGTTAATGCTTAGAAGATACCGCAACTATTTCCAATACACTGGCTTACTATAAAAGAACACTGAACAAAAATGTATGGGTCCACTTGCGAATGTAGCTTTTGTAAAAATGGATCAGCGCCTTTGAATCCTTTCGCTTTCATTTGTTTTTGGCTTATCACGGTCTGTCAGATAAGCCCTATTTACATGATTCAAGTTTCTTTTCTGCAACAACTGATTATCATCGTTTTGCGTTTAAACGGTGCAATTCTCTGCCGGCGTCTGTGTGCCCTTCCACATATAACCCGTTTGCCTTCAAAGAAAGAGTGAACAGGCATCTTCTGGGCACGCTCGTTCTATCATAGAGCTCATCCATCGCTTTCCATCAGGTCGAGGGGAGGAGATCGAGGTTAAGAGCAGGCTAATTCGACAATATAAAAATAAAATGATATAAAACGTTTATTATTGCTTCAATTTATTGTATGCCATTGGCAATTAACTCGAAGTGTGTAAATCAGTCAAGGCTCGTACAGACTAGTGCGATATCGTGGGCGCTACGCGACACTAGTAGCACAATTTCTTTGTCTACAAGGTAAAGCCTTCAGGCTATACCTTGTAGGGTGTATCTATTCAAACACGAAATATTTTAAGAGATACACCTATAGGTGGTAAAGAAGCCATGCAAATGATTTTTTTTAATGTGACTATATTATAAAAAAAAAAATTAAAAAAAAATTACTTGATATATGATTATTAATTATCAAAATTCACCGCACTCGTACCGCCACGAATAAGTGAATAAAGGTTTTTTTTTTGCAAAATGTCTCAAGCAATTTTAAAATTATAATCATTATGTATGTAAATATATAAAACACTTAGATAAAAAAAAATATTCGTTGCTTAGCCTTTTTTACCACCTATGAATAGATACACCTTATATTATATTATAGGGTGTATCTATTCAAACACGAAATATTTTATGAGATACACCTATAAAGAAAGTGGTAAAGAAACCATGGAAATGTTTTTATTTTTTAAATCAGGGTATATTATTTAAAAAAAATCATAATTTAAAATTACTTTATATATGATGATTAATTATCAAAATTCACCGCACTCGTACCGCCACGAATAAGTGAATAAAGGTTTTTTTTTTGCAAAATGTCTCAAGCAATTTTAAAATTATAATCATTATGTATGTAAATATATAAAACACTTAGATAAAAAAAAATATTCGTTGCTTAGCCTTTTTTACCACCTATGAATAGATACACCTTATATTATATTATAGGGTGTATCTATTCAAACACGAAATATTTTATGAGATACACCTATAAAGAAAGTGGTAAAGAAACCATGGAAATGTTTTTTTTTTAAATCAGGGTATATTATTTAAAAATAATTATGTAAATATATAAAACACTTAGATAAATATTTTTTTCGTTTCTATGGCTTTTTTACCACCTGATGTTTCCCTTAAAACATTTCGTGTATGAATAGATACACCTTATATATAATCTAAATTTTCAATGAAAGTACTCTATGACTAGATTGTTGATTGTTGATGAAACTAATAGACTACGTCAATTTGTAAGGTTATAGCCATTTTATAAAACTGTCTAAAGAATGCCAGAAATGTGATTTGAATATACAGACAACTTAAGTTGGTAGTCAATTTTAATCATTTTATTAAAGGCAAATTTAAATACATTTAAATTACTAACCAACTATGTATTAAAATTAAAATATAATAACCTAACCTAATTAAAATTAAAATATAATAACATAACCTAATTAAAACTATTAACAAAACAAACTAAAATATGGCGTCGAAAAGTTTCTCCGCATCGCTGTCAATTGGTAATTTACCAAAGAGTCTGCCAGCATTACCACGTTGTATGGCAACGCTTAGCCTCTGGCCAGCCCTTGGAACTTTTCCTATGTTTTTAGGCAAGGAAGAGAAAGTCTTCAGGGGGCCAAGTCTACTAATGTACAAACGTTGCAATGGTCTCTTCATTGTGGGTTTTTGACAGATTTGCCATACAAACACTGTCAAATACTCACAATGGCGAGACCATTCTGACACTATTGTAATAGAAGACTTGAGGCCCAGGGGGCCAAGTCTACTAATGTACAAACGTTGCAATGGTCTCTTCATTGTGAGTTTTTGACAGATTTGCCATACAAACACTGTCAAATACTCACAATGGCGAGACCATTCTGACACTATTGTAATAGCAGACTTGAGGCCCAGGGGGCCAAGTCTACTAATGTACAAACGTTGCAATGGTCTCTTCATTGTGAGTTTTTGACAGATTTGCCATACAAACACTGTCAAATACTCACAATGGCGAGACCATTCTGGCACTATTGTAATAGCAGACTTGAGGCCCTGTTCACGAGTAAGAAGGATATTTCTGTAGACAAGTGCATCATTGTTGGCTTTATCATATTTGCCGGATATTTTACGAACTGTTGATCAAAACTTTGGCAATATCTCGATTAGCTAAACTTTAATACTTTTTCGATCAACGTTCTAAACTCAGTTATAAAAGTGTTTGCGATGCGCTCCGTTCCCGATATCCCTCAGTCATAAAATGGTTTACTGAATTTATAGGAATCTTGACCACCGCTACTAACACTTTAGATAATGGAATGCAATCTTGATGAGTGTACTTGGAAAAAGATCTTACTTCAATTGTTTTTATGTTCAATTTTGAAGGTTACCGGCATAGGTATGGGCACATTATAATAAAATAAAAGTATTACGTCTTCATAGAAAACGGCCGAAACGACGCGCTTCGAAATCTCAGTGTATACCAGTACGCAACAGCTTCGAGTGCACGGCAGTTACGCATGGACGCCGAAGGTTTATCTACTGAGCGGCCGTAGGTAATTATTTCAAGGTCACTGCCGAGACGTAATATTGTTACTTATATATACTGTGGTATGGGAACAATAATCAGTTTTTGATTGTAAAGATTAAATACATTTTCAGCATTTAATCTGAGTCACTTTAACACCTAACTTCCGAAGGCTGACCAAAAACAAAACACCACAAACTAAAAACAACAAAGGAACACGACGGGCTAACACGGTGTCAAATATCATGTTAATTGCTGTGAGTTTTGATTGCCAATCTGACCTTATTTAATGGGAAATTATGAGTCTAGCAACAAAACTTTTCTTTAGCACCTGCAACTTAACATCTTTTTTTATGTAGGCAACGAGTTAATAAAACAGCTTCTGTTGAATTAACTCATCATCTTTACTATTCCAACAGAATATCAAAACACCAGCGTCGATTTACGAACGTAAATTAATTTGACTCAGAGCTACCGATAAATATATTTACTTCTAAATTGATAACTCAGCAACTAATGTTGTAAGTGGGCGCTACTTTATATATTTTAGAGATTTAACATCTGTCTGCTAGTAAAATCAAATTCTAGCCCTAAAATTAGCGATCATTTTTTTTTTATTTAGGATGCAAGAGCGAGCGAAGCGAGTTCGTGACTTGGGGCACCCCGACTCGGACAGGTTAGGTTGGAAGGGGATGGCGGGGTCTAGCGAGCGAGCTAAGCGAGCGAACAATGACCCCGCCATCCCCTTCGTGTTTTTTTTTAAACCATCCAGAAGTAGGAGCCCCGCGAAGCGGGGCTCCGTCAATAAGCATTATTATTGCTTGGAAATAAATTTAAGTAGGTACTTCGATTACTTCGTTGTTTGGTTTTAATTTTCCCTAAGGTTTATCCAAATACAAACAAACACAGAGTTACAGATGTTTGTTTTTGATAATAACAATTTTTGAATGTTCAATTGGATAGGTATAATAGTCAAGTTATCAATTACTTATGGTACCATTATAAATAGATAGGTGATTACATGAAATTAGAGCTTTAATTGACCATTATTTGATGACAATAATAAGGTGATTATGTGTTCAATTATAGTAGATTCACTCATCAATTACTTATGCTAACGTATATACAAATATAGGTGACTATATGAAATTAGAGTGCGTTAATAGTACATTACTTACCTAGGGCTGTAAAAGAAAGAAAGCCCGAAATCGCAGCTATTTGTGACCCGCGCCGCAGGCGAGGGTTGTAAATATGCGATAGAGGGCTTTCTTTTTTACTGCCCGTGGTGAGTACACAACTTTACGTCTTCACCTGGCCATAATGCGAGTTTTACCGTACGCGTAGCGTGTGGTAAAACTTACATTATGGCCAGGTGTGATGTAAAATTATTTTATAACACATTTGCTCGTAAAGGGTCTCTTATTTCACCAATTTCAATATCGTAATGTATGTCATTACGTACTTGTGCGTTATTGTAATGTAAAACGCACGAGTTTCTCTAGAATAAGGTAAAACGTACGGTTGATCAAGATGCTCCGTCTAAAACGAACGGTAATTTTTTAAATAGCAAATAGTTTTTATGACAGAAAAGTGATCAAAATTGTATGAATAAAATTAACTTTCTTAGATAAAATATAAAAAATTAACTTTTAATTCTTTAATTTAATTAATTTTGACAATAAATTACAACCATTTATCTATAACAAAAACAAAAAAAATATATTAATTTACTTTATTAGTAATACTGGCTGTTTTCGTGCCTTAAAAAAAAAAAAACGCTGATGCGCGCGCATCGCTAATTTGTGAACAAGTACAAAATATTCCGCGCGCTTTTTTCGCTGTATTATTTTTATTTGAAAATTTCGTCAAGTAATGATGAATTTATTAATTCGAAACCGCCACAAGTCTCAGAGGCAGCGCCACTGACTGCAGAACTCTGTGGTCTCGTTTCCCCTACTTTCACTCAAGAGAGTGAGAGAGAGACTGGTGAAATTGTAACTAATAATAATAACTTGACAACATTAAAAATGCTAACTGGCAACGTAATAATCAATTTTACAAATTTTTCCAACTGCTTTAACAAGTGATTAAAGATTTATTCGTTTAAGAAAGTCCGAGTTTTATTTATTTCCTCGCAAATATGTTATAAAACGTCGTATGACATACGTGCGCTTTGATAATTACAGCCTCTGCTTTCTTGTAGCCCTCACCTACGGCTCGGGCTAGCAATATTGCCTCGGCTGTAATTTTCAACTTACCGCACTTATATCATAATGTACTATTATAGATGCAGTTGATATACGTAATAGAAGCTGGCAGTGCGTAGACATATCACAAATTTAATCGATTAAGAATTATCACCATGTTGCGTCATGTTAACAGTAGCTTGTTCTACAATATATGGTCGCTTGAAAAGCATTTATTAGACACTAAAAGTTAAATAGCACCATTATTTTATTTAACTGACAATGCGACTTATTTCTCAATAAAATAATAATAATTTATTCAGTATAGTAATAATAGTAGTAGTAATAGTAATTTATTCAGTTACCTATTAAAATTATATATCCACAAAATGTAGTGGAAAAAATATCTCTATTCCATACAAAAAGCAACACGACAAACCAGGGCTTTAAATACCGGTAAATTTTTATAACGTTACCTTGTATTGACAGAGTTAACGTTATTATTAAAATAACGGTAACCGATTTAACATTATTTTTGCGAATATTCATTTTATCGTTATTTTAAACGGGTGAGATGTAAGTAGTGGGGCCTGAGGCGTGCGGCGCGGCGGGAGCCCACCCACGCGACTCTGATGCCGTGCCGATCAAAACGTTGTCTGAATCTGCCTGATTCTTACCCACAGAACGGCAACGTAGCTAAATCAACGTAAGTTATCGTATTTTTGATAATGTTAATTAACGTTATATTACTGGTAATGTTATCAAGTAACGTTAAATTTTTGTAAACATTGAAATTTAACGTTACGTAACGGTTATTATTTTGTTATTTGGTAACGTTAACAAGCCCTGCGACAAACTACAAAAATAGAATCCGTCAGTTTTATGAGGAGCTTTTCATAGTGCATGCCAGTATATTTGTGCCTGTCTGTGTATTTGTGCCTGCAACCACGTGGAACAATAAAGTGCACCCCGCCACGCGAGGATACACTCTTTTATTATAAAGTTTTCTAATAAAACTGCCGATGAACACGAATTGCCTGGCTGATGAAAATAGCTCGATATATTATCTCGTTGAAAACAAAATTTTGTATGTCTTTCACGGGCAACTAGAAGCTATGACGGCACGGTAACACTGAACAATTATTTACTACAATGCCAAGATTATAATAATTGTTGCAATAGGTATGAATTTTAAGATACCGCCACACCGTATAGAGCAATTAGGTTGCTTCACTAATTGCCCTAGGTAGTGGGGCAATTAATGGAGCAACCTAATCGCAGCTTTATTACCTAAACGGTCAATTGCTGAAAAAATTGCCCTTTTAACTGTGACCTAGCTATATCCCGTCTGTATTCAAGCATATCTTGAATTCGGTACAAAATAATTTTATTGTACATTTACATTGACAACATTAAAAATGCTAACTGGCAACGTAATAATCAATTTTACAAATTTTTCCAACTGCTTTTAACTGTGACCTAGCTATATCCCGTCTGTATTCAAGCATATCTTGAATTCGGTACAAAATAATTTTATTGTAAACACGAGTAGGTATTACCCTCGTTCAGCTTTTGAATTGTGTTGAAATATTCTTGTACGTAAAAATAAGTAAGCACTTAAAAATAATTTTCAAAGAATTGGATTATGTTTTGTACCAATTTTCATTCTACATACCTTTTACTATTAGTACCTACAGTGCGGCATAAAATAGTAGAAATTTAATAAAATGGAACTAACAATTTCCATACTAAATTGTTGCCATGTTTACGTCAAAAATGTGACAGTTACGTAGAAAGTGGCGCCCTCATTTAATTTCTACTATTTTATGTCGCACTGTAGGTACGATTAGTAGCTTACAATATTACCTATATTATACCTATTTACTTGAGTCCAATACTTACAATAGTAGCTAGGGTTGTCAACCAATCAATCTGCCTAGCGTTTTCTGAACTATGTTTTGCTCGGCTTCTAGTCTAACCGGATGGAGCAGAATACCAGTTTTTTACATGGAGCGACTGCCTGTCTGACCTCCACAACTGGGTAATATGATACCCCTTGTTGTGAATGACACCCGGGACCAACGGCTTAGCGTGCTCTCTGAGACTCGGCCTAGGGACATGGGCTAGGGTTGCCAACCATACTTTCCTCTGATACTTTTCTCTCTCTACTCTTTTCAAAATTCTTTTTTTACCTACTTTATTTTCGTGTATCCTTTATACTTTTTCGTAAAAATAAAGTACGCGAAAATAATTTATTTCTAATCTTTACTGGGATGCGTAAAACGAAAGACTCATAATGATACGTACTCTTATAGGACTTATAAACATAATTTTATTTAGTATGTTTGTTTATTAATAATTACTGAACTTAAAAGTCAAAAAAGAAAATGTAATAAAAAGACAAAGACATTTCAGAAAACAATATAGTTATGTCTAAGACATATACCCAAATTACAAGTGTAGGGTAAGTTTAAAAAAAAAAAAACATTTGTATTGGCAAATGGCAAAAATGAAAAAATGCATCTGATAGCTTACCAAATGTAAAAAAAAATATTTCTTATTTACTCTCTGTTCCGACCACTTCAGCTTTCACTCAGAGTTTTTTCGGTAATGAATCTGAAGTGATGAGAAGAGAGAAACAGTTCGTCCATAAATGTAATAAATAAAATGAGTTATTTATATATTTAAATTTAAATTTCGGTTGCCAAACTAGCTTTGAAACTTTCAAAGTCAACAAAACATTGTTAGCGTTTGTTAAACGCACCCAAAAATATATTTAGAGAATAAAAACATACTTCAATTTGAAAAATACTTTATTTCCTTCCAAATACTTTATTATTCTCAAAAGTTGGCAACCCTATTAGTAGCTGTACAATATTAACGAGAAATTCAATAGAAATACTCAATTACTCTTACCATCTAGAGTCAAGCCTAATACCCTTGATGTTCGCCGCAGGGGCTTTGTATGTCCTAAGGTCCTACCTTACGAACTCCATCTAATACCGTCGTCACGACGTATTCGAATAGTGCACCAAAACGATTGTTACATCCATTAAAATAACCCATCTCCAATACCATTCCCTCATTTATAATATCCTAGACCGTTAACATGCAAGTAAATTGAACAAAATGCGGTTAGTACCGGCGTCACGGATAGCAAGAGAAACCTCGGCTATGCTCCTGGAAGCAACTTGCATTTTATTTTACGGCAATTTATTTCGCTCCGAGCGTGTATCGCTCAGTGGGATTGCATTAGACAAATACAGCAGACTACCTAATTCGGTGAAGGTAAACCTCAGTGTTGAATTCTGTTTTTACGTCAGAAATGGTCCGGAGTAGATGGTTGTGTTAAAAGACTTGTCTCTGAGTTTGTAGGTGACACTGATGAGTAAGATCGATTTGTTGCAAATGATATCAAATCAAATCAATCGTTTCACTTCATCAGCCGAAAGACGTCCACTGCTGGATATAGGCCTTCCCCAATAGGGTTTGACTTAATCGCCATGCTTGGCAGGCGGGTCGGCGATCGCAGTATGGTGCTGAAAATACATAGAGAACGCTGCTGCCCATTCCCTAGTGTCCCTTAGTCGCCTTTTACGACACCCACGGGAGGAAATGGGGTGGTGCTATTCTTTACGTCCGGCATCACACGGTACAATCAATCGTTAATCGTTTATGAAAGTAGATGTGGATCACGATAGAGACAGATCACAAAATTTTGTAAATGAAGCTGTTTACAAAACTTTGTGATCCGTGTACAATCTACGTTAAATTAGGTCTGCAAACATTAAAAATAAATTGATATAAAAAAAGGCAGTCAAATTAAAGTTGGCAAAAAAATTATAGAATTTAAAGCGAGCTTATGATAATAAGGAAATGCTAAATTTTAAATCTAAAGTGTAGTGTCATTTTTTTTTTTTTATTAATTTTAATAATACCACTTCTCAAGTAATAGGGCTGTCAGCTTCTTTTTAAACCTTAGGATTGGATAATAATTATAATATTTGGTATTTTGGTAGATAGAAGCCATGTGTTTTGTAGTCACGAGGAAATATTATTAGGTAAATGAAGAAGAGTCAATCCTCACAATGAACACTCGTACAGAGTGACTTATGCCCAGCAGGGGGGAGGTTAAGTCGGGTTGTTGATGAAAACGATGAAAGGAAGCAAGAAAAAAAAAAAAAAAAACTGAATTAATCTAATCTGTTTTTTCTATTTCTAGGAAAAATAAAGGTTTGCTTGTCTTTAATTACTCAGAATTACAAATAATGAAAACTTTAGGCCGAAAACATAATCAACTAATAAATATAATCAAAACATAAAAAAACCTAATAATATATTGACGGTGTTAAACCAACAGGCTATAAGAGACGATGTAGCTGAAGAAATACATTGTATAATAATTCAGTTATTTGCATTTTGCATAGACAGTGCACATGGGCACATTGCATAGCTAAGTATAAACGGATTTACATTTTAATGTCTTTGCAGGAACAATTTGTATTGCAGACACCTGAAACGTTTTGAATATAGACTGGGACGGCTTTCTACATAATTTATTGTAGTGAATTGTTTTAAATTGAAACAGAATATACAAAATTCTCGTGATGTTTTAGAAAATGTATTGTTTTCAGTTCCGTTTTCCACATGTGTCCTAACAGGGAGTTTGACTTTAACGACGTGCAGTTTTGAAGACATGATATCTGAGTATATATAAGTGACTTTTTCTGTAATTGACTTATCTGTCGTTAAGTTTTGTGGAAGCTCGTCAACTCTCTTCTACAACGCTTTAACAACATTGAAACCTATCTAAACTCACAAAGAAATATGAAAATTTAACCACCAACACGAACCTTTGAACCGAAGTCGTATGATTTCATTTCCAAGTAAATATCCATTCAATCTACATATCGTCCCTTAAAAAATCCATTACCGCGGCATTCGGTGCAAGCAAATGGATACACAAACATGCATGTCGGAGCGCGGATCTTCAGCGGGAAGATTTCTTGGCGCATTCAGAGACGGCGAAACGGTACGCGGGGTAAGTGGCTTCTTTGTCGCGTGGGTACAAGCGCTACGGCCGGGAAATCCCTCGTACGGCGCGGTGTCGTATTACCTACGAGCGGGATGGCCCCATTGTATGCTACACCGCACAACTTTGACTCCGAGCTGCAAGAAAATTGGGGCGCACGCTTTGTTGAATTATCTAGACAGTCGTAAGCAGATGTGCGGTGAATGGGCCCGCGTGGTGAATGATGGCGTGCAGCCGTGCAGGTGGCAGGAAATCGTTACTTTTGTGGTAACTTGCAAAATGCAGCGGGATTTATAGCCCTCGTAGTGCTCAACACAACTCGGTTACCCACCATCTAATTTTATTTATCTCATTATAAGACTTTCCAAATCAAATAGGTAGCTAAGATTATTTCATAAAAACATAAAATCAAAAACCTTTCTCTCTTAATAATATCCTCTCCGACTATGTAAATGGGATAATGATTGATAACAAATTTCGTTAGCCGCAATCCAAAAGTCTATTATAAATTGAAAGCAGGAGAGCCGCAAGGGCGACCTGATTTTTTATTCCAACATTTTTCATATCGAGTGACTTCGTTTATCCGAGCGGGTGGACTAAATTGGATGATAATCTGGTAAAGTGAGTCGCGATCTGGACTAGAGGGATGCGAATTAAATGGTAACGAGCGGTGACCAACAAATTAACCGAGGCTGGGGGACGCGCGCTTAATGCAATTCTGTACAGCAACTGCGACGGTGCACCTCTAACTCATCTCTGCGCAACTCTGCACAACCCTCACTTTTTAGTCCAGATGAATATTAATGGGTCAGCAAATTTTATAATTCAGATACCGGGTTTAAACGATTTTAAATTGGAGACTGAGATATGAATTTAAATTCTCAGCGATTTGGGTACGTGTTTTCGTTTGTATATTTATATATTTTTTGTGGAAATTGGGTCATACATGTACGGTGGCCAGCACATCAGGTTATATGAAACTGTCAAATTTCTCCAAATTATTTTAACCCTTAAAATGTTGATGGTTAAGTTCAAAATCGAATGAGAAAAGACACTTATTGTGCTGGCGACTGTACAATTTAATTAAATGTAGAAAAAGATTCGGTACGGTTCATTTAAAAAGACACTTCCTCTTCTCCTTATTTATGAGACACTGCCGTCATCTTTTTTATGAGGCATACATCCATAGAGTACTCCGTTCTACCATCTGGATTATGTCGTCTAATTTTCGCGTCGAGCCCCTCGAAGCAGTTCAACCTAATCAGGTATAATTATTACGTGAGTCGTTCTAATTATTACGTCATTCACAGCTGGATGAGATTCAATTCCGGGGAAATTAAAGGTATTTAGGAACTCTTCACGCATTCGTATTTTTCTAACATAATCAGCCTATGATGCTTGTACTGGTAGGATAGGATTCAGGCTTCCTTTCTGTAAAAGGACGTGGGTTGCCACGCTGGCTCATTGGTGGTGGGTCACCTTCCTTATATTCTTCTTCTATCTAAACATCTATGACAGCTGCATGCACAGATTACAACAATATGCCAGCGTCGCATGAATTGTTTAGTCGTTGCTGACGGAACGGAGTGTTGACTTTTTGACATGATAACGTCTAATAAATCGATGAATGCACGAAAAAGGGTGACTCATTGTCCGGTTACGCTCATTGTCCCGTTACGCTCTTGTCCCGTTACGCTCATTGTCCCGTTACGCTCATTGTACGCTTGCGCCGCATCAATGTTTTGTTATGACGTTGTCACGTAAACTATCGTCCGTAAACCAACTTTACAGACAACCAATTTTTTTTGTTTAACCTATTCTGTCCTTTCCCAAGTCCCTCCAAGAACTCTTCTCGCGCCACCTCAAACCAGCCCTCGCGGTACGCGTCCAGGTCATCTTACCACAGCTTTCTGGGTGGACTTCAGCGGCGCCGTCCATCTTCAGAGACTTTTTTTTTTACTTGGGCATCTCAGAGTTAACTTTGAGAGGTTGAGACCTCAGACCAAATAAAAAACCAAGACAGAGCGCTGTCAACAGTGACGTGAGGCCGGTTTCGTAAACATGTGTGCACTTAGTAAGGCGTAGTTTGATTGTAAATGGTTGTCAATGTGTGCGAGTGAGCGTGTATGCATAGCGCGGAGGTGTAGTTTTGGCATGCTCCACTGTATTCTTCGCAGTGCTCTGTCTTGGTTTTTTATTTGGTCTGAGGTTGAGACTCTTTAACCGGTCTGTCCTGTGGTTGCCTTATGCTCCTAAAAACTTAAAGCCTCCAGCCAGGTCATAAAACTTATAAACTAAATGACTAACCGCGCTAAGGGCACCCCCTTTGGGGTACAAACCTCGGCTTAGGGCAGAGTCGGAGGGAGGATGGCAAGAGACCGACGGTGGCTGGATAAAATCAGGGTTATGATTACTATCGGGGGAATTTAAAGCTACAGGCTCAGCTATAGCGCGTGCTGGCGCTTCGATTACGGGCAAGGGTCGGGGAGGACTATTTAGTCGGAGATTTCGGACGGTCGTGTATTATTTTTGCGAGCTACTGTACTTGTTTCCCTACTGCTCTCCTGGAGGAGAGTCGTGGTCGTCTGGGTCGGTCAGTGGAATGTTAACATTTTAAATATTATATTTTTAAATAAACTTTTAGAACTAAGTATTGTACTTATTTGTTTTTTTATTTTTTATTTATTTTTTATTTATTTATTTATTAAAACTTTATGCACAAGTAAAAAACTGTACAAAGGCGGACTTAATGCCTTGGGCATTTTCTACCAGTCTACCTTAGGGTGATGCAGAGATAATACACAGTAGGTGCAATAACAGAAAAACAATTTAGAAGATATTTATAGCTAAGATATAAGAATAAATACATATATACATACATACAACTAAAAATAAAAAGTTATGAGAGTTAAACAAGAAAACCTACAAAAACTTAATTCTGAGACGAATCTGCCAACTTCTTGTGTATGTGTTCTCGAGCTTTCACTTTAAATGTGAACTGATTGGTTACCATCCTGATATTCTGAGGGAGCGCATTCCAAAGGAAAACCGCCTGGACAAAGAAAGAAGATTTTATGAAACCAGAGCGATGAGAAGGACAACGAAGAAGACGATTATTCTCGGAGCGAAGATTCTTGCTGTGTGCAGCGCATAAATATTGACAAAGGGAAGTCAGATAAGAAGGAGAAGTGGGTTTGTGAAGGAGAGAAAACAGGGTTGTCAAAGCCCTCAACGCTCTGCGCTGCCGGATAGGCAACCACTTTAAAAGCGATCGATGTGCGGATACATGATCATACTTGCGGAGATTGAAAACAAATCGAATGCAGCTATTAAGAAGTCGGTCAAGTTTATTAAGGAGATCTGCATTCAGGTCATAGTAGCACATATCACCATATGATATTTAAAGATATGTCAAAATTTTCGTCACTGATTAAATACCTATCCTGTATACTGTAGCGGTTGACGTCATCACGTCAACGCCGGCTGTCGCTGAAAACCAGCGCTGGGGCTCTGTCTCACATAGGGTCGCAGCATTATGCTGAACGATGGCCGTTTTGCGTGGATGTGACGCATATTTTTCCCCAACTTGTTCTTTTCGTGTTTGTGTTCTTTTTTGCGTCATGTTTACTGCAAATAAACGTATTTTCTTTCTTTTCTTTTTTTCTATCTTCTATAAAAATAAATAAAACTGAAGTGTCTGTTTGTAGTGTTATTTTTATTTGTCAAAATAATAGATTTTTACTAAACGCATATGTATACAGGGTTATTGGTAATAAAACACTAACGACCTTGCAGGACTGTATTTTTAAAATCATAAACAACAACTTTTGTTCTATGATTTTTTACAAAACATAATACATTTACGAAAATCAAACCTTTAAGATTTCGTAGTTCTATACCAGTGGTTCCCAACCAGTGGTCCGTGGACCACCAGTGGTCCGCAGAAGCCAAAATATGGTCCGCGAATGATTTTTAATCTTCGAGAAATCGCCTTGCGCTATTTTATGACTTTCTTAACAACTTATTTATGTGAACAAGGATTTTCTGCTTTGTTGGTAATTAAAAACAAGGCGAGGAATCGTTTGAAAGTAAGTGATGATTTGCGTGTAGCTTTGAGTAACAATATTAGTTCTAGCCCTAGTAGCATTTTTGTTGGTGTTTGGTTGGGCCACATACCTCTGAAGTTGGCCCAACTAAATGCCAACGGAAAATGCTACTAGGGAGGATAGCCGAACTCGTAAAGAATTCACATTAATACAAAATTACAGAAGTTTATCCTAAAAATATTATTTCTTGTGATGTAATTTCCTATTGAGTTGTTAATTAAAGTTCCAGTTTGATTATTACAGTTTATTTTTATTATAACTACATAGTGGTCCCTGCTAACAAGAATAATATAAAAGTGGTCCCTGACCAAGAAAAGGTTGGAAACCTCTGTTCTATACAGTCATTTAAAGCATTGAATTTAAATATTTTTATTTTTGTATGAAAGGATTAAAAACTGATGAATTATTAAAATTCATAGAACAAAAGTTTTTGTTTATGATATTAGTAACTAGCTTTTGCCCGCGGCTCTGCCCGCGTAGATGTCGGTTATCGCGTAAAAAGTAGCCTATGTCCGTCTCCATAACCCTGGCTATATCTCTGCCAAATTTCATGACGATCGGTTCAGCGGTTTAGGCGTGAAAAGGTAACGTTCAGACAGACAGACAGAGTTACTTTCATATTTATAATATTAGTATGGATATAGTCCTGAGAGGTTGTTAGTGTTTTACCAATAACCCTGTATACAGTAATTATAATAAAATAAAATAAATATTGTTAGTCTGTCTGTCCGTCTGTTTGTTCCGGCTAATATCTGGACCGATTTTGACGAGATTTTCACTGGCTATAGCAGATAGCTGGTGCTATAAGGAGTAATTTAGGCTATTTTAGGAAAAGCCACGCGGGCGAAGCCACGGGCATTTGCTAGTATTGTCATCTATATATATAAAATGGTAAACTGACTGACTGACTGATATATCAACGCACAGCCCAAACCGCTGGTCCTAGAGACATGAAACTTGGAGGGTGTGTTCTTTGTGAAGAGTAAGTATCCAATAAGAAAGGATTTTTGGTAATTCCACCCTTAAAGGGGTAAAATAGGGGATGGAAGTTTATATGAAAGTCCGTCAATTTTGAAGTTAGGATCTTCAAATTTTGTGTTTATGCTAACGATTGAAAATTAATTTAAAAATGGCTCAGTGTTTTTGATAATTCCACCCCCAAAGGGTTAAAAAGGGGGATGAAGTTGAAAAGTCCTTAATTTTCGAAGAAAAAATCACTAAAACTATTTAGGCTTATGGTTGGAAGCTACCCTTTCTGCCGCGCTAACGAAGAATGCAATAACTCGATTTTGGACGATTTTGAGTTACATATTCGTTAAGTTATACATTTGGAGTCAGCGAATCGAAATCTATTAACTCTCCCTAAGCAACTTTTTATTGATCCTTCAGGAACTCGGTTTTTCAGTAAGCAAGAATGCAATAACTAAAAATACAACTCTCGGAAGCGACAAAATCGAGTTATAGCATTTTTCGTTAGTGTGGCAGCCTTGGTAAGAATGGTTGTCAGACTTTCGGGCTTTTGACTTCCCGTAACGACTGTCAAAGATCTACGAATGATAGCCGGGACCAACAGCTTAATGTGCTTTCTGAGGCACGGACGGGTCTCTGTATGTAAAGATGGTCACCCATCCACAGACCAACCACGGCAAGTGTAGCTTAACCTGATCGATCGACCTGTGCGGCTGTTATTATTTAGCTACGGGCTCCTCTCCCGGAGAACCCCCTTCTCCGGAAGAATCGATATAGATATAAATTAGGATAGATTAGGTTACAGAGTAGAAGACGTCAGCTAAGAGAGGATTTTTGAAAATTCAACCTTTAAGGGGAAGGTGGTAAAAAGGGGGGGATTTCGTTTGTTTGAAAAATCTTATTCCATGAGTTTATAAACTTGAAACTTGGCACGAATGCTTATCTAATTAAATAATAAAGTTTAATTGTTTGTGTATAGGTGTTTGTGTATTTGTGCATAGGTGTTTGTGTGTTTGTGCATAAGTGTTTGTGTGTTTATGTATGGGCGTTTGTGCATGGGTGTTTGTGTAAGTTTGTGCATGGGTGTTTGTTTGTGTGTGTTTATGCATGGGTGTTTGTGTGTTTGTGCATGGGTGTTTGTGTGTTTGTGCATAGGTGTTTGTGTGTGTTTGTGCATGGGTGTTTGTGGGTGTTTGTGTGTGTTTGTGCATGGGTGTTTGTGAATGTGTGTGTGTTTGTACATGGATGTTTGTGTGTTTGTGCATAAGAGTTTGTGTGTGTTTGTGCATGAGTGTTCGTAGGTGTTTGTGTGTGTTTGTGCATGGGTGTTTGTGAATGTGTGTGTGTTTGTACATGGATGTTTGTGTGTTTGTGCATAGGTGTTTGTGCGTTTGTGCATGGGTGTTTGTGTATTTGTAATGCATGGTTTTATGTGTATTTGTGTGTGATTTTGTGCATGGGTTTTTGTGTGTATGTGCATGAATGTTTGTGTGTCTGTTCATGGATGTTTGTGAGTTTTTTTGTGTGTTTGTGACTCGTTGTTTGTGATTTGGGCATGGGTGTTTGTGAGTTAGTGCATGGGTTTTAGTGCTGGGGTGTTTGTAATTTTAGGCATGGGTGTTTGTGAGTTTGTGCATGGGTGTTTGTGTGTGTTTGTGTATGGGTGTTTGTGTGTTCGTGCATAGGTGTTTGTGTTTTTGTGCATGGGTATTTGTGTGTGTTTGTGCATGGGTGTTTGTGTATATGTGTGTGTTTGTGCATGGGTGTTTGTGTGTTTGTGCATGCGTGTTTGTGCATAGATGTGTGTGTGTGTTTGTGCATAGGTGTTTGTGTGTTCGTGCATAGGTGTTTGTGTTTTTGTGCATGGGTATTTGTGTGTGTTTGTGCATGGGTGTTTGTGTATATGTGTGTGTTTGTTCATGGGTGTTTGTGTGTGTTTGTGCATAGGTGTTTGTGTGTTTGTGCATGGTTGTTTGTGTATGGGTGTTTGTGTGTGTGTGTTTATGTATGTGTGTGATTGTGCATATGTTTTGTGCATAGGTGTTTGTGTTTTTGTGCATGGGTATTTGTTTGTGTTTGTGCATGGGTGTTTGTGTATAGGTGTTTGTGCATAGGTGTGTGTGTGTGTTAGTGCATGGGTGTTTAGTGTTTGGGTGTTTGTGCATGGGTTTTTGTGTGTGTTTGTGCATGAGTATTTGAGTGTTTGTGCATAGGTGTTTATGCATGGGTGTTTGTGTATGTGTGTGTGTTATGCATGGTTGTTTGTGTATGGTTGTTTGTGTATGGGAGGGAGGGTGTGTGTGTTTATGTATGTGTATGATTGTGCATGTGTGTTTGTGCATAGGTGTTTGTTTTTGTGCATGGGTATTTGTTTGTGTTTGTGCATAGGTGTTTGTGTGTTTGTGCATAGGTGTGTGTGTATAGGTGTGTGTGTATAGGTGTGTGTGTGTTAGTGCATAGGTGTTTAGTGTTTGGGTGTTTGTGCATGGGTTTTTGTATGTGTTGGTGCATGAGTGTTTGAGTGTTTGTGCATAGGTGTTTATGCATGGGTGTTTGTGTAAGTGTGTGTGTTTGTTCATGGGTGTTTGTGTGCATAGGTGTTTGTGTGTTTGTGCATAGGTGTGTGTTGTTAGTGCATGGGTTTTTGGGTGTTTGTGCATGGGTGTTTGTGTGTGTTTGTGCATAGGTGTTTGTGTGTTTGTGCATGGTTGTTTGTGTATGGGTGTTTGTGTGTGTGTTTATGTATGTGTGTGATTGTGCATGTGTGTTTGTGCACAGGTGTTTGTGTTTTTGTGCATGGGTATTTGTTTGTGTTTGTGCATGGGTGTTTGTGTGTTTGTGCATAGGTGTTTGTGTGTATGTGCATGATTGTTTATGTATGGGTGTTTGTGTGTTAGTTTATGTATGTGTGTGATTGTGCATGTGTGTTTGTGCATAGGTGTTTGTGTTTTTGTGCATGGGTGTTTGTTTGTGTTTGTGCATGGGTGTTTGTGTGTTTGTGCATAGGTGTTAATAATATTCTTACTAAAAATACAAAGACCAAATCTATCTTCTACATATATCCATACTAATATTATAAATGTGAAAGTAACTCTGTCTGTCTGTCTGTCTGTATGTTACGTTTTCACGCCTAAACCGCTGAACCGATCGTCATGAAATATGGCAGAGATATAGCCTGGAATATGGAGAAGGACATAGGCTATTTTTTTACGCGATAACCGACATCCACGCGGGCGGAGCCGCGGGCAAAAGCTAGTAAAAATATAAAGGGGACTATCTGGAATTTAATAGAAAATCGGCTTACTGAAACGTACGAGTTATGAAGATGTTTAAAGCGTGTAGAAGCGGACTCGACGTGTAAACAAGTGGAGCCAAGAGAAAGAGTTTAAAAAGCCGCTCAGCTAGAGTTTAATTCTTTAACAGCTTTGTGACGTCAACAACGTGGCTTGGTGACTTCTAAATATTAAAAGTCGGCCATACTTGATCGTTATACTGGCTCAATATTTGGTTTTCTGATAAACTGAGTCAAGGAAAAATTTCATATTTGGTTAAAATCTTATAACGTCATGAAAATTCTTGAGGGAATTTCTTCAACATTACAACTTAATCTTTTTTTGGGAACGATTTACGAAGTAAAATTGTTTTTGTTGAGTTATTGACTGAAAGGCACTACTTAACTTCAATTTTAGAATCGTAACGTTTTTGTAATATATTGAAATGTGAACTGTTGTCGAGAAATAAGTAGAATTCGCAATTACCAGTTCCTTGTTTTTCGGATTGTATAACATCCAGTTATTTATATCAGTTGTAACAAATAGTCAGAACCCCAGAAGCCTAAGAATAACAACCAACTTTAGGATATCTCCGGTAATTGGATGGCCGAGGTCAGCTGTCAGATACAGCCGTATTTGGATAGATTTGAAGCTGAAACCAAAATAGTCGGGTACAAGATAAGTTGAGAGAGATGGATGTGCTACTTATCACATAGTATTAAATATACACTTAAAATCAATCTGCCTAGCCTTTTCCTAACTATGTTGGGGTCGGCTTCCAGTCTAACCGGATGCAGCTGAATACCAGTATTTTACATGGAGCGACTGCCTATCCGAGTAACTGGGTAACACGATACCCCATGGTAAGACTGGCTGTCAGAATTTTGGGCTTCTGACGACCCGTAACGACTGTCAAATATCCACGAATGACAGCCGGGACCAACGGCTTAACCCATCGCTAACCTTACGAAACTTAAGTTAAGGTGAAGCTAGTCGACGGCTCGAATTCGTTGGTAAGCTTGGTCAAAATGCATGCTATTTCATCCAACATCGTGACTGAAACGGACAGACACTGTGATGAGCAGTAAGAAGCTAGTGCGGGCACGGATACACAATCCTGTATAGTATACCAACGCTAATAACGCAAACATGCGCGATTTTATTTTATGCACAGACCTTTGGGCGTATTGATATAATGACAAAAATACTTAATATATCTACTTAAAATAAAATTATTTAATTTTAGGAATAAATTATCTATGCTTGTGCGGTTTCTATTTTGACATTTTCACACTAAATAATCTATTTATTTATGCTCAAAGATGAGTTGAAATAGTGTTGAAATATGAAAGTTTTAACGCTCATACTAGTAACTTCCTAACCAATATTTATTTCCAATTTCTGCTTCCATAAAGGACTAGATAGAGGCAAGACAAATTAATATTATTTTTAGTTTTGAATGTGTGTTTGATCATTTGACGAGTGATCACCATACTGAGTTTATATGGAAGAAATATCGACTAGAGTGTCCTTAAGTTTAGGGTTTGGTTTAGGCATATTGTCAAGTTTTTTACTCTTGTAGTCTTTGGACTAGCCTCACCCAAAAAAATGTTAATGTTCTTCACGTTCAGTACAACAATGCATTCAGGATTCTGTGGGGGCTTTTGTAGTGACTGGGCTTTTGTAGTTCGCGGACGCGCAAACTGACGGCTTCGCTACGATCAGACGCAAGCGTGTAGCATCCCTGTTGCGCAAAGTGCTTGCGAGCTCTAACAGTCTCCTGGTTGTCATTGCTAGCAATCCATCTGCATGTATCTGCTAATGGGAACTTAATTGTTTAAGTACTTGGAACTTGGTTATGTTGTGTTGTTTAGTTGTTTGTTTTGTAAATTTTACTAACATAGTTTGTAAGTAAATTATTACTGACGTTACGAGTCCTTGTTATTTGAGAATAAATGATTTTTTATTATTATTAAGCGGTAGAGCATAATTTACAGCCAGGGAAGTTAATTAGTAAGCAAATTTACGGCCTACGTTAATTTGTCGTGCTATTTCATACAACTATAAGAGAATGACACTTGTGATTCGAATATACGGACAATTGAGTTGGTAATCAATTTGACAAATAATTTATTTATCAAATTGACCCTATATCTTATTACCTACAACAGACACCAGTCTCTTTTAAGTGTTATCTTGACTTTGTACTGTGTTTGTGATTATGAGAGAATAATAAAGAATATATTATATTATTTCCCTGAAAGTCAGGGAAATAAATTATTTACCCCTAGTTGCTTTTTTGACAAATCAAATCAAATCAAAATATTTTATTTCATATAAACCTACATGGGCACTTATGAAATATCAGAAGCTAGGCGCACGGTTCCAATTGATCGTTTCCTATCGAGAAGAGCCGGCAAGAAGTTCTCGGTTACTCTTTTAAAAAGAATTGGCTTTTACAATATTTTCAAATAACAGTACTAATAGGTATGGGAGGACAGTGTACGCCTTTCAACAAGTACTAGGTACTTAACAAAATAGAAAATGGTCAACAAATTTATAGTCGACTAGGCCTACTACTCTCACATTCACAAAATAGAAAAGATAGATAGATAGATAGATAGATAGATAGAATACTCTTTATTATGTACACCATAAAATTTACAGATATAAATGCAGAACTGTTACTAGGGTGTCACAATATGTATGTCAAAGCGATATTTTAGAGACAACTTATCAAAAAAACTGTAGCGGTATCAACAACGCCACATGCGAACTACGCATCAAAGACTTGACGTCACAAATCCTGCATCGCGCTATCAGAGTTTACCGCGCGACTAGCATATATACAACATCCCGACGTCAACCGTCGGGCAGTTGCCCACCAGACACAATACCCGTCTGGTAGGAGGATCCTCCCTTAGAGTATGAGTGAACTTTACACCCTGTTCCCTATACCTCTAAATTGGTGACCCCGAACATGGACATTAGCGCAGCCTTCGTGCAACTACTTCAGCGTGACGTCATCCATCACTTCCTCAAGCTTTCGAGCGGCGAGTCACACAGCCAGCCAGCACCCACGGCTCCAACTGGTATCCTGACCACCAGCATGCAGCAAACGCGCATACCTGGTCATCACCCTCAGCCTCATCAGCAACTTTGGCACAGCACACTGCACTTTCGGCCGGTCCACAAGCAGAGCCCTTCAACGCTCTCCTGGTCGACGCCAGCAGTCAGCCTCAACCCGGCGCTGTACGACGTCCGACTCACTGGATCAACAAACGCAGCGCCACCCCGACTCACCGTGAACTATGCGGCACCCGGTTCCGACTCACTGGAATCACAACTGGCCCTGGCAAGCATCATATGCACTGACTCAGCCCACTATCGACATCCGGTCTCCGGAGGGGAGTAATGTAGCGGTATCAACAACGCTACATGCGAACTACGCATCAAAGACTTGACGTCACAAATCCTGCATCGCGTTATCAGAGTTTACCGCGCGACTAGCATATATACAACATCCCGACGTCAACCGTCGGGCAGTTGCCCACCAGCCACAATACCCGTCTGGTAGGAGGATCCTCCCTTTACTATAGAGTATGAGTGAACTTTACACCCTGTTCCCTATACCTCTAAAAAACCTTTAAAAACAATCAACCCAATCAACCTATTAAAAGATTTATTTTTGTAATAAAAATGAAAACCTATTTAAACCTAATGACATGATTGTCATAAAACTACGGAAACAAATCTGAATAAATATCATGTCCTTGTCCTTAAAAGCCACAAATAAAGAGTTGAAATTAGAAATGTAGGTATGTAATGTCAAATAATAAAGTAGGTAGGTAGATAAGCAGGGTAGGGGTGTAAGTAGGAAGGGTAGGGTAGGGTTTTTAAGCTATTGCATAGCTTCTATCGCGGGCCTTGAGCGCGGGGACCGAATCCAGAAATTCCGTAACGAAAAAAAAAAAACAAATAATAATATCAAAGAAAAAGAAATACTGCATAAATAAAATAAATAAATAATTATAATTGCATAAGTTGATACAAAATGCTATGCAATAGCTTTACCGCGGCAGTCCCCGAGTGCCACACGTCTTTTTTTTATTTAGGAAGGTATGGTAAGGTAGGTAGGTAGGGTAAGTTGGGTAGAGGTTAGGTAGTTAGTGCTACCCATGCGAAGCCGGGCCGGGTAAAGCTAGTATATAAATAAAAGCCACACTTTTGGCTTCGCCGGATTATAATACACATAAATATTAATAGAACACCACAAAACTTTTCCACCCCATTGAAAGATGGAAATATCAGACATTCTACGTTAACATTAGTTTGTACAGACTTAGGAACATCGCAGCCGGACTCAGCCAGTAAGCTTTTCAAATTCGTCGGGAAGCTAAGTACCTAGCCACCAACATAAGACTCTTACGCCTGGCTTTGACCACCTACCTAACTTTAAATTTCAATTCTGTGCACAGAGGTAATCAGATTTAAAAAGGCTGTTCTTAAAGTTGAGAATTTGAATTTAGTACTGGGATTGTAGCCAATTAAGTAAACGCGGGTTTTGGTTTTAGTTTAGGACTTAACTTGTTAAGGCTAAGTTGAGTTAATGTTGACTTATGTGGGCGTTGTCGTACCGTTTATTAGGGATTTAATTTTAAATTTTTTTTTTGCGTCCACTGGCGTATGTAGAATAAAATCCTGATTCAACATTATGCCTTGATCCTCCCCGACCCTTGACTGTAAGTGAAGCGCCAGCACGCGTTTTAGCTGAGCAGCATGTAATCCAAACTCCCCACGATAATAATCAAAACATTGATTTTATCCAGCCACCGTCGGTCCCTTGCCACCCTCCCTCCGACTCAGCTGCCCTAAGCCGAGGTTCGTACCCCACAGGGGGTGCCCTTAGCGAGCAGCAGTCGTTTAGTTTATAGTTTTTACGCCCTGGCTGGAGGCATTAAGTTTCGTTAGGAGCTTAAGGCAGCCACAGGAAAGTCCGGTTAAAGAGTCGGAACCTTAGTGGTTACACTCTGAGATGCCCTAGATAAAAAAATAAAAAAATATATGCCTTGAAGATATACTCCATTTGAAATGAGATTAGACATTTAAGTATACCTTTTTTTTACAGTCCGTTCAACCGATTTTGACTTCTATTGCGTAGGTGGCAAGACAAATGGCAGCTGCAGTAAACAGTTGGTATTGTAACCACTTTTTTGCTTAATGCCATCCTTATGTCTACGGAATAGAAGTCAAAATCGGTTGAACGGACTGTAAAAACGGTTTTTTAACATTTCTAATGTTATTTAAAATGGAGTATAGTCGTGTCATTATCTGCCTAGCCTTTTCCCAACTATGTTGGGGTCGGTTTCCAGGGCCTCAAGTCTGCTATTACTATAGTGTCAGAATGGTCTATTATTGATTACAAAATTGTTGATTTTGACAAGTTTGGTAATCTACTAATATAATATAATGGCGACTTTCCAATGGTCCGCCACTGACGCTCCATTGAAAGAATTGGTAATCTTGTACATAATGACAAATGAAACTTCCTACTAAACTTCCAACTTCCTACTACATCAGATTGCTTATAACACTAATAAATAATATGTAAAAATATATAAAAATGAAATCTGGCATTCACTAATGTTCAAAATGCCATTGTAATACAATTCTATTACGAGACCATTGACCGACCAATGATCGACCATTATGAATTTAGCAGATTACGAACTTTTACCAAAATGACAATGGGATTGTGTTGGAGTGACGTATTTATAAAAATTGCAGACTTGGGCCCCAGCAGTGTTACCAACCCTACTGTTTTACCAGTAGATTTGCTGTTTTCACATTGATGAATGTTTTCTGTTTCATTCCTAATTTTTACGGTTTTTCAATTAGCGTTCAGCGCCACCTATTACACTATGCAAATATTTTTTGATTACCACTATGTAATAGCCGATTGCCACTCATTTGAAGCCACAGAAAGGCACATGAGAAATTTAACAATAGTACATTATTGCAAAGGCCGGGCAATAGGCAATTGCAGGTCGAGTATTAGTATGAAGGCCGAGCTGTAGGCGAGGACTTCACTAATACGAGACAGGCAATTGCCATTTCCGCCGAGGCATATATAGTGCTTTTCTCAAAAGAATGCAGGGAAATAAAACATACTTTTTATATTATACATTTAATTGAATTAATATTAAAAGTAACATTAGTCATATTGGGGCAATTACTAAAAGAAAATGTAAGTTAACTTTTTTAAAGTCTTGTCAAACTTTGATTATTCCTGAAATAGCCGAAGTATTTAGGCTAAATATTTTTTTCAGTGAAGATAGTCGTATTTTGAAAGACATTAGATGTAACTAATATTTTTGTAACAATTTAATTTAAAAGAGTGTCCATGGAGTTTGTTTCCCGATCTTCTCGTTAAGTACCTACTATGCTTTGGAATGGGCATTTAGCTTCGTTTTACTTACTGACCGACTCCTTGACAATTCAAAAGTGTCTGTAAATGGTTTAATTGAAATAAATGGTTTGGGTTTGAAAGCAGAAATACAAAAGTTTTTGGTTTCAGTTTTGTGCCAATGTCTTAGACCATCATTCCTCTTTTGTGGTTTCTCATCGTGTGGTTAATTCCGGCCATATCCTCTCCAGAGAAATGTCAACTACCAACTTACTTTTAAACACCTTTTAACTAACCGGGTCACCGCCATTAGATCCACATATCGCCTTAAAGCCGCCATTACACTAGCTTGCCATCAAACGTAGACAGTCGTTCAGTTCTCAGCAGAACATAAGGGCAATCGTGACCGGACTGCACAAAAGCTATCGCGACGATATTCATATTTCAGGCCGTATCGGCGAGATCCTACGCGACTGCAAACCCTACGCGAAGATAGCGCGCCCACGATAACTTTGAAACCTCTCACCTGAAAATTCAACCCTAGATTTTTACTCCTAAGGTTGGAATTCCGTTGGGCTAAGTTGTCGTTGAAAGGTAGTTGGTCCCATAGTAGAAGTATGCAATAAAGACGTCAATCCATAACGACGGATGCAGCTATTATACAGTGATGCTGTGAGTGCTTTACGTTGTACACTCAGCCGGAATAAAGATGAGTGTAAACTTGTAGAGATGTTTGTAGAATTGGTTATGATGGAGTTTATTGGGTGACAAAATGTTTACTTTGTCGTGTTTACAGCGAAACAATGGAAGGTAGCTTTTTGATTATTTTTCTCGTTTACTTTGTCTCGCGCTCGAATGGGTTTTCCAAAGCTTGTTTTGTTGCATTATATTTTTTAAATGACGTATCTTTTTCGTACATATTAAGCATTTTTGATGGTTAAGCCAGACAGCTGAAAAGGCAGACACGTTTTTAATTAATTAATTTGGACTCTCAAAAGTAATGCTATCGTGTCTGATTTCTTCTTCATCAAAACTTTCCCCACGAGTTTGGACCGAAAACCAAGAGAACTTTGCATTCGATTATTTTCAACGTAGTTTCGCAGGTCACAAACAACTATTTGTAACACCGACACCTA